>OX384029.1:42532714-43990214 GCA_947534325.1 Agonum fuliginosum
CTAATACATTGCTGTCAAATTCGTAACCATGGATATGAAAGATCCCATGTTTAACGTTAAATAAAACTCACGGTATAGTGTAAAATATAAAGAACACGTAAGCTTATTATTACATTATAAAGTAACAGGTAAATATTGTTTGAAATAATGAAAAGTGTTTCAGAAAAACTGTCAATGTAATTTTAGGAGAAATGAGTAAAAATCGACATGTTTTATAAACTAAATAAAAAAGATGAATAGATGCACTACGAGACTGTGTTTATATATTGTGAAATTATTTATTTATAACGACGATCTTCCTCGTAGAAAATGGAGGATTTTCAAACACGTTTTGTCATATTTTCGATCTAAAGGTATATTATGGAACATAACGGCTTAGATTTATATCTAAATTACAATTTTAGTTACTGTTTATGGAACATAACGGCTTAGATTTATATCTAAATTACAATAATTTTAGTTACTGTTTATAATAAGTGTATATTTACATTTAAATCATACCGTCATGTCATGACATTAAATTGTCATTTTGAGTGTAAATAAGCATACATATTTATTAATGTTAAATACAAATTTAGTACATATTTCAAGTTTCTATTGTAAAAACAATTCAAAAATAGAGAGGCGGCGTCACTGCGATTTTTTTACTGAATATGAATTCCAGCATTAATTCATGTCCAGGAAATTTTTTACCGTGCATTCCTCCAACAACTCAAAAAAAATTCTGGAAATAATTATAAGTGAAAACAAAAATAAAATTGTCAATGTGTCAGATGTCTGTGGCAAGGAGAATCTGTGGTGTAGTTTTTGAATTGTTAGTGACACCATATTTTTAAAGATATATAATATTAATTAGACATATTATTATATAAATACGGTATTTATAAAATAAAATAATCTATTATAGAAAGAGTTGATGTTGATTAGATTTGTGAAATATAAAATTTATTACCTACATAATAATAATAATAAAAGTCCATAATTAAGTTCAAATATTATGTCAATGCGGGAGGTTATGTGTTGGCCACATAGTGGGATTCTGTACACATCTGTAGTATGAATTTATAGAGTCTGTAAGAGTTACAGATTATTTGGTATTACATCAACAGCATAATTAGGGAACATTTGGAAATGTTTGTGCTTTCATATAAATGTTCTCTATAAGCACTGCATTCCAACCATGATTGATTTTCTTATTATTTTTTTCGATTTTGTATTCAAAACATAGTTTCCTATATACTTATTTATAAATGAATGTGTCATGTTACAACGTAAAGACAATCGCACGTGTTATAAACAATACCAGTGCAATTTTTTATATGAAATGTTCTCATGTCATATTTTATGTAGATCGAATATGTCTTTTAAAAATATATACAATTTTAATTTTAAATTCCCACTTTGTAATTAATATTCCCTATTACGCGCGCAGAAAGTGTGCTCAATTGGTAGTTGTTAAAAATTCCATAAAATTCTCAAATATAAACTTTCCATTATATTAATGACATATTGTTAAGCCTTAATGTATGCACAAACAAACCGACGCAAAAAATAGTATTTTATTTTCTTTTACAATTCGTTTTATGGCTGCTTCTAAATAGAAATGACAATACCGCACCAGGTAAATTAACGCTTAGTCTTCTTAATGAATACATGGAAGATACGTAATGTTTGCAGATTCAAAAGTAAATATTTAAATTTGTTAATAATCGCATTTAGAACAAAGTTCAATTAACTACATTTATTAAAAATGCTTAATTTACATAACGCACTTTAATTAATTTTCATGTTTTTATGTATGGTGTAAAAGATGACAAGGTAGAATTTTATTCGTCGTTGTTTCCATAATAATATAATAAATAAATCAATAAAATAATTCAGTTAGTCTAGTTAATAAAAAGACAAAGAGCGCTTCGCTTGGCGTTACATTGCATAAGACTTACATAAGTGCACATCGTTGACCCGCTTACCTGCAAATATTTTAGCTTTCAGTATTCGTTTTGGGTATTGATACAAGATCCACACGACTAGAGTGAAAGTTTTCCTTTAACGTACATTATAGCCTTACATTCATTATTTCTTCTTATATTAATTACTAATTAGATTGAAACATACATATCTCGACTTGGGTGTGGCAGCCTCACATATCCTGAGTTATTATATTACCTACTTGACGAATACTAAGCATGGAACAGAAAGAATTTTTGAAAAATTGGCAAAAATTAGAGGGTATCTTATTTAAAATAAAATGAACATTTTTAATACCGCGAATACTATTTTGTGTTCATGATTCATTTCAATTATATTGTTATAATATTATATTATTTAACGAGCACATAATGTGGGCTATAATTCGAGACGATAAAAGTTTATGCACGAGCTAAAGACGAGTGTATAATAATTATCCGAGCGAACATTATGCCATTATGTGCGAGTCAAATACAACGTTTTATCTACGACTTTTTAAATAAAACATTTTTTTACAAATTTTTATTCATTAAAATGTTTCCACCGTTAAGTTCGTTTTGACTGTTATTTCAATGAGACGTGTGAAATTTAATTTATTTGACCCATCTACATGTTCTGTAGAATTTTTAAAAATTATTATTGTACACTATTTATGTAAAAGATTTTTTACAACAATTTAACAACTAATTCACCCTGAAGAAGCCACAAGGGTGTGGCGAAACGTCGGTTTTTTAGTTAAATAAAACTCAATTGACTGCATTCCCGATTATTCCATCCTTCATTATTCTACCAGTCGACAAATCCATCTCTCATTAAAATATTAATCTAACCTCACATTTTGGTGGGGGTAGTGTGGAATAATGGACTCATAATAAAATTATAGTGCGTTTTTTTGGAGGAGGTTAATCTTACTACAGTTACCTACAGAATGAATGTATTATTCAATGGTCTATTATTTTAAAATTAAGCTTTAGTTACGTACCTATATTGATTTGAGATTAAATTGTAACTATAAAAGTTGTTCAAAATTAAACACTACACATACTCTATCTACACTTTTTACTACTAGGTACTCACAAATATATTATAGTCATTTATGTAAACTGCAGAGCAGAAAAATCTGATGTGGCCAGTACACAACCTCCCGTCATATCTAGACTTATAAACATAAATGTATAGGTATGTACAATCCGGTGTCCATTTAAAATTATACAAATAAAAATCTAAAATATTCAAACACAGATATTAGTATAACCTGAATCCAAAGTTTCATTCACAGGAAAACTCTTCTGTGTTGAAGCCATCCTCCGTTCAGTTATTACATTTTTTAATATCTTACTTATTAATCTTATATGGCGTTAGTATGATAACGTGTCACCCGTCTCACCTGTCAAATTCATCAAAATCAGCTGATCATTGAATACCTACAAAATTTCAACGTTTATTTATTTATTTTTTAAATTTTGCAAAGTGCCAAATAATTTTTTTCCTTATTTTTATTATAAATAAATACTATATTTACCCAAATTTATAGAAATTTTTGACAATTAATCTTTTCAATCTTCAAAAAATATCACTTCCGGTGAAAATATTTGTACCAAAATCTAATGAGCTCTTCCAATTCGTATACAAATGTAAAATACCAAATATCAAAATTTTTGGGTAATTCGTATTTGAGTTATCCGACCTCCTAAAATGGCCCGGACCACACATACACACACACATACATACATACATACATACATACATTCATACGCATACAGACATCATCGAGAAACTATTAAAAATGAGTTGTAAAGACCCTAATTCGTGCTCATCCACTTAAAACTCACAACCCGATTTTTTGCATGATTCCAATACCTCCCGTACAAGTGAGCGGGAGGTAAAAAGATAAGAACGATGTTTCACTATTAATTGTCACTATCATAATCAATTAAAGAAGTTTGAAGTTTCATACTCTAAATTATAAACAATCTTTTCATTCCTAAATAGTACCACATACAGATAAAATTATAAAATGCTAATTGTAGATAAAATAATATAATCTTTCATTTTAAATAGAAAATATTGTGATCAATTAATTATTTATCGAAATATTTAAGCAAAGTTTGTGTATTGGTACCAAGATTTAATTAAGATTCGGATTAAAAACTTAAATATAAAATTTGGTTGTTAAATGTTTGATATTTTTTAGTTATCGTCAACGAAAAATTTGTAACACACGTAAACGAACATAACTCATCTTGAAAATATGTTATTCGTACTATGGCCGTCACAGTACCTCCCCTTATAGAATATATGGCGGGAGGAAAAAATTAAATAAAACATTTCTAGTTCCATAATACTTAGAAATAATGCTTTTGCTTTTTCTCGTGAACTAACAAAGCAATATAATCGAGCGTGGCCTCATATTGTGTAGTTTTTAGTTTTGAACAAGTTTTGTATTTACAACTTTCATCTCAAATCAATAGGTAAATAACTACAACAGAATTTAAAAAATAACATTGTTTCCTGTGTGTGCGTTTACCAGCCGTCAACTCACAGGTACTCATGCTTATTAGTTGAGAGTACATTTTAATTTGCACAATGTTGTTCAACAACACTTGAATACAATATAATTTATTATTTTACTAATAATCATGAAAGTCTAACACCGGGGAATATTAAAAGATAATTTCACATAAATTGTAGGCAAGTTAAATGAACATAAAAAGTGTCCTTTACTTAAGTATACGATGTGGTGACTGGTGACGTATATGGTCGAAGGTTTTGCGTTCGTCTGTGTCAACATTAGAAAGAAGTCTGCGTGATCGCGTGTCCAGCGTGGCATCCATGTATTGCGGAGTGCCGCACGCCCCATATATTTAAACCAATTATTTTATTTATGGACACAGAAGTAAATGTACTAATTCGATCCATTATTCAGGATTACAAAAATAAAACTCGTACATTTTAAGTATAATTAGTTAATTAATTTGATATTCCAAACACTGGTTTGTTATTTTTGGTAATAAAGAATAAAAAGCATATACGAGTAAAAAAAGTTAAGACAATTACTGTTTATCCTGAAGACCTGAAGTCAATGTTAATTCCGGGTTTATCTTTGGTGTGTTGGTTTTCCATTCTAGTAAATCTTTATGAACAGAATTTTTGTTCATTACTATTATATTTTCTTATGCGTATGCTACTTGTACGCAACTTGTAACTTAAAGTATCGCTCATAATTTAGATGAGCCACATATCTGAAAAATTAAGCATGATATAATATCTTCTCAAACAAAAATAATTTTTTCCGTAGCTAATGTTAAAGTTCTACTTTATCGACTATTTTGAGTAGACAAACTTACACTTTAACCGCAAGGATAAAGTAAAATTTGAATAGTTACAGTGAAATAAGAATATTTTTTCTTAAAATTCATTTTCACACATTTCTGCATTCTCTGGGAAAAAAGTAGGATGATGAAAAACATCACAAATTCCGAAATTGCATTTTGATAATTTAATAAAAAAAAATTTAATATTTTTCCTTTAACATCAGCCATAGAAAAAATCATATAATTTTATCGTCATGTATAAAAAATAACTATTTTTGAAAATTCGCAAAATTTAAGAAAAGGTTTTTCAAGTGAATATGATGTTTACTTGTAGACAATAAATATTGTAATGAACTAGTATTTAATCTCGTAACTAACGTTTAATAACAAATTAATTAGGTACTTTAATTAGTGATCCAGAATTATAATTTTATAATTTTTTTATATTTATAATTTTTTACTTTAAGTGTCTTTGCATATTTATAATTAAAAATCTGACGTGGACACCACATGACTTCCTTGTACGCCTTGTTTGTTCATACTTTTCTTAATAACTAAAATGTAGAATAATATAAAAAATTCCTTTAACTTATTATACTAGTATACTCACAAATATATGTTAGTCATTTTATTTAAACTGCAGAAGAAGATATAAAGCATATTTTACTATTGTCACTGTCATGTCATAAACATTTAAATTTTACGTAGTAACAAATGTTAATCGATCATGGACTACAAGATACCGAAATACTAAATTATAAATATATACTTTAATTATTCTTAAATGATACCAGATACAAAAATATTGATAAAATACCGATTGTAGGTAATAATCACATAATCTTTCATTTAAAATAAAAAAATTTGTCTTAAATTAAATATTTATCGAAATTTTTTTTAAATTTACTTCTTCCGGTTTGTAGATTGAAACCAAAAATAGGAGGTGCACAACTAGATGCTATAACAGTCCTAAATACAAAATTTCAACTTTCTACGTCTAACCGTATTTGAGTTATGCGACACACATACGTCCGTACATACGTACGTACGTACGTACAGACGTCACGACGAAACTAGTCATAATGGATTCAGAAAAGGTCAAAACGGATATTTCCATCAAAATCTGAAAACCGAAATTTTTCGCGATTACAATACTTCCTTACTCCGTACAAGGAAGTAAAAAACGAATGTAGAATACATTCATTTTACATTTATATGAAAAAAATATAAGGTGATTTACAATTTCCAGTATATATTTTAATGTCATATAGTACTTAACTTACTGATCATGGAACAAAAAGAATATTTAAAATTCATAAATTTAATGCCTAGTGCACACGGAGAAACTTTTTGTCATGTTTCCTGGAAAAAGTTTCCGGAAACTTCAAAGTTTTAACGGCGCCTATAAAAATGAGGCGTTTTCAGGAAACATTGTGAAGTGCAACTATCTTCTTATTTGTCAAATCGTCAAATGTGACATGTGATCATAAACATATTTATAGTTTTTCAAAGAAAATCTCCATTTTCTGGAAACTTTTTTTAGGAAACTGTGAAAAGTTTCCCCGTGTGTACTAGGCATAAGGGCAGTTTTTGCAAGAAGCACATTTCTTTAGAACTTGTTTGAATTTTGACAGATAGATCCTTGTGATTCTATTGGTGCCTGTTTTACTCAAATTTACGATTTACTCAAATACAATACAAATGTTGTCAATTATTCTGATTTTATTCTTTGCAAGTGCTGTTCGTTATTTGGGCTAGGTATTCAAAACCCTAATCTGCGAACACTGCCTTGCTCAAACACAGCCTTTTGCATTTCTATAATCTTTAAAACCTGCCTTTTCAATTCTCTAAAATGGCGGCTTCCCAAATGATTCATTTTTCTAAAATTCAAAACCTGCCTTGTTCAATTCTTTAAAATGGCGGACCTCCGAATGATGCATTTCTCTAATATTCAAATCCTGCATTGTTCAATTTACTAAAATGGCGGATCCCCGACTGATGCATTTCTCTAAAATTCAAAACCAGTCTTATTTAATTTTTACCAAAATTGAGTCTTTTTTGACATAAACTAATCTATGCTAACAAAACAACAACAAAACAAAACCCTTCTTGAGTCCAACAGAACTCCGTTTTTTTGACATAAACTAATCTATGCTAATAAAACCCTTCTTGAGTCCAACAGAACTCCGTTTTTTGACATAAACAAATCTATGCTAACAAAACCCTTCTTGAGTCCAACAGAAATCCGTTTTTTTGACATAAACTAATCTATGTTAACAAAACCCTTCTTGAGTCCAACAGAACTTCATTTTTTGACATAAACTAGTCAATTGAATAAGGTAGGATTTGAATATTAGAGAAATGCATTATTCGGAGATTCGCCATCACAGTTAATTAAATAAGCCAGGTTTTTAATTTTAGAGAAATGCATCATTTGGGGCTCGCCATTTTAGAGAGTGAGTTAAAGCAGATTTTGAATTTTAGAGAAATGCATCATTTGGGATCCGCCATTTTATAGATTTAAATAAGGCAGGTTTTAAATATTAGAGAAATGCATTAGACAGTGTTTGGGCTAAGCAGTGTTTGAATTTTAGAGGGATACATCCATTCCCGGTGAGACGGGTGACAAGTTGGAATACTAGCGCTATATAAATCGTAAGTAAGTTATTAAATGTAGTAATTGAACGGAGGATGGCTTCAACACAGAAGAATTTTCCTGTGAATGAATCTTTTTATACAGGTGATGCAAATTTCTGTGTTTGAATATTTTAGATTTTTATTTGTATATTTTAAATGAGCACCGGATTGTACGTGTACGTATACATTTCTGTTTATAAGTCTAGATAATGGCAGAAGGTTGTGTGCTGGCCACATCAGATTTTTTTATTATGTCGTTAATTTGTTTTAGCTGTCACATGTCGCAGTCAACCATTTACCAGGTACATATTTTGATTTTATAACTAGAATTCTCAATATAAGATATTACTATCTAATTACACAATTAAAATTGATAGATTTAATACAAAATACTTTGATAATTGACGGATGTCAATTGGAACTTGTCAAGATAAGAATATTGGTATTGGTGAAACGCTACCGCAGATTCGTTATTATAAATCAAACAATTTTTGGTTGCATGGACTGTGCGTTACCTACTGCATTTCCTCTTGCGTTATTACCATGAAATTAATTAATTGTGCAATGGCAAGAATAGCAGTGTTTGATAAAAAAAATTGCGAATTTTGGTCGAGCGCAATTTGTACGAAGTACCTGTATTTATTTATACATATTATGCCGAAGACGATGCAAATGCAGGTAATTTGCAGACACGTTTAACTTAAACATAAGCAACCCCTGTTACCAAAAACTTGTACCCTTCTGTCCCACATACTAAGCATCCCCTAAAAGAGCCAACGGAAACAAATTTCGATATAATTTCTCCCAAACCATCCCCTATTTGCAGCTCTCGGCATGAAACCTTACTTCCCTTTACCCTATGCTAAAAAATACACAATAGCCCCCTCTCTTGTGCGGGCCAGGCGAGTGTTGGGTTTCGCATGGCGCGATGAAGCGGAAACTTTCGCTGGCCAACGCGAGCTACAACGCGGGTTCGAATCAGGATCAGAAGTGGAGTGATAGTCAACTGATGAGTCAGAACAAAACGCTCGACGGCGACCCGTACCTGGTGGACGCCATCGTCGACGCCGTCGTCAAGAGAACTTGGACAGCAGAGCAAGAAGCGAACGCAAATGTAAATCAAGTATTGTATTTTACGTCTACTAATATGAGCATTCAAAGTGGTATTTATTATTTCAAGCCGGTTGGTGTGATAGTTTACATTTATATTCAAGTTTACGAAACACAGCATTCACAAAGTGAACTTTAGTAAGTGGTAAACATAAAATTAAAGTTTGGTGCTAGAAAGCGAAAAGTGCGGATGCTCGGTAAGTTACATGAATTTAAATATTCTTAAACGTAACCATAAATGTAAACCTGTAAACTAAATGCTTGTGTGAAAGTTTACATTTATATTTAAGTTTAAGAAACACAGCATTCACACATGAACTATAGTAAGTGGTAAACATAAACTTAAAGTTTGGAGGTTTTAAACTTTGGTGGTACAAAAAAGTGCGGATTTAAATGCTTATATGAATGGGGTTTAAATTTTCTTAAACGTAAACATAAATGTAAACCTTCAAAATAAATGCTTATGTGAATGAGGCTTAAACATAGTTTTAATTTATTCGACTGGAAGTAAATAAATAACCTGTTTCTTCATTTTTTATATTATTGCTGTCTTATCTGTTATCTATCACTTATATGTTTATTTATTTATTTATTTTATTGCATATTGTGTTTTCACAATGATGCAGACATATTTGATGTGGAACATTGGTTTTTAGTCATAATTTTTGATTAAATTATTCAAGACTGAATGCTTTGTTATTTATTTACCGACATTGTATAAATTGTTTGAACTCATTTTTTACGAATTCTTTATTGAAACACTGGTTTTACATTCTTAAAGCCCTGTTCGCACGAGGATTCTTAAAAGATTCTGAATCCTGGAAAAAAGAAGTTTCAAGATTTTGAATCTTGAAAAAAATTAAGTTATTCCCGAGACTCATTGAAGAATCAATTTAGCGGCGCCGCAATTTAACAGGAAATTATCACTAGAAAGAAGAAAAGTTCTTCTTTTCCAGAATCTTTGTAGAATCTTCAAAGATTACTCGTGTGAACAGGGCTTAAGTTATAGTACATTAAGTATCAAGGGTGCTAAGTGCAGTTTACGGGTTGAGAATAATGTTTGGAGACCGAGACGTAGTCGAAACCGGTACAAAATGCACTTAACGTCCGTGAAACTTATAATGTTTACAATAAGTTTACAAAGTGCGGAATTCTTAAAAAATTATGTATGGACTTTAAAGAGTAGATTGATTGCACGTTTCCTGTATTGTAGAATATTATTTATTTTTATTTCATTTAATATATTTTTTCAGAACTCAGAAGCACGAAAGAATCTTCAAAGAATCCATTTGTGTAAGACGATCAAGTGCGAGGTGAAGGTGTGTTACATTTTTACCACATAAAAATCTCGTTACATCCGTACACAGGGTTAGCACGAACCCATTTTCACAAACAAAATTTTCGCTCCAGCGTTCAGCTTTATATCTCATGTCGTAGAATAAAATTAAAAGCAATTTTTTGTAGTGTATTGTATAACATATAACTTGATATGTGTTGTACATATAGGGTTACTTTCCTCCATGCAGGTACAGCCAGACGCACCACATAACACGATATCGTGGCGGTAACCCAAGAAATGCGCTCGAAAAAATCACAGAAGGTGGAAGCTAATATTGATTCGCGTTTAAACATCAGCGCGGGTAAGATTTAGTGCCATTCGAACTAAAACTGCCTTCTTCACCGGACTAGTTTGTGAGACAATGCGGGGTTTGTCGTGATTTCGCCAAGTGTGACAGATATTTTCTACTTAAGTGAAAAACGTTTAGATGTGAGCTAGTGTCAGCCGTTGAAGACGATGGAGTCCGACATGAGAACTGCTTTCATGTGGTGAAAGATTGGTCAGGATTTCTAGCACCATACGAAATCAGTTCTTGTGCGACAATACTTCTTAACTACAAGTTGTAAGTTATTTTTGATTGCGTTCATCAGAACAGGACGAGAAATTATTATAAATAAGTTGAAAAGTCTGTTTTTAAACTAGGAGGAGTAAAAACAAAAGTCTGGTGATATTTCTATTCTGTGATTGGCTGAAACACAGCCGGTTTTTATGCCCAACATATCTAAATGTCAGATTGATGTATTTTCAAAATTACATTTTTGAAAATTCATTCTACAATTTTAATAAAATATAAATAACTTGTGACTTACAATTATTAAAGTGATTTGAGAAAAATTAAGCGAAAAAGAAAAAATTCTAGCCATATTTTGGATTTTTTAAAAGTGTAAATCTGACTTTTGTTTTTACTCCTCCTAGTTTAAAAACAGACTAATGATGGGATTATGTTCAAATCTGTAGTTGCTACATATCTATAAAACTGTGAATATTAAACAATATCGCAATGAAATTTATAAGCATATGAACATTTTTATATTTGTCAACAAATATTGATGTGATTTTGTTCAATATTTAAAGATTTACAAAGTAAAACTTACAGATTTGAACAGAATCCCACCATTAATGTCAAATTGTTGTGTTTTGTTAATTTTTTCTGTCAAAATGTCTTTTTACCTCCCGCCTTATATTCTGTAATGGGAGGTATTGTGACGGGTCAAAATTTTCGTTGACAATAACTCAAAAAATATCAAAAATTTAACAAGCAAATTTTATTTTTAAGATTTTAATACGAATCTTAAGAACCCATTAAATTTTGGTACAGAACAGAAAGTAGCACTTTGCTTAAATATTTTGATAAATAATTAATTTATCACAATATATTCCATTTTAAATGAAAGATTATCTAATAGTATTTTTTTTAAATTCTGTACATGGTACTATTTAGAAATTAAATTATTGTTTATAATTTAGAGTATAAAACTTGTAATCCATGATTGTGTAACATTTGTTACTACGTAAAATTTAATTTGATAATGTCAGCGACAATAGTGACTCAACGTTTATTTCTTCTGCAATTTGCATAAAATGACTAAAAACTAAAATATATTTGTGAGTACCTATAGTATAGTAAAAAAGTAGGTAACGTATGGCGGAAGTTCTTGTGCTGGCCACATCAGATTTTTCTTGTTCAGTACCAAATAATGTATTTGACTAATTTACACTGGCAGAGAAAATTTTATATGCAATACGGATCGTAACCAATCGTTATGGTACACGTCGTGTTGTCAAACTCGTTTCGTCTGATAATCATCACTAGTACCATAATGATTGACTTTATGATCCTTATAACATAAATAACTATTATAGTGATATTTTGAAGAGTGTTTACTCTAAATTTAAAAACAGACTACAATAATGTAAAAGTATAAGTCATTGGAGCTATCAGTTTACGATGTGAAGCAATATAACTGACCTGGAATAGAATTACTAATGAAATTTAATATTTAATTATTGTGTGATTACTTACCATGATAGAAAATAACTTATTTCAATAAAAAATTTACTTACTTTTTAATATTCCGTGTCATTGGAAATGTGCATAAATTAATTTTCAATGTAATTGTTAAATACGCACATCAAACGTCATGTAAAACTAATTAAATGAATGAATGAATAAATTAGTTAAAATTTAAATAGGGCAGGAATCACATTAAAATAATATTTATTGATAATCAGAATTCTACAGTATAACTGAATTAACAACAACACATCAGTGTCTGGCCTCTGTTAGATTTACGTTTGTACGATTAGCACATCAAATAAATACTAAACACAAGTATCAGGTATTAATAATTTATATACAATTAACTCTAATATATACATGATATTAAATAGTCACTGAGAAAAAATATATGCACATTTAATAAGCAGAAGATACAAGGAATGATAAGAATGAAGACGCGTCGCGCAATTGGAAGATTCGTATAAAAGTCTGCAAATCGGGCGGTCATTCAACACCACATTCTAGAACATTCATACACTGGAAAAATTCAATTTATCCGTAATATTAGATTAGAAAGATGCAAATCTAGAAAACTGGTTTGTCTCTTCATTAGAAAGTAGGTTGAACTGAACTAAGTGAACAATTCAGTACCAATCTTGAGTCCCACATGCTCGGTTTTGATTATAACTTTTCTAGATTTGCATTTTCCTGTAAAGCGGTATTCAGTCTGAAATTTGGTGTAATTGGAACCAATGAAATTGGAAGAAATACATTTAAAACCAATAGCTTTACGTGTTCTTGACAGTTTTAAACTGTCAACTTTTTATATGACATATTGAAAAAAATTAGTTTTATCTACGACCACATGCGTAAGTAAGCCATTAAAAACAATTTACAAGAATAGTAAATGCTTAATTACGGTTGCCAAAGATTTACTGTACACGTTATGTAATATATATGATTACGTTACTGTTTCCAAGAAATTTTTCATTTATTACTATCCTATGGTCGTAGATAAAGTATAGTACATAACTCGAATTGTAACGCAATTACATTGCTCGTGAAGTTATTGCACTCGCCAAGGCTCGTGCAAAACTTTTTCACTCGCATGTAATGTGCTTTTTACAATTCGTTTTATGTAATATACTATAACATAGCAAAAATACAGATTTACTACCTAAGTTGCGCCTCGTCTATGAAACTCTAGCCGCAGCAGTAAATCTATTACTATTTTGCCTAGTTTAACAAATAACCATTTGTTGCCTCCTAATAACTTCACAAATTTCACCAACGCAAGTATTTTATAACCTATTTTCTAGTTTCTAGATTTGAATTATAATTTTCTTGTGTATGAATATTCTACAATTAGTAGATTTTCTGGCGTTGAACCCCCTGCAAAATCATCATAAGAAAATAACATACCTAATTTAAAAGTTTGCGTAACGAACTGTTCTAGTCTACGTGTCAGTCTTTTGTGGTCACAGCGATAGCGACACTACCTGCGGGGGCTTGTTGTCCCCCACTTCAGGTTCTTTCTGATTGAGTTTGAGCCACGTGTCCCCCAGCGCCTTGGCGAAGTGGTCGTCGACAGATAGCCCCGCGGAGTCCTCGGCTACGTCTCGAATCACTGGCGGCGGCTCCACAACAACGGTCTTGTTGTTGTTGAACAACGTGAGGTAGTCTTTTCCCAACGAACGGCGGAAGTGCTCGTCGATTATTGGATCGCACATGGATATTCCTAAATCAACATTTATTGTATTATTATTTTAGTTGGCCCACTTTTCAATTATTAACACTTAAGCGTCATTCACATAAGCAATTCATTTTAAGGTTTACATTTATGTTTACGTTTAAAAATGTTTAAATTCATGTAACTATACGAGCATCTGCATATTTCACTTTAGCACTAAAGTTTGAAATTTTCAAACTTTAAGTTTATGTTTACTAACCACTTATAAAAGTTATTTAAGTTCATTATGTGAATGCTGAGTTACTTAAAACTTAAATATAAATATAAACCTTTATACAATTGACAATTTTGGATATAACTTTATTGTATTCTGTTAGAGAAAACCGCTCTTGACAACAGCACCTAGCAACCAATATTTCAATATTTTGACAGGAAGAACGGTTGCTATGCGTTTGTCGAGCGATTGTTGTTTATAGAAAAACAAATTTGTTTTATTTTTAACAAAACTTTTGAGAGGTATTTTAACCCAATTAAAAATAATAAACTAAACGAAAAATATGTAAACAGAAAAATTCATAGATCCTGACCATGTTATTCTGTCTGTACAGCCAAAATCATCGTTCAACTAATGAAACAATGTACAACTACAAAAACTATCAAATCGCGAGAAGTTAGTTTACTACTTTCACTGCTGTGATTGCTTAAACGATGTTCTCTGCTGTACAGACAGACTGATGTGGCCCTTATGTATTGTGTAGTGTATTTTAAAAGTTTTATAAATAGTGCAACAAATGTGCGGACGCACAGAACGCATTATTTCACGTATGTTAAATGTAATTATTATGAAACATACTTTGTCGTATTCAATAAAAATAATAATGAGGTATTGTGATGGGTCAAAATGTTCGAGTGTGAGCTTTTAGCGGATAAGCACATTTTAGGATCTATAGTACATTCGAGTAGATGTCTGTGTGTTTGTATGTTAGGTTGTATGTTGTATGTAAGATTTTTTCCAGGTTCTACAAACATTTAACAACCAAATTTTTATATGACGTCATAATACAAATCTTAAGAACCCAGTAATTTTTTTGAAGCAATTCCCAAATCGGAAGTAGTACCTATTTTTATTAAATATTTTGATAAATAATTAATTTATCGCAATATTTTTTATTTCAAATGAAAGATTATATTATCTACAATTTTTAGTATTTTATAAATAGTACTTTAGGAATTAAAATATTATTTTATAATTTAGAGTATGAAACTTCAGTATCTTGCAATCCATTATTTTTTAACAATCTTGTTTCTACGAAAAATTTAATTGATTATAACAGTGACCGAGTGACAGTGGCACATCTTCTATATTTCTACAGTTGATGAATTTGTTGTAAGTAGGTAGGTATATATTTGTATAGTAGTAGAGTAGGAGGGTAGGTGTTGTTATACCTGAAGGAAGCGTGGTGGGCGCCTGCGTGATGACGGAGGGCCGGTAGCCGGGGCTGCTGATGGCCTGTGTGTAGGAGGGCGGCTGCCCCCGCTGCCGCACGCTCATGTCGAGCGGCGCCGACGTCTCCGTCGGACTTGAAGGATCGTCCACGTGCAGCGAGGCGACTGAGATGTCAGACAACTTCGGGTCTGACTTCCTGGAGTACTCGGGGAGGCGCCGACGCTCGCGTTTCCATTTTGTTGTTGGGAGCTGTTTGGTGGAGGCTGGTTTGCTGGTGTCGTCTGAAACTAATCAATCAATTCAAATCTAATAGAAGCTAATATTTACAATTCGTATTTAGTGTGATGTATTCAAACTTTCGTATTTTGACAGATGACACTTTACTCTGTTTTATACTGAGACAATTTTATATATTTACCTACAACATTTAGTTTGTGATTCTGCGCAGTTCGCATATAATAATAATTTGACAGCCGTGCTTATTTAATTTTTCAGACAATTTACGAAGCAATGCAATATTTCACACAATTTGCTGTATGATACTATACAATTTAGATTGTTTCAAAAATTGAACAATATCTTGTTCAAGATTTAGTGTAATATAAAACGGGCTTTAGATCTGCGAAATAAAATTTTAAAATTCTGCTTCGACCATTTTGTAGGTATATTGTATTTTTATCTTTAAGAATATCTTAGAGTTTAGAATTTTATGTTTAACAAAACAATAAACGCTGCATTGGCACGTGGAATCCATGTTTGTGGCTGTATTCTGGCATGGTCTTAACTAAAATGATTGTAATTAATGAATCTAATTTTATTTAAGTACCTATTAAATCAACTTAGAATGGACTTTGTAATTAAATTTCCCTTAATTTTACGAATTCCTGAAAAATATGCATAAGCACTCGAAGTTATGATACAGCCTGTAATGCGTAGGTTTGGTTTGTGTAAGGGCCATTT
The DNA here is from genome assembly GCA_947534325.1 of Agonum fuliginosum. Lineage (NCBI taxonomy): Eukaryota > Metazoa > Arthropoda > Insecta > Coleoptera > Carabidae > Agonum > Agonum fuliginosum. Next base: position 42,549,179 of record OX384029.1, read on the forward strand.
TGGTGACCTTTCAAGGTTGATGGTCGCTGTCCGACCGAGCGCCAGCATCCATTAATTCAGTCGAGAAGATAGACTACATCCGGTCAAGCGAGGCGTACCTACGTCCGCCGTACCCCGCACCACCAAATGCCCTCTTCACACATGCTTCGAGAGATTCTTTCATGCTTTGAAAAATATCATTCTGGTGAGAATTACCTGCTAAACAGCGGCGCCGCTTATTTGAAAAAAAAAGCGAATTTCTTACAAGCATCTTCAAAAAATTATTATGAGAGTATTATAAAATATTACTATGTACTGTAATATTTTCTGCTTTACTCATTGCATATTATTAATTTGAAGGAAAAACAGGTACTAGATGTTTGTCAAAGAATTAATCTAGGTTACAATTTTGAAATTATGAAAAAGTGTGTTTTAAGCAATTTTATATGCTTTATCTTATTGTTAAAAGATTTATTACAAAATGTAACTCGGCTGAAACCTAGTTGCATTCTTCGTCTGTAAATAAATTTATGAAATTTAGCTTTACCTATAAAACTTCCTGAGCATTTTAGAGATTGCTCGACTGCTTTTACGTATTTTTAGCGAGCGTTTCTATGCATTAACATAGGACAACCGCGGTTGCGAATAGTATAATGTACAATAATTAAAACTTCATATTCAACATTGGCAATAAAATAACAACAGTTCTAATATATTATGATGATGATTTGATTAATTAAAATGTATAGTAACATCGTAACATTTCATTCATACCTTCGTCGACCCACGGCTGCCAAAAAACATGTTGTACAACTGGAAATTCCATCGAGTTCCCCGTGCCGAGCAGTTCATCCACTTCTGTGCACATAGTTTTAATTCCACGCGACTTTGACAATTGATTGTAAGTGTGAAACGTCTTCACATAGACAAAGTCTCGAGTGTACTGCGTTAGCGTTTCATTCATAACGCCAGGTACGGCGGGCCGGCCAGGTAATTAGTTTTTTTCTTCGTTTTTTGTCAGCAGCCTACGGGCTCGGCTCGGCCACCACTCTGTGGGAACCGCTTGTGTTTTGTTTGTTGTTTTTTGTTTTAAGCCGTGTTTTGTTTTACCTGTTGGCAACGCGCAAGGCCAGGCGATTCTCACTCGTTTGTTTTTAAGTCATATCGGCTATTTACGAAAATGTTGTGTCAGATTTTAATTGGAATTATTAAGCACGAAGTATAACACAGACAGGAGATGACACTCGATTGTTGACCATGTCACATATTTTTTTTACTCCGCGAGCAACTATATATTGGAGGGAGGAGCGGCCCACATAGTCTGAAGTTAAAAGCATATAAATGAAAATTGAATTTTCTCCTAAAATCCAGCATAAAATGTACTAAAGCCCTGTTCGCACGAGGATTCTTTGAAGATTCTGAATCCTGGAAAAGAAGAAGTTTCAAGATTCTGAATCTTGAAAAAAAATCATGGTTTTGAAGCAATGAATAAATAATAATTTTTTCTTTTCCAAGACTCATTGAAGATTCAATTTAGCGGCACCGCAATTTAACAGGTGCTTCTTACTAGAAAGAAGAAAATTTCTTCTTTTCCAGGATTCAGAATCTTGGTAGAATCTTCAAAGAATCCTCGGTGGAACAGGGCTTAATATAGCGAGTTTTTGTGGTACAAGAATGGTAAAATTTTATTTCAACAAGGATTTAATGGATCTACAGATGTGCCTTTTTAAAATTTTAATTTAAAAATTACCTATATGTTACAAAAATTCCAAAAAGGCACATCTGTAGATCCATTCTTTCTCTACTAAATGTTTATATAAACATTATCCGGTAGTCAATTACAAAGTGACAGTTTTCAAAATGATATTACATAACTAGGATGCGGCAAAGTAAAAGTTTCGGGCTGGTTTCAGGCAGCCGTAGTAGCGGGGAAAAGAGTGGAATAGATAGATTCAGAATTTTGAAAGAATCTTCATAGAATCCTCGTGTGAACAGGCCCTTTAAAATTATTTTGACGTTTCAGACTCGCATAAATAAAATTCATATCATGTTATTCTGTCAAAATAAAATAAAATATAATATAAACCACGCAAATAAAGTTTAGAAACACCTGATAATACCTAGAGATAATGGAGGAAATATCTATTTAAATTTTAAACTGACAGCTCGCCACTAACTTCACTGCGGCCTCCTTCACCTACCCAATTTGATTTGGTTTCGGAATAAAATTATGTGACATGGAAACATACAAAATCAACAAAGTGTCTCCTGTCTTATTATACTTCGTGGAATTAATTATAAAGAGGAATCATTGCTACATGCAGATCTCAGAATTGCACTTCAAAGAATTAAGTTTACTAAACTTTTCGAGATCTGTGCTTCTTGTAAACAACAGAGGAATCTGTTGAGATTGCGCGATTCTTTCGTAATTTCCATCAAGATGACACATACAACACAAACTATATTTCTTATGCTGATTTTTCTGATTACACTGCATTTGAATCAGAAGATTTTTAATAAGAGATGTAAGGCGTTTGATCAGCATCCAGTGATACATTGTGGTCCAGATTTAACATACGAAAAGGTGAACACAATTTTCATGTCGCAATCTTCAAAATATTAACTGTACCATATTTTAAAATGTATTTTTCTACGATCAGTATTATTAAATTTATTTCAGTAATCAAAAAGATTTGGTTAAATTTATTCTAATATTAACTAACTAAACAACAAATAAATATAAAAATGGAATTAAATTCTTTCGTGATGTAATATGCAGTTATGAATTTTTTCGGACAAAAATTTAGGTCGTCACGTGACAGCAACAAGCGAAAATCGAAAAGACTCGTGACTTGAACTGTACAAGTCCAGCCTTGTATGTTTCCAGATTAAAACTAATTACAGTTTTATATAATAAACACGAAAAATCTGTCCTTGCAACTGCGTTAAGACCATTATTTATTTTTTTAGTATTATCTACTATTATTGAAAAGGGGAAACAAGAACTAAAATAATTATAAGAAATAAATTTTTTAGAAACATTTCACATATTGTACATTTTTATGATGAATTTGAATAATAATTTTAAAAAATCTGATGTGACCAGCACATGACTAATCCAATAAATAATTATACTTACATTTTAATAATTTCATATTCAATTCAAGATTTGTGTAGAAACAAATTTCATATAATCATGGACACAAAATACTGGAATTTCAAAAAAGTAGAATATTAGTTTACCAGGTTCAGCAAATTGTATTTAAAATCATCTGTATCTGTACCCAGAGATAATTATATTTTCTTTTATTTTTAATTGCAAAAATTGTCATGTACCAATTTATTTAAGAAAAACAAAATCAAAAGCTTTAAAACTTCTAGTTGTTAAGATCCTTATTAAAATCTTAAATATTTGGTTATTAAAGGTTTGGTACTTTTTAAGTTATCGTGGATGAAAAATTGTCACATTATGTCCATACGCATATACACACACACATCATCGTGAAAATAGTAAATTTGTTCTAGAGACCGTGAAACGTGCTTATCCACCAAAAACTCATACAAGACAATTTTGACTTTTGACCCATTACAATACCTCTCAGAATATGAGACGAGAGGTAAAAAAGTTTTACTTAAACACTTATGGCCATTTGCACCGCCTCCACTTAAATTTTAAGTGGCACTTAAATGAAAAATATCGAATCGAATTTAACTTAAAGAAAACTTAATATTTAAGTACGTAAAATATCATTCATATTGTTTATCAGTAGACAATCAGCGAGCTGACAAAATCATTCTAAATTCGCAAATCTATTTAATTTGATTACAATTCATTGTAACGTAACATTTGGCTACTACAGATGTTACGATAGTATTCCCCACAAAAACATGTGAATATGGCCAGCTGCGAGTTTCTAAAAAACGCCGCGAAACTGTCGCTACATCCTTGTCTAGCGCGAGGAAGATGTGAAGGTCTTTGTCTTGCCGGCCGCATACCGACCGCCGCTGGAATGCGCTTCGCCCCCGCCGCCTTCACCGGGCCCCGCGCGCAGACATCACCGCACCGTCAACATCGCGACCATCCCTTACCAACTTTTCATTCAAATCTAATTTTCTAATTTTCTTTGTAATGTTCGGTACGAGACTTTCTCCCGTGGAATGTTTCTTTTCATTGTTACACTACTACTGATTATTTCTTATTATATTGGTGTATTTTGATTTTTAGAGTACAAAGATTTTATGTCAATAGAGATAGAAAAAACTGTAATTGTCCTAAAAATTCCATAAGATTTATACAAAAAATCTGATGTGGCTACCGCCATACTTACTTATGGCCGTTTTACATTACGCTAAATATTGAACAAAAAATTGCGCAACAAATTGAACAATATCTTGAGCAATAAATTGCCTTGTTTTTAAAGAACTTTGTTTTATACTGAGACAATTTTATATACCTACCAATATTTAGTTTGTCATTCTGCGCAGTTCGAATATAATAATAACTTTTGACAGCCGCGCTTATCTATTTTTTCAGACAATTTACGAAGCTATATTTCACACAATTTGCTGTATGATACTACACAATTTAGATTGTTTAAAAAATTTAACAATATCTTATTCAAGATTTAGTGTAATGTAAAACGGGCTTTATACAAATATATTAATATATAAATATAATAAACTGCAGAAGAAGATATAAACGATATTTCTCTCGCCTCATATTCTGTGAGAAAGGTATTGTGAAAGATCAAAATTTTCGAGTGTGAGTTTTTGATTTTAGGGTCTCTAGAATACGAATTACAAATTTTTTAGATATCTGTATGTGTGTGTGTTAATTTTTTTTCGAAAATAATAACGCAAAATATCAAACATTAAAATTACAAATTTTATATTTAAGGTTTTAATAACCCAATATAATTTTGCTTTCAATCTACAAACCGGAAGTAATACCTTTTTTAAATATTTCGATCAATAATTAATTTAAGACAAATTAAATGAAAGATGTGATTATTATCTACAATCGGTATTTCATACGTTTTTCTGTATCTAGTATCATTTACGAATAATTAAAGTACACAGGGTATTTCATAACTTCGAGTACATAATATAAGTATGTATGTTGTTTGATATGCTGATTTAATGAAACAATAATTACTCCACTTAATGGCACTGGCAACGAAAATTTTTTGACTGGGAAACTAATTTTGCGATTTAAAAAAAAAATCTTTTTGATTCGCAATCAGCATATCAAACAACATAATATACCCTTAACGTATATGTACCTGAAGTTATGAAACATTCTATAGGTACTTATAATGTAGTATTTCCATATTTTTTTGTTACTAAGTAAAAAAATGAATATGACATGACAGTGACAGTGACAATAGTAAAATATCGTTTATAACTTCTTCTGCAGTTTAAATAAAATGAATAAAATATATTTGTGACTAGTAGAATAGAGTAAGTATGGGCGGGAGGTTTTGTGCTGTCCACTCCAGATTTTTTAACTTACTGTTTGATGTTTTATAAATAAACTTCTTCTGGCACTTTTCAGAACAAGGTAAAGCCCTGTTCGCACGAGGATTCTTTGAAGATTTTACCAAGATTCTGAGTCCTGGAAAAGAAGAAGTTTTCTTCTTTCTAGTGAGAATTACCTGTTAAATTGCGATGCCGCTAAATTGATTGGTTCAAAACCATGAATTTATTTTTTCCAGGATTCAGTATCGAACAGGGCGTAATAAATCGTTTCAACCAAAATTTAATTGTATGCATTAATAAAGTAAGAATCTTGAATATTAAAATGCAAAAATGAACTCTTTCTCGAATTGTTGTCGCAACAATGTATTGTGTAATTTTTATTAAATAATGCTTTGTCATTACTCATGTTAAATTCCATATTTTGAACAATATAGCAAACAACATAATTGAAATAAATAATCAACACTAGACATTTATTAGATTAGCGAACTTTTCAAAATATCTTTCTGTTCTATGCTCAGTAGGTAGGGGTAGGTACGTCATATAACATATACCCTTAAATTTGAACTGAAGTATATTTTACCATTTGATATATTCAGGAATATGCTCTTTGTCATTACGAACAATCGTGGGATCTATTATGGAATTTCCGTTCTAATACATGTCCAATGTAAGTAAGTAAATAACAAATGTACATGATACAGAAAAAAACGAGTAAGACGTTTTACTAATACCCTAATAAAACTTATCGACCTAAATATTTACAAAGTAGTAAATATTTGCTATTGATAAGTGTAAATTCCTTGTGTATGTACTTTACCCGAGTTGGAGATGGGCAAACTATCTTGTACCATGGTCGCCGCTCTGGAAAGCACGTCCAGGGGAGACTCCACGCTTTCCATTCTGCAAAACATCAATTTATAAATGATTGCCTCCCTCCAATTGACATAGATAACTCGGTATCATCATTGGAATGTCTGATTATAAAAATGTGTAAACACCATAAATTATATTAGCGAGCGATATTCAATTCTGCTATATTTAAATGCGAATAAATTTAGAATGTGACAAATTATGTCACTCGTACTGTCAGAGGGTGAAGATGAAGACTTTGGGGTGGCTAAAAATATAAAAATACTTCGCTGGATTGTAGTTTCGTATACGATATAAATTTTATGGCTTTATTTTACTTATTTAAAACAAAAACATCATAAAAGCGTAACGATGCCGCTTTAAATCATTTATAATTGCACAGGGAATAATAACAAATATTAAACTTCTTGAATACAAAAGAATTGTACAAAGTTTTGATAATTATTTACAGTAATTATCTACGTATTTTTAAAATGAGTTCATGAAAGAAGAAATATTTAGTACATCGCCTCTATGCCAATTGTAATTATTTCAAATATTTGAAGAATGTCTGGCATTCGACAAACAAATACGAATATTTTTTGTTATAGAATTAAATGAGTAAAAACAGCTCGGTATTAAAATTAATTATTGTAAAACAACAATAGATATGTAATCAAACAAAAAATAGCACATTTTCAATACAAGGTTGCTGTAATTTATATAATAAAACTGATTTAGCGTTCGGTAATACTTATTATTGAGCAAATATTCAGTACTTCCCAAATATGCAAAAAAATTCAGTCCGACCCGCAATCAATACTTGATATTATCACGTGTAAGAGAACTTAAAGTATTAAAATAACTGATATAACCTACCCTAATGATTAAATATCTGCACTGGTGCACCAAACACACAACTGACACACTTAACACTCAGTATATTGCCAAATTAATTCTCTGATAATACGCTAAACCACTAAACTGTGCAAAGTATTTGACATTTCGGTCAAACCTGCATTCACGGTATGCAAGGAATGTTAAATATTTACATAGCTCCTCTGGTAGAAAATTTCTCAACTAACGAGACCAATTTACACAGCGCAAAAATAGACCAGAGTTACATAAGTTGGAGTTACATTGGGAAAATTATGAATGACTTTACACAAAATTACAAGTTTATTTTTACATTTACATTATAACTTCACTGAGATTTAATAATATTAATTATTTATAAAGAAAATATATATAAATTACAACACTTGTAACATAAACTTATAATTTTATCGTAACAAATAAATACATGATTTAAATAACAATAACTTACTTTATTTACTCGGTGTCATCAGAACTATCCATATCCCAAATCTAAAAACATAATCAACAAATTAATAAATCAAATTTTGTATAAACTGTTGAACTAACCTCAGAAGCATTTGTCATTTCGTGAAGTTGTGTTAAACCAGTTAAATCTTCCAAATATTTAGAAGAATTAAATACATTTAGAAGAAAATCAAATCCATTGTTGTTATACTCATCAAGAACTTTTGATGAACAAGCAATACATTGTTGAAATCGTTTTGTAGCGGGAAGAACATGAGAAAATGTTGAAAGAAATCCGCGTATAGAATGTGGCAAAAGTCCTAAGATGCTTTCATTCGGAGCTCCAAGCATTTCATCGTTATTAGATTTGTAAAATGCTGAAGCTAAAGCTCTAGAATACCGAAATATCATAAGACATGATTATATATTTAAATATATAATTTAGTTACCCGTCTTTGTGTTGTAAAATAGAAATGACAAGTTCTACAGCTAACGCGGCAGCTATTGGTGAAATTCCTGGTCGAGTTACTGTACATTGTTGATCTAAAGTTCGATCTCGTAAAGACTAAAACGTTACATTCTTGGAATATACGACAATAATAGTTAATTATGCACGGTCGTATCATAATTTGACAGTTAAACACGAATTTCTTTGACATAAACGTCACTTGACATGAAAATTTGTATTGAAATAAATAATAAATATATTTAGATACAGAGTACATGAAAATCTGTATCGAACTGAAAATCCGTACCGAAATGAAAATCTATAAATGAGTGGTATCAAAGTACATATTATGACATATAAAAGTAATTAAATTATAGCACGGGAGTAGAAATTCGTCATTTTATAACCTTCGGACCACTTTATAGCGCAGTATACAGGATGTTTCTATAAGCTTGGTAACTTTTTTATTTGAAGAGCTACGAAGCTACGAGGTCGGTTAAATGAGCAAAATTGGGCGGTTCCCAAAATATGAGACAAAATATATATATTTTTTAAATGGAATCATATATTTTTTCTTCTATCATTGGATAGAGTTTTTTTTTCTGTTTTCAAAAATGTAATGTTTTTTTTTTTTCAAATAAACGAGTTATTTGCATTTAAAATTTAATTTTTGTTACCTGTTTTTTGTTAAATAAATCTTAACAAGTTTGACGTTTAAGAATTACTCTATAACTTGATTTCTAAACTAAACGGAGCAATCTGAAGTTGGAATGCTAAGACTGATAGTTTTTGATTGGCTGATGTAACACCAGTTTTACACCACACAAACTTTGTAATGTAAACAAACGATATTTTTCTCGTATTTACACAGTGTAAATACCACTGAAATATAATAATACTGGAACGTGCACTGGCGACGCCAGCCCGAGCCGACAGAGACAGCGACTCGCTGGTGATTGCGTCTTTGTCGTACAGTCCTGATTGGTGCCCGAGCCGACAGAGACAGCGACTCGCGGCTGATTGCGTCTTTGTCGTACAGTCCTGATTGGTTTGTGGTCCTGATGGCCGCGTGTAAGACGATAGAATCACCAGTGAGTAGCTGTCTCTCTCGGCTCGCTTTTCGTACGCAGCGAGCATAGGGAGTGCACGTTCCAGTATTACTATATTTCAGTGGTAAATACGGAACAGCGAGACAACTTCAGATTGCTCCGTTTAGTTTAGAAATCAAGTATAATACTTCTGTCATTTTACTTTGTAAAATAATTATTAATTATGGTTACAAACGAAGAAAAGTTAGACATGATCTTGTTGTATGGGAAGTGTAATAAGAATTCTGTGCAAGCTTGTGCTAAATACCGAAGGATGTTTCCGCAACGGAATCAACCGCATAGGACAATGTTTAGGCGGTTGGAATTGTCCTTAAAAGCTTTATTATAGCTATTAATATAATAAAAATATTATGCGATTTATAATACCGAGGATCACCCGAGGATGTTGCCAAGCGACGAGGTGAAACCGAGTCTCTTTGAACAACCAAGGGGACTTTAATCGCATATATTCGCGTTATATTTAAAGCTTAATCGTATCATCAAAGACAGCTAGGTATGTTAAAACAAATAAACAATTTTATCTGTCAATTAGTTGACAATTCGCGTATTATGGAAGGTTTTGATGTTATTATGGTTGTATCTAACGTATTAAGTCCGTAACTAATGAATTATTATGTATCTAACGTATTATCTTATATACTAAAAGGCTTGAGATCATTTTCAGCAGCTTAGCAACCGTTTTTCGACTCGCCTACTGCCTAAACGAGTGAACCGATTTTTATGAACTTTTTTTTATTTGATAGAGGATCATGTGAAGTAGTGCCTTTTGGGTATATGAATATTGTAGATGGCGTGGTAGTCGCAGGGGAGTTGAAAAACAGTGATTTTTTTGACTCCTTGGATACGGGCATTATACGTTATTCGATTGTTTTTTTCATTTGACATATAGGTAGAGGATGAATTTGACTATATTTCTATGCATGTTTCAACCCAATATTGGGTATATTAAGAAAGTTATTAAGAAAAAACTGAAAAATGCACGGAACGCAAATGGGAGCATGCCATGGAAGTTTTGTTTTCTTTTTGATAAAAATGATTTTTTTGTCTACTGTCAGATTTGACGTTTCCAATTTGAAATTTTATTTGGATTTATATTTTATATTTGATAAGGTAGAAGTATTTTGAAAATTTTATTGAGTATTTAAAGATGGAGCACGCATTATGTTTAGATACTTTTGTATAAATTTGTAATATATTTTTTGAAATTTTTTATTCAACTTAACAATGCACTGTGAAGTTGAATCATATTGTTATTTATTACTGTAGTATTTATAGTAATATATTTTGACCCAAGTGTAAATGTTCAATTAAAATTAGGTATCTATATATCCAATATCCGTGGATAATACTATTTCTCAGTATTTTACTGAAAGTTTTAAATGTCAAATTAATATACAAATTTAACAATGGAGTCCGATAATTGGGATTTTTATCTATTGTACTTGAGTTTTGGTTGAGTTTGAGTTTGTCCTGCCCAAGCCGCCCTTGCGATCTTTATCCTGAATACGCCCATTAACTAACAACTGGACAAGCACGAGACACGACGCGGACTAGAGATGATCTAGATTGTTATTGCACTTGTATCAAGTATCAACTCTGTTTTTACAAAAGTATGTATGGTATTATAATAAGCACCAAGGGGTACAAAATATGGCTTCTATGATCGGCATTTGTTTTTCAATAAAAATTTAATATAATCATGATTGGTATTAAACATTATCGTCTAATGTTGCCCAAAATTATGGCTGTTTACTAAGTATAAATTGCACTCGGTGAGCGGAATTTGTTTTTTCTGAATATGTTTTAAATTATATCGCGATTGATTTCAAATTAAAGGTCATAATAAGGACACAAAATGTACAGTATGGAATAAACTGACTTTCGACAATTTGACTTTTGTTTTTAGTCGGACAAAAAGCATTTTTTCAGTTTTCACAATTTTTTTTTATTTGTTTTTAAAACACTAATGACTACCTACTTGGTATATTCCAATAATCACATCAAAAGACGTCAGAAAATTTAGTACCTACTTATATTACAGTCAGTGAAAATTATAAACATTTTATATTAGCATTTTCCTGTTTTATAGTTTCCTCGGAATTTATCACAAATCCATCGAGTTATATATATTTTTTTAAACTAAAGGGCTAGATGATAACTAATTTTTGTCGCGCGCAGCGGTAGAGTCTAAATGTTAAAATCGTTATAGGTAATTGAGGCACGAAATGCCAAATTGTCCCACATTCAGGGTCCGCGGAGCTTAAGCCCGCGAAGCGGGCAAATCCCCCTTGTCGCGCGCAGCGGTAGAGTCTGAATGTTAAAATCGTTATAATTGAGGCACGAAGTTCCAAATTATCCCACATTCAGAGTCCGCGGAGCTTAAGCCCGCGAAGCGGGCAAATCCCCCTTGTCGCGCGCAGCGGTAGAGTCTGAATGTTAAAATCGTTATAATTGAGGCACGAAGTGCCAAATTGTCCCATATTCAGGATCCGCGGAGCTTAAGCCCGCGAAGCGGGCGAATCCCCCTTGTCGCGCGCAGCGGTAGAGTCTGAATGTTAAAATCGTTATAATTGAGACACGAAGTGCCAAATTGTCCCACATTCAGGGTCCGCGGAGCTTAAGCCCGCGAAGCGGGCGAATTCCCCTTGTCGCGCGCAGTGGTAGAATCTGAATGTTAAAATCGTTATATTTGAGGCACGAAGTGCCAAATTGTCCCACATTCAGAGTCCGCGGAGCTTAAGCCCGCGAAGCGGTCGAATCCCCCTTGTCGCGCGCAGCGGTAGAGTCTGAATGTTAAAATCGTTATAATTGAGGCACGAAGTGCCAAATTGTCCCACATTCAGGATCCGCAGAGCTTAAGCCCGCGAAGCGAGCGAATCACCCTTGTCACGCGCAGCGGTAGAGTCTGACTGTTAAAATCGTTATAATTGAGGCACGAAGTGCCAAATTGTCCCAAATTCAGGGTCCGCGGAGCTTAAGCCTGCGAAGCGGGCGGATCCCCCTTGTCGCGCACAGCGGTAGAGTCTGAATGTTAAAATCGTTAAAATTGAGGCACGAAGTGCCAAATTGTCCCACATTCAGGGTCCGCGGAGCTTAAGCCCGCGAAGCGGGCGAATCCTCCTTGTCGCGCGCAGCGGTAGAGTCTGAATGTTAAAATCGTTATAATTGAGGCACGAAGTGCCGAATTGTCCCACATTCAGAGCCCGCGAACAAGGCGAATCCTCCTTGTCACGCGGCAGCGGTTGAGTCTGAATGTTAAAATCGTTATAATTGAGGCACGAAGTGCCAAATTGTCCCACATTCAGGATCCGCGGAGCTTAAGCCCGCGATGCGGGCAAATTTCCCTTGTCGCGCGCAGCGGTAGAGTCTGAATGTTAAAATCGTTATAATTGAGGCACGAAGTGTGGGTGTGTGTGGGTGTGTGTCCCACATTCAGGGTCCACGGAGCTTAAGCCCGCGAAGCGGGCGGATCCCCCTTGTCGCGCACAGTGGTAGAGTCTGAATGTTAAGTTCGTTAAAATTGAGGCACGAAGTGCCAAATTGTCCCACATTCAGGGTCCGCGGAGCTTAAGCCCGCGAAGTGGGCGAATCCTCCTTGTCGCGCGCAGCGGTAGAGTCTGAATGTTAAAATCGTTATAATTGAGGCACGAAGTGCCGAATTGTCTCACATTCAGAGTCCGCGGAGCTTAAGCCCGCGAAGCGGGCGAATTCCCCTTGTCGCGCGGCAGCGGTAGAGTCTAAATTATGTTAAAATCGTTATAATTGAGGCACGAAGTGCCGAATTGTCCCACATTCAGAGCCCGCGAAGCAGGCGAATCCTCCTTGTCGCGCGCAGCTGTAGAGTCTGAATGTTAAAATCGTTATAATTGAGGCACGAAGTGCCAAATTGTCCCACATTCAGGGTCCGCGGAGCTTAAGCCCGCGATGCGGGCGAATTTCCCTTGTCGCGCGCAGCGGTAGAGTCTGAATGTTAAAATCGTTATAATTGAGGCACGAAGTGCCGAATTGTCTCACATTCAGAGTCCGCGGAGCTTAAGCCCGCGAAGCGGGCGAAGTCCCCTTGTCGCGCGGCAGCGGTAGAGTCTAAATTATGTTAAAATCGTTATAATTGAGGCACGAAGTGCCGAGTAGTCCCACATTCAGAGCCCGCGAAGTAGGCGAATCCCCCTTGTCGCGCGGCAGCGCGACCTAGCCGAAGGCCCGCGTAGCGGGGCCTGACGCTAGTAAGTAACTAACGTATTATGTTGTTTATAATTATCAATAAATGTTGCATATTAAAAGGTAATAACAGTTGATAATACGATTAAATATTTTATTATTTTAACTTAATAAAATAATAAGTTTATTAAAAAATTTGTTTCCATGGCTTACTTGGCAAGACTTATTTAACAAAAAACAGATAACAAAAATTAAATGTTAAATGCAAATAACTCGTTTATTTGAAAAAATAAACATAAACAACATTACATTTTTGAAAACAGAAAAATATACTCTATCCCATGAAAGAATAAAAAATATGATTTCATTTAAAAATATATATTTTGTCCCATATTTTGGGAACCGCTGGTAAACATTTTTTGTTGGCGATGTTATCAATTTTCTTATAGAAAAAGGCCCAATTTTGCTCATTTAACCGACCTCGTAGCTCTTCGAATAAAAAAGTTACCAATGGTGAGCAAGCTTATAGAAACACCCTGTATAATGACGTTTTTACCCCATGCTATAATTTGGACATTTTATACCTGTCAGCTGTACTTTAATGACACTCATTTCGATAAAGATTTTATTTCGATAGATTTTCATGTAATCTGTATTGAAATTTTCATTTCAAGTGACCTTTATGTCAAAGAAATTTGTGTATAATTGTCAAATTATGATATATCCGTGTATAAAAGTATTTATTATGAAACTTACATTACCAGGAGCTGTAATATCATTGCAAAAATAGCAACCGAGTTCGTTACCATGTATTTCTTTCAAAGAATTAGTTTCATCTCCTAGTCCTTCCACTTTAGTTTTAGAGTTGCTGCCATGTCTCATTACTAAATAAGTATCGAAACCTAACGCAGCGTTTATTACAATCTACAAAATTAAACAGTCGAAATTATATAAATTAAAATCAATATTTGAATTTACTTTATCAAAATGCGCCGCTAAAACTGTAGGTAGCCATCGGCTTTCGCGCGAATCCATAAGTAAAAATATAACATCATGAGAGGAAATTAACTCAGTTAATGTTTCAACATTTTTTTTGGTTCCTTCCAACATACTTTGGCCTACAGAATGCCCCGGCATTGGAATATTTAGTATATAGCCTGTAGAATTCTGTAAAATAATATTCAATACACATTTATTTATTATTATATTTATTTTGTGTACTTACTACTGCAGGAAATATTCTTTTCAAATTATCAGCAGCTGCGATAGCTTTATGCTTTCCACCATTTAGACAATCATCATGGTTAAATAAACTTTGTCGAACTGGATTTGAGTACGATACTTTACCATTATCAACTAGAGAAATTTGACGCGCTCCCCAAGCCTAAATAAATAATAATTAGAATTGAAAATTATTTAAGGCGCATCTCTTGCTTATTCCTGAGGTTATTTTAAGAAAAAAACATAGGTCCAATTCCTTCTGGTTAACAAAATACAAGAGGTTGAAGTTTTGTAAATTATACTAATTTTTTAAGTATTTTGTAAACAAGACACTTTTGAAAAGCAAATAGTTTTATAGAAAAATTAATTAGTTATACAGCTGACATTTACAATTCGAGATTAAAAATGCATTTATTATAAGTTATAGAAATAATACTTAATATAATTTAAATATTGTATCGTATTATTTCTGTGATTTATAAAAAATGCATTTTTAAATCTCAAATTGTAAATGTCACTAAATGACAGCTGTCAAACTTTTTCTATAAAACAATTTGCTTTTCAAAAGTGTCTTGATTACAATTTTTTTTTCAAATTCGTGTTTTTATAAAACTTTTGTTAGCCAGAAGGAATTGAACCTATGTTCAATGACATTTTTTGCTTAAAATACCCTCAAGAATAAGCTGTTAAAGTTTGGAACATCCTATATATTTCCGATTTCAAAAGAAAAGTATTAATAAACGTATAAAATAATATAAATAAGCTACAAATTTTGATAATTGATGTCACAGCAATTTTAATCAGCATCTATCGATTTATGATTTTTTTATGTTAACATTCAGTTTGAAATTTTTAATAATACAGCCAGAATTGTTCTGGATTAACAAGTGTTGCGCCTTAACTTACTAATAAATTTCTGGCCACAGCACATCCTAAAGTTCCAGCACCCAGAAGTAAAAATTTAGTTTCTTTAATTATATCTAGGTCTATTTCTGGAAGAAGCCTCCATTTCATTAACTTTAAATTTAAATCTACAGAATTTTCTGATAATCTGGAACAATAATGTTATAAAATAAGTTATATTTAAACTTGAAAATTTTTTCTTACTTCACTGGGTCCATGTCAGCGCTCATATCAACTATTTTGGGGCCAAATTTTCCGCGTTCGTTCTTCAACCAGCCAGTCCAAGATTTGTCTTTATCGCATTTCTCAAAAATAAACAGTTCTAAATTTTCCTGGCCAATTTCAGGAAACTTAACATTAAAAATAATACTATTATTACAAGATAGTTGGGCTTGTTTTAGATCTATGCGAAAAGATAATACGTTTATACTTTTGCTTTGTAAATTCGGACTAAAATATAAAATTATGATGAACTATTTACATATTAATTATGATTTACTCACAAATAATATAAAATAAAGGCCAAATAACTTCTCATTGGCCATCCTGGGTATTCATTAGAACTTGGATCCGAAAATGCAAACATAAAATCATCACAATTAATTAAATTAGTATCTCGATTATTTTTATTAATAACCGAACTTAAAGTTAAAATATTTATCTTATTATCTGCCTCTTTCTTCACAATAAAAAAGGACTTTTGTCTAACATTACTAATATTATTATAAGAAGACATTAAATTAGATATCTGAAAGAATTAATAATCTTAAAATAAAATATTGTGTAAGTATATTTTTCTACATACCTGTTCATCATTAAAACAATTATTAATATTGGCGTGTGGATTGTTTAAATAAACATTAAATAAAGGTGTAGGAAATGCAAACCAAAAATAATATTGATACTTTTTTAAATCCTGAAAATGAAAATACAAAGTTGCAGTATGTTACTCATTTAAATGATGAAAATTGTACGTACAGCGAATGACAGTATGAAAAATGTGTTCAATAATGAGGGATCATCCAAAATTGTACCATTTTTGATATTTTCTACAATATTAAAACCTTCATTATTAATTAATTCCAATTTGTTGCAATCTTTAAATTGTTCAATAGTGTTTTTGTTTAATATGAAGCCATGAACTGGTAAAACATTCTTCTGCTCTGGGAAATTTCTGAAACAAACTAAATTGGTAATAATGTATATAGATTAAATAGTTACACTTACGAATTAAAAGACGTGCAATCAATTTCAAGAAATGGTACATCATGAGATTGTCTCACATTTGTAAACCAACCCCAAATTTGTCTACGATTCTCAGATAATTTATCAACATCTAATTTAAGCTGCGTGAATTTATACCAGAAGCCAGGGTTTATCAATGTTTGATATGGAATATACTTTAAAATATTTGTATCTCCCATTTCAATGACTTAACAAATACACATGAAATTCTAGGTTAGTTTAAGTTAGCTGTCACAGCTGTCAGGGAGTGAGTGAAACAAAAGATTGAGATGGAAAATTATAAAGCCACGTTCACACATGGATTCTTTCATGCTTCTAAAACAATGAAACAAATTCTGGTGAGAATCGCCTGTACAATAGCAGTACCGTTAAATTGAACCTTCAATAAGTCTTGGAAAAGAAAAATTAATAATTTATTTGTAGCTTCAAACCAGTTAATTTCTCTTCTCCAAGATTCAGAAGCATAAATGAATCTATGTGTGAACAGGGCTTAATGTAAAAAAGCAAATCGTACGAAATCATAACAGCACTCAGCACATGTTTTGTAAACCAGTTAAAGCCCTGTTCGCACGGCGTTTTTTGGAGATTCTACGGAGATTCAGAATCCTGGAAAAGAAGAAGTTTTTTTCTTTCTAGTGATAATTACGTGGTTTTGAAGCAAACAATAAATTATAAATTCTTCTTTTCCAAGACTCATTGAAGATTCAATTTAACGACATCGCAATTTAACAAATAATTCTCACTAGAAAGAAAAAAACTTCTTCTTTTCCAGGATTCTGAATCTCCGTAGAATCTCCAAAAATCGCCGTGTGAACAGGGTTTAAAATAAAAAGGGATTTAATTAAACTAAAAACATAATATAATGAACACGTCGAAAATTATTTCAGATTCTTTATTTTTTTTGCAAAATTATGGTTAGGCATTGCATTTATTTTCATCTTCAAATACGGTACCATTGTATAAATGATAATTTTATTTATAACTAGATTAGAAATCATTGAGTGTTATCAATTCACAAAGTGAGAGAGACGAACAATTCGGCTGTATAAATGATACAGTATTTAGGAGTGAAAATTAGTTGTAAGGATTATGCAGTATTATAGTATAGTCTATCTAAATGTTCGCCGTGTTGACATTGGTGATTTTGAGCCAATCGGATACTGGTTAATAGTTTTAGTAGGATGTTAAGAGCATTATTTGCAAGGTTGGTGTAGGTACATTAAGTAACATTTATTTGTGTAGTAGTTCGATATCAGTATCATGCAAGTTAATTGGTACCTACACTGTGATCTAAGTTTAGTTACATTACAATATAATACTTTTTCTTTGGTCGTGTGCATTTTACTGAGCTGTTTCTTAACAATCCTAAACAATATCATGAAACAGTGCTTAAGATTGTTGTAAACATTCTCCTCAAATTCGTGTTTTATATCTGCACATTTATTACATTAATATAAGTACTCTTTAATTACTAAGAAACTTATTTTCTCTTATCTAAGTTAACATTTAATAAAATATTTAAAAAAATTTAAATAGAACAATAAATATTTAATAATATAACAGACTTATGGAATTAATAACGTACTTTAGAACTGTAATTTTCGATTTATCACTTTAAACTTGTAACTATCAATAAATAAATGGAAAGACAGCACTTTGCAGCAAATGCATATCATATTTGTTTTATTTATATAATATGTCATTAGTGTTTCGTTAGTGATACTGATAATTTATTATCCTTAGTAAAAAGAAAATTAATGAGGACGGTAATTACTCTGGTTAACATAAATGTATTTTTTTTATTCACACAAGGCATGCACAAACGGTGAATAAACTCAATTTTCAATTCTGTTCCATTGTAATCAATACAATTTATGAAACATTGGTCTTGGTAATAAAACGTTTTCAAAGTTTACATGAAGGTTTCATTAATAAACATGTCTATAACAGTAGAATTACACTAAATACAGTTGTCTAACGTGTTGCTTGGTCCTGATTATAGTCATGTAAACTTAGAAAACTGAACTGAAACGATCGATGATATAAAGTGCTCATAAGATTGATTAGGACGTGCTCATTATACGTATATCTTAATCGATTTGTTTTAAATAAAAACATCTATAAAAATAACACTTGTCTCCAGAATTCGTACGACTAACTATATACGACGCACGGATGTAAATTATGTAAATTTTTTTTTCAGTAATTTACCGATTTAATTACCATATTACAGAGTAATTTAAAAATATAAATTACTGAAAAATATTTTTAATTACCGTAAATTACCGATAAATTACCAATAAAATACCGAAGAAATTTGAATCCATGAAAAATATTTAAGAATGAATTATTTAGTGAATACAAATTAAATTACAAATAGAAAAATAAAATGATCATATCGATATTTTATGCTCAATGTATACTAGCTCAAATAATAGCAAATTTAATTTACGTTTATCTCGTGACAGGAACGTTTTATATTAATAGATAAGGGCTTGTTGGATGCCGTTTTTTATCCTAAACACCTTTTGTATTTACAATTTGGTTCTAAAATCAATAGGTAAAACTTGAGTAAAATTAAAATTTAACATTTTTTTCCTATAGGTCAGAAAATAAAAAGTCTACACCCGGTATGTGTCGTGAACTGAACTAAAACAATCCGCAATTACGGTAATAAAAAACTGGTAAATTACGGTAATTCATTTCGTAATTTTCACATTTACATCCCTTGCTAGGGTTGAGACTAGGACTTGTAGACGCGCAATTTCCTTGGCGTCCAGCGCTCCACATCATGACTGATGGAGTAAACTGCAGGCGCGGGTGTGGGCGTGGGACCCACCCGGCGCGGCGTCTCCCCTAGAAGTAGCGGCCGCTTCTGGGAGTCAGATCTTCTGGCCTTTCTAACCCAGAGCGGCCGCACTCGAGAACCGAAGCCCGTCTTGCTCATGATTGCCTTTTGCTGCTGCTGTTGTCGTTGTGCAGACCAAATGTTGTTCACGCTGATGTTGCTCTGCTTGGCAAGCAGTTCGTTGTTGTTGTTGTTGCTCGAGATGTTGTTGTAGTAGTAGTGGAGGATGTTGGAGGAGTTAAGCGGTCGCTGTAGCTGGTTGTTTTTAAGTTGTTGTTGGGGGTTAGTACACATGCAAGCGCAGACGTTGCTCACCTGAATAATACTTTAAATTTATTTACTGTCCTCACGACTGATTGTGTCACAAGTTGCCGGTAGATGCGCTACTTGTATTCTGCCTGCTTATCTGTCAGTTTAAATGAATATGAATGTTTTACATGGTTCGTGGTTCAAAGAGAATTGCTATAATTTTATGTAACAAAAAATGTTTTGTATCATTCTTAATAATATAAATATGTAGTTTATATAAGAGAAATAAAAATGTTTAATGCACAAAAAATACAGAAATAGTTATTAGTTTAACTAGGCAAAAAAATAATAGATTTACTGTCGTTGTTGCCATGTTAAACACATTATTTTTTCGTTTATTGTTATTAATTAATATTAATTAAGTGATTATTTTCAATATTTTAACAGGTATCGCCATCAAATGGGCTACTTGATGATTTTTTTTATTGAATATTTTTGAAGAAGAGGGACTCGTATTTTTTATTTTTACAAATTTTTTATTAATAAGCCCAAAAATAATTAATGAAAATATGGTGACGTAGAAAGTTGCCATATGTTCAATGCAAAATAGTGACGTCACAGTAAAATTTCTTTCTCAATTTACTAAAAAACATAATTTTTTTAAAATAAAATTTGTATTTTATCATATGTTATCAGACCTAACATTATGTTCATAGTGTTAAAAATCTAATTTTCAGTACCATGCAAGTACCCCATTATGTTATGATGTGCGTTTGTTGAGCGATTGCCTTGAAATTTATATTTTTATGAAATTTTATTGATTCACCATGGTAACAATTACGTTTACTGCCTAGGTACAAATAGTATATTACTTTACTAGTGGAAGAAGTAAAATGCCTCTGTCATGAGTGTCTGATTGGTCACGAGCAAAGCGAGTTGCCAATCAGAACACGAGTTAGAGCAGCATTTTACTTCTCCCACATGTGAAGTACGATATTTTTCCTCACTGTGAGGAAAACATAATTTTATTGCCTAGGCACTAAAAGTGACACTTCGCAGACTGTCATCTGTTAATAAAATAGTACTTTTAATATCAATTGGTGAAAATAAATATAAGTAGTATAACCAATGATTTATATGCTATTACCAGTAAAAATTAAAATATGTAATATACAGAATATAATTTCTTTTTTTGTATTCCATATTTTCAAATATGTAATGTAATTAGAATAATATCAAGAGGCAGAATACACTTAGCGAACCTAGTGGTTAACATTTGAACTGCGTGACGATATGTGTCGACATTGCGCAGTGATGTTAGATACAAAGTGAAGCTACCTGTTTTTATATTGTGCTCACCTGGCAGGCGACTTCTTGGCGTTCCTGTCACACCTCCTGAAGAAACTTCAGCGGACAAACACCCTGACGATTATCCCCAGAGCGGATCATAACCATACCATCAAGTTCTTCACCCACTTGAATAACAATCTGGTCTCGCAGCAACATCAGCCCGTTGTCCCCGTCAGACACTTGTAGATTATGTGTCACTTGCAGAGGCTTCTCGCCGGCTTGAAGTTTGCTGCAGTATTTACTGGGGAAGAAACCAACTCTCCCTAGACACTTGCCTTTCCACCAGTCCGGGTCGGAAGTGTCGATGACGGTGACTTTGTATCCGGCTTTCAGGTCGAGCTCGTCTTGGTGGCGCGCTTTGAAGTTGTAAAGAACAACGTAGAGGTTTGTTGGTAAGAGACGGTGGGGTTTTTTGCCGCCGACTGGACTGGGGCAGGGAGATGTGCTCGCTGATGACAGAGATTTTTCGTTGTCGTCGGGAAGTTCGACTGAAGACATGCGCATGTTGCGCGCGCTCAGTAAACGACGGTTGTGAACGGGGCTCGATGGCGCTAAACATACAGTTTTATTGTTATGGCTTGGACATGTTTGTTTAATAATACTTCATTCAAAATTATATTAAATGAATTATAGTCTGTTTTTAAACTAAGAGGAGTAGAAACAAAAGTCAGATTTACATTCTTAAAAATTCAAAAAATTGCTACGATTTTCTTTTTATACGCTGTTTGAAATAACGAAAGAATTTTGACGGATAGATTCTTGCGATTCTATTGGTTGCAACGCGCTGTTGTCAAGAGCGGTTTACACAAACACAATTCAAATGTTATGTCAATTATTCTGATTTCATTCTTTGTATTGTAAGTGCTGTTCATTATTATAATTTGTAAATTTATTATTCCCTTACGGTATGTGAACTATCGGCGCTTCTTTTTAAATATCAAAAATGTTTTGGTGTAAACCAAACTCCTTAATCACGCCCCTAATTAATTGTTTCGTTATTTCAAACAGGGTATAGGTAATTTTATTGTTTCAAAACATCTATTTTATTGTGCTGAAATCGCTGAAATAAAATTAGAGGACAATTTAATTTATTCGATGAGAGTTTAATGATGGACATTACTCAAGAAAATTAAAGTTTATTGCACAAGCCGAAAGCTAGTGTCAATTAAGATGCTAGTGTCGCAATCATTCGAGTGAATAATTGCCATTTTAAACTCGAATACAATACTAAAATTTATTCACGACTAAACTCAATTCATTCATTTATAAGATAAAATTGCACTGACAGCTGTTATTTAAAAACTCACTAGTGAGTATTTAGCTCACTTCAAACAATTGTATAATCGTCGGGGTCGGGGATAATAGTATATTATTTAACAAGCACATAATGTAGGCTATAATTCAAGAGGACGAACGTTTATATACGAACTGGAGATGCGTGAATTATAGCCTTTATGTACGTTTTATCTACGACTTTTTAAATAAAACATTTCGTAGATAAAATAATATTGACCATTTAAAATGTAACACGACTGTTGTTGTTACTCCTGCTAGTTGATAGCAATTTTGAATGAAGTATAATAACAGTTTCATGCAAGAAGTGCATACTTGATTTGGCTTTTAACGTCGCCCTGTGAGAGTGTTGCCGGTTGTCATGCCTGGTCACTAGTCATGCAACAGATAGACATTAGTTACTACAACATATTCCATGCTCCAGTTCAGCACAACAAGCACACAGATATAAAGAGAAGATACGCTACACTGTATCCGTGACGAGGACGAGTGGTTGGAGTTGGGCTGCGTTCCTCCGCTGCCGCCGCTGCTGCCGGTGCCAGCGTGACGCCGCCGCTGTACGTGCTCCGTGCTCTCAGGAGAGTCCAGTGACAGTGACTTCATACGCAGGTTCAGCTTCTGCCGGCGTGGAGAGTGAGGCGCTGTAGAACACAACTATGTAACACACACACGCACACACTGACACTGACAAGCCACACACATGCAACGTCGGACACTGATGCTCTGCTATACGCTAACAAACACTGATATGGAATACGGTGGTTTCACATATACGTATTGTTTACAATGGATAAGCTCTATAGTAAGTCACTTCACACTTTCAAGATTCTTTCATGTTTCTAAGACATCAATTAATTATAAATTCTTCTTTTCTAAGACTCATTGAAGATTCAATTTAGAGGCGCCGCTATTTGACAGGTAATTCTCACCAGGATTATTTTTCTCAAAATTAACAAGTATGAAAGAATCTTCCAAGAACAATTGTATAGCATAGTTCTATACTGCTGATTCTTCAGTACAATGCAAAACATGCTGATTGATGTAAAAGGACGGAAAATATCTTTTTTTCATAGTTGATGTTAATCGACTATTTTGAGTCGATAAAATAACACTTTAACCGCAAAGGGATATAAAGTAAAATTTTAGCAGAAGGATAGATATTTTGATTTTCTTACATTATTTTTCAAATTCATTTTCACACATTTCTGCATCCACTTTGTAAAAAAAGTAATAGGTACTAATTGTATTATCGACTCGAGAAAAATATAATTTTATCGTCTTGGATAAAAAATAACGATTACTCATAATCCAATCGATTCATAATATGCGTGTTTTAGACATTTAATTTATTAATATTTTTGACAAGTTTTATTATAATTTGTTTAGCCTATTTGAAAATAGAGATCTATGACAGAATTGCTAAGTAACTTCAGAATATTTTTATTGATTTTATCAATTTGATTAAAAAATGACATTTAATTAGCCGGAAACTATTTCCAGCTAGCTGGGAAGTGAAGTTAACAATGACTCGCTTCCTAACTGACGTCTAAAAACCGAATCAGCGGTATCAGAGTTATTGTGGTATATGCCTATAAATAATGATATTGTGTGAAGTAGCTCTGACTACAAAAAATAAACTGTGCAACATTTCATGTCCATGAGGATTTGGCAATAACAAGCAAAATAAAAATGTGTTTCCTGTGCGTAAACTGTTCTAGTAATGAAGTATGTGTGGTGCTTGTTTGTGTTTCGTATTCCATATCAGTTAACAATTTACAGACCAACATTTGTGTGTCCGTCCTGGGTCAAAGCAACAGCACTCGTCGAGGTCCGCATGCTACCTGAGACACAACATCAGTTGGTGACGCACATCTCACACAACACACGACATTTAAAATAGAATAGAAAGAAAAGCACAAATTGTGCAAACAGGAATCACTAGGGATAGAGGAGGATCCGTTGTATTTTAACGTTATTATATAGCCAAACAACACTGTTAATAACTCGGCCCGAAACCCCATGCATTTTAACTTACAAACATTTATTTACTCTTCGTATTTTATCTTCAGTTTCAGTTTATTACGCAAAACACGTTATTGATTAACTATACGGTTTTATTTATCACAGTTTGGGTGTCAAAAATAATGTTTTACATTTTATAACGCGGAGTTTAATATACGACAACAATCAGAAAATAAACTATATTTATATTTAACAATAAAATATGTATAACACTAACAAATTACTCCGTTTGAGCAACCAGGTATATTGTATTTTAACTTTGAATTTATGTGTCTATAAAGATGGGGAAGTATTACACACGGCGATATAGTGTGAGGGCAGTATCTCAGTTTAACAAACAAAAATATGTTTAAATGTGTCAATAACTTTGTCATAAAACCTACTGTAGATACGGAAAACTGCCTAAAATTTGTACCAAGATACAAGTAGAGAACATAGGTACTTCTCTCTTTGTTATTTTAGGCGGAAATACGCAATGCACATGAGCTTCTATTAACTGACATTTACATAAATATTACTATAAACAATTATGAAACATTACAAATTAAATTAATGAAGTTTTGCAATTAAGAATCAATTTCTAATGCTTATTTTATTTATTATGTAATTTGTTTTTAATTTTTAATTGCTATAATACCGTGAGTTTATTTTAACGTGAAACATGGGATTTTTGATATCCATGGTTACGATTACGAATTTGACAGCAATGTATTAGACATCGTGGTATTAGAGCGTTCTTTTTAAAATCGAACATAGGGAATCAATATAACTGTATTATTCTTGACCAATATAACATATTTGGGCAGCTGTAATACTTCCAAGAGACGCTTTCAACATAAACTTTTAATTGTTTAAACTATAACTACATCGTATTTACAGGTAGCAGCAGTTTGACTCCAATTAACAAAAATTAACAAAATTCAAATGTTGCTACCTGGAAATACGATGTAGGTATAGTTTAAACAATTAAAAGTTTATGTTGAAGGCGTCTCTTGGAACTATTACAGCTGCCCAAATATGTTATATTAGTCAAGAATAATACAGTTAAATTGATTCCCTATGTTCGATTTTAAAAAGAACGCTCTAATACATTGCTGTCAAATTCGTAACCATGGATATGAAAAGTCCTATGTTTCATGTTAAAATAAATTAACGGTATATAAATATAATAATATAATTATAAAAATTTATTTGCATGTTTGAAATTATTGCAAACTAAATCAGTATTATTTCTTGTAATCAAATATTGTTGTGAATATTGTTGTAATCATTAAAATAGTTAACAGCTGCAGTATTATGTTCCGAAAGATGTTCAAAAGAATCTATAATGTCATGTAGCAGTGATAGTTGTAACTTTGACAGAAGAAACGGTTTCAACTGTTAATTTCGCCTAAAACATGAGATAGAAATATAATTGTATTCTTCTATGTTCAACACGTACAAGATAGGCAACGCGGTATCTACCGTAAGTTATGATCAAAGGTAAGTAATAAGTAATCATAATGAAACTTATTCAACAATTTGATATGTATACAAGGTATTTTATTAGACAGCTTTCTATCAAATCGACCAAAATACAACAATCCAAACACACTAAATTTTCCGGAAATAATTTTTGAGGACTGTCACGAGATAATAAAATACCGCGAAGAAGGAAATTATTGCAATCGCGTTGTATTAGATTTTACTTCTTGTTGTTTGCGCGGCTGGTGTGGGGGCGCGCGGGTCTCGAAGGCGAGGGCGGAGCGCTAGCCGCAGTGGCCCCATTCCCGTTCTCCTGCGACACCGACAGACACAGCGGCTGGCCGAACGGTCTCGTGCCCTGCCCAGAGGTCGAGCCGCGTTCTGGAATGAGATTGCCTTACACGCTGACAACCTAGCATGTTGCACATTGCTGTCTGCAACTTGGTAAGTGTATCACTTGGAAAACGTTGCAGAAAACAATAAGACACCAATGATCCACATGCGTGCATATAATCAAATGAGAGATGACGTTAAACAGCGAGATGAATGATTTGTGAAGAAGTGAAGGAAGCCTCAATGAAAAGATGAAACATAGAATGCTAAGCTATCCACATCGAACAATCAACACTGACTGTATTTGTAATTGTCAGCAGAGCTTGCTGAGATGATGCGACTTGTAGCGGAATGTGTAAAACCTTGTTCACACATAGACTCTTTAATGCTTCTGAATCATGAAAATTTTTTTTGAAGATATCAATGAATTATAGCTAGGGAGCTGTAATATAAAATCGTGCCAGATTTTAACACTTGCCAGAAATGATTATGTTAATTCAAGTCTTGCATCCAAGAAAATTTAAATTCGGGGTATTTCAAACAGGGTGCTAATTTTATTATTTGATGTACATAATAAGGGGGTTTCTAAGAAATTATTAAGTTTCACATCAGAAAAATTTACTGGATGTAGATGTTTTTCAAAGTGCTTTGAAGTGCGCAAATCGAAGACAAGACTTATATTAGCACAAAAATTCATTTTTAGTATAAGCTCTCTAAAATCGTACTTTGCGAACTGTTTTGAGTCCGTAAAATAATATTTTAGAGGATCCAGCCCTTTAAAGTAACGTAACCTAAGCAATTACATCGCCTATATTTTTTTAAATTTTATTTAAAATTCGTATTTCATAATAATAATTTCGAATAGATACTAAACTGGAGAGCATAACACTAAAATAAAAATTGTATGTAACACGTACACAAACTATGTTTTAGAGGACTCACCTAAATAGATTCATCCTCTAAAACTTTATTTTGCGTACTTATTACATATTGGTAATTTTCTACTCCCATGCTCTAATTTACTTATTAAATATGCATTGTCTGTACTTAAATGATATTGATTTCGATACAGAGCACCCAAATATATTTTTGATGCAAATGAATGATTTTTTAAATTAAAGCATGGGGGTAGAAAACATAGTGTATGCAATTAATGTATAATAGCTATTAACACACTCGTATGAATGAATTTAATACTCGCGTATTGCCTAATTGCCTAGTATACTAATTCTGATCACGATTTGATATTACGGTTAGCTCGAAGACTCATTGAAGACTGAAGACGCATAAAAGAGTCTTTGCTGTGTGAACAGGACTTGTTGTATGTGTTTCGTACTTTCCGGCAGTGAGATGGAGCGGTTGTTGTGAGGCGATCCGTGCCTGGAGCGGGAGCCGAAGCCCGTCAGGCTTTTCATCCCGGCGAAGAGGCGGCGCCGCATGGAGCCGTCGGCCGCGGTAGACCCTGACCCGCCTCGCCGCTCTACGACCACCAAAAACCCACCATTCAATCTTATCGTTCTACTAGAGCTGCCACCCCCAGATATGGGTAACGGCATCAATATTATTAGCTATTAACAAAACCATATCAACTTCTATAATGAGCGACAGAAGATATATTGTTGAGACAAAACATGCGCGGCAGTGGAAAAAGAGCTTTCCTCTCCACTCAATTTATTCATCAATAAATTGCCAAATAGAAAAATATTTTTGTTTGTTTTTATTACACACAATAAATAGAAAATAAAACTTGGCCAATTTATTGATCAATAAATTGAATCATGTAAAACAGGCATTGATTAGACACAACATTTTTTTCACGACTGATTTAGAAATTAGAAAACAATATTAATGTAAAAGAAACAAAACTAGAACTTATAACTGTCATTTGTCAAAATGACGTTTAGAAACAATGGAATGTTTCATTGCAGCCAATATGCCAAATTAAATTTAAGTTGTAAAATAATAGTTTACAGTTTATCACTATAAAAACAGAATTTTCAATAAAATAGTAAATTTATTTACAATTTTAAAAATATTTAAAAAAAATTATATATTTCAACGGTAAAATGTCAAAGTTTTTATTTCCGTTCTCGACTCGACGTGCCTGGATTATAAACAACAACGCAACATTCTGTCAAACTGACGTTTCCAATTCGAAATTTCAGATAAGTTTATCTAAAGTTATATAGATATTAAGAGCAATTTGAAAATTATATTGAGTAATTATAGTGAGAGCACAAATATTTTTAATATTTTCATGACTTTTAGAACTATTTTTAAAATTTGTATTTAATTTTGACAGTAATTAAAATTATACAGAACGCACATTGTTGTCTCATTGCGTGGGATAAAATATATACCTCTGTCTCACTTTTATTGCAGTAGTTTAAAAGCAAGGCGCATTATAGAATTGTATTATATCTATGAAGAAAACATGCAAACAAATTAAAATTAATAGGGAAAAAAATAGATTTCAAGTTAAAGATGATTGTAGAATTGGACCAAAGTGCGTTAGTCCTAAACTAAATAAATAAACAGGATGAAAACTTTGAAGAAATAAAACAGAATAGCAGATTAAAGATAAACAGTGTTAGCATAACTCAAATATGAAATCAATATTATGATGGGCGATTCTCCAAAGTTTTCAAGCGATACAGTTACGCTTTGTTATTATGCAGATGCAGTATTAGTGATTGTTAGTGAATGAATTAGTTTGCAGTACAACGCAACACGTACTCGCATTGCTGAAGACAGAACCACAGCAGCCACAGATGACATCCAGCTGAAAGAGAAAAGTCTTCCTACCAAATAATATCTTCTACTTCACACTATTTATATTCGACGCGATTTCTACGTTTTAGTTTTACGCGATTAATTTTTAATACGAGGTATTAAGTATTGTAATCTTCGATTATTTTACGGTACCGGAATATATTGTTTAAATATTTATTAAACTGTAATCCCCAATTTCATTAGGATGTATTGGTATACGGGATTTCAGGAGCAAAACATATTATAAACTACATGCAAAATTATGTTAATACAGTATGGAACAAGAAGAAATTTACTACTTTTAAAAAATGAGGAATAAAGTGTACCAATTTTTTTAGTAATTTTGATGGGAATGGGTTCAACATCAGAAAATAAAATTTTAGAATGTTCAAATACAATAAATGCAACATCAGAAGATGCAAAAGATTCATTCACAGGAAAATTCGAATCTAGAATTTTTGATTCGGTATAAATGCAAACACAGGAAGATGAAATTCTATAAATGTTGTAGTTCACTTAGTTCAGTTCAGGCCCCTACAACTCTCATTGCCGGTCAGATAAAAATGTGTCTGCTGAGTGTGTCGAGCATGTGGACTTGAGGGGCGGGAGGAAATACTTAAGATGGCGGAGTTGTAGGTCCTAGTTGTCAGTGAAAAAGCGTGTACTATACGTCATATTAAGCATTATATTATATTTTTACGGCTCTGATTCTATCTAGCTCCAAGTACTTACGGATTCAGTATTAATTATAACTGAATGAATTAAATTTTTGACCAATATGTTATTTTTTTACTACTTTAAAATATATTTTGTACGTCTGACATGTACGGTCAAATTCAATATATATATATATATTGTGTAGTTAAATTTTGCAAATTTTGTATAGGTATCCATTTAACTATGTTTTAAAACAGGACTTACTGATGTAACTGCCTCTATAGAGGCTATAGCGGCGTTTTTGTGAACTACGACCATCTCAGCAGACGAATTGCGACTGTGAGTTAGGTTACCTACTATGTCTTGTACCGTGGTTCAGTTCAACCTAATTTGTGTATCCCAGTGTTGCCAGTCAAAAACAAAATCACCAAAGTGAATTGAAATTTATCACCAAATTATTATTATCTAGGTACTCGTAGATTATACTTTAAAAACGTGGAATTGCATTTCCTATTCAAATGGCATAGGTACTTAATATCTAGAATCGGTTTTACAGTATTAAAGAAGCATTATTTGTTATTATGCTATATAATTTCTAAAAATTATATAATTCATGTGAAACTATGTAAATACATAATCGTGTAAAACACCATTTTAACGTACATAATGAACCTAATGGAACTGGATACCGGTTCATATAAAATATCACAAAAATCAGTTCTATGTATCCGAATCCGAATACAAGTCAAGCGCTTAGTTTCAAAAAATTAGAAAATGGTCTCAAACAAATGCAAAAAAGCATCAGAATTTAAAAATCACCAAATTTTCGTCATAATATACATGTTTTTCACGTCACCAAATAGCTTTCGAAATCACCATTTCTGGTGATAAATTAGGTAGGTACCAGTTTTCTAAATTTACATTTTCCTATGCTTGCATTTATACCGAATCAAAAATTCTAGTTTTGTATTTTTCCGGGAATGAATTTTTGAATGCAGGTATTTAATTACCTATAATTTTCTAGATCCGAATCTTCTTGTGCATGCATTTTTTTGTGTATGAATTTTATTTTATTTTCTGGTATTGAATGACCACTCACTTTGAAACTCAGAAAAAAAATGTAACATGACACTAAATAAAATAGAAAGAAAGGAATTGCGTGAGTGTGTACCTGAGCTGGTGGAATGGGGCTTGGGGTTGACGACGGCGAGACTAGCCGCGGTAGAGGGTAGCGCGGGTGGCGACGCTGACGCCGAGGGCAGAGCCCTGGCGCGCCTGCTAGCGCTGCGATCAGTCACCAGGATACCAGGCGGCTGCTTCGTCGCGCTGATCTCCCCCGCCTGCTTCAGCACCTGGTAGATCAGGTCCACCTCGGGGCTCTCTAAATATACCACCCACCCAGTACATATAGGGAACGTGGCGCTAACTACTGCCTCATTCGTTCATTGTCATCGATTTGTTTTCAAATAAATTCGTTTCATAACGAATCAATTCATTAATAATTAATAATACCTTATATTTTATAAAAACTGTGAAGATACGATTAATATTTATTGAAATAATTTTGTTGTGAATCCAGAAGCTTCAAAATTCAAACGAGCTTGGCTGTATTATTAAAAATTTAACATGAATCGATAAATGTAAATTATAAATTTCTGTGTCACCAATTAGTAAAACTTGGAGCTAATTTGTATCATTTAATAATCCATTTTGTACGTTTATTAATAATCATCGTACTCAAAAATTAATTTTTACTTTCGAAATTGACAATGTACATTAGTCGGAAGACGGCTATATGAAATTTTTTTAAACAATTCTCTCCAACAAAATATTCCATGTTTAGAGGTGTATCAGTTTCTGCTTTACTCATTGCATATTAAAAATTTGAAGAAGTAACAGGTACTAGATGTTTTTAAAAAAGAATTAATTAAAGTTTATGCCAGTTACAATTCTGAAAAAATTAATGAAAAAGTGTGTTTTAAGAAATTTTCTTATTATTAAGACTCGGTATATACCTAGTTCCATTCTTCGTCTGTAAATAAATTTATGAAATTTTGGTTTATCTGTAAAACTTCGAAGCATTTTAAAAATTGCTAGAATGCTTTTACGTATTTGAAGCGAATGTTTCCATGCATTAACATAGGACAAGATAAACGCAGTGTTGAGCTACGTGGAGTCGATACCCTTAACCCGTAGTCCTTTTTGAGGCGTACATATTTTTTGAAGTTGATTGAACCGCTGAACTCGCTTTTTAGGAAGAATTTATGCCCAAAATTGTACTATTAATTCATATTCTTTGCATTGAATGTATTTATCTACAGCTTTGAACATCGTTTACTGCATATATAAATAAAAAATGTAGAATTGTAGCCATTAGCGCCTCACCGTTCCCTACACATTCAACCCATGGCTGATAACCTCACATTCTATGCTATCATGACATGGAGAAGCGATGACATAAGCGTAACTTGTATTATTAGTATGAAAACCAACACGTTAGCGGGTTAATGTGTACCTCCTCCAATGTCAGGCGTGAGTAACCGACTGGAACCTTTGAACGACAACTGACGGTTCATTGTGGGCATCCCGAAGTACGAGTCCTCAGGACCTACAGCCACTAATGTTAACCCAACACGCTACAAAAGCTACCAGGTAGGTACAATCACTTCAAACTGGAAAATTCAAGGCTTATTAAGTGCTCTGTAATTTGTTTCAAATATTGCAACTGAATGTCGCTAGAGTTGATGACATTTACTTCAATAGGGTGGTTGCGAGATTTTTGTATTTACGAAATAATGGTATATATAAATATTTAAACAATATTTGTTAAAATAAAATCGTACTAACACCTATAAATAAAGAATTATTGATTGTTCAAAAATGCATATATTTTCAAATAAACCACGTGACTTAAAACAGACTGTGACGTCAAAGCGCTCTAAATCAGCCCCGCCCCTAGCGATTGAAATTTGTACTATTTTTACTTAATAAAATTAATAAATCTATACTTCATTTCAGCTAAGAAAATAGCCGATGGCACTGCGAATGCCAGTAAGTTTTACACTCACACATTTTATTAGTTCGAAATTTGACGCGATCTTAAATAAGTTATGTTTTGTGAATAAAGCTGTCATCTATAGAATAATGTAGTACTTTGATGTAACTATGAAATTCAAAATAAGAAGGTATAAGTAATGTTAACGTTAATGAAAATGTTTGCTAGTGTAAATCTACCTCTCATTTCAACCAATCAGATTCAAGAATATCATCGCCCTATCTAACCCAACGCTATTTTCTTAGCTGAAATGAAGTATAGTAATGGAAAACATTATAAGTTCAATATTTTCTATACTGTCTTTACTTATCACCTAGAATAGTTCAGTTATAATATACATTTAGAGTGACAGTAAAACTTAAATAAATGGCAAAATTAATGTCACCAACCAAAACGTTACATACATAAATTTCCCTGCCTAAATTGACTTTATGTATATTGTGGCAGTTTAATTTAAATTTTAATATTAAATAGACGCCAAATAGAAAACATAATATAAAGAACTCATTTTATAAAACTTTAGTAAACTCGCCCTCAGGCTCGTTTTATTAAATTTGTACGCGTGCAAAAAAATCATGTCTAATAAAATTTGTTTTTTAACTATTGTGAAATGCAACTGAATGTGGATTTTTTTGAAGGTTGGTATTGGTAGTATCAGATGACATTGTCAGACGTCAAACTTGAGAACGTACAAGTTTCAGTATAACTTCTACATCTGGTTTACTTAATTAAATAGTTTTTATTCAATAAAATTAATAAATTTAGTAATGGAAAATATTTTCTATAATGACTTCACGTATCACCTAGAATAGTAATTATATACTTTGACAATGACAATTGAATATTAAGAGGCTCGTCTACCCTTTTTTCGAATTCCTAGAATACTCTCGATATTACTTTTTTTCTATTTCACTCTCTTCCCCACTACTACGGCTGCCCGAATCCAGCCCGAAACTCGTACTTTCCCGTATCCTAGCTATGCAATGTCATTTTGAAGTTGAAAATTATTGTAAACATGGCTTCAGATTCCCATAATAACTTGAGTATTTTTTAAAGAAATTAAGTAAAACAAAAATTATTCGAAAAGGGAAGCTTAGCTGCATGCTTCTTGTTTTTTAAATTTTTCTTGCCATTTATAGTAACCGAGGAAAATAATATCAAATAATGACAAAAAACCGCAAAAAACGTCATTTAAAATTTTTTTACTTCAAATTCCTAGGCCAAAGAAAAAAAAAATAAAAATATAGAAGCATTAAGACATCCTTTGTTAATACACTCATATGTAAATACATCATATATTTCAATTATAATTAAAGTAAACGTGGGAGGCGTACACCTCTGTAACGCTGTAAAATTTTAGGGTAGACGAACACCTTAATATCCCCAACTAGAATGATACAAATACAAATTTCCCTAAATCGATTTGGTTTATGTTATAGTAGTTTAATTTTAATATTAAAAAGACGCCAAATAGAAAAAATATTTACTGGTTTAAACGAGAAAACTATTTATTAATAATGAGTTCTGAAAGTTTCTTTACTATAGGTACATAAAAGTTAGTTTTAAGCGTTTTAAGTTCCTTAATGAGCTTTATACAATCAGTGGTACGAACTTCATTAATTAATTTTTTTTAAATTAGTTCCTGCATTAATGAAAATATTGTAAACATTTGCGCTTTCACTATAGGCTGTTTTATGATGGATTTAATTTGCAAATTTAGATTTAAAATTTTATACTGTTTTATGTTGATTGATTATAAAAATTTAAGCTGACCTACACTGACCACAAATTTAACTAAGAATACACAAGTTCAGCATTTTTTTGGGTCAGCATTTTATTTATATATCCAGAAATGGGTAATAGGACACTTTATTATTTCACCTATTCTCATCCAAGCGTCATGTTTCTTTTAACTTAATAAAACCCATGCTTAGGGTTCCATCAGACATGGTGTTGCTCATAAATGTCTATTAATTATACTTTTCCCTGTAACATTTCCATTTTCAACACACAATAATTTATAATAACCTTCAAATACACACAATACAGCTTTCTATGTTTATACAACGAATGCTGCGATCAAGGCGATCAGCACGAACGGTGCGAATTCCCGTCAACTGAATGATTCGGCGAACAATTGTTTTCTTTGAGCAAGTCCGATTTACCGACAAGCAACGGAAAACATTCGGCTCGTTCGGTTCGGCTCGGAGAGACGTCCACACTTGGCGAATTCGGCTTGCGCGTACTGCTTGTTCGGTTCGTTCGGACTAAAATGTTCAAGTGTGGACCCAGCATTACATGAACAAAATTTATAACGCCTACTTTACAATTATTTTGCACTTTTGATAAAATAATTCTCTTTTTTACCGATAATTTATGAAAGAATGCCATCTATATTTGCCGAGGGGAACTACAAACTGTGTTTCAGCAAAGGCTACCTGAGATTCCGCCGGCTGCCCCTCAGTACCACGAAACTGGACCAGTTCAGCAGTCACTTTTGCAAGCCAAGTTGGGTTACCTTCAGTGTCTTGTACCGTGGTTTCAAGTTTGTTATTTCCGATATATTTAACCTTAGACCATATATGTTCTAGACACGTAACGCCTATTTTAATGTACAGCAGGTTTTGAAGCCAACACTATACCCGGTTCCAAATAAGAGTATAGTAGATAGCGCTGCGGAGCCAGCCCGTTTTACACACATTAATTATAAATTTAAACGTAGCGCGGTATTTTTGAAATAGTGTTATATTCCGCGCGTCACGCGCTACTGACGCTAATCAACGACTCACTTTTTCAACAATACCAGCTGTTACTACTACGGCGTTCGACAGCTAAATGATGCGCGCATATCACAAATTTTTCGCTGATGTAAACTTGGTTTCCGGCTAGACCAATCAGAACGCTCAAATCGTAAACCCTATCTTGCCCCATACTATATTCTTATTTGGAACAGACCATAATAAAATGTGGCCTATGCGATATGACACCGCTTAGCGGCGACAGGGCGAACTGTAACCTCTTGAGCAGTCATAAAACTAGTGGAAGGGGTATGCAAGTTACCGGGACCTGCTTGAAACCAACTGACAGCTGACGTTTAATAATATTCGCCTGATTCGCCTGTTATTGGTCGAATATAAAATTTAGATTTAGAAATCATAAATTCCTTGGATTCACCCGATTCAACATGGACCAGCAGATACGTATATTTTCTATTTCTAAATCTAAATCATGAATCGGATATATTATTAATTCATTTAATCTGTCGGTATACATTTTCGTATTATGTTTACAACTTATAATAAATGGAATTAAAATCTTAAATTTTAAACGTCATTAAATGACTGCTGTCACTTGGATATTGTTAGCTGTCAGTTTGATATCAAAAGTTGTCACTTTGACATCGCCTACGTTAAATTTATGGTCGGTACTGTAGTACCGGTAGTACCCATAACAGATTTTTAAATAAATTACAGAGCCGCAAATACAATATTTTTTTATTTTGCATCCATTTGAAGTGATTCTGGCCCCTGTTAGCTTCCGTACGTATGTATCTACCACTGTTTGACTTACTTTCCTCCTCGAGGGTGGTCTCTGGCACTTTGGTTTCGATCTCGGACGTGGATTTCTGTCTGCGTAGAAGGCGTGACTTGGACTGACACTTGCTGGCCTTGTCCTGGCAGTCCACGTGGACGTTCATCTTGCACACGCGACACTTGAGTCCCTGGCGAGTGTGGCCTACACAACGTAACTCATGATGGATTATTTCTTTAATGAAGAATGTTAGAAAAGTTTACGATTAGTTGAATTTTGTTACATGTATCTAACTTGTCTACTGCTATTAAAAGTTTCTGATTGAGATTCAACTGAACCACCACATAATTATATGTTCAGATTGGAGTATAAGTTTACATGTTGTTTATGCACGGTCGTATCATAATTCGATAATTATACTCGAATAGTTACATTTCTAATTTATACTAATAATCCTATAAATAATAATTTTTTCCATAGCTGATGCTACAGTGCTAATTTATCGACTATTTTGAGTTGATAAAGTAAAACTTTTCCAGCAAAGAGAAATAAACTACCTATTTAATTTTTTTAAATTTTTTTTTCAAATTCGTTTTCAATAGAATGAAGAAAATTACAAACTCCTAAATTTTCGCTTGTAAATTAACATTCTCTCGTCAGTAATAATATAGTTTTGCCGTCTTGTGTATTTGAATAATATAATAAATTTTTACTTCCATTTAACATAAATTACCTTGTAAATATCATTATCATTACTGGATTAAACATTTACAAAACCATTTATGTAAAATATAAGTAAAAATTTATTATGTTATTCAAATAAAAAATTGTTATAGTAGGTAGTTTTATACGAGAAAAATTTAAACTGTTTGCATTATGATATTTTTATTGTTATATTTGATATTTAATTATGACGCACTGCGCTATAATGAGGTCCGAGGGCTATAAAATGTATTATGTCACAAAAATTAGTGCATATTGTCAAATTTGGATACGACCATGTATTCATTGTAATTCAACACCAGAAAATAAAATTTTAGAATAATTATACATAGGAAAATGCATGCATAAGAAAATTCAATTTATATGTAACATTTTACAACCGGCATAAATGCAAACATAGAAAGATCCAAATCTTAAAAAATTAATTTGTCTCTTCTCTACAAGGAGATACACAAATTAGGTTGAACTTAACTAAACGAACAACCCAATAATCATTCTTGAGTCACACACTCGGTTTGACTATAACATTATTTTCCTGCGTTTGAATTTATGGCAAATCTGTCTAGGTTTGAATGTTCCTGTGAATTAATCTTTTGATGCAGGTTTAACTTCCTCTGGTGTTGCATGTTCTTTTGTATTAACATTTTAAAACTTAATTTTCTGGTGTTGAACCCATTCTCTATAATAAATTACTGACCTCTGAGGACTTGCGAGCAGACATCACACGGGGTGATCTTCTTGTAGGTATACTCCTGGAAGGTGTGCACGTCCGAATCGCCGCGCGTGACGTCACGTCCGCCCGCCGCGCCATTTTTCCTGTCAACCATTCGTCATGATTAGCGCCCAACAAGGATTTATCGACAAACTTTGTGTGCCCAGTGTTTTTATGAAAGATGTGCGAGAGAGAGAAGTTAAATAGAGAATTTAGTAAGAGGGTGGAATGATGTTTCGTTGACTTTACCCCAAAATTTCTACAGAAGTCCCGTTTATACAGGGAAAATTAAATGAAGTGTAGTTTCGCGGCAAATTTGAATATTTGAACAAATAAAATCAGAACGATTACCTTTCATAATATTAAGAGCTTATTCCTGAGGTTATTTTACATGGGTCCAATTCTTTCGGGTTAACAAAATACAAGAGGTCGAAGTTTTATAAATAACACGATTTTTAAAAACAATTTGTAGTCAAGGTAGTTGAGAAAAAATAATTTCTTATTTTGTTAGATTTCTGGCTTTAATTATTTATTAAGTCAATTGCGACGTTTCGACCTTGGTTTAGGCCATTATCAAGCAAAGTTACATAGTTAAATTTAGTATTGAAATAATATTACTAACTAACAATATTAAAAATTGCTATTGAGGTGTACACATCAAGAGTCCAGTTAAATAAATAAATATTCCATTCAAATCAAGACACTTTTGAAAAGCAAATCGTTTTATAGACAGCTGGCATTGAGTGACATTACAATTCGAGATTAAAAATGCATTTATTGTTATTGTAAATTGAAAGTTATATAAATCATATTTAATATAGATGCTTAATATAATTCTTTCGGGTTAACAAAATACAAGAGGTTGAAGTTTTATAAATAACACAATTTTTAAAAACAATTTGCAATCAAGATACTTTTGAAAAGCAAATCGTTTTATAGACAAATTAGTTTGACAGCTGGCATTGAGTGACATTACAATTCGAGATTAAAAATGCGTTTATTGTTATTGTAAATTGTAAGTTATATAAATCATAGTTAATATAGATGCTTAATATAATTCTTTCGGGTTAACAAAATACCAGAGGTTTAAGTTTTATAAATAACACGATTTTAAAAACAATTTGCAATCAAGACACTTTTGAAAAGTAAATCGTTTTATAGTGGTTTTATAGACAAATTAGTTTGACAGCTGGCATTGAGTGACATTACAATTCGAAAAAAAATGCGTTTATTGTAAATTGTAAGGTACATAAATCATATTAAATATAGATGCTTAATATAATACATGGTATATGTTTTGATTTTGGCGCGCGCGCATCATTACTGTTATATGACGAGTAAGTTATGTCAAATATTATTGTAAATAACCTTTGAAATTAATGAAACACTCTTAACTATATGTCTTAATTCTGCATTATATTTCATTTGTGATTGTATTTGTATCAATTATGAGAATATGATAAAATAAAATGTGACCTATTCGATCTGAAACGGCCTAGCGGTAAAAACGCGAACTGTGACTCTTTGAGCAGACATAAAATCACTGGAAGGGATATGTAAGTTACAGGGGCCTGATATAATTTAAATATTACTTGTATTATTTCTGTAACTTTATATGAAAATGCATTTTTAATCCTGAATTGCAAATGTCACTCAATGACAGCTGTCAAACTAATGAACGATTTGATTTTCAAAAGTGCCTTGATTACAAAAATTTATTATATTTTTATAAACTTCAACCTCGTCTATTTTATTATCCAGAAGAAATTGGGCCTATATTCAATGACATTTCTTGCTTAAAATAACCTCTGAAATATGCTGTTAAAGATTGTTACACACTGTATAGCAACTCAACACATAAATTCTAACATATAAAAGAACTGTTACATTTGTAAATGGGTAATCTGACAGGTTATCAGAACGCGGCAAATTTAATAAACTTCTGCGAATTTTGGGACAAAGTACTGATGTGTCTGTTTGGCGCAGCAGACTGTATTCTGTATTTGAATTGTATTTCAACATGAGTAATTGTGTTGAACAGAATCAATTATAAAGTGGAGTGTGGATGACACACGGACACAACACAGATAGGAATACATCAATACAACATCGAGAGATGTGCAAGTACCTGGCGAGTGATAGATCCGTCGGTTGAGGGCATTTATAAGCTCATAGGGGTACACATTCAGTCCTGTTCACACGTGGATTCTTTCATATTGAGGAAAACATCCTTGTAAGAATTGAAACTTCTAATTAATTGATTGCTTCAAATTTCAAATAAGTGAATTTCTTTTTTCCAGGATTCAAAGGCATAAATAATTAAATAATCCATTTGTGAACATGGCAATACATCCAGTTCAAAATCAAATGTATAATGTGAACGCAAACAAAAATATAATCGTTATATTGATTTGCTTAATTCATACGCATGAACATTGATTTCACGTTATCTAAGAGATCAATAATTACTGTTACCGATGAATTGATTTTGAACATGGGTAATGTATTAAAGCAAAGGTAATGCAAGGTATAGTTCTCTCACTCCCATAACCAAGGGACGTCATCAATTAATGTCACTATAACTATTATTATTATTTAGAGTGATCATAAATGAGTGACCATGCCACATCGTTCTAATTTTATCACACCATCCTAACCTTAAATTCAAAAAAATATAGTGTTCTTTACTTGCTTTCTGCCTTACTATAAATAACAAAAAACAAGATAAACTCCCTAATTTATCATAATAACACTACATAACGTTCATTTGACAAGCAATTATTCCTCCAAGTTACATGATCACCCCGTATTTATTAGTAAGTTTTATAATGCTTCAGAATTGACATGAAAATCACTTTGACTATACGCAGGATGCAAACTATGTGATCTCTAAACTGCATAAACCTCTTAACCGATAGAAACGTATGCACGTAAGAAAAACATATGTATCTGTTATGTTCGTTTAAAAAAAAGTCTCTTTAAGCTTATGCTCATTGTGAATTGGGACTAATATGTCAAATGTAAACATATTACTTCGCAATGTTACCACTGCATACAAAATTTATGACATAATTTCTATAAGATTTATCAAATTTAATAGTTTTTAATAACTATTCTGCATAAATACGATAAAAGTACCTATAAACAGAAAGTAAATTTTATAATGAATACATACATTTTGTAAGTATTTATTAATTTTTAATGAGCTATGACATCTGCCGGTACTGGAAGTGAAAGAAGTTAAAAGCGTAATGTACTTAAGCTAACAGGATGAAGTATAAGTATGTGTTTAACACTGAAGTGGGAAAGGGTGCACAGCTTACAGAGGGTTGCAAAGAGATCGGCAAAGGGGCAACCTGTGTTTACCTCATTGCAATGATCGTCGACACAGCATGGTACATTTGGTTCTTTCTGAATTCGAAAACAAAACAATCATGAACAACATTTGTTAATCACTGTACTAATGTTACTGTTCGCCAATCTACATCAATATTAAGTACCGGGTTAAAAACACAACTCTTCAAGTCTGACAACAGCAGACTTGAAAAGTCGTTACCTGAAAATCTTAATTGCCAAGATGCAAATTACTGTAAAAATGTAAAGAAGTAAAAATCGAAACCAATCTTACTTTTCGCTTTCCTTTGGAGACGAATTTCCAGACGTTGGTGGCGTCTTCAGGCTCTTGAAGGCCTTCAACCACTTGGATTTCATGCTTCCGGTTGACGCTGAAGATAACTTCCGATCGCGACCCGAATCCGAACCAGATTCCAATTTATGAGAGAACAATTCTTTCTGAAATCAAAGACAAACAAACATTATACACTTGCTATGAAATTCAAAGTAAAATAAATGCTACAATATTCAAGATTGTCACTTTGTTTTTACCTCTTGCCTTATATTCTATAAGAGAGAGGTATTGTAATCGTGATTTTTTGACATTTCGAGATTTTGATGAACCCAAAAACATAATTTTAAAAAAGTCGGTCTTTCTGTTTGTCCGTAAGCACAATAACTTGAAAACGCGTTAGAATTTTGGACTGAAATTTTATATTTAAGTTCTTTAAAAAAAAGTTCGTTAATGAGCCTTATTCCACCAACATTATAAATTGAAATTTTCTATTTTAAAAAAATACTATCGAGTATGGTATCAAATTAAAGCTCTCGGGAAAATAAATCTCCTACAAGAATAAAAATAACTTTTAAACGATCATCAATTGTTTATTTTAATAAATTATTCAAATAGATGCGATTTTCAATAGTTTCTCTAAAAATTATTTAAATTTTGTAAAGTGTATTATCAAATTATAGCTCTCTGGGAAAGAATTCTAGTTGAAGAATCATAAGCAACATTTAAACGATGGTGTAATTATTTTTTCACATCAACTTAAATCTTTCGGGAAAAAAGAAAGCATTTTATTTAAATTTTGCTGAATCAAGTATAAAATTAAAGCCTTTATATAAGTAAGTTAATAAAACTTAAAGTCGGGGAAGTACTGAGGTGGCCACAGCAGATTTTTAATCTATAAACTCATATTTGACAGATAAGTTTATAAAGACTGCCACATGACGATATTCTAGAAATAACTAATAGTCTGCTAGTAATTAATTAGTAAAACAATCAATTTCGACTATTTTAAAATGTTTTTTAACTTACTGTTTGATGTTTTCCCAAAAACTTTTTGTGGCACTCTTCAGACCAACGTAAGGAATCGATTATATCAAACAAATTTAATAATTATATGCATTAATAAAGTAAGAACCTTTGAATATTAAAATGCAAATTAACACATAATTTTCTGTAATTGTAGTCGCAACAATGTATTGTATGAATGTTTCGATTTAATATCACTTTGATGGTATTACCGTGACACCTCAACGTCTTACAAGTTATGATTGTGAATCAGTATTAATAACACAGTATTTATAGCAATACACAAATGATTTTCTTGCATGTCACCGATACATAAATAATTCCCTAATCAATCGTGGCCTCTACGCGGTTTGTGTACATTGACCAAAACTTCTAACAAGTCAATAATAACACTTAAAAAAACCAATACAGCAAAAAATAAGAAATTTAGGTGGCAAATCACTTTACATCTTTTATAATATTTATCGTAAATGTGTACAAATTTCAGAAAATAATTTTTGAACCTTCTAAGGTTCTCTACTTTAGGTAAGTAAATAATGAAAACAGCACTACAACAGGCGAATTTATTTCTGTGTCCAGTGTCCAGTAGATATTCAACTAAAATTCGATTATGGCGCCAACGGTTTGGTGAACTGTTCTAACAACAAATTCTGTTTGATATTTAGACGTACAGCGTTCAATAATATGCAGAATTAATACAATTCAAATTATGTATGGTGCAACCCGTAAATGTATCAGTGATTTTCGTCATAAGAAAAATTTGAATTTTATATCATTTATAAAACTTAAACACATTTTTCTGTCAATTTCGTATTAAAATGCACATCTTTACATAATTCAATCTTTGTAAGAATACTTCCAAAATTTGCCACAACGTTGCAGT
This sequence comes from Agonum fuliginosum, assembly GCA_947534325.1. NCBI lineage: Eukaryota > Metazoa > Arthropoda > Insecta > Coleoptera > Carabidae > Agonum > Agonum fuliginosum. The sequence continues at coordinate 42,592,438 of OX384029.1, forward strand.
CGCTGACGTCACCACGAATATCGTCTATTATGAATTTGACCACGAAAGTATAATGTTTCAAGATGAATCAAAATTTCTTAACAATACGATTTAATATTAAACGAGAATAAAGATTAATCGTTGTTTATTCAAAATAATTAAAACAGCGCTACGAATTATGAAAAGGATTGGACCACGAAATATTTTTCACATATTAAGATGAACCAAATACAAAAATACGATTAAATACTACACGTAAATAAAGTTGTTAATTCATTGTAGTGCTCAAAACTACTTTCCACGTGTAACCTCATGTATTATTTGTGCGGCAAAGTATTAACCATTTGCCGTCTTTTACACATAGTGAACAATCATCGACTGTGAATGATATCTGCGTACGAATGACATACCTTAACATAATAAACGACGTAGAATATTGCATTTTTGATAAATTCTTACCAAATGGGACCGCAAAGTGACCCAACCCATCGGAGAACGAACAACACGACGTCAACTGACAATGACAACGGTACACTTGCGAACAGACACACAATTACGAACGTAAACAGCGTTACGAACGGAAAACTGAGGGATATTCCCGTTTGACGTGAGGTTATGAGCGAGCGGACGACAGCGTCGCGACGTCAGGTGAACGCGGCGCCGCCTGGAGGCAGGTCACGTCGTATTGACGCGCGGCGTCGCAACGGATCAGCACGAACACACGCGAACACTGCCGAGTGCACCGGCGGGAGACCTGAATTACTCCGCAAATGGTTACATCAAATATTTACATTGGCGTACTTCTGTTTTCCTTAGCGCAAATAAACATAATTGGAGAAATACTACAAAAATAATTATACAGGATGAATATTTCGTTTATTTACAGATTTTGAGAAATTCAAACCAAATTCAAATTTTCATATGGAGCTCATAGTTGGCTATGACCCGTATTAATAATAATAATAATAATAAACTTATTATTAATAGAGATTATGTTTCTCTTTTCAACGATATACTCGTAAAACACAAGTTCATTGAAATTAAAATGAAGGCAGAAATTACACAATAATATTTTTTTTACTGTTTTTATTAAGAGAGACCGAGACCACGAATATTGATCAAATTATTAGATATCAAATTATACTAACTAAACTACAAAGAATGGCACAAACCACACTTAAAAATCTTTTTTAGTTTTCGAGATATGAGCGTTCAAAATTTAGGTTCAAAATAGAAAAAATTGTTATTCACTTGCCATTTGTTTGGGTGAAAATGATTAATTTTTTTACATTAGCGGATTATTCTGATTAAATTTCGAGGAATCCAATATGGCATAATAAAAATTATAATTATTTTATTGATATTCGTAGTCTGAAAGTCATAGAAGTGAAAATGATTAATTTTTTTACATTAGCGGATTATTCTGATTAAATTTCGAGGAATCCAATATGGAATAACTATAATTATTTTATTGATATTCGTAGTCTTTCTTGATAAAAACAGTTAATAATAATATTATTGTGTAATTTCTGCCTTCATTTTAATTTCAATGCATTTGTGTTTTATAACGTTGACTATTTCCCTCATTATATTTTATTTTTAAGGAGGTACACTCGAGTGGTGGGGGGTTAGGGGCATCTCCTATACTCGCAATGTATTTCATGTCAGGGTTTCAACTTATAAAAAATAAAAATAATTTTTTTTTATTGTATGTAAACGCAGTCTATTTGAATTTTTGCTAATAAAATGAGATTTAAATATCTTAATTAAGAATATTATTTATTTTTGTTATGTAAAAATTGTTTATTTTATAAGATTTCATTCAGCTAAATACCAGTGTAAACTATGGCGACGCTGTGCTGTACATGTCATTTTTCACGGTCTTATGTCAATCTGACAGATAGTAAAAATTGAAGGTGAAGAGAATTCTGCACTTGAAATTTCATTTAAATCGTCGGGTATGAATTATTTATCATTTGTGCATATTACCTTTCATTCTTGTGAAAAACTTGTGATTATAGTTAGATAATGTTGTTTTTTTCTGGTTAAATTCTAATTTTGCGCTTTTCAACGTTGCCGGTTCTATATAATGTTCTCGCCAATATTCTCCAGTAGGCATAAACGTCAGTCTTTCGATTAAGAATTCTTGTAAATTACGTGGTAAATGATGCTTCTATTACTTTTATTCGGTATATGAGATAATAATGTACGTTTTAAAAAAGCAATTGGAATTTTCTGTCATTTCTGTAATGCTTTTTACGTTGATTTAAAAGTAGTCCCATAAGAGGCCATGTAAAATGAAGTTTTTTAATATTTATTTTTGGACAATCGACGTGGTGAAAAATTATGAAAAAATTCAGGTAACATTTTTACAATGTTTTGATTAATTTTGCAAAGTTTCATTAAACTCTATCATTATTTCAAGTGTCGAGTGTACCTCCTTAACAAATTAAAATGCACTATTTTTCCCAAAAACCATAGAAACTATCTATATAAACAACTATTCCAGTGCATATTTTTGAATATTGACATAGTATGCGTATATTCAACCGTAACCATGACACAACAATCAATAATAAATGTTTGTTTATTTTTCACCAAATTTCAAAATATTTAAAATGAAATGAAAAATTATGCTAATAAATAAAATTGTGTTATTTAAAATGGTTAAATTTGATTTATTCATGAAATAGTCAATGCGTATACCACTCGATCATCAAAAATAATAGAAAATACTTTTGCCTCCTGGTTCGACGTACGAGTATTTCCGCAAAATACCTCTCTACCTCCGGTCTCGAGTTGTTTCTATGGAGCTCTTGTGGTATAATAACTGAAAAGAGAATAGTTATTTGTTTAACTAGGCAAAAAAATATTTGATTTGCTGCCGCGGCTAGCTAACTCTCCCCCCCCCCCCCACCCCGCCAGCACATGATGGTTTCAAGAAATTCCGAGTATACTTTGTCTAAATTATTATATATGGTCGAAGGTTCCAATACTTACTAATAAACATAATAATCCGTTGCTAGATACTGTGCACAAATTTCAAAACAGAAGATGACATTTGTCAGTGAAAATTTATCTTATATAATGTATTAATTATTTAGTATAGTCTTGAATAAAGTATTGTTTAACATTGTAGGTAATTATTAACTCGAATGATTACGATATTCGCCTTCGCCTCTCATAAGTAATGACCATCGTTAAACTCATCGAATAATTTACTATTATATTGTTGAATAATTAGAAATCTGGAGGACAATTTATGCTTCATTATTCATAGAAATTAAATATTAAATTCAGGGTTGGATCTATTCTGGAAATAAACATCATACCAGCAGAATGCATAATAAATCAGCTGTGCTAATTTGCTAATGATTGTTTCTGAGTCTAAAGAGCACCTTCTAATAATTGATACGATGTCTGCCGCAGATTCAGATGGTTTTTATAAAATGAATTTCCACTTTCCAGTCTCGCGTTCCGAGTCCCAGTAGACGCATTCCTCGTACAATTTTCCAAACTGAAAACGAATCAATTCTTGTGGGAGCTCAACTCAATTTTTTCTGGTTCATTTCGAAACAAATACACCAAAGTGCCTTTTATTCTTCCGATTGAAAGAATCGTTTATTCAATTTTCTTCTCAGAGAATAGAAAAGTTATAAAGATTACTGTGAGTCTAAGTTTACCCGACTTTTCTATAAGAAATAATGTAAATACATTTTACAAAATGCTGCAGTATTCTCGAGCACCATCTTAGAAGAGTGAGAACAATTGTGCAACTAACAGAATGTTAGAACGATGCTGAACTTTGTGCTTGCCAGTGCCGAACTAAGAAATTTTTACGTTTTAAGGTGGTTCGAGCGGTTCAGACTAGTCAAATCATGGTTTAAATGTAACTTTGTATTGTAACTTTTAAAAATTACAATTATGTAAAACAGTGTCAACAACTGATTTTTTCATGTTTCATTAAAAGTTTATGGATTTGTTACAACGCTCGAATCACCTTAAAGTGTATTTTTACATTTAAATCAGTGTCAATATAGTATCACCCAATGACCTATTATAATAGGTCATTGGTATCACCTGATACAGCCAGAGACATCTAGATCATGTTGGCAAACCTAATTATTCTAACCGCGGATTACAATAAAATGCAGTAATATGACGGTCAGTCAAAAACATAATTTCTTGAGACTGCAATTTTTTACGTGTGATATCTAAACAATTACTGTGGTGACACATAGATTTTATTTTTTTAATAAATATCTCAAACGTCAAAGAATAATATATTCTTTTTTCGAACATGTTGTGTTAGGTTTGTTGTGACCAGTAATGTATTTTCCACCTTCCGGGCCTGGTCTTCTCTTTAAAACGAACGCATTCTATTGAGACGAAGTGAACGCGTAACAAGTGTTCTTGTACAGAGGCGTGACATAGTGTTTAATAATGCACACACAAGTACAGCACAGGAGGAAGTAATGTATTCCTCAGCCTTTTAAATGTTAATGAGATGAAACAACTACCGACTCGTCGTGTTTTTCTACGCAGATGTTTACAACAGATTGCGTAGGTTATAAAGGACATTTCATTTCCTCTAAAGTCTTTTTTGCATACAATAAGATAATGGAATCACGCTAATCGATTATCTTTCAATAAAACAGACGTTTTTTACTTCACCGACCTTTATAATAATTTTAGTGATTTTTTGACAGTTCGAGGTTTTGATGAATCTTCACATTTTAAAAATTACAACTCGTTGTCATTAAGCCTCATTCACATTAAGCGTTTAGTGTGCAAGTTTACATTTATATTTAAGTTTAAAAATCTGATATACTAATATAAATATAGTTGTACCTACTCACAAGAATATTTAAATCATTTTATGTAAACTGCAGAAGAAAATCCTCTCATCTTCACCAATCAGATTCAGTTTAATATTTTACCCTTATTTGAATGAGACTGTAGACGTATTAGGAGACAACCTTAATCTATTTAAAAATGCATTAGTTCTTCTGAAAATGCGAATGTTTACTTTAGTTGTGACCTCCCTTAAGATTTGGAGCGTAACCCCGGTACTCATGTTTTTAATCTCTAGTTTTATGAATTTCCTGGGTGCAGTTAACGGCCATCATCACGTCTAATGTACAGGGAACGTGTACGTGATGTCACGAGCTCGGAAGCGATCGTGGTTTATCAAAGTCGTTCAGCGTTTAAGAAATGAAAGTACCGACGGTCCTATCAGCGTCCTTATTTTGCTACCGCATCAGCTCCATGGAATGTCGAAGATTCTTTCCCTTTTACAGAATCGACGTGTAAAATATTCTAACTATTTTTACTTTGTGCAATATTCATAAATTTTTGATGCACATTCCGCACCGCTATTCGGTTTCAGTAACAAAGACATCGCTATGGCAACGGCAGCATCTTGATGCACCTGAGGTTCTAGACTTTTTGCTATGCACTCCAATAAATTGATTTTATTTTCGTTCGTTGGACAGGCGACGGCGACTTTTCACTGTTAGTAGTTATTCTTCATGACTTGTTTCTTTACATATTTTCCCACGACCATATACGAAACTAACAGTCTAACAGTTTCCATACTAACAGACATTTAGGTAAGTACATAAATATTACTGTAAACAATTATGAAACATAAAAAATTTAATTTATTAATTAAGTATTGCAATTAAGAATAAATTTCTAATGCTTATTTTATTTATTATGTAATTTGTTTTTAATTTTTAATTTGATTTAATTTTTTTTATAATTTTATATTGGCAACACTAAATTATAAAAATTTCTTTGCATGTTTAAAATTAATCGTAAACTAACGGTGGGATTCTGTTCAAATCTGTAGTTGCTACCGTTGCTACAGATTGTAAAAAATCTGACGTGGCCATCACACAACCTTCCGCCATATCTAGACTTTAAACAGAAATGTATACGTACAATCCGGTGCCCATTTAAAATATACAAATAAAAATCTCAAATATTCAAACACAGAAATTTGCATCACCTGAATAAAAAGATTAATTCACAGGAAAACTCTGCTGTGTTGAAGCCATCCTCCGTTCAATTACTACATTTAATATCTTACTTAGGACTTATATAGCGCTAGTATGCCAACTTGTCACCCGTCTCACCTGTCAATATTTTTTTACGCAGAAACAAAAATCAACCGATCATGGATTACAAGATATCAACGTTTTATTTGATAAATTTATTTTTTAAATTTTACTGCAGTTCTTTAATGCTACCAGATAAAGACAATTTTTTTATAACGTAAGTTGCAAATAACTTTTCCTCTTATTCTCATTACAAATAAATACTATATTTTTCCAAATTTATATACAATTTTGACAATTAACCTTTTCAATCTTCAAAAAATATCACTTCCGATGAAGATATTTGTACCAAAATCTAGGGAGCTCTTCCAATTTATATACAAATGTTAAATACCAAATATCAAAATTTTCGGGTAATTCGTATTTGAGTTATGCGACTAACAACCCTTGACCACACACACACACACACACACATACACACACACATACACACAGACATCATCGTGAAACTATCAAAAATGAGTTGTAAGGACCCTAATTCGTGCTCATCCACTAAAATTTCACCACCCGATTTTTTGCATGATTCCAATACCTTCCTTTACAGGTAAGCGGAAGGTAAAAATCTGACGTGGCCATCACACAACCTTCCGCCATATCTAGACTTTAAACAGAAATGTATACGTACAATCCAGTGCCCATTTAAAATATACAAATAAAAATCTAAAATATTCAAACACAGAAATTAGTATTATCTGAATCAAAAGATTCATTCACACGAAAAGCAATCCTCCGTTTAGTTACTACATTAATTTAATAGCTTACTTATGACTTATATAGCGCTAGTATGCCAAATTGTCACCCATCTCATCTGTCAATATTTTTTATGCAGAAACAAAATCAATCGAACATGGATTACAAGATTTCAACGTTTTATTTGATAAATTTATTTTTACTTCCTTGTACGAAGTAAGGAAGTATTGTAATCGCGAAAATTTTCGGTTCTCAGATTTTGACGGAAATATCCGTTTTGACCTTTTCTGAATCCATTATGACTAGTTTCGACGTGACGTCTGTACGTACGTACGGACGGACGTATGTGTGTCGCATAACTCAAATACGGTTAGACGTAGAAAGTTGAAATTTTGTATTTAGGACTGTTATAGCATCTAGTTGTGCACCTCCTATTTTTGGTTTTAGTCTACAAACCGGAAGTAGTACTTTTTAAAAATATTTCGATAAATATTTAATTTTAGACAATTTTTTTTATTTTAAATGAAAGATTATGTGATTATTACCTACAATCGGTATTTTATAAATATTTTTGTATCTGCTATCATTTAAAAATAATTAAAGTATATATTTATAATTTATAGTATTTCGGTATCTTGTAGTCCATGATCGATTAACATTTGTTACTACGTAAAATTTAAATGATTATGACATGACAGTGACAATAGTAAAATATGCTTTATATCTTCTTCTGCAGTTTAAATAAAATGACTAAAATATATTTGTGAGTATACTAGTATAATATGTTAAAAGAATTTTTAATATTATTTTACATTTTAGTTATTAAGAAAAGTATGAACACACAAGGCGTACAAGGAAGTCATGTGGTGTCCACGTCAGATTTTTTAAATTTTACTGCAGTTCTTTAATGCTACCAGATAAAGACAATTTTTTTATAACGTAAATTGCAAATAACTTTTCCTCTTATTCTTATTACAAATAAATACTATATTTATCCAAATTTATAGAAATTTTTGACACTTAATCTTTTCAATCTTCAAAAAATATCACTTCCGGTGAAGATATTTGTACCAAAATCTAATGAGTTCTTCATATTCGTATACAATTGTAAATTACCAAATATCAAATTTTTTGGATAATTCGTATTTGAGTTATGCAACAGACGCCATCGGCCCGGACCACACACATACACACACACACACACGCACACACACACACACATACATACAGACATCATCGAGAAACTATCAAAAATGAGTTGTAAGGACCCTAATTCGTGCTCATCCACTAAAAACTCACTACCCGATTTTTTGCATGATTCCAATACCTTCCTTTACAGGTAAGCGGAAGGTAAAAATGTAAATATTAAACAAAATCGCAATGTTTATAAGCATAATGAACATTTTTATATTTGTCAACAAATATTGATGTGATTTTGTTCAATATTTAAAGATTTACAAATTTGCAAAACTTACAGATTTGAACAGAATCCCACCATAAATTAGTGTTATTTATTGTAATCAATTATAGTTGTGAATATTGTTGTAAAATATTATGTGACAGTGACAGTTGGAACTTTGACAGAAGAAAGAATTTTGACAGTTTATTGGGGCGTGGTTTAGGAGTTTGGTTTACACCAAAACATTTTCGATATTTAAAAAGAAGTTTCAATAGTCCACGAAACCTTAAAAGCACCTTAAAAGAATAATACATAAAAATAGCCAGGTAAAATTTAAAAACAACAACAAATAACGAACGGATGAAATCAGTATAATTGACATATTTGAATGATATTTGTGTAAACCAATAGAATCACAATAATCTATCTGTCAAAATTCTTTCGTTATTTCAAACAGGGTATAAAACATGAGATAAAAATATAATTATATCCTTCTATATTGGCACGCCACGCGACTTCAACACAAACAAGATTGGCAATGTATGATCGAAGGTATTTACACTCAAAATGACAATTTAACCAACTGACATGTAACAAAAAAATTCCAATTACTTACAGTTAGGTTCCTCAAGCAAGTAGTGAAAAATTTCCGTTTTTGTATATAGCTATGGTTGGGTACTATTATCGCAATCAATTCTTCCATTGGCTGACATTTGTGTTTGCATATTTATATAAATGAGATGGATACGGAAACAGTTTGTACGTTGACGCCGTTGTGTCTCTTGGCTGACATACATATATTCGGAATTTTACAAAAGAAAGGCAGAAGACAATCAATAAATTGGCGCCAAGACCAAGAAGTTTTTCTTTTCCTGTTTGTTATAAAAATGTCTACGTATACTACATTCTGTTCCAATTTTTCTCTAGCTAAATTATATAATTTCCATTTCATAAAGAAATTACTGAATTGAAATAATATCATTACCATTGTTATGACTTCAATTCCTTTAATTGGTTTAAGTATTGAAACCGATTGGTTTCCTTTACTTTGAAAACTTTTCCTATTCAAATAATAATCAGGAAACTTTCAGACATAGAAACTGTTGGCCTTCACTAACTATATCAATGAGAATTTGTGATTGTTGTAATCAAAAGTTTGTTATCTCTAAATGAAGTTTTTATGACTTTGATAACGATTTGAAGTGGAACTGCGACAGAAACGTATAACAATTTGATTATGGCGAACAAAACTCTGCGGAAATTTTCAGCTGTATTGTTCCCCCTATTGAATGAATTATTCAATTAAAAAAGCAAATGTTGCGAATGAAAATTAATTTGAAATTTCCATTTCGTCTTCGCGATAACCTGGAGCCATTTTGTACTTAATGCGTTTAACGGCGCACGTACTTAATTTTATGGGCGCTTGAAATGTGCTGAAGTAATGGCAAAACGACACCGCTCGATTTTGTTACACTACACACAAAGGAGATAAAAAATCTGTAAAAATGTGTACGATACGCAACAAGGCATTTTGTATTAAACGTGATTGCCACAATACAAAAGAGAAAAATTTGCTGTGGCCACCACAGTACTTTCCCGACTACAAATTTTAATAATTTGCTTTTGTAAAGGCTTTAATTTTATAAAATTAAAATAAAAAGATTTGGTTTTGTTTTACAAATTTAACAATGAATAAACCTTTATTGAACAATTTCGGCAGTTATTATATTAAGAAAAATTCGAACAAATTTTGAAAAATTGTCACAATGATAAACTTCACAGCTTTCGTCAAATTTCGGGCTGTGAATGCGGCATTAATTTGATAAGGCCCGTTTTACACATTATGAGAATTACTCCGAAAATTATTGCGAAAATTACTGTCAAAATTTTTGAAAGTAATTGTTGGGCGTGTAATACAGCAAATTTACTCTGAAAATTATTCTGAAAATTATTCCGAAAATTTTCGCAGTAATAATATAGATATTTTGAATCTGTCAATGTTAACCTCAAAGTGTCAAAATTACTTTCAAAAATTTTGGCAGTAATTTTCGCAATAATTTTCGGAGTAATTCTCATATGTGTAAAACGGGCCTAACTTGACAAAATTTGAATAATTTTTGGAGAAACAATAATTTATTGACAGTCGCATAAATGTCGTTTTCACATTTCTACTAAACTAATATCCCGGAGAGCTTTGAATTGATACCAAACGCGGTATAATTTGAATAATTTATTTTAAAACAATTGACGATCGTTTAAATGTTGTTTTTTCTTCTACTAGAATTATTTTTCCGAGAATTTTAATTTGATACTACACTTCATCGTATTTTAAAAATAAAAAAGTTCAGTTAATGAACTTGGTACCACTATGATTGAATAAAGCCCATTAACAAACTTGAGGTCAAATCTTAAAGATAAATTTCAGTTTAAAATTCCAACTACATAAAGAGTATTATTTATTTAAATAAATAATTTTATCCTTTGTTTATTTACGTGTAACAACAACGACCCACCTCAACAATGAATAGAAATAACTACAGATTGATCATAAATTATTGAACGTGCCACTTCGTTTGATTTTATTTTTGCCGCTTCATGTCACCATTCTAACCTCAAAATGTCAAAAAAGTACAGTTAAATTTCAAAATTTGTTCAATAGCACCCTTCACTTACTTTCTGCTTTATTAAAAATATCAGAAAACATGATGACCAATTCCAAATTTATCGTAATAACAATACACAACATTCGTTTGACAAGAAAATGAGTACTTTTTTCCGCAGAAATTAGTCAATCATTTATTATCAGTCTGTATATTGGCACTAACCTGATGGTTGATGGCACTGAGATGTATCTGCGCCACCCGCAGGTCGAACCTCTTCATGCTGATGTCCTCCTGCACCTCGTTCACCTTGTTGAAGAGGTTGGACTCGAGCGAGCGCTGCTGGATGCGCACGAGCGTGTCGAGCGCGTCCTGTGTCTGCTTGATCTGCAGCTCCAGCTCCAGGGCTTCCTTCCTGAGCGCATCGTGACTAGGCTTCACCTACACAGAAGATAAGCTTGAAGAGATCACTGCTACAGCTGAACTGCATTATAGAAGTATGTAGCAGTTAGTTGGGCGTGGTGTAAAAGTCTGGTGGGTTTACAACAAAACATTTTCGGTGTGTAAAAGTAGTTTAAAAATTGAAAGATAAACGATAAAACAACAATAAATAACGCACAGCACTTGTAAAGTATTAAATTAGAATTGACATAACCTTTGAATTGTCCATGTAAACCGCTCTTGACCAAGCTCTTGACTACCAGCTCATAGCAACCAATAGAATCACAATTATCTATTTGTCAAAATACTTTATTTTCACGACTCAAATAGAGTATAGGCGAAAAAAGTCGAAAAGGCAGAAAAATAAGCTGAAAAGTAAAAGTAAAAGGTTTTTGCATGATTTATTACCGTATGATATAATAAAACGATGGTTTTTTCGCCTATACTAAAATAGGCCATATAATGACGCGCGCGCATTGTTACTGTCAGTTTGACAAGAGGACATTATGTCAAATATTATTGTAAATACTACAAATTAATAAAATAAGTTTTGATAAGTCATTATCCTGCATTCTATTTTATGTATGTATTTATATCGATTATGGGAATATTAAATAATTCCGTTATTAATTAATAACTTCATAATAAAATATAACCTATTCTTCGATCCGTAGTTTTAATTGTGTGCCAGAATACAAGGACAGAACATATTTCTCTCTTTGTCATTCTAGGCGGAAATACGTAATGCACATGCGCTGACATTTACATAAATATTATTGTAAAATAATAAGTATGAAACATAATAAATTGAATTTATGAATAAAGTATTGCAATTTATTTTATTTATTATGTAATTTGATGTAATAAAAGTTTTTATAATTTTATAATGGTAAACTAAATTATAAAAAAGTTTTTGCATGTTTGAAATTGATCGCAAGCTAAATCAGTAGGTATAATTTATTGTAATCACTTATTGTTGAGACCACTTTGTAATCATTAAAATAGTTAGCAGTTAGCAGCTGCAGATATGTTCAAAATCAAAAGAAACTATTAAATATCATGTGGTTCAATAACAGTTTCAACTGTTAATTCCGCCTAAAACATTAGATAGAAATATAATAATTGTATCCTTCTATATTGGAACGCCGCTTCAACACGTACACAAACTCAGACTGACCTGCACCGAGGCGAGCCGGTCCACCACCAGCTCGTTCTTGAGCGGCGGCGGGATGTTGTCGGGGTTGGGCCCCGGGTCAATGATCTTCTCCGGGTCGTCGGGGTCATGCACCGGCTGCGGGGGCTGCGGCGGCGTGAACAGGCGCTTCATCACCGAGCGGTTAGCGGGTAGCGACGGCAGCGAGCGAATGAAGTGCGTCAGGTCCGCCGAGGCTGACACGCCGCGGCACTGCGAGCCGAGGCCCTCGTAGCGCTTGTATTGCTCCATCGCCTACGAGGACAACGCCCCAAAGACCATTCATTAGTTGCTATTGTTTTTTTACGCAACTGTCAAAAAAGTTACCAATTCAGGTCGCGAAGTATACCATCTGTGTATATACTGCAAAATTAAATTTCGCGGACTGAGTTGTCAATGTCACATTTTTGACAGTTATCAGAAAAATAAAATAGGTGGTTTTTTATTATAACATGCATTTTAGTTGCACAAAAAATATTGTTCACAATTTTTTTATACTCGGCCTTCATCTCGGTTGAAAATTCTTTCGCAGCCTAGGTATACAACAGATATTTGTTTATCAAGGCTGTAAAAGTAATCTTTTATGGCCGAATCTGAAGTTTGCAGCCGAGGCTAGCAATTCAGGTGAGGCGAAAACACTTTTAAACCGAGCTGCACACAACATTTTTAGGTGGCTATCACAAAAAATTATATAAATTTATGTAAAAAAAATTCATATCACAAATAACTTATTCTTTTAGGTAAGTATATATTTTAGGATATAATTTGTAAGTAATTAGTCAATTAAAATGTAATAAATTAGTAATTTAAAGAAACGAGCAAAACAATAGCGGCCGTAAGTAGTCATTTTGGCAGATGTCAAAAAAGTGACACTTTACAGCTGTCGAGGATACGTAAAACAACTATTTATACAATAGCCACCTAAAAATATTTTGCGTCATTTGCACCACGCCATAATAAATTAGATTAATATTTTTATGTCTTCATAGTATGTAATTGTTTAATTATGTTATGGATACAAGGTATGTTATATACTACATTATACCCTAGGGCATTAAGAAATTGCCATGGTAATATTGAGACATCACTAATGTTTTTCTTCTGAAATTAATATATTTTCTGTCTGTTACTAGGATACCAAAAATATTAACAAAATTCGAAATGTCAAAGCGAAATAGCCCTCGGGCGATTTACAGACCCTCGGGCCGGAGGCCCTTGGGCTTGTAAACATGTCGCCCTCGGATGAGCATAAACATCATCATGATGCCCTTGATACATAAATAACTAGTATTGCCACTAGGATTTATTCTTATTTCATTTTATTTTCTTTTTATTGCAAAACTATAATTTTTATAGCATTGCACATAGCGTAGTAAATTGATTAACTATTTGAGCGTTCACAATTATTTTTAATGGCATTCTTGAATGAAATAGCAGCCATTTCCAAATATCAGCAAGCGATCTAATCTAACTGACATATCGAGATGAGTAGGTATGTGTGTTGATGACATCTCTCACACTCACACACTTGTTATGATGCGTGCCATTCTAACGTGAAATATTCAAGCAGTGATCGTTAAGCTAAGCACCAAGCCTTGAGTTTGTAGCGTGCAACGTCGAATCTCTATGAATTATTTATCCCATTGCATGGCGAGAAATTGCTTTTATTATAAACATGGAGATTTGACTTACTCTGGCAGAGACGACTTCGGCGCCTTGCAGAACGGCCTCGGACAACGTCGTGCACAGATCGACGTAGATCTCCTCCAGCTCCTGTAACAAACAATTAATGCCCTTCATTCAAGTTTCTGCACTTTACTAAATAAATCACGCGAACATGTTGCCGTTAAACTATCCTGAATTCTTGCTACACAGACTACCGATTAATGTTAATGGTCTGTTAAACTACCAGCACGAGAACAATCTGTTACCTAGACTTTAAATTATCTCAAAAACTTTACCTAGGATTTAATTGACGGAATAAAAGCAAGTCTTCTTCTTTAAATTTTAATTTCAATGTCTGTAATCACCTATAATAGTTCAGTAATTATATAAGTACTTGTGATATACTTTTACAGTGACAGTGAAAGTGGTAGTTTAGGTGCGTTCAATGAAGTTAGCAAACTAGCGAATTTAGCTAGCAAACAGGATGTGATGTCATTAATGACGTCATTATTTTTGGCTTGCTAGCACTTGCTAGCTAGCGGAGCTAGAGCCGATTTTGGCACTAGATATTTTTGCTACTAGTTACGAACCTAGTGGAAAGCTCAAAATATTATTTGTTAACAATATTGTTGCACTTTCTTTGAACTTCTGCAGAAGAGGAATCTGACAACAATTCGCATAAAATAAATTTTTCTTGGTTATTCATCGCATATCGCACTTTCGTCGCTCTTCTGATCACATCTAAAATATATCTACTAGTAAACGCTAATCGGTGGTCTGCAGCGTCTGCAGCTAAACATTCAAACTTTCGCGCATTTCCTGAAAGATGTCACTTATTTATAGTAGTTCAGTGATGTTTCGTTTTTGCTAGTGCTAATATTAATGTTACCAACCGACCAAAACGTTACACACCTACATTTCCCTAAATCGACTAGATGTATAATTATGCACTGAAATATAGTACTACTGGAACGTGTACTCCCTATGCTCGCTGTGTACGAAAAGCGAGCCGAGAGAGACAGCTACTCAAATGTGATTCTATCGTTGTCTTACACTCCACAAACCAATCAGGACTGTACGACAAAGACGCAATCAGCCGCGAGTAGCTGTCTTTGTCGGCTCGGGCACCAATCAGGACTGTACGACAAAGTCGCAATCACTTTCGACTCGCTGTCTCTGTCGGCTCGGGCTGGCGTCGCGAGTGCACGTTCCAGTATTATTATATTTCAGTGTAATTATGGCAGTTCAATTTAAATTTTAAACATTAAAAAGATGCCAAACAGATAAAATGGTACAAAGAACTCATATTATAAGACTTTTTTCGCACTTGTCCTTTAGTAAACTCGTCCGAGGGCTCGTTTTACGAAAGGACCTCGCACCATTATCATGGGGAAAAATGTGACCGTAAATTTTTCTGAAACTTGGTATACGACCTATTTAAGATGTTCTGAATCGAAATGGTCCTCTGGAAAAAAGTCCGAAAATACCAGGTTCCCGAGTTATAGCCCTGTAAAGTCGCGAATGTAGGAATTAAGATTTTGTGGATTCTCTCGAATAAATCATTGATATGCTTAGATCATATATGCAAATGTGTCATATCTTTCAATACATAAATGATTCGTTTCAGATGGGTACATATGCACGTGTGCGAGCCCGTGAAAATCAGTCATTTCCCTATCTTGGTAAAGACCGCCTTCTCCAGTATCATACTAACTTATTATTTATTTTTTTTTTGAGGATTTCTCAGATAATCAATGAGAAATGAGTTCTTTGGAATAATGATTAATACATTCGTGTTCTACCGCCGGCATTAGCGCTACCCGATGTACACCACATGGAGGTTGCTTGGTCGGATCTCGTACATCTACATGTATATGTAGATATATGACACATTTGCATATATGATCTAAGCATATCAATGATTTATTCGAGAGAATCCACAAAATCTTAATTCCTACATTCGCGAATTTACAGGGTTATATCTCGGGAACCTGGCATTTTTGGACTTTTTTTCAGAGGATCATTTCGATTCAGAACATCTTAAATAGGGCGTATACCAAGTTTCAGAAAAATTCACGGTCACATTTTTTCCATGATAATGGTGCGGGGTCCTTTGGACGCGTGCGAAAAATCATGTCTTATAAAATTTGTTCTTATACTACTTTCGTCGGCATACCTGTTATTTATTTAAAATATAAATATCATATTCTCTATGAGATACATTTGACATTTTCACTAAAATTTTCAAATTATCAAGTCCTTTACAAACGACTAATGGCCAGTTGCACCGCTTCCACTTAATTTTTAAGTTTTCCTTAAATAAACAATATCGAATCAAAATCAAATTATTAAACGTAGATATAAAATTGCTGTCAAGAGTTCGATTCGATATTTTTCATTTAAGTTACACTTAAAATTTAAGTGGAAGCGGTGCAAATGGCCATAAAGGATGGCGCCGGCAAATGTCACATTTAAAGTTAATCTGTTTTATTTATTTCAGACTCTATTGAACAATAAATTGAGTAAAGTAGCATTTATGTAGTCTCCCTTTTTTATTACAAATAAAGTAATTTTTTTGTAATAATCTCTTAAAGCAAAAAAATTTCTAATTTCTTTACTGTAATGTAGTCCAGTCTCTATGTACTTTTGATCTTGCAAAAATTCCGTTTTTGCCCTTTCTTGTTTTAATCGTTGGGGAGGGTCACTGGTAGTCTTCAAACCAAAAGTCGATCAAATCGGCCGGTCGCGTATGTCCGCCATCTTGAATTTTATAAAAATTTCCCCGATCTATGTAATAGAGGGAAATATTGTAATCATGATTTTTTGACAGTTCGAGATTTTGGTGAATCTTCACGTTTTAGAGCAAAAACGGAAGTTTTGTAAGTTCAGGGCGATTATTTGGACATAGAGACTGGACAAATGTATAGACGTCAACGATTTGTGATTGTTATTTTACACTTCAAGAGGCCAAAATAGTTATTTATGATATAAGTGTTAAAAGTGACATTTTATGAGTGAGTGGGGAAGTTTACGAAACGAGGCGCAGCCGAGTGAAGTAACCCCACGAACGAAATAAAATCACTTCGACATAAGCAAACACTACAAGGTTATTGCATTCTTAAAATGAAAGGGAAAAGGATACCGCCCGAAAAAATCAAAAATCTTGACCCAGGAACAAAATTTAACCATAAAGCGGACGTTGAAAAATATCTAATGCTAAAAGTTGCTACAATTGTCTGTATATTTGGGGCCTGTCACCGGGAAGAATTATGCCAAATGACAGTGAATCAAATATAAGATTTTGAAACGTTGCTTGTTGCGACAATACCAGACACAAAACTAAAGTACCACGAGTTTTTAGTATTGTTGGTGCATTGTATGTAAGCCTTTATAGAAATTATATAGCCCTCCGTCCTGCTGACATGAACCATCAACGACTTTTCATTAAATATATGAATTTTAAATGTACCAGGGCTCCAGTTGGAATCAACACATTTGGGAAGATGCCTGCCATAATTGCAGAATTTTTGAATTTGCCCGATCCTGGACTCTATACTGGACACTGTTTCCGCCGTTCCTCGGCCTCCTTGTTGGCAAACGCTGGTGCTAACATCACCACAATAAAGAGACATGGGGGTTGAAAGTCCACTACGGTAGCGGAGGGCTATATTGAGGGCTCTTGATAAAATAAGAAACACATTGCGTGCCAAATTCTTCACACCACTTCTGAAGATACCAATGTTTCCGTTCCTGCTACATGTGTTGCAGAAATTAGCAACAAAACTACCCAGGCTGAGGCTATTCAAGTAATTTCTATTTCTAATTGTTCTAATTCTACAATTAATGTTTCTTCAAATAAAATATAAAAACTCTCTTTATTATTTGCTGTTTTATTGATTTTCTGATCGAAATTCACTTTTAACACTGGTGTTAAAAGTAATTTACTTTTTACACTGGTGCCATAAAATGACACTTTTAACTTGCTAAGCAACCGTTAAAAAGCCTACTTTTAATAGTGTTTGTAGAAAAATATAATTTTATAGCATTCTAGAGTCATCTTTTAATTATCTGTATATAAAATAATATGCACAGTGTAGATGCAAAAGCAAGAGCCAGGTCACTTTTCCAATATTTTTGTCACAAGTTTAAGATTATTACAGCGTAATTACAAGGTGAAGTGATTTCTTATTAACGTAGAAGTTGGTATGCACATTTAATAAGCTCCACCGACGTCAATCAGTGCTGACATCCGGATCCGGAGCAGAACCGGACATTAACAATTCACGAGACATCATTTGCATCGCTACCTGCGCTTATTCCCTTTACAGTTTCTCATTAGCTAATCAAAAATAGCTGCTGCTTTATTAGTGAGATTATATTTCATTATTGATTGTTTGGTTATGCATGCGTGTAATTGACATCGGTCAATATAATTATTATAGAAGCATCCGTATCTATTTCCTGTATGGAATGGAAGATATAATAATAATTGACATTTTGTGGATTCATGAAATTAGTTAATTAATTTGTATTATTAATATATCTATTTGAAATAATGAACAAATTTTGACAGATAGATTATTGCGTTTCTATTGGTTGTTAGGTGCTGTTGTCAAAAGCGGTGGTTTGCACAAACAATAATAATAATTATGTTTATCCACAATCATCTCATAATTAGCATTTATTTGTGCTCATTGCAACTATATAATGTGACTTATTATCTACTAGTGGAATAAAATAACTTTATTCCACTATTTCACAGCAATAGTGGAATAAAGTAACTTTATTCCACTATTTCACAGCAATGCATTTATTTCTTACAATCTTGATCTAGAATTTGATAAATTATAAAATGACATTTTGTAAAACGAATTAATTTTGAATAAAAGTTTTTATTGTGGATAAAACGTTATATTGTATTCGTGTTTTAGTTGCGCATTATCCACTCAAAAAATTAAACACTCGAACTTCGTTCTCGCATTTAAACATTTTTTCGTGGATAAAACGCCATCTAAAACACTTATACAATAAATAACTATTATTATTGTTTAGAACATTACAAAATGTATAGGTACCAAAAGTTATGTCAAAAATTATCAATTCTGATTTCATATTTTGTATGTGCTGTGCATTATTTGTTGTTGTATTTAAGTTTTACCTGTCATTGGTTACTTTTATTTATTTTTTAATGTTTTGGTTTAAAACAGACTCCTAAACCACGCTCCAATTAACTGTCAAATTTTGTTCGTTATTTCAAATAGAGTAGGTATGAATATATTATAGAACAAGTTTCATAATGTATGATTTTTTCGCAGGCGTCGAAATTTAGTAAAAAGAGCCCTCGGGAGAGGGGGAGGGCAATTTTTCTTGCGTGATGCTCAATAATTTCTTTGAATGCCCCTTATTATGTACATCAAGTACCAGAAGTAGTAAAATAAATTGGACAAAATTTTATTTTGTGCTAAATTATGATAAGAAGAAACTTTAACAATAATTAATAAAGAACCATATTTTGCAATATATTTTAAACTTTAGATTATGTCAAATTAATTCTAAAATGTACGATAGTCTATACTTCATCATTTCAATTTCTCCAAACACTCTAGAGAGGGACTTTTTTGACCACGTTGACTGCTCCAGTGTCGCAACCGATCTTGTTGTAACCGTGCTATAGGTACAGAATGTCCGTTTTTCGAACCCCACCATTGAGTTCTCGGAACCGTAAGAGATACGAGGTCGGTTAAATTGAGGCAAAGTTGCCATATTCAGAGACTATTTTAGTGATGTATTTGTTTTTCCGAAAAAATGTATAGGTAACTAGATAAAGCGAAAATTTAAATTTAATTTTTTTTTGTATAGATTTCGAGAAATTCAAACTAAATTCAAATTATCATATGGAGCTCATAGTAGGCTATGACCCGTCTTAATAGAGATTTTTTGGGAACATGCCACAGTGTCGACAAGTCATAGTTCCGACAAGCCACAGCATCTAAAAGTCATAGCGTATAAATGTCATAGCATCGACAATTACCCCCACTCCTGAGTTCATAGCGTTTAACTGTTAAACAGTCATAGCGTATAAATGTCATAGTACCGACACTTACCCCCACTCCTGAGTTCATAGCGTATAACAGTTTTAAAAGTCATAGCATATAAATGTCATAGAATCGACACCATACCTCCTAATAACCACACGTCCGAAAAACCACAGCGTATAAAAGTTCCCCCACCACAATGTCCACAGCGTATAATTTACTCCTATACTTAACTTCTTACTTAACTTAAGTTCTGTTGGACTCAATTAGGGTTTTGTTAGTATTAATTAGTTTATGTCAAAAAAACGGAGTTCTGTTGGACTCAATTAGAGTTTTGTTAGTATTGATTAGTTTATTTTTAAAAAAACGGAGTTCTGTTGGACTCAATTAGGGTTTTGTTAGTATTGATTAGTTTATTTAAAAAAAACGGAGATCTGTTGGACTCAATAAGGGTTTTGTTAGTATTGATTAGTTTATTTTAAAAAAACGGAGTTCTGTTGGGCTCAATTAGGGTTTTGTTAGTATTGATTAGTTTGGGTACAAATGTGCTAATGTGCAAATCGAAGTGTGAAAATTGGTATATTGTTAGCTGGACATTGTGGTGGGGGAACTTTTATACGCAGTGGTTTTTCGGACGCGTGGTTATTAAGAGGTATGGTGTCGATTCTATGACATTTATACGCTATGACTTTTAAAACTGTTATACGCTATGAACTCAGGAGTGGGGGTAAGTGTCGGTACTATGACATTTATACGCTATGACTGTTTAACAGTTAAACGCTATGAACTCAGGAGTGGGGGTAATTGTCGATGCTATGACATTTATACGCTATGACTTTTAGATGCTGTGGCTTGTCGGAACTATGACTTGTCGACACTCTGATATGTACTCGATTTTTTTCTCTTTTAAACGATATAAAACCTAAGTACATTTAAATTAAAGTAAAGGCAGAAATTACATAATTATCATTTTTTAAATAGTTTTTATTAATTATTAAAAATGGCAAATGGTTAATCTTTTTTTCGATTTTGGACCTAAATTTTGAACGCTCATATCTCGGAAAATTAAAATTATATTTGAGTGTGGTTTGCGCTTTTTTTCGTAATTTAGTTAGTATAATCTGATATTTTTTAGAAAAATAATTCGTAGTCTCTCTTAATAAAAATAATTAAAAATAGAAATTACGTAATTTCTGCCATTATTTTAATTTCAATCTACTTGTGTTTTATATTGTTAAAAAGAGAAAAAAATCTCTATCAAAATAGGTCATAGCCTACTATGAGCTTTGCCTACCTATATGAAAATTTGTTTTCAATTTCTCGAAATTTGTACGAGATAAAATTTTTTTGTGGCTGTGAATCCCTCGTAAAAAAGTGCCTGTAGCAAGAGCGGATCTAGGTGATGTTTTCAGGCGGGGTAATTTTGCAAAATGGAATGGTAAATAGCGCCGCAGGCGAAATTTTTTTAGTTCAAGGTCAAATGGCTTTATATGAAATTTCGGATTTGAATAACAATCTTTTTTATGTGTAAAAATAAATTAAAACTTAATTTTTACTTCCACGTTAGTTAAGATAGTATTAACTTAAGTAGAAATTGGAATAGTATTCGATTTTAAGGTCAAACTTTAGGATTCTTGGAGGGGGGGGGGATTATCCCCACCCCCTTGTATCCGCGCCTGGCCTGTAGAACGTGCAAATTAGAAACGTGTATGAATTCAAATAAATTTTTTCGTTTTATCTAGTTACTTATGCATTTTTTAGGAAAAACAAATACGTCACTAAAATAGTCTCTGAATATGGTAACTTTGTTTTGAACCGACGTCGTATCTCTTACGGTTCTCGGGGGGCCATTCTGTATACTAATGCAATACTGGTAGTGAACTTACTTGCAGCAACTGCGGCAACGTCTCCTTGCCATACTCGTCGAGCATGCCGTTGGTGGCGTGCAGCTGCTGCACGTAGGAGTTGTGCGAGTCGAAGTAGGCGGACAGCGAGGCGGAAGTCGGCGCCGCCAGATAGCTGAGGTAGGCGTTCTTGTAGTCCTGC
Organism: Agonum fuliginosum; assembly: GCA_947534325.1. NCBI lineage: Eukaryota > Metazoa > Arthropoda > Insecta > Coleoptera > Carabidae > Agonum > Agonum fuliginosum. The sequence continues at coordinate 42,614,607 of OX384029.1, forward strand.
CGGCACTTGGACAGCTTCTCCTCTGTCTTGCTGATGATGGTCTCGTAGGACTCGCGGTGTGTGAACACCTTGCGCGACTGCAGCTTCCTGTGGAACGAGCGCTCGAGCAGCGGCCGCGAGACCTGGCGACCCAGGATCGACGCTATGTCGCTGTGGGCCTTAGGACAAACAAGACCAAATTATACTTTATTACTCAATTGACCTATCTTGTTGAACTTCGGTTGCGCGCGCATGCTTGGGCATCCGGTTAGAGGAAGTGAGTACGATAGATACAAAGTAACATGTGTTGATGAGTACGCTATGACAATAGAGAGTGCGGTTAGTTGAAGTTTGACATCTCTTACATGTAGGGGAAAAGTTTAATTCAATTTAATGACATTGCGCAATTTGAACAATTTAGTACGCAACAGGCATGAAAGAAATTAATACAATCGTAAAAAGAAATTGAATTTAAATTTTGACATTTGTACAAATCTGTCAAAATACGCGCGCATCACCAGGATTGGTCTATTGACGTCACTTTCTTTTGCCACAAGCATGCGCACAGCCCAGCGTACTGCACACGAGCTTGCTGTCTCACTCAACACAATGTTACTTTGTATTTATCGCACTCACTCCTTCTGACAGGTTAGGATAATTATTACAAAATTTACTATACATGACGAAAGCGCATGTCGTTGAATAATTCGAGTGTATTTGTGTCAAAAATATAGTGAAAAAGGGAGCTTGCTATATTACAAACTGAGCTCATGTTAGTACACCTACACTGTTCATATTTTATATATAGATAGTTAAAAGATGACTCTAGAGTACTAAGAAATTATATTTTTGAAATACTTAATGGTATTTTAGTAATAAATTAGTAAAAATAGTCAATTTGGCCGATTTTTTACTATTTTTTTCCTCAGATGTGCAATTTTTTTGACAAAAAATATTTTCTTAGCACTCTCACGAACAATGCAAGGAATCGACTATTTAAAACAAAATTAATAAATATGCAATAATAAGGCCCTAGTTTGTAATATTAAAATGCATAATTTAATTCTTATTTTCTCTAATTGTTGTCGCAACAATGTATTGTATGAATTTTTCGATCAAATAATGCTTCGTAATTACTTATGGTAAATTTCAGATTTTTATTTTGAGCAATATAGCCAGAATCGTGAATTTTGATTCTATTGCAGCAATATTGCTTTCAACAAGTGTAGAGCCTTAAGATGGCGAGTCGATCTATTTAATTTGGCTGAATTTTGAATTAATTTCGTTTCAACTACTTATCAAATTCGTCAATTTTTTAATTTTTTAATGATACTATACAACAATATACACATGTTGGTGGAGGTAAAATGCGAACATAGGGAATTATATGACAATTAAGTTATCATGCTAGGCATCTTGATATACGTGGAATACTGTCAATGTCAAAATAACTGTCATATTATTGAAATTTTTATTTTACTCGTGGAATAAATACTTGGCCAGATAGGTCTCCCCAAAAATTTTTTTCTTATGGTGTTATATTAAATCTAAAATTTATAGTTGTCAAGAAGGAAGAGTGACAACCCTAGATGAAAAACGTACAAATGACATTTTTATTCAATTATTATTATAAACATAAAAATGAACATAAATAATTGTAACCTAGCAACATATTTGACATAAGTGATATAATGTCCCATAGGTTGCTGTCAGTTAAATGTTGTATTCATTGGTCCATTTCGTACACGTGATCAGAAATGAAAGAATTTAATTTACTAGTAAAAAATTTCTGAGAATATTTTTATATAACCATGGTTACTATTATTGTAATCCATTCATCCATTGGCTGTTATTTGTGTCATGCGATTTTCAGCTATAATAACCCAAGGACATTGATAATTACGAAATAATTTTGTGACATTCCGAAAGCACGTTGCTTGGTGTAGCTGTTAACCTAAAAGCAACGTGCTTGAGGTAGCTGTCACAAAATTATAAGTATTTATCAATGGTCGAGGGTTATTCGGACAGAAAATTTTATTAATTGAAGTATCATTTTCATTACCAAAACGTGCAAATGACATATTTATTCAATTATTATTATAAACATAAAAATGAACAGAAATAATTGTAACCTAGCAACATATTTGACATAAGTGATAATGTCTCATGGGTTGCTTTCAGTGTTTCAGTTAAATGTTGTATTCATTGGTCAATATAGTACACGTGATCAAAAATCAGAATTTCATTGGATATTTAATTAACCTAAAAATTTTCATAATAATTACTTTTACTATACTAACATTCAACATACACTTTTAGATTGTATAATTTTTTTGTTATAGTTTGTACAAAAATATATCGTTATAGCTTTGACTTTTACTAAGCTTGCGGAATGCCCGAATGCCGCACACAGCGGGGAGTAGCACTACCTGGCACGAGGGGTAGGATTAGCAAAATTTGAAATACACTAGGATTTTTCATTTCAATTCATTAGACATTTTAAAATTTCTATTAGTAATGAATTCCGAAAATCAAATAAGGGATTTGATCTTTTCGTCAAATTAGGAAAAAACAAGATTAGTGAGAACATATCTTGAGAGAATTAAGATTTTTAAATAAAATAAAATTGGAAAATATTTAATACGTACCTGTTCTTTCAACGCCATAAATCAAGCTTAAAACCGCTTAAATGTTTAACAATAGGCCTGCTGTGAAGGCCATAACGATATACCTTTGGACATACTATATTCATTACTCTTTTTGTCAGACAAATTCAAATTACTTCGTTTTGTGACACTACTACAAAATGTATCAAGATACCTGGCATGAAAGTTCAATAAATTGTCATGTATGTTCCCTATGTTCGCATTTCACCTTCACCAACCTGGATAGAAAAAATTATATCTATTTTCTAAATTTAATTGCATAATATAATTTCTTAATTTAGTTGTTTGCCATATACCCAGCATGAAAGTTTACTATACGAGACGAAAGCAAGTGCCTGAAATCGTAATAATTCAAGTATGTTATTGCCGCATGTTAAATTCCAATAGAATACTATACTTTATCTACGATCATTGAATAATATACAATCATTATGTAGTAACAAAACTACCTCCATCTTCATAAAACACACTATTGTATTATGAATTCATAACAGTGGTGTGGCGTAATGTTGGAAAGAAGTAAAGTAATCTTTTCTAATGTCAAAAATATATTCTTTTCAGAGGCCCCTAATCACTATAATAAATAACATAAAAATATATGTACTAACATATCGATAATGAATAATACTGAAATAATTATATCAATAATAAAAGAAATGTTTCATTTAAAAAGTCGTACCTATATAAAACGTCGTATTTGACTCGCACATAATAACTATAATTCAAGAGGATGAAAGTATATGCACAAGCTGAAGGCGAGAGGCGAATGTATAATCATAATCATCATACATTTATGTGCTTGTTAAATTTTGTACTATTAACCACACGACTAAACTAAATAATAATAATTAATTCATTTTGTAAGATAAATTTGCACTGACAACTGTCAAGTCTTTTATTTTTTTAATTTGTGTACTTTAGCTAGAAACGGATTAGTACTAAATAAATAATTATAAAAAAAAACTTTCTAGCGAGTAATGCAGCACATGCACTGCAAACAATTGAAGACGTGGCGGGAAGAACGAAGTCACAAAATGTTGTTTTTGAATTGATGTTATAAAACAAAACAATTATTGTATAATGGATGTGTTATTCAATTATTCAATAGGAGTAGACAAAGAATGGTATTTTGTTGTCTCTACCTGAGAGTCGATCTCGACTTCTTGTAAAAGAGTCTCCCACGTGTGGAACAAGGAAGACGGACACGCCGGTCTCTCCTTCCGAAGTTCTCCATTTCGTTTCCGAAAATTGGAGACCAGAAGTTGAAGTTCCTCGGCGTGCTGCTCGTAGATTTGTGACAACTGTTGTGTAAAGTCTGAAACTGAAAAACGAAACAATACTTGTTACTGAAGTCAGAAGTATATACATCATTTATATACAATTAATTAATTTTTATTAACAATCAGAAATTTCATAAAACTTCATTTATATCATCAAATCTAGGAAAGCTAAAAAACAACAAACATAATTGTAAATAAACTTGACATTTAGAAAGAATTTTGATTGAAAATTGAAATATTTAATATTAGTAAAAATTTAACCAAATTTTAATACATTATTTATAACCACAGCTACAGATTTTTATAAGCAGCGGGCTGAAAATATTTTCAGATCGTCACTATTACCAACGGTCTTCAAAGAAGCATTGGTCTGCAATTATTGTTCATTTTCATGTAACAAAGTGAAGTCAAAAAGCCTTCTATTAAACCACGGGTAAAGAATAATTAGGTTTACCGACTGGCCACGTTTTTCATTGCCAACCCCAGTCAGAAGTTGTAATTAGTTCATAGGTGTTCCTAGGTGTCTGGTCACACCTGATACGAATTTATTCTTTCATTTGGTGTCACTGAATTTAACAATTTGTGCGTTATATAGTGTAAAATATAAAGAACATATAAGCTTATTATTACATTATAAAGTAACAGGTAAATGTTACTGTGAAATAATGAAGTGTTTCAGAAAAACTGTCAATGTAGATATAGGATATTTTAATATGAATAAGATGAATAGACGCACTACGAGATTGTGTTCATATTATGTTGTGAAATTATTTATTTATAACGACGATCTCCCTCGTGTGCAGGAGTTTCAAACACGTTTTGTAATTTTCTGTGTAAAAGTAAATTATGGAACATAGCCGCTTAGATATATCTAAATTATAATTTATAGTGTCAATATAGTATACAGCCAGAGACATCTAACTCCATTAGACATTCTGACCGCTAGAAAAGATCATGTTAATCCTAATTATTCTCTAACCGTGTATTAAACCAATTGTAGACAAAAATATTATAAACACATAATGATGAAAGCATTTAGAGGTAGAGTGGTTTAAATCTAATAGCAGATTACGTCACAGGTTATCGCTTTGATCAGAAGCTGCCTGAGTAATTAGCAAATGGAAATGTGTCGAGCTACACCCGCATAAAGGGCCCAATGGTTCAATCCCTCTAGCGCATAATCGCAGATTATAATTTCAAATCTCATTACGAACACTCGAACTATTTCACTAGTCACTGATGTTTGATTCGAACTAGGGCACGAAAACAAATTTATTTTTTAAGTAAATATCGTTGAACTTGACAATCGAAAGGGCGAACGATCAAAAGATTTCCTGTTGTCGATATTTGTCCCTCTTTGCGACCCGCGTCTCGTTCAAATATGACAGGCAGCGTGAAATAAGAATATTATTAAATTAGGAACTTCTGACTTTTCAAGTTTCCGCTTTCTGTTTATTTTTTTGTAAACTAAAAATAAAGAGGAGATAAAAATTGGGCTACGATATTTGACAAAATATAACATTTCAAGAATGTGAACATCTCAGCTTGTTATTTGCTTTGTCTATTAACATCCAATTAATATCCGAGCGATTGCTAATAACATTATCTATATAACATCCCAATGTTAGTAATTTGATAATAATATCCCAATTATGTGTCCAATGTAATAATATTCTGAGATAAATTTCTATCATGAGATATAAGCGTATAAAGTTTGCATAAATTGTAAATTTTTATGAATTTTTCACAATTGTTATGTTATAATAATGTACAATTTTTTTACTAAAATTTTAAGAAGGCACAACTGTTAATTAATCCTTTGTATATAATCCTTTTTGGAATGAAATTTTAGCATTCTTGTACTGGCCACAAAACACTCGCTACGTTAGTACATTATATGTTGGATTTTATGAGGTAGCCGAATCCCTTAAGTGTTTAATTATTTTATACTTAAAAATAAAGATAATAAATTCAGTAAGAAAAATCTGATGTGGTCACCACAGTAGGTATTTCCTCATGCCTTCGTGAAGGTTTTCATTTTATGATTCATTTGGCAAAATTTGAACAAATTTTGAAATAACGTCAATGTCTAGGTGACAGTTGTATATGTCAAAGTCACAGCAGCCATGTAGTGAAGTTTGAAAATCGCATTTTTAATTGCAATTATTATAAGTTATAGACATATAATACGAGTAATGTAAATTAAATTAAATAATATTAGTGAAAGCGCAAAATGTTTAAAATATTTTCAATAATTCAAGTACTAATTTAAAAAAAAAAATAAATAAAAATAGTACCACTGATCGTATAAAGCACATTATCGAACTTAAAACTGACTTTTTTGTAGAAACCTTAAATATTAAATTTCAGTCGAAAATTCGTACCCTGTTAAAAAATCACGATTACAATAGAAGTAAAAATAATAATCATCTTGTATAAAATACAATTAAAATAAAGTTGAGTGGGTTTTGTGTGAAGTTTTCATGTGTAGAAGTAGATCGTGAAAACCTTGTGAATTTCCCTCGTACAAAGGAGCTTTCACTAATCCCACAGCTGAAAGATTGCGAACTTTCATTTGAAATTCAAATCGGATGTGTCGCGTTTTGATACACGACACCCGCCGTTCGCTTGGATCTTGATTTTATTCTGATTTATTATACTTTGTACCGCTTTACACCTTTTACAGAAATATATTTTTTTGTGAATAGAAATATTTAGCATAATTAAAAATAAATCGGTCACATCGTTTAATTTAAATAGTTATTTTTTATAAAAGACGATAAAATTATATTTTATCGACGAAAGAAAAGTGTTAATTATTTTTCTTGAGTCGATAATATAATTTTATTGTCGTATATAAAATTATATTTTTACCTCTCGCCTCATATTCTATAAGAGAGGTAGGTATTGTAATGGGTCAAAAATTTTGGGTATGAGTTTTTGGTTTCAAGGTATCTACAATACGAATTTATTATTTTCACGATGATGTCTGTGTGTTTGTGTGTGCGTATAGATGTATGTGACGATTTTTCGTCCACGATAACTTAAAAAAGTATCAAACCTTTAATAACCAAAATTTATATTTAAGGTTTTAATAAGGATCTTAACAACCAGATAAGATTTTGGTAGAAATCCGCAAACCGGAAGTAGTACTTTTGAAGCTTGATATACAGTTTTACTTGTTACTCACTTGTAAACGTCAGTTATTGAATCCCCACGTTACCTTTGAAAATGAATGTTTACTAGTTACCCACGTTACTAACTTGTAAAATTGACAGCTGCATTGTAAAAATGCTAGTTAGTAGCTAGTCAAATGTTCATAATAAACGGTTCACGTTGACACAGTAATACTTCCAAGTTCCAAGGCTTATGAGAAAACATTTAAGACAATTTTTAACAGAACAGTTGTGTGTGAATGACGAGTTTGGTTATAATTACCTTCCGCTTACCTGTAAAGGAAGGTATTGGAATCATGCAAAAAATCGGGTAGTGAGTTTTTAGTGGATGAGCACGAATTAGGGTCCTTACAACTCATTTTTGATAGTTTCCCGATGATGTCTGTATGTATGTGTGTGTGTGTGTGTGTATGTGTGTGTATGTGTGTGGGTATGTATGTGGTCAAGGGGTGTTAGTCACATAACTCAAATACGAATTACCCAAAAATTTTGATATTTGGTATTTTACAATTGTATAGGAATAGGAAGAGCTCATTAGATTTTGATACAAATATCTTCACCGGAAGTGATATTTTTTGAAGATTGACAAGATTAAGTGTAAAAAATTTCTATTAATTTGGATAAATATAGTATTTATTTGTAATAAGAATAAGAGGAAAAGTTATTCGCAATTTACGTTATAAAAAAATTGTCTTTATCTGGTAGCATTAAAGAACTGCAGTAAAATTTAAAAAATCTGACGTGGACACCACATGACTTCCTTGTACGCCTTGTGTGTTCATACTTTTCTTAATAACTAAAATGTAAAATAATATTAAAAATTCTTTTAACTTATTATACTAGTATACTCACAAATATATTTTAGTCATTTTTTTTAAACTGCAGAAGAAGATATAAAGCATATTTTACTATTGTCACTGTCATGTCATAATCATTTAAATTTTACGTAGTAACAAATGTTAATCGATCATGGACTACAAGATACCGAAATACTATAAATTATAAATATATACTTTAATTATTTTTAAATGATAGCAGATACAAAAATATTTATGAAATACCGATTGTAGGTAATAATCACATAATCTTTCATTTAAAATAAAAAAAATTGTCTAAAATTAAATATTTATCGAAATATTTTTAAAAAGTACTACTTCCGGTTTGTAGACTGAAACCAAAAATAGGAGGTGCACAACTAGATGCTATAACAGTCCTAAATACAAAATTTCAACTTTCTACGTCTAACCGTATTTGAGTTATGCGACACACATACGTCCGTACGTACGTACGTACGTACAGACGTCACGTCGAAACTAGTCATAATGGATTCAGAAAAGGTCAAAACGGATATTTCCGTCAAAATCTGAGAACCGAAATTTTTCGCGATTACAATACTTCCTTACTTCGTACAAGGAAGTAAAAAAAATCTGACGTGGACACCACATAACTTCCTTGTACGCCTTGTTTGTTCATACTTTTCTTAATAACTAAAATGTAGAATAATATAAAAAATTCTTTTAACTTATTATACTAGTATACTCACAAATATATTTTAGTCATTTTATTTAAACTGCAGAAGAAGATATAAACGATATTTTACTATTGTCACTGCTACTGTCACTGTCATGTCATAATCATTTAAATTTTACGTAGTAACAAATGTTAATCGATCATGGACTACAAGATACCGAAATATTAAATTATAAGTATATACTTTAATTATTATTAAATGATAGAAGATACAGAAAAATTTATAAAATACCGATTGTAGATAATAATCACATAATCTTTCATTTAAAATAAAAAAAATTGCCTAAAATTAATTATTTATCAAATTTTTTTTTAAATTTACTACTTCCGGTTTGAAGATTGAAACCAAAAATAGGAGGTGCACAACTAGATGCTATAACATTTCTAAATACAAAATTTCAGCTTTCTACGTCTAACCGTATTTGAGTTATGCGACACACATACGTCCGTACGCACGTACGTACGTACGTACGCACGTACGCACGTACGCACGTACGCACGTACGTACAGACGTCACGACGAAACTAGTCATAATGGATTCAGAAAAGGTCAAAACGGATATTTCCGTCAAAATCTGAGAACCGAAATTTTTCGCGATTACAATACTTCCTTACTCCGTACAAGGAAGTAATAAATTTATCAAATAAAATGTTGAAATCTTGTAATCCATGTTCGGTTGATTTTTGTTTCTGTATAAAAAATATTGACAGATGAGACGGGTGACAAGTTGGCATAAGTCATAAGTAAGCTATTAAATGTAGTAACTGAACGGAGGATTGCTTCAACACAGAAGAGTTTTCGTGTAAATGAATCTTTTGATTCAGGTGATACTAATTTCTGTGTTTGAATATTTTAGATTTTTATTTGTATATTTTAAATGGGCACCGGATTGTACGTATACATTTCTGTTTAAAGTCTAGATATGGCGGAAGGTTGTGTGATGGCCACGTCAGATTTTTTTTTCTTAATATTAGATTTACATTTGTGAGTAACAATTAAAATATTGTACATTACACGCAAGGAAACTGTTTTACTGCTTCAAGTTCGCCTTTTCCCCTTTCAGCAGTAAAAATTGTTTTCCCTTGCTAGTAATGTAATATACTATTCCTTACATAAATTGGTACATTACTTATTTATGACATATTTTGCAATTAAATATAAAAGAAAATATAATTATCTATACGAACAAATAACTTGAAATACAATTTGCCGAATATGGTAGTATTTAAAAATAAAATAAAGTACAACTAATATTCTACTTTTTTGAAATTCCAGTATCTTGTTGTATGGCAGCGACAGTACAGTTGACATCTTTTACATCTTGGTTTATATTATCGTTTACATGACATAAACATGAAACTATTAAAAAGTAAGTATAATTATTAGCAGGGTGTGCATGATTTAAATCGTTGATTTAAATCGAGATTAAAATCACATGATTTTTAAAATTAAAATCAATGAATTAAATCAAAATTTCCAAAATTTCATCTCATTTTATAAAAAATCTGACGTGGACACCACATGACTTCCTTGTACACCTATTAAACTGTCCATACTTTTCTTAATAACTAAAATGTAGAATAATATAAAAAAATCTGACTTTATTCTTTTAACTTATTATACAAATATATTAATATATAAGTACTACTACTATTGCTACTATACTCACAAATATATTTTAATCATTTTATATAAACTGCATATTTTACTATTGTCACTGTCATGTCATAATCATTTACATTTTACGTAGTAACAAATGTTAATCGATCATGGACTACAAGATACCGAAATGCTAAATTATAAATATATACTTTAATTATTCTTAAATGATACCAGATACAAAAATATTTATAAAATACCGATTGTAGGTAATAATCACATAATCTTTCATTTAAAATAAAAAAAATTTGTCTTAAATTAAATATTTATCGAAATATTTGAAAAAAGTACTACTTCCGGTTTGTAGATTGAAACCAAAAATAGGAGGTGCACATCTAGATGCTATAACTGTCCTAAATACAAAATTTCAACTTTCTACGTCTCACCGTATTTGAGTTATGCGACATACATACGTCCGTCCGTCCGTACGTACAGACGTCACGACGAAACTAGTCATAATGGATTCAGAAAAGGTCAAAACGGATATTTCCGTCAAAATCTGAGAACCGAAATTTTTCGCGATTACAATACCGTGTACAAGGAAGTAAAAAGCTTAATAAAATGTCAAAAATTATTATAAGTAATTTTTTTGTTTCATTACCTATTATTTAAATTGTTATTATGTTAAATTGTTCATATTAAAATTATAAATTTATGTTGCATTTTTATCAATTTTACAGTAGGTTAGGTAGGTACCTACCTAATATTTATTTTACAAATAACATATTTAACAAGAACTTAGAACTTATTACTGTATTGTTGAAAGAAAATTTTAACACTCATAAATAATAATTATATCACCTAGGTACCTATATTGTCGTTTCCATTCCAAAACGTCGAATAAATAAATGAAAAATATACAATTTATTCAGAACTCAAGTCAATAAGAAAAGTATCTACTTCGAATCTACTTACTATGTTTTCTAGAACATCAATCTCGAGATCAATCTATACTATTTAGTTACAAATAGAATAATAATAATTGTAATATTTAAAAAATTTGAATGCTTTTACTGTTATAGTAAATGAAAAATTCAGAAAAATACAAGCATTTTGATATGCGACTCGAAAAATAATTTAATGTTTTGATTTTTTTTTTTAAATCGATTTTTTTCACACCCTGATTATTAGATAGATTAGTAGAATAAGCAGAATTAGGCGAGAGATCCTGTGCTGGCCACATCAGATTTTTTATGTTAAAGGTAAGTAAAAATGATGTAATGTAATAAAAAATTGTACAACTAATTACTCAAAATGGTTATTTATATGATTATTATTAGTAGTTTATATGACGTAAATTGGAAATCTAAACTTTTCTTTATAGCGAACTGCGCTATAAAGTGATCCGTGAGCTATAAAGTGACTATGTCAAAGAAATTAGTTGTCAAATTGTGATACGACCGTGATTTATTACGTTACACCTTTCACAGAATAGCAGAAATATATTTCGAAACAACATTCATTGTGAATACAAATATTTATAATTATATATATATATATATATATATATATATATATATCCTTTATATAGAATAGTTTTACGTACGGTATACGTATACAGTACAGTTCATTAATGAGCTTTAACAATGTAGTGCAGTGACGTCAGCGCATAATTAAAATCTGCTAGTGACGGCACGATTTTCCCTCTAGTTGTAGTCAAAGTCTATAACGCACTGCTCATTTAGCGATGATGTTAACGAGCTATTTACGTAACTGTTAATTAAATCCTGTTTTAATTACACCGCGGGCTACATGTTCACATCACAGGAAAAATTGTTACGAGAATATCCTGGATTGGATTCTATATAAATCTGATGTTTCTTCAAAGTGGGAGGATTATCTTTGATGCTCTTATATAACACTTTTCTACGGAGCATGTAAGCAAATTTTAAATTCTCTCAACTATACAAGATGAATTTTTCTAAATCTACATTATTTATTTAACGAATTACTTTGTATTCATGCTAGTAATTAAATTTTCCACTTCCGTAGTTCGCGTAATTTAATACAAACACTTGTATACACTAGGTATTATAACTACAAGTACATGTATAATATTTACGAAAACGTGTACAAATATTGCAACACTACCATTGCAATTTAGTTCGTGATTGTATAAATTTTATATTTTAAATATATGAAAACAGCAGTACAAAAGGCGGATTTATTTCTATTCCCAGTCAAATTAGGATACGATTGGACCACGAAAATACAGGATGGAACCCAACCTGTGTAACAAAATTTAACTTACTTAAATATATTAAAGATTATTAAAAATTTATAGAGAATAAAATATACAGCTGACATTTTTTTATTGTTTGCCCTAATTATTATAAACGACTTTACCCCTGTGTAACTCCACCTTTATTTTGACAACTGTTTCAATTCATTGTGGCCTAGTATCTATACAAGTCCTAAACATACTTTTCTGGAGAAAACATCCCAAATATTCTATAGTCTGTGTCACAATTCTTTGGTTGTCCTTCCATAAAGTTTCGACTGTTGATTTTATTTCAGATTGTGATAGTATATTGTAATACATTAAAAAACTAGTAGGACAGTTGGAGCACGAGTTTTTAAATGACCCTTTGTATTCAAAGTTATGTTCACCGCGTATGTTACAAACAAAAGCCTTTTATTATGCGCGGTACGCAAAATGTAATTCATTTGTACAAACCTCAAGCGGGTATTATAGAGAAATTTAAAACAAATTTCAATGAAATATTGAACATTGAACGCTGTATGAATTATAAATAAAGGTAAAACTCTCGTCTTCTCAACTGAAAGTTGAGGTTGATTGTGAGTTAGGCGCTCCGTAAGTCCATTGTGCTGTGGTCCGCACTTTAATTAAGTTTCGCGAACACTTTTCTCGCCTCAAACTTGCAGCCGAGACACATCGGAATTTTATACGCCACAAACAGCGCTCACGCATTTCATTTTCATCGTATTAACTCTGGAAGAGTCGGAGATATTGCTGCACGTTTATATATCTTGGTTTTTACTGTGATTAAATCCCGTCGATTCATCCAAGATTCCGAATCTGCCAAGTTTTCAGCAACAAAAAGAATCGCTGGTATGGCAGACAGGCTGAAGCGAATAAAAAATACATTCGACGTATTCTACTGGGATCTCACCTGGTCTATCGATTCTTACACCCAACACAATCCATCCTCTCTGGCGATCAAATGTTCACAGAACATAACATCAAGCTCCTCCACCATTTTTCTACCTCTCGCCTCATATTCTATAAGAGAGGTATTGTGACGGATCAAAATTTTCGAGTGTGAGTTTTTGGCAGATAAGCACGAATTAATACGATAACAACAAAAATATCAAATATTTAAATACCAAATTTTTTATCTAAGGTTTAAATACGATTTTAAATAGACCAATTGTATTTTGGTACCAATTCATAAACCGGAAGTAGTACTTTTTTAAATATTTCAATAAATAATTAATTTAAGACAATTTTTTAAATTTTAAATCTACAATCGGTATTTTATAAATTTTCTATAACAACTATAATTTAAGAATAATTAAAGTAGGTATATACTTATAATTTAGTACCTATTTCGGTATCTTGTAGTCCATGATCGTTTTACATTTGTTACTATGTAAAATTTAAATGATTATGACATGACAGTGACAGTGACAATAAAATTGTTGTTTTTAATAGGGCGAAAAAAGAAAAAAATTGAGATGAATTATTGGATTTAGGGCTGAATGATAAAAATTAATAATACATTAATTTTTATTGATGAATTGTTGTGACGTTTCGACCAATATTTTTTTTAAATCGTCGATGGTTTTAATTTTTCATCGACTCTCACCTACGATTGTTCTTTACCATAATTTGTTTAAAAATGACTGCAAATACGTTTTTATTAACATATTCGTATGTATTTCTTGTTAGGTTAGGCTAATGAAATGGCAACTAATCTAGGATAGAATAGCATCAGCTGCAAACAATAGAATTGAACCCAATTTACATCCATTTCAGAACTTCCTGTATTTTAGTCCGAACGAGAAATCATCGTTTTAAAGACTGTTATATGATTATTTCTCGTAATATTCACAAATTGGTAAGCACATTTTATAAATTTAATAATAAAACATTTTATTTATATTATTAAATGTATCATGTCAATTCTAAAGCATGAGGTAGTATTTAACCGGTTTTATTGACCATGTTTCCTGATTCGTGAATTTTGTATAAGAAAAAATACTGTAATATGCTACTTGCGAAACAAAATGGATCTTTAAAATTTTGCAAAATCAATTTCAATGTAGGTGAATTGTGAATTGCACATTTGAGTTCAATTTTTGATTACGGCACTCATATTCATTATATTTATGTAATATTGTTTAATGAACTATTCAATTAAGTTTTATTATTATTATAAGATAATGAGGCCAGTTTAGTTAAATTTATTGTATAAATTTAAAATGAACTATTGAGTATATTATTAGGTAGGTATTAATAATTTCTTCAAATATATAAATTAAATGTCGCGGCCAAGGTTGTTAACAATTACATATACTACATAAAAATCACGATATTTTTTTAAAACATGAAAGAATTCTCGAAGAATCATTGTGTGAACATTTCTTTATAAATATTAAAATAATGAACAAGCAAGTTTGGCAATAAATACAATGCCGGAAAGCGTACGGTTGCTTGTCGACATCTGGAACAAAAAATCTTGGCAAAACTAAAACACAACATTTTTAAAAAGAATTCAGTAGGTACCCACTTGGTAAATGTGCAGCGTTACATCTAAATTAAATATGAATTCTGAATGACCTAAATAAATATATCACATCTTTTATTCATAATTTGAGTGTAGCGGCAGCACAGATTATTATGTCACCATTACAGATATTTCGGTGTAAATAATTCACGGGTAGGGGTAGTCGTGGTTGTAACTGCTCTACAGGAAAATAATCCAGGTGAGTGTAACACCCAATCTAACTGAACATCTTTATATGAGCAAAAATTTAAAAAGTGTTACTTTTGCGTTAGTAAAAAATAGTTATAACTGCAGATTATTATTTTTACTTATCTCCCATACAAATATATTAATATATAAGGAGGTAGAAAATTATATACTTTATTCACGATTCGTGAATAAAGTATATAATTGATTGCATTTCGAGTAATTTTCTACCTCATTATCATTAACCAGGCAAGTAATTATCCTCATTCATTAATATATAAGTACTACTACTGCTACTACTTACAAATAATATATTTTAGTCATTTTATTGAAACTGCAGAAGAAGATATAAACAATATTTTATTATTGTCACTGTCATATCATAATCATTTAAATTTTACGTAGTAACAAAAAATGTTAAACGATCTTGGATTACAAGATACCGAAATACTAAATTATAAGTATTATACTTTAATTATTCTTAAATGATAGCATATACAAAAAAATTTATAAAATACCAATTGTAAATAACAATCACATCGTAGCATTCCGGGCGGCCTAAAACCACGCCGCCTAAAACCCACGCGGCCTAATTCCACTCCACCTAAAATCCATAACGTCTAATTTTACCCCCACCACAATTGAAGTTGACTACGACAAACCACGCCGCCTAATACCACAACGTCTAATTCCATAACGCCTAATGTCCATGCCACCTAATACCACAACGCCTAATATACCACAACGCCTAATATACCACGCCGCCTAATCCCACCCCACCTAATTCCACGCCGCCTAATCTCACCCCGCCTAATTCCACGCCACCTAAAATCTAATTTTACCCCCACCACTATGTCCACGCCGTATAAACTCGTGAGACATACAACACAAAACGAGTGAATACGGTGTGGACATAGTGGTGGGAGTAAAATTAGATGTTGTGGATTTTAGGTGGCGTGGAATTAGGCGGCGTGAAATTATGCGGCGTGGGATTAGGCGGCGTGAAATTAGGCGTTATGGTATTAGGCGGCATGGACATTTTGGGCGTTGTGGAATTAGACGTTGTGGTATTAGGCGGAGTGGTTTGTCGTAGTCAACTTCTATTGTGGTGGGGGTAAAATTAGACGTATGGATTTTAGGCGGCGTGGAATTAGGCCGCATGAGTTTTAGGCGGCGTGGTTTTAGGCCGCCCGGCATGCACTCAATCACATAATCTTTCATCTAAAATAAAAAAAATTGTCTTAAATTAATTATTTATCGAAATATTTTAAAAAAGTAGGTACTACTTCCGGTTTATGAATTGGTACTAAAATTTTGGGCTCTTAAGATTCGTGTTAAAATCCTAAATATAAAATTTGATTCTTGATTGTTAAATTTTTGTAACTTTTTGAGTTATAGAAAAGGAAAAAAATGTTACATACAACCTAACGTATAGGAGGTATGTACATACAAACACACACAGACAACATCTCGAAAATACTTTATTCGTATTCTATGGATCCTAAAATGTGCTTATCTCTTGAAATCCCAGACTCGAAAATTTTGACCCATCATAATACCTCCCTTATAGAATATGAAGCGGGAGTTAAAACAACATTAACAGTTAAAGTTTACTTTAATTTAATATAATGAAAATAATATTGTTATATCAGCAATGTAAACCATGTACAATTTTAATTTAAACAAAATAGTATGAGAAAATGAAATTACTTTTTTCATTTAGCGAATTAGTAGCTCTCAAATAAAAATCTCATCCACGTAAAGTGAATTTAAAAACACAGCCTTTTTATTTCCAGCAGACAGACATTAATAATAAAAGCAGATTATAAATATAAAATCATAATTCTTTTGAAAACATGAAGACTTCTTTCTAAATGAACTTCTTTAAAATCCCAATCTGCAGTAATAAAACGCCGAGTTAAAATTCAATCTTTGTGAGCGAAAATAGAATATTCATTTCAAGCCAATTTTCCATTCCGCTTCTCGTTCTGAGTTTATAATTATAGAAACAGGACGGAATATAATGGAAAATAAAGTAATAGAGAACAATTCATTTATCGTTGACCTCTTGCGCTACACGCAGGGTGACGTTGTTGCTGTCGTTTACAAACTATGTACACACATACAATATACTACGATCAAAAGGTGAGTATATAAACACACGGACTGCTGATTCTACTAAGTTGTGTGTATATAGGACACAGACCTTCCCAAATTTTAATATAATGAACATTTAATTTATTTTAGGAATTATTACAGGCATAAAGCAGAGTTGAACAAGGAACTGTATACCGCCTATGGTCAAATACAATAAAACAATAAAGAAAAAATAATTATTTTAAATTCTAAATTGCGGAATGATACTTTTGCATTCGAGGAGTTTTTATTGCGAGCACAGCGAACAAACAAATCATTCGAGAATGCAAAAACATTGCGCAATCGAATATCAAACAACGTTTTTTCGAAAAATTGTTCCAATATTAGTAAAAATGTATAGAAAAAATGTTGACACTTATGATTAATCAAATCAGTGTGAGATGTAATGTTTGCGTACCAACAAACCAAACAAACGTTCTAATATTTTCTATGTTCTGTTATTTTTGCATTTTTAAGTGAAATATTTCCATACTACTATACTTGATTTAATAACTAAACGAACAAACTTGAAGTTGTCTCGCTGCGCCATATTTACACTGTGTAAATACGAGAAAAATATCACTCGATTTTTTTTTGCGGCAAAATTAAATTTGACCTATCAGCGCGAAAACTCGATACAGTCACTAACAACAGCTGACGAGACAAGATGGGAAACATTCGTTTGTTCAAAAACGATCAGTTTTGCATTCCAAGTATAGAATATCAGAAAGCGACGAAGACATATTCCTGCTTATGTATTAGTAGCATAGCGCGAAGTTTAATTTTATTTAAATTGTGGCTCTATTTTCTTGCAAAAAATTTCAGAATGTAAAAGACTTACAAATCTTAACTTTTTATATTTTTCAAAAAAATAAATTTTTAAATTCTTTCCTCTGCGCAACAAAAAAAATTCCCACGGCCATATACGAAACTAATAATTTCCACCCAGTTACCTACCTATAGCTACGAAAATAAACAATATCACACATCCGTTTAACCCATTCGATATGTTATCGAACAGGCCTAATCAAACAGTTTAAAATTTTGTTTCACCTTTTAGTAGGCGTGTATGAAAATCAAGTTTTACTATCAACTGTACACAAGAGCTTTTTATTTCATCGGATATCATTTTCATTACCGTGCAAATGACATTTTTATTCAATTATTATTATAAACATATTTTCATGTTGTAACACAAATAATTGTAACCTAGCAACATATTTGACATAAGTGATAATGTCCCATGGGTTGCTGTCAGTTAAATGTTGTATTCATTGGTCAATTTCGTACACGTGATCAGAAATGAAAGAATTTCATTGGATATTTAGTTAACCTAAAAAAATTCAGAACAATTAATTTTGTTCTCAATTCAGTAAAAATTGATTTTCATAGTTTGCCATGTTTTATTCTTAATGGACTTTTACTAGTATACATATATTTTTAAGAAAATTCGCCGCCATTTTGAAATGGTTGGACGTTGGAGTAAAACTATGATATTATGGTACCGTTAAGGTATAAAGCTTATGTTTTGGTTTTATTGTGATGATTTATATTAAATTACACTGCACAATAATAATGCTTAAATGCTTTTTATTCCCTTTCTTTCCTTACAAATGTGTTTGTTATGACGTTACAAGGGCTGTTCGATATTCCAATTTGAATATCGATATTCGATATAAAATTAATATCGATAATATCGATATATCAATGTAGCGATATATCGATATATCAATGTATCGATATATCGATATATTAATGTATCGATATATCGATATATTAATTTATCGATATATCGATATATTAATGTATCGATATATCGATATATCAATGTATCGATATATCAATGTATCGATATATCGATATATAGCGGTGTATCGATATATCAATGTATCCATATATTGATATCTTGCATTTTCTTTAATTTTCTTGCTTCTTATCATTTCCACATGAGCAAAGGGATGTTTGGTTTTTAAATATACAAATTTTGATGTATTGCCTTTATTAGTCACGATTTTATGCAATGTATGTATTGCGCAGACTTTTCATCGGATCTGTCAAAATTTTCCCGCACAATACTACGTTTACCACTCATGTTTTTAATTAAAATTAAATGTCAAAAAAAAAAATTTTGAACAACAACGCGATGTTACTTCTTTGCTTAAGCTAGATTCAGAGCTACCCACTTATAAGTATAAGTGGCTAATTTAACCAATCAGCGCTCAACGTTCGCACTTATAATTGAAATTGGAATTTTGTGGAAGCCCTGATTTGTTAATTTAGCACTTATACTTATAAGTGGATAGGTCTGAATCTAGCTTTACAATACCGAATGATCAAATTACTTTACGACGGGACACAACTCGTAAACGAGTATAACTATTATTTAAGAAGTAAACAGAAACATAAAATTAGGTATTATTCAAATGAATAAGTTTTCATATTCAAAAGATTTTATTGCCCCTGTCCCTATTTCCGTCCCTCCTAGCTAAGTGGCATAGTTTGTACAGCTACATAGTAGGTACAACAGAGAACACAAATGGAGTCGACAATTCTGACTCTTTAATTTTACTTCAATTTTTTTATATTATTTCGCGGAATACCTTTGTGTATAAACAGAAAACAGATGTTATACCTATGTTATAGTATGTTCTGTTCGCCCTTGTATAAATTTTGAGACGCGATTCAATTTTATTTAAAAAAAATACAGTATAATTTTTTTTTTTAGTTTAACTTTGCTTATAAACATTTTCTGTATCTCTTGAAATAAACGAAATAGTGTCGGACTTACCCTGTATAAAATGAATGTTGTCATAGTGTGTGTAAACTATAAGACCAGTAGCGCAAAATGAAATGTATTTGATTCCACTTGAATGAGTAAATTGGAAGGACAGACAATAAAACCGGGACAATTTTCCTCCACAGTAACTGACAGCGAAGCGCTGTCTATTGAAATCCCAGTGAAGCCCATGTTGAATTTGTCAGAGCCATCGTGGATTTTCCACTGCAATTTCAACATCAACACTCATTCAAACAGATCATTATGTCTGCAATAGTTTATCTTACGGATAGTTTGTTAGTCTTTACTTTTGGCTGCCGGCCAGAAATAATCAAAAACAACGACTTAAATAAGATTCATGTTTTAAAGTAGATATTATTATTTGTAGATACGTTTTTGATAAAAAATACTGACGCACCGTAAAAATACTTTTATTACTTTGTTGTTTATAATATTTTAAAAATATTATAAACAGCAACGATAACGTGTGTAGACTTTTTCGACTTACTTATAGGAAATACAATGTTAAAATTTGTAGGTATACCTATTGATTTTAGATCAAAAGTGAAAATACAAAAGATGTTTAGAATAAAAAACTGCATTGAATAAGCTTTTTGTTGTTACGAAATAAACATGAAATAAAAATAAAAATTTAGTCTAGTTTCAAACAAAAAAAATTAATGTGGCCAGCACAAGATCTCTTTTTACTAAGGTACTTACAAAAAATGTACTTTAGTCAACTGTAGAAGAAAATATAAATGACGTGTCACTATTGACATAATAAATTAAATTTTTCGTAGTAACAAATGTTAAATGGACAACAAGATAGGTATTGAAGTTTCATACTCCAAATTATATTTAAAAAACATTAATTCCTAAAGTACTATGACAGAACAATTTATATAATGCTAAAAATTGTGGATAATAATATATAATTTTTCATTTAAAATAAAAAATATTGTGATAAATTATTTATCAACATATTTAAGAAAAGTACTACTTCCGGTTTGGGGACTGCTTCAAAAAAATAACTGGGTTCTTAAAAATTCAACATTGTATTTTCTACACCCGGCACATTTTGGAATGTTTATTTTAACAAATTACATTTGGATTATTCTCATTCTTTTTGTAAACTTCATATATTATTTTTCTTCAGATTACAAACAGTCTTGCCTCACGCAATATGAAAATGTAGATTAACAAAGAGTGAACGGTGGAGTTTTGGTATTTTTCTTGAAGTGAACTAATGTTCCCGACCTCAGTCCATTGTAGATGCAAAATTAATGAGAATTGAGTCGTCACATTCATTTAACATTTTAGCAGGTCCAGCTTTCGGTCGGGTCGGCTACTATTTATAACACAGCGGTTCGCCTGTGCTATAATTGATAATCCTTGTAGTCTCTAATTGAATTTCGCATTTGAATCGAAAGTCATAATAAATTCAGCCCCGTGATGCGAGTGCCGCCTGTCGGTAGTTTGAGGAACTAATTAACCGGATACCCGCAGATTTCCTGCTACGTTTCAAATTAAAAAACCTCCCGTCGTATCTAGACTTATAAATGTATACACAATCCGGAGCCCATTTAACACATAAAAATAACATTCTAAAACACAGAAATCTGCATCACCTGAATCTAAAGATTCATTCACAGGGCAATTCATATCAACAATTTTAGATTCGGTATAAATGCAGAGCTGTTGCAAATTTATTTTGTTTGTTGTAATCACAAACTTTTATCATTTCAATTATTCAATTATTGTACTTAATTAGAAATCTATTATTTTAATCAATTTTAAACAATGTAAAAAATCTGATATGGCCAGCATACCGCCGTATCTAGACATATAAACATAAATGTATACGTACATTCCGGTGCCCATTTAACACATACAAATCTAAATCTTAAATATTCAAACACAGAAATCTGCAACACCTGAATCAAAAGATTCATTCACAAGAAAATTCATATCAAGAATTTTCGGTATCAATGCAAGACGTAAACACAGGAAGATTTAAACATATAGGAACATAGAAAGGTACAAAATTAAGTCGAGTGAACTAAATGAATAATCCAGAACCATTCTTGGCTCTCACATATCACATACTCGGTGAATGAATCTTTTGATATGATTTTGATTTAGGTTTTTTATTACTTATTAACTTTCTACATTTTTGCATCTTCTAGTGTTTTATTTTCCTGTTTGAATATTCTTCTATGTTGAAGCCATCCTCAGTTCAACATTTAATATCTTACCTACTTTATGACTTATATGGCGTCAGCGTCAACGTGGCACCTGTCAATATTTTTTACGCAGAAACAAAAATCCACCGATCATGGATTACAAGATTTTAACGTTTTATCTGATAAATTTTTACTTCCTTGTACGGAGTAATAAGGAAATATTGTAATCGCGAAAAATTTCGGTTCTCAGATTTTTACGGAAATATCCGTTTTGACCTTTTCTGAATCCATTATAACTAGTTTCGTCGTGACGTCTGTACGTACGGGCGTACGTATGTATGTCGCATAACTCAAATTCGGTTAGACGTAGAAAGTTGAAATTTTGTATTTAGGACTGTTATAGCATCTAGTTGTGCACCTCCTATTTTTGGTTTCAATCTACAAACCGGAAGTAGTAAACTTTAAAAAAATTTCGATAAATATTTAATTTAAGACAAATTTTTTTATTTTAAATGAAAGATTATGTGATTATTACCTACAATCGGTACTTTATAAATATTTTTGTATCTGGTATCATTTAAGAATAATTAAAGTATATATTTATAATTTAGTATTTCGGTATCTTGTAGTCCATGATATTTGTGAGTATAGTAGCAGTAGTAGTAGTACTTATATATTAATATATTTGTATAATATAATTCTACATTTTAGTTATTAAGAAAAGTATGAACAGTTTAATAGGCGTATAAGGAAGTCATGTGGTGTCCACTTCAGATTTTTAAATTTTACTACCATTCTTTAATGCTACCAGATAAAGCCAATTTTTTTACGTAAGTTGCAAATAACTGTTCCTCTTATTCTCATTACAAATAAATACTATATTTATCCAAATTTATAGAAATTTTTGACAATTATTAATCTTTTCACTCTTCAAAAAATATCACTTCCGGTAAAGATATTTACACGAAAATTTAATGAGCTCTTTCAATTTCAATGCAAATGTAAAATACCAAAAAATATATTTCTTTTTGGGTAATTCGTATCCGACAGATCCATACACAGCCATACCTACATACATACAGACATCACCGTGAAACTGTCAAAAATGAGCTCATCCACTTAAAACTCACTACCAGATTTTATTATTGGTATTGGATACCTTCCTTACAAGTGAGCGGGAGGTAAAATGGTAAAAATATGGATCATTTTTATTAAAAACTGTGAGTATAAGCGTTAAAATTAAATATTCTTCGCGTGTAATTTGATTTAATATAGCACTTACCTACACAAATTTAATTTTAGTGTCGCGAGTTTATAAAAAAATGTAAAGTTAAAATTAACCGTGACGTTGTTTTAGTGGAGGACACCGCAAAATACCGAAACTCACGAAAACATCGCGAAAACAGAACCAATTACATAAACAAGCAAAGTCGAGTTTCATTCTCCAATGTCCAGTCTGTGTGGATGAAGTTCACGATCAAAGAGCTTGAAGCAATTATCGCTGCAATGTGTTGACTTTGTCGTAGCATAGCACGCGGTTAATTGCTAACAAAACCTCGGTACAAGAATACAGAACATAACCTAACTAAGCTTGAAAAAGTGACTGCTGAATACAGGATATTCAACTAGAAATCGATGATGACGCCAAAGGTTATTTGATTAACTGTTCGAACAAAAAAAATTGTTTGATACATAATATCAACGTGTATAGGGTTAAATAACATGCAGAATTAATACAATACCAGCTTACAAATTTACAGTTTTCAAATTATGTAGGTATTGTGCATCCTGTAAATGTAACAGTGATTTTCGGTTTAAGCACAAAGACATAAATTTTATACCATTTATAAAACCTAAACATGTTTTATAGTTAAATTTTGCTCCATTTCTGTCAATTTAGTATTATAATGCATATCGTTATACTTTATTTTCAAATACACAATGCAATATTTGTAAGAATACTTCCAAAACTTGCCACAAAGCTGCAGTGGCTTATGTCACCACCGTCACCACGAATATCGTCTATTGGTCAAATATGGCTACCATATTCTGACGCGCGCGCATTTTTAATGTCAATATGACAAGAGTAGTTTATGTCAAATATTAAAATACGTTTTAATATTCTGCATTAAATTTTATTTGTGTGAATTATGAGAATATGAGTAATTCTCCTACTTAATTCATAATAAATGTGGCCAAGCGACAAAAATGCGAACGGTGACCTCTTGAACAGACATAAACTTGTTAAAAACCAGGGAGTCCTTTGTAAAATGTATCGGCTAGTAAATGGCAGCGATCATTACAGATTTAAGTGTCTGGGCTGTCAATAGCAGCTAATGTTAAACACTAAACCGAACCACACAGTAAACTTGACCTACTTGGCTTAAAAATAACCCCAACTAATTCAGTTCACAACGTCAGTGTCAAAAAGCATTTGGGAACACCGGAAAATGACGTTTGTCCGTAATCGCGTAATTCTTTCCTAATTAGAAACATGTATGACACAACAGCGACACGATTTACGTAACAAATTCGATTAGAGGCGACGTTTTATACCTTGTAAATCTAATTTAGATTCAAATTACTAGCAGCAAAATGTTGTATCTGTTCCTGAAAGATTATTTTTAGATGATTGGGTAGTTAATGGCTGTAAAATTGTTGTTTTTAGCTAAACCCAATTTAATTGGCTAATCTTTACGCGTCCTGATCAAATCGGTTTTCTATTTCGTTAGGTAGGTATAATTCTGAAAAGCGGTGAGATGGAATAACAACGTACAACAAAATTGACAGTAGGTAGGTACCTACTACAATACAATATTACATTTGAGCAAACAATAACGTCCAAACAACGGATCTAATGTTCTCATTATACTATCTCATTACGGAAATGGAAATTGCCGTTTCTGTTTGCGGGCATATAGAAATTATAAACTAAAATGTTGTACACTTTTGTATGCCAACAGTTGCTGTAATAATTTATAATGGACAAAACTTACGGTAAATAAATAATATAGTTTAACTTGATGGCGAGTAGACATGCTAGCATGCTAGGAAATATTGCTTCATATCTGATTCCACGCGTCTGCAAATTGCTGGAAAAGTCGCTTCTGCAAAAATGAGACACATTTTCGCCATTTTATTGCACTTTTCCTTTTGGAAATTGTAGGTATTTTAAACCAAATCACTCTCGCTTCAACAGCAAATGTAATATTTTTAGCATGTCGATGAAAGATTCAATTCAAAATTAATTTAAACTTGTTCCGAGTTACCGTGCGAGAACAGCAATTAAGAATGTCAGTAACATTTAACTTGTAGACGTATTTACATAGAACGAACATTGTACGTAAGTTAAATAAGTTTTGAAGCTCGTTATGATGTCGTCTGTGAACTTGCGTCGGAATAGTAGGAAAAAGTCACATCTACCTTCAAATAAAGCACAATTTACTGCCAAGCTTTATGCCAGAACCCAAAACTGTAACTTGAAATACACTAAAACTCGTATTTATTGTTTCTTGATTCATTGCAATAAAAACATTAATAGATTGCAATAATGAAGCTAAGTTATAACTAAATTGATCTTGATTGCAAGAATAATGAATCTTGATTACAAACAAAAATTAATTTTGATTACAAGAATAATTTATTTTCTTTGTTGCGCAGAGGAAAAAATAATTAAATAATTGATTGAGTTTTATTGTATTTGGTCATACAGTACAGTTCCTTGGTTTACTTTTGCTGTGAGGCTGTAATAATTATTATAATTTCTAATTCGTACTATTTGAAATTTGAGTGGAAACATTTTTATATTAAAAATGTTATTAACTGGGCATAGATAAACTAATAAGTTAGATACCTTTGTACTTATATATATATATATATATATATATATATATATATATATATATATATATATATATATATATATATATATATATATATATATATATATATATATATATATAGTGGCTTAAATACCCCTGGGGTTGCGCCGCTTCTTTAATGAAGCTCTCTAGATCCTTTTTTTGGGGTGGATCAATCCCCGCTTCATTTTTTCTTTATATCTTCTGACATATGTCCCTCCATAATTTCCTGTTTATTGTTTTTTCTTTCCATTTCTTAACACCTGCTTTGTTTAGATCTTCCTCTACTTCTTGTAGCCATTTGTACTTACAAAATTAAAATTTCTGTTGGGATGTTATAAATGTTGGCCACATCAAAATTTTATTTATATATTTAAAAAAGTAGAATTAGATTGTTTTTACTGAATCTAAGAAAGAAGAAAGAACATAACATATTAGTTGAAATTTGTATTGTAACAGCTTGTAAGGTCAAGGAATCCCTCTTGAAGTTGAAACAATCAGGAGAGAACCGAAGCTAATTCATCAGAAAGTCAGAGTCAAATTGACGATTTATCCTTGTATAGTTGCCATATATTCCTGCTACAACTTTACCATCTGTCTGTGTAGCGAATACAGCGTAGTAAGTTCAACATGACAGTTCTAATTAAATATCTGTCTGCTGTACGTAAAATGTAAAAAGTAAAAAGTATGACGAAAATATGTGAAGCTTTGACAAATGAAAATTGTTACTATAAGTGAAAAATCTTGTTCTGTCACTCAAGCTCCGACAGGCTCATACATATTACAAAACTCAATATTGATTCTTCGTCCATGTGAATATTGTAACAGATATGCATGTTTTATAAATGCCACAGATCTGCGATAAAATTACAACAACGCTCATAAATAAATCATGATACATTCTGATGATAAATGCAACTGGATGTTATAAAGGATGAAAATTTCCATTTCTTGGATAACTTGGCTTTACTTAAAATGCTTGAGCGCTTTGGTCAAATTTACAACGATGTTTCGACAGTGATCACGATCATCTTCAGGTTTTAATTTAAGTGTTACATTTGATGAACAAATTTTTAGTTTGAATTTTAATTTTACAAATACATCGTACCGAAATTCATATTCACTTATTTTACTACTTCTTGTACTTGATGTACATAATAAGGTGCATTTAGAGAAATTATTTAGAGAAATTATGAAGCACGCCAGAAAAATTTACCGGTTACATACTTCAAAGTGCGCAAATTAAGGGACGTCACATCAAGTACCGGAAGTAGTAAAATAAGTAACTTAGTACATGTTAAACCAGTTGTTTAAAATAGCGCCCTGTTTGAAATACCCCGAATATAACATTTTCTTGAAGGCACGACTTGAATTAATACAAAAAGTCATTTCTGACAGGTGGTATAATCATGCACGATTTTATATTACCGCTCTCTAGCTATTATAGAAATTTCGCTGGTACTCTTTGCAACAAACAAAGTAAATGATTGTTGTAATCAAAGTTGATTATTGTTATCAATGAATTTATTTTATTGAAGTGCACCAAGACTAATCAATTGATTTGCAACAAACAAAGAAAATGCTATTACAATACTTGTCCCTATATACAGGTCAGGGAAGTAAGAAAAGGAATCCTATTATTTTAAGCTTCTTTTCTTCTTGCAATAAATCTGCATGTACATTAATAAATTAAACAGAATCTACTTAGAAGAATGCATTAACAATAAAAACGTGATTAAGCAAAGAAAGCAAAGAGACTCTACGTTATTGAAAATGCTTAGAAAGAACGTAGGTAAGGCAATCCTCTGTTGTTGGAAGAGAGTTTCACGTTTCAGATTAAATAAGAGTGAAGTGCGCGGGTGTTTTCGACTCGGTTATTACTTTATCGGTAATTGCGAACGATAGAGTTTCCCGGATAATTGTATTCACAATCTATTACGTCATTATCAATATCAAATTGCCTTTTTATTAAATTTCAGTATAATCAATATTTTCAAAAAATATGTAGGTATACTTCATTTTTATTCTTGTACAATAAAACTTCTCAATGTAGACATAATATTTTCATAAATTCATTATTATGAATCAATCCTTTTAAATATAAAACATACTGCCTTGAAAACAGAGCCAGTAAACGCTAAAAATTACCGATTGTGCAAAAGTACAAAATTGCAAATGCAAGTTGTTGGTTGATTATTTTGTGAGATGCAGCTTATAGGAGTACTGACCACAAACCAGTGAAGCAGAACTACCCGCGGTTAGTGCTTCGGACTGAAATTGCAGAAATGTTAAAGTAAAAAAGTAAATTTCAAGTCTGGCAATTCGCCTCGGGGTCGGAGTTATCAATGCGCAATGCGGGAAACCGTACAAACATCACGCAGGACATCAAATATTCCACAGAGAAATCTTATTAAGGGTCTCGTCTTCGTAACAAAATATTACGTGTTTACAGGTATAACAGTTTCTGCTTTACTCTTTGCATATTACAAATTTGAATAGATGTTAATAGAATTAATCTAGGTTTATACCCACTTAGAATTCTGAAAAAATTAATGAAAAAGTGTGTTTTAATGTAACTCAGCATAAACTTAGATCCATTCTTCGTCTGTAAATAAATTTATGAAATTTAACTTTATCTATGTAACTTCGTGAGCATTTTGGAGATTGCTAGACTGCTTCTACGTATTTTTAGCGAGCGTTTTTATGCGTTACCTAAAGGACAAACGCGGTGTTGAGTTATACGTGGTGTCGATACCCTTAAATGCGGCAGCAAATTGAAATAAAGTTCACAACGCTGGGCACGCGACTCATTAAACACTTGTGGGTTTGTAATGGACGTATCTGATGCATTAGCTGTAATTTGCTAGCGTTGCCTGTGATTTATGTGCCGCGCTCGCCACCTCTCAATCACGTGACATTTTGTACCTATACACGCGTTACAGATTGTACTTTCATTATTTCATTAGCGCCCAGCGCCCTAATGTACAGTAATGTTCAGAAATAATGCCCAGACTCCCTACTCCAGTGCTGACGATTTATGAAAAATTCGATATACGTTCGATTGAGTGAGGGTGATGGGAGATAAGTAGCAAGGGAAAGGTATATTGATTCTATTCCAAGAAAATAGAACCAAATTTAGAAGTATCCTCTTTACCTGAGAGGCAAGAAAATACCTTGACTTAGAATTTTGTCAAGTGTATGAAATCCAAATGAATTTTGAACCAGAGATTTAAACTGTAACCTACTATGTAAGAAATAAAAATGTTTAGATTTTTGTTTCAGTTTTAATCTGATTTAATTAACAAATCTAATTCAATAAATTAATTTTTCAATACCTGCACCGAAAACGCCACCTTTCGTCCCTATTATTAGGGACGAAAGTGAGGTATTTCTGACCGGTCAGTAATATTCCTCCCTGGGCAGTAAAAGTAGTTTTCCTCCCGCTTTATGCGCGTATCCACTTTATTTTTTCTCCTTAGGGAGGAAAAGTACTTTTTCTCTCGCCTAATGCGGAAATCCACTTTATCTTTTCCTCTCTAGAGAGAAAAAATACTTTTCCTCCCGCTTTATGCAGGATTCCAAAATATATTATTTAGATTATTTTTATTTATTCTCCTTAGGGAGAAAAAGTACTTTTTCTCTCGCCTTATGCGGAAATCCACTTTATCTTTTCCTCTCTAGAGATAAAAAATACTTTTCCTCCCGCTTTATGCAGGATTCCAAAATATATTATTTAGATTATTTTTATTTATTTTTAATTATTATTTGAGATATAACTTCTGACGACCATTTTTTGTAATATAATAATATTTATCTACAACAATAGAATAATGTATTC
Organism: Agonum fuliginosum; assembly: GCA_947534325.1. NCBI lineage: Eukaryota > Metazoa > Arthropoda > Insecta > Coleoptera > Carabidae > Agonum > Agonum fuliginosum. Next base: position 42,644,627 of record OX384029.1, read on the forward strand.
ATTATATACGTGAAAGTAGTATAATAAACCCCTCCATAAGAACACATTATGAAATAATGAATTCATTATTTCACACTGTTAAATAATGAGTACTTTATTCTCTCGAAGTGTCAAACTGCCATCACATCTGTTTTAATATTAGTGTTACATCAAGTTATCATTTTATGACGTTGTAAGCAGAAACAGTACAAATAATAAAAATTTGTAAAACGCTGTATATGACTAGCCCATAATAGTTCTAAATTACTCGGATAAATTGTCATCACAACAAAGTTTGAGGTTAGGTTAATATCAATACAAATTTGTAGTTAGAAAATGTTGCTTTATTTAAAAAGTTGTAGATAAAACGTCGTATTTGACTCGAAAATAATGGCTATAATTAACTCGGATGATTTATACACTCGCCTTCGGCTCGTGAACAAACTTTCATTCTCATTAATTATAGCCTACATTATTTACTCGTTAAATAATATACTATTATTTATTTGAATATAAGATCTATAAAAATATATCTTTATAATGTAATTAAATTACATTATTCTTAAATATGTTTTATTATTAATTTACCTATTATTGTCTTTGTGTTACAAAGTTTAGAAATAGATATACGAGTATGTAAATATAAAAAGCATCGTTGAATTATTTTTTGATGATAATTCTTAACGCATAATTTGATGATCTACTAATTTTATTTGAGTTATTTCACAACAATATATATGTTTTATAAATAAATAGATATGAATTAATGAGTTCTAATTTTAATGCAGAATTTTGACAATACAAGTGATTCAAAAAGAAAGTATCTATCCAAGGTATCATCGAAAGTAGTGAATCCTAATTTACAAAATATTTCAAAATCTGAAGCCTCTGTTTACCGTAGCTAATGTTGTTTTTCCGAGAAAATTGGGAATATAGCTATCTTTTGCTTTGTATCTTCTGCCTCTGTTCATCAACGACTGCAGACGTATTTCGAATTTTTCATAAATCGTCAGCACTGGAGTAGGGAGTCTGGGCATTATTTCTGAACATTACTGTACATGCACACCAGTTGCTTCTATACCGATGCACCTTTTGTAAAATATACTTCCTCGACCATAAGCAGAGGCGGCCTTAGGGCTAGGCAAAAAGGTAATAGCCTAGGGCTTGAAAATTGTGGGGCCCGGATTCTTGATAAAATTTTCGCTTATTTTAAATTTTATTTTTTGTTATTGACGTAATAAATTTTAATTTATTTAAAAAAAACAATTCTGTTACTGTACTTATTTGAAATATATTTTTTAATTTCAATACTACTCTTAATAAATTCTCTAATAATTAGGATAAAATTGTATTTGTGTTATGTGTGATTTGCGGATCTATTACAAATGCCAGTGGAGAAAGATCATTCTCAGTTTTAAAACGTGTAAAGAACTATTTACATAGTACGCTAGCTCAAGAAAAATGAACGGCTTTGTCGTTGTTATGGTATAGAGCATGAGGAACTTGAAAAAATGGATTGCAATGGGATCATTGATAGATTTGCAGAAATTAAAACGCGGAAGCGAAATATTTAAATAAAATTTTGTTTATGTAACTTTTCTTTAATGCCATTTGTGATACCTACTAAAAATAATTATATAGGTACTTAATGTATGTTTTTTTTAAAAATATGTTCTACTTTATTTTGTAATTTTGTTGTTGTTATTTATTAGATAAAAAAATAAATTAAAGTATGCAGTTTTTTTAATAATGGGCCCGAAATAAGAATTTTGCCTAGGGCCCAAAATATAAGCATAGTAAACAAACTAGTTTTGAAATTAAGAGGATTTATCACTCAGCGCTGCTAGCTCAAAAATCCCCGCCATTTCAGGTACCAGCGCTGACAGCCTATGTGCTATGAGTACATAATATTGTCTCTATATAATTGCTATGTTTCGCTCCATTCTTGTTTAGAAAATAGTCAATTTGATTGTTTAGCGCGCATGCAATTTTTAAATTTATTTAACAAATTACTCAACTACTATTTGAAAATTTTATATAATAATGTGATACAAACACTTTAATTTACAATGCAATATGAGTTACGAAGAGTTTTTCTCAGAATTATTATTTTTTAATTGTTTATAAATAAAAATAATAACAATTCAAAAAATTCGACATTGTAGCTAGTTTTTTACTGCCTTTGTCTATATATGGTATTTTTTTTAGATTTAGGATTAATAGGTAGGGAGTAATTTGTTAAATACTTTTTTTACTGTGATAAAAGCTCCTTAACGTCAGAAGTCAGAAGTGTCAGTTGGTTATTTTATGTTTGGTTTACTTCAAGTTGCCTTTCATAAAAATCCTTGTCTTCAAATGGCAGAAGAAGCTTTTATAAATATGATGCAAAATTATAAATGTCTCTATGACAAAGGTGATCCCGAATTTAAAAATATGAATGTCATCTACGTCAAATGTCAAAATTAATTCTCGTTCTAGATTCTGATTCGTTGTTCATACAGAAAATCATTGAACTACTACAGGTTTGGAGTTTGCAAATCCCTGCGCTAACTTTAATTACGTGGAGCTAATTTCGTTACTGTGAACGCTACAAGTATAAAATGCATATTATGTCAAATCACTAACGTTACGTTAACTATTCCAACTGACTATAACTTCTAATTTCGTATAGTGAATGAGGCTTTACTTTCATAAGGGCTTATATTCTTACTAGATTTATATCCCGGAAAGCTTTAAGTTTAAGTGGACTGGTTAGGATATTTGACCGCAAGATGTCTCTCCTTACCGAGATCCGGTTCATGACTTCTATATTTTTAATTCGAAATAACAAGTGCCAAATACTTTTCACACACAGCATTCCGTGGAGATTAATTTCAATCATTTGTAAACCGGCTTACAATTAGGCAGGAGGTAAAAATTCTTATCATGCAACTCTGAAGCATTGCCATATGCCGCGCAAATTGTCAAATTACAAACAATGATTCCTTATCCTTCCTGAACTAAATAATAAGTGATAATGTGACATTGTGTAGAGTTGGCTCCACCATTTTAGACTTCATTGAATGTTATCTCTGTCAAACACTCTTTGTTCGAATTATGCTAATGCTAATGTACACAATAGCATTAGCTGGTGAATTCATTGTCTGCGCAATAATTTATTACAGGCAAATGAATTAAAATTGACCATTTTTAAAATTAACTAATTGTATAATGGATGTCCATTTACGTATTACAGATATAAATGCATCATCAACATAAATAATAAAACAATAGTAATTATATTGTTTACTTTATAAATTAATACAGGCAAGTTTAACAAACAATAATGATTGCCTCTACAAGCCATTTTTCTGATCAAGGTTGATTATTGCAATCAATTGCTAGTAAATGAAATTAAAATTGACCATTTTTAATATGAACTAATTGTATAATGTATGTCCATTTGCGTATTACAGGTATAAATGCACCATCAACATGAATAATAAATCAATAGAGTAATTATATTGTTCACTTTACATTTAACGGCCAGTGATTAGCTCAGCGATAGAGGATCCGTCTAGCATGCTAGCGGTCTCCAGTTCGATTCCCAGCTCAACCGACAATAATATAATAATATTACTGGGTCCGAGTGGTTGAATGCCACTATAATAATATCTAATATTCTGTAATTGGGAGTTAATCCTGCAGAATGGTTACAATTAAAATAAAAATTAAAATAAAATTAGTACAGGCAAATTACATCAACAATAAGCCATTGTTGTAATCAAGGTTGATTATTGTAATCAATTGCTGGCAAATGAAATTAAAATTGACCATTTTTAATATGAACTAATTGTATTTATAATGGACATCTATTTACTTTTTACAGATATGCATAATCATCATAAATAATAAATCAATATACTAATTAAATATTGTTTACGCCATTACCTCACCTTGAGACTATATTCCATAATAAAAATTAAATTTTGTAATTATTATTTAGTATAAATCGTTTTGCCATACATAAAGTTGGCAACATCTATGATTTTTACTTCCCCGATCTATGTAATAGAGGGCAGGGCCGTGGCGTAACATTTTGCCGCCAGAGGCGAGAATATTTTACTGCCCCGCTAATGCAAATGTATTAAAAGTATGCTTCAAGGTCAAATGCCTTTAAATTGAAAGTTGCATTTTTATGGGATAAGTTCATCATAAAAATTAATGTGCACCCGCCTTACATAAAAAATTAATATAAAACGTTATCAAGTTAGGCTCATTAAATGGAACTAAATATTTGATATATGATATCTTGGCTGGGATATTTAATGGAGAATATAATTCATATGTCACGTGACCTGTTTTCCGCCAATCATCATCGAGATCCTATCGAGATCTGCTTAGTTACATGTCTATCACAGCGATGATAAAAAACAAAGAAATTATCACCTTGTTTTGGTCCGTTGCTAAGGGCATTTTTTCTGTATTGACAGTTAATTTCGTAATTCTTGACTATTAAAATGTGTGATAATCGTTGTAGTGATGCTAATAACGATTTAATTAATCAAACAATTAAAAAATTCAGGTAACGCATCTTGCAAAATGCAAATATACTTGATCAGCAACTAATAAAGATTACAGGTTATTCCAATAGGTACTAATTCAATTCAGTCTTATTTAAATATTCAATCAAATCATCATCAAAATATTATAAATTCCTTAAGAGGAAATAATCCAGAAACACCTGAAAATCATATTACAGTATCTAATTCTACATTTTACTCGTATTAATATACCTATACGAGATACAAACCCACACTGCAAATAAATAGACTTTTGTTTTATAAGTACTTCAAATTGTAATTATTGTATGCGTAATTATAAATGAAATGTTCGTTTTAATCTTTTAATACAACATCTAAAATTAGTTAGGTTAGGTTAAAACACACCCGAACACCCGATGTGATGTGTTGCGTTCAGTAAACACCCAACTTTAAGGTGCGTTCCCGTTCTCATTGCGCGCGCCTTGCGCATCACTACAAATTCATTATATTCTCTCATTAAATATAATCTCGTGATATGATTAATAATCGAAAATATTGCTCGTGAAACCGAAGCAGCACATTTCACTCGTCCTACGGACTCGTGAAATCTGCAGCTCGGTTCCACTCGAGAATATCATCGACAATAATCATATCACTTGTTATATTACTACTTACTGGAATTCAGCCACAATGTGTGTGGCTGAATTCGAATAGTTCATTTTCCAGGAAATATATTTTTTCAATAATTAGGTAGGTACCTATACAAAACAAAATAAAACCAAATATTTGATATGAAATTATAATGCATAATAGGCGAGGCGCTCACTAGACTAATAAAATTTTAATAGAAATAATAATATTAGAAAAGATAAAAGCGAGTACTATCAGCTTTTTTGCTGCAGGAATCATAATCAATGATCGGATTCGTGCTTTGACAATTTATGCAAACAACAAAGTGTGCCACTCTCAGTATAATAATCCTATTTCTAATTACATTGCAGTTACATTGTCAGGGATGGATGCAAACCGGTTCGAAACGTTTTAAAGCTTTTTAATTTAACATTTTTTCTGTAAAATGTTATTGAATTATATTGTTTGTGCAACTGTAAAAAAACGACATTGACGTCCGCGGGAAAGAATAAAACGCTGATCAGCGCGCACAGATAGGTACACCTAAAAAATAATAAAATCTTGAAGCTTGTTTGAGGGTAACATTGCAACACTCGAAAATTCTATCGCTGCTTTATTCATGCACTGCTTCATGCATACGTTGCTTTCTCTAATCACTGCTTTGTTCAGACACAGCCTCATTCATACACCGATTTCTTCAAACACCGCTTTATTCATCATCCTAATGTAGCACAGAAACAAACCTAATATAGATATCGCAGTAATTTATTGGAAATATTGGAAATTACTTTTATGCACTATCAATGCTAAAAACATAGCAGACAACAAAGGCATGAATTTTAAATTATAAACTTATTCAGTATTATGATTTTAGGTTTGTTTCTGTGCTACATTAGGAGGACGGATGAATAAAGCGGTGTTAAAAGAAATCGGTGTATGAATGAGGCTGTGTCTGAACAAAGCAGTAATTGGAGAAAGCAACGTATGCATGAAGCAGTGCAAGAATAAAGCAGGGTTAGAATTTTCGAATTGCCAATAATTTTTCGGAAAGTGCAAAATTCAATAATAAATTGGATTCAATCCATCATTTTCTAATATTTTTCTAAAGTAGATTTTTCGGTTTTTCCTAAATATTTACCTATTAGTCCAGTCATTCTGGAATATGAGGTCATAATCGAATGGATAAAGATGAAAATTGGCATACATATTTGTTGAAGGGTCCTTTTTAAAGTAAAGTAAAAGTTGTCAGGACCACGAGGAACCGCCGCCATCTTGAAAAATACGTCTCTTTTTGCAGATTTTTACAAATATCTCGTAAACAACGAATGAAATCAAAATTCTGTCTTAAAAATGTTGTAAGAGCTTGAAATTCTGAGTAAAATTTTATTATTTTATTGAAAATTAGGCTTACAACTCTATTTCAAAGTTTTGCCTTAATCGTGAATCAAGCACTTGCAGCCAGAACGGACCAAGTTTTTTGTTTACTGTTTTTAATCAACTCTGACTGGATATTTAAAGATATTTACATCCGGTTTCCGGCATTTAGATTCCTCAGACATTTTTCTATAAAATGTATTATTTTTATAAAAAATTAAGGGCCTTAGTTAAGGCCGAAATGTAATGTTTTTTTTTTGGAGGGGAAGCAGTGAAATTGTAAATTTTGAGCTTTATTCAACCAGTGGTACCAACTTTATAAACTGAACTTTTTTATTTTTATTAAAATACTATCGAGTCTGGTATCAAATTAAAGCTCTTGGGGAAAATAATTCTAGTAGAAGAATAAAAATAACATTTAAACGATTGTCAATTGTTTTTATAAATAAATTATTCAAGTTATACCAAAGGACCCCGCACCATTATCATGGGAAAAAATGTGACCGTGGATTTTTCTGAAACTTGGTATACGACCTATTTAAGATGTTCTGAATCGAAATGGTTCTCTGGAAAAAAGTCAGAAAATGTCAGGTTCCCGAGTTATAGCCCTGTAAAGTCGCGAATGTAGGAATTAAGATTTTGTGGATTCTCTCGAATAAACCATTGATATGCTTAGATCATATATGCAAATGTGTCATATATCTACATATATATCTTTCAATACATATATAAATTATTCGTTTCGGATGGATGCACGTGTGAGCCCGTGAAAATGAGTCATTTCCCTATCTTGGTACCGACCGTCTTCTCCAGTATCATACTAACTTATTATTTATTTTTTTTGAGGATTTCTCAGATAATCAATGAGAAAAAAGTTCTTTGGAATAATTTTAATCATTCGTGTTCTACCGCCGGCATTAGCGCTACCCGAAAGTACACCACGTGGAGGTTGCTTGGTCGGATTTCGTATATCTACATATAATATGTAGATATATGACACATTTGCATATATGATCTAAGCATATCAATGATTTATTGAAGAGAATTCACAAAATCTTAATTCCTACATTCGCGACTTTACAGGGCTATAACTCCGGAACCTGGCATTTTCGGACTTTTTTCCAGAGAACCATTTCGATTCAGAACATCTTAAATAGGTCGTATACCAAGTTTCAGAAAAATCCACGGTCACATTTTTTCCCATGATAATGGTGCGGGGTCCTTTGGTGTCAATAGGGTAGTTTACCATTTTTTTAATAAGTTTTTTTATTGAAACTTCATGTTATTTGAAAGCGATTGAGAGTATTGATAAGCCTTAATTGTTCTTAATAAAGCTGTAATTAATTTTTAAAGTTTGTGTGACGTATGTGTAGCTGAAAATCTTCGCAAACCATAGGGCTGTAATGAAAATCTACTCATGTAAATTCAACTGTCTCTAAATGTTACAAAATATAAAATACAATTTGGCTTTATTACTGTAAGTAAGAATACACGTGAAACGCATTAATTATTGTGACGTAGATGTATCGATACGTAAAATCTCAAATATTTAAAGAACTATTACCTTTTTGAAAACTTTTTATATAATTGACTGGATTGCTAATTTGCTACTATGGTAAAGTACCCTATTTAAAGCTCTCGAGGAGATTAAAAAATTACTTTACTTATGCAACTTTTGATTGTTTCTTCGAAAATTATTCAAATTTGAAACGATGGTTATTTATTAAATCTTTCAAGGAAACAAAAAAAATTATTTACATTTTGTTGAATGAAGTATTATAAAATTAAAGCTAATACGAAAGCAAGTTATTCAAATTTATGACGACCACAGTAGATTTTTGGAATTATAATGGATATCCATTTACATTATTACAGATTATAAATGCATCATCACAACTAATAAATCAAAAAAGTAATTATTATATTGTTTGCTAATAGTACAAGCAAATTTAGCCAACAATACTGATGAGTCCACAAAGCATTGTTATAATCAGAGGGTTGATTATTGTAATGAACTTGGAGAAGTTGTCGGTGCTGTTGGAATGATAATGCTTGTTGTAAGTCGTTGTTATCAGCAAGTAGAGCAGCGTGGATCGATTTTTCCCGTGCAACAAGTGCCCAGGTGATAACACGCATTCATTACACCACGGCTCACTACCTTGTGTGTTGACACCGCTGTTTTATGGCCTGTGCCGTCACTTTGTGATATTTTACGCTTTTTCCAACCGTGAGGGAGCAGAACATACTGCAGCAAAAGTGCTGCAGGATTCTACCCCAGGAAAACATTCAGCCACATTACATTTTTTGTAAAGGGCAAAACGAGGGCAAAATATCAATTGAAGAATTTGGTTCTAGATGATTTAAGACTAGAGAAACCCAGCCCTGAATTAACTGAAGATATTTATGTTATTATAAGGATCGTAACGTCAATCATTATGGTACTGGTCGTGAAGATTTCAGACGAGGCGAAGCCGAGTTTGATAACACGACGTAAATCATAATGATTGGACAAAAATCTAAAAAATCAGGTATGCCATTTTCTATTTCCTCTGAAACGAGTTGTTTGTTATTTTATTATGGTACCAGGAACTACTGGATTCATTATGATCCTTGACCTTAGTCCAGGCAACGAAGGAAAAATAGCGGAAATCATTCATATAGACGAAAATTTTGGCACAGTTGTAGGAGAAGGTGTCCTTAACAACATACTAAAAGTACTGAGGGGCGGGGGTGGAGCTAAGGGTGGGGGAGGTCTCTAAAGGTTCTTTTTTCAGTTTTTCGTTAATAACTCGAAAACTACTGCATCTAGCGAAATAATTATTTTTAAATTAATCTAAATAAAATTATCTACAAAAAGGTTGTATACACTTTTTCGCTAGGATCAATACTTAAGGAGATATAGAGGGAAGAAAATGGAAAATTAAAAAGAAACAGTTGTTATTGTTAAAAATGAAAATAATTAGTGTTAACGGATGTATCTCGAACATTAATTTTTTTCCGGGTTGCAGTATTGGATTCCTTAGACATTGTTATGTAAGGTACATTCTACTATTTTTAAAGGCCTCTACGAGAGAAAATTGTAAATTTTTTGAATTTTAAAAGTTTCTTGTGTTTTATTAGAGGCCTTTAAAAATAGTACAATGTATCTTACATAAAAATATCTGAGAAATCCATTGCTGTAAACCGGAAGACGATATCTTTATCCGTTCAGAAACTGGAATTGATTAATAAACAGTTAAATGGACGTTCAAAAAACCAATGAAACTATAATTTTCACTATCCTTATTTTTGCGAATTTTGAAAAAAATATTTTCTGTTATCAATGTATCAAATTATAACCTATTAAAGTTACATGCAGAGGTATAGAAACACCATATATAATGAATGGTCGTAGGTATGAACCTTATATCTATCCTTTTTGAATGTAAAAAAATTATGTGTCCTACCTATATAAGTTTTTAACGAGTGAAGAAAAAAAATTCAAATTTGGGGATCATTAAAGCGTTTGGATTATTGCGAGACCGAAGAAGGTCGACAATTTGAACATTGTTATAAAACGTGCAAAAACATTCAAATTAATTAAAATTAAATTCTTGAAAAAATTAAGATATCGGGTTTTGGTTTATAGGGATGTGTTTCTTTTTTCATTAACTTTAAAATAACTCGACAGGGGTTGCTATCTAAAAATCTTGAGGTGGTTATCCCCTAAAAAAACTTTTTATGACTCAATTTTTTTCTTCACTCGCTCAAAACTTATAGCTCCGTTCCGGGACATTTGGAAACCCTGTATATTTAAAATAAAATTATTAAAATATGAAATACAGGTTTTTATTGTGTCTTAAAGTAACCCACATTTGAATATAATTTTCATCGAATTTAAATGCGCAGACAAGTATCTTTAAAGACTGTGTGTTCTCGTTTTGGGTAAAAGTTTCGGCAGTGAATTTTCAGTTATTGTTGTGTGTTTTTAATCGTCATTAGGCGAATGTAAAATGCAAATGCCGCGTGTGGCAAGCAAGCAGGTACGCGAGCGTTGCTGGATCGATACGCTCCACATAAACACCAAAGGGAAATATTTTTCGAGTCTGAAATTTACATTTCACACTATTGTTGTTTGTGCGGCCATTTGCATCGTGACGACCAGCGAAATTAAAATTTTAATCATGGAATTATGCACAATATCACCGAGTAATCTATTTTTAAAAGGCTGGATTTTTATGAGATTTTTTACTCATCTCTTGTTTGTCACTGTTCGTGGAGATTGAAATTTATACTCGACACATTACTAAAACAATCACAAGATGTTTATAGGGTTTATAATTAAATCATTCTTAACATGCTTCATAATACATCAAAATGGATGAATGAATTTATTAATAATTAATAAATGCTATTATGGTAGGTTAAGCAGGCAAGTATAGGTTTTGGTATCGAAGTCAATTCTCTTCTCAAATATTTGAGACGAGAAATTTATCTTCATCTGAGTTATTTCTCGGCTGTTCAATTCTCGTCTCAAAGAACTCGTTTCTCGAAAAAAATCAATTTGCATGAAAAGCTAGAAGTAAATTAAGGGACTTTCTTGTACGTTTCTGTTAGATTTGCACACAATTCTTATTTTAGAAATAGAAATATTTATATCGAAACAGAGAAGTAAAGAAAAATATTTTGACATTTTAGAAGAGAAGTTCAAAGTTATAGTTTCGAGAATTCTCAATTTCTCGAGAACTATTTCTTGTCTTTTTGATTTCTCGTCTCATCTTGAAAATCCGAGACGAGAAATTTATTGGTTCTCGTCTCGTAATTTCGAGACGAGACGAGAATGAAATGCCTAGGCTTTTCATCAAAAGTCTAATTTTACAGTTACAGGAAGATTAAAAACTTGCATATATTTTAAAGACATACCTACATATACTAAACTTTACTGATCATGGAACAAAAAAGATTTTTTTTTAATTTGTAAATTTAAGGGCAGTTTTCGCAAGAAGCACATTTTTTAACTGGACTGTTGATTGTATAATGGATATCTGATTAACTTATGAATGGAATAAAATAACTTTTTATTTAATTGTGCAATGGTAAGAATATACCTACCTACATATGAAATTAACAAAATTCTATTTGAAAACAGTGACTCAAACTGTTTGATTAAAAAACCTGGACATTTTCGAATTGTGAAAAAATCTTTCAAAACCATTAAAATACCGACGCATGAGAAGTTGACCCACCCATACTAGCCCACCCTGTTAAAATCTATCGTAATCGTTAGTTTTACGTTAGTTGAGTTTAGTTTTGTAGAAAATTGCGTTAGTTTTGAAAGTTTATACGTATTTTAAAAAAATAATATTTGGGTGGGCTAACTTTACAACAACTCAACCCTTTATTCGAAAGTGCGAGGAAAACACATTAATAACTTTTATATAATAATAATTAATTATTTGATGTTCGTTGTGAAGTTAGCTCACCCAAATATTATTTTTTTAAATATGTATAAACTTTCAAAACTAACGCAATTTTCCAGAAACTAACGATTACGATAGATTATAACAGGGTGGGCAAGTATGGGTGGGTCAACTTCTCATACGTAAAATACCGGGCGTCTTAAAAAAATGGTACGTTCGAAATAACTTTTTTATTAACAAACGCAATAAAATTTAATATGTGTAAACTAGACATAAGGAGATATCAAGATATATATTATTTACAAAAATATCACTACCGGTTAAACCGGAAATGATATTTCTTTCTTATTTTAAATATATTTTTACATATTTCAATTCTACATATAATTCTAAATAAAATGATGTATCACAAGTCGAGATTTGATGCAAAATATCTCAAAAAAATAAATTAACTATCAAAGGTTTAAGTATTACTTATTTACTGAAATACAAACAAAAGTTAACAAACAAAAATTACAGAAAAGTGGCCACCATTTTCGTTTACACACATTTAAGACATAGACTAATGGGTGGATTCTGTTCAAATATGTAAATGCTACAGATTTGTAAATCTTTAAATTATGAACAAAATCACATCAATGTTTGTTGACAAGTATAAAAATGTGCATATGATTATAGATTTCATTGCGATTTTGTTTCATATTTATAATTTTACATATCTGTAGCACTTACAGATTTGAACAGAATCGACCCATAATTCATATTGTTAATAATTATTTTCACCTCTATTGCATGTCGATTGTTTTTACAAATAATGTCAAATTTCGTAACCTTTCTTGATTATCGTTATTTCGACATTTTCTTGAGATATTTTGAAAGAAATCTAGACTTGTGATACATCATTGGTACGTAGAGTTCAAATATGTAAAAATATATAGGTTGATTTATTTGAAATAAGAAAGTTGATGACATTTTTGGTTTATTCGGAAGTGATATTTTATGTAAACAATATATATTTTGATGTCTCCTTGTGCCTTATTTACTCATATAAAATTGCATAACGATTGTTTTATCAATAAAAAAGTTATTTCAAGCGTACCATTTTTGGGACCCTATGTTGTGAGATTAAGTAGTATCGAAAGTAGACGTGTTGGGTCTTTTAAGAAGAACAATTTGAATAAATGAGATTATTAGGGAATCTTGATCTTGGCATATTGAACACGACGGCGTTCTGCCAAGGATGATAAATAACGATAGCCTCGGCGATATATCGACGGCCGCGCGAGCTAATGAGAAGTTACTTAACATTGGGGTAAAAATAACACCAGACTCGCTCAAGTTCTCGTACCGTACGCATAGTAAACGATTACAACTTAACAATAAAAATTAAACAAAAAATACCGTGTTTATTTCAGGCGTCTTGGTGACGAGAATAACTTAGCGTCGCTATAGCAACGTTGCCAAGATCAAGTCACACTGCGTCACCAAACATAAACCTGCCAGAATTAAATTTCCCTGTTTTTGTTATTTTCTATACGTTGTGTGATTCATATTTTTATTTTATACATTTTCATCATAAATATACAACCATTAATCTTTTATAATATTTAACGTAAATGTATACTTTCAGCAAATAATTTTTGAACCTTTTCGAACGCTTACTGCAATTTGAGCTCGTGATTGTATGAATTTTATGCATTACCGAATTCCTAGAATACTCTCGATATGACTTTTTTTCCATTCCACTCTTTTCTGAAACCAGCCCGAAACTCGTACTTTGTCGCATCCTAGCTATTCAATGTCATTTTGAAGTTGAAAAATACTGTAAAGTGTTTTCGTTGCGAGTAAACAGCCAGATTTTTATTGACTTCAGGATAATGTTTTTATAAACATTTAATAGAGAAAGAATGGATCTACAGATGAGCCTTTTTAAAATTTTAATAATTAATTTCTATCATGAGATATAACCGTGTAAAGTTTGCATAAAATAGAATTTTTTTTTAATTTTTCGGAATTTTTATATTCATGTACAATTTTTAAATCAAAATTAAAAATGCACATCTGTAGATTCATTCTTTCTCTATTAAATCCTTGTTGAAATACAATTTTACCATTCTTAACTGGCCACAAAACACTAGCTACGTTAGTACATTTTATGCTGGATTTTAGGTACTAGACGGGCCTCTTAACTCTTAAGGGTATTGACTCCACGTAGCGCAACACGCTTAATATACATAGAAGTAGTCTAGCTATGCTCACGAAGTTTTACTGATAAAGCAAAATTTATTTATTTACAAACGAAGAATGCAACTAGGTTTATGCCGAGTTATATTTTCTAATAAATCTCTCAATCATAAGATAAAGCATGTACAAAATTGCTTAAAATACAGTTTTTCATTAATTTTTTATATGGACTCCAAAGATTTTTTCAGAATTGTAACTGGGCATAAACCTAGATGAATTCTTTGACAAACATCTACTATCGGAGTAATAAGTATAGTCACTCGGATGTAAAGTTGAACAACTTGTTTAAAAATAATCCAAAAAATTTAAATAAAACTTTATATTAAAGTATGCACATTTCTTACGTTATTGTATAGAATTTCAAATTTTTAAATGTATATGTGTAGAAATAACAAAAATTTATAGCAAAAATGAGCTATGATTTTGACACATTTTTAGAAACTGTTAACTTTAATGACATCTATTGTCAATATACATCATGCAAAAAAATTCAAATTTTGGTATAGTATAGTTATAAGCTTAGTTAAGTTATTTGCTACTGTAAATGTTTTTAAATATTTATATTTTGTTTATAACAATAAAATAAGTGAACATGTAATATCTTTGTTACTGGTAATCTTATAAGATTCAAATTCAGGTTAGTGATGCCTTATATAATTATAAAAAAGATTTGTTTATAATTTTTATTTAAAAATTATTACTTGAATTTTAATAAATTTTAATAAATGTATGCATCCTGAGGTATCACTTTTTCAGAAAACAATTATTATAATTCATATAATAAGTTTAAAATAAAAATGATTAACAATTATTTTTTATAATTATATAAGGCATCGGTAACCTGAATTTGAATCTTATAAGATTACCAATAACCAAGATCTTGCATTCAGTTATTGCATTATTATAAACAAAATATAAACATTTTAAAGAAATTACATAAACAAATTACTTAACAAAGCTTATGATTACACTATACCAAAATATGCATTTTTTTTATGAAGTATATTGACAACAGACGTCATTGAAATTCACAGTTCAAAAATGTGTTAAAAACATAGCTCATTTTTGCTATAAATTGTTGTTATTTCTACACAAATACATTTAAAAATTTGAAATGTTATACAATATCGTAGAAATGTGCGTACTTTAGTATAAAGTTTTATTTAAATTATTTGGATTATTTTTAAACAAGTTATTCAACTTTACATCCGAGTGACTATACTTATTACTCCGATAGTAGGTTTATGCCGAGTTATATTTTCTAATAAATCTCTGAATCATAAGATAAAGCATGTACAAAATTGCTTAAAATACAGTTTTTCATTAATTTTTTATATGGACTCCAAAGATTTTTTCAGAATTGTAACTGAGCATAAACCTAGATGAATTCTTTGACAAATATCTAGTACCTATTTTTCCTTGAAATTTATGCAATGAGTAGAGCAGAAACTGCTACACACGCAATATTTTGTTAAACGAGACGCTTAAATAAATAATAAAAACAGCACTAGAATGACGGATTTATTTCTATGGAATTCACATAAATTAATGAAAAAGTGTGGTTTAAGCAATTTTTATCTCTCGTATTTTGACTGGTCAAAATTTTCGAGTGTGAGTTTTTGGCAGACATACGTTTTAGGGTCACTAGAATACGAATTACTCATTTTTGAGATGAAGTCTGTGTGTGTGTGTGTGTGTGTGCGTTCGTATGTTACAATTTTTTCGGAAACGATAACTCCAAAAATATCAAACATTTTAATACCAAATTTTATATCTAAGATTTAAATACGATTAACAATAGACCAATTGTATTTTGGTACCAATTCATAAACCGGAAGTAGTAGGTACCTACTTTTTACTTCCTTGTTTTAAAATATTTCGATAAATAATTAATTTAAGACATTTTTTTAAATTTAAATGAAAGATTATGTGATTATTATCTACAATCGGTATTTTATAAATTTTTCAGTATGTGCTATCATTTAAGAATAATTAAAGTAGGTATCTATATAGGTACTTTTAATTTAGTAACTTGTAGTCCATGATCGTTTAACATTTGATATTACGTAAAATTTAAATGATTATGACATGACAGTGACAGTGACAATGGTAAAATATAGTTTATATCTTCTGTAATTTAAATAAAATGACTAAAATATATTTGTGAGTGTAGTACCTATTATATTAATATATTTGTATAATAAATACAAAGAATAAAGTAAGTATGGCGGGAGGTCTTGTGCTGGCCACATTAGATTTTTGTTTTTGCTTAAAAAATATTGATAGGTGCGACGGGTGACAGGTTGAACGGAGGATGGCTTCAACACAGAAGAGTTTTCCTTTAAATAAATCTTTTGATTCCTGTGTTTGAATATTTTAGATTTTTATTTGTATATTTTAAATGGGCACCAGATTGTAAGTATAGGTACATTTATATGTTTATAAGTAAATCTAGATATGGCGGGAGGTTGTGTGCTGGCCACATCAGATTTTTTACATGCTTTATCTTATGATTAAGAGATTTATTAGAAAATGTAACTCGGCATAAACCTTCTCGTTCTTCGCCTGTAAATAAATTTTTGAAATTTAGCTTTCTCTGTAAAATTTCGTGAGCATTTGACTGCTTTTTCGTATTTTAGATGAATGTTTCTATCGTCGATAGCATTATCTGGTGTTTTTTATGCCAAACTATTTTTCAATAAACGAATTGTAATTGTTTACGTAGTAAGTGTTGTTTCTCGAATTGCCGTGGCCTTTGGCCGGTGCTTAGCATTTGATATGAAAAGAAAACTATTTGGAGGCGATCCAAATATTATACCTTTGCTGCATTCTTGCTGTGTATTGTGATCGCTCGCTTTATTAATTTCTTCAGTCACGGCACAGAACCAAATTACTTACAATACATTGGATAATTCTTATAAATGAATGTCATGCTGTTAATATTATGGTATATCACTCAAAATAGAAATCGTGTTTTTAATTTGATATTAAATATTGCAAGGTCTTCCCAATTATAATTTTGGCAAGTATTTAAAAAGCAATTTACGTCGCTTTTGACTTATATAACGTTTCATATTTTTTCGGAGTAATTTATCAAAAATCTCGTAACTCTACACCGAATTTGGCTACTGAATATTTAATGAACGAAATACGAGCTTTACGGCCCAACAGATGTCCAATTTTATCTTTCACTCGTCGAGAAATAAGAACACAATATATAAAATGGGTTTTCTCCACTTTCTATCATATTTCACTCATTTGCGTTAGGTAATTAACTTCATTATTTCACGCAATAGTTATGTCACTGTTTTTATTTAATTAAAAATCGGATGTGGTCAACACATGACCTCTCGCCACAACTGTCCTCTCTCTAATATCTATGTAAGTACTTAAGACGCAACACTTGTAAATAAAGATTAACAATTTGAACGATTCTGGCTGTATTATAAAAAATTTCAAATTGAAATTTAACATGAAAAATTAGTGAATCAATAAATGCAAATTATTAATTGCTGTGACATCAATTAGCAAAACATGGAGCTAATTTTTATCATTTAATAATCTATATTATACCTTGATTAATGCACAAAAATAAAAAAAATATTTTGAAATCGATAATATACCTACATTAGTCGAAAGACAGGTATAGAGAGGTTTTTTTTAACAGTTAATCTTGACTAATAATTTATGTAAAACTCACATTTTTTAGTAATTTTTACCTCTCGCCTCATATTCTATAAGAGAGGTATTGTAATGGGTCAAAATTTTCGAGTATGAGTTTTTGGTGGATAAGCACGTTTCAGGGTCTCTAGAATACGAATTTAATATTTTCCCGATGATGTCTGTGTGTGTGTATGTGTGTGTGTGTGTGTGTGTGTGCGTGTGTGTGTTTGTATGAATGTATGGACTGACAATTTTTCGTCCACGATAACTGAAAAAGTATCAAACCTTTAATAACCAAATTTCATATTTAAGGTTTTAATAAGGATCTTAACACCGGATAAGATTTTGGTAGAAATCCGTAAACCGGAAGTAGTACTTTTTGGAACTTGATATAGTTTTTATTAAATAAATTGGTACATTATTTATTTATGACAATTTTTGCAAATAAAAATAAAAGATAATATAGTTATCTATGGGTATACAGATAATTTTAAATACAATTTGCTGAATATGGTAGTATTTAACAATAAAATAAAGTGCAACTAATATTCTACTTTTTTGAAATTCTAGTATCTTGTTGTCCATGAACATATGAAATTTGTTTCTACATTTTGAATTATTATGACAGTGACAGTACAGTTGACATTTTTTGCTTGCATCTTGGTATACATTATCGTTTACATATTACATGATCATGAAACTATTAAAATGTAAGTAAAACTATTTATTAGATTAGTAGAATAAGCAGAATTAAGCGAGAGGTCGTGTACTGGCCACAGCAGATTTTTTTATTTAACAAAATACGGCAAGGCTTTTTGTAAATTCTATAGCCATGTAAGCACAACCTATAAGTACATCGTTGTAAAATATGAGGTCATCGATTTCAAAACCAAAGTCATAAAATGATTTATTATAACATGCTTTTTTGTTTTGCATTTGATAGCAACATAAATAAAGTATTTGATCGACTGGATTGGATGTATGATGTAGAAAATATTCAGGACTGCAGTCAAGTTATTATTATTTAATCAAAAACCGATGTTTCGCCAACATTATTGTCTTGAATGTTTATAAAACATAAATTTATGTATGTATTAATAGACATTTTTAATTTAAAAAACTTAAAATTTGATCAAATTTCTAATAGTATACACGCATGTCTGCAGACTTGCGTGTCATTGTGAATTCATAAGAACACAAGTGCCATTAAAAAATCCATAATGACACGCAAATTAGTGGGCGAATCAGCTATTAGCGCACTGTCGTAGATAAATATTATTAAACATAACAAAATTTCGTTAGTTGTGTCACAGTCAAAATAAAATCAAACACACAGTATAAAATAACACATCTATGTTCGGCAAAAGTCTATAACAATTTAAAAATTGTTAAATAGAGTACGTTCAATTTAGTTAAGTATAGAGACCACTTATTAAATGTTAAGATTTCACAATTTCAAAAAATTGCACTTATTCGAACGAAGGTAAAAAAAAAAATATTGTACGCAACACAAAATTTACTGGTAAATGACTGAACCTTGGTTTGTTGTATTTCTATAAATATTTCAAATATAAATAAATCATTCTTAAAATGTTTATTCTGCGTAAGTGTCAATTAACAATTCCAAGTAGCGCACAAATATTTGTAATAGAAAATATTTTAACTGCAGTTCTGTTTGTTATTACACTAAAGTCATATATAAATATTATTTAAAACAATCATGCACGCGCAGATCCAAATAAATAGCACATAAATTTCATTATATTAAATTACGATTCGCTCTAAACAATTTTACTCCTCTTTAAATTGAAAGTATAATATATAAACAGTAATTCATTTGAGTTTATAATGTAGTGAAATACTCAAACGTCAACATCGTTTATTATCCAAACTTTTGTTGGGGTAATATTTCTTAAGTTATTGTTATAATATGAAAACATGTTTCATGTGTCTTATTTTTGTCTTACGGAGCATGAAGCAGTACATATTCTCGTAGAATCAAGATTTATTATTACAGGGCAAACAGATACTAATGTGGCATTCTATTTTATCCTTATCTCTAATACACGTTTGATGTGTGACGTCTAAACAATTTCTATTTTCGGAAAGAATTGCCTGGCTATTTTTAAAACACGTCATGTGAGTAATCAATTTGTAGCTGGTTTTATAAGCGAATCAGGTGGCAAATCACTACATTTTCGTCATAAGAAAAAATCTGATGTGGCCAGCACACAACCTCAAGCCCGTTTTCATTCATCTATGTACACTTGTTTCACGAAATAAAATATATTATTATTATTATTATCTAGACTTATAAACATAAATGTATATGTACAATCCGGTGCCCATTTAAAATATACAAATAAAAATCTATAATATTCAAACACAGAAATTTGCATCACCTGAATCAAAAGATTCATTCACAAGAAAACTCTTTTGTGTTGAAACCATTCTGCGTTCAATTACTACATTTAGGTAATATACTATATTACAAGATTTTAACGTTGTATCTGATAAATTTATATTTTAAATTTTACTACAGTTCTTTAATGCTACCAGATAAGGACATTTTTTTTACGTAAGTTGCAACTAACTTTTGCTCTTATTCTTATTATTACAAATAAATACTATATTTATCCAAATCTATATAAATTTTTGACAATTAACATTTTCAATCTTCAAAAATATCACTTCTGGTGAAGATATTTGTATCAAAATCTAATGAGCTCTTCCAATTTATATACAAATGTGAAATACCAAATATCAAAATTTTTGGGTAGGTAATTTATTTGAGTTATCCGACCTTCAAATATCCTGACCACATACGCACACACCTCGGCACACACACAGAGACATCATTGAGAAACTATCAAAAATGAGTTGTAAGGACACTAATTCGTGCTCATCCACTAAAAACTCACTACCAGATTTTTAGCATGATTCCAATACCTTGCTTTACAGGTATGGCGGAAGGTAAAAACAATTAAGTATGAACCTTTCCGAACACTATTGCACATTTTAGCTCGTGAATGTATAAATCTTATACATTAAATAAATAATGACAACAGCACTACAAAAGGTTCACAAAATATAAGCTAAAATTTGTGCAGACGTTAAATATTATAATATGAAGATAAATCGTTGTTTCTTTATGGCGAAAATGTAGGGTTTTTCCGCCTTAACTTTGCTCTTTCGCGGAAAACACTAAGTTTTCAAGTTTTCCAGACGCCCTACAACCATTAAGAAGTACGAATTTCTCAGAATAGAGTTAGCGAAGTCTAGTGTAATATCAAGTAATCGAAACTAGTTTATAATTTACATTCAGTCGTTAACTTGATTTCTTGTCAAGCAGAAACTTTGCAGTTCTGAACTTTTGTACGTTATTATTGAAATTATGTTTTATGTTTGCTCTCAAAGAAGTTTAAATCATTTTTATCGAGATTTCAAGTGGGTTTATAAACACTTGATAGCTTAAAAATAAACTTTGCCAAGTTTGTTTTTTAACACAGGCGTTCTAAAATATAAAATCTTTCACTACTAAATAACTAGCATAAAATAAAAATTATTTAAACTTATAAAAATATACCTTATGTTAATGCTTTTATTACATTTACACAGAATAATAATGAAAAACAATCAAATAAGTTATTTTATGTCAAATTATATACATACAGTGCTCAACTCACTTATCGTGGCACTGAAAGTATTTTTTTAAATTTGCAATTTTAGTTTCCATGTTTTTTAATGAAACAGTGTTTTTAAAGAATTTCATAAATTTACTACTTTTGCTATTGCACAATTAATTAAAATTTTATTTTATTCCATTCATAGTTAATCAGATATTCATTATACTATCAACAATCCAGTGCTTCTTGCAAAAACTATCTTTAAATTTACGAATTTAAAAAAAATTCTTTTTGTTTCATGAATGGAAGGTATTATTATTATATGCATCGATCGTGTACTTATGTCATAAATTTTTTATATTTTCTACACAGTAGTAGGTATATTAACATTTGACAGAAAATTTTATGTAGGTCGTGGGTTTTTAAAAAATAACAATTATGTCGTCATAAAAAATGATTACAAAATTGTTATACTATGTCCACCGAACAGATAGAGTAGATGCTCCTCCCACAAATGTGCGCGAAATTGAAATACGGTATTGCTATTGGTAAGCCAGTTTTACACTGCTTGGCAAACTCAACTGCTGAGATCGGTCATCAAAAAAATCGTTCGTAAATAAAAATTGTACTTCATATTTCTTTTCAAATTATGTTATACATAAATGATAAATAAAACTATTTAATTTTTCTGCTGTTTAAAATTTGTTGCTTGTAAAGCCTACTTCTGCGCACATTGTACTGCGCAATTTTGGCTCTGCCCACTAGTTTTATTACTCTATGTGTTCGATGGACATAGTATAATAATATTTTGCATCCTCTCAAAAAGCTAATATTATGTCTATGTCTATAGATGCTTTTACGAAGCAAGGCGTGCACGTCATGATTGACGTCATTAATAAAAATAATTAAGAAGTGACGTCATCACTTATCATGTTTACATTATACTTCGACTGATGTATAAACTGACTGAGCGTTATAGCACGGTTGAAATCTATGGCGCGTTCTAATATAAACAACAGAAATACCGAAATTTAGAAATCACAAATAAATTGACATTCAAGTGGTCATAAATACAATTTATGAAACAATGATACAATGTAAACATTTTTTAAATCATTGTTTATAACATTTTAACATTTACCAGAAATTAAACTGTCAAGTTTGAAAATTCAAAGTTTTGTAGGTACGGAATTAACATCTAATTTTTAAATATACAGTGAATTTTAAATATTGACAGTCCATTTTATGCCCTGTTCACACGTTGCTACTTTGAAGACACATTCGTGCTACTGTAGCAAGAAAAAATCTGAGTCGCTTGTCAAATAGCAGCGCTGCTAATTTGTAGCATCAAAGTATCAAGAACTACTCGTTGATAATTTCACATCGTTGATCGTTGTGTGTGTAGATAGCGATTTTTTGCGGTAATTGTTTCGATTTGAATTTCTTTTCATGCTACAGTAGCACGTATGCGTCTTCAAAGTAGCAACGTGTGAACAGGGCATTAGTTCAAATTTTGCAGACATTATATTTACTTCATACTAGTGACATTTGGTGTTACTATTTGCCTCAAAATTATTTTCATGTCGATTCTAAAGCTTATTTAAACATACTAATAAATAACGTCATATAAATTGACTGTCTATACTTTATAGTTTATATTACGATGGGTAGAAAAAGGTACATTAGAAAAAATAATGGTAAAGAAACGTGGTAATGATTGTAGAACACTCACCAGTCCTCACCAACTTGAAGTTGACCGCGTTGTGAGACTTGAGGGCCTCGTTGAAGTTGGGATGTGCGAGCTCGCGCAAGATGGAGTCGTTACTCGACGCCATCTTGCTCTCCTCAACGTGTTTCGGCGTCTTACCGAACAGTTTCTTTCTCTTGCCGGGAGATTTCTCTACAAACAACAACATGCATCACCATTAGTAGCTACCTCAACGCTTCAAACGAAATACATTTTCATTTCAAACAAAAACATTGCTCAACAAGGAATCAGTGCTGTCATAAAGGTGTCGTTACATTTATATTTACTGGACGATAAAATAAACCGAATTCTATATTTGATAACTTCTGTCAGTAACATTCGACGACCCCGGAAGCAGCTGTAAATATATCCTGCACGTGTTCACTGTCTTTATCAACTTACTAATCGGAACATATTCTATCCGAATGTGCAAACCACGAAAATAATCCGACTTATATCTACAAATTTCATCTGAAAGTGCAATGTGCAAAACACAAAAACATATAGGACTGTGTTCATATTTTATATAAATCTATGTTGTTGCACTTTCGGATTCCTGTACATGTATTGTACATTGTATACAAGTTGATGTTTTTATAAGTCGATGCATTTTCGTGTTTTGCACATTCGGATTCGGATAAAGTATATTCTTGTGCAAGCATAAGTCGGTGTATTTAAAAGTCGTTGCCAATGTTAGGTTATGTTTTCGAGGTTTGTAACGCCACCCCTTTAAAACGGAACATAGTCTTATACGGTGTAGGTACAGGTACACTACATTATTACATCCTACAAATTTAATATGCAGAATACCGCACCATAATGAGGTCACAAAACTCATTAGTCAAACAAAAGTGACATGGCATGCGTACACGACAACGTTTTACTCTTAACACAAATTGAATATTGATTGTTGTCATACTATTGGTAGATGGTATGTATATTTGCGCATACTATACGTCAAATTATTACAGATACCATCATTTTTTAATTTTAAGATTTAAAAAGGAATCAGCGCATTGCACGGGCGATAGAAACAAACTTAATTTAATAGTTTTTATATTAGTAATATTTGTAGGTATCTGCACATAATATACGTCAGATTATAACAGGGATAGAAGATAGAAGCAGACTTGCAGACTTCCTTTACTACTATGAAATTTAATTTACGTTGAAAAATGTAATAGTTTTTATATGAGACACGAGATGTTTGCTTGTAAAGTGCTTCCTTCAATCCTAAGCTCTTCAGCATGTTGACGAAGCAATAAAAGCATTACGGAATCAGGGTCAAGATGAAATTGTTTGAGCTTTCATGTCAATCAACATATAATGTTAGTAATATTCAATCATATGCATCTAAGCGGATTAGTAAATCACGTTGTAATCGTGTGATTCAATGCAGTTATTTTGTTAATCACAATTCAACATCAACAGAATTGTTACTTCTTAGTAGAAAGTATTCTCATCAACCATTGTTGAAATTGTTTTATATTGTATTCTAGAGTTCTCCTTTAAGATATTCGTGTCTGGTCCGGATATAATTTCAGTGAATTAAAAATTAATCTCTCGTATACGATAAAGAATTTCTAGACCATCTTTTCTTCTCACTGGTTGCTGAGTCGTGTTAACTTTGTGACACGCAACTTTTTTTTGTCTGGTTTGCGCATATAAATAATAAAATGTTATAATGTGTCTTACCTACCTCCACATTGTTTAAAACTATTGCAATAAAAGAGAGACAGAAGGAAATATTTTATCTCACTCGGTGAGACAGGTAATAGCATGATAACGTGCGTCTGTATAGTATGTGCCTTGGAATTTAATTACTGTCAAAATTAAATTAAATATTAAAAATAGTACTAAAATTCATGAAAATGCTAAATTATTGTGTGCTCTCTCTATTATTACGTACTATAATTTTCAAATTGCTCGTAAAATCCATATTACTGTAGATAACTATGTCTGAAATTTTGAACTGGAAACGTCAGTTTGACAGAATGTAGTATTGGTGTCTCAACATAATCTTTGATCGCATATTTCTTGCAACATCCAGTGGAACTCTATGTGAATCTCTTTGTTCATTTTTCGTTGGAGCATCTCTTTGGTTGATGAGTGTATTTAGATTGTGTTAGTAGCAGTATTAGCATGTTAGTAGCTCAGATGTAGAATGTTGTAGTAGTACCTGGCGTGGGTTGAACAGCAGCAACGCCAAGAGCTGCTGCGGCCGCAGCTGCAGCAAGTGTCCCACTATGTGTCACTTTAGTCTTTTCTTGGTCGCGTTTCTTGAGATGATTGTGAAGCTGTTCAGTGAACTCGTCGATGTGGTTGTCAGCCTGGGTGGCGGCCTGCAGCTGACTTAACACGCGACTCAGCTGACTGGCGTCCGACGGGCGGGGGACGATCACGCGGCCGTAGGTTAACGATACTACATCATCCGCGGGGAATATCACATACATGCTACTCTACACAACCACATGACGACGCGCGCACCTCACTACACTACACAACACTAACTACACCCTGCAAAAACAAAGTATATCACTATCAGTTCAGTTCACTAAGCTATAGGCGATCCAGGATTGTTATTGTGCGAAATAGCTTTTAGTCTATTCGGACGCTGCCATCTTCAGCAATTTAATTGTCCTCCAACAATATACATTGGAGGAAAAATACGAGACACTTGAAATTCAGAAAATTTGCCAATTTTCAAACCGTCATAACTCGGCGTATTTTCCACGAATTTGGGCGAATCTTCGAGGGCGAGAAAGTTTCTTTCCTCATACGAAAAAAAAATCCAACTTTGAAAATCTGTATGGTGCTGGAAAAAATTTGTCGGCTCGTGTAACCATCAGAACAATAAAACCAAAATCAAAACCTTGATTAACTTTGCGCCTAATCATCGCAGAAAGTTGTTTTCTTGCGTTCCTTAAAGAAAAATGGGTGAACTTTACTGTCATGGTGGTGAATTAGGCCCACGATTTTTTTCTAACCTGTAGAGATCGTCAAAGTTGATGTTTTTTGGTCAAAAACATGTTTCTTGTTAGATATTCCGAATTACCCCCTAAAGGAGAGGCAATGTAGATTTTTTTCCTAAATAATTGTCTAATTCCGACAAAATGTTGAAGAGTTAGTCAAAAACCCTAAAATGGAAATTTAATGCCCATAACTTTGAATGAAAACATCGTAGGCACTTCGATTTTTGCGTTCTTGACAAGAAATTGATTGAACTTTATTGTTCTGATGGTTAATCGAGTCGACAAATTTTTTTCCAGCACCTTACAGATTGTCAAAGTATATTTGTTCCACTAAAAACATTTTTTACAGGGGGGTTACGACTAAGATCGCATGCATGCCCTTAAAGAAGAAACTTGAAATTTCCTCGCCTCCGAAGATTCGTCTAAATTAGTGGAAAATATGAAAATTGGCAAAATTTCACGAATTTGAAGTGTATGGTTTTTTTCCTCCAGTATATTTTGTATCGAATGTATTTTAATGTGTGGCCGTCACAGAATTATCTATTTTATGTTCTAATCTATGAGTTCTCCTTTACGTGTCTGGTATACCGGATATAATTTCAGCGAATTAAAAATTAATCTCTTATATGCGATAAAAATCCTGTGTCAACCACACATTAAAATGTGTTTCTTCAATATTGGTTATTGTTATGTTATGTATATTGTTGGAGGACAAATAAATTGCTGAAGATGGCAGCATTGACTGCCGAAACGTCCGAATAAACTAAATTAAATTTTACAAAAATATTTTGTTACTTTATTTCTTTGATCGTAAAAAGCCATTTCGCATTTACTCTAAAATTAACTAGGTACAGTTAATTGTTAATCAAACTTTCAATTAGTTTTCAATATTGCTGCAAAACGTTCACAGTTAATTAAGTCTAAATAACCAATAAAGTAGGCTGTAATATACTAGAAATTTTAAATTAACCGCGCCTGGCTACAACGTGCAGCCAAGCCAATGAAAAGTCTGTCAAAATAACCTCTGCTGTTTGACTTGATGGAAATAATTCTCATGAACAATGAACAGTGCGAGTAGTTTTATTGCTGCGTGTGCGTAGTTCTCAACTTTTAATTAATTTCAAAGCTAATAGGGTTGTTAAAAGTAAACTTTAAAAATAATGATCCTTCTTCTAGTGCAATTGAAATGCTAGCTGCAGCTGCAAACTTCATCATTGAAATATAACAAACATCAGACGTAGGGAAATTCGTAATTGGCGAAATGAAAATTGAAATTGGAGCAGAAAGGGTGAGAGTTATTTTGAGGTAAATGTATTCATACGTGTGACCTCTCCAATATAATCAATTGTGAAGCAGGATCAGGAGATGAAGTTTATAACCCAAGCACAAGTATGTTTGAGATTCGGGAAAGTTGCTGACCCAAACTCTAGTACAAGTATATAGCCCAAGGCGAAGAATCATTGAGCAAATTATTACAGGAGAGGAATTATTGTTGTCATGTGTCCGCAAACGTTAAACATTTTAAAAGAAGAGAGATGAGAGACAAAATGCTTGGCTTGTCAAATCTGCTGATATTTAAGCAGTTATTTAGTTACGAGCACGGTTAAAGAATAATTAGGTTTACCGACTGGCCACGTTTTTCATTGAAAACTCCGGTCAGAAGTTGTAATTAGTTCATAGGTGTCTCTGCTGGTCACTACCGATATAAATTCTGTCACTGAATAGTATTATAGAAATATATGTAAAATATAAAGAAAGCGTATTATTACATTATAAAGTAACAAGTAAATATTACTGTGAAATTATGAAAAGTGTTTCAATGTAGATATAGGTTATTTTGTTTTTAGGAGATGTTTTATAAACTGAATAATAAAGATGAATAGATCCACTTCGAGACTGCTCATATATTATGAAATTATTCATAACAACGATCTCCCTCGTAGAAAATGAAAGATTTTCAAATACGTTTTGTCATATTTTCGATTTAAAGGTAAATTACAATTTTAGTTACTATTTATAGTATTAAAGTGTATTTTTACATTTAAATCAGTGTCCTTGATACAGCCAGAGATATCTAGATCCATATTAGACATTCTGACCGCTAGAAAAGATCATGCTGGCAAACCTAATTATTCTTTAACAGTGGTTAAGAGCGATTTTGGTGGTTTGCAAATAAATAATGCGTCGATATGGGTAGAAAGTATGAGACAGAATTTTTTTCCATCACGTCTAAAAATAAGAGAAAACATTCTAAGTTTCGGAAAATAAGTGATAATATAACCAAATAAATAGTCTTATTATTTTAAAATGTTTCTTATGCTGTTATTATTATGATTTGAAACATTCATAATTTAAAATATTAATAAAATTTGTATTTCGCGCTCATATAAATTCTAGACCAGTCTAGCTATCTCTCTTGCATCTGATAGTTGCATTGAAACGGACGGTTTTTACAGCTTCAATTCCTCTCCTGTAATATTTTACTCCTTGTCCTTGCAAAGAATCAAAGTTGACGTGAAGGTATACCTACCGGCTACCGCACAAATTGGTAAAACTCTTCATAAAGTTATGAAGAAAAGTTGAGCGCATACCGATAATTAAAACAGAAATTAATTGGGGGAAAACAACGACACGAACATCGCCAATTTGCTGTCCTCTCATTATTTTTCCCTAAGTAATTATTATCCTTAATTAATAAAATATGAAGTAGTATTTTGAGCAACGTAAACGTGTTTGTGTATTCAACTTTAGAATCGTCCTCGCTGAATTTGTAGCACGTATATAAAATGAGATAATTTTTGTGTTCCAGTGTCCAGAAAGCACGCGCGTGCGTGACCATCAGGCTGTGATTGATTATTATGAATTGTTGTGCATTGTTCCATTGTTCCCGCTACTTCAGAGCGCCTTTGTGCTCGGGATATCCATTTACATACGAGGATCTTAAACAGCTCATCATCTAACTTGCAGATAGTTGGGTTAAGAAAGTGTTGAACAGGTGATCTGATGATCAAAGAACACGTAACCTTGGCCAATCGCTATGGTAATTATTTATACACGGGAAGAGATGACGATGACGTATACAAATGCGACGAAATCAGGGACTGAAATAACGGTCTACTACTTGGCCGACGGAACAGAACTGGATAAAGTATTATTAACTCGCGTGAAACATAAACAAACGCTCATTTGCATTGCATTTTAAACTGCAAGGGTACAGGCAATAACTTATTCAAGTCACTAAAATCCAGTTTGGTGTAGACATTCCATCATTGGTTTTAGTCACGGTTATGTTAAATTTGTAGTATTTAATTAACTGGTTATGAGTAAAACACAACTTCTTGTTTTAACATAATAACACAACTGTCATTTTATTTTCTCATTCCGTACTACAACGAAGTTGACAACAGAGCAGTCATGTGTCGAGAGCGTACATATAATAGCGCGAAATACAAAATATTGACACCCGCCCACAAGATAAATTTTCTTCTTATACATTTTACAGTTATTTAAACTTTACAGAACTAAGTTATATAATTTTATGGTTTACATTACATTTAAATTATTTCTGAAAGGTACAAATTTAGCTTGGCATAGAGATTTTGTGAAAATATCTGCAGTGTTTTCGTCAGTTCTTATATACTGTAAATTAATCAATCCTTTCGATACAACGTCTTTAATAAAGTGCATTTTTATATCAATGTGTCTTGACCTTTTACTGTTTTCGTAGCTTTCTGCCATATTTATAGTGCTTTGGTTGTCGATATACATAATAGGTGTATTTATTTGTTTATTTTCTAAATCGGTTAAAACTCGTTGTAAATATATCAAATCAGTTCCAGTAGTAGCACATGCTATATATTCGGCTTCTGCCGTTGATAATGCAACTGATGATTGTTTGCGTGATGACCAAGTTATAGCATTGTTTCCATGATAGATTATAGATCCGCTAACGCTTTTTCGGTCTGTTTTATCACTTGCCCAATCTGCGTCTGAGTAAGCGATTAGTTGACAATTCTTTGGCCGATGATATACGAGTGAAAAATCTTTTGTTTGCTTCAGATAACGAAGAATCCTTTTTCCAGCATTCCACAGTTGATTTGTTGGTTTATTGAGAAATCTGCTAAGAAATGAAGTTGCGTACATGATATCGGGTCTGCTAACTGTTGCTATGTACATAAGTGATCCTATTAGCTGTCTAAATGGAAGATTTTCATTTACTTGATCTTCTAATCTGACTTGGAAGTTTGCTTCCATTGGAGTGTTTGCTTCCTTGCAGTTTTTCATTTTAAATTTTGTTAACACTTGTTCAATTAAAGTTGTTTGTGATATTTTTATTTCATCCTCTTGTCTTATGATGTTAGTTCCAAGAAAATAGTTTAGATTACCCATATCTTTTGCTTTAAATTCTTTTCTCAAAAGATTTATTAGTTTATTACAATCTTTTGAATTTCCTGTTATTAATATATCGTCTACCCATATTAATAACCAAACATTGTCACCTATATAAAGACAAAAGTCGCTGGTTGATCTTTTCAGTCCATTTTCAATTACAAAATCATGAAATCTTTCATTCCATTTACGAGGTGCTGATCGTAGTCCATATAGACTTCGTTTTAATTTTAAAACTTTACCTTTTTCATTGGTTATACCTTCTGGCGTTTTTATGTATACATCTGTGTCTAAATTTCCATTAAGAAAAGCTGTTGGGATATCTAGCTGTGTGATTTTCCAATTTTGATACAATGCATACGATAACAACATGCGAATTGTTGGTATTCTTGCTACTGGCGCATAAACATTGAAAGGTGTGTCCTCTTGATACCCTTTCGCAACTAGTCGAGCCTTCTTGACTCCGTCTTGTTTTGTTTTGAATATCCATCGTGTGTCAATGGCCTTTTCTCCTGCTGGAAGTTCAGCTGGTATCCAAGTTTCATGCTGTTCCAGAGCTTTTATTTCTTTCTTTATAGCATCTCGCCAGTCATCGTTCATCGCTATGGCTTCTTCATATGTTTCTGGTTCGCCTGTACAAAAACAATATGCAGAATAAATTTCGTAATCGTTAAGTTTACCTGGTAGTCTGATAGTCCTTGTTCTTGATTGCTTGTGATTCTGTTTATTTTCTTTGATAGTTGTTTCATCATCTTCTTCCGGTTCACTTGTGCTATTTTCTTCACTCTGGCTTTCTGTTTCTGATTCTGTATTTTGATTTCTTGTTTCTTCGTTTGTATTTTCTTCAGTAAATGGCACGAATATGAAATTTGTTTCATCGAAATTGACATCTCGAGAAATAATAATGTTTTCTGTAGCTGGATCCCACAATCTATATCCGTTTTTCCCATATCCAACCATTCTACACTCTATTGCTCGTATTTCAAGCTTATCCTTTGGTACTGGCAACTTATACGCCCAAGCTTTGGAGCCAAAAACTTTTAATTTTGAAAGATCTACTTTACCATAATATGCTTCTGCTGGTATTCCTCCTTTTAAAGCTGTTGTAGGAGAGCGATTTAACTGGTAGGCTGCACACCTGATAGCTTCTCCCCATAAATATTTAGGTAAATTCGTTTCTGCAAATAAAGTTCTCGCTCTGCTCATTAGTGTAAAATTCGCTCTTTCACTTACACCGTTCTGTTGTTGGGTATATGGAAGTGTTTGCTCTAATCTAATACCTTTCTGTGTACAAAAATTTTTGAACTTGTGTGAGTTAAATTCTCCACCACAATCCGTTCTGATTCTTGAGCATTTAAATCCATCTGCATTTAGCTGTCGTATATAGTTCATTAGATTGATTTCTGCTTCATTTTTAGTTTTTAGAAGATAAACTGTCATAAAGTGTGTGTAGTCATCCGTAATGGTTTGATAATATCGCTCACCTTCTTTTGTGGGTGTCCTTACAGGACCACCGAGATCACTATATAAAAGTTCTCCTTTTCTCTGTGATCTAGGATACTCTGTATCTTTAAATGGTAATCGTTTTGCTTTTCCTTGTTTACATGGGCTGCATACTTCTTTACTATGTGGAAGATTCATCTTTTTCAAGCTTTCGTAATTCAAATGTCCTAGCCTTTGATGCCATATTATGTTACTGTTTGCAATATTACAATAAGTTCCATTTTCTTTCGGCAGTATAAATTTTGCAACATACAAATTGCCTAATGTTGAGCAATCCATGTGAAAATTCTTCTTATTTGTTATTATTGCTTTTTCCTTTTCAAAGACTACAACGTGACCCTCATTGTTTATTCGTTTTACTGATAGAAGATTATATGAAAGTTGTGGAACTATTAGTGCAGTTATATTTACTATATCTTTTCCTGTTGAAAGACGTAATTTACCCTTCTTGCATGCTTTCATATTATCTCCATTAGCTATTTTGATTATAACTTCTGTCGTTAATTTTTCTACGTTTGTCATTAACGCTCCAACTTCTTCATTTACAAGATGATCTGTTGCTCCACTATCTAATATAAAGTGTATACCATTGCTTAGATCGGTTACTAAAGCTTCAGTTTTTATTGCATGTTCATCTGTTGCAATGAAGACAACTTCTTCTTTTTCTTCAGCAACATTTGCATTTTCGTTCTTTCCTCTTCCTCTTCCGCGTGATCTTCCTCTGAAGTTTCTTCTACCCCTGCTGTAGCTATTATTACGATATTTGAATGATTCTGTACTCAGTTTAGGACAATCTCTCTTGAAGTGTGTGATGTCTCCGCATTCATAACATCCTTTGCGATTCTTGAATGTAGTAAAAGAACAGTCTTTCGGATTTTCATTACTAAATGTTTCCTTCATTTTGAGTTCTGCATCTAGAAGCCTACTCTTGACAAAATCGTACGTTACACCCGACGACATAGTTTCTAATGCTGTGATTATATTATCATATGCTTCTGGCATAGTTAATAATAAAAAACATGCCTTATCGTTTTCGTCTAGTTTAGATCCTAATGATTCCAATTCTCTTAGTAGTGCCCCTACTTCTACAAAATGATCTTGAAGGTCTCCGGTGTGAAATTTTAGCTTTAATAATCTTTTCATTACGAATAGTTTTGACAGTGGACTTTTACGCTCGAATATTGTTTCTAGTGCTTTCATCATAGATGCTGCAGTTTTTGCATCTTTGATGCATTCAATATGTTTGTCTGAAACGCATTGTATTATGATACATTTTGCTTTCGTATCATTGTTTTGAAATGTAATTTTGTCAGCTCCGGTTAATGAATCTACTTCATTCGATGTTTTATCTAAAACATTACTGACACCTTCTTTGTCCAAAATTGCTCGTACTCGAAATTTCCAATTTGAAAAATTTGTTCCACTTAACTGTGGCAACGGCATCATGGTTGAAGACGCCATATTTTTCGTAAACTACAAATCGTTTGCAAAATCACTTTGTTTTGCTTCTTTTTACTTTTCTACTTTAGATTATGACCCAATAGCGACTTCTGGGCCCATAACCTGTTAAATTTGTAGTATTTAATTAACTGGTTATGAGTAAAACACAACTTCTTGTTTTAACATAATAACACAACTGTCATTTTATTTTCTCATTCCGTACTACAACGAAGTTGACAACAGAGCAGTCATGTGTCGAGAGCGTACATATAATAGCGCGAAATACAAAATATTGACAGGTTAGGTTTGCCTACGTTTTTCATTGTCAACCCCGGCCAGAAGTTGTAAGTAGTTCATAGATGATTCCAGGTGCCTCTGCTGGTCACCACCGATACAAATTCATTATGTCACTTGCCGTCACTGAATAGTATTTTTTAAATTTAATAATTTGTGTATTATACAGTGATATAGAAATATATGTAAAATATAAAGAACACGCGTAAGCTTATTAGTACATTATGAAGTAACAGGTAAATATTGCTGTGAAATAATGAAAAGTGTTTGTGTTTCAATGTAGATATAGGTTATTTAAATTTTAGGAGAAATGAGTAAAAATCGACATGTTTTATAAACTGAATAATTAAGATGAATTAGATGCACTACGAGACTGTGTTCATATATTGTGAAATTACTTATTACGATCTCCCTCGTAGAAAATGAATTTCAAACACGTTTTGTCATAAATATTTTCGATCTAAAGGTAAATTATGGAACATAGCCGCTTAGATATGTCTAAATTATAATTTTAGTTACTAATTTTAATTTAAAACTGGATTTCATTCGTTGTGAAGTAGATTATTTTTCATGTATATTATACTCATGTACATTGTGCTTGCGACTATTATAATATTCATATTCAAGCACAAGGAACATTCGTAATACTACCAGAAAAATAATCGACATAACAATGACTATTTTATGGTACTATAAGTATTATAAGTGAGAATTTGGCGGTGCTTGATTTTAGCGACTTGAACGAGTTACTGGAACCGTGTAACGCTGCCTTTAATACAAGCAAATAGCAAATTTAACCTACAATACTATTGAGTCCACAAAGTATTATTGGATTCAGGGTTGATTATTGTAATCAAACTTGGTTTAAAATTAATAGTTGAGAATTTGGCGATGCTTGATTTTAGCGATTTGAACGAGTTACTGGCTCCGTGAAACGCCGCCTTCAGTACAAGCAAAAGAACCAACAATACCAATCAGTCCACAAAGCATTGTTGTAATCAAACTTGGAGTAAATTGATAGTTGAGAATTTGACGGTGCTTGATTTTAGCGACTTGAACGAATTACTGTGTTACTGGCTCCGTGTAACGCCACTTTTCGTACAAGCAAATTAACCAACAATACTAAAGGAGTCCACAAAGCATTGTTGTAATGATTGTAATCAAACTTGGAGTAAATAATTGATAGTAGATAATTTGGCGGTGCTTTTGGCGATTTATTGGCACCGTGTAACGTCGGCTTGAGTGTTAATAATAAATAAAGGATTTGGTGCGGTGCAGTTATAGTTATAAAGCATTATTATGAAATGATTAGTGCATTAGTGAATGTTGATATAGCATTGCCCAGTGCTGTTTACCTTTGTTTGTTTGACCTGCTGGTTGTAATCCTATTCCTAGTGAGTTTGTTCTTGTTGGGGCACATGACGCTCGGGGGCGGAGTCTCGCGTAGCGCGTGGTGCTCCCGACCGTCGCCGGTCACACACTGCAGCACTACGGAGCGTCGCGATGCTAAGCGGCGCTCGGGCGCACGCGCCCCGTAAACAACGTGACACTCCGTCTACTATCATTTATTATTCACTCTGGACGACTAATTCATGGCTATTGATTGCTATTATCTTATTTGATGTGTGTCTTTATTAAAAAACTTTTAAATTACCTACAAAATAACGAAATGAGTTAGTGAGTTTTGAAAGAAATAGGGTTTCGTTCGCACCCTTAAATTGCACATATTATTACATGTGTATTAATTCTTTCCGGAAATTTTTTAGAGTGCTTTCCAACAACGTCTGATTACATTACAATCACGGTAAGAAAATCGTAATGACATCGCCGCTCTATTCTTGAATTCTTTTTAGAATATAATCTTGAAATATTAACTAAATATACATAATAATATATACATACTATATAGACACTGATTTAAATGTAAAAATACACTTTAATACAATAAATAGTAGGTATCTAAAATTGTAATTTATGCCCTGTTCACACGTTGCTACTTTGAAGACACATTCGTGCTACTGTAGCATGAAAAAATCTGAGTCGCTTGTCAAATAGCAGCGCTGCTAATTTGTAGCATCAAAGTATCAAGAACTACTCGTTGATAATTTCACATCGTTGATCGTTGTGTGTGTAGATAGCGATTTTTTGCGGTAATTGTTTCGATTTGAATTTCTTTTCATGCTACAGTAGCACGTATGTGTCTTCAAAGTAGCAACGTGTGAACAGGGCATTAGATATATCTAATGCCCGCTTTACACGGTCATAAAAATACATGTAATTTTACAAAATCTTCTTGTTCAATGAGATTTGACCGTGTAAAACGACAGAGTTTTACAGAATGACATTGTTCAATACGATGTTGTAAAAATAGTTGGAATAGAGCATGTTCTAATTTATCAAGGTCATTTTCATCATATTTTGGTAATATTTAGGGGTTTTAGAATTCGTAGTTGCAAACTTGTGTTAAACGCGTTTGACGTTTAGTTTAGGATCTAACTTCATCCTTATTATGGCTGAATTTCGAACAACTGACAGTATTTCTTAAAAGCCGGTATAGAATCAACGGCACAGATATCAACGGTAAAAAATGTGGAATCAGGAAAATACAAGCAAACTAATTTTCTTGTACGAAGAGCAAAGAAAAAAAAACTCGAATGAAGTTGGTTGTTTTTCCTGGAAAGTACTGCCACCACAAATATATTAGTTGTCGCTGTCATAGTATCAAATATTCTGAAAATATTTGATCGTGTAAAATGCTAATATAAATTGTAAAATATGACAAGAAATACATGTAAAATTGTATGTAAAAATATGATCGTGTAAAGCGGGCATAAGCGGCTATGTTCCATAATTTACCTTCATATCGAAAATGACAAAACGTGTTTGAAAATCTTGAAAATTGAGATCGTTATAAATAAATAATTTCACTAAAATATGAACACAGTCTCGTAGTGCATTTTTGTTCATTTCTCTTAAAATTAAAATAACCTATAGGTATCTACATTGACAGTTTTTCTTTATTTCACACCAACATTTACTTGTTACTTTATAATCTAATAATAAGCTTACGTGTTCTTTATATTTTACATATATTTCTATATCACTATATACCGCACAAATTATTAAATTTAAAAAATACTATTCAGTGACAGCAAGTACTGGTAGTAACCATTAGAGACACCTAGGAACACCTATGAACTAATTACAACTTCTTACCGGGGTTTTCAATGAAAAACATGGCTAATCGGTAAACCTAATTAATGCAATTTTTCGTGAAATTACAGGCAACACTTATTTTTACGTCGTCCTCTTAAAATCAGATTCAAATATATATGTTTAAAAAAATATGTTGTAGAGGAAGGTTATTTGTATGACATTTAAGTATTGATATTTTGATTTTCTAAAATATGTTACATAGATCGTAAATCATTATTTAAAAATTAGAAAAACATAAAATTTCAATACTTAAATGACATACAACTATACCTGATTTCTAAACTAAACGGAGCAATCTGAAGTTGTCTCGCTGAGCCGTATTTACACTGTAAATACGAGAAAAATATCACCAGATTTTTTTGGCGGCAAAATTAAATTTAACCTATCAGCGGGCAAACCCGATACAGTCACTGACTCACTGACAACAGCTGACAAGACAAGATGGAGAACATTCGTTTGTTTATATTACAAAGTTCTCCTACAACTGTTCGATTTCTTTGTTATTACCTAACAATTATTGCCTTGGTTATGGGTGGAAAGAAGGCAAATGCAGAACAAGTGTTTTTCTGTAAACGTGAAACACAAGTGCGTTTCGTTTACGCAACTGTCAAAACCAAACTTAACAGTCCGTGAACTGAACTGACTGCGATTTAAATTTCGCGCGGTGTGTTAAGTTCATATTTTCGGGCTACTAACCAATTAAACTCAATTTCTGTTTCAATAGACTAGGAAAGTGCTGATGTCACGCCGCCATTATGTTGCCGTTGCCATAGCAATACTTTCCAAACAAACATTTATAACCATTTGGTTAGCATAGACGATTGGAAGAATATATTGTTATTTTATCTATACAGTTAGCATTTAACTTTAAATCTACGGTAAGTTATACCTTATGTATTAATGAACCTATTATACTAATTTATTTAATTTAAATACAACTAGTATGATTACTATACTGATTTAAAACAGATCATATTTTGAGGTTATAATGTTTTCAACTATTTAAAGTGTATTATTTTGTTTTGTGGTATTGTTTGTTATTAATAATTTAATTTGTATGATAAAAATTTGTATTTTAGACCATGGTTATGTGTTTCGCACCTGACTGTAATGAATGAATACAGACCAACTACATCTTTAACGCCTGATTTAAAATACGATGAATCTAGCCCTTCTACTTCTTCAATAAATTATATAGAACATGGTGAATGAAGATCTTCTACTGCCACCAGCTTATCAGACACATATTTCTCAATAAATAATTAAATAAATATTACTAAATGATATATAACATGGTGAATCAAGACCTTCTACTTCCACCAGCTTGTCAAACACATCTTTCTCAATAAATAATTAAATAAATATTAGTACAATTTACAAGGGAACAGTGTTAAAAAATGTGTTAAATGTTGATCTGATTATACGATATTAATACAAATATGAAACCATAACCTCAATATATTATTTGTTTTAAATCAGTGTAGTAATCATACTAGTTGTATTTAAATTAAATAAATTGATGAAATAGGTTCATTAATACATAAGGTATAACTTCCCGTGGATTTAAAGTTAAATGCTAACTGTATAGATAAAATAACAATACATTCTTCCAATCGTCTATGCTAACCAAATGGTTCTAAATGTTTGTTTGGAAAGTGTTGCTATGGCAACACAATGGCGGTGTGACGTCACACTTTCCTAGTCTATTGTAGCAAAGATAAGAAAGAATATTTTTTGACAGATGGTTTAACCAATCATATTGCGTAATGATGACGTCAAATGACGTAATGCAACCAATAGAATTGAAAATGTAAAATGATGTATCTGACAACATAATTTTGTAGATTAGGTTTTATTTTGTTACGTGAAGGCTGATTCCCACTGCTTATCATAGTCATAGTTTTTGTCATAAGTTTCTGTTTTAATCATAAACATGCGCTGACCATTCCCATCACAATATAAATTATGTTTATGGCAATGTTTATGACAATATCATGACAGTTAATTCAATATACCTGTTAATATATTTTATTTATAAATTATAGCTTAAACTCGGCTTAAACCTATTTTTAAGTAATGAAGGAACATTTTTATTTATATTTTTTACCTTGTTTTAATTTTTCTGTAGCATTATTAATATAATTTGTTGACATAAGGAGATCATATTCTGTTTGACAACAGCATTAACAAGAGACAGGTATATAAATATATCGCTATCTCATAAAATAATTACTATGATTATAACAAAAATTTGAAGTTTGCATACTTTTGTGATTGTGTTTATGACAAAGCCTAAAAACTAAGACTAAAACAAGCACTGTGAATGTTTACACGTAATTCGATATGCCAAACTGTGTAAGACTATGACAACTAACAAAAACTATGACTATGATAAGCAGTGGGAATGAACCTTTAGTGACAAAAAATTAATTTATTTGTCACATGAAACGTCAAAAATGTTTAGCAAAATGAGTCGTTTTGGTAGTATTTTTAACAAGAAAAATATTCTTCCTAAATACCATTCGAGATAATAGTTTTTTGAGAGAATTTTTGTCTATTCCACGGCAACTTATTGCAATTTCACTCCACAAAACATCATCTGACAATTCCCCTCAACTTCGTTTCGGGAAATTGATAGATGATGTTTTTGTGTCGTGAAATTGTTAGAAATAAGTTGCCGTGGAAACGACATAACAATTCTCAAAAAATTATCATCTCTTATGGTATTACCCCTGAAAATTATTTTAAAATATTTCTAAATAACGTAGAACAAATGAAGCAATCAACAAACAAACCATAACAACGCCGTAAAACAAAGTTTTAATGTAATGTCATTAAAATTTAATAAATCCTGATAAGATTTAAGTGATTTTCCAAATTATTAGTTGTAGGAAAAATGTTGTTTATAACACGTGTCGAAAAAGATTACGTACACGTGCAGATTTCACGTAACGAGGCTTTTTCGGCACTTGATATAAAAATAACTATTGTGTGGTGTAAAACTAATGTTACATCAGCCAATCAAAAACTATCAGCTATAACTTTTAGCATTCCAACTTCAGATTGTTCTGTTTAGTTTAGAAATCAAGTATAGTAATATAAGCAAACAAAATTTAATTATTTTTAATGAAACAATAATTACTCCACGAAAAATTTTTGACTGCAAAACAAGGAAATTAATTTTGCGATAATTAAAAAAATTCTTTCTGTTTAGTAATCTACGCATGTCACTCTAGTTATCCTTAAATTTATGACATTAACTTCAAAACCACCCTGTATAATTTGAAAAGAAAAACAGTAATATTTAAATAAATAGGTACGACTTTAAAAGGCGCAAACAAATCCCTGTTTGCGTTACTTCGCAACCACAATCCGTTCCGCTTAATCAAAAAAGTTTGCGCACAGGAAATGAACAAGGGATTAGTTTCCAGTATTGGATTTCTTATATTTCCTTTTCCCTTATTTTATTTGATTTTGCGAATATGTTATCTGTTATTAAATCGTTCCAAGTTCTTCAAAAAAATAATCAATCCACAAAAATTATACCGAACAAAATTTGACATTGACTTTTGCTCGGACTTTTGTAACTTAGACAATCGGGGAAGTACAGTGGTGGCCACATCAGATTTTGAATTTGAGAATAGTTTCCTACCTAAGAGTTGGTCTGTCTTCAGTGCAGAGTTTAGCATCGCCAAAGGATGTCGCCCGACGCTAGGTCTATTTAAAACGCTAGTACAGAACAGATGGAGTTGCACTAGCTTTAAGTATTGATCCCGTCGCGACACCGACGTCATGCGCATCGCGACGTCGGGATATTCCA
Source organism: Agonum fuliginosum (assembly GCA_947534325.1). NCBI lineage: Eukaryota > Metazoa > Arthropoda > Insecta > Coleoptera > Carabidae > Agonum > Agonum fuliginosum. The sequence continues at coordinate 42,685,446 of OX384029.1, forward strand.
TGCCAAAAGTCTTATCTGAAACCAACACAAAACGTTGGGAACATTGCTACATTACACATTGGACTTGACACAAAAATAGTTAACGCATCCAAAAACGAGTCCTCGGGCGAGTTTACTAAGGACAAATGCAAAAAAGTCTTATAAAATGTGTTCTTTATACTATTTTTAATTAAAATGCTACATACATCAAATCAATTTAGGGATATTTATGTGTATGTTTTGGTTGGCCATTTATTTAACTGTCACTGTGAAAGTATAAATTACTGAACTATTCTAGGTGATAAGTAAAGACATTACAATAAATATTGAACTTATTAATAAATTTTTTAGCAAAACAGATTTAGATGTTATAATGAAATTGGTACGTTCGCAGGTTTCACGTTTGATAATATGGAAGTAAATGTCATTTGATTTGATACTACGAATACCAACTTTCTAAAAAAAATGTTGCATGTCCTTCGATCATATAACCTACGATAGATACGGGCAACTGCCTAAATTGTGTGCCAAGATATAAGGACAAACATATTTCTCTCTTTTCTCATTTTAGGCGGAAATACGTTATGCACATGCGCTTCTGTCAACTGACATTTATGAAACAACAATTGATTGCAATTAGGAATCAATGCTTATTTTATTTGTTTAAAAAAAAAATTATGATTTTATTGGTAAACACTGAATTATAAAAATTTCTTTGCATGTTTGAAATTAATCAGAAACTAAATCAGTGATATTTATTGTAATCAGTGACAGTTGAAACTGTTAATTCCGCCGAAAGTATGAGACGGAAATATAATTATTGTATCCTTCAATGTTGGCACGCCACTTCAACACGTACAAGATAGACAACGCGGTATCTACGTAGGTATGATTGAAGTGCGTGTCACAAAGTGTGCCCTGGCGACATTCAGTTGCGTTGCACAAAGTTATCTTTATGAACGCCAAATAGAAATGCGCAGAACTGACAACTGCAGCATTTTGGGCGCATGCTGTAAAATTAAGGGTTGTAATATTAATTTGTAGTAGTAAATGAGTATAATTATGCAATATCGATCGTTTTTAAATAATAATCGAGTATTGTAATGTGTAACGGTAGTGGTCCACTACGATGTGGGTCCAATATTGATTCCACCCTGCGCTTGGTTTTCTCTCGGGAGTGTACAACTCCAGCTGATCGATTCGTGTCGGCGCGGCAACGGCAAGCCCAGTTCTCACGCACACGACCGCCGAGCAAGCGAACTTGTGGTCGCCTTCGTCGTAGACACCGTCCTCCAGGTCTCGCGGGTGTCAAGTGCAGTGGGCAGTGCTGTGAGTGCTCAGTGTCAGAAGACGTCCACCAGGTGTTAGCCCAAGGTAAGACATGTCCTTGACATGTATTCACTGGCCTCATTTGGCAAATGCATTTCGTTGGTTTTTATTATTTAGCGGTATTGATGAGTATTGGTTTAGTTTCGTATTTTGCTTTGTTCCAAATATTGATATTCGTGACGAGAACGTTTGCCTATCTAGATTATCTCGATAAGAAAGTTAAAAATAAACATTTCTGAGCGCCATTTTGAATAATTACATATTTTTCGTATTAAAATAACATTCATGTGCCACGAAACCCTAATGTCATACTATAGTAACAATAGAATCATAATTGCACCATTATTATTTCATTGTTGTACAAGGTACATATTTTAATTGCAAATAGTACTCAACTTACTTACAAAAAGAATTTTTTTAAATTCGTAGTTTGGCAAGGATTGTTGATTGTATAATGGATATCTTGTAAATGGTAAATTTTAATTAACTAGGCAATAGCACAGCGATCCAAAACTGTTTTGAAATTTTGGAACATATTATATACACAAAGTTGTGAATCATTTTATATAAACAGTGTTTTATAAAGATCTATTTTTCTTGTTACGGGGTAAATGTGTCAAGTCCAAAGTAAACTACATTGTATAAGATTGCTTTTGTATGCGTGTGAGTGGGTAACGTAAACTGAGGCGAAGAAAAATTGCTTCCCACGCCGCGTGATGAAAATAAATGAAACGTCCCCGACTTATTTTTCTATATTATTGACAGCTATTTGATTTCAAATTGATGTTTCTTTATATATCTCAATTAATTACGTTGCAAATCCATATTTGCGAACTAATTTAAGTTTGCTGCAGCAAAAAGAGCTTTTCCAGCCGGGAAATGAAGATGGGAGATACTTGAAGTTTGCAACTTTACGAACACAAATACAAAAATTCAAGACGCTTCGCCAACATCTGCTTCGTTCACTGCATCGCTAAATCAATAGCAATATTTTAACTTGAGCATTCGAATATTATTTATGTGACAAAGGCTTAAATCAGACTTTATTTACAACACATTATTGTGCTATATTTAACGTTTTATTTCCTGGGTAAAAAGTGCTGGTATATACGGTTATCAGCTATAACCGCAGTTATGATAAGCGTTCCACTTTTTAAGATTTATACATTGTTTTAGCAATCAGTTGGTGACTGTGTTTCGTGCGACTAACATAATCAAAATGCCCAGAGCCGGTATGTGTTTTCTTTATTCTAAAATCTTTGTCTTGTTGCCTACCAAGTGATCTAACTGGATTTTCCCCTTCGATCACATTTCTACGGTAAATACCACGTTGCTTATCTTGTACGTGTTGAAGCGGCGTGCCAACATAGAAAGATAGAATAACATTTCTTCCTCATATTTTGGGCGGAATTAACAATTGAAACAGTTTCTGTCAACATTACAACTGTCACTGTCATATGATATTTTAAATTCTTTTAACATCTCTGAGAGCAAATGCAGCTACTATTTTAATGATTACAACAGTATTCACAACAATAATTGATTACAATAAATAACACTGATTTAGTTTGCGATCAATTTCATTCAAATAAATTTTTATAATTCAGTGTTACCAATATACACTTATAAAATCTTTTTAAATCAAATTAAAAATTTAAAACAAATTACATAATACATAAAATAAGTATTAGAAATTGATACTTAATTGCAATACTTATTTAATAAATAAAATTTGTTGTTTCAAAATTGTTAACAATAATATTAAGGTAAATGTCAGTTGACAGTTCTGCCTAAAATGACAAGGATGCAAATATATTCTGTCATTGTATCTTGGCACCCAATTTAGGCATTTTTCCGTATCTATCGTTGGTTATATGATCGAAGATTTTCTCCATCGCGCAACTGATAACGTTCAGGTTCAGTTCAGTTAAATACGGTAGTAACGTAAAAGATTTGTGTTCCATTAGATGATTACTCGTTTCAACTTCGCACACGTGCTTCCAGGCTACTTTCTTGGGTCGAGTTACCATTAAGTAATTTTTCAAACGAAAATGTGAGTTGTTTCATTTTTCAGACATGATTTCAATTAAAAATAATGTTTCTGGGCAAAGAACGATACTGTATCAATTTAACTAATGCTTCAATATAAATAACACTTCTATACTGCTGATTATATATTTTTTCTCTCCTATCTGTCCAGTTGCACCGCTACCACTTAAATTTTAAGTTTTTTTTTAAATGAAAAATATCGAATCAAAATCAAATTGTCAAACGTAGAAATAATAACATTGTTGTTACGAATTTTATTCGATATTTTTCATCGTGACACTTAAAATTTAAGTGGAACCGGTACAAATGGCACGATTTCGAAGATTGAAATTGATGTCACTTTAAATGTTTTTATATAGGTAGGATTGTATAAAATACCCAAAATACACATGAAATATTGCAAAGTAGGCACATAACAAAATTGACGAAAAAACTGACATAAGAGCAAAGTGGGAGCATCCTTAAACTTTTCAAAAATATCGAAAATTTCAATTTCAAAGCATGTGGCATATGTAAGATAACGAGCGAGTGAAATTTAGGAATAAGGCGCATAGCGCCGACTGGTTCAATTTCACGAGCACTGTTATCTCACTTACCTAGTTATGTACACTATTTTTCAGACGACCACAAAATATAGAAAAGAATAAATCTATAATACAATACACATACAACAGATAAAGTTGAAGCACTGACGTTTAAAAGTTAGGTTATGCTGTGGTTAGGTTATGCTTCGCCGCTCGCCTCGATACCAACTGTGCAACTGTAATGTCAAAAATACTACACAAATATTAGCTAATAAATAATTATTATGCCCTGTTCACACGTTGCTACTTTGAAGACACATACGTGCTACTGTAGCATGAAAAGAAATTGAAATCGAAACAATAACCGCAAAAAATCGCTATCTACACACACAACGATCAACGATGTGAAATTATCAACGAGTAGTTCTTGATACTTTGATGCTACAAATTAGCAGCGCTGCTATTTGACAAGCGACTCAGATTTTTTCTTGCTACAGTAGCACGAATGTGTCTTCAAAGTAGCAACGTGTGAACAGGGCATAGCGTTATTTGTTGTCAAAGTGTGCGTTAGAATAACATACTAGTTTATGTTATTTGTTTGTTTCCGTGGTAGTTTATAACATAGTTATGGTATGGCTATTTTCCATAGTGATCGTCGGAAAACATATTTTTCACCATTTTAACGACTAGGCACTAATCACCTTAATGCGCATGCGTACAATTTGTTTTAGAAATTTAAATTGTTGCGTATCTAGTTCAAACAAACGCGCCAATAATATTTAAGGAATATTAGATACAAAAGAGAGACAAACGTAATATACATCTGACCCTTTTCTCATTCAAGTATTAAGTAAAAATGAGCAGAACCAACGGTGTAGGATTTGTCAATAATAATTTATGTATCAACGATGGTGTATTATTCTTGTAGATGGCCGGGGCTGATCCAAAATGGCAGAAAGACGCCGCCGATCAAAACTTCGACTACATGTTCAAGCTGCTGATCATCGGCAACAGCTCGGTCGGCAAAACCTCGTTCCTGTTTCGGTACGCGGACGACAGCTTCACGTCGGCGTTCGTGAGCACCGTGGGCATCGACTTCAAGGTGAAGACGGTGTTCAGGCACGACAAGCGCGTCAAGCTGCAGATCTGGGACACCGCGGGCCAGGAGCGCTATAGGACTATCACCACGGCGTACTACCGCGGCGCCATGGGCTTCATTCTCATGTATGACATCACTAATGAGGAGTCCTTCAACAGTGTGCAGGACTGGTAAGTCGTCAACATTCGCATTGTTTCAAATCACGGTTAAAGAATAATTAGGTTTACCGACTGGCCATGTTTTTCATTAACACCCCGGGCAGAAGTTGTAATTGGTTTCTAGATCTTCCTAGGTGTCTCTGCTGGTCACTACCGATACAAATTAATTCTATCACTTGCTGTCACTAAATAGTGTTTTTTAAATTTAATAATGTGTGCTTTATACAGTGATATAGAAATATATGTAAAATATAAAGAACACGTAAGCTTATTAGTACATTATGAAGTAACAGGTAAATATTGCTGTGAAATAATGAAAAGTGTTTCAATGTAGATATAGGTTATTTTAATTTTAGGAGAACTGAGTAAAACTCGACATGTTTTATAAACTGAATAATGAAGATGAATAGATGCACTACAAGACTGTGTTCATATATTGTGAAATTATTTATTTATAACGACGATCTTCCTCGTAGAAAATGAAGGATTTTCATATATAATATCATTAGTGACTATGATTTTGCCGCCAATTTTTGCCGTCTGGTCACGACTGGTTGTTGCGTCGAAAATAAACACGAGTGCGTAGCACGAGTGTTTATTTTCTAAAGCAACAAGAAGGAGTGACCAGACGGCAAAAATTACCAAAAAATCATAGTCACGTATGGTATTCGGCTTGACAATTTCTCGAATTATTTTATTTATTCCAAAAAAAGTAATGTATTTTCAAAACAATCATCAACTGACATAATATCTAAGCAACGCTTCGCGGCAATTTTCACTAGTGAAAATTGTCACTGTAGTTCGTCTGTGATTGGTACAATTCAGCAAAATACTGTGTTTTGATTGGATGAAAAACTATGAGTGGAATTGTCAAATAAATTTTGTCATATTTTCGATCTAAAGTTATGGAACATAGCCGCTTAGATATATCTAAATTACAATTTTAAGTATTTTTACATTAAAATCAGTGTCAATCAACTGATACAACCAGACACCTAGATCCATTACACGTACAAGAAGATCATGTTGGCAAACCTAATTATTATTCTTTAACCGTGTTTAAAACAATTGCAATAAAAGTGAAGCAGAAGGTAGGTATATATTTTATCTCACTCGTTGAGACAACGTGCGTCTGTATAACATGCCTTGGAATTTAATTACTGTCAAAATTAAATAATTAAAAAAAAATGGTACTAAAATTCATGAAAATGCCAAATTATTATGTGCTCTCTCTATTATAACTTAATATAATTTTTAAATTGCTTGTAAAATCTATATTACTGTAGAAAAATATATCTAAAATTTCGAATTGTAAACGTCAGTTTGACAGAATGTAGCATTGGTGTGTCAACAAGTGAGATAGAAATATATATTCTATCGCATATTTCTTGCAACATCCAGTGGACCTTTAGGCTCATTATAGAATTTTAATATTTATATGGTCGTGAATACTTAAAAACCCGGCCAAGGACAGGTCACGGCTGATTAATAATGTTTATACAGGGTTATTCACAACTTCGTGCTTATATTTTAATGGCATACAGTGCTCAACTCACTTATCAAGAAACTATTATTTTACTTTATCTACTCAAATTTTTCATTATCTATCCTTGCGGTTAAAGTGTTAATTTATCGACACAAAACAGGCGATAAAGTAGCACTTTAACATCAGTTATGGAAAAAAATATATATTAGTATATCTGGAAATGTGAATTTTACTTCAATTTTAAGGGAAAACCTAAACATATTTTTCACCATTAGCTCATTAAAACATTCTTTCAGTTCCATATTTAGTAAGTTGAGTACTATAAAAATACTATTAAAATAATGCATGAAGTTGTGAATCAGTCTGTGTACATGTATTATATTAAATTATAATCGATATGATTTGCAGGGTAACTCAGATCAAGACATATTCGTGGGACAACGCGCAAGTGATTCTAGTAGGAAACAAATGTGACATGGAAGACGAACGAGTCATTAGCTTCGAACGTGGTAAACAACTAGCCGAACAACTTGGTGTCGAATTCTTTGAAACTAGTGCGAAAGAAAACATTAATGTTAAGGTATGTACATTGATTTCATATTTTCAAGACACCCACGTGACTTGTACGTTCTAAAGCTAGATTTACATGCATCCGTTAATGCTAATTGATTAAATTCAAAATATAATCTGAATTTAACCAATCGCCATTATGATGACGGATAAAACGCGACGCGCAAAACGGATACATGAAAATTAAGCTTACGAAAACATAACTTGTTATACATGTATGGTGTTACACCCGGTATATTTTTATTATTTATATTATTTTTATTTATTTTATTTATTGCAACAGTAAAATAGCGCTAAGGCCCCAATGGCAGACCAAGTAGCAAGTCAATTGTTTCAAATTAGAGAGCACAAATTTCCCACGTCTGAATTTTGAAAAAAAAAAACACCTATTTCTAAAACATATTATTTAAAATAACATAGTAGAGTGTCTCAAACTCCCTGTTGCGTAATAATAATAATAGAAAATGTTGGAATATTAAGTTAAATATAATTTTAAAATAATAAATTTAGTTTAGTGCATTTGTTTTTTTTACAAATATTGGCAAAATTTTGTTTTACAAATATTGGCAACAGTTTGACAGCATTTGTGCGCAACAGTGGAACGTGGAACACATAACCAACAAACATAATCTGAGATAAGATTAAACAAGAATTTAAATTTGCTACATTACAAGTGAAACTGGTAAGTTTTAAAAAGAAATTGATTCTTTTTTAACGTAGTAGACGAATTATTATGTATTATGTATATATTTTTAGTGCAACTTTGACAGTTAAAAATAGTAACTCCTAAAACTTCCTTTATTTGTATGGACTATGTTAATGTTTCGTACAAAAAAATATTGCACATACCACGTTCGAAAACTTGGTTCCCGGAATCGTTCAATGGCAAACACTCATCCGAGAACCTTACGTTTCCGAATTTGGTATGCAAATAGCTATTTTTTTTAATCGTACGGTTATTTGTGACGTCACGAAGTCACGTGGGTGTCAAAATAATTTAAAAATAATGTTAAGTATCTAATTATATGAATATTTGTGTTTTGTAGAATGTGTTCGAACGACTAGTAGACATAATTTGCGACAAAATGTCGGACAGTCTGGATTCAGACCCGACGTTGATGAGCGGCGGGGCGAAGGGCACGCGCCTCACGGAGCCCCCGGTGGGCCCCCAGGCGGCCAACTGTAACTGCTAATGCGCCAAACCACACAACACATGTGACTATGCTGTCCGTGTCACTCAGACTCAACAAGTTGTATGTTGTTTGTAAGAGAGCATTCGAAGAGTTGTCTGCTGGTCTAGCTGAGTAGTTGTAGACATTTTTGTATATAATTTATGCTATTAAATCAATTAGTTTATTTTGGAGACCGGTGAAATGACACGATAAAAAGAAAAAGACATTGTTATGAAATTGTTTGTTTATTTTTTGTAAGATTTACAATGTATCGTGAAGGCTCATTCACAACTATGAAAATAAAATTTTACAAATAGATTCTTATGAAAGTGTTCGTAACAGTCTAAAATCAAAATAAACAGGGATATGCAAATGTCAAATATATTATACAAGCATAAACATAAGTCTCAGTCAATCAGAGAGAGTGGCAAAAATAGTTACAACTGTCTCTGCGAAATTATCAGAATTTATATAAAATAATTATGATGTTACATGAAGATAGGGTTATGCACCATTCTCGAAAAATGAGAAATTTGTATTAAAAATCAAAACTTATTGATAAATCGTAAATATATGTTAAAACTGAATTTTGTTAAAAAGTTATACGCTATTGAATACCGAGACGTGACGTCAAGATTGTAAACTTTTTCATTGGTGGAGAGCACGGTACTAACCTAAAAAAAATTGACAAATGTCAAAGTATCAATTTATAGTTGATGGTAATGCTGTTTTACAACTATAATATTTGTTAATTCATTTAGATTTCTTAATTTTACTTATGGGAAATAGCTTTGCAGCTTATTATTGTACTATATTAATCGACACTAGTTTTCATCTGTCAACACTAGATGTCAGTACTAGTATAACATCAAACTGTTTTTGGGAACCCCAGCCAATCAAAAATCTGCAGGGATAACGCCACAGTGCGAAAATTATAAAAATTAATATCTCCTTTATTAGTAGGAATTTTTCACTTATGTTTACACAGGACTATATAGTTTATCCTGAAATTAAAGAAAAACAAAATAAAAAAAATTGGTGCATAACCCTATTGCTATCAGCATTTAAAAAATTTAAGTTCATTCTCATAAAAACCATAAAATATGAAATTAATTTAAATATACCTAAAAATTTGTCTAATCAGAATGTCAAATAAAATGGATATAATTAAAAAAGTAGTTTTAAGGAGAAGAATTGCTTGTATTGTTTATTTTAGAAGCTGTGAACACGAGTCATAAGACTTATTTCCATAGCTGTGAATGAAGTTGAACGTATAAGTTTTGGTTCTCCATGTTCTTGTGTATTACGCTGTCCTCTCAATTCCATTTGTCCATTCCAAGTCAAATGATCTCAATCAATGTGTTGTTCAATCTATTTTGTGATGTTATAAGATCAAATCGACGTATCATATCTTGGCCTATGTTGCTACTATATCAATAAAGATTATATTGTTGTTTTAGAATATCCGTTGACTATATGAACGTATTGTTGTAGTGTAAAAACGGCTGACCCTGATTATGAATCATAACTAATTTAAAATGTTGAATTGCGACAATACTAAAACGCAGATCCTTTAAACTACGCGAATTATCTATGTATAACAATTATAATAGTTAAGTACCATCACGGTTAAAGAATAATTAGGACTGGCCAAGTTTTTCATTGGATAACCCGGTCAAAGTTGTAATTAGTTCATAGGTGTTCCTAGGTGTCTCTGCTGGTCACTATGTGTACGACTTCATTCTTGTCACTTGAATTTAATAATTTGTTCGTTAAATATATGTAAAATATAAATAACACGTAAGCTTATTATTACATTATAAAGTAACAAGTAAATATTGCTGTGAAATAATGAAAAGTGTTTCAGAAAAACTGTCAATGTAGATATAGGAGAAATGAGTAAACATTAACATGTTTTATAAACTGAATAATGAAGATGAATAGATGCTCTACGAGGCTGTGTTCATGTATTATGAAATTATTTATTTATAACGACGGTGTCCTTCGTATAAAATGCAGGATTTTCAAATACGTTTTTGATCTAAAGGTAAATTATGGAAAATTGCCGCTTTAATATATCTAAATTACAATTTTTTACATTTAAATCAGTGTCTATATATAGCCAGAGACACCTAGATCTATTACACATTCTGACCGCTAGAAAAGATCATGTTGGCAAAACTAATTATTCTTAAACCGTGAGTACCACTAATGAAACACTTGACATGGGCAAGCGAATCTTTATATACATGAAACCGAAATCATTAATGTGAATTTGTAAATAATAGGAAGTGTATGTATGCTATCGTAATAGGAGAAATGATTTCTTGTATTGTAGGGCAGAATCGTAGTCAGTCAAACCGTGTACATGTATATTAGATGTTTTCGAATTTGTTATCAGCTGGTATTACTAAGTCAATTAAATAACTGTTAACTATAACCCAGTAAGAATTGACCAAACTGAACCCTTATAAGTAAATACCATAGGCTTTATTATTATATTCGCTTTCGTAATCCAGCTGACTATAACATTTCCTGAACACATGTTACGTTCTTGTGCCTCGTGATGCAGAATCTGTCTGTTGGAGGATACAAATCTTCGATCATAATAACCTACTATAGATACGGACATCTGCCTGGATTGTATACAAGAACAGAACATATTTCTCTCTTTGTCATTTTAGAGGGATATACGTCATGCACATACGCTTCTGGCAACTGACATTTACATATTGTTAACATTTATTAAATACAACAAATTTAATTAACTTATTAAGTATGGCAATTAAGAATCAATTTCTAATGCTTATGTAATTTGTTTTTAAAAAGTTTAAAATTTTTTATAATTTTATAGGTATTGGTACCACTGAATTATAATTTTTTGCATGTTATATTATTGTTATTTCTTGTAATCAATTATTGTTGTGAATATTGTTGTAATCATTAAAATAGTTTGCAGCTGCAGTAAGTATTATGTTCCCAGTCTAAAATATCATGTGACCGTGACAGTTAGAACTTGAGAGAAATATAAATTCTATCTTCTATGTTGGCACATAGAAGATAGAATTTATATCTATCTACCGTAGGTATATATGATCGAAGATACAAATACAATTATTTCAATTTGAATTTGACTCGCACACACTCGTTTCCTTTAGGTCTATGAACTTCTGTTTCTAAATGGCAGTGTTATATTGCAATGTACAATACACAACATGTAAACGATATATAATATTTTGTGATTAGTGTTAAATAAAATTGTGTATATGAAAACTTTAAGTTTATAATTCCATTACTTAAAAATAAACATTAATAATGAGATTCCAGTTCCTGTTCCTCTTTGTATATTATAGAAATCAACAAACTCGCTGTAAGCCGCTTGGTCGTACAGCACCGTGACCGTGTAGTTTATAGTTTCTGTGATCAGGCAGGCAGTACTCTGACATTTTGGGTTCATCAACTTCTTCAATAAATATTCGTACCTATATGAACCAATCTGAATTTTTCTATACATGTAGTATTACGGTACTTGTAACGAAACGGCGAAGTGAAATGCCACGTCACAGACTGGTCCACGAGACTGCGCAAGAAATTAATATTATGTTTATTCCGAGGATTATCACCTGAGAATCGTTCTTGAATTCGTTGATTGTGTAGTTTAAATTAGTGACATCTACATCCGTGAGAGTCAAGTTGAAATAACCCTTGACTTATTCGTCTGCTTCTTTGAATTTAGCAAATTCGATTTCTACTTGATAATTATTATTGTTCACTACAATATTATTAGAGTTTGTCATATACATAAATATATTGCTATACTGCTGATTATATAATATTAAATTATATATCTGAATAAATAAATTTAAAGAACGAATATTCATGAAGAGCAAAGGAGAAGACCTTCAGTTCATTTAACCGCGAGAGCTAGACAGTACTCTTACTTTCTGGACATGCATTCATGAACTCGGGCCTGGAAGTTCAGCATGACCTCTCGCAACATTTTTTTACACGTCGATTCACTTTGCTCAAGATTGTTTATCCACGTTCGAATCGCCCTATTCGACGGAACAGGCTGATTGTGTGGTACGTTGAAATGACATCTAAAATCGCGTCGCGTTTGCACCAAACTTTCGCCACTGAGAAAGTACGTTTTAACTGCGTAGCCACGCTGTTCACCCGTCCAATGATACATGATAAACTAAATGATGGTAGACAACGCTGATAACGTTGAGTCGGCGATCTTCTTCCCCACCACCTCCCTACGAGCTCTAAGCCCCACATCAAATCTTTCCATTTAACTGGCGAACCCTGTATAACATCCTTGTTGCCATGGTTTTTGTTTATGAGTTGTGAACAGGAAAGCCACACACTCACACTTTCATAGGATTGTATTCTACATTACAAAATTAACTCTTTTTATTTTATACGTGCTTCTCATGGATGCGGAAAAATTTCTTGTGCCCTACGGGAATCTAACGACATATTATATCCCTCAGCTTTTGCTGCCCTCGCTCGTGCATCAGAAATCTGCGGAATGTAATATGCCTTGTATATCTTCCCTTATGACGCAATATACTATTAGTTGCTTGCGGTGCGGAGTAAAAATATGTGACATGGTCAACAATCGATGATATCTCCTGTTTTTAATATACTTCGTGGAAGGGAACAATGAAAGTCAAATACGTTAAAGTTTTCTTTATTTTTATATTTTATCAACAATAAATTCATGGTGTATTCGACTGCTATATTACAAACTTATCGTGAATAATAATAAGACTAGTATATCTAAAATGTAATATTCTATTTACACTATATACAACAATGTTTAAAATATGCTCAAGATATATTTGTATATCATAGTTTGTTATATTTCCATTATTTAAATTGTTTTAATGTGTTTTAAAATTTTAATATTTTCCATAACAATGAATTTATATCTTTGTTTTTAAACATATCTCTCTTCAGGCTAAACATTAAAAATTAATTTTTTTAAGAGTACAGTGCTAGAAGATGTGGAATTTTCTAAGTATCACGGGACGACGTAATATTATATTTCCAATAAACTTTCAAATATCAACAGTATGATAGAGGTTGCGTTCTAATGTATGTTATGTATTTATTTATTTAAGACGGAGAGAAAATTGTAAAATTGACTCGTCAATATTATAAGGCCATAAAACACTAAAGTCGCTCGCTCGTTGTGCTGTCATGGCCGCCATCTTACAGTTTCGTCTCCTTATGCATTTAAACTACACAGGGACTACACTACAGGCGCATCTATTAGGATCTCAAAGTTTCTAACATTTATCACATTTTTGACAAGTTTTTGTTACCGCACCCTTTGCATCTATCTATTAGTGTTTGTCATATTGTGTTTTATTCTAAACACCATAACATAATAATACTTCTTTACTGCTGATTCTTCAGTTTAACAGTGCAAAACATGTTGATTGCAAGCGCATACGCACAAATAGAGGATTTTATTCGACAAATCGATAGTGGCGCCAACGACTGACAGTATAACTACGCGGACAAGCTAATCAGAATTTGAATTTATATCATCTGCTTAGTAATAGTACTACGGGTGCAACATTCAAATTTCTATTACTATTATTTTTAATTATAGTAAAATGGGCATAGAATGTGCGTACGGTTTATACAAAAGTGATTCACGATTCAAGTGTTAAAATGAAAATTTAAAGAAGTGTCAACAATGGGTGGAACTTCAGTCAACATCGTGTTCGTGTTAACTGTTAACATTATTTTTGACTACATTATTATGATATAAAGTATAAATGTTTGTTTGTCCGCGTAGTACCATTAATGTGGCTCTACGGTCGTTTGACGTCACCAGTAAAGTAAAATCCTCTATTGTTTTAGAAATTTACATTGTTGCGTGTTGCTATCAAACAATTTTGGCCAATCATATTTAAGGAACATCAGATTCAAGAGAGACAAACATATACATCTGACCCTTTTTCTCATTTCTCAATAAAGTAAAAATGATAGAACCAGCGGTATAGGAGTTGTTTTTGTTGAACACTAACAGATAAAGCGCAAGACAAGTGTTTGTAAACTAAAGTGTCAGCAACTGTGACAAGAACGCGTTCGAAAACGGCTGAAGGCATCGGTCAACTTTAACTTTGTTATGTACACAAATCGAAATCGAAACGAATGATATCATAATGAGTATAAGGCGTGCAACATGGTGTTTTTCAATTCAGGACTTGTAGTTCTCAGTATTTTATTTATTATTCTTTTTATAAGAAACGAAAGAAGCGAAATTTTGCAAGCTAATTGCTCTATACGTTTACGTTACGGTACGGTATTAAGTTGTGCCAAAGTTTACATTTATATTTTGATTAACGCGCTATTCTAAGAGAATTAGATGAAACGACAAGAGTTGATTAACATTGTATCAATGATTCAATGTTAAACAACTCATATAGTTATTATAGTTTTAATAAGTTGTAGTTAATTTTCGACTTGAGTGTAATATCGCCTTGAGCTATAACAACAATCATTAACTACTCTATATAAATTGTTATTTTGAATCAATATCGCATAAGATTTCATGTATCACCACTCTACTTAAGTGACTAGATTTTAATTGGCAGTAGAATTGTCATTAATATAAACAACATTTTGATTGAAACACATTATAAAATGAATTATAAACACACATCAAAGTATACTTACCCGTGTTTTTGGAGTTAGTTGAAATGTAGTAGAATGAAGATAAAACAAGTCAGTTCATTTAATCGTGTAGAGTTTAAAAATGAAAGGCTTGGAGTCCCTAGCCAGACCCCGTAGATGAAGGCTTCTAGTATGATATACTAAGTAACATTTAGTGGTCGTTGATAGTTTAACAATAAAGCTACAAAAATAAACTACTTGGTTTGTGATCGCGTCATTGCTTTCGTTTACTTACTAAAAAATCACCTCTCGCTTATAAGAATACGTGTAACTGTAACGTTAAGATCGAAAACACCCTCAAAGTGACATTTAGTTTTAGGTTAGAATCCGTTAGACCTGCGCGCGCTTCAAGGCGGGTCATCCGCGTCTTTATCTCTTATAGCTTTGAGCAAATGCGACCTCAATTCCGATTCAGAACTTCTCCAAAGGTTAACCAACTCGTCTTTGGACAGTCTTTCGAGCGGCGAGCGACCGTTGGAGTTCCTCGGGGAGCAATGCGGGGGTGGCGGCGCCGGCGGCAGCTCCGGATGTTCCCGACACTTCCTGGGACCCCCGTCCAGCGACCGAGACTGATCCGCCGCTCGGAGATGTCGTCGCAGAGGCTCGGGTGGTGGGCCTTCGCCTAGACTCCGGTGTCGGTGCTTCACACGGCGATCTGCACTCCGTGACGGTCGCGGTGCTGCTGCTGCTGTTGTTATTGTTGTTGTGTCTTCAACTTGGATGCGGATGGAAGGGTTGGTACTGTTACTTTGTGTTCTTGTGACCGGTGTTCGTCCAGTGTCTGTTCGTTTTAGCTGAACTTTTAATTGTTCTATAGTTTTTTTGTTCCGCCGCGCGATTTCATCGTCTGATAGGTTAGGTTTAGGGGAATGTAACGTTGCAGTGCTGGCAGTACTGGCGTCGGTTTCAAGGTCTCGTTTACTGTAATCTGGAATGTTTTGGTAACTTTTTGCAGTTATGATGTCGTTCGCTCGCATTGTACCGTAGTTTAATGTTTCTTCACTTTTTCCGATGTCTAACCGATCGCCCGGGTGTAAAGTATTCGAGTTAAAACTGTCTTTGTATTTGGGCAGCGTGGCTAACTTCCTACCGATGTTTTCTGCGTCGGAGAACTTACGGTTATGGTCGGTTTTCTCGCACTCTGATACGTTTTCAATCGAAAGTACCGGACTTTTCCCTGATAATTTACTGGAAGAATTAATAATATCCAAGTATGAGGATCTTCTGCTGTTAATATCTGGTGGACTGCTGCTTAAAAACGTAGCGTCTTTACTAAGTCGTCTGCCGATGGCGTTGCTTCTGTCCAGGCGATCTACCTTCAAAGTCTGAGAGTTGAAGACGCTGTCAGTGCTAAAACGTCTGACATTCAACGCGGTTTGACTTCGAGCTTTGGCTTTTGACCGCGGACTAAAAAGCGAACCTCCGAAACTGGTAGGGGATTTAACTTTACCAGGGTTGTCCATCTTTGGACTGGATCGCATGAATGTACGTCGAATGATGTTGGGACTAAGTCGGTGATGTTTGTTTTCTTTTTCGTCTGGAGGGGATGCGATGGCGTATTCTTGATCGACTTCTGTCAGGGAGGCGAGTGGCGGCTGCTGACGGACTTCTTGCTGTTGCCTGAAAGATAATATTATATTATTTAACGAGCACATAATGTAGGCTATAATTCAAGAGTATGAAAGTTTATGCACGAGCTGAAGGCGAGTGTATAATCATCCGAGTTAATTATAGCCATTATGTGCGAGTCAAAAACGACGTTTTATCTACGACTTTTAAAATAAAACATTTCATTACAAATTTTTATTCATAAATATTAATCTAACCTCACATTTTGATGTGATGACAGTGACAGTTGTGAATAATAGACTCATTATACAATAGTGTCTTATGGAAGGGTTTATCTTACTACAGTTACCTACATAATGAATGTATTATTCAATGGTCTTAGATAAAACATATATAAAAGATCTGATGTGGCCAGCACATGACCTCTCACCTAATTCTGCTCATTCTACTATTAACTTACATATCAAAGTTAATAGTTTTATGTTCATGTTTAGGCAGAGGAAGCATGTCATCAAAAGATTACAAAATGAAAAAAAATCTGACGTGGACACCACATGACTTCCTTGTACGCCTATTAAACTGTTCATACTTTTCTTAATAACTAAAATGTGATATAAACGATATTTTACTATTGTCACAACCACTGTCACTGTCATGTCATAATCATTTAAATTTTACAGTAACAAATGTTAATCGATCATGGACTACAAGATACCGAAATACTAAATTATAAATATAATACTTTAATTATTCTTAAATGATACCAGATACAAAAATATTTATAAAATACCGATTGTAGGTAATAATCACATAATCTTTCATTTAAAATAAAAAAAATTGTCTTAAATTAAATATTTATCGAAA
The DNA here is from genome assembly GCA_947534325.1 of Agonum fuliginosum. Taxonomy (NCBI): domain Eukaryota; kingdom Metazoa; phylum Arthropoda; class Insecta; order Coleoptera; family Carabidae; genus Agonum; species Agonum fuliginosum. Next base: position 42,702,941 of record OX384029.1, read on the forward strand.
TATTTGAAAAAAGTACTACTTCCGGTTTATAGATTGAAACAAAAAATAGCAGGTACACAACTAGATGCTATAACAGTCCTAAATACAAAATTTCAACTTTCTACGTCTAACCGTATTTGAGTTATGCGACACACATACGTACGTACGTACTAGTTATAATGGATTCAGAAAAGGTCAAAACGGATATTTCCGTCAAAATCTGAGAACCGAAATTTTTCGCGATTACAATACTTCCTTATTATCCGTACAAGGAAGTAATAAATTAATAAGTAAAACCAAGTAAATGATATTTATGTTTAGAAAAACGAGGAAAATAAATACTATATTTGCATAACATAAGAAAACTACATTATAATTTAATTTACAATTATTTTAAAGTGGAACATTTTAACGAAATTTAAATTTAGTTCTTTTTTCGTCACACATTGGTACTACTGAATTTGAAAATGTGCTCCTACGTTTATATGGTGTATCTTGTCGACCGACCAAGTACTGTTCTGTCATTCGTTTTTATGTTTTCGTGCAATTAACATTTATTTACATTGTTCGATGTTGTTTTTAAGAATTTCATTACTTTTACTTTGTTGTGTATTAAATCTCTATTTTTCAATACACACAGTTATTCTTAGTTTGCTGTTAATATACTATGTAAACGAAGTAATTCCATATTTAGTAAAGAAAAAAAATCTGCTGTGGCCAGTACACGACCTCTCGCCAAATTCTGCTTATTCTACTAATGTAATAAATAGTTTTACTTACATTTTAATAGTTTCATGTTCATGTAATATGTAAACGATAATGTAAACCAACATGCAAGCAAAAGATGTCAACTGTACTGTCACTGTCATTATAATTTAAATTTTTAGTAAAAACAAATTTCATGTCATGGACAACAAGATACTGGTACTTAGTTGCACTTTATTTTATTGCTAAATACTACCAGATTCAGCAAATTGTATATAAAATTAACTGTACCCATAGATAATTATATTATCTTTTATTTTTAATTGCAAAAATTGTCATAAATAAATAATGTACCAATTTATTTAAGAAAAACTATATCAAGTTCCAAAAAGTACTACTTCCGGTTTGCGGATTTCTACCAAAATCTTATCCGGTGTTAAAATCCTTATTAAAACCTTAAATATGAAATTTGGTTATTCAAGGCTTGATACTTTTTAAGTTATCGTGGACGAAAAATCGTCACATAATTCATACGTCCATACGCACACACACACACACAGACATCATCGGGAAAATATTAAATTCGTATTCTAGAGACCCTGAAACGTGCTTATCTGCTAAAAACTCATACTCGAAAATTTTGACCCATTACAATACCTGTCTTATAGAATATGAGGCGAGAGGTAATAAATTTGATAAAGATCATGGACTACAAGATACTGGAATTTCAAAAACTAGAATACCTATTATTAATTAATTAATTAACCTACTGTAATTATTATTCTTAAATGATACCAGATGCAGAAAATTGTATTTAAAATAATTATGAAAATAGTAAATTCGAATTCTAGAAACCTGCTTACCCACTAAAAATTTAAAAAAATTAACTCATTAGGTTAAAATAGAATATGAGGCGAGTGATTAAAATAAAACATTTATAAATACCTTCTAATTTCCTGGATCATCTCGAAGAACTGCGCTTTGCTCTTCCTCCGTCTTCTTTGCTCATGTTCCTTCTGAAACAAGGTAGATCAAAATGCAAGTCCACACACATACAAACAATTACGAACCCTTTTTACACTCTTCTGGAACAAGCTGGTGATCTGCCCTTGTCGCAGAGTGTGCACGAGTTCCCTAGCGGCGTGATGAGGCGAAACCAACTCCACACAATTTATAAACCGATAAAGTTTCTGACTGAAGAACATTATATTGCGGCTTCGCCAAATTGTCCCTTTGGGCTTGTGGCGTAGAATTGGAAGCGTGTAGCGATAGAATAAGTGTTCCACTAGTAAGATTAAAACCCCTAAAAACATTCCGACACCTAGTAAGATGAAGACTCCGGTGACAGCTGCGACACCTAGCGGTCTGGGTTGAGCTATTTCAATTGCTAATTTAAAACATGGTAGTCCTCCGTACCATTTCTCTTGTAGTATGTCCATGTATCCGTTGCTTGCGTATTTAGCAATGACAGCAGTGATGCTATCTTTTAGAGGAAAACCTTTTGTCATACCAACTGCGTAAGTGTCTTCAGTGATTAAGTCGCCGATTTTTTGTAAAGTACAGCCGTGGTCCGTCGCGCGGTAGTAATCCAAGATAGGCGTATCTGCGATTAACAAATCTAAAGAGCCGTTTCGTAATCGTTCGATGCCGTCTTCGACGCTGTCGAGGGTGTAGCGATGCATGTGGTCCCACAGAAGTTTGTTAGCGCGTTTGACATAGTATTCTGCTGCTGATGCTTTTGGTGCACCCACTTTTTGACTCAACAACTGCAAACAAATATTTAGATTATATTAAACTATGCGCGCATGCTTCCGGTCGGAGGAAGTGAGAACGATAGATACAGAGTTTGTGGTGAGTGAGACAGCAAACTGATGCGCAGAAAGTGCGGTAAATTTGAATAAAGGATTTTACTCACAAAATCGGTAGTAGTGAGATTTAATAAATTTATAAAGAAAATATAAGCAATATAAATGAGTGTGAAGGCGGTATACAATGTACTTCGTTACTTGAAAAATAATATAATACTACCTACACTTCTTCTAAACTGTGCAACTAATTTTTGTTGTTGCACAGTTTATCAAAAACAATAGTTTCACGTGTTCTTGACAGTTTTAACTTTTTATATGACATATTGCAAAAATGTTGTTTTTGATTCTTCGACTAGAATTTTTTTCCAAAGAGCTTCAATTTGATAATACACGAAAAAATTTGAATATTTTTTTGAGAAACAATTGAAAATCGCATAAATGTCAATTTTTACACTTATCTCCCCGAGAGCTTTAAATTAACACTAAACTCCGTATAATTTGAGTAATTTATAAAAAAATGATGATCAATTAAACGTTATTTTTATTCTTCTACTACAATTCTTTTCCCGAAAGCTTTAGTATAATACCATACTCGATAGTATTTTAATAAAAATAAAAAAGTTCAGTTTATAAAGTTGGTACCCCTGATTGAATGAAGTTGAAGCTACTTTTTAGGTCAAGATCTTAATAAATAATATAAAATTTCAGTCGAAAATTCATTATTGTGCGTACCGACAGACAAACAGACATTAACCAAATTATGTTTTTTGGATTAAGTAGAGTCTAAAACGTGAAGTCGTCAAAATCTCTAAATGTCAAAACATCACGAATACAATTAATACTACCTCCTATTACATAAGTCGGGGAAGTAAAAATTTAATTCAATTTGAAGACATTGTTCTAGTTGAACAACAGACATGAAACAAATTAATAAACTAGTTGATAAAAATTGACATTTGTACAAATCAGTCAAAATACGCGCGCATTGCCATCTATTTACGTCACTTCGCATTGCCGCTACAATGCGCACAACCTACTGCGCACCAGTTTACTGTCTCACGCAACACATTCATCTTACTTAGTAGTAGTACTAATCGCACTCACTTCTTGTAACAAGAAAGGTTAGGTTAAAAACAAATATACTTACACTCCGATCATGATAATTGCTGACAGTATTTTGGAAGAACAATCCAGCGATGAGAGCAGCAATGTTTGCAGTATAACTAGCAACAAAAATAACCGAAAATCCGCCCCAAACGTTGATCAAAAACTTGTTGGGCCAGCTTTTAGGCGCTTTGAACGCAACTAAGTGTCCACACAGCAGTCCCCACATGACCCACAGCGCAGAGCTCATGCTGAAGTTCTTCGAGCGTTGTCTGCCCCACGGATTAAGCCCAAACGGCGAGAGCCACTCATACACGGCCACCGCAATCGCAGTTATATTCAGACTGGTGAAAATAGCGATCCACAACTCCGGAGAAAACGGCAGAAGGAACGCCATCAGAGGGATCTCGCTCTTCTGCTGCGGCGCGGCTAAGAACGAAACCCCGCTGAAGAAGAACGGAGTGCTGTAGTCGATGACTTCGCTCCGCGCGGTCGACACACTCAGAGCTGCGAACGACATGTGCGCCGCTCCTGAGACTAAGTCTCCCACTATTCCGTTCCATTTTGCGTCTGAGTCTTCAGAATCGAAATCTGTGTAGTCGTCTGATCGGGCTGATTGATCCTTTTTGAACCGGTAGTTTAAGTAGGCTTTGCCTACGTCGCGACGAGTTTTGCTACTCACTCGAGTACCTGAAACATTCACAACATGCGATATAAATAAATTGAATTGCAATAAAAATATGATTAAATGAAATAAAAATATAGCATTTTGTCATTAATTCTTGCGCTATAAAATTAAATTAATTTTGCCACTTGGATTTAATGTTATACTCTTCTTGAGTCACACAGTGATTTTTCAATGCAATTTTCATTAACTCAAATTAAATATAATGAAATTTTCTAAATCCCAATAAAAATCATTGAATTAAATTTATTTAAAATATTTAAATTGATTTCTTAGCCATATTCCCAGATGAGAAAATAAATACGAAGTAAAAATAAAAGTTATCTAATTTTTTTTTAAATTTATGAAATATTTCTTAAAATTTTGAAATTTTCTCTATAAAATTTATGAAACTTCCACAGAGGTTACTTGGTTTTTGTAGAAATTTTGACGGAACTGAATTAAATGAAGAAACTTTAGGCCTACGAGGATTCTATGAAGATTCTTTCAAGATTTTTTCAATAATTCTAGTGAGAATTATCTGTTAAATTGCGGTGCCGCTAAATTGAGTCTTGGAAAATTAGAATTTATAATAATATTGATTGCTTCAAAACCGTCATTTTCGTTCTTTCCAAGATTTCTTGAAATAATCTTCATAAAATCCTCGTGTGAACAGGGCCTTATACCTAATAATATCCTAATTAAACCCAAGTAGCAAATAATAAATTCAAGTAACAAAATGTTAAATACGAGTTACGAGTACTAGCAAATAATTTAAATTTAAGTGGCAAATATTCAATAATTCAATAATTTCAACATTTCAAGTGATAAAATATTAAATCCAAGTTAAATTTATATTATTTATTATAGCATGGTGTAAATAACAAAGGTAAAAAATTTATGCATTTTAATAACTTACCGAATAGACCATCTGCAACGATGTACAACCGAAAATCGAACTGTAATTCATGCGCAACATTTTCCAACAAATCCATAGCGAGTCCATAACAACAATTAGTTTTATATTTATATCTCTGCAGCGCTAACGGAAGCTCACTGTCCCCATCATCCCCCATTCGATCTTGCGTATCCATGTCATTGAAAACTAAGGTTAGGTTATCTTTATCAGCTGTGAGGACTCTATGACAAGGCAGGCCTCTAAGACACTGTCCATCTTCATCGAGTCCGCTCTCCATTACAAACGGGGGCGCCAGGGCTGTCACTATTCGAAACACGGATCGCGCTTGGCTGGAGAGCCCAGCCACGACGACGCCGCCCCCCGGCCACACGATGGTGTCGAGGTGCACTGTTCGCCCCGTCACGTGGCCCACTGTCTGCCATTTTCGCCATCCTTCGTTGTCTGTGTCTGGAACTAGGTTTGATATCTCGAAGCTCGAAACTAGTGCTTTGTCGGTTTTTTCTGATCCGTTTTCTGTTAGGAATTTCTTTCCCGCTAATGCGTCTGCACATTGAGCGCGCAGTTCTCTATAAAGAAATTATTCTGTAAGTTTGTAAGCCTGTTTAACGGTATAGTTTCTTCGGGTAGAAACTTGGACAAGTTTCATTCTAGATTTTAGAATGCAAAATATGATAATAAGTTTCATACTGGAAACGTTTTTCTCCCACGACCATATACGAAACTAACAGTTTTCATACAGTTACCTAGCTACGAAAATAAACAATATCACATCCGTTCAACCCGTTCGATATGTTATTGAACAGTTTCAATTTTTGTTTCACCTATTAGCAGGCGTGTATTGTCTTTCTGACAATTGATAATTTTTTCCCACGACCATATACGACGAAACTAATAGTTTCCATACTTACAGTTTTAACTACGAAAAAAACCAATATCATACATTCGTTCAACCAGTTCGATATATTATCGAACAGATCTTATCGCTGTAGTTTAAATTTTTGTTTCACCTTTTAGTAAGGCGTATGTTGTCTTTATGACATTTGATAATTTGTTCTTGTCATTCACATAAATTAAAGTAGTATTTTGCTGTAGGTATCTGGTATAATTTTAAATTTATATTCTTGTTATTGAAATTCTCGTATCATGTACCTATACCTATTCCATGACCGCATGGTATATTTCTTTTTTCGTAAAATTGAAATTATGACAGTGGCAAGTGACATCAAAATATATTGATGAATAAAATGTTTAATATTTATGGTTAAAAAATCTGACGTGGACACCACATGACTTCCTTGTACGCCTTGTGTGTTCATACTTTTCTTAATAACTAAAATGTAGAATAATATAAAAATTCTTTTAACTTATTATACTAGTATACTCACAAATATATTTTAGTCATTTTATTTAAACTGCAGAAGAAGATATAAAGCATATTTTACTATTGTCACTGTCATGTCATAATCATTTAAATTTTACGTAGTAACAAATGTTAATCGATCATGGACTATAAGATAAAGAAATACTAAATTAAAAATATATACTTTAATTATTCCTAAATGATACCAGATACAAAAATATTTATAAAATACCGATTTTAGGTAATAATCACATAATCTTTCATTTAAAATAAAAAAATTTGTGTTAAATTAAATATTTATCGAAATATTTTTTAAAAGTACTACTTCCGGTTTATAGATTGAAACCAAAAATAGGAGGTGCACAACTAGATGCTATAACAGTCCTAAATACAAAATTTCAACTTTCTACGTCTAACCGTATTTGAGTTATGCGACACACATACGTCCGTACGTACGCACGTACGCACGTACGTACAGACGTCACGACGAAACTAGTCATAATGGATTTAGAAAAGGTCAAAACGGATATTTCCATCAAAATCTGAAAACCGAAATTTTTCGCGATTACAATACTTCCTTATTACTCCGTACAAGGAAGTAAAAAGTGTACATGACTTCATGGATTCTTTGGAATGTTCGTGAGATTTCCGAAATCGGCATGCCTTGTGCGTCAATATTCTCACTCACACGATATTTTTTTCCTCGCTCATTATGTAATATAGGTACTATTTCCGTCTTACAAAATAGTTATGGACCTATTTTCATTCATGTTTCATACTAGACCTGCGCAGTAAATGCCTATTTTGCATTGCCAACCTTCTGTACATACATCGACATCAACAATCAAAAGCTTCTTCGGATTCTTAACTTCTTCATATTGAACCTATACTTAATTATGTTAATTTACCTATTTTTTTTTTGTTATTTACATTTTCCATTCATATTTTCAATTAATAACAGAACGTCAAAAACACGATTTAAAAATTTGGTGTTGGGAACATTAGTTACCGGTTGATGCTGATCAAGAAACTAGGACAAAACTTGGATGTAATTCTAGACAAAAACAGTCAGAAACGGTTTCTAAAGTCTAGTTCTAGTGTGAACGTGACAAGAGAAGGTAATTTTGTAAGATTTATTGACGAATAAAGAAGTCATTTGTTTAAGAAACCTTGACCACAGTCTGACGTTGGTAACAAACTATGTTAATCGTTTTAAAAGTTGCAAGAATCAATATTTCTGAAGAGAATCAGAGTTGAAATCTCAGTGAGACGTAATTAATGTATTCGATTAATTCCGTAAATCGCCACAATGCTCAACTTTCCAAATCAGTCACAAGCGAAGCGCAAAATCCAGAAAAGTAAAAGAGATTGAGAAATAATTTCGTTGTGATAAAATAACTAATTTGTCCCTTTCCGTTGCCATGGCTATTGATTTATCCGGAAATCCTTGCCGGATCATGCTGGGTTGCTTGGCAACCCGTGTCACAGGAAACATACGAGTAGCGATCCAACTTGAACTTCCTTGTTACTTGATTTGTTTAGAGTTTACGGTGTTATTTATTGCCCGCAAGGATAAACTTTAACATCGAGCTGCGCTAAAACCCTGGATTCCAGTTAGTGTTGCGGTCTCTCTTGTGATTAACGCTTCTCTAACCGCCAGGTGGATGTGGATGTGGCTACAGTAGGATTCCTCTAAATTCAAATTAGTTCCACGCAGCCGTAATCATTTCAATTCAATTAATTAATTACTATTATCTTTGAGGCTGTGATAAAGTTTGTGTAAGATTTTGAAGTAAACACACAATTACATTGTTGCGTCACAATTGCATTCAAATAAATGCGCCGGTGGAGTTTCGGCCAATCATATTTAAGGAACATAAGATGCAAAAGAGACAAACATACATCTGACTCTTTTTCTCAGTCAAGTTCAAGTATCAACCAAGTAAAAATGAAACGACAAGAACCAGCGGTGTACGAGTAGGAGTTATTGTATGGTATTTTATTTATAAGTGTTATAAGTAATGAAGGTAATTATATGTAAATATCAATGGTGGATGGACAGAGGCATGAGTGATGACTTCTCTGGCGAACAATGGACCAAAACCCCGAAGGTTCTTGATTGATGGCTTCAAGTCAAGTGCTAATAAATGTAGAATGAATAATGTGAGCCGAAACCAGCGATCGATTCACCCGAAGCGAATACGTTTGATTCCAGTATAAATCTTACCGCGTCGCCTCGTGGCTTATCGTCATTTGCATTGGAAGCAAACCTAATGGAGCCAATAAAATTTTACACCTTTTGTCTTTAACTGAGATTTAATGAACCGAAGCAAACTGTATCAAAGGCGAGGCGCAAGACTCTTTGAGCAATTATAAAAGCGAAAGAGACACTCAAAGAACACAAACTCAAATACAAGGTATTTACTTTGCGAATCAAACCATTTTTAATATAAACGACTTTGAGTTGTGGGCTGTTAAACTACACTCTTTTTGTCATTAATATTTAAGACAAATTCCCGCAACTTTAAGCTGAAAATGGCCCATTCTTCAGCTCATTAATAACGTTAATTATTACTTCAGTCGGCGAGACTATTAAATAAAAATTATTACAGTTTTTCGACGGCATTTTTGCTGGCGTAAATGGCACAAAAAGTTGTACATCACTTTTATTTTGTAATTTCCGCCAATGTGGAATCGTAGCAAAACTTTAGATACAATGGCACTTAACACCACGGTACAAGAATACAGAAGGTATCCTCGCTAAGCTTTACAAAATCTGCTGTGGCCCGACTACAAGTTTTAATAACTTGCATTCGTAAAGTGTAAAGGCTTTAGTTTTATGCACAGTTAAAGAATAATTAGGTTTACCGATTGGCCACGTTTTTCATTGTCAACCACGGTCAGAAATTGTTATTAGTTCATAGGTGTTCCTAGGTGTCTCTGCTGGTCACGCCTGATACGAATTCATGCTGCCACCTCTGTCACTCAATACTATTTGTGAAATTTAATAATTTGTGTTATATAGTGTTACAGAAATATAATAATAATAATAATAATAATATTTTATTTCCTATAGATCAAGTACAATTAGATATAAGGTTCGTCAATAAATTGTGAAATAAAATGTGAAATATATAAGCTTATTATTACATTATAAAGTAACAGGTAAATGGTAAATGTAACTGGGAAATAATGAAAAGTGTTTGAGAAAAATTGTCAATGTAGATATAGGTTATTTTAATATTAGCAGAAATGAGTAAACATTAACATGTTTTATAAACTGAATAATGAAGATGAATAGATAACGAGACTGTGTTCATATATTGTGAAATTATTTATTTATAACGACGATATCTCTAGTAGAAAATGCAGGATTTTCAAACACGTTTTGGCATAATATTTTCGATTTAAAGCAAGATCTAAAGGTAAATCGTAAATTATGGAACATAGCCGCTTAGATATATCTCAATTACAATTTTAGTTACTATTTTCTAGGCTTGTCAATGAACCCTGTTCGAACAATGTTCGAACTATAACAGAAAGTTCGAACATGTTCAACAGAATTGAACTGTTCGAACAGTTCGAACTGTTCAAATAGTTCAGTTGATGTTCGAACATTTTGACAAGCCTACTATTTTCTAATTCAAAAGTGTATTTTTACATTTAAAACACCTGATACAGCCATGTTGGCAAACCTAATTATTGTTTAACCGTGGATAAAACCTTATTTCCTTTTTCTTAGCAACCAAACAAAACACTAAAATGTTATTTGCTTTATATTAATATTTTTCAGTGAAATGATTAGATTTTGAGAATATTTGTGAAGAAGAACCAAAGAAGTGGTTAAATTGTTTCGTTCAATTACACTCGAGCATTTTATTTCCTCCGAATAAATTTCTGTTTGACATCTCAATCTCAACCTTGTAACCTGACAGCAATTTGACTCGAAAAATTGTTTTAAAAAGTTGCTGGATTACAAACATAAATTTATCCGGCAAAATAAAAAAGCTCTTGTGTAATTACAGTAAAATAAAATATGGCCTATCCGATCTGAGACCTCCTAGCGACAAAAACGTGAACTGTGACTTTTTGAGCAGACATAAACCAGTGGAAGGGGATTGAATGGCACCCAAAAAAGTACAATACCTTAGAATAAAGGTAGAATTTTCTTGTCTTGTTGTACAGTGCGAAATCTCATCGGCAATATCCGGCAAGAAAGAAAGTATGTGCGAAGCCCCAAGGATAGTGGAGAAACAGATGAACAAACCGAACAGTCGAACACGTTTTTCTTCCACAGCCTCCGCTGTTCTGTGTAATCCGAGCAAACAGAAAAACAACACAATATCGATCGCTGTGTAACTTGTTTTTCACTCGTAAAAAATGGGAAACAAAAAGTCATTCGTCTTTATAAAATATAACTGCAGTAAGAACTCACCGAGCGGCATAAATCATTGTAAGTTGTACGCCTCTAAGTGGACAAGCAAACTTCTGTGTTGAAGTAAATTAATTCCACGGCATTCTGTTGACGAAGGAGCAGGATTCACTTACCAGGTTTCATAAAAGATAAGCGGGAAGTGCCACTTTACAGTTTAGGAACAACACTGACATCGCCAGCCAATGCCTAATGCATTTTTCATTACGAATCGCCACTTAAATGAAAAGGCTTTCTTACAAAAACACTCAAAATCTAAACCAGAATTACATTTCAAATTACTTCTCATATCACAGAGCCATAAAAAATCAGCTGTGGCCACCACAGTACTTCCTCGACTATACACGGAGTAGTAAGTTTTGAACGAGTGAAGAAAAAAATTTAAAATTTGGGTCATTGCGAGACCGAAGAAGGTCGACAATTTGAACATTTGTTATAAAAATCGTAATAAACATGCAAAAAACTTTAAAATTTCTTACTAAAACACTCAAAATCTAAACGAGAATTACATTATAGTCCAGTCAGGAGAGTCAAAAATTGATTGAAACCCAAGGGTAATATATAACCAAGTTAAATTTGGCATGTGAGTAGTTAAGAACATACAGAAACAAAAAAAAAATTCGCTCCACCTCGGTATGCTCTGCTTCTCAAAAAAAAATTCAGTTGAAACTCAACATTTTCTAGTAACGCATTTTCTCGAAAACTATCAAAGATTTTGGAAAGCCGTTTTGACATAATGAAAGCTGAGGAAATTTGCTACCAAATGGTCCTTGAAAATTTTTCATAAGTAGCACCGAGTAGACACCAGTCGTTTAATGGTTTAATAATCGAATGACTTGATAATTTTCTGTATAGTAGTCGCCACATTGAGAATGACGTAATAAATTCACCGCTACATAATCAATGTGGTATAACTTTGTTAAAGAACATCATTTTGTAAAGATAAAAATTGCATTTTATTCGTCAACATTTGAATTTCCATTCCCGTTATACCGAGAAAATTCTTTTTAAAGAATCATAACTCAGTATTAGAAAGATGTTCAAAGAATTCTCAATATTTTCAATATCTATGATCTATGAATGAAATTGTAAATTCGTAGAGGATTATCTTCACCAAATTATCCCCAATCACATGCAACTATTTTTGGGAAACATGTATAGGTAAGTTTTAATAACTTGCTTTCGTAAAGGCTTTAATTTTATACTTCATTCATAGTATTCAGTAAAATTTGAACGAATTTGAAACAAAAAATATCTAGACTTATCTCCCCGAAAGATTTAAGTTGATACCAATATCGGCATAATTTGTAGAACATGAAAAAAACATCATTTAAATGTTGTTTTTGAACTTTCGACTATAATTCTTTCTCAAAGAACCTTAATTTGAAAACACACTTGACAAAATTGGAATATTTTTCGGAGAAACAATTGATAATCGTCTAAATATAAACGTCGGTTATGTAAGAAGAAAAATATAATATGTTGTTGATTAATTAATTTTTTTAACCTTAAATATAAAATTTCAGTCCAAAATTCGAACGCCTTTTTAAGTTATGCAACATCCAGACAGACTCACAGACCGACTTTTTTTTAAATCATAATTTTTGGATTCAGTAGGGTCTAAATCGTGAAGATTCATGAAAATTTCGTACTGTCAAAAAATTATGACTACAATATTGTAACAAGTCGAAGAAATAAAACACAATTTTTGTGTAATTTAAAAAATCCATGAAATTCCTCTCTCAACGTGGAAAGATTTATATTTATTCCATTTAATTTCCACGGAGAATAACACACTTTGCTTAATTAAATAATATTTCAAGTATGCAGATAGGAAGCTCTGCTAGAATTGTTAATATCATGAACAGGTAGACTACACTATCAGCCATCTTTCCGCGAACTTCACACTAACTCGATTTTCTCTTTGCTGGAGATGCTGCGATAACAGCAAATGGCAATGACTTTATTTTAAAGTACTCGCTACAGTTGGAGAAATTTTGGCAGATAAAACTCTAACATTTCACACATTATTACCAGAAAGAAGAAAGTTGCTTTATGAAATATATCATGTACTGAAAAAATGAGAACAACTGAATTTTCATTTGAACATGGCGTTGCTAACATGTTGAATTATAAAGAAATTATAGATTAATTTGCAAGCACAATTCAGAAAATTAACATTTTGATATGATTTTGTTGTGATTGCGATTTAAGTTAATTATTTTTCAATGTTTTTAAAACTATGTCATTTCAAAGGATATAAAATAGAAAATTCTAATAATTTGGTTCTAGGTTATAATTAAAACGTACTTTAATTGGATTATTACCAAATTGTTTGTTTGTTTAAGATTTCTCGAAAATGGTAAAAGATGCGGCCTTAATTTGCCTTGCATCGTATTACACGGGTATTCATATTTTCAGCAAAAAATTCCGACTATGTAACATTTTTCGCGGGTTCTATAACTCAAAAAGTTACAAACATTTAACAACCAAATTTTATATTTAAGATTTTAATACTAATCTTAAGAACGCAGTTATTTTTTGTATAATGCCCAAACCGGAAATAAATATTTCGATTTATCACAATATTTTCTATTTTAAATGAAAGACTATATTTTTATCATCTAGTAAGTAGTATTTTAGTATTTGAAATATTTTTCTGTACATGGTACTTAGAAATTAAATTATTGTTTATAATTTGGAGTATAAAATTTCAGTATCCGCAGGATTGTTTAACATTTTGTTCGGTGACAGTGACAATAGTAATACAATGACACATCGTTTAAATATATTTGTGAGTACGTTGGTGAGTACCTACCTATATTATGTATAGTAAAAAGAGTAGGTAGAGTATGGCGGGACGTCTTGTGCTGGCCATATCAGATTTTTTTAAATAACTTGCGAATGATTTAGAAGAAGGAGTACATATCAGAGTGTCGACAAGTCATAGTTCCGACAAGCCACAGCATCTAAAAGTCATAGCGTATAAATGTCATAGCATCGACAATTACCCCCACTCCTGAGTTCATAGCGTTTAACTGTTAAACAGTCATAGCGTATAAATGTCATAGTGCCGACACTTACCCCCACTCCTGAGTTCATAGCGTATAACAGTTTTAAAAGTCATAGCGTATAAAAACCATACCGCCTAATAACCACAGCGTATAAAAGTTCCCCCACCACAATGGCCAGCTACCCATATACCAATTTTCACACTTCGATTTGCACATTTGTACCCAAACTAATCAATACTAACAAAACCCTAATTGAGTCCAACAGATCTCCGTTTTTACTTCCTTTTTTAAAATAAACTAATCAATACTAACAAAACCCTAATTGAGTCCAACAGAACTCCGTTTTTTTTTTAAAATAAACTAATCAATACTAACAAAACCCTAATTGAGTCCAACAGAACTCCGTTTTTTTAAAATAAACTAATCAATACTAACAGAACCCTAATTGACTCCAACAGAACTCCTTTTTTTTTAAATAAACTAATCAATACTAACAAAACCCTAATTGAGTTCAACAGAACTCCGTGGTGTGGCATTTATTCGATTCTATGACATTTATACGCTATGACTTTTAAAACTGTTATACGCTATGAACTCAGGTGTGGGGGTAAGTGTCGGCACTATGACATTTATACGCTATGACTGTTTAACAGTTAAACGCTATGAACTCAAGAGTGGGGGTAATTGTCGATGCTATGACATTTATACGCTATGACTTTTAGATGCTGTGTCTTGTCGGAACTATGACTTGTCGACACTGTGGCATGTTCCCAGAAGGAGTATACAAAATCTCCACGAACTTATTTTTAAAGGTTTATAGGAAATATATTTATAGGCTAGTCAAATCATGGTTTGAATGTAACTTTGTATTGTAACTCTTTAAAATTACAATTATATGTTTCAAACATCCGTTATGAAGAATTATGGCAACATATAGTACTATTTTATATAATATTTATTTGTAAATAAAGTAAATTATTTATATGTCAATTAAGAGTTGCTGATTTGACTGTCATACCAACTTAGAAACATAAAATATAGAATCAAAAAGATTCTATTATAAAGATTATTTAAGTTTTAAAAATATTGCACACATTATAATCGATGTACATATAAATATACTGTAGGTTTTGTAAGTAATATAAGATCTAATATATAATTTAAAAAAATGTTAGCTGTCACTTTGCTGTACAATTATACTGGACGGTTTACTCCAAACTATTATTATTATATTATTTAATAAGAAATAAAATACGAACGCATCAATATTAAAACCTAATTTCTCAAAAATTTTGTATATCGAATTTATCGTAGAGTACAACGATGCAAGTTCTACATTTCATTCCGATATTTTTTTGAAGTTCGTAACATAAAATATTTATTTCTGAGTTAACTAGGCGGTCAATTTTGATAATACTTCGCATACGTATTCGTATATAACTACACATTAAATTAAATAGTATTTTAAACAAAGTTTATGGGTTTGAGTCAAGAATTTAATGCAATACATTCAGCAAAGTATCATTTTTCCTATACCCACCATGTTAAAAATGTCATTTTTATTTGTGAATATCTCTGGATAGAGACGGTCAAATCGATTGAAATTTGAAATGTATATGGAATACAGTGTCAACAACTGATTTTAATACAAGTTCTATGAGTTTTTCATCATCCTATCTCATAGTTTAAACCATGCAAAACAAAAATTTAGTGAATTGCCATAAGAGTCCATGAAAAACGAGCGTAATTTCAACATTCAATTAGGTACTCAAAAACCGGATAGAGGATTTTTTTTTAGAATCTCAATACTGAAATAAAGGCACTGTATAAATTTCAGCCTCTCATCATCATTTTAATATATGGTGACCGACCTCTTCAAAGTTCGACAATGTTTGAAGAGGTCATTCTACAACATGAAGAACCAAATGTAACTGTCTGTGGGCAATCTTTGTAGCAGTAATAAAATGGACTTAGTGTGAGATTAAGTGTGGTATCAAACGCGATGTCTGTTTCGTGAACCGGTAGAATTCCCGGTTGCTTGCGGTATTGATTGTCCTTTTCCCGAACTCATTTACTCCCTAATGTATTTCAAAGTTTTATTTTCATTTCATTTAAATGAAACCTTATACTGGACAAATATTTAATTTGCCAAGAATTATTATAAGATAATTAACTGTAGTCTAGTTCAGAAGATGCTATCAATCAAGTAGAGTGAAACATGTCTTGTTTGCAGTGTGATAAGAAAGACTCGTGTAATGTTTTAATGCTAAACTGTCAGCTTATAATCTAAACATGAAGCCTTAATTTACCGTTAAGGGATAACTATTACTCAAGTTTGTTTTTAAACTAGGAGGAATAAATTTAAAAAAATCACTAGGATCTAAAAAATCACTAGGAATTTCGGTTTCCTTAAGGCTGAACTTCAAATTATTTTGCATTAAAAACCTATATCATATCTTGTATGCAACGCAATTCGTCTTTACAAGAAATTAGTTAAATTTATTCATAAGTAATAAAAAGTTTATTAAAGAACTTATTGAACGCTGCCTTAATTTTTTAAATCGAACAAATTGGTAAAAAATATCAAAATTAAAACGTTGAAAATCGAAGAATGGTTATTATATAAACAATTTATATAATTATTACAACTTTAAGACGAACTATCTTTCATCTTTTCAGCAGTTTGAGAAATTTTTTAAAAATAGACTCTCAATTCCGCATAAACAAAACCACTGTTTTTAGACCTTTGAAGTTCAGCCTTTCCAAATACTTTAACGATTCCAACGATTCTGACTGTATTTTTAAATGTTTCAAATTGATAACTATTTAATATAAAGAATCTCGACTCATTATTGAATCGATGAATGTAAATTTTAAATTACTGTTACATACATTTATCTAAACTTGTAGTTAATTTTGATTATTGAATAATCCAATTTATACCTTTAATACGCAAAAAAAATTTCTTATGAAAGCAATAAAGTGTATTAGTCGGAAGACGACTATAGAGAGATTATTGCAGCAGTTAATTGACTGTAAAGTTATGTAAAATTTGCTTTTATAATAATCTTTAGAAATGATTTAACTAAATACTGCCGTGTAAGCACAACCTTTAGTACATCATTGTAAAATATAATATTACCTATACCTATATAGATTTCAAAATAAAGTCACAGTTATGAAAGAACAAGATTATAAGACATGATTTTTCGCACGCGTCCAAATTTAGTAAAACAAGCCCTCGGGTGAGTTTACTAAAGGACAAGTGCGAAAAATGTCTTATAAAATGAGTTTTTTATACTTTTTTCTATTTGATTATTTGGTGTCTTTTTAATATTAAAATTTAAATTAAGAGGCGCGTTCGGAAAATACCGAACTCCTGAACGTAAGTCGTCATTTCAGTGAGGCGGGTTCAGGTGACGTCAAACCCTTCTTTTTGCAGTCAATCGAACAAAAAATATAGGTAAAGAAAACTGAACATAGAATGTACTGGCTAACTAGAGAATCTACAATTTCAACAGAGAAAACATAGCATCGTTGTTCCATCATATTTCATATAATATATAACACAGATGAATGAAAAAAAAACTTGTTGTTAACAAAGGTTCAATTTATGTCTCTCCGTTTTCAGAAATTTAAAATAGCTTTTTGTTCACCAGAAAAAAATGTTAAAAATCGAGAAAAATGGCTGATTTCAAAGTCTTTTTTTCAAAATCATAAGTTAAAGAAAAAAAATGAAAACAGAAAGACCTTCTAACATCTTTTGGTGACATGTTCATATGTTGTAAATAAAGGAAAAACCTCTAAATACCATATGATCATGAGAGACGCACACCTCTGTTTAAAAAAAAAATAAATTGATTGATACTGTCAATACTAACCTTCTAAAAAAATGTGTAGCTTCAACCTTGGCGACATTCAGTTGCGTTTCACAAAGTTAACGTCAAATAGAAAAAGATTTTTGTTACAACTAAAATCAAACGATGAAAACACTATTAAAAACTGTCTATACGCAGATTTAGTGGACAGGATGGCAGGAGTGGAAGTGCCACTTGTTCCAGTATTCTATCCACTTGACTGGAATAGGGTACTTTACCATAGTAGCAAATTAGCAATCCAGTCAATTATATTGGAAGCAGACCTCAACCTCAAAAATGAGTTATTGCCATGAAAAAAGTTTTCAAAAAGTTAATAGTTCTTTAAATATTTGAGATTTTACGTATCGATACATCTACGTCACAGTAATGCGTTTTCACGTGTATTCTTACTTACAGTAATATAGAAACTACCAAATTGTATTTTATATTTTGTAACATTTAAAAATAGTTGATTTTACATGGAGTATATTTTAATTCCAGCCCCATTGTTTGAGAAAATTTCAGCTATACATCTACGTCACACAAACTTTAAAAATTAATTACAGCTTTATTAAGAACAATTAAGGCTTATCAGTACTCTCAATCGCTTTCAAGTAACATGAAGTTTCAATAAAAAAAACTTTTAAAAAAATGGTAAACTACCCTATTAGGTATAACTAAAAGCAATGATGGAATATCTGTCTACCTACACGAAGCAAATACTAAAATCCAGTGGTGGATTTGAACAAGTTACAGGCACCATGTGTAACGTAGCCTGAATGATAAGCGTTTTAAAATCAAATTATTAGAATAGATTGAAAACAACACCCCCTACAAATGATTCCATTATTTGCGTATACATAATGGAAATCAATTAAAATTGAAGGGTATTGAAAAAATCACCACCAGACTACCACACACACGCACGCAGTGACAATCCGATTCGCAGGACTCATATTTTATCGACGGAGACATGTGTTGCTGACGTCACAGACCGCGCGACCCTCTTCTGTTTCGCGGACAATGGCGACGGCTGCGCCTGTAATGAGTTGAGGATTGAAAATTCCCGCAAGACACAAAAATACTTCCAGGCGGGTATCGGATAAACACTATTTCTTTCTTTTGTTCTGTACCCAGAGTTGGAGTAAAACCGTAGGCCCACAAATTCTCTTCCAAAAATATCAATAATTTTCAGGATTTATGTAGACTGTTTGGAGTTACGAGAGAGGTTATGTGTCGTTTAATAATAAAGGTTCAACTAAAATGAATTATGTGCCGCAGGCGAATTTTTTCTCATTCAAGGTCACATGCCTTATAATTGAAAGCTTAGAAGATAGAAGTTTATAGAGGGAGCATAGGAACAAAGCATGAAGCTATCCGCCGTTTTGGTATGCTCTATTTGGTATTTGTACATTTGAAGTTGTTAGTTTTCGAAATATTTTTTAAATATTAGTGCCGTGATACAAATTTTTACTATAATACAGAATGACACCTATAAATAAATAAAAGGGAAAATAACAGTTATATAAGTAAGGTTATTTTGACATTGAAATTTCTCAGAATTTGACTGATGAAAATTATTTATGCTCTAGTAGCACGGAGGTGCTCCTTCCGTCTCATGGCTTCAATCCCTCACCCAAAAATATGCTACCTCTATAATTTTCTATACTCTAAGATTGAAAGTTATACTTTGTAGTACACCTCCTTGTATACGTGCCTGTCTCTAAATATAAAAATAGTTATTTATGTATCTAGGACAAAAAGTGAAATATTAAGTTGCAAGCAAGTTGTCTGAGGCCGAAGCGCCTAGCCGAGGTCGGAATTACTTGTGAGTACCTTAATGACATTTTCTCTGGGATACATACAAAATTTAATTTCATAATCTTTCTTTTCGAGTGCTGTGCTTCATTTTTGATCATTTAGGTATTCAATAAATATCAAATATTTTTTTATAAATGAGGTTACTCAGGAATGGCCTTATAAACCGCAAAATTCCCTTTAAAATTCTAATTATGTTACAGTATGAAATAAACATAATTTTCTAAATTATTGGTAAAAGCACAATAAATGTTTCAGTTTGCAATTTGGCCCCAAAAGGTCTTGGTCCATTCGAAAATTGCCAACTTGGGGTCAGTCCGACCCTGCCTGTACTTGCTCCTTCTTTTGTTTGATCTTGGGAAGAGCAGGAAACCGAAGTTTTATTACATTTCTTAAATCGATAAATAAATGTAGCAAGAAAGAATTTTTTACTGCTGCACTATTTAATTAAAATGAAACAAAAACTCGCTACATTTACTAATTAAGAAAGTTTTTGTTGTGAATTTAAACTAATTCACTAAACAACTTTAAGCGATTATTTTAAATCTGGCACTGGGCCAGGGTTTTACTAACCAACAAATTATCTACGAAAAACTGTAAGACTGACAGCAGAAAGTGGCGTGGACATTCAACACCAGAAAATAAAATTCTAGAACACAGGAAAATGCATACAAAAGAAGATTCAAATCTACAAAATTTATGAACGTATCTAACAAAATACCTGCATTAAAAGATTCATACAAATCTAGGCATAGAGGCAAATACAAGGAAGATGCAATTCTAGAAAAATTGTAGTTAAAACCGAGTACCTATGTGGGACTCAAGAATCGTATTGGGTTGTTCATTTAGTTCAGTTCAACCTAATTTGTGTATCTGTATTCTCTTTGTGTTGAAGAGACAAACTAATTTTCTAGATTTTCTTCTTCTTGTGAAAAAAAACATTCTAGATTTGTGTTATCCTGTGACTGAATGAATCTTTTAAGCGACTCGTATGTTTTTCCGAATTTCTAGAATACTCTCGGTTTTACTTTTTTTTTTTCTATTCCACTCTTTTCCCCACTACTACGGCTGCTTGAAACCAGCCCGAAACTCGTACTTTATCCTAGCTTATGCAATGGCATTTTGATTGCGAGTAAACTGTTAGTTTATTATTGACTTTGAGATACTGCTTTCATAAACATTTAATAGAGAAAGAATGGATCTACAGATGTGCCTTTTTGAAATTTTAAAAACAAATTTCTATCATGGGATATAACCGTGTAAAGTTTGCATAGATTGGAAATTTTTGTTAATTTTTTTATATAATCATGTATAATTTTCTTACTAAAATTGTAAAAAGGCACAACTGTTAATTTATTGATCCTTTAAGTTTATAATCCTTGTTGAAATATAATTTTTCCATTCTTTTACCACAAAACACTCGCTACGTTAGTAATTTTATGCTGCATTTTAGGAGGTGGACGGATCTCTTACTCTTAATGCTAGTATTTTATTACGTACAAATTTTCTAGATTTGAATCTTCTTATAAATCCATTTACCTTCGTATGAATATTCTAGAATTTTATTTTCTGGTCTGGCTACCGCTGCTAAATTGAATCTTAAATGAGTCTTGGAAAAGAAGAATTTCTAATTCATTGATAGCTTCAAAACAATGAATTCTTTTTATCCAGGTTTCAAAAGCACGAAAGAATTCATGTGTGAGTGTAGAAATTCCAACCAACATTGGTTCAATATGCAGTTTACACGGAGGACAGCTCGTTGTACAGGATTGGGAAAAAAGAACTCAACTTTGATCACTTCGTACTTGTGGCACGCTAGCGCTAGGTATGCGAGGTTGCTTTAGTGCTGCGTGTTTGTCCGAGATAACGTCCAATCCTGGCCCACCATCATCCAGCTTCATCTGTCTTTATGACTTTATCACGCACGCCACGCCGTCAACGCGACCCAAAAATAACTCAATTAAAAAAAACAAATCCAATATTCAATAGACTCAATCAGCACAAAATATCTACAAAATATAGAAATTTCACTTATAGAAATTTCACTGATACTGATTGTTGATTATCGTTATCAATGAATGTATTTTATTGAAGTGCACCGAGACTGATCAACTGATTTGTAACAAAGTAAATTATTGTAATCAAGGTTGATTATTGTTGTATCAACAACCGATTTTGGCTTCCATTTTGTCGTTATAAAAAGCATATTCGCTCTGGCGGTTTGTTACCTTATCTATCACCGTAGATCGTTTGGTGTTTTTTGCTCTCGTATATAAATCAAGTGTATACCGGAGGGCGAATAAACATCGAATACTTGGAAGAGGAAAACGGTAGAAAAGAACGAGAAGGAGTGAACTCGTTTTGTCCGATGGTGAGATAAAGGATTAATGTTCTGGGGCAGAGAAGCTCAGCTTTTTCGAGCTTTGTGAGTGCGCGACGCTTACGGAATGCTAATGAACAGAACAATAGCGAGTGTTGAATCGTGATGCATATTTCTAAGAGGAAATCAATTTGTCACAAGTAAGTAAACGGTTAATAATTAATAATTTGCTGCGAATTCTAAATTAATTACCTAATTAAAACATAAAATAAAGGTTTTTTCTTTTTTTTGCGAAAGAAGATCGTTGAATGGCGTACGCTTTAAGGCTGACGAGTGCTTAGTTCTTGTAAGACATGTTTATGAAATAAAGCATGATAAGGACTTTGTTTTAATCCTCGGTTCTTTTATGAGCAGCGTGTAATCCCAGCCAGCATTAGAACATTACCATCCCTCAGCCGCTCAACCTCGGGCTGTTTTCTACTACAGGATTATTTCCGTCTTACAAAAATTCTACTTTAGATTGTCATGATAGGTGCGGCGGAGTTAGATGTTCTTTAATTTAATTGGTCTAGTTTGGGTTACCAGATTTTAGAATAGTTTTTATAGCAGAATCTACAAAAAATATAGGAGATATCTATTCTGAAACATAGAGCCAAAAGCTATAAGATAAGACTTGTCAGATTTGGAACATTTTCAGTCACCAGTTTAAAAATATAGGAGATTTGAACTTATATTTGATGAAAATATAGAAGACTCCGGTTAAATACAGAGGTCTGGCAACCCTCGGAACGAAATTAGATGTGCTAGAATTTAATTGGTGTAATATTTTCGAACATTTAGAAAATCGAATTGCGAGTGGGTTGAGTAGAGTGGTGTAATTAGTATTACACGCAGGAGAGAGACAACGATCTCTGAGATTACCTCAGTCCTTTGTTCTCCTAATTAGACCAAAACGCTGTAGGTATTCCAATACTGACGTGCGAAGAATTTACATGTTTGCCAAGAATTTATATTAACGCTTGAGAAAATACCGGCTAAGTGCTGAGAAGCCTGGTTTACATTATACTTTCTTCATGTCAGCTAAAAACTTATTTCTTCATCAATGTCACCAACACCTAATTTATAATCCGAAATTTTGACGTTTTGTTATTGATAAGAAATATGAATGGAAAACATAAGTTATAAAAAAAATTTAAAGTAATTAAATATGTGCCCAATATGAAGAAGCCAAGAAACTGGAGTCACTCTTATGGTTTATGGTTGTTGGTCGATGTACGAGATGTACAGAAGGTTGTCAACGCAAAATGTGCGTTTACTGCGCAGGTCTAGTATGAAACTTGGATGAAAAAGGACCGGAGCTATTTTTTAAGTAAGAAAATCTTCTAGTAACCCTGGTTTCGTATACAGGGTGTAGAATTGAAATGTGGCGTATAGGGATTTCATTGTTATTTTTTAAATATTGCTGTATCTCTTTACCTAATTACTTTAGAGCAAAATCGTAAATACAAAAGATGTTCAGAATAAAAAACTGCATCGAATAAGCTTAAATTTTTTGTTCAAATCGATTTCTTTCACGAAATAAACATGAAATAAAAATGAACAATTTAGGCTAGTTTCAGACTGCCATGTAAAATTAAACAAAACAAAAATATTTATTCCGTCACTCTGACAGTTGACAGATTTGAAATAGTTGTTCTAATTGATTTATTGGACCATAAGAAGGATTCACTAATCAAAAAAATAAATTAATAATTATTTAATTTTCCTTCTTTTCTTCCTAAGGTACATTTTATCGTAATTAATTGAAGTGTTTATTTTTTTGATCTGACTAATTCATTATATTTTTCATGGCACTCTGTAAACAGCTCAAATTTATCAAATTTAATTTACGTTTATCTCGTGACAGGAACGTTTATATCAATAAATAAGGGCTCGTTGGATGCAGTTTTTTATTCTGAACATCTTTTGTATTTACGATTTTGCTCTAAAGTGAATAGGTAAAGAGATCAATATTTAAAAAATAACATTGAAATCCCTATACGCCACATTTCAATTCTACACCCGGTATATGGTCGTGGGAAAAACACGTTTCTGGTATGAAACTTGGATGAAAAATGGGACCGGCACTTTTTTTAAGTCGAAAAAATACGTTTCTAGTACGAAACTTAGACGGAGATTTTCGTGTTTTACTTTATCATATTTTGCATTCTAAAATCTAGTCAAAGTTACTAGCCAAAAATTAAAAGAAAGATTTTTACCTTGCAAAGACGGTAGAAAAGTTGAACTCAGTAGCAGTAGCCGGAGTCCAGCAGCTGGTAGACAGATGGTCAAGCGCAATGCTTTGAGCCAACCAGGCCGGACACCTAGCGAGAACAGCGCGAAGTGTGCTGACCAGAAGTCGGACAGCGCCTCTCACCACGTGCCTGTCCACGCGCATGGGAACTGCGCGGATACTCAACAATCCAACCGGCAGTTCCCGCCGACTTCCACCTGTCAAACTTGGCAGATCTTTGACTTTCTTGGGCTTCGGCGGCTCTTGCTCGCGGCTGAACATGAGGAACTGATCGTTTTTCACTAAGTACTGCAAGTGCATATCACTAATATCACTTTTGACGAGGTCGGCAAGCGGAATGCTTCGCTCTTGGCGTTTTGGTTCGTCGCGGCGTGTCGCAGGGGATGGGTCCGCGACGGGGGGCGGAGTGCTACTTCCTGGGGCTGGTTCCGTGTCGATCCACATCCAGACGAAGTGCCCGTCCAGCATGTTCAGACGACGGGCTTCTTCCAGGACGCGCCCGGCACCCGCGCGGGAACACATGAGGATTACGACCCCGCGTGTCGAGCGAGACACGTCTGCCAAACGCCTGCAAACGAAAAACACCTAGTCAGTTACAATTTACAAATCGTTATAATATCCCAGTCATTTTAGGTTTTAACCTTGCATTAAATAGTGTGACAGCTAAAAATTTGCACACAACTTGTTGTATTTGAAGTCCCAGACGATCCACAAAACATATTTTGAAATATGTATGTAATATTGCTTCACCACTTTATAACGAACAAAGATATCGACTTCCGGTTTGCAGCATTCGATATCTAGAACAAGTTTTTATTAGGATCATTTATTTTTAAAAAATTTGGAGTTTCAGTGAAGACACAAAATTGTGTTTAATCGACTGCAACTTTTGAACGCATTAAAATATGGAATTCCGGTTTCAAACATTCGATGATTCGATTCCTTGGACATTTTTCTATTAGCTATATATTTATCATAATCAGCATTATTGTTTTAGTCTGAATTCTAAGATTTTCTCCGAGAAAGTGCAAAATGAAATTAAAAATTAAAAATCTCGCGGAGAAAAATAATAATTTAACTGTGCCTTAATTGGTGCTCCGAATTTTCTAAAAATAAACTACCTATTTTAGAAATCGAATGCTGCAAACCGGAAGTCGATATCTTTGTTCGTTATAAAATAACGTCCATTTTTTTCGTTATTAAATTAAATTAATTAAAATAAATTCATATTTTCAAAATATGTTTTTACGATTTTCTGGAAAAATATAACACATACATGAACATTGAAAATAATCTTTTAATAGATAATTTTTTGTCTGCAATTTCATACCTCACAGTTTTTCTCGTAATGTTCCCATCTCGGTTCCTATTTACGAGATAAACAAGATTTCAAAGGCACATTTTCCAAGCGTATGGTATCAACCACGATGTAAAATACAAATACGGTGAATGCACTTCCCTACAAACGTGCTGTGAAAAGCGGCCCAACTTTTTCCACATGTATGGCGGGTTGCATATGATAACAAAATATGCTAATTATCTGGCATATCTGTCAAATGAAATATTGTAATTAAAAAATCTGACGTGCGCACCACATGACTTCCTTGTACGCCTTGTGTGTTCATACTTTTCTTAATAACTAAAATGTAGAATAATATAAAAAATTCTTTTAACTTATTATACTAGTATACTCACAAATATATTTTAGTCATTTTATTTAAACTGCAGAAGAAGATATAAAGCATATTTTACTGTCATGTCATAATCATTTAAATTTTACGTAGTAACAAATGTTAATCGATCATGGACTATAAGATAAAGAAATACTAAATTAAAAATATATACTTTAATTATTCCTAAATGATAGAAGATACAGAAAAATTTATAAAATACCGATTGTAGATAATAATCACATAATCTTTCATTTAAAATAAAAAAATTTGTGTTAAATTAAATATTTATCGAAATATTTTTAAAAAGTACTACTTCCGGTTTATAGATTGAAACCAAAAATAGGAGGTGCACAACTAGATGCTATAACAGTCCTAAATACAAAATTTCAACTTTCTACGTCTAACCGTATTTGAGTTATGCGACACACATACGTCCGTACGTACGTACGCACGTACGCACGTACGTACAGACGTCACGACGAAACTAGTCATAATGGATTCAGAAAAGGTCAAAACGGATATTTCCATCAAAATCTGAAAACCGAAATTTTTCGCGATTACAATACTTCCTTATTACTCCGTACAAGGAAGTAAAAAGATACTAATTGTTCATTATTTGGGGACCAGTTTACATTACAAAGTAAGTAATCATTATTATATAAGTTTGTACTTAGGTAGGTGTAACTGTTATACAAATTTTCTGTATCTAATTTCTTGATTCAGAGTTGAACAAATCAAAAAGTTATCGGCGTAGTACATGTTTTGTGCCAAACTCTACATCGGGTTATAGAAGTAACAAAGAAAAAGTATCTTTATTCAAGGCACCATTTCACCATTGACAACAAATGAACACCTTCTCCATCGACTGAAACCAGTATCCACAACAGACATAGATGAGTTCCAAGATTCCGCACTAAATTGTTCAATTTTAGGACCACCAATACATACTTCTTTATTATCTGCATAACTGCAAAATAAATAATTGAAAAATATTTATCATATTATATTTAAACTTAAATTACCATATTAACTCGTTAATATCATTTTATGACTGTAAAATCGTTGAATGAATTTCTTTCTTTAAGAAAAATACTTGGGTAGACAATTTTTTTTATTACAATTGATTTGTATATTTAAATTTTGTGCTGAAATATCTTCGAAAATTAATTCTTTGCTGAATTCTTGGATTGGTTTTCTAATAATGATGGAGTTGAAGATGTTGATGGTTTGAGCGCAGTTGTTTCAGTAGATGTTATAATAGTAGCTGATGGCAAAGTTGAGTAGAGTGAAGTAAAAGCAGTTTCAAAAGAATCTAAAATAAAAATTAATGGAGTCTCAGTCTCGATTTCAGAAACTCCTACAGTATTTATAAAACAACATTAAATTAAAATTAACTACGTTTAAATAACAATCGCATACTTTCTACTTTGCGTCGTTTAGCAGGGTGAGTATCGTTGGAATCAGTAGATGTTTTTTTGGAAAAATTGTCGGCACAGCTCCAAATTTTAATTTTGGGTAATCAGAATCTATTTTAGTCTGTAAATACAATGCATAATTGAAAAACAACACAATAGTATACATTTTTATATCCTTACATTTCCAATCATCCTGAATCGTATAATATGGTCTTTAAAATGTTTTTTACATAATATGCGACTAAAGTTCCCGGTCAATGCGCGGTATTTTTGATATCCAAAGATTTCTATGGTATATGTTATTTGGTGCCTTGAATAAAGATACTTTTTCTTCGTTACTTCTATAACCCGACGTACAGTTTGGCACAAAACATGTACTATACGCCGATAACTTTTTGATTTGTTCAACTCTGAATCAAGAAATTAGATCAAGAAAATTTGTATAACAATTATACCTACCTAAGCACAAACTTATATAATAATGATTACTTACTTTGTAATGTAAACTGGTCACAAAATAATGAACAATTAGTATCTTTTTTAATTACAATATTTCATTTGACAGATATGACAGATAATTAGCATATTCTGTAATCATATGCAACCCGCCATACATGTGGAACGAATAGGTCCGCATTTTTTTGCCAAGTGCACTCACCGTATTTGTATTTTACATCGTGGTATCAACTCATTCAACTTCTACCCTGCTATCTAGTCACCGTTTATGCAAAAATAAAGAAATACATAAAAAATAATGATTGATTAAACTATCAGATTTCTGATTTTACAACAACACTGACTCACTGACATGGTATAGTTTGTGATTACAACAAACAAAATAAATTTGCTCTTTGGGACAGCGTGTGTATTAAACTCATAAACTGCAGTAATTTCTGATGGTATAACGTTTTAATTAGTGGATTTCAAAGTCATGTAGAGTGGAAAATCTAATGTCCTTGCGATATTTATTACAATCAACGGAGCGAACAGAAGCTGCCCGTTCGAATCAGCCGGTTCATTGAGTCGAGAATGGCATCAACTGCTGTATCGACCTCTTCCAGCCTTTCAGCTCAAGACACAAACACCTATCGCTTGCTAATTGCGTTACTTGTTCGCAAGAAGAAAGAATAAAGCACTGACAACTTCATCTCCATCTTTCGATAAATTTGTCTCGGAACGCTATCAACAAAGTTAGTCCATCACGTGACTTGGAAGCTTGAAAGCCCGACATAAAATTAAACGATGTCAGCAGCGAAAATAAAAACTTTGCGCTTTATTGTCAACTATCAAATGATATTGTATACCTGGGCACTTTGTTGTCAGCTGCTCTGGTATTAAATAAATCTGTAGTCACAAATAAAACTTTGTAGAGATTAAATTCATTTTTAATATCGATAAAACTTTATTTCTTCCCTCTGCCTGGCAGGCTCGTAAAATTAATGGAATGAGATATGATTTATAACTAAAAGAAAACTTTTTAGATGAAAAACTATGTCTTCTCTTTATTACTGTAATCTAGGAACAACTTATTATAATGACAGAGGCAGATCTAAAAATTAAACCGTTATTTTTTTACCTAATGAACTTTTGTATCAAAACTACGACTCCAATAATAAACAATACAACATATTCAAGAGGTTAAGTCGACATAATATAGTAACAAAATATTGACAAATTTCTCTTTCTAACACTATACGAGTATTTGTATTTATGTCATTTTGCGGTTTTTAAAAGTTTTGGTATATTGCTGGGTGAAGTAAGTGTATTACAATTCTACATTTATTAATTAGTTCAGTTTTAGAAACTAATGAAATTTTAGTTTAATTAGTGTAAATATTTTTATCTTTCCTCTATAGTTTAGTTTCATTAGGGTTATACCAAGTTATACCCGTAAAAATTTTCCTATAATAGATTTTATGAACTTATTGGAATCTACCTGTATATCATTAAAATTGTTTAAAGATAGATAATGGCTTTAGCGGGCATTTTTATTGCAATTGATGAAGAAGTATTGGAGGAAAGACCATATAACACACGTCTTATACGTATGCAGCTAAGAGACGTTCAAAATCTCTTCGAAATTAAAAATTCGGAATTTGTCTATAAATTTACTTTTACCAAAATCAACATTATCTTTCACGAAATTGATTATTTGTTTTTGTTTTCCCGTAGCGTTCACGTCGTATTTCTTATCGCCGCGATCTTCCATGATTATAAAATAAACTACAAACAACAAAAAGAAAACACGCACAAAATAAATGATACACAAATGAATTTAAAATCTCTGAATGACAATGACAGTAGACAGTTACCACCAATAGCTAAACAGCGTGTATTTGCGTGATTACATTTGCGTTAGAGTTAGTATGACGTCACTGTTACTAAACTGTTATGCAAATACTCACGCAAATTATAGAATCAACCGAAACGCACATAAATATTTCTGTAACTTAAACATGTGCGCGTGCGCATATACAAGAGATTTGTTGATGATATAATGATCATTAACACTCACTGCACTATAAATAATTTTATTCTGGCATAAAATAAGATACCTACTTATGACCATTTATAACAATTTGTTATCAATGACAGAAGATTTCTAAATGTCATTTTGCCCTGAAAAGAACCACAACAAGAAAATCTTATCTATACTAGCGGAAAAAAAGAAAAGCCCCCCCCCCCCAGAAAAGTTGAAAAATAGGGTGCATTTTCAAACCGTCATAACTCGGCTGTTTTTCGATGAAATTGGATGAAACTTTCAGTCCGAAAAACTTTCAAGTCATGCATGCGGACTTAAGCACAATCCCTTCCGCCTCCCTTTAGCACTCCTGTGAAAAAAAAAAGTTTTTAATTTTAAAAATGCCCAACTTTGACGATGTGTACGGAGTACGGAGTAGAAATTTTTTTTTGACCTGTTCTACCAAAAGGGCACTAAAAGGACTCAAAGAACGAAGTTCCTACGATGATTTTGCACAAAGTTATGGGCGTTTGAAAAAAATGTGCATCGAGAAAATTTAAAAATGAAATTGGATATTTCGTGTAAATAACTCAAATTGCCTAAAAAATTAGAAATTTTGAAAGAAAATTTCATTCGTAAAAAAACAACGTCGAAAAGCATTCGACTTATGAGTCAAAAACAGGCTACTGGGAGCCAAGAAACTGCAATTAGAGGTTACAAATTGAAGGAAATCCTGGACTTCATCAAAGAAACGGGACTCCTCAACGACGGTTAATTTCAGAGGGTACAATAGGCTGCAGTACAGGGACGCAAGACCACCTCTTGTACGATAATAAAATAATGAGTCAAAAAACCACAAAATGCGCTTTTTTTCAAACGCTCATAACTTTGTGCCAAATCGTCGCAGGAACTTAGTTTTTTGAATCCTGCACAGGTAATTGAACAAATTTTGAAGGGTACGAAAAGAGATCATCCTAATTTGAGTCTACCCCCTTAAAGCGTGCCACAATGGGTTTTTCCCCGAAAGAATCGTCTAATTTGGTTGAAAAGTTGCTGAGTTATGTGCGAAAAACCTAAAAATGCACTTTAAAAAAAACACCCATAACTTTGTGCCAAATTATCGTAGGAACATCGTTCTTTGAGTTCTGCACAGGGAATTGAACAAATTTTAGTGCCCTTTTGGTGGAACAGGTCAAAAAAAATAATTTACAACTCCGTACACATCGTCAAAGTTGGACATTTTTTAAATTAAAAACTTTTTTTACAGGGGTGCTAGAGAGGGGCGGAAGGGGTTGCGCTTAAGTTCGCATGCATGACTTTAAAGTAGACATTTGAAAGTTTTTCGGACTCAATGTTTCATCCAATTTCATTGAAAAACAGCCGAGTTATGACGCTTTGAAAATGCACCTATTTTTCAACTTTTCTGGGAGAGGGGGGGGGGGGCGTTTTTTTTTTCCGCTAGTGTATTTTAAATGAGTCGTATGATTATAAATGTAATGAAACATCGATGAAAGATATTATTTTTACACCTAGGATTAATAAAAATTAATCAAATAATAAAAATAAAATGTTAATTTACAGTGGTACAAGTGACAACGTAGCATTCCAAGTCTAGCAGAATTTTTAACAGATGATGGTAGAACTGCCCAGCACTCAAACTTTTTTTTTGTTCACATTTTCTTTTATATCTTCAAATTCAAGTAGTGAATCCTGAATCGTAAAGATATTAAGCATGGATGTTTCTAACTTCAGTAAAACATGTGTAACTAAACGACGATTAGTCTAAAACGAGCTTGTAAATGTGCATACAAATTTATATGCACGTTTAGAAAGATGTAATGAACAATATATTAAATGTATATAACATTCTCATATGTTGCAAAAGAATAACCTCAGTAAAACATGTGTAACTAAACTACGATAACTCCAAAACGAGCTAGTAAATGTGCATAAAAATTTACATGCACGTTTATAAAGATGTAATAAACAATATATTAAATTTATATATATATATATATATATATATATATATATATATATATATATATATATATATATATATAATACTCAAATATCGCAGATAGGACCAGTACCTCTTTATTATTATTTCTTGTCTCTGATATTGCTCAGTATAAAATGAAAAACTGCAACTCATTTGATTATTGCAGTTGAGTCTTGCTCAAAGTAAAATGGGCTTAATTGTTGTAATCAACATCAATAAAATTGTTGTTGTTTATTGTAATATACGAATGGACAACAATGGAATTTTCGGGTTTTTGTTTGAGTTATGTATGCAAATAAATCAATTTATGTTTGTGGGTGCGAGCTGCGCTTTCCTGCTTTGAAACGAAATTTCAACTAAAAACAAAAACCGATTTGGTTCGATTTATCAACATCTGTGTTATTGCATTTAAGGTTTTTTGTTCTGACGTTCGGGTTAGATTTATAACTCGGGATGAACAAAAATAGAAACGCTTGCTACACGGCGAAATAAAGATAACTTATGGTTATGAGAGGAGAGGGCTCTCTTTTTATACACAACATAATATTTATTTATTACGAAATGAATGTTTCATGTTTGAGCTTCAAGTTGTGTTGGATAAGCATTTGCCACTTGGGCCAGAAATAATCTTTATTATTACAATACAAATTATCCTTTTTATTTCGCGTCCGAAGGGCGGGGCGGAGGGGCTGGAATCGTAAAAAATAAATACAATAAGAACTTTTCAGTATTTTCACAAAGATGTCTGTCTGTATGCATGCATGTATGTATGTATGTGCACTTTCATTCTGATTCATTACTATCTCAAATTCTACTGAACATAAAATAATAATATTTTGCATTATACATTTGTACATATTAATGAAGAGCTGATAAAATTTTGGTAAAAATCTGTCAACCGGAAATGGTACTTTTTACACTTTTTTGTAAACATCGTATAAAATAGTGCACAAAGAAGAAGGTACAATATTTATTTGATCTTTTTTATTTCTTCTATCTATACAATCTATAAAAATTGAGATTTTTTCAAAATTATGTACTTTTACTTAGCACGGTTTGGAACGGAGTATAGCAAATTAATTTGCAAATAAAATGTCAAAATGAGAAATAGACAGAAATGTTTATGTTTGAGTGGTAAAAAAATTTATATTCAAGATCTTTTAACTGGAAACATGTAGTATGTATACTTTTTATTTCAGTATTAAAAGACGGGAGGTTATGTATTGGTCACATCAGATTAAAAAAAAAGTTTGAGTAGGTACTGAAATACGGTTTCTAGGCGTTCATGCACATCCACAGAAAGAAAAAGAAGCGAAACTATTTTAATTCGGTTCGAATCGCAACGGGATTCCTGTCACCTGTTGTGAGATAATTCAGTATGGAAAATAAATGGCTCTTTCTTTTTCTTTTCGTATCATAAATCATAAATGTACAGTAGAAGGGTGCTTGGCTCTGGTTACAGACGTCGCGGGTTTGAATTTTAACGACTAGTAGTCAATCATTTTAAATGATATTACGTAAGTCTATCCTAGACACATTCTGAGTACGATCAAAAATTACATACTCAATACAAACTCATAATTGGGACCGAATTACTAACATTGGGATGTTACATAGAGAATTACGGATATTAGCAATTTATTCGTGATGCCAATAAATTTCCCATCTCGGAGAGACGAAAAATAGTTCTCGAGATATCGAGAATTATCGAAACTTCGCAAAGCAAAAGGGCCCTCATTTAATAGGAATTACAAACAAAAAAATCAACCAGTGGTTCTCAAACAGCAAAATAAAATTATATATTTTTAAATGGTAACCTATATAAAATTTTAGTGCATTAGATATATAATTTTTTTCTGATTTCAACAATATAAATATGACCATTGGGTTGTATAACAAGTATTTTGAGAAAAATGGTATTAAAAATCAGAAATAATTTTACAATATTTAAGTATGCTATGTAATATATAAATGCAAACCACTGGTTGAATTTTTTGTTTGTTATTCCTATTAAATGAAGCCCCTTTTGTTGGTCATTTTTTGTATATAACATTTTTCTCTAAAGTCATTAGTTCGCCCAAAAAGCGCTGGTTGATGTTTTAAAGGAAACACCCTGTATATTTTCATTGTGTAACATAATTTTCATTGTAGGTTAGATCGTTTATCCGAAATTTATGCAGAAAGCATGTGCAAAATGAGCCATGTAAAAGTTTTAAAGTGTCGTTGACGTGGCACTAGTAGTTACAGAAAAATAAAACTTTTTTTTAAATCATATAATATGATTTTGACAATTATCGGGTTAAAAACATTACCATTACAGACTTCGTGTTACGGTTATTTCACTTTGAAGCGCGCCCTTGGGGATTTGATTTTGTCACGTGGTTCTTGGTTCTTACCGGAAGAGCGCCTGGCTTTGCTGCTTGGCGGGCAGGCGCACGATGGTGGGCCTCAGGGGCGGCGCCTCGAGCACCGTGACGAGCTCCCGCCGGAGCAGCACACTGCTGGCCACCGAGTCGTCGGCGAGTATCGTAAACGAGTGCCAGTGCGTCTGTATGAACAGCGCGCGCAGCGCCTCCACCAGCTCACGGGCGGTGGGCTCGAGGTACACCTCGAACGGACTCAGCTCCTGCAACATTGTAACCAGAGCTTCACTCTCAAATTGCTCACTAACACCAGAAAATTACATTCTAGAAATCAAGCAAAACAAACGAAAACAACAATAAGATAATAAAAATACAATCCGAATATATAAAAAAAGTTTGTCGTTTTCGGTTTAGCCGGCATTTGTACAAAAAAATTAATCACATAGGTAAATAAGTCACAAATTTTGCACTGAGCAAATAATGTTCGGTACAAAAATTAGTGTGAGAAATATTAAGCGAAACAAATTGTTGTGTTCACGTTTTCAAACACACTGTATTATACACGTTGTGTTTTCTAGATTCAGATCCTGTAACATTGTAACAACGTGACGTCACCGAGTGCACGCGGTTCTCTCTGATCTCTGAAAGGGTTGGAATCGCACAAATGGTCCAGAAAGGTGGATAGAGTCATTCAAGTTCAGCACCCGAAATAAATTTAAATCTTGCGGAAGAATGACAGCGGTACAGCAACGCACTAAATTCGCTTCAGTTCAACTTGTATTCGAATACATTTTTATTAAACCTGGAAGTGTCTGTTCTTGTATTTTGTTTAAATAGAAAAACAAATAAGAATCCGTTGGTTCCATCTTCAAAACAATTGAGAATCAATTTTTTTTATTCTGTGGTCTTAAAACAATTGAAAACCGCATATTTGATCCTTCGGATCCATCTTTAAAACAATAAATTAACAACAAAAATTTTTATTCTTTGTTTTCATCATTATAAAAATTGGCAATCGCATTTTGAATCCTTCGGATCCATCATTAAAACAACTGACAATCGGAATTTATTATCCATCTGTAGTGATGGGTAAATTCCCGGGAACGAATATTTCGGGAAATTTCCCAGGATATTTCCCGGAAAGTTTTCTGGGGAATTTCTGGGGAATTCCCGAGGAATTTCCGGGGAAATTTTCCGGGGAATTCCTGTGAAAAAATTTACGATAAATTTTCTTATAAAAATCAAAGGCACAACAAAATTTTTATTTCAAAAATAAAGAAAATTAAATAACAATTATGTCATAATGTTTACTATATAATAATAATAATATCAATATGATATGTATATTATACGTGATCAGAATCATCTATGTCGGACAGAGAGTGGATATCATCATCTTCGGTATCCTCATCCAAGCAGACGAGCAGTAAGCAGCAACTACTAACCAAGTTTAAACAATAATGGAACGTTGCTAAATGTTCCAAGAAATAGGTCTGAACAGGTTGAAGCATGTCGGTAATGCTGCGCATGCGTTAAAATTCTCCGTTTATTATCGCTATCGAGAATTTCCGTTCGGGAATTTCCCTATTTATTCCCGGGAAATTTCCAAAATGAAATTCCCAATTTTTTCCCGGGAAACGTGTCTAGGGAAATTCCCGGGAAAAAAAGAATTCCCCACAGGAAATTCCCAGTGACCCACCACTATCCATCTGGTTCACTCTTGAAACAATTGACAATCGCACTTTTGATTCTTCGGACCAATCTTTAAAACAATTATTGGCAATCACATTTTTGATCCTTCGGCTTCGTCATTAAAACAATTTATTGACAATCGCATTCTTGATCTTTCGGATCCATCTTTAAAACAATAATTGACAATCACACTTTTGATCCTTCCGTATGACCGTTAAAGCAATTGACAATCGTTCTATAATATCGTTCTTAACCCCTTTGCGAATCCCTCTTAAAAATGATACTACCTATATTTTAAAACAATTGACAATCGTATAAATGATAAGTATATGTGCTTGGCATAAGTCATGAGTTAAGCTATTAGAAAAAACAATAATTGTCTCCTTCTGTTTAAAAAATTGAAAATGAAGAGGATTTCTCAATCTGTCTACAATGAAACCGTGGGAGCACATAATAATTTTTTTGTGGAAATTAAAAGTCTTCTTTCTACAAAAGCAGGAAAAGCGAGAAGAAATGAGCTTGTATTTTATTCCGTGCAGTTTTTACCATAATTAATATTCTCCGCGTCCAACATATGCTCGACGGAAACAAGATAAAAATGATTTGCACGTTTTTATTAATAGCGCGCCGTTTAGCACGTTTAACCCTTGGCGTTGACATCTAACACCCTCATAGTCATCACGATTACAATCTGCCAAGAGCGAGTGCGAGATCAATATCAACGCGAGTGGCGACATTGGATTTAATTACTAACTACTTGAATGCATCCAAAGAAAAACTTTATTCATTCGCTTTCAATGATTGATTATCGTTTTGTTTACTAATGCGAATTTGCTTAACCTACTTTCAGATTTGATTTCTTCGATTGACGAGATTTGTTTGCGAAACCAATTCATTTCATTTGTAATTGCTGCTGACTTTTAATTTTATTATACCCGTAATAAGCATATAATCAACAATTAAGGTAATGATACAAATTTACTGATTACAATAACCAACTTTGATTACATTTCAATAATCAAATACGACGCGAGCGATATACAAATACCTAACGTATACATTATGTATATATATACCTATTTATTTAAAATGTCGTATTTTCTCTGAGGATAAGTGAGATATTGGAAAGAGTAAAAAAATTAAACAAATTACTGCATTACAGGGACATATGACGTATTATAGTTATTAGTGAGGCAATAAGTTCTACGTTTGAAATGACTAGTAAATAGATACTTCATAACCTCAATTCTTCGATAAATTGACTTTAAAATTAAATATCATGATTATAAAACTAACGATTCCCATGAAAATATAATACGATCTTCTTCTATATTCAATTAATTTTGTGTTAGTTTTTCCTTAAAATCTGTCGTCTGGTTTAGATACGCACTAATTTAAGACTCATCTCTTGCTATCAAATTTAAAGCAAAAAAGCATGTTACAATAAATCATTTTGTGACTTTGGTTTTGAAATCGATGACTTCATATGTACTTACAGGTTGTGTTTACATGGTTATAGAATGAAATTTACAAAAAACTTGCCGTATTTTGTTAAACAATTTCTAAAAATTACAAAAAATGCGAGTTTTACATAAATTATTACATCAATGGGTTAACTGTTTAACAAACATTATCTATACCCATCTTTCGACTAATGTACGAGTATATTATCGATTTCAAAATAATTTTTACCTCTCGCCTCATATTCTATAAGAGAGGTATTGTAATGGGTCAAAATTTTCGAGTATGAGTTTTTGGTGGATAACCACGTTTCAGGGTCTCTACAATACGAATTTACTATTTTCATGATGATGTCTGTGTGTGTGTATGTGTGTGTGTGTGTTTGTATGAATGTATGGACTGGCGATTTTTCGTCCACGATAACTGAAAAAGTATCAAACCTTTAAAAACCAAATTTCATATTTAAGGTTTTAATAAGTATCTTAACACCGGATAACATTTTGGTAGAAATCCGCAAACCGGAAGTAGTACTTTTTGAAGCTTGATAAAGTTTTCCTTAAATATATTGTTACATTATTTATTTATGACAATTTTTGCAATTAAAAATAAAAGAAAATATAATTATCTATGGGTACAGTTAATTATAAATACAATTTGCTGAATCTGGTAGTATTTAACAATAAAATAAAGTACAATTAATATTGTATCTTGTTGTCCATGATTTGAAATTTGTTTCTACATAAAATTTGAATGATTATGACAGTGACAGTACAGTTGACATCTTTTGCTTACATCTTGGTTTACATTATCGTTTACATCTTACATGAACATGAAACTATTAAAATGTAAGTAAAACTATTTATTAGATTAATCTCGAGATTAATAGAATAAGCAGCATTAGGCGAGAGGTCGTGTACTGGCCACAGCAGATTTTTTTTATTTTTGTGCATTAATCAACGTATAATATGGATTACTAAATGATAAAAATTAGATCCAAGTTTTGCTAATTGATGTCACAGCAATTAATAATATGCATTTATTGATTCACTAATGAGTCATGATTCTTCATGTTAAATTTCAAATTGAATTTTTTTATAATACTGCCAGAATCGTTCAAATTGTTTATCTTCTGGATTTACAAGTGTAGCGCCTTAATAACACACGATTGCAAGTCACCTTCCTATGCTTGCAATGTAAAAGAGGTCAACTTTACAGCATTATAATTTTGAAAGAAGTTGATAATTGTCCTGATAATTTATTTTAAAGTGTATTATTATATAAACGCCCAATAAAATTTGTATTTATTTCTGTCGTCATTGATTTTGCTACATAACTACTAAATTAATAGTTTAATATAATTAGAATTTCGGGCAATCAAACTGCACCTGTCCGATGTTCGTTTCCAGTTTCCATTCCATTCCAGGTATTTGCATTCTCTGCTCTCTGTTCTGCTGGGTTCAATCTGAAGTCAGCTCCATTGTAAATGATTTCCCCGATGCAGAATGTGAATGTCTGGCGTTGTATTAGTATTCAGCTCGGGCTTGGTCCACATTTTATCCCGTCCCGGGTATAACTTAGAAATTACACGACTATCCGCGAGCATTAGTGCGAGATGGAGATGTCACAACAACCGAGAAGAATAAGAGCAAGAACTGTTACACCGCCACTTAGACCAGATGGAATTATACACGAATGTTTGATCAAACTTTGCACCTTACATTCAAGTCATTACAGTTATAAACGCAAATTCGCGCAATTAAAATGTTCTAAGATGTTAAATTAAAATTAAACTTTTGGATCCATCCTCACATACAGAGTCATCGCGGTATATGCAATTAAATTAGCGACTTAAGTTGTTTTTACCTCTCGCCACTCAGTACTGTAAGAGAGGATCAAATAATTAAATTTCGGCTTATAAAAGGCCCTTCAAAAAAAGTACAATGTATCTTACATAAAAATGTCCAAGGAATCCAATGCTGCCAACCGGAGGTCAATATCTTTATCCGTTCAGAAAGTAGAGTTGCTTAAACACAAAAAATATTTAAAATTCTGAAATTTTGCAATTTTCACTTGGTGATAATAATTAAATTTTGGGTTATCGAGGACCTTCTATAAAATTTAATATAATGCCTCCTTTTTCATTACCAAACTAATAAACAAAAGATAGGAAAGGTTATGGAACATTTTTGGAAAAATGCGATTTTACCATATACTTATAGTTTTTTCTGAGTTTTTGAGAGAACTACGAGGCTTACAGAACCCGCTCTGCGCTTAATTTAAAGCTAATTAATGGTGGGTTTCTGTTCAAATCTGTAGTTGCTATACAGATCTATAAAACTGTAAATATTAAACAAAATCGCAATGAAATTTATAAGCATATGAACATTTTTATATTTGTCAAAAAATATTGATGTGATTTTGTTCAATATTTAAAGATTTACAAATTTGTAAAACTTACAGATTTGAACAGAATCCGCCCATTAATTGCCTACAAAATTATACTCGTAGGATCAATGGTTTCGACGCAATTTCGGTCCAAAGAAGGCCTAAAACTAAAATTTTCAATTTTTGGAAAACTGGCCTATTTTCAAAGTGCCGTAATTCGGTAACCAATTGACCTATAGAGCTCCGGTTGGGCGTAATTTGTCACAAATTTAATGCTCTTGGCCGAAAAATGCATGGTAGGAGATTTAGAGCAATCTGAAACAAGTCCAAAAATATTGCGGTTTTTCGTGTATAAAATCTTTTCCACAACTTTTTGAGAGTTGTAAACTTGGGTATACATAGCCCTAATGAGTCCAAACAACATACTAAAAAATCAGAGATACATCATGTTTTGCGAATTTAGCGATTTTTTGTGTCGATTTTGACTGGCCTAAAAATATTAGTCCAAAATTGTACGCGTTGTCAAGTTATTGTGCTTACCGACAGACCAACCGAACGACAGACAAATGACAGACTGACCGACTTTTTAAAAATAATTATGTTTTTGAGTTCAATACGATCTAAAACGTGAAGATTCATCAAAATCTAGAACTGTCAAAAAATCACGATACATACATACATATTTTTTATCACACCTTTTATCTCCAGCATGGGTGTGGCACCCTCATCGGTACACACTTAAATCAACATGTGTGCGGTTATCAATCACAATCATGGTTGTTAGTGAGTACACTTGAGGAGATTTTGTGTACGAATTTGTCAATCTTACTAAGAATAATCTAATAAACAATACATTGTAAAGTTTTGAAATGGTGTGCGTAGAAGTGGCGGTTATAAAAACGGCGTGCTAGCCGGCAAATGAGCAGATTAAATTATTTCAGTGGCTGATTTAATCTCGCATTTCTCGCTGCTGCGGTTTATCTGCTAACAAGCGGCGCACCGCACTAACCGAGCTGCATGTGACGTTTTCTACATTATTAAATTTTAACTTACTAATACTGTTTAGTATCGGCAGCGTTCTGCGTTATCTATGCAGATTATACAACACATAATGGCGATTATACCATATTCTTTTCTATTTGAATACAGCTGAATTTGAATACGAAAACTCGCTGCTGTTGTGTCTGTTTTCTTTTTACCCAGCGGTGCATATTTTCGTATAATAATCCAATAAGAATAAAGCTTCTCAAACTTGTAAAAAGTATTACTTCTGAATACATAAAAGTCTAAAGAGACACGCTGCTTGCATTTCTCCTATCGAGTTACAGATTGCCATGAATTTTAGTTTGTGTTAAATAATTAATTGTATTTAAAATTGATTAACATAACTTATTTCTAAAGTTTTTAGTTTCAAAGATTTTTGATTTTCTCTACAGTATTCTTGATCTTGTAAATTTAGTATCAATTTTCTAAATGTGCATCTCTGGCTATGAATTGCAAAGCAAAAACTTAAAAATCTGCTGTGGCCACCACAGTACTTTCCCGACTATAAGACTTTAATTTTATGCGCATCTTTCAGCAAAATTGCAATAAATTAATCTTTTTTCCGAACTATTAAAATTGTTACCAACTTCGGCATATTTTGAATGACATGACAAAACAACTGACCATCGTTTAAATGTTGTTTTCGATTCTTCGACTAGATTTCTGCCCAGAGAGCTTTAATTTGAATAATTTTTGGAGAAACAATTGAAAATCGCATAAAAGTCATTTGTTACATATTTACAAAATTTATCTCCCCGAGAGATTTAAATTAAACTCGTTATAATTTGAATAATTTATATTTAAAAAATTGAGGTTGATTTAAATTTAAATGTTATTTTATCTTTCTACTAGAATTCTTTGAGGATTATTTCATGCTTCTGAATCCTGAGAAAAAGAATCATGATGAGAACTGCCTGTCAAATAGCGGGGCCGCTAATTTGAATCTTTAATGAGCCTTACAAAATAAGAATTTGTAATTTATTGATAGCTTCAAATTTTCATTTCTTTGCAGGATTCAGAAGCATGAAAGAATCCTCAAAGAATTCAATACTATATATAACTTACACTCCCAAGTTGGGTAAAAGCCGTGACGTATGTATGTATGAGAAAATATTTCTGTAATAAAATAATTCAAGGATGAGTGCAGTATAAATGATATGCTCTGCTGTAATAAGATATAAAGACTCGGTTGTAAATCATACTTATGGACGAATCATGTAAAACATCTCGTAAAATTTTATGCTGGAAGATTGTAACTTGTATTCTTTTCATACATTACTGAAATAGATACTGCAATAATGCAATTACTCAGACGGAAATTCAAATTAATTTAATTATGAAAACTTGCAGCGAAGTTCATCATAAATATTACATTTCAATTCTGGAAGTTTTAAGTGAACTTCTACTTCTGGCAGTTAGTGACAGAGAGCTTTGCATTTAAATAGAAGGTAATGATCTAAGAACAGAAACAGAGTAGGTAAACCAATATAAAATAGGGAGCGGGCATCGTCGATCGATTTATTTGACGCTAAAAGTTGCTGTATTTTATTTAATTTCGTTACAACTTTCAAATTCTAATTGGTTGGAAGTAATAACGTTTTAAAATTCAGTAAATTTGTTAAAAATCGTTATTTATGTATCTAGGACAAAAAGTGACACATTAAGGTACAAGCAAGTTGTTTAGCCGAGGTTGAAATTATGAATTCACAATTCAATAGTGTGTCTTATGGAGGGTTTTTTCTTACTAAAGTTACCTGCATAATGAATAAAGTGTTATTCAATGGTCGTAGATAAATAATATTAAACGTGATAACAAATTTCAAACAATTTGACGTTTGCAAATCACAGGAATACTTTATATTTCGCAGGAACTGTGAAGATACGATTAATATTTATTGATATTGAAACAGATATCAACGTAGGCGGAAGAACACTTCTTTGGATTTAGTTTAAGATTAGCATCCCAAATTCAGTCTTCCTATTCTCTATAAAACTTCTGCTAATTTATAATAATGTCATCCAGATATACTAAACAAGTTTTCCAATTCAATCCTCCTAATACTTGTTCCATAAGTCTTTCAAAAGTGGCTGGATCATTACATAAACCAAACGGCATAACTGTAAATTGCTACAAAGCATGAGGTTGCGAAAGTTGTCTTTTCTTTGTCTGTTGGATAATGTATTTTCTTAAAGAAGCTTTCTCGCTAACTAATAACCCTTTCTAGGCGTACATTATTAAAGACTAAACCTTAAACCACTAAAATTTTTAGGATGAATATCCACGAACAATTAATTCATAATATTATGTGTGTGTGAAGTAGATATCTACCTCCTTGGATATCATTAATTGCAATTTAGCTTTAGATATTTGATACTTGTAATGAAATATCTATATTTCACAAGACCCATTTAACAAGATAACGAAAAAGTTTGGTATTTTCGCCACCTGAGCTGAACAAATCTCCATCCAGGTTAAAAGCTCCAGCTACTCGCGAAGAAACTCCCAACTCCGCGATTCCTAATGCTTTCGTCGTTGTGACGTAGTCCTGCCTGCCGCCGAATTGGGTTAACTCCGATGGCAAACATCTCTGACGTCAGAGCGTCCCGTTGCCGGGGGCAACGCGACCCGGCCCAGCCTCCGTCTCTTCCCGGCTACTGATACTCACTATTTTGGGAAGATATTGTTGTGGCTAAAAAGTTTCTAATAATAATAATTTTTGTGACAGTGTAACTGATTACGCGGTGTCATTTTTCTTCGTCCAGGTTTTTGTGTCGTGTTATGAGGTCGCGTGGAACAATGTTTTTGTTTTGTCATTGTCGAGGTGTACTTCGAAGTGACAGTAATTGATGACGTACCGTAATAACGCGCGTTCTATTAATTTTTATATCGCTACAAACTTCAACTTATATAATAAAGATGTACACTTTCAACAGAACCGTAACTGGAAAGTTTTTGAGATGTTTGACTAAACTTATATTTTCAAATAATAAATAAATACATAATATAATAATAATAAATAATTACATAAGATTTAATTTAGAAACATAAAATGTATATGTATTTTTTGAAGATTGAAAAGATAATTTCTATAAATTTGGAAAAATATAGTATTTATTTGTAATATGAATAAGGGTAAAAGATATTTGCAATAACTTACGTTACAAAAAAATTGTCTTTATCTGGTAGCATTAAAGAACTGTAAAATTTAAAAAATAAATTTATCATATAAAACTTTGAAATCTTTGTAATCCATGATCGGTTGATTTTTGTTTTTGCGTAAAAAATATTGACAGGTGAGACGGGTGACACGTTGGCACTAACGCTACTGTTCGAAGTTTATAAACGAAGCATACCGTGAGTTTTATT
Organism: Agonum fuliginosum; assembly: GCA_947534325.1. Lineage (NCBI taxonomy): Eukaryota > Metazoa > Arthropoda > Insecta > Coleoptera > Carabidae > Agonum > Agonum fuliginosum. Next base: position 42,747,077 of record OX384029.1, read on the forward strand.
TAACGTGAAACATGGGATCTTTCATATCCATGGTTACGAATTTGACAGCAATGTATTAGAGCGTTTCATTTAAAATAGAACATAGCAAATGAAATATGTATGTATTTCTAATTTTAGATATGAAAAAAGTTGCAAGAAATATAAACATTTAATAGATATTTTTTCAGAATACAATTTATAACAAATTCTCAAATACACGAAATAAATCAGATAGGTTCTTGTCTGAGGCTAACATCTGCATTATACCAACGTATCATTTGCACCTTTTCTTCAATTGTATACCTTATTGTCAACAACACAACCCTCATTGAGAGGTAATATTTACTTGATAATGACAGCCTATGTTCTATTTTAAATGAATCGCTCTAATACATTGCTGTCAAATTCGTAACCATGGATATGAAAGATCCCATGTTTCACGTTAAATAAAACTCACAGTATATGATTATGTTTTTCTAACATTTAACTTTGAACGTCAACGTCAACGGCAAACTGCAACGTCAAAGACATGTTTTAGATATTAAAATGTAGTAATTGAACGGAGGATGGCTTCAACACAGAAGAGTTTTCTTGTGAATGAATCTTTTGATTCAGGTGATGTAAATTTCTGTTTGAATATTTTAGATTTTTATTTGTATATTTTAAATGGGCACCGGATTGCAAGTCTACATTTATGTTTATAAGTCTAGATATGGCGGAAGGTTGTGTGCTAGCCACATCAGATTTTTTGATCTTGTTGTTTTAAAAATCTTTCATCATTTATTCCATTATTGTGGTATATTTGTTTCTTCGTAAAATTAAAAATATAACAGTGGCAATTGACATCAAAATATATTCATGAATAAAATGTTTGATATTTTTTATAATCGTGGGAAAAGTAGTGTACATGACTTCCAAAAAAGTGTCTATCGAATGTTCCGACCTCGGCAAGCCTCGTGCGTCAACATACGATATCAATCACTATACTATCACTATATAATATTAGTTTTCGAGTTGAAAATAATCTAATTTTATAATATTTTGTTCTAGGGGATGGGCTAAAGTCCTGTTTGTACGAGGATTCTTTGAAAATTTATCCAAGATTCTGAATCCTGGAAAAGAAGAAGTTTTCTACTTTCTAGTAAGAATTGCCTGTTAAATTGCAGTGCTGCTAAATTGAATCTTCAATGCGTCTTGTAAAATTTGTTTTTTTTCAAGATTCAGAATCTTAAAACTCCTTCTTTTCCAGGATTTAGAATCTTGGTAGAATCCTCGTACGAACATGGCTTAAAACTACGATTCGATGGCTTAGTTTTCGAGTTCTGTAACTAAAATTTGACTCAAATGTGCCCTAAAATTTTCAACATTAAAATGTGCAAAATCAGTTATTTTTGGGTTTCGTATTAGATTGTTTGTTTAGTAGCGTATTCTACAACTTTCAGACTTCAGTTCTGTCGCAAGCAATTTGCGACGCCAGTATTTCTCCCAAGCAATAAAAGCAAAAACAAGGAATTAACAGCAATTCTGGGCCGGCGATGACTGATACTCCTCATTACTTGATTAATTCGCAAAGCTGCCGAGTCGGCAACGTCGCGCTCTTATCTCGAGCGCCTCTACTTAATCTTCAGGATTTTCTAACGCGACTTTACCGATTCTAAACGAATCGCCGACCTTCCTGCTAATTACAAACTGTCAACCTTTAGTTCATATCGCGCGCATACCTCGCTGTGTTCAAATATTAATGTGATTAATCTTTCTACTGTCATGTACAAACAATATCACTGGCTGGTGACTGATCATTTGAATTCCGATCGCTACACGCAACGCCAATCAAATCAAATTAACACTGGTGCCTGTGTTAAATAGATAAAAATATTATGTGGGCTATTGTGTTGCGTAACAGCTAGGCGCGTCAATATTTAATGAGCTCGACAATTAAATTATTAGCAAAAACGTTCACCAGTATTAATTTTCGCACGACCATACGATAACAGAAAATAAAAATATCAACTCGTTCATTAACATAACAAGCGTTTGTGATAAATTTAAATGATTATTTTTTACATTTGCTATTTGTTTCTGTTTTTGTAGAAACGCGATATTTTTAGTATTTTCTCACGACTATCTACGAAACTAACAGTTTCGATACAGTAAACAGTAATACCAAACATCAGTTTAACCCGGTCCATATGTTATCGAACAGGTCTTATCGCACGGTTTAAAATTTGTTTCACCTTTTAGTAGGCGTGTGTTGTCTTTCTAACATTTGATAATTTTTTCCTGTCATTAAGTATTTCGTTGTAAATTGCATTATTCCATTAAAATGGACAAATACGACATTAATAATTATTTAACTATGGGGGCAATTAATAATAATTGAGACATTAAATGTCGAAATTATTAATCGCCTATTAAGAAATGAGTTAGTTACAATATTTTTCCGTTGATCATAGCTGTTTAATTTGGAGAAAAACTACCTAATTTCATTTCATGACAAATATGTTAGGTTAGCTGAGCATCAATATTACGTGAATATTATTAGCTAGAACTGTCAAAATAATTTCATTTTATTCTATTTACCATTTTGTACGACTTACGGCCAGCTAATATAAATATTGAACGCATTCAACAAAAAATCGTTGATTAATAAAAATCATGCATTAGTAGGGATAATTAATGTATGATACTGATGAATAAACGATCAACGGAAAAAGTGAATTATCTAGTATAATTTTAAAATTTAAATATAATTTATATTCTTATGTTTCTTTGTAAATTTAAAATTATGTCAGTGACAGTTGACATTAAAATAAATTAATGAATAAATTGTCTAATATGGTCATGAGAAAATGTCTATCCAATTCTCGAGAGATTTCCGAACTCACAAGTCATGCATCATCTCACACGATATCATTCACTTTCCGTGCACGTTATATAAGTACAAATGTTTAGTTAAATTAGGAGTTTCGTCACGTTTTGCACGGTTTCCACTTGGCCGTTCTCTAGTTAATTAGTAAAATTGATTTTCGCGTTGAAGAAAATTTTGTTGTTTATGTTTACTTAACTTAAAGTCTCGTGTTTGTTATATTTAGCGCTATTGACTCGGTAACGCCGGGCTGTCGATAAATCGGAAATTATAAAAAGTGATTGACATATCACACATTGATTTCTGTGCGGACACAGTGACTGACAAATGTAGCTTTGTTGTGCTTTCTGTTTTGATTGATTCCGGTTTGTAGAGTCAGTCGATTAATAATATCACAAAGTTACAACAATGTATAAAAGGAAAAGTGCGGATTTCATCTTTCATCCGAGGGCAGATTCGTTTTACATTCCAATATATTTTTTATCGTTTCTTGAGCCATCTATATGAGATTGTGCGTTTTATCTGTCTTCAGGGTACCACAGACAGACGCTGTGACGTCAGAGCTTTGGCAATGTGGACTTGTATAAAAGATCACACTTGGTTTTACACCAGAGATAAGCCAGTCTTAAATAAAAAAACCACCACGTACCACAAAACTGTTTTACACCACAAGGGAGTTTTGTGCAATGGAATGTAAAAATAACATTAATGTTCTGGTTCGAGAAATTGTTCAATTATACTATTACGTGTCGTGAAATAAAATAATACCGGTTCTAAATACAAGAATTATATTTTGAATAATAAATTATTTGGTAAACTACTGTACAAGCGCATAACAATTTTTTAAGAAAATAAATATAATTGATATTTTCAAGTAGCGTTCGTACAACTTCCATTTCGAGTTCTGCAATCGCTCTGAGTTAAAAAAATCTGATGTGGCCAACACATAACCTCTCGCCATACTCTACTATTTTTATTTTAATAATATAATGTGTATATAAATGAAGGTACTTATTTATACTACAAATATACCATTGTGGAAGGGAATTATAGTTTTTATAATATTATTAAAGTTTATCATAACTTTATAAGTAATAAATGACATTTCATATTTTCAATTTCAATTTGTCAAAAGTCAAAAATTTATTTGACATTAACACTCAAATATTTTATTTTTTGTTTTCATTGGTAGGCAGATAATTCAAAATTGTAACATTTTTGTAGAATTTTTAACTTCTTGTAATTGGGAAATGGTGCTAGATAGAAACAACGTTTTGAATTCATATTGTAGATAGTACCTAATATTTAGTAGATACACATTGTTATTCAAAAAATCCTATTAATCCATAAATTTTGAGGATATTCCAGAAAATCTCTCCAGATCTTCAAGAAATTACCACTTCCGGTTACACGACCAACACCAAAATTTAAGCAGATCTAATCTAGGGTGATAGAATATTTTATACAAAATTTCAAATTTTTTTATTCAATGGTATTTGAATTATCGTACCTCCAACATCCATTCATCAACACACACACACACACACACACACACACACACACACACACACACACACACACACAGAGACATCATCGCGAAACTATCAAAATCGTATTATGGATCTCAAAACGTGCTTATCCATTGAAAACTCACTATAGAAATTTTAGCCTGATTACAATACCTCTCTTACAGGACTGAGTGGCGAGAGGTAAAAATAAAAAAGTCTCTCAAGTTTAATTCCACTGTGTGAATTATTTATTTACTATTAACTCATGACTCGTGGCAGGAATTATAATTCCATTTAGTGGCAATAAAGTTTGTTTGCGGTTTGTAAGTCGGCGGTTTCCGATTATAAAAAACATGGCGGAGAAGTCGTTAAGTGCTGCTCTTGGTAGAAGCAATATTGAGGTCGCAACATTCCGTACATTAGCAGGAGCTGAATCTGTATCAATTACCTACCGACATATTGCTTCTACACGCTCACGAAACAGATTCTTATAGTTCAGATATCAGCCACATACAGCCCCGTTCACACATGGATTATTTGAGGATTCTTTCATGCTTGTGAATCTGAGGAAAAATAAATTCACTGTTTTGAAGCTATCGGTCTTTTCCAAGACTCATTGAAGATTCAATTTAGCGGCACCGCTATTTGACAGGCAATTCTTTCTAGAATTATTTTTCTCAGGGTTCAGAAGAATCTTCAAAGAATCCTTGAGTGAACAGGGCTCAGGTCCCTTTTTACTTCCCCGCTCTATGTAATAGGTGTACTCGTGATTTTTTTGACAGTTCGGAATTTTAGTGAATCTTACCGTTTTAGACCCTACTGAACCCAAAAATAATGTTTAAAAAAAAGTCAGTCTGTGTGTCTGAACTTTATAAATTGAACTTTTTATATTATTAAAGTAGGTACTATCGAGTTTGGTATCACTCTAAAGCTCTCGGGAAAGGAGTTCTAGTAGAAGAATAAATAATAACATTTAAACGATCGTAAGTTATATTTTCAATAAATTATACCGAGTTTGGTATACCTATCAATTTAAAACTACTTTCTAATCGAAGAATCAAAAACAATATTTAAACGATGGTTTATTATTTTGGCGGTACTATAGGGATCGTGATAAGATTCGATGTCGAGATTTTTGTCAATAAGCACCTTTTAGTACATTTAGAACCTATTTTGACTAATGTGGATGAGGATGTCTGTGTGTAGATTTCATTGTCATTCATATCTCAATTCTACGGAACATAAAATTTTGATATTTGGCATTACACGTGTTTGAGCGTTTTAACGAAGAGCTGTTGAGATTTTGGTAAAAATCCGGCAACCGGAAATGGTACTTTCTTTGATGCATAACATTTCTTGCAACAATCTTAGAAAATAGTGTACAATTTGTTATATTTCGATACATGAAATAAGGTACATTTAACAATATTATTTTTCTACTCCCTACTGGATAACATATCTTCATACTATCATGTGTGGATAGGGATGTCATCCATACCAGGTGTGGATATGAAATTCAAGGTCAAACACGTCAAAAAATTATTAGTGCGTGCAAATTATGTTTTTATTATGACAAATAATTATTAAACACATTAAATCAATTGTTATTTAATAATTAATTATGTTTAAAAGCATGATTTTATTGAAAAAGAGAAAATAAAATTTAGAGTTATTACGTAGGCAACAATTATTCAAATGTCACAATGTGAAAAAATAATGGATGTAAACCCTACTTTTAAATAATTTTTGGCATCATGTTGAGTGCATTTTATTGCAATAACTATAATTCGTTATTTGATCGTAAAAAAATAGTCTGTACAGCTCAAGTGGATTGCCTATATCGCACGCGAACGTTTGCAGACACTCTCCCAACTTGTACAATATACTATTAATTGTTAACAAACTTATATTAAAAATTTAAAATGTTATTCAATTTATACCGAGGTTGGTAAATTAAATCTTCCAGGAAGATAAGTATAATTAAAATATAAAAAATCGTATATTTTTGGAAATTAGTGTAAGTTTCATTTTTTACAAAATTTGATCAAATTTTGCTGAATGAAGCATAAAATTAAAGCTTTTAGTTATTAAAAGTCGTTAGTCGGGGAAGTACTGTGGTGGCCACAGCAGATTTTTATAGTTTAGATATCAGTGGCGCATAATGAAATCCTAACAGCTAATCGAGTCGAGTAAATATTAACTCGTGCTCCCGACCCGCGCTGTTTGCATTGTACCGATAGTGTTGTACATTTCAAGCCAATTCATTACTTTTTAACATTTTCATTTCCATTGAGTGTAAAGATAAAATTTAGTGTCACATAATTTGATATTCGTTTCCTACTGTCGTTCTACTTTAAATTCAAGATGGCCTGGTCCTGGTACTTTTCCCCTTCAGATGCTCACGAAACAGAAAGTGAACCATAACAATTAGTGCGTGGAAATCTACAACGAGACGAGACCAGACGCACAGACATGCCCGGAATTATTACACAGAAGGACATTCTTTCGAAAAATTCCACAAATGATGAAATGGAAATGACTCATTTTACACTACGCCAGAATTATAAGATGAAAGAAAAATTTATCTTTTATTTAACTTTCTAATACGTAGTAGTAAACAGTAAACAAAATATTGAAGCTTTTAATATTTTGTTGACGTTATATTAACTTAACAATTGGGAGAGGGTTTGAAGCCATGAGACGGAAGGAGGTGCTACTAGAGCATTCCAATATGGCGGATATATTTATACAGGAAAAAATTAAATTATTAATTGCACAATATTTGACTTTTATTTGTATTATATATTATGTAAACAATAACTTTCATTGTAGAAGATTTGAAAACATTATTAAAAGTAATTACCGAACAGTGGCAAAAGAAATGTTTGCTCGAAATAAGACGAATTCTTTTTGCAAATTTAAAAAAAAATTTTGTTTCATGATCAGCACGTCGTACAGTACTTATATATCCTTTAATTTTTTGTCCTAAGTTGTGGAACAGCCTGTATTTATTCTGAACCACTTCACAGCGTTTTAGTTTTGTTAAATATAATAATCTAAAGTTATAGTTGATGATAAAAGTACAATCTACAAAATGCAAGATGCTGAATTTTAAAATTTTGCTTTAAAATCGAAATATGTTAATTTGAATTATGACAATTTTTGTTATGTTTTGAACACAAATATCAATAATTCGATCGGTTATTTCGTAGATCCAAGCTTTGTTGACAACATATTAAAATTTGAAATTAATTTATTTATAAATAAAAGCTGTACACTTTTTTACAAATATTGCAGTTTTTTTTACAAATATGGGTGCCAAAATTATTTTCCGTCCTCAAACATAAATTATTTGTTATTTTTATGTTTAATAAAACAATAAACGCTATAGAATAGCGTGCGGAATCAATGTTTTTGACTGTTTTATGCCATGGGTAGAAGATTATCAAAATCGTAAAATCGAATTGACTGATTAGCCATGATGGTATAAATTCCGGAGCAGTGTTGTTAGGTGTAGGTATTTCTCCCCTGTTAGATCGTGATGTTTATGAGGGACACGTCCCTCGGGATTGTGCCTTGGCTCTGAAATATTAAGTCAGGAAGAGTGCACTCGTGACATCCCGTGACATCCGATAACTTGATGCAAATTTACCAGAGAAACAACTGCTGCATGAAAACCGCACACGTACAATATATTGATCCACTTCATTCATGCACAACATCCCGTAATATTCAAACTGCTGAGAAGGTTGCTCAAAAATATCATAATATCAACGAAAAAATAAATATAGGTACCTATATCAAAGAATCATAGTATGTATGAGATTTCCATTTCTTAAATGGGAAAAACAATTGAAAATCGCTTCAGCTGTGTGTTCATATATGGATTCTTCGAGGATTCTTATGATTCTGAATCCTGGAAAAGATATAAATTCTGTTTGTAGCAATCAATAAATTAGAAATTATTTGCTTCCAAGACTCATTGAAGACTCAATATAGCGCTGCTATAGTGATGCCGTTTGTCGAGAGTGCACTCGACCTTCGTCTCGACTCGGAATTTCAAAAAATAAAAAGTCGCTCTCGTCTCGTATCTAAATTTCTCGACTAATCTTGACATGGAGTCGAGAGTCTCGAATATCTCGAATCAACTTGGGTTATGTGGTATTTACTTATTTGACATGCAAAACAAGTCAGTATTAGTTTGTTAGTGTTAGTGCGGCCTAGGTCCAGTCTTATGGTATTACTTATATAGGTACGTATTTTGTATGAAATAACTCTTTTGTGATATATTTAACTCTAACTAATACATTAATAAATATTTATTTTATTCCACGGTACTTCATCTATACTTGACTATAGTTACCTAAATTTATAATTCTTATAATTAAAATTAATTTTTGTTGATTAATAAAAATGTTTCGTCATTAAGTATACTGTTACATAATTTTAGAAATAGGTATTATTTTTATTAAATCTAATTGATTTATGTAGATCAAAATAAAGATTTCATGTTTAAACATGTAAGTTTGTAACATTTATTGTTTGTTGATCATGGGAATATTACTTAAAATTTGATAGTATTTTAATTATTTTTTTTGTTCAAAACTGTTTCAAATAATTTTTTACCTTCCGCTTACCTGTAAAGGAAGGTATTGGAATCATGCAAAAAATCGGGTGGTGAATTTTTAGTGGATGAGCACGAATTAGGGTCCTTACAACTCATTTTTGATAGTTTCACGATGATGTCTGTGTGTATGTGTGTGTGTATGTGTGTGTGTGTGTGTGTGTGTGTGTGTGTGTGTGTGTGTGTGTGTGTGTGTGTGTGTGTGTGTGTGTGTGTGTGTGTGTGTGTGTGTGTGTGTGTGTGTGTGTGTGTGTGTGTGTGTGTGTGTGTGTGTGTGTGTGTGTGTGTGTGTGTGTGTGTGTGTGTGTGTGTGTGTGTGTGTGTGTGTGTGTGTGTGTGTGTGTGTGTGTGTGTGTGTGTGTGTGTGTGTGTGTGTGTGTGTGTGTGTGTGTGTGTGTGTGTGTGTGTGTGTGTGTGTGTGTGTGTGTGTGTGTGTGTGTGTGTGTGTGTGTGTGTGTGTGTGTGTGTGTGTGTGTGTGTGTGTGTGTGTGTGTGTGTGTGTGTGTGTGTGTGTGTGTGTGTGTGTGTGTGTGTGTGTGTGTGTGTGTGTGTGTGTGTGTGTGTGTGTGTGTGTGTGTGTGTGTGTGTGTGTGTGTGTGTGTGTGTGTGTGTGTGTGTGTGTGTGTGTGTGTGTGTGTGTGTGTGTGTGTGTGTGTGTGTGTGTGTGTGTGTGTGTGTGTGTGTGTGTGTGTGTGTGTGTGTGTGTGTGTGTGTGTGTGTGTGTGTGTGTGTGTGTGTGTGTGTGTGTGTGTGTGTGTGTGTGTGTGTGTGTGTGTGTGTGTGTGTGTGTGTGTGTGTGTGTGTGTGTGTGTGTGTGTGTGTGTGTGTGTGTGTGTGTGTGTGTGTGTGTGTGTGTGTGTGTGTGTGTGTGTGTGTGTGTGTGTGTGTGTGTGTGTGTGTGTGTGTGTGTGTGTGTGTGTGTGTGTGTGTGTGTGTGTGTGTGTGTGTGTGTGTGTGTGTGTGTGTGTGTGTGTGTGTGTGTGTGTGTGTGTGTGTGTGTGTGTGTGTGTGTGTGTGTGTGTGTGTGTGTGTGTGTGTGTGTGTGTGTGTGTGTGTGTGTGTGTGTGTGTGTGTGTGTGTGTGTGTGTGTGTGTGTGTGTGTGTGTGTGTGTGTGTGTGTGTGTGTGTGTGTGTGTGTGTGTGTGTGTGTGTGTGTGTGTGTGTGTGTGTGTGTGTGTGTGTGTGTGTGTGTGTGTGTGTGTGTGTGTGTGTGTGTGTGTGTGTGTGTGTGTGTGTGTGTGTGTGTGTGTGTGTGTGTGTGTGTGTGTGTGTGTGTGTGTGTGTGTGTGTGTGTGTGTGTGTGTGTGTGTGTGTGTGTGTGTGTGTGTGTGTGTGTGTGGTCAAGGGTTGTTAGTCGCATAACTCAAATGCGAATTACCCGAAAATTTTGATATTTGGTATTTAACATTTGTATATAAATTGGAAGAGCTCCCTAGATTTTGGTACAAATATCTTCATCGGAAGTGATATTTTTTGAAGATTGAAAAGGTTAATTGTCAAAATTGTATATAAATTTGGAAAAATATAGTATTTATTTGTAATGAGAATAAGAGGAAAAGTTATTTGCAACTTACGTTATAAAAAAATTGTCTTTATCTGGTAGCATTAAAGAACTGCAGTAAAATTTAAAAAATAAATTTATCAAATAAAACGTTGATATCTTGTAATCCATGATCGGTTGATTTTTGTTTCTGCGTAAAAAATATTGACAGGTGAGACGGGTGACAAGTTGGCATACTAGCGCTATATAATTCCTAAGTAAGATATTAAATGTAGTAATTGAACGGAGGATGGCTTCAATACAGCAGAGTTTTCCTGTGAATGAATCTTTTTATTCAGGTGATGCAAATTTCTGTGTTTGAATATTTGAGATTTTTATTTGTATATTTTAAATGGGCACCGGATTGCACGTATACATTTCTGTTTAAAATCTAGATATGGCGGAAGGTTGTGTGATGGCCACGTCAGATTTTTTTAAATACAACTTTTTTTGTGAAAGATCTCATTTATGATCTGGTCTAGTCCTGATATTCCAGCATTATTAGCATCTAAAAATGCGTCACAGACAAAAGGTGAAAATTTTTTGAGAATAATTGTTTAATATCCTATCATATTCACAAAAATAGTTACTAATTAATAATTATATAAGAGTCGACGAGACTCTCGGCGAGATTTGATACTGATCTCGTCTCGGTTCGAATTTGTAGTCGAGACTTGCCTCATGGTCTCGTCTCGATTTTCTCGACGAGACGAGACGAGACCGAGACTAGTCTCGATTCTCGCGGCAACACTAGCTGCTATTTGACAGGCAATTCTTACAATTTTATTCTTAGGGTTCAAAAGCATAAAAGAATTTCAAAAGCATAAAAGAATTCTTGTGTGAACTGGATCTGGGCTTAATTGAATGTAGTATTTACACTTCTTATTAAAGATATTAAGATAAATTTTTGAATTGATTTGCTGTGGGTTTAGTGCATGAGCTGACAAAAAGATAAATTTAATAGACAGATAATGTATGTACGTTAAATAATATTCTATAATTAGAGAATTAATGTACCGTCCACATCAGATTTTTTGTCCATCCTCTTGTTTAACTTGTCTTGCTTTTATGCTGACAAAGCAAATTTGCAGTTTTTTAATAATTGGTGTTTCCCTTTCTTTCAGTGAAATTGGGTCGGGTTTTAATAAATAATTATGTAAATTGCGGGCTTGGGGATGGAACATTAGTTCGGCGTGTGTATACATGTATTATTAGCTTGTTGTGTGTAAATAGGCGCCGTTAGTACACAATGCATTGATTCAATCAGTTGGTATAGAGGCCCGGCGCCCGGGCCGCCTGTATCAGACTCACGCGTAATTTACTTGATAGAGATAGTTATTACATCAATTAGAGCTAATGAAATGATATTCGAGAGGACACGAAAGCTCAATCAAATAATTAAAAAAACGATTCGTTGATTTTGAGGAAAAAATATTGTTCCAAATAGTCGGTTTGTGTGTCTAGCTGGATGTCAGATAATTTAAAAACGCGTTCGAATTTTATATTTAATATTTTGTGCCAAATACTGACTGAGCCTAAAAACTATATTATTCTGTCATTTCTGCCTTCATTTTAATTATCGTTGAAAAGAGAAAAAAATCTCTATTAAGACGGGTCAAAGCGAACTATGAGCTCCATATGAAAATTTGAATTTGGTTTAAGTAAATTTCTCAAAATCTGTAGGAGATAAAAAAATTTGAGGACTGATATGAATTCTTCGTTAAAAACTGCTTATAGAACGTGCAAATTAGAATCTTGTACTAAATCCAACAAAAGAGTTATACATGAGAAACTAAATTGGCAAAATTTACATTTTTGCGTATACCTACCTATCTAGTGGGAAAACAAAAACATTTCTAAATTGGCCTCCTAAAGGCGCAACTTTTGTCTAATTTAACCAACTTCGTATCTCTTATGGTTCTCGAGATCCCCATGCTTAAACAGTTTCATAGGACACCCTGTATCCTGTATACAGGGTGTTTCTATACCTCTGCACGCAAATTTAGTAGGTTATATAATTTGATATACTTACTGATTACAGAAAAAAAAAGATTTTCTCAAAATTCGCAAAAATAAGGGTAGGTAGTGAAAATATAAGTGCCACTGGTTTGAAAGTCTATTTAAATGTTTATTTATTAATTATTACATATACAATGGAACTTATATTATCACTAATTTTAAAAAAATCTAGTTTTTTTCTGTAATCAGTATAGCAAATTATATAACCTATTAAATCGTGAAGAGGTATAGAAACACCCTGTGTATTAGGAAAGTAAAAACTCACTTTCATACCACCGCGAGTAAAGTAAAGTATGTAAGTATCTCACCATCATGTTGAAGGGCGGCAGTGTGTGGTTGGAGGCGGGCGCCCACAGCACGGGCACGCCAGCGTTGCCGGCCGCCAGGGCCACGGTGAAGGCGGCGCGGGAGTCGCCCACGACGAAGGCGGCCACCACGTGGCGGCCCTCGAAGCGCTCGCACACGCCGCGCAGGAACTTGCTGCTGAACCCCGCGCCGTCCGGCAGCTCCACGAACAGCGGCTCCACCGTCACGTTGTGCGCTAGGTGGTAGGCCTAACGACAAAACACTCACAGTTCACACTCATGCAACAGAAGCCTGGAAAAGAGGAACTTCACTGTTTTCATGCATCAATTCATTCTTCTTTTCCAACACTCATTGAAGATTCAATTTAGCGCACTACAATTATTTTTGTCAAAATTTAAAGTGTGAAGGAATGCTTAAAGAATCCTTGTGTGAACAATAATGTAGATTCGTAGCATTTCTGTTTATCCTAGTGTGAGAGAGACATTATTACTGGATCCGTGTATTAGAGTAATCTAGAGATATCTAGGATCCTGAGCTGCGCGAGAAGGCGGACCTTGTCATGTAAGTATTGTCCGTTTTACAAAAATGGAGCTGGCGAGTATATGCTACACTGCACTTTAGTTAATTTTCAAAGGAAACTAAAATATAACTCAATTACAATCAATTACAAAATTCACAGCGTTGCACGAAGCAAAACACTACGAACGGCAACATGTCTGTAGAACAGACAGTAGCGTAGTTTCCTCTTGTTTATCATCTATGCCTCCCTTTTTAAGACGAGAATTCGTACTTCGCGCAGGGTTCTACTTACTCATAACTGAATTTACTTCTACCATCGTTATCGTTGTTTATCATCATAAAATGCACAGTCTGAACTGGCCCGTATTTACTGCCTCTCTCTAACAAAGTTCTACTGTCCTATCCTGTGAAAATTTACTACAGTATTTTCAAATTTTCTTGACACCCACGTGACTTAGTGACGTCACAAATAATTATATGATTCAAAATTAAAACTTAAGTTACAATTTTACTCGATTTGGCGCAACCGGTTTATAAATATCTGTCAAAATGAAATAATTTGTTTAAAAGTAGGTAGGTACTGAACTTGATGATTTGGATAAATGTATCTGAAACTTCAAATTGTAAACGTTTGACTTGGTCTGCTATTGGGAGATTAGGCCATGCCTCCTAACTGCCAGTGTTGTAACTTATCTAGATAATTTTATCTAGATAAATCATCTAGATAATATATATTTATATATTATCTTATCTAGATAATTTTTTTCTTATTTATATCTATTATCTAATCTAGATAAAATTACAAATTATCTTTATTTATTTTTTAAATATTATCTACATAATAATTTTAATAAAATTAGAACAAATTTTTTTCATTTATAATTTTAATCGAATTCAAAAAAATGTAATCAAATTGTGCAAACATAACAACGCACAAATTTGCAACGCTGCCGGTTCGCTAGCTGGTACCGCTTATACTTTAGAACATGTCATTTATATATTTTATACAAGGTGGGCCAGAAATAATTACGAATTTGAAGTACAATTCACATACAAATTTTTATTTCTATAAAAATTTACATCTGGGAGATTTTTTTCTTAAAAATAACGTCATCCAGGTGTGCACCATCGCGCTGCAAACATTCTTCGAATCTGATGCCTCTTTGACGGTCGTAAACGAGATGTTTGCTGGGAAACTGATATCGCGCCGAGGTGACATTGCATGGCCTCCTAGAAGTCCAGATCTAACGCCACTGGACTTTTTTTGTGGGGATATCTAAAAAGTAGAGTCTACTCCAATAACCCAGCCACGATTAACCAGTTGAAGACCAATATCCGGGAAGAAATGGCAGCTATTCCCCGTGCAATTCGAAGAATGTTTGCAGCGCGATGGTGCACACCTGGATGACGTTATTTTTAAGAAATGAATTTCCCAGATGTAAATTTTTATAGAAATAAAAATTTGTATGTGAATTGTACTTAGTTTTTTTTAATGATTTTTTCAAATTCGTAATTATTTCTGGCCCACCTTGTATTATCTATGAATTAGGTATCTAATATTTATCTAGATAAAAATTATTTTTTATCTATTATCTAGATAATTTCTTCAATTATTATCTATTATCTTATCTAGATAAATAAAAAGTAAGTTATTTTTATCTTTATCTAGATAAAAAATATTGTTACCTATTAGGTACAACAAAAATAGAAGTTTTACGAGTTGTATTTTCTTAAATCGGCGTACAAAAGTAGAAAAGACTATAGATACAAAAAAAAAATTCGAGCAAGTACTTCACCTGCTAGGCGCTAGCTACGCCATTGACGTTGAATCTTTAAGACAATGAAGACACCTTGGCTTCACCAATTACCTGCGTGATGTTGGCGAGCGTCTTGTTGAACGCGCGACTGAACAGCTGCGCATTGTTGCCAGCGATGGCGAAGTACATCTGGTTCCTGCCGCTAGTGACTAGCGACGCCGCCGCGACTAGCAGCAGCGCCAGCACCGTCAGCAGCCACATCATGAGGACGAGGTGCAGGTGGCACTGCACTGGCGACCCATGTGCACACTAGCTCCTCTACTACACCCGGCAGCTGCGCTCATGTTTCAGCCGCGCCTTGAAGTACCAGGACCAGGAGTGGTGGTGACGGTGGAAGATTCTCATGATCCGGACATCTGTAAACAACACAAATACGTCATACTTCATTCCGGCTAATTCATTTCATTACCAGTCTTATCCATAATTGTTTATATTTACTAAAAAACGTTTCTCATGTATCACTTTATACATTGCCTTTTTGCCTATAAAGGTTGGTGGAGGTGAATGTGAACATAGGGAAATATATGACAATTGAGTTATCATGCTAGGCATCTTTGATATACGTGGAATACTGTCAATGTCAAAGTAGTTGTCATTATTGAAATTTTATTTTCATTAAAATAGTGTTAAAGTGTCAAGAAGAAAGAGCGACAACCCTGGATGAACAACAAATTAAAATTTTAGATGCATTTGCAACATTTACGCCATAAATTTTAAATAATGTTAGAATTTGATTTTACAATCGTTTAGGCTACTGTTTGACAGATGGAGGAAATTTGTTTGAATATTTATTGTAAATTCTAGTTAAATTATTATTGTTGTTTTTGTTTTATAATTTATTTAACAATGAAAATAAATATGTTTCTGCTCTCTTTTCATAATATAGTTATTTGTTTCATTAATACAAAAAATGCATGATTTTGGGACGAGTAAGACGGTTGCCGGACGACGCGCAGCGGAGTTCGGCGATCTTACGAGTCCCAAAATAGCATTTTTTGTATGAATGAAACATAATATTTTTTCGCTGGCCGCTTAAATAGATGTAATTTCATAATTTCATTGTATTAGGAAGAATAGATTTACTTTTTGTACAATTGTGATCATAAACAATCTCCAAATGGCCTCCTTTTTTACAAAAAACAATGACACAATTGCATCAAATACATCCGGTTGGCGAAAAAGTACTTTTAGTATACTTACTAACATTCAACATGCACTTTTTGATTTTATTATTATTTCTGTTATTCATTACTCTTTTTGTCAGACAAATTCACATGTTCACATTTCACCTCCACCAACCTGTATAAGAAAATACATTATCAAATAAATAATATTCCGCGTTGTCGATTTATCAATGTTCACTTTTTGTGCAAATAAAAAATATAGGTACCTATACGTCAAACCAAAAGGTAAGGTAAATCGAACTCATGACAGCAATGTTATTTCCACGTTTGAGAATTTGTATTTGATTCGATATTGTTCATTTAAGGAAAACTTAAAATTTAGGTGGAAGCGGTGCAACTGGCCATTAGCAATCACTTGTAAAGATAGTAACCTAGGTAACTAGCAAATACTATTGACAGCAGAGTACATTTTTTTCTCATATTCTATTGTGATGAGTCAAAATTTTCGAGTGTGAATTTTTGATGGATATTTTTGTGAGTAGTAGTAGTAGTAGTAGTAGTAGTAACTGTATATGAATATATTTGTATAATAAATAAAATGAATAAAGTATGGCGGGAGGTCTTGTTCTGACCACATTTGATTTTTGTTAGTATTCAGAAGCGTGAACAAGGCATACTAAGGTGTTTCAATTGGGTGAGAATGCCGTGGTTTTGAGTGGGTCAGGTTCAGCAGAACAATTTGTAGCAATTTATAACAAGGCCGGGCGGTCGCTATTAAAAACGTCCGTCTCTTGGCAGAGATAAATCCGCCACAGATTGATTTAAGCCTTAACGGCGCACGTGAAAGCATTTAAATTGTCCCTCCGTTGGTCATGGAAACGAATCCAATCCACTGTCGGTCGATCCGGAGTTTTTATTACGTTCGACCAATTGCTACAATACGAACCTTCACCTAGGAAATCATATTCACAGGAATATTTAATGTCACTTTAATGGAATCCATAAAAGGTATTGAATTTCTCTCCTCGTAAAATTTTGATTTCACTGCGCAAATAAATACAGCAAAGTTTCATTCACTTGTACAAATACCAGCGCAGTAAAAGAAAATTTGTTTATATTGACTATTTATTTTACGAGGCCATAAGCTTTGTAAAGACTGTTTATCAATACTTATTATGAATTTTTTGAAAACTGAAAATATTAGCTAGAGAGCCACAATATAAAATTGTACCTGATTTTACCACTTGCTAGAAATAACTTTTTGTGTTAATTCAAGTCTTGCCTTCCAGAAAATGTTACATCCGGGGTATTTCAAACAGGGCGCTATTTTAAAGAAGTGTTTTAACATGTACTAAGTGACTTATTTTACTACTTCTGGTACTTGATGTACATAATAAGGAGCATTCCAAGAAATTATTAAGCACTAAGCCAGAAAAATTTACCGGTTGTAAATGTCTGCCAGATGCTTTCAAGTGATTCGAAGTGCGCATAATATCGGAAAATGTCGTGTGACACATGTCACCATGACGTCCCTCAATTTGCGCACTTCGAAGCACTTTCAAGCATGTACGACCGGTAAATTTTTCTGGCGTGATGCTTAATTTTTTTGAATGTTCCTTAGTAGTCACATCAAAAGTACTAGAAGTAGTAAAATAAGGCACTTAGTACATGTAAAATACTTTTTTTCACGACATGCGGAGAAAACACAATTTTCTTCTCGCGAAATAGTGAAGAAAGTAAATTTATTATTTTATTGAAAATGCAGATTTTACTGTAAACCATTATTTTAAAATTATTATGTTTTGTACTTTCTTTTTCTACTATTTCACGATTTTACAACTTAAATTTAATTTGGCATATTGGCTGCATTTCGTTGTTTTCAAACGTCATTCTGACAGATGGCAGTTATAACCTAACTTCTAGTTATGTGTTTCTTCTACATTTACAATGTTTTTAAATATGTCGTGAAAAAATGTTGTGTCTAACACAAGAGGAAAGCTCTTTTTCCACTCTTGCTCGATTGCCTCACTCGCTTCACTCGTGACACAAACTTTGAGCTCGAGTGGGAAAAAGAAGCGCTTTCCTCTCTAGTTGGACAAATAACTATTTTTAAATGGCGTTCTGTTTAAAATACCCCGGATGCAAATTTTATATTTACATTTTATTGAAGACGGAACAAAAAGTCATTTCTGGCAAGTGGTAACATCAGGCACGATTTTTAATTACGGCTCTCTAGCTTATAGGTAAAGGTAACTTTAAAGTAAAGTGAAGATTTTTAGTATCACAGCTGATATTAAAGTGTTACTTTATCGACTATTTTAAGGGTAGACAAAGTACTTAATAGGTTTATTATTTAACGAGAACATAATGTAGGATATAATTTAAGAGGATGCAAGTTTATGCACGAGCTGAAGGCGATTTTGTAAGTAAAACATGTCTTTAAAAATTTATTAATTAAAATATTAATCTAACCTTACATTTTGATGAGATGACAATGACAGAAACGTTGAATAATGGACTCATAATACAATAGTGTGTCTTATAAAGGAGTTTATCTTACTATAATTACCTACATAATGTATGTATTATTAAATGGTCGTAAATAAAATTAAATATTAATGAGTTATGCAATGGCAAAACAATTAAAAATTAAATAAATTTATGAAGTTCCATATGGAAACAGTGACCCAAAACTGTTTGATTTAAAGACATGTAAATTAAGTTTACGAATTTTGAAAACATTATTTCAGTTCCATATTCAGGAAGTGTCTACTATTTATTATGTGTCGTTAAAATTATATACTCTGTATACAAAATTTTTTTTTCTGGAGTTATAGAAACACCTGTATGTGAACAATTTATTTTACGAGGCCACGCTTCGTAAAGAATGTTTATCAATACTTATACCGGGTGTAGAATTTTTTTCTGACCTATAGGAAATACAATGTTAAAATTTTAATTTCGCTCTAAGTTTTTTCCTATTGTTTTTAGAGCCAAACTGTAAATACAAAAGATGTTCAGAATAAAAAACTTCATCCAACGAGCGCTTATTTATTGATATAAAACGTTCCTGTCACGAGATAAACGTAAATTAAATTTGGTAAATTTGAGCTGTTTACATAAAGTGCCATGAAAAATAAAATGAATTAGTCAGATCAAAAAAATAAACACTTCAATTAATTACGATAAAATGTACCTTAGGAAGAAAAGAAGGAAAATAAAATAATTATTAATTTATTTTTTTGATTGTGAATCCTTCTTATGGTCCAATAAATCAATTAGAACAACTATTTCAAATCTGTCAACTGTCAGAGTAACGGAATAAATATTTTTGTTTTGTTTAATTTTACATGGCAGTCTGAAACTAGCCTAAATTTTTAATTTTTATTTCATGTTTATTTCGTGAAAGAAATCGATTTGAACAAAAAATTTAAGCTTATTGGATGCAGTTTTTTATTCTGAACATCTTTTGTATTTACAGTTTGGCTCTAAAATCAATAGGAAATTAAAATTTTAACATTGTATTTCCTATAGGTCAGAAAAAAATTCTACACCCGGTATACACGGTTTAGCTATAAATTTTGAACGAGTGAAGAAAAAAAAATTGAAAATTTGGGGATCACTAAAACGTTTGGGTCATTGCGAGACCGACGAAGGTCGACAATTTGAACATTTGTTATAAAAATCGTAACGTGCAAAAAACATTAAAATTCATTAAAATTTCTTGAAAGAATTAAGATACCTATCCGATTTTAGTTTATGTGGATGTGTTTCTTTTTTCATTACTTTTAAAACTAAGGAAAACTCGACAAAAATGTTGCAACTCCACGTTCATGGAAGTTCTAAACTATCTAAGAATGTAGTTTTTAGACGCTTTAAGAGATCCCCACATTTTCAATTTCTTTTCTTTACTCGTTCAAAACTTATAGCTCCGTCCCGGGACTTTTGGGAAACCTGTAAAGCAGAAAGAAACGTAGGAAAAAATTATGAAATTACATTTAATGTCCGGTTTCCGATATATCACGTCAGACATCAAAAAACTTGGAAAATTGTACAAGTTTCATGGTCTGTCCAAAAGAAACCAATAGTTTTTGTTGGTGTATCACTATCATTTGTTTTTATCCAACGCTTCCCTTGATAAAACTTGTGACCCACTTCCAGGCAGGAGCTCCAGCTAATTACATTCGCTAATTGTTATAAATTAATTGCTGCGAGAACTTTTAACTTTTAAAGCTTTTTTACACTGTCAAGTCAAGCCACTGCCTTACAAACATTAATTCTACTTCAATGAACAACACGGTATTGTCCTTAAGTCTGTAACTCAATAGTGCTGAACCTTATTTTGGTGTACGGTGGACGTATACATATTTAACGCGGCGAAAGTGTAGTCTAAGTACTCGTGTTGTAAGATAAATGGTTTGCCGACAACCAAACTTGTTAAAAAGTCATGAGGGGCTCTACACAATAGGATTCCAAGAGGTTTGTTCACATCTACACTGAAATCTACCTCCCATTTACATGAGAAAATATTTTTTAAAGGACGTGGCTACTGTGATGAAAATTAAATTCCGAACAGGTAAGAAAAACAAATCGCATGTGGCCAGCACAAGACCTTTCGCCATACCTATTTTATTCTTTTTACTTATTATACAAATATTATTGATATATAGGCACTACCTACTACTACTACTACTCACAAATATATTTTAGTCATTTTATTTAAACTGCAGAAGAAGATATAAACGATATTTTACTATTGTCACTGTCACTGTTATGTCATAATCATTTAAATTTTACGTAGTAACAAATATTAACGATCATGGACTACAAGATACAGAAAAAATATAAAACACCGGTTGTAGATAACAATCACATAATGTTTAATTTAAAATTTAAAAAATTGTCTTAAATTTATTATTTATCGAAATATTTTTTAAATGTACTATTTCCGGTTTGTAGGATTGAAACCAAAATTATATTGTGTTTTTAAGAATCGTATTAAAAATTAAAACTTAAAATAGGTACAAAATTTGAAATTTTGATGTTTGCTATTTTTTGAGTTATTGTGAACGAAAAAATTGTAACATACATACGAACGAACGAACGCACAAACATTCGCACACGCACACACAAACACACAGACATCATCTCAAAAATGTGTAATTCGTATTCTAGAGACCCTAAAACGTGCTTATCCACCAAAAATTCACACTCGAAAATTTTAACCCATCATAATACCTCCCTTATAGAATATTGAGGCGGGAGCTAACAAAACTTAATCTTTTATAATATTTAACTTAAACGTGTACAAATTCCAGCAAATTGCAGTTTTAGCTCCTGATTACGTATAAATTTTATACATTAAATAATGAAACACTATAAAAAATACGACTTAACATTACACGTGAATAAAGTTTATCGTTGTTTAGTGACCATATAAAATTCAATGTTGTGCTTAAAGTTAAAACTACTCTCCAAGTGTAACCCTCATCATGTATTTGTGCGGTAAAATTATTAACCATTGCAGTCTCTTAGTGAACAATTAAATAATTTTCCATCATTGACTGTGAATCATTTAAATAATTTAAAAAAAATATTTTGTGTAAAACATAGCACAGTCTCGTGCATTTTATTTTTTTCTGCCCAAACCGTAAGAGATATCCTATAAAACAAAGGAAAGCAAAAGTTTTCAAAATTTCATCTAAATCGAACAAAGCATTTTTAGTTATAATTAAAATTAATTTTTTGAACAGAAACTTTGAAGGTTTAACGGTACATTTTCGGATATAGGTAAGTTTGGTTTAATCGTCTTATTTTGGGCCCAGGAAGTTGTGTACACTTATTTCAGAGACAACCTGTATATCCGCGTACAACTTCATTTTCATTTATTTATTGTAGGATAAACTAAATGAATAAAACATGATCATTCTTGAATCTTACATACCTACTCTGTTTTAGCAAAATTACCCTCATAAATATTGTCTTTGAAATATGTACTTAAACAACAATCACATTATTATTAAGAGGCCCGTCTACCGCCTAAAATTCAGCATAAAATGTACTAAAGTACTAACTTAGCGAGTATTTTGTGGCCAGTACAAGATTAGAAAAATTTCATTTCAACAAGGATTTAATAGAGAAAGAATGGGTCTACAGATGTGCCTTTAAAATTTTTTGAAAAATTCAAAAAAAAATTCAATTTATGAAAATTTTATACGGATATATCTCATGATAGGAATTAATTTTTTAAATTTTAAAAAGGCACATCTGTAGATCCATTCTTTCTCTATTAAATGATTATAATAACATTATCTGAAATTTTACTCTCAATGAAAACACTTTTACAGTATTTTTCAAATTCTAAATGACATTGCATAGCTAGGAGGCGGCAAAGTACGAGTTTCGGGCTGGTTTCTGGCAGTCGTAGTAGTGGGGAAGAGAGTAGAATAGAAAAATAGTAAAATCGAGAGTATTCTAGGAATGCGGAAATCTGTTTTCTATCATTTATTTCGTAGCTAACTAGCAATTATTCGATTTGTTTCTGTAAAATTTTAATTTTACTTAGAAATCTATAAAAATATCCGGGGTTTTCCATTTTAAATAAGGAAGTTGATGTCGCTTCCAGCTAAACAGGAAGAAATTTAAAAAAAACCTATAATATAAATGTAATTGACTTAAAAATACAATTTTTTTTGAGTGCGCCTGTTTCAGAAAACTCCTGGTATAATACACCGTGGTAAAAATGTTATACACAAAAAATGACCAGCAAATGGGCCTCATTTAATAGGAATAACAAACAAAAATTTCCACCAGTG
The DNA here is from genome assembly GCA_947534325.1 of Agonum fuliginosum. Classification (NCBI taxonomy): domain Eukaryota; kingdom Metazoa; phylum Arthropoda; class Insecta; order Coleoptera; family Carabidae; genus Agonum; species Agonum fuliginosum. The sequence continues at coordinate 42,770,194 of OX384029.1, forward strand.
GTTTGCATTTGTTTATTGCATAGCCAAATATACAGATATCCACCATATTGGTATGCTACCCTTCTGTCTCATAGCTCCAAGCTCCAACCTTTCATCCAAAAAAATCACAATATGCTCTCTCTATAATTTTCTATACTCTAAGGGCAAAACGTAATCAAATAATGAATTTAATTACCGTACAGCTTCAAGTGACAATGTCTCCTTCAGTGTACGGCGTACTGGTAAACCTAGGAATATGAAAAAGCTATTGTTCGATTGATGACTTTGGTTTTATCCCTGCAAAGTAATCTCGCTAACAATACTCTCGACAACGAAGTTATGAATTGTTCATCTAATTTGAACTTCTGAACTCGAAGGAAACTTGAGGTGTAACAAACATCCATTTTTTCATCAAGATAAATTACAAGCGAAACAGCAGTCTCGATAAACAAAGACACAGTGTTTTGTTAGTAATGGATACCAGAGCTTGAGTCGTTTGTTTCTGTTGCTGCGGTAAATAAATAAACAAACAATGCAGTGGACTGTCAAGCTACTGCAGTTGAACAGTTGAGAATAGCAAATCAGTTTAATATTTTATTTTATAAAGGCACTGCCAGTTTAAGTAGTTTATTTATGACACATCTCTCTATCTAAGTTCAAGCAATATCATTCAATTTATTTCGAACTTCCACTCTATAAATCAAACTATCTACGATTACATAAGAAATATCTTTTTGCAAAAAAAATCTTAATTCTGCTTATTCTACTAATTTAATAAATAATTACTTATATTATATCAAATTTAATAGTTTCATGTTCATGTAATATGTAAACGATAATGTAAATTATTATTACGCAGAAGATGTCAACTGTACTGTCACTGTCATAATCATCCAAATTTCTGTAAAAACAAATTTCATATGATCATGCACAACAAGATACTGGAATTTCAAAAAAATTGTTAAATACTACTAGATTAAAAAATTGTATTTAAAATCATCTGTAGCCATAGATAATTATATTTTCTTTTATTCTTAATTGCAAAAATTGTCATAAATAAATAATACTAATTTATTTAAGGAAAACTATATCAAGCTTTAAAAGTACTACTTCCGGTTTGCGGTTTTCTACCAAAATCTAATCCGATATTATGATCCTGAAACGTGCTTATACATCAAAAACTCATTCCCGAAAATTTTGACCCATTACAATACCTCTATTATAGAATATTAGGCGAGAGGTGAAAACTTTCTTAGCAAAAATAAGTAAAGAGTAAAATTCAGCACAAAACATACTAACGTAGCGAGTGTTTTGTGGCCAGTACAAGAATGGTAAAATTGTATTTCAACCAGAATTTAATAGAGAAATAATGGATCTATAGATGTGCCTTTTTAAAATTTTAATTAAAAAATTGTACATGATTATAAAAATGCCGAAAAATTCAATTTATGCAAACTGTACATAGTTATGTTTCCCGATAGAAATTAATTTTTAAAATTTTAAAATTTCACATCTGTATAGACCATTCTTTCTCTATTAAATGTTTATAAAAACATTATCCTGAAGTCAATAATAATCTGACAGTTTACTCGCAACGAAAACACTTTTACAGTATTTTTCAACTTCAAAATGACATTGCATTGCTAAGAGACGGCAAAGTACGAGTTTCAGGCTGGTTTCAGGTAGCCGTAGTAGTGGGGAAAAGAGTGGAATAGAAAAAAAGTAAAATCGAACATATTGTAGAATTTTATAAATTGTAAGGGGTGACTTTGTGGATGTAAAATTGGTTGGCGTTTCGTCTGTAGATTAGATTTCCGCCGTGTCGTTAGCATGAATTTTTTGGGTGAATTAATTCTCATTTAACCGGTAATTTGCTCAATTACAAGTTGTCGCTTTGCCGGTCCTGTAATAAAACTAATTTGCTGTTTAGAATAAAATCTCCCTGTCTGAATCAGTGCGTCATTCATACTATAATTAGTGAGTTATTGGTTGTCGTTGAGCGAGTTATTGGCTGTCGATGAAGGAAGTGTCATTTTGCGCAGGAAATGCAATCCAAGGACAAAACCTACGCCACTAATTTCCGCCGGCGGACGTGTGAAGCAGATAATTGAGTTGTGCTTTGTTTGCAACTCTAACAGAATTACCACTCGCGCATTCTTTACCGGGGAATTATTAAAAGATAAACATGTTTTCTTTGCTTTAAACTAAACCCAGAACCAAGAACAGATTTCAGCTAAACTTCTTTAACTTTATTCAGGATTCATGAATATGGATTGTCTTATAAAACAGAACTGCAAGAGAAGAAAATAACTTGCATGAATATTAAACACATTCGCAACAAATATTTTTATTCCAAAAATGTATAAGATAAGTAGCACTTTAATTATTTCAGGATTACAAAAATCTAAAAATATTTTCTGGCCAGCACATTACCTCCCGCCTTATTTCTACAATATTTGATCACTTATAATTTACACATATTATTATTAATTACAATTATGAAATATTAGATTTTAACGTTTTACAATAAATTAAATTTTAAATCAGCCAAACATCTTAAGATTATGTCTTAAAACTAAAACAGTGTTTATGTTATTTTCACTGATTTTCATTGTTATTCAAAATTTTATTTAAAAGTTATATTTTAAAATAATAATTTGGAATAATTACTAAGCAAATTTGGAGAGCATATACTACAAAATATTGTATGTAACAAGTCTAGCAAGAGCTCAAAAGTTTACGTTTAAATTAGATATTTTATGGTTATAGTTTCCGTTTATAAGTTTTGAAGGTTTCTTCCAGATATCCAGCTAAGCACTAGATTTGGAAATCCCAAAATAACAGGAATATACCTAGCTTAAGATAGATGGACCATTGTTATTCTCTTTTCGCACAGTGATCCATCTATTTTAAGATAGACATGCTAATATGTTACTATGGATTTTCAAATCCAGTTCTTATCTGGGTATCTGGAAGGAAACCTCAACACTTAGGATTTTCTACAAATCTATGCCCTATAGTAGAATACATAAAGAGCACATTATGAAAGAGAACTACAACCATAAACTAATTTTAATGTCAACTTTTGAGCTCTTGGTAGACTATATATACACAAACTGAGTTTTGGAGGATTCATCTAATTTAAAGACTCGGCTTGAGCCTCGCCCGTAAGTAGATTTGTCCTCTAAAACTCTATTTTGTGTAATTATTACATAAGTAACTATTTTATTATTTTGTAGGTACTTTGGTTTGGAGTACAGTAGATAAAGCAGAGAAGGCGACTTAGTATGGATGTGTGACATAAATTTTAAGAGAGTTTGTACTTTTTATTATTACGTAGTGACTTGAAGTTAAAGTGTGGAAATTAAAATTGTAGGTAGTAGTATATAAAGCAGTGATGTTGAATTAATATGAATGTGTGACACAATGAAAGTTTGTGATTTTTGTTAAAAAAAGTTTGTTATTTTCAAAAAGCTATACTTTTTATTATATTTTAGGTAGGTACTTTCGTACTGTGGTTTGGAGTGAACTGAATTAAAAGTGAAGAAATTAGAATTGTAGGTATATAGAAGTGTAGAGTAGATAAAGCCGTAAGAGTGAATTAAGTGTGTAACAAAATTAAACTTGGTTATTGTTAAAAAGGTAAATGATATACTTTTTATTATTTCGAAGATACTTAGGTTTGGAGTAAAAGTTCGTCATAAAACTGACGTAAAAGTATAGAAATTAGAATTTTATAAGTAGAAGCAGAGACAGAAGTAAAGTGTAGATAAAGAAGTTAAGGTGTATTCGTTTGTGATACAAAGAAAAAGCTAAATGATGTACTTTTTATGATTTAGGAGCTTTGGTTTGGAGTGAATTGAAATAAAAGTACAGAAATAAGAACTGTATAGGTAGAGACAGAAGTAAAGTGTAGATAAAGCCGCTTGGATGACACAATTAGAGTTTGGACGTTTGGGCGGTTCTGGGACAGGGCGTGTTGCCATACCTGTCCACCACCACCGCCGCCGCGCTCCAAACTTAAACACAACACATACATACACATACACACATTCCACACCACACCAACATCAAACATGCATGAGACAACCCTACAAGTACACACAATCATCACAAAACAAAACCACAAGTAAAAGTGAAAGTGAGTAGTTGACGTGCACGTTGTACCTCAGTGCTGGGATGTGGTTATCGTGTCCACTGCGTCACTGGTCACACTGTCACTCGCGGGTCAAGGGTCGGGTCGGGCAGGCAGGGCGTCGCGACGCGGCTTCCAGCGCTCACGGGCCGCGACTGGAGCGAGCGGCCGCAGCCCCGAGAGGCAAGCGCGCGCACCCCGCATCGATCTGCACAACCTGGACCACTAGCACTAGCTGCTGGTGGTGTGGACGATGCCGTCGAAGGAATTATTACAACCGCACAACCGCACACAAATTTAAAAATCTTATGTGCCCAGCACACGACCTCAAGCTAATTCTGCTTATACTAAACTAATAAATAGTTTTACTTACATTTTAATAGTATCATGTAATATGTAAATGATAATGTAAACCAAGATGCAAGCAAAAGATGTCAACTGTACTATCACTGTCATAATCATTCAAATTTTGTGTAGAAACAAATTTCATATGATCATGGACAACAAGATACTGCAATTTCAAAAAAGTAGAATATTAATTATTGTACTTTATTTTATTGTTAAGTACTACCAAATTGTATTTAAAATTAACTGTACCCATAGATAATTATATTTTCTTTTAAGTTTAATTGTAAAAATAGTCATAAATAAATAATGTATCAACTTATTAAAGTCTCAAAAAGTACTACTTCCGGTTTGCGGATTTCTACCAAAATCTCATGCAGTGTTAAGATCCTTATTAAAACCTTAAATATGAAATTTGATTATTAAAGGATTGATACTTTTTAAGTTATCGTGGACGAAAAATAGTCACATACGTCCATACGTAGGTACGCACACACACAGACATTATCGTGAAAATAGTAAATTCGAATTCTAGAAACCCTGAAACGTGCTTATCCACCAAAAACTCATACACGAAAATTTTGACCCATTACAATACCTCTCATAGAATATGAGGCGAGAGGTAAAAACAATTAATTTCACACGAATCTTCCTTGTGGTGTGCTCTTCTCGAGAGTTGACGGTTGATAACCGCACATACTATAAAATTATATATGAATAATTTTTATTCAGATACGAAAAATTTGTTAAAAAAATAATTCCTACCTCAAAAAAGTATTAAATAATCAGGGATTCGAACCGAAAAAAATTTGGGTTCGATTTTGGATACCGGTTATTACGGTAGTATAATTTCGGTTCGTTTATCGGTAACGGCATTTTAAAAGTTTTTATTAGTTTTGGTTTCGGTTTCGACAAATTAAAATAAAAAATTTCGGTTTCGTTACGGTTTCGGTTTTTAATTATTTCGGTTCTTAATTACCTTCATTTTTATTTCAACATCAATACATTTGGAATATACCGGGCGTATCCTGAAACAGGCGCACCCAAAAAAAAATTGTATTTATTATCATAAAATCTGTTTTTATCATTTTATTTCATAGCTAACTAGAAATGATTCGATTTGTTTCTGTTATTTTAATTATTATTTTACTTAGAACAACGACAAGTAGCTTATTATACATGGTTGTATTCATAATTTTATGTAAAATCTAAATCTTCAAAAATATACAGAGTGTTCCATTTAAAATAAGGAAGTTGAATTCATTATTTAAGTAGTTTAATGCGCCTTTGAATTTAGTTCATAAACTAACTAACTACCTACTGTATTTTTGATGAGCTTCAGATTGAGCTTCGGGAATTTGTTCAATGATGCTAGATGCAACTGAAACAAAATATTCATTAAAATGAGATGGAGATAGATTAGGATGCATAGTTCTATTTCTTTACTTATTGATCTATTATATTTATACCTCATAAGGTTGTCCAAACCAAGTTTAAATTTAAAGGAATGTTAGAAATGACGATTTTTTTAAATTTGGAAAACAATTATTAAAAATCGCGAATTAAAATTAAATGCAATATTTACTGCTCAGAACAAATTAAATGTTAATAGTTATTTAACAAACTAGTGTGTTAATTAGGGCGATTAATAATTGAGACTTTTTAACGCGTGAGAGAAGCGAACGCGTTAATTGTTGAGATTATTAATCGCCTATTAACACATGAGTTAGTTACAATATTTTTCCGTTGGTCATACCTTTTTAATTTGAAAAAAATTCAATTTTATTCCATAACAAATTAGGACCGCTTCAAATATTCACCACAATTGGATCGACAACAATGGACAACTCAACAATAAAAATCAACTGTTTTCAGGGAGAAGCGGGTGCAGTCAGTTCACTTAATATTGATTAGCAGTACTAAATCTTAAGGTTTTTTCGTTTTTAGAATGATGTTATTACTTTTATATTCATTTTAAAGCAATTCTACGTAAATATTATTTACCTAGAAGTGTGAAAATCATTTCTTTTAATTCTGTTTTGTATTTTGGTAAAACTTAGAGCTGGTCAATATAATACAATATTACGTGTATTGAACGCATCCAATAAATCGTTGATTAACAAAAAATCATGCATTTATAGGGGTCATAAATGCATGATTTTTTTACATTAATGATACTCATTAATAAACTATCAACGGAAAAAATATTTTTTAATTAATTTCCTACGTTTAAAGAATTTCCATTACCCTTTTAATACTGTTACTCTTTAGTATCTTTTATTATTCACTACCGGTAAAAGGATAAAATAAAATCAGTAGATGAGTCCAGCGCGTGGACTCAGGTAGCCTTTGACATAGCAAGCAAAAGCTCTTTGTCCCATGATTATGTAAAGAGAACAAACGTTTTTGCTCAGACTGTAATTACAAAACGTTCACTTCAAACTGTAAGATATGCGAGCTGATCAGAAAAGCTCCAAAGGCAAATCTACAAATCTACGATCAGTAAAGAACCTTGTTGATCACAGTTATTTTTATTTTATTATTTTAATCAACAGCATTTAATCCCAATTATACAGGCTGGTTTTGAACTTAAGGTGCTACACTTGTACATCCAAAAGATTAACAATTTGAATGATACTGGCTGCATTATAAAAAATTTCAAATTGAAATTTAACATGAAGAATCATGACTCATTAGTGAATCAATAAATGCAAATTATTAATTACTATGACATCAATTAGTAAAACTTGGAACTAATTTTTATCACTTAATAATCCATATTATACGCTGATTAATGCACAAAAATAAAAAATTTCTTTTGAAATCGATAATATACATTAGTCGGAAGACGGGTGCAGAGAGATTTTTTTAAACAGTTAAACCATTGACTGTAATAATTTATGTAAAACTCGCATTTTTGTAATTTTTAGAAAATATTTAACAAAATACGGCAAGGTTATTTGTAAATTTCATTCTATAGCCATGTAAGCACAACCTATAAGTACATCATTGTAAAATATGAGGTCATCGAATTCAAAACCAAAGTCACAAAATGATTTATTGTAACATGCTTTTTTGCTTTGCATTTGATAGCAAGAGATGTGCCGTAGTCTTAAATTTAAGGGTAAGTAGTATGACAATGTAGATTACGAAACAGAAATTATTTTTTTTAATTTGAAAAATTAAGGGTAGTTTACCTGCACCATTTTTGTAGTACTGCACTGGATTCGTTTTCGTATTAAACACAAACAATAGAAGTAGGTAATTAACATCTTAAATTACATAATACTAGTAAAATAAACAAACTAAATTTAATTATTTTTAATGAAACAATAATTACTTCACCCAGTGGCAGTGACAACGAAAAATTTTTGACTGGGAAATTAATTTTGCGATTATTAAAAAAATTCTTTTTGCTTCGTATTAAATTTATGACATTCACTTCGAAACCACTCTGTACACTTGTAAATGTCATTCTAATTATAGTGGAATCCAACCACTTCGATTGATTGGTGCAGTGGGAATCTCAATCCTTGCGATTGCCTTTGAAATTCAAAGCGACAACAGAGGGATTCTTCTGCAACCAGGACAACATTTAAGACGATCAAATGGTCAGCTTGAAGTGCATCCAAGATGTTTTACAATCACGCACTTCCGGCCGAGAGACTTGAACCACGGAACTCCGGGTTCGTACGTCATCACATGCAGAGAGCTGTGAGAGATTCTAACGCAACCAGGGCTACATTTAAGACGATCAAGTGGTCAGTTTGAAGTGCATCCGAGATGTTTTACAATCACACACTGCCGGCCGAGAGACTTGAACCACGGAACTCCGAGTTCGTACGTCATCACATGCAGAGAGCTTTGAGAGATTCTAACGCAACCAGGACTACATTTAAGACGATCAATTGGTCAGCTTGAAGTGCATCCGAGATGTTTTACAATCACACACTGCCGGCCGAGAGACTTGAACCACGGAACTCCGGGTTCGTACGTCATCACATGCAGAGAGCTTTGAGAGATTCTAACGCAACCAGGACTAAATTTAAGACGATCAATTGGTCAGCTTGAAGTGCATCCGAGATGTTTTACAATCACACACTGACTTGAACCACGGAACTCCGGGTTCGTACGTCATCACATGCAGAGAGCTGTGAGAGATTCTAACGCAACCAGGACTACATTTAAGACGATCAAGTGGTCAGCTTGAAGTGCATCCGAAATGTTTTACAATCACACACTGCCGGCCGAGAGACTTGAACCACAAAACTCCGGGTTCGTACGTCATCACATGCAGAGAGCTGTGAGAGATTCTAACGCATATTAAGACGATCAATTGGTCAGCTTGAAGTGCATCCGAGATGTTTTACAATCACACACTGCCGGCCGAGAGACTTGAACCACGGAACTCCGGGTTCGTACGTCATCACATGCAGAGAGCTGTGAGAGATTGTAACGCAACCAGGACTACATTTAAGACGATCAATTGGTCAGCTTGAAGTGCATCCGAGATGTTTTACAATCACACACTGCCGGCCGAGAGACTTGGACCACGGAACTCCGGGTTCGTACGTCATCACATGCAGAGAGCTTTGAGAGATTCTAACGCAACCAGGACTACATTTAAGACGATCAATTGGTCAGCTTGAAGTGCATCCGAGATGTTTTACAATCATACACTGACTTGAACCACGGAACTCCGGGTTCGTACGTCATCACATGCAGAGAGCTGTGAGAGATTCGAACGCAACCAGGACTACATTTAAGACGATCAAGTGGTCAGCTTGAAAGGCATCCGAGATGTTTTACAATCACACACTACCGGCCGAGAGACTTGAATCACGGAACTCCGGGTTCGTACGTCATCACTAGAGTCTGGATTTTAGGTAAAATGCCTAAATTTGTTTCACAAGTTTTCAAACACTCTGACGTACCTATCGTTTATTTTACCTATTTTGCATTTGATGCGTTTAACTAGTTTCTTGCCTATTTTCGGCCTATTTTTGCCATAAAGCTTGATTTAAACTTGTTTTCGATTTTATTATTTAATTTAATTTTTATTTTATTAATTTAATTACTTATATCAAATAAAAACTTACTACTACAAATACAAACTACAGAGTTTGTGTTAGATATATTTTTAAGAATACCTTAAGTTGGATTAATTTGATTTTCTAAATTATTTAAAAATATGGACTATCTTGTTATACAAATGATGGTAATGTTGAATTCTTCAAATATTGTGAGCAAACGGTAAAATTTAAATAGCTTCTACCCTTTTACAATAATTCAATAGTGTTCTAATATTTGCAATATTTTTCTTCTGCTATGTTTATTATTAAAATACTTATATAGGTAAGTTAATATAATATAAATAAATAAAAAATATAATAGCCTATAATATTATTAAATATGCTTTTTAAAATTTTAAACACTGAATGACAATGACCTACCATTTTTGTAGTTTTCCAAATAGGTATGGGTACATATATTTTGTTTTGAATAAAGCGCATTAAATGCCTAATTTGACTTATTAATGCCTATTTTAATTTATGAATGCCTATTTTGACAATTTTCTTTGCCTATTTACGATCAGTGGTCAGCTTGAAGCGTCCGACTGCGATTTAATTGCAAGATGTTGAAGAGACTTGAACCACGGAACGGAACTCTGTGTTCGTACGTCATCACATACGTCTCGACAACTTTGTCAAATTTATAGATTGACTTTGAGTGAAACAATAAATAATATATCGTTTACATTCAGTTACAATGAATATCATCAGCACCAATATCACGTACATGGGCATACATTGAAAGCTCCCCTGCTCTAAATATTTAGGTTCGCGCTATTCATCCCCTGCTTCGCCTTGGAAAGCTTTTTAAGATGCAGATTACGTTCCGACAAAAATGAAATGCATTTACCTGGTTGACAGTGATGTAGCGATACCACACAACGAACACTTATCCCACATTTCATGAACATATGTGACACATGAGCACGACATGTTATAAAAAATAATTAAAACCGGAACCGGAACACCAGTTATGTTAATTTAAGGGCTGTGTTATCACATTAAACATACGAATGGCACCAAGTGGAAACACGAGGCAAAAAGTCAAAAAAGTCAGGATAGGAATTCGAAGTTCAGTTTGAACCAAAATCAAACAACCATGAGTACCAGTGAGTTGACGGCTGGTAACCGCACACATGGTATGATATACAAGGTGTTAAAAAAGGGTCAAAATTTTTGAGGGTATACAGAGTGCATATACCGGGTGTCCCACAAAATGGTAGGTTCGAAACAACTTTATTATTATTAAAGCAATCGCAATAAAATTTTATATGGGTAAACGAACCATCAATATACATATTATTTTCAAAATTATCACTTCCGGTTGAACCAGAAATGACATCAACTTTCTTATTTTAAATGGAACGTCCTATATTTTTTATATAATTCAATTCTACATATAATTCTAAATCCAATGGTGTCAATATAACAGATCTAGATTTCATGCAAAATATCTCACAACTATCAAAGGTTTAAGTATTATTTAATGAAATACGAACAAAAGATAACAAATTTAAAAATTATAGACAATGTTCAAAGTGACCACCATTTTCGTTTACACACATTCTAGACAATCCAGTGCTTCTTGCGAAAACTAGCCTTATAAATTTACAATTTTTAAAAAATTTATGTTTGTATCATGATCAGTAAGTTAAGTGGTACTATAATATGCTATTAAAATATATTGCGAATCTCTCCGTATAAAAAATAAAGACACATTTGAAGACAACCTATTCAAAAATATATTAGTTATCAAAATGTGAATTTTACTTCAATTTTACGGAAAAAAAACTAAATATACTTTTCACCATTTTAACGCTTAGTGACCCCTCTTAATTGTGCGAATTTAAAAAAATTATTTTTGATTGAGAATCAGGATCTATAATAAGTGATATCCGAGTACTATTTGGTATCCGGCTACATTTTTACTATCCGACCGAATCAGGGTTGTTATGTTTAAAACAATTTGTTTTATACAAACTGTTTTAAACATGTTTTAAACACGGCTTAATGTTTTAATGCATGTTTTAAACTGTGTTTTAAATCAGGTGTTTAAAAATGATATCGAAATCCATTCACGACGCATAACACAAACAAAACAAATTCAACTACCGACCATCGGTGACTCCCTAGCTACGCAGCTAGAAAGTAGCGTTGGCGACATATTTCGATGGAAATAATATTTATTTAAAACAGATATCCTGTTTAAAACATGTTTTAAACATGCTTTTTTGTTGTTTAAAAAATGTTTTTTTGTGCAGAGTTAAAAACATGTTTTAAACCAAAAAAACAGTTTTAAACAGTAAAAAACAAATGTTTTGTTTAAAATTGAAAAATACATGTTTTTTTTTCAACCCTGGACCGAATACCCTGGATAGTGATTTAATATTTAAACGTAGGCGATAAAACAATGAAAATCAGTGAAAATAATCTTATAAAATGTAAATAAAAGCTCGTTGCCTAGGTTACGTTATTTTTAAAAACTGGATTCCTCGAAATATTATTTTGCGGAGTCAAAACAGTTCGCAAAGTAACGATTTTAGAAAACCATAATATATCTAAAAAAAATTAAGTTTATATAAAAATCATAAAATATGAAACAAATTTTTAAAATATACCTAAAAATTTGTCTTGATGTACTGTAGTTTAATATCGAGTTGCCGGATATCCGGCTATCCGGTCGAAGAATAAACCGAATATTCGGTATCCGGTATCCAGTAAAATCACAATCCGTAATGTTTATTCAATTCCCTCTAAGATCTTGACCCTTTATATTTTTTAACATTTTGCATAATATGTCACAATATGTGAGGCTCTATATCCAAAGTTGAAAATAGCTATTCGATTAATATGTCATAAATTATTGAGATTTATGTAAAATAGTTCATTTAATTTAATTACATTTGAATATTTCATGATATAAATTTAGATACGCAAATTAAATAAAACAATTGTGTTGAATTATAGAAACAGGACGTAAATGAATATAATAATTCCATAGATTATTAACTGTCCTGATACAGGTCAAAAACTAAAAAATAATTAGGTCAACTTTATAACGATCTAAAAACTAGATAATATCAAATATAACTAAAGACCTTTCCACAATACAAATCAATTGGCTATACTCTATTCCATCTAGAGCACTTCTTTCTTGGGCCGTCAGTAAATCATCTATTTTAAGAAATCATAAAAGAATGATGTCATCGAACGTTTATATTTCAATTTGAATTTGTCACACGTAAGTATAAAGGTTGGGGACCACCCGACTTCAGCTCAACAAGTCATTAAATATTTATAACACATGGGTAAAGCAGCGCTGAAGACCGCATCGAATTACGGCGAATTTTCCACGGTCCGCCCCTGTGCCAAGGGCTGACACCCGGGCCCATTACACGAGCTGACTGACAGGACATATGAACTCGTATATGTGAATGTGACATAATTTTATTTTATTCTTTTATAGCGCATCTCTTTCTAGAAAATTCAAAGCAAAACGCATAAGTTATTTTGCGATTTTGGTTTTGAAGTCTGATCTCATATTTTACAAAGGTTGTGCTTTCACCCTTTCACACTTTGCGGTAGGTACTTTATTAAATAATTTGTAAAAATTAGTAAGAAGCGAATTTTAAATAACTTTTTATAGTCAATTGGTTAAATGTTTAAAAATAATCTCTTTAGCAGTCTTATGTAATATTATTCATTGCATAAAAATATAAAAGTAGGTACCTACTTACAAATATATTTTAGTCAACTGTAGAACTGGAGAAGAAGATATAAAATAATGTATCACTATTGGCACTGTCACTCTGATACTATCATTATCAATTAAATTTTTAAACAATCATGGTTCATGGATAACAAGATACTGAAGTTTCATACTCTAAATTATAAATAATACTTTAATTCCTAAAATACTATGGCAGAACAATTTACAAAATGCTAAAAATTGTAGTTAATAATATATAATCTATCATTTGAAATAAAAAATATTGCGATAAATTAATTATTTATCACAATATTTAAGAAAAGCACTACTTCCGATTTGGCGATTAATTTTTTTTTGCGAATTTAAAAAAATTATTTTTGATTCGTAATCAGTATGTAATATAGTACATATCTACCATTTAATTTTTGAAGATGTAAATTAAATTAGATTATTAAATGGTAAAAATTAGCTGCAAGTTTTAGTAATTAATGTCACAGCAATTTAAAAGTTGCAATCATCGATTCACTAATGATTCATAATTCTTCACGTTGAAGTTTTACGCCCGAATGCATATAAAACTAAAACTTAAATTGTTAGGATCGTTGAAATTCTGCCCTTAAATCGCCTTCTCGATGGGGGTTGCTAGCAAAAAATTTCTTAAGCACGTGTTAGAGCCACTGAAATTATTCCTACATCTATTGTACAGACCAGATGCGCTTTTATAATAAATAACACCTTTAAAAGTAAAGGTAGGGATCGTTGCATCTTTATGCTTCATATCACTTGGACAGACATAACCAAAACCGCAAGCCTATTATATTTATGCTTTCAAGAGGTCGAGAAGGAATTTTAAAAGTAGCACATTGCAAAAGTCAACGAAGTAATTAATAACAGTGTCATTAATTCTCCTTGAAAAACTTTCAAAATCTGATGTGGCCAACACATGACCTCTCGCAACATTCTACTATTTTAGAAATACAAGTGTTTATGAAGGTACTTACTTACTCACAAATGTACCATTGTAATGGAATTCGGGAATTGTAGTTTTTAATATATTAATAAAGTTTATCATGACCTTATAAATAGTTAATGATATTTCATTGTTTCAATTTCAGTTTGTCAAATTTGACATTAACGCTCAAATATTTTATTTTTTGTTTTCATTGGTAGTCAGATAAATCAAAATTGTAACATATTTGTAGAATTTTTAACTTCTTGTAAATAGAAAATGGTGCTTATAGAATCAACGTGTTGAATACAAATTCTAGATAGTAACATTTAGTATACATTGTTATTAAAAAAATTCCTGTTAATCCATAAATTTTGAGGATATTTCAGAAAAACTCTTCAGATCTTCAAGACTTCCGGTTGCACAATTAATAACAAAATCTAATCAGATTTAATCTAGGGTGTCAGAATATTATATGCAAAATTTCAAAAAAAAATATTCAGTGGTATTTGAGTTATCGTACCTCCAACATATCCATCCATCCATCCACACACACAAACAGACATCAACTATCAAAATCGTGTTCTAGGGACCTCAAAACGTGCTTATCCATTGAAAACTCACTATCGAAATTTTAACATGATTACAATACCTCTCTTACAGTACTGAGTGGCGAGAGGTAAAAAATTGTTTTAGATATTTTAGTCTAGTGGAATATTTTTCAAAGGATGAGTCATGTTTAGTGGTTATATTGACATTTCCATAGCGCTCAAGTCTATCGGAACGAAAATGCAAATACAATTGATTCCGTAGCGAGTTCAGAAGCGAAGCTAGTCTCTAAAACTGAAATAAACTGACGGTGAACTCTACACCAAGAGAAAACTTTGTTTAACGGGATCAATGCTGTGAAAACTCAACACTTCTACTTCAAATCAGAAAATAGTTTCATAGTAGTGTTATTCCACTACATTCCACAGACCAAGAACAAAAATAAACTATAATCATTTGAGTTTATGGGATAAAATATAAATGAAAACTAAAGCCTTGCTTACATATGGATTATTTGAAGATTCAGTCCGGTATTCCACCAAAATGCACTCTCTACTAACAACCATGTTGGCTGGTAATCGCACACACGGTATAAAGCCGCATTCATAGCTTGAAATTTAGTCTGTCATATGGCAATGTGTACTTACGTTCACATCACTGACATTTGATGTTGTAAACGCATGTACACATTGCCATATAACAGATTTCACAAATTTCGTAAAATTTTACCAAATGCTTTATTACTGACTCGTGCGACAACACCAGATAATACCTTCGATAATACTAACTATTCAACACTACAACCCCAGTTAGTATAGTAGTTCTAACAACAACATTACATAAACATCACTTATTTGTAGTACATTCTTAAATATCGTACACCATGTTCAATTTTGTTGCATGAACGATTATACAGGATGTAACCCACAGTTAAAGAATAATTAGGTTTACCGACTGGCCACGTTTTTCATTGGCAACCCCGGTCAGAAGATGTACTTAGTTCATAGGTATTCCTAGGTGTCTCTGCTGGTCACTAGTTGCTTGACTAGCTGTTCAAATTCATTCTGTCACTGAACACTATTTTTTTAAATGTTATAATTTGTGCGTTATATAGTGATATAGAAATATATGTAAAATATAAAGAACACTTAAGCTTATTAGTACTTTATTGCTGTTTCAAAAAACTATCAATGTATATATAGGTTATTTTAATTTTAGGAGAACTGAGTACAAAATTGACATGTTTTATAAACTGAATAATGAAGATGAATAGATGCACTACGAGACTGTGTTCATATATTGTGATATTATTTATTTATAACGACGATCTTCCTCGTATAAAATGGAGGATTTTCAAACACGTTTGTCAAAATATTTTCGATCTAAAGGTAAATTATGAAACATAGCCACTTAGATATATCTAAATTATAATTTTAGATACTATTTATAGTATTAAAGTGTATTTTTACATTTAAATCAGTGTCTGATACAGCCAGAGATATCTACACATTCTAACCGCTAGAAAAGGTCATTTTGGCAAACCTAATTATTTCTTAATCTTTGTGTACCTGTGTAACAAAATTTAAGGGTTTAAGTATTGGGCGCACTGATCATGAATCAAAAAGAATTTTGTTGAAATTCGTAAAAGTACCAAGCGTGTTTAAATGGATTTTATTTTGTCAAATGGGTAAAGACTTGATTTTGCTCTGGATTCAGAATCCTGAAAGAATCCATGTGTAAACAGGGCTTTACATAATTGATGTAAACAATGGAATTACATAGATCGTTAGAGAAGTGTGTATGGGTATATTTCATCGCGTGACCAGCATGACGTCCGTGCAGTGATCGTAGTTTATGTTGTGCAGCAGCCCAGGCGTCGTTCTGTGCGTCGCGTCGGTCGGTTCACAAACACGTCGCTGGGGAAATGACACAAAACTCATCGCGAAGAATACAACTGGCCACCGAGGAGACCTTCACATTAACACTAAACGAAACTACAGAAATGGAACGAGTTGCACTCGGACAAATCTCTAAACACTACACCTTCAAGAGTGTTCTAGTATTGTTACATTAATACAAAGATAACTTCATATGTTGCCTGATTGTTAGTATGTTTACTCAATAATTATATAGTATATTAAAATTTTATAAGACATGATTTTTTCGCAGGCGTCCAAACGAGCCCTCGGGCAAGTTTACTAAAGGACAAGTGTGAAAAAAGTCTTACAAAATGAGTACTTTCCTACAATATACACAAATCGATTTAGGGTAAATTTATGTGATTAATATTACTATATTTATTTAACTGTCACCGTCAATGTAAAAGTATAAAATTACTGAACTATTCTAAGTGATAAGTGCAGACATTATAAAAATATTGAACTTATATGTTTTATATTACTACGTTCATAAATTTTGTTGAATAAAGAGTAATTAATTAAGCAAAACAGATTTAGAGGTTATACTGAAGTTTGTTCGTTCTGAAGTTTGACAATTGAAGTAAATGTAATCTGATACTGCCAAAACTGGCGACATTCAGTTGCGTTTCACAAAGTTAACTTTGTGAACGCCAACACCAAATAGAAAAACAATATTTTAATGACATTAGACTTACTGATCATGACAAAAAAATAAATTAATCTTTAAATTTAAGTACCTATAATTATATTTATAGTACCTAGTAAAAAGAGTAGGGTATGGCGGGAGGTCTTGTGCTGGCTACATCAGATTTTAACATGATTTTTAATTTAAAAAGATTCTTAATTCCTGACCTGATCTAAATAAAAGAGCAAATCACATGATCTGATCTAATGATCTAGATCTAGATCATATTAGTCGTGAAAATCTTTATCTCGGTCTAGATCATTTTCAAAATGATCCCACAACACTGCGCATGATTAAGGCGCTACACTTACAAATCCAGAAGATTAACAATTTGAACGATTCTGGCTGTATTATAAAAAAATTCAAATTGAAACTTAACATAAGGAATCATGACTCATTAGTGAATCAATAAATGCAAACTATTAATTGCTGTGACATCAATTAGTAAAACTTGGAGCTAATTTTTATCTTTTAATAATCCATATTATACGTTGATTAATGCACAAAAATAAAAATAAATTCTTCTGAAATATAGAGAGATTTTTTTTAAATGGTTGACTGTAATATGTAAAACTCGCATTTTTAGTAATTTTTTAACAAAATAAGGCAAGGTTCTTTGTAAATTTCATTCTATAGCCATGTAAGCACAACCTATAAGTACATCATCGTGAAATATGAGGTCATCGATTTTAAAACCAAAGTCACACAATGATTTATTGTAACATGCTTTCTTGCTTTGCAATTGATAGCAAGAGATGGGCCTTAATATTATAGCCAGAATAATTGAAATTGTAGAGTGGCAAGTAAGTTTTGCGCTTAATATTAGCAAATGTCTCTTGAGTTGTGTTGGTCGGCATGGCTTTGTCGGTGAAGGTGCAAAAGATAATTTCTGTCTGGTTGGGTTCATTGTGGTCGTCGGTAAAGCGGCCTTTACCGCGGCGGGTGTTAAGTGCCGAAACGGCATGCAGGCATTGTGCAGCCGTCAGTCACACTTCACACTCACGTGCAAAACAAACGACTTACCATGGCTACTTTGTTTGTTGTTTTCCACAAGATCATAGACGCCGAGTGGAACGAATCAATAGAAACGGTGTCTTCAATTCAATCGTCAAACACTGCCCAACAATGAAGTATGTAAGGGCAAAAATGCCAAATCAGGAACAGAAGAAAGAATTTAATGTCGAGTTAAATCGATTTATTTATTCCTGACGGTTCAATCCAGGACGGTTCGACGAGATATGATAATCCGCTTACGCTTACGTGGCAAAAACCCTACTTCTTTTATAACATCAAATACACTCCAGTTTTTCTAACATACGCTCTATGTCAATGCACTTTAACCGTCAACTTTACTACTTATATTATTACCAACCATTTTTATTGTATATATTTATATTTAACCTATATTACTTTGTATTAAATGTATTTTTTCAATATTTATTCATATATTTTCTTTTGTAATTGGTCGAAAGACTGTTGGGCAAATAAATATATTTTAAAATTTAAAAAAAATGCGTTTCAAAGGCCTTAGTAGTCCAAAAATGAAATATTATCTGCCTAGATGACTTATTATTGTCGTATTAAACTTATGTAATGTTAGCATAGAAAATAGAAAACAAATTAAACAATAGATAATAGGCAAATATAGCAAGTAACAAGCGTTATGTTCATATTTTTGAAATGTTTATTGACCAAATGTGTATGAGAAGTTATAATGTAGGTATTAGCAGAAGTTTTAAAAACTTTTGAGAGCCGGGACAGACGATATTTTATAATATAAGGTTGATCAATACTGCTCACTGAAATACCGGATGTCCGAAAAAATTGGTATGTTCAAAACAACTTTTTTTTTTAATAAAGCAATCGTTATGAAATTTCATATGAGTAAATAAGGCATAAGGAGACATCAAAATAAATATTATTTACAAAAATATCACTTTCGTATAAACTGAAAATGACGTCAAGTTTCTTATTTCAAATATAACATTTTGACATATTTGAACTCTACGTACTGTCCTGTATTCAATTATATATCATAAGTCTAGATTTCATTCAAAATATATCAAGAAAAAGTCGAAATAAATACAATCACAAAAAGTTACAACATTTGACATTTGTAAAAACAATTGACATGCGATAAGTGAAAATAATTATTATTAACAATCATTCAATGTTCTAGAATGTGTCTAAATGAAAATAGTAGTCTCTTTGAATATTTTCTATAATTTTTTTAAATTTCTTTGTATTTCATTAATAAAATAATAGGTACTTAAACCTTTGATAGTTTATTTATTTTTGTGAGATATTTTGCACCAAATCTAGTTAGACTTGTGATACATCATTCGATTCAGAATTATATATAGAATTGAAATATGTAAAAATATATAGGATGTTCCATTTTAAATAAGAAAGTTGATGTATTTTCCGATGTAACCGGAAGTATGATATTTTTGTAAATAATATATATTTTGATGTCTCATTATTGCTAGTTTACACATATAAAAGTTTATTGCGATTGCCTTTAATAATAAAAAAGTTATTTCGAGCGTACCATTTTTGGGACCGGTATATTCTCATTGATAACGATATGTGAAACTTGGAGCTTGAACCTTTAAGATTCACACTTACAAATAACAAGTTGATAAATAATGCAACGTAAGGAATCAATAAGTCTGGGATTGGGACTGGGGTAAATTTTGCTTCTCGTTAGAAAACCACAAATAAAAGTGTAGCCGACAAAGGTCGAGCGTCAGCCACAATAGGTTAATAGGCATATCGGCTGACGCGGTACCTAGGTTCAGACCCGGATCGTCCTAATCGTTTGTTGGCGAGCAAGTCGAGTGAACTCACTCGGCACGAGTCACAGGGTTGGAGTCACTTTGATATTTTACTACAACCGTAGATTTATCGCGCAATAAAAATGCTGCTGCGTGGAACAATGACAGATTTGCATATTTGCCCTCGTTTGTACGTTCACGACCGATGTAATTCTGAATTATTGTGATTGTGATTTTTGTCGGTTTAGAAATTTTCATGATGGATCTTCTACATTTCCACATACATATCTTTAACGATTTTCATGCCCAACTTGGGTTGTGGCAGACTCACATAATTATCAGTTTTCGTTATCTACAGATTATGGTGTGTGCGGTTACTTGCCGTCAACTCACAGGTACGACCATTTTTGAAATGTTCTATTAGTGAATCAGTATCGAATCCAATGATAGGTACAACTTTAGTATGTGAGGCTAGCACACTCATGTGAGTTCAATTTATTAAATGTTTATATTTCTTGCAACTTTTTTCATTTCTAAAATGATTAGAAATACATACATATTTCATTTGCTATGTTCTATTTTAAATGAAACGGTCTAATACATTGCTGTCAAATTCGTAACCATGGATATGAAAGGACCCGTGTTTCACGTTAAATAAAACTCACGGTATTGAAGCATATAAATAGGAATTGTTTTTAGGAACAGACAAGCAAGAAATGCGCCTTAAACTGCATCATGTAATGACAAAATACGGCAAACAGAATAATCTGTTTTTGGCTGTTGCTGTCGCATAAATTAATTCAGCGCATGTGTTTCATTTCAGCATCAGATTCGCGGCAATGATTTCATTTAAGATAAGAGCCCCGACAACAACATTTACATCCCGAGTACCGTAATGAATCGATTATTTGATAACAATTACATGCGAGCGTGATTTATAAGCCCACCAGTTACCTTCGGAACTTTCAGCATTATTAATGCGCAATTGAAAAATAGTTTGCGGTCATTTATTTATTGTAATGACGTCCGTTTCGCTGCAGTCGGACTTCGTGGCCTAAATTTCAAATGGGGTGTGGTGTGGTGCGCCACAGAAAAAACAACCCAGATACTCACTGCGCGGTGGAGGCCAATAAATTCTAACACGAAATACGTCAAAAGCAAGAAATCTATGTGATCTTTTGTGGATCTGTTCAAAATAATTCGATACAATTATAATCAAAAATCAAATGTGGCTAACACGGAAAATGGAATTAAGCCTCATTCGGAATACGAAATTAGTAGTTATGGGCAGTAGGAGTAGGAGTAGGTATAATGGTATAAATAGTAGTTATAGTTAATCAGTTAGTTTTGACTACTTTCGTTAACAATAGGGTACTTTACCATAGTAGCAAATTAGCAATCCAGTCAATTATATTGAAAGGAGACCTCAAAAATGAGTTATTGCCATGAAAAAATTTTCAAAAAGTTAATAGTTCTTTAAATATTTGAGATTTTACGTATCGATACATCTACGTAACGTGTATTACAGTAATAAAGAAACTACCAAATTATATTTTATATTTTGTAACATTTAGAAACAGTTGATTTTACATGAGTACATTTTAATTCCAGCCCCATGGTTTGAGAAGATTTTCAGCTATACATCTACGTCACATAAACTTTAAAAATTAATTACAGCATTATTAAGAACAATTAAAGCTTATTAGTACTCTCAATCGCTTTCAAATAAATAGTGTCAATAAAAAACTTTTTTTTTTTAATGGTAAACTACCCTATTACAAAATTAATGTTGTAGTTAGTCTAGTAAAACAAACTAGTAGTTTAGTCAGTATGTTCGCTTATAAGTATTTTTTATGTTTGGTTTACTTAAAGTTGTCTTTTATAATACATATAATCATTTTATATAAATGGCTAAAAAAGCATTTATAAATATGATACAAAATTATAACTGTCTCTATGACAAAGGTGATCTCGAATATTAATGTCATCTTAGACGTCACAATCAGTTCTCGTTCTAGATTCTGATTGGTAGTTTATACAGAAAATCATTATTTAGAAAATGCAGACTTTACAAACACGTTTTGTCATAATATTATTGATCTAAAGGTAAATTATCAAACATAGCCACTTAAATATATCGAAATTACAATTTTAGTTATTATTTACAGTATTAAAGTTATTTACATTTAAATCAGTGTCAATACAGTATCCCTGATACAGTCAGAGATTTCTAGATCATGCTAGATTCTATTCGCTAGAAATGATCATATGATGGCAATCCGTGGAACCGTGGAACAAACTAATAAAAGAGTGTAATATTTAAAATGCTGGAAGAGAACAGCACGTATGGGGGGAGAAAAGCCTACTTTCGGTTAGGGCCATAGAAAACTCCCATTATCTCACTTGACAAATTCTATTGACGGACCCTACAGTGGCTACAGTTGTGAACCCCGTTTCCAGTCAAATGGTTAACATTAGCATCTACATATGAATAAAATACTAGGCAGACCACAAGTACGCTCCTCTTTTGTTGTGGGTTGGGTGGGTCTGTCCAATGGGGTGCCTCCGAGGCTGTGTCGAGGCCCCTAAACGGATATCGAATTAGGGTTGCGGACCATGAGCCATCGACGAGACACAGACGCCATTGCCCTGATTCAATTATAACGTGCTAGCTTCCTGTGAGAACTATGACAGGCTATTTATATTATACGACAAAGTGCTAAATTTAGTGCTATTGTGGATATACATTATACAAGTTTGATTATTACGTTAAAAGTTAAAACTCGAAGCTTACTTGGTGCTTTGATGTTTTATTTTGTTATTTACCTCTTGCCGCTCATGGTTATTTTCAATTTTTTATTGCTCTAATCTCTCAATGAATTGATCACTTTTTTGAATCAGAAAAAGATAAAAGATATCAATGTATTGATAAATATTAATTAAATAAAATTACTTAAATGATTACAGTCAATGGGTTAACTGTATCATAAAAATCTCTTTATACCCGTATTCCGACTAATGTATATTATCGATTTCAAAAGAACATTTTTATTTTTGTGCATTACTTAATCAACGTATAATATGGAATATTAAATGATAAAAATTAGCTCCAAGTTTTGCTAATAAATTGATGTCACAGCAATTCATCTCAAATTTCAATTATAAATTTTTTATAATACAGCCAGAATCTTTCAAATTGTTAATCTTCTGGATTTGCAAGTGTAGCGCCTTAAGTAAATTATTTATTAGATTAGTATCAAGAGTATAGAATTGGGCGGAAGATCACGTGCTGTTCACATAAGATTTTTTATTTTTAGAATCTCGTAGACATTAAGCAAAACAAAGGTAAAGTTTGCAAAAGATGATATTTGTGTTCATCATTGCGCAAACCAAAACAACAACAATTGCTGGCAAAATTTGCGCATGAATTTCGCCTACAATGCGAATGTTCAATCTGCATGGAAATGAGCTGTATGCGATGATAGGCTTCTACACATCTGCAATTTGTTGCACAAACCTCGGTTGTAATGACATAACTGATCGATCAGCAAGAAAACTAGGTAAAGCAAGGGTTGAACAACCGCAGATGTCGCCTGATCCATCATCATCCGCCGCATTTGTCAAAATATTCAACACAAAAAACAAACAAGTTCCACTGGAAGATAGACAAATCCGGTGCAATCCTCGCAAACTTTACCTACAGACGGAAAACTTTTACCCCGAACAAGAACATTCTCATAAACTTGAATCACTTTTAAAATTAGGTACACAAATTTAGTTAATAAAACAGAGTAGGAAAGTTACAGGAGACATTTTATATGCAAGCAATCCCGAGATAAATATTTTATTTATAAAAAGATACTTTCATGCTTGAGAATTTTGAGAAAATAATCCTAAATCGCTAAATACAATCTTCAATTTGAATGAGTTTTGGAAAAGAAGAATTTCATTAATAATTCATTAATAACTTCAAAACAATAATGAATTTATTTTTTCTTGGTTTAAAAAGCATGGACGAATCCTGACATGAATCGTCCATGGGATGTTTTAAATATTCTATTCTTATACTTGAAGTGATATCACGTAAGTCTACCCTAGTCGCATCCTGAGTACGAACAAAAATTACATACTCAATAGTCAATACAATCATCTCAGATAATTGGGATATTACTATAAGGGCGGCATTAGCAATCACTAGGATATTAATTGCATGTACATGGGTATATTTATAGCATGTGACAAACGTGATGTTCACATTCTTAAAATGTTCTAGAGATTTTATGGGTTCATTTACTTTTGTTTTTGCTTAAGACGATCCTCTACCGCGCCAGAAAACAGCCAAAAACATGGATTTCGCGCGCCACTCCACAGCGTTTATTGTTTTGTTAAATATAATAATCTAAAGATATTGTTGAAGATAAAAATCTACAAAATGCTAGATGCAGAATTTTAAAATTTTGCTTTCAAATCGAAATATGGTAATTTGAATTTTGACAATTTTTGTTATTTTTTTTAACACAAATATCTTCTATTTTAAAACGAATTTGAAAAACTTGATCCGTTATTTCGCTGATCCACGCTTTGTTGACAACATATTATAACTATTTGTTATATTTATGTTTATGATGCTGTAGAATAGCGTGCAGAATCAATGTTTTTGACTGTTTTCTGCCATGGGTAGAGGAATAAGACTAAATTTACTATAATTAAGGAACTACCTACATGATTTAAATACTAGAACCACTCTGCAAAACAAAAGTTTGCAAATATGCTCCTCTTAATGCTGGATTGCATATACAGATTGGTGGAGGTGAAATGCGAACATAGGGAACATACATGACAATCGTACTTTCATGCCAGGTATCTTGATATATTTTGTAGTAGTGTCACAGAACGAAGTAATGTAAATTTGTGTGACAAAAAGAGTAATCAATAACAGAAATAATAATAAAATCTAAAAGTGCATGTAAACTTTCTAGTTCTGCTCGTACACATGCATTATTATGCAAAGAAAATATTTTAATGAAAATAAAAATTTAAATAATATGACAGCTACTTCGACATTGACAGTACTTATTCTACGTATATCAAGGTGCCTAGCATGATAACTCCAGTGTCATATATTTCCTTATGTTCGCATTTCACCTCCACCAACCTGTATACAACTGTCTCCCAAAAGAAATAAAGTCTAACAGCAATAATTATAATTGTTTTAAAAATAAGTTGAAAACATTTCTTGCCTCACATTGCTTTTATAATATTAACGAATTCTATGCACCTTGTTAGTTGTTATTATTACTTTCTATCTTTTTTATGTACCTACCTTATTAATTTATTGAATTTTCCTATACTACATTACTGTATTTTCTTAAAGGAATAAAATAATCTATTATTATTATTATAATTATTACCTTAATAATCCTTATAAAAATCTTAAATAATATGAAACTTGGTTATTAAAAAATATTTATTACCTTAGGTAAGTTATGTCGAATAATTATTAATTAGTTATTATACATCCATACATACACACATACAAACATGATCTCAAAAATACTAGAGACCCTGAAAAGTGCCTATATACCCACAAAAAATTTACACTCAAAGGTTTTAATCTGTCATAATACCTCCCTCATAGAATATGAGGCGGGAGGTAAAACTGCGAATAGACTACAATGAAAATTCATTCAATAATAGTTTTTTTGTGGTTCACTGACGTGAATAAAAACTTGACCACTCTTAATGGCACAATACAACAAAACCTTTAAAGATGTAATTCATAATCGTTGGAACGCCCTCAACTACTACAAGAATTTCTTTGATTCCTTCGAGTCTCAACGGTCAAACACTATAAAAACCCCCAAAAAAACATGAGGATTGTCCACCGATGCTGTCAGATATGATACATCACGCGTTACGTCACAGAGTTGATCGAACACTCGACACACCCGGCTAGCGAATTTGTGGGAAACTAGGATTCTCCACAATGTACGTTAATTTCACTATTGATTGATTGTAACCACGGTTCAAGAATAATTAGGTTTGCCTACATGATCTCTTGTAGCGACCAGAATGTGTAGAAATCTCTGGCTGTATCAGGTCATACTATATAGACACTGATTTAAATTGATTTAAATGTAAAAATCTGATGTGGCCGGCATACGACTTCTCGCTTAATTCTGCTTATTCTAGTAATCTAATAAATAGTTTCACTTACATTTTAATAGTTTCATGTTCATGTAATATGTAAACGATAATGTAAACCAAGATGCAAGCAAAAGATGTCAACTGTACTGTCACTGGACAACAAGATACTGTTTCAAAAAAATTGAATATTAATTGTATTAGGTACTTTATTTTATTGTTAAATACTAGCAGATTCAGAAAATTATATTTTATATTATTATATATGTATTTTATATTATTTTTAATTGCAAAAATTGTCATAAGTAATATAATAAGAGCCATAAATTTATCAATAGTAATATATCAAGGGATCATTATTTTGCTGGTAAAATTTATTTCAAAAGATTGTTGCTTGGTAACATTTCGAGACAAATGACATGATCAAAATCCCGAGCTGAAGGCGAGGGATTTTATCATTCAATTTGTCGAGGAATGTTACCTATAAGCAACAATCTTAAGAAATAATTTTACCTGCAAAATAATGAGATCCGAGATATATTTTGTTAGACTATTTCCCAAATAAACAGACATAAAATATGAACTAATAAATTTACGTTGGACTGTCCTAATGTTTATATTATTAAATGTTTTCTAATGCCGGAGTAAGCAAAATTTGACACTGCTGCAGACAGTTTGGAATAATTATTCGTGGTTTTTCGTGTTTTTAAATAAAGACTAATTTATGGGGCCGAAACGGTTGTTTATTTTGACATTTAATTTTTTTACTAACCTTTGAGTGTCAAAATTGTAAATTTTAGTTTCTTTCGTTTCACAAGTTCATTAATAATTGGTTCCAAACTAAGGTTTTTAACGTAACTGTATTTTTTGGCGTTATAGTTGATATATTTTTATTTCATCGTAAGAAGTTGTCGTAAAAAGGTTCATTGGACACTTTTAATTTCATTTAAAAACAATACAAAATCAATAAAATTGTCATACATGGCCATGTAACGGGTAAATTGAACAATCCCTAGGGAATTTTTTCAATTTTTGCCGATATATTTTGTACGTCATTGGTCAGAATTTAAAAAATTGAAGCAAATGATTGGTTTAATTAATATGTGGGAAATAGTCGGAAAAATTTACGAATAGTTGTTGCGTAGAAACGGACAAACGAGTGTCAAAATTGACATATTTATATCACGACTCGAATTATATTTGCTTGATTATTTCACGAACGATAATTATTATTTTATTTTTGACGTTTGCAACATTAAAAACATTTAATAAACAAAATGTAACCATGGTTACCCTACTGTGGTTTTATCAAATTTTATCGCTGAAAAAATCTTCAAAAAAGTTATGCATTCTTATTGGCCAGAAATGACGTGTGTAAAATAATCATAAATAAATAATGTATACCAATTTATTTAAGGAAACTATATCAAGTTTCAAGTTTCAAAAAGTACTTCTTCCGGTTTGCGGATTCTACCAAAATCTTATGCGGTGTTAAGATCCTTATTAAAATCTTAAATATGAAATTTGGTTACCTATTAAAAGTTTGATACTTTTTAAATTATCGTGAACGAAAAATCGTCACATACGTCCATACGCACATACACACACAGACATCATAGTAAAAATATTAAATTCGTATTCTAGAGACCCTGAAACGTGCTTATCCATCAAAAACTCATACTCGAAAATTTTGACCCATTACAATACCTCTCTTATAGAATATGAGGCGAGAGATAAAAATACACTTTAATACTATAAATAGTAACTAAAATTATAATTTAGATACATCTAATTCACCTTTAGATCGAAAATGACAAAACGTGTTGCATTTTCTACGAGGGAGATCGTCGTTATAAATATATATTTGAACACAGTCTCGTAGTGCATCTATTTGTCTTTATTGTTCAGTTCATAAAACTTAGAGGATAGACATTTATAGAGGAAGCATCGGAACAAAACAATGAAGCAATTTTGCTAGAGTTATTATCCGCCATCAGTATTATCTATTTTCACATTTGAACGCAATGTATTATTATTAATGCCGTTATATAATTTTTACTATAATATTTCTTCGTGCAATACAGAATGGCATTTATAAACAGATAAAAGGGACAGTATCAGTTAAGTAAGGTTATTTTGACATTGACATTTCTCAGAATTTGACAGATGGAATTTTTTTGTATTACTTCGTCATATCATATTTAAATTGAACCAATTTGAACGTAGTTTAAAGTATGTTTTATTTGAAATATGAGATCAGTAATATCTTTTTCTGCATTCTGTTCTTTCCGTGGCATGTTTATTATTTATAAAACTTTCAATATTAGTATAAATATATTCGCCATAGTGGTATGCTCTGATAGCACACAGCACACCCCCCTTCCGTCTCCCGGTTTCAACCCGTCATCAACAAAATCAGAGTATGCTTCCTCTATAATTTTCTATACTAAGTGTCTTAGTTAGAGTAAAATTCAAATAGCTAGAACCCTGCGCGAAGTACGAATTCTCGTCTTAGAGAAGCATAGATGATAAACAAGAGGAAACTACGCTACTGTCGGTTCTACAGAACATCAGCTTCAATATCTGTTATTCTCATGTTGACATTCGTAGTGTTTTGCTTCGTGTAACCCTGTGAATTTTGTAATTGATTGTGATTGAATTATATTTTAGTTTTCTTTGAAAATTAAATGAAGTGCAGCGCAGCATATACTCGCTATACTGAAAATCACAAGTTTTGGCAGTATGGCAGAGATAGGCAATGTTATTCTTATGGAGATAAACTCGGCCTTGTTGCCAGTTTTACACTTACATTGTTTCATGGTACACCATTCAGTTTTCATGCTTTAACACATTTTAGTTTGCAGTGTTAAATTTCATAATGAAATGTTAGTATAGGGTTGTAAATCTTATAGCGGTGGAGTGGTGCCGATGGGAAAAGAAGCCAGCAGTTCCGAAACAGTTTGAAAATATTATAAGCTTGATTTCACATTACTTAAGAAATGATATAATAACTATACCTACTCCTGTAATCTCATTTCAAGACATATACTAATTACATTTCTTGTAATTTATTTGTAACTACCATCTAATGTAATCCCAATTAACAGTGCCATAATAGGATTATACGATTTAAATTGTTGTAACGAAGAATTTACGCAGAAAATCTGCACTGAGTTAGCTAATAACAATATTTTCAAGATACCTGTGTATTTTTGCTAATTACCGTTAACTCGTAGGGTAGGTATAAATAGTGGTATTGTTGATAATATAAAGTTAGTAATCAATTTTACTTTGGCAAGAAGAGTTTCTTATCTTGTGAACTAAAATGTATTCTGTGGGTGAAAAACGTATTATAAATAATATAATAATGTATCATATTAATTTAAAAACAATGTCTTTAAATGACATAATGTGTCTTGTATCAGAAATGACAAGTGTGCTATCTCTGCCACACTGCCAGAACTTGTGATTTTGAGTATAGCTCCGCTTTTGTAAAACGGACAGTACATGACAAGCTCTGCCTTCTCGCGCAGTCCAGGGTCCTAGCTATTTGAATTTTACTCCATAAAACATGTCGATTTTTACTCATTTCTCCTAAAATTAAAATAACCTACGTCTACATTGACAGTCTTTCTGAAACACTTTTCATTATTTCACAGCAATATTTACCTATTGCTGTATAATGTACTAATAAGCTTGCGTGTTCTATATATTTTACACTACCTATATAACGCACAAATTATTTAATTTAAAAAATACTATTCAGTGACAGTGGCAGAATGAATTTCTATCAGGCGTGACCAAAGTCACCTAGGAACACCTATGAACTTCTGATCGGGGTTGTCAATGAAAAATTGGCCATTTATACTTTAACTGTGATTGTATCTAATGAGAAGCAGAAGGAGAAATTGTAGTAAAATTCAGATTTAAAGGGAGCTGGCACCCGGCCAGATAGGTCAATGTCGAACTGAAAAACGTAGCCTTGTAGCTGAAGCGTTGAAAGCGACGGTGATGTATGATGGGATTTTACCGCTTACACTCGCGGAGGTAATGTATGTATCATATGCACTTAGTAGGATATTCCATCAATCTACGGTGGTAATAGCATCGTCATATTCATCTTAACATACATAACATAGTCTTATTTTACACTAATTTGTTATTCTGCACAGTCTCTATCGAGATAAATCAGTTTGTTAGATCAGAAAATCAAGCCACTTTACTAGAAGTACTGAACTGATTCTAATGCCCTGTTAGATTCTTTGAGGACTCTTTCTTCTGAATTTTGAAAAATAGTATATTATGAGTTGATATTAATACGCGAGTATGAAATTACGATTCGAGCTATGGCGAGTGTTAATAGCATCATTATACATCGTTGCAAACACTATCTTTTCTACTCCCATGCTTTCATTATCAAAAATATTCATTTTTATGAAATTTACTTGAGTGTTTCAAAATCTGTATGAAAATGAAAGTCATTTAAGGCTCTACACTTGTAAATCCAGAAGATTAACAATTTGAAAGATTCTGGCTGTATTATAAAAAATTTCAAATTGAAATTTTACATGAAGTATCATGATTCATTAGTAAATCAATAAATGCAAATTATTTATTGCTGAGACATCAATTAGCAAAACTTGGAGCTAATTTTTATCATTTAATAATCCATATTATACGTTGATTAATGCACAACAATAAGAACTTTCTTTTGAAATCGATAATAGGTATACATTAGTCGGAAGACGGGTATAGGAGAGATTTTTTTAAACAGTTAATCCATTGACTGTAATAATTTATGTAAAACTCGCATTTTTAGTAATTTTTAGAAATTATTTAACAAAATACGGCAAGGTTTTTTATAAATTTCATTCTATAGCCATACCTACCTATAAGTACATTATTGTAAAATATGAGGTCATCTATTTCAAAACCAAAGTCACAAAATGATTTATAGTAACATGATTTTTTGCTTTGCATTTGATTGAAATATAGGTATAAAAACCAAATCTTAATAAATTATTTATGATTACCTACTGGAACTGAAAACATTTTCAGACCGTCACTATTAGCAACGGTCTTCAAAGAAGCATTGTTCATTGTCAAGTTAAAATGTGAAAACAAAAAAGTCTACTATTAACACCGATCATAGAAAAATATTCCAACTAATAAGTGACCTGATTTAGGTAAACTGATCCTGTACCTTGACAAACAGTTCATAACAAAATACCTTCACTCTCTTTTGACTTCATGCGATGTTATTAGTAAAATACACAAACTTATCTCATAATCCTATAAGTCAGCACTTACGCCCTGTCCCCTCGACCCTCGGGCCCTTAGACCATCCCATTCATTGAGCAACCGTTCAGGGTGCATTTGTATTGTATATAGTAACAGTAGATCTACCCCCACTCAAAAAGTTCAGCCCCCTTGGCCACGTTATATATCCTGTCAACTTTAAGTGTGCTTAGTGCCAATTGTACCTCAAGAGGATTACAAGTGCGCGATGGACAGTTACATGAAGATCTTCCGTCCTTGGATACAAGACTCAACAATATCTACAACGTCTTCTGCTGAAGACAATGTTAAATCTCTACCGCCGCGAGGTCCCCCATGTCTTGGAGATTGGTACGGAATGTCTTCAGAAGCGATTCTTCTTGAAGCGGCCACGCTCGCGCATGGACTGCATGGACCCACTGCTGAGGAATACGCAAGAGTGTTAATTGGCGAAGAACAACGGGCTAGGATTTCGGCGCAGCAGAGGAAGCAGCGGCCTAAGAAGTATAAGTGTCCTCATTGCGATGTTGGCTTCTCGAATAATGGACAACTTAAAGGACATATTAGGATACATACCGGTAAGGGTTATTATTTAATCATAAAAATCGATAAATTCAAAAATACGTGTCTGCAAAATCCTCTACCGTACCAAAAACATGGATTACGCGCACCACTCCACAGCGTTTACTTGTTAAATAATCTAAAGATATATTATTAAAGATAAAAGTGCAATCTACAAAACGCAAAATGTAGAATGTTAAAATTGAAATATGTTAATTTGAATTTTGACAATTTTTGTTATTTTTTGAACACAATATCTTCTATTTTAAAACGAATTTCAAAAATGCGATGGATTATTTCGCAGATCCAAGCTTTGTTGACAACATATTAAAATTTCAAGTGATTTCACTTATAAATATGTGTGCCAAAATTATTTTTTCTCCTCAAACATAAATTATTTGTTATTTTAATGTTTAAGCGGCACGTTTCCTTTTTTCTCCGAATTTTCAGAATACTCTCAGTTTTACTTTTTTTCTATTCCACTATTTTCCTCACTTTGCCGTATCCTAGCTATGCAATATCATTTTGAAGTTGTAAAATACTGTAAAAGTGTTTTCGATGCGTGTAAACTGTCAGATTATTATAGACTTCAGAATAATGTTTTCATAAACATTTAATAGAGAAAGAATGGATCTACAGATATACCTTTTTAAAATTTAAAAAATTCATTTCTATAATGAGATATAGCCGGGTAAAATTTGCATAAATTGGATCGTTTTCCGAATTTTTCGGAATTTATATAATCATGTAAAAAAATTTAATCAAAATTTTAAAAAGGCACATCTGTAGATCTTTTTGAAATAAAATTTTACTATTCTTGTACAAAACACTCGTTACGTTAGTACATTTTATGCTGGATTTTAGGAGGTAGACGGGCCTCTTAACAAAACAATAAACAGTATAGAATAGCTTGCGGAATAAATGTTTTTGACTGTTTTCTACCATGGGTACCTTAAGGGTATCGACTCCACGTAGCTTAACACCGCGTTTGTCCTTATGCTATGAAAACATTCGCATAATATATATAAAATCAGTTCAGCAATTTTTTAAATGCTTTCGAAGTTTTACAGATAAAGCTTAGTTTCAAAAATGTGTTTACAGATGAAGAATGAAACATGGTTTATGCCGAGTTAAAAAAACACACATTTTTATCAATTTCTTATATAGATTATAAAGATTCTTTCACAATTGGAACTGGTCATAAACCTAGATGAATTCTTTGACAAACATCTAGTATCTGTTTTTCCTTCAAATTTATAACATGCAATGAGTAAAGCAGAAACTGCTACACCTCCAAACACGCAATTTTTTTTTTACGGAGACGAGACCCTTAACTGTATATTTTCATTTAACCTTTTTGCCTTTAGTGCATATTTATTCATATTTTATTACAATCTCTAAATTGTTAATAAAGATTTTCTGTATTTTGTAATAAAGAACGGTATCTAGTGCTAAAATATGTAAAAGTGCTGTAGGAATTTTTAATTACATGCGTATTTTTAAGGTGACACAAAAATTTTAAAATTAATTTACGAAACATCCAAGTTGAGCAAAAGGCGTGATTATGTCGCAAGCTAATAAAAATAATTATTATAAATTCAATCGTTTTGTAAATGTCTAATCGTTTTCAAAATTATTCGGCATATTATAATGTTATATCATTTTATTACACAATTTGCAGAGACTTTTGATAGGAACACACTGATTGAACTGTATTAAATGAACATCTTAATATCCTTTGAGTCTTTATTATACCTATTCGGTTTTGGTATATACAAACTCTGATTAACCTGAAATTAATAAACAACTTTATCTTGAGTCTTAAATACTCGATTAGAAACTCTAATCTCGGATTGAACTGAATTATTATCGATTGATATACTCGCTTCTGGTAGAACTGATCAAAATAAAGAACTTAATATTTTTGATTGCAATTAAATGATGTCTCATTTTATTTCATAAAATGCCTGAGCTTTTTATAAAAAGATGTATTTTACAATTAAACTACAAGCTACGATATGTTTCTTCAAAATTTTAACACGTCATAAATCAAAATATACACACATAATTATTACTTTTTTACTTAATTACTTTGAACCGTAGCATTAAGATACCTAGTTCAACTTTACAGAATACGGAATAAGTAACAGGTTATATTTATTATAAACCAGCCTTTCGTATTCTATAATTTTTACTCAATTCAACCAATTACCATTGACGATGAATGAAACGCGACGTACAATACGGATGCTCGGAAATCTAGCTTTAAGGCTGGTTTATAATATTATTAACTGGAGACTTCTTCTATGTTCTGTGAACATGAGCTATAATGGTATTTCTAATGTTATGGTTCATAATGACACTGGATTTGACGTTTACCTATACTGTAACAGTAGGGTTCGCCAACTTTTAAGAAAACATCCTAGAGTATAAAGAGTGAATTATTTAATATTTAACTGTAACATGATATCCAAAAATTAGTCCAGTATCTAATTTTTAAACTCTTCATGTATTATCAAACATAATATTTTATTCAAATAAAATTTTACTGAAGTCAGTCATACTCAGTATAAAGCCACTCTATTACATACTTTACTCTTCACTCTTTTCCAACAAATAGCAAGCAAGTCTTATATATGTTCTTTGTTGATCTTTGTTTACATTATGATGAGTATTTTATATTTCGCTACAACATAATATAAACATTGCAGATCCAACTATGTAACGGATCTATTTCTGACAGTTATATGAAAGGTTATGTCGTCAAAATAGTAGATTACTGAACCACACACTTCTCATTCACATCACAGATCTTACAGAATACAGAAGAAGTAACCGATTACATCCATTATAAACCAGCCTTTTAGTGCGGTTTCCAGCCAAACTTTCTGTATACTTTTTCCGATTTGAATATGATTAGGTAATTAATTGATTGTGTTATTTCCAGGCGAGCGTCCGTTCAGCTGTGACGTGGCCTCTTGCGGTAAGACCTTCACGCGCAACGAAGAGCTCACGCGGCACAAGCGCATCCACAGCGGCGTGCGGCCGTTCCCGTGCCCCGAGTGCGGCAAGCGCTTCGGCCGCAAGGACCACCTGAAGAAGCACGCGCGCACGCACGCCCAGCACCGCGTCGCGGCGCTCTACCACGCCGTGCCGATGCTTCCCGTCGTGATGCCGCCGCCGCACGCCTTCACCGACCCCTGGGGGCTCCTACCGCCGCCGCCCACCCTCACACAGCTCTACGGATATTAGAAGAGAAGTTGTTCGTGGAAGATTCAAACTGTCGACTGATTACGATAGTCCTGATCATACGTGGATTCTTTGAGAATTGCCTGTCAAAAAGCGGCGCCGCTATTATATTGAATCGTCAATTGGGTATTAATTAGAAAAGACATGTTTATAGAATATGAGGTCTGGCTATTAAATAACGAGAAGAAAACACGTTCGTTTCTAACCAGAAAAAATACTACTATAGCGACAAAAACGTGTTTTCATACCGGAATAGTAGACACTTCCGGCTATCCAACGCTGCATTCGTTTGCCCTCCTGCCCCTCTAGGACGCCATCTACGCGCGTAGTCTCTCTTTTTAATAGCCAGACCTCGTAGTGCCAAAAATGAAAACCTGCTTATATGTGAATTGTTTGAGGATTCTTTTATGCTCCTGAATGTTGAGAAGAATGGAAGGATAAAGAAAATTAGGTACTGTATATTATTACTTAAATTTCGGCTCCTACTATTTCATTTCAACCCCACTTGGGCCTTCTTCAGGGAGTGAATAAAATACTGGCTGAATGCCAGTAATTTTCTTTATCCTTCCATTACACTATCCAGTCAAGCAGCATCATTGATTCGTTGAGATGAATAATCTTGGTCAGAATTATTGCCTTTCAAATAGCGCCGCTGTTAAACTGAATCGTCAATGTCTCTCGGAAAAGAAGAATTTCTAATTCATTGATAGGTAAACATTACCTACTACTTTTTCTGTATGTTTCTGTAAGTTGAACAAAGGCTAGGTGGCAATATAAACTATAACAGAATTAACAATAGTTCAACTTCACAGAGTGCAGAATAAATAAATAAATGTGTATAATATGTCGTATATGAAATATGTGTCGATATAACGACAGCAATGTATAGACTAATTTAAGTACAAGATGCAATTAGCTGTAAATATTTATTGTATATAGAAAATTGTATATATAAACATGAAATTATATATTTTAATAAATTTTATATTCGCATTTTTTTTTCAAAACCAAAAAATAAATTTCTAAAATATACATACACAGAAAAATGCATGCAGAAGAAGATTCAAATCTGGACAATTTATACATAATTAAATAACTCTATTAAAAGATTCATTCACAGGAAAATGTAAATCTATTATATAATTTTAGATTCGGCATAAATACAAATACAGGAAAATGCAAACACAGGAAGATGCAAATCCAGAAAACTAGTTTGTCTTTTCAAGACAAGGGGGATAATTTTGGTTGAACTGAATTAAGTAACAACCCAATAGCATTCTTAGTCCAGTCAGGAGAGTCAAAAATTAACTGAAACCCAAGACTAATACATAACCAAATGAAATTTGGCATGTGAGTAGTTAAGAACATACAGAAACAAAAAAAAAAATCGCTCCACCTCAGTATGCTCCGCTTCCCACAAAAATTTTCAGTTGAAACTCAAAATTTTCTTGTAACGCATTTTTCTCGAAAACTATCGAAAATTTTGGAAAACAGTTTTGACAGGATGAAAGCTGAGGAAATTTGCTATCAAAATGGTCTTTGAAAATTTTTCATAAGTAGCACCGTGTAGGCACCAGCCGTTTAATATTCGAATGACTTGAGAATTTTCTGTATAGTAGGCGCTACATTGCGAATGACGTAATAAATTCGCCGCTACAGATGAATGTGTATAACTTCGTTAAAGAACATCATTTTGTAAAGATAAAAATTGCATTTTATTCGTCGAGGCTTCCACTTTCAATTGCACTAATAACATTTGAATTTCCGACCCCGTTTATACCGAGAAACTTGCTTTTTAAAGAATCATAACTCAGTATTAAAGAATTCTCAATATTTTCAATATCTATGAATGAAATTGTAAACTCGTTGAGGATTATCTTCACCAAATCATCCCCAATCACATGCAAATATTTGGAGGGTTGTGTGTTGTACGTCCGAAAAGAAAACTGGTTTTCGCTACCTTCTTTATTTATAGGTTATGAACTTTTTTTAGGAAAACATCTGTTACATGTACGTAGTAGTACAATTGATGAAACAAATTACAGAATCTTGTTGATTAGGATTTGTACTTAACAATAAGCTCATTAAAAATCAATTTACGGGGCCAAAAAGTGGTCTATTTTCAAAAATGCTCGTGCCCGCGATAAATAAAGAAATCTATGAGATATCAAAAACCTGTTTTTTTTTCGGACGTACAACACACAACCCTCCAAATAGTTGCATGTGATTGGGGATGATTTGATGAAGATAATCCTCTACGAGTTTACAATTTCATTCATAGATATTGAAAATATTGAGAATTCTTTGAACGTCTTCTAATACTGAGTTATGATTTATTTAAAAGCAAGTTTCTCGGTATAAACGGGGTCGGAAATTCAAATGTTATTAGTGCAATTGAAAGTGGAAGCCTCGACGAATAAAATGCAATTTTTATCTTTACAAAATGATGTTCTTTAACGAAGTTATACCACATTCATTCTGTAGCGGCGAATTTATTACGTCATTCGCAATGTAGCGCCTACTATACAGAAAATTCTCAAGTCATTCGAATATTAAATGGCTGGTGCCTACACGGTGCTACTTATGAAAAATTTTCAAAGACCATTTTGATAGCAAATTTCCTCAGCTTTCATCCTGTCAAAACAGTTTTCCAAAATCTTTGATAGTTTTCGAGGAAAATGCGTTACAAGAAAATTTTGAGTTTCAACTGAAAATTTTTGTGGGAAGCGGAGCATACCGAGGTGGAGCGAATTTTTTTTTGTTTCTGTATGTTCTTAACTACTCACATGCCAAATTTCATTTGGTTATGTATTAGTCTTCAGTCAAAACCTCTCCTGACTGGACTATCTTGAGTGTCACATATTCGGTTTTAATTATTACCCTCAAAATTAAAGCAAGTTTATAATGCATGTAATCGGTTGTTTATTCTATATTATGTAAAGTTGTACGAAGGATTTCAAAGTTACGGCTCCGTTAAATTATGAACTATACATTGAAATACCTAAAAGTATATATATAACCGCGGTTAAATAAATGGCGTGATAGATAATATGTGTATGTGAAATATACGTCGATATGACGACAGCAATGTAAATTAATTTCAGTAGGTAGAAGATGCAATTGGTTGTAAATATTTGATGTATATAGAAAATTGTATATAATGTAATATGACATTATATTTTAATTACATTTTATATTCGCATTTTCTTTTTCCTCCGGATCAAAAATAATTTTTAAAAACTCTACAATCCAATGGTACTGTGCATGTAAAAATACTACACTCTTAAGTTTTCGAATTTCTAATTTTTTTTCAATTAATCGATAGGGAAGACCTGGGTTGGTTGTTACGGGGGTAAGTTGTTACAGGGTACATTACCAGGTAAAAGACACAAATAATCATGGCAATGTCTGCTATCGCCTCCTGTAGGTACTTTAGTGGCGTCTACGTAGTCACTGAGTAAATCTGCGTCATTATAGGTGACCATTTTTTTTACCTACGTCTATCATAATATTGAGTGCGTGTATACGCCTTCATGCGTTAATGGTATATTTATATAGTTTGATGCTAAATACGTAGGTATAAAAAAAATTTATATTAAATTCTAAAAATATATTTTAAAGTAGGTAAAGAACTTTTTTCGCTAGATTTAAAATTATTTTTAACAAAGTTATTACGGAACTTCTGATAATTTAATTATAGTTGTATAATGAGTAAATGAATCTCCGTTTATTTATTTATTTTTAATAGTTGATTATGCGAGTCCATCAGTAGTAGTATACTATATAGGTACCTTTAATTTTTCAAATTTCTTATAAAATATGTTTGATCCGTACGTACAATGGCTATACATTATACATGCATGATTTGTTTATTAAATTTGTGAAGAAGAGACAAAAACTTGTGACTTTTTTATTTTCACAAAAAAAAATACAAACCCAGAAATATTATTATGAAAATTGAATATTTAATAAATATAATATAATATGTGACGTGGAATGCTGCCATGTTTGCTACACAAAATAATGACAATGACGTCACAGAAAAATTTCTTTCTCAATTTACTAAAAAATATATAATTTCTATATACCTAAATAAAATTTATATTTTTTCCTTTTTTCCACCGAACATTAGGTAGGTACGAGGGTAGGTACATTGTAATAGAAATCCCATTACCTACAATAGTCAAACGCAATAATTAAAAAAATAAAAAGAATAAATTAACGAGTAAAAAAGTCTTTAGTTTTGTGTTTAATAAATGATGGCTGCCATCTTCGTGGAAAATAAATTTGAGTGTTAACGATGGCGTTTGAATATTGTGGTTGGGGCTGTAATAAGAACCACCCCTTGTGACTCATGCTGTCACCCGGGGGAAAGCAAACCACCCTTGTCCTGCGGTTCACCCCTTCACCCTTGAAGGACGTACATCATTTGCACATGTCAACGTATGCTTCGTAAATCAACCAATATTATACCTAACATTTGTCAACGAAACGGTTATGTCGTATGCCACAACACACTGCTACCATTGTACAGACAGCCCAAAATTAAAAATATGCATACATTTTTCTGAATAATCATTTATATTTTTTCTCTAAATGTAACGTCTAATTGTCCACAACGTACACAAATTACCAATATTTTTTTTTACTAAAACCAGAGATTTGCTAAAACCGTATTCACTGCCCAAAGTCAGGTGAAATTTAACGAAATTTCTGAAGACTGCGACATGGCAATGTATATATAGATACCTGCGTTCACATTACTGAAATTTGGTGTTGTGAACGCAAGTAGGTACACATTGCCATATAACAGACTTCACAAATTACGGAAAATTTCAGCAAATTTCGGGCTGTGAATGCGGCAGATTATCAATTAAAATATTTTATCTTCGACTAATTCATAACATGAACATTAAATGTGTGATGTTTGCTACATAATGCCATATATTTTTCCACA
Organism: Agonum fuliginosum; assembly: GCA_947534325.1. Taxonomy (NCBI): domain Eukaryota; kingdom Metazoa; phylum Arthropoda; class Insecta; order Coleoptera; family Carabidae; genus Agonum; species Agonum fuliginosum. Next base: position 42,810,501 of record OX384029.1, read on the forward strand.
GGGAATAATACTCAGTATTCCCTCCTCTGCACCAATCAGAAAATTAGGTACTTTACCTGAAACAATTTATCTATGCAAATTTTTACCTTCCGCTTACCTGTAAAGGTAGGTATTGGAATCATGCTAAAAATCGGGTAGTGGGTTTTTAGTGGATGAGCACGAATTAGGGTCCTTACAATTCATTTTTGATAGTTTCACGATGATGTCTGTATGTATGTGTGTGTGTGTGTGTGTGTGTGTGTGTGTGTGTGTGTGTGTGTGTGTGTGTGTGTGTGTGTGTGTATGTGGTCAGGGTCGGATTTCTGTCAGTCGGATAACTCAAATACGAATTACCCAAAAATTTTGATATTTGGTATTTAACATTTGTATATAAATTGGAAGAACCCATTAGATTTTGGTACAAATACCTTCACCGGAAGTGATATTTTTTGAAGATTGAAAAGATTAATTGTCAAAAATTTATATAAATTTGGATAAATATAGTATTTATTTGTAATAATAATAAGAGGAAAAGTTATTTGCAACTTACGTTATAAAAAAATTGTCTTTATCTGGTAGCATCAAAGAACTGCAGTAAAATTTAAAAAATAAATTTATCAAATAAAACGTTGAAATCTTGTAATCCATGTTCGACTGAATTTTGTTTCTGTGTAAAAAATATTGACAGGTGAGATGGGTGACAAGTTGACATACTAGTGCTATATGTCATAAGTAAGATATTAAATGTAGTACTAATTGAACGGAGGATGGCTTCAGCACAGAAGAGTTTTCCTGTGAATGAATCTTTTTATTCAGATGATGCAAATTTCTGTGTTTCAATATTTTAGATTTTTATTTGTATATTTTAAATGGGCACCGGATTGTACGTATACATTTCTGTTTAAAGTCTAGATATGGCGAAAGGTTGTGTGATGGCCACGTCAGATTTTTTTAGAAAACATTGCTGATGATAATGATGTAACTATGGTGATAGAAAATTGACATTTGGAAAAGTCAATTTTTTCGCGTATTGGTATTTATTTTAAGTCGTAGATAAAGTACAGTATAATACAACTCGCTATAATAGCTCCGATGATTAAAACCCGCGCTCGCTTTGCTCGCTCGTGTTATAAACTTCATCTTCAGCTATAATAGCATCGTTGTATAATATATCATTATAAAGATGTATATTCTGCATGCTGTAAAGTTGACCGTAACATATAGAAATGCCTGTAGTTTAACCTTACAAAATAAATAACTGGTTACATGCATTATAAACCAGGCTTTAAAATTGCAATTTCAACTGCAACTAGCAAACAAAACTGAAATATTGGATTTTTCAAATAAAAAGTGTACCTACCTATATTAGCTTTTTAGCTTAAAATAACCGAAATATAAATAACGATTTTATATCCAGTAATATGGCGACACCGACTACACAAGACATTGAAATAAATGAATATTGCCCTTTTAAGATAATGATAACAATGATTAGACTGTTCACATATAAATTCTTTGTGGATTCTTTCATGCTCATGAATCCTGAAAAATAAAATTCAATGATATTTTGAAGCTATAAATGAATAAATTATAAATTCTTCTTTTCCAAGGCTCATTGAAGATTTATAATTAGAGGCAGATTATTTTTCTCAAGATTCAAAAGCATGGAAGAATCCTCTAAGAATCAGTATGTGTGCAAAGCTTGTAATGCAATTTTCTGATGAAATATAAAAAACTTTATGTGCAAATATAAATTATAATTAAGTGTACCTACTACTCAAATAAAATAATATGTATCTTATTATTAAAAATTATGTAGGTATCTGGACCATTGAGATACTGCAGTACGATAAACTGTAAACTCCTCAAATAAAAATCTAAATAAATACAGAACAGGAATATGTATGGAATATATACTATATTCCACTATGTATGGAATATAGTATATATCTCGGTAAATATCAACTTTATAACAAAAAAATTGTATATAAAAGTTGTTTTATTTTCCATAATAAGACAGCATTCAATTTTTTGTATTTCAGAAATCAAATGAGTAACGAATAACACTTTAATTTTTTTAAATAGCATTAGGCTCATTTGATAGAGATTTTTTTCTCTTTTCGATGACATAAAATCTTAGTACCCTTATACCAGAAAATTTTTTGAAAAAAATGTAAAAACTGTTATAAAGTTAATTTCACCAATAACATGAATCTAGTTATCCGAGATCTCTTTTATTTGTCTTTTAACAATTGAATTTTTAGGAAAAAGTGTGTATCTTTTGCTCGAAATAGGCGATAAAATTAGTAGGTAAAGTGGCAATAAAAGTAAACATTTCGGAAGCACCCAGCTACAATAAATTAGAGTACAGTGACATACGTTACTAACTAGAGCAACTGTTAGCGCTCGTTGACAACAACTACAAATACCAAACTCCACATATCTTCATACCTGGCCCTTTTGCCCGACAGAAGTGGACAATGCACGGAACAGAAATTCGTTTATCATTGCGTAAGGAATACACAGAGTTGTGGACCTCCGACGGCTGCGATGAAAAGCGGATGTTTTGACTCGGAAGTCGTACACAACAGAGTCCTGGGGCTCGCTAACGACCCGGTGAAACTAACGTCTGTTGACAGTTTGACGAATCATAGTTGTGCCCCGGACCGGCAAGAATGGATATGGATACACGTACTCCAACGCACAAACACGGAAACGAATTTTCTCAGAACCTTTGCTAACTGCAGAAATCATGAGATTTTTACACGTAAAATCGATAGTGGCGCCAACGCCTGGAAGTATAACTACGCGGACAAGCTAATCAGAATATTTGTATAATTTGTATCATCTGCGTGGTATTACGTTTATAACAGAGTGGCCATTGAACACCAGAAAATAAGATTCTAGAATATTTATACACAAGAAAATATATGCAGATTTATAAAATTTATAGGTACGTAATAAAATACCTGCATTAAGGGGTTCGTCTACCCTAAAATTTTACAACGTTACGTTTACTTTAATTATAATTGAAATATATGATGCTTTTACTTCAATGAGTGTATTAACAAAGGATGTCTTAATGCTTCTATATTTTTATTTTTTTCTTTGGCCTAGGAATTTGAAGTAAAAAAATATTTAAAATGACTTTTTTGCGGTTTTTTGTCATTATTTGATAATATTTTCCTCGGTAACTATAAATGGCAAGAAAAATTTAAAAAACAAGAAGCATGCAGCTAAGCTTCCTTTTTCGAATAATTTTTGTTTTACTTAATTTCTTTAAAAAATACACAAGTTATTATGGGAATCTGGAGCCATGTTTACAGTAATTTTCAACTTTAAAATGACATTGCATAGCTAGGATGCGGGAAAGTACGAGTTTCGGGCTGGTTTCGGGCAGCCGTAGTAGTGGGGAAGAGAGTGAAATAGAAAAAATAATAATATCGAGAGTATTCTAGGAATTCGAAAAAATGGTAGACGAGCCTTTTAAAAGATTCATTTACAGGAAAATGCAATTCTATAATTTTAAATTTTGCATAAATGCAAACATAGGAAGACGCAAACACGGAAGATGCAAATCTTAAAAACTAGTGTTCAACACCAGAAAATTAAATTTAAGAATTTTCATACAAGAAAATTCAACACCAGAATATGCAAATTTCGAAAGTTCATACGGAATAAAATAGCTGCATCAAAAGATTCACTCACAGGAACATTTTATATTCAATATAAATGCAAACACAGGAAGTTACAAATCTAGAAAAGTTATAGTTAAAACTACTGTTAAAGAACAATTTGGTTTACCGACTAAAGCCACATTTTTCATTATCATCCCCGGTCAGAAGTTGTAATTAGTTCATAGATGTTTCTAGGTAAAATTGCTGTCAGGTGAGGTGACAAGGTTGAGATGTCAAACAGAAATTTATTCGAAGGAAATAAAATGCTTGAGTGTAATAATTCAACGAGATAATATAAGTGTTTTGTTTATTGTTTAGTTTGCTAAGAAAAAGGTAAATAATAAGCAGGTTTTATCGCTTGCAAAAGTTACCTTCCTTTTTATCTGTCAAAGCGATAAAATTATATTTTGTTTGTGGCATACTTTATACAGGAATGGAATTATCAACTGTAATTATTACACAAAGAGCTTTTTATTTCGCCGGATAAATTTCTGTTTGTATTGAAACCTTGTTGCCTAGCAATTTGAAAAGAAAAATTATTGTTTAATAAAATCACGATACCGTAGATGGAATGATTTTATTTTAAATAGTTATTTGTATCACAAGGCCAGAAACTGACCTTTTGCAAGAGCGAGTATTTTTGACACGCCGAGCCACAGGCGAGGCTTGCAAATTACGAGCACTAGCATAACAGTTTCTGGACGTGTAATACACAATATTTTATGTGCCGATTTCATTACAAAAATATAAAATGAATTTAATTAATTAACATAACCTAAAAAATTGTGCACTGAATACTTGCATTTGAGCTTAAAATATATTTATTTCAGTTTCTATTAACGATTTACGTCTATAATTTGTCAAAATCTTGTTAATAATTGACATCTGCTTGACAACTGTAGTAATGTCAAGATGCCAACCTATAACTTCCGGTTGTTTGCCGGCCTAGGCTGGCAACAAAGAGTTTCTGGCGGATTTTGAGATATGGAAAACTAGCGATGCCGACCGGAGGCATATAAACAATTTTTCGAGTCAAATTGCTGTAAGGTGACAAGGTGTCACCATGTCAAACAGAAATTTATTCAAAGGAAATAAAATTATTGTTTGCTCTCTCTATTATTACTTACTATCATTTTCAAATTACTCCTAAAATCTATATTATTGTAGATAAATAGGTATATCTGAAATTTCGAATTGGAGACGTCAGTTTGACAGAACGTAGTAAGTGTTGTGTCTCAACAAGTACGATAGAAATATACTTCTATCGCATATTTCTTGCAACATAATTTTTTAAATATGCTGTGGCCACCACAGTAGGTAGTACTTATAAGTTTTCATAACTTGTTTTCGTAAAGCCTTTAATATTATACTTCATTCAGCAAAATTTTAATAAATTTGTCTTTTATCCCGGTTGATAATACCAACTTCGTCATAATTTAAATATCATGAGAAAAAACAAATGACCATCGTGACAATGATGTTTCTGATTCTTCAACTAGAATTCTTTCCCAGAGAGCTATAATTTTATAATAATACATTTGACAAAATTTGAATAATTTTTGGAGAAACAATGGAAAATCGCATAAATGCCACTCTTCGAGAGCTTTAAATTGATACCAAACTCGGTATTTATTAAAAAGAAACAATATTGACGAACGCTTAAATGTTATTTTTATTTTCTACTAAAATTATCAAATGTCAGAAAGACAACACATGCCTATTAAAAAGTGAAACACAAATTTAAACATAGGTATCGAACTGTTAGTTTCGTATATAATCGTGGGAAACATTATTAACAATAAAATCTTACCTATTTTCATATCAAATAAAATGCAATTCAATATAATATTGAATATTTAATGTAATTGTAGTGTGAATTTGTATTTAGCGTTAGTGTGACCGTTGCGTTGTGTGTTGCGCACCCTATGTAGGGTTGATTGTCACCCCTCGCGAGGTTGCTACCCCCTGATGGGCGCCTGTCATTCGGCTAACCACAATAGGCAGATCCAAGCCACTGTCACCTTTATTTCTTTCGCAACATTTTGATTTGGATAATAGCTGGGTGGTCCTGTCGCTAGATAAATTTATATTTACCACAAGTTATTTTGCAGGCCATAGTGGACCTACCATGCGGTAGAATCTTTTAGTCAAGCATTTCATTCATTCATAAGGATTTTTTGTCTTGTGATTCAAATTTAGTTTGGATAAAAGCTCTTTTCATATTCGGTAGATTTAGTAGACTCTTTTGAACAGAGACGTATTTATAGATGTGTGCAAAATCAGGGCCCCAGCCAGCCTAAAAATGTGCATTTTTATCTTATAAAGATAAATTTTATTTGTTATTCTTCATTGGTGCCCCGTAATTTGAGCACCTTAACATTTATATTTTGTTTCTGATTGATCACTCAAACAATTAACTTTATTTGTCGTTGGTGTGTTTTTCAAATTTGCCGCATCTTTCTTTCATTTAAAATTTTTGTTCTCCTCGTCTTGTTGCTGCTGTCAGTAGAGTGTACCGAGTGTACATAAACTGTCAAATCCAACGAGTTTCCTTTGTCCAATAATGTTTATAATAACATCCTTGGCTTTGTCTTTCAGCAGCCATGTGATTATTTTTTACAAAAAAAAATTGAACGTATTGTGATGTTTGTGTTATTATTGAATTATTCTATAAATTTTGTCAATTTTTTAATACGTTATATCTTGTATGTACACTGGTGAAAAAAAAAAACGAAACACTTGAAATTCGTAAAATTTCGACCATTTTCAAACCGCCATAACTCGGCGTATTTTCAATCGATTTCGATGAATCTTTGCGGGCAAAAAACTTTGAAGTGTCTACTTTAAAGCAGGGTTGAAAAAAACATGTTTTTTTCAATTTTAAACAAAACATTTGTTTTTTAATGTTTAAAATTGTTTTTTTGGTTTAAAACATGTTTTTAACTCTGCACAAAAAACATGTTTTAAACAACAAAAAAGCATGTTTAAAACATGTTTTAAACATGGATATCTGTTTTAAATAAATATTATTTCCATCGAAATATGTCGCCAATGCTAGTTTTTGTGCGAGGACGGGGATTTACATCGCTCTAGCTGCGTAGCTAGGAGTCACCGATGGTCGGTAGTTGAATTTGTTTTGTTTGTGTTATGCGTCGTGAATGGATTTCGATATCATTTTTAAACACCTGATTTAAAACACAGTTTAAAACATGCATTAAAACATTAGGCCGTGTTTAAAACATGTTTAAAACAGTTTGTTTAAAACAAATTGTTTTAAACATAACAACCCTGCTTTAAAGTCATGCATGCGAACTTAAGCGCAACCACTTCCGACCCCCTGTAGCACCTCTGTGAAAAAAATGTATTTAATGGAAAAAATGTCCAACTTTGACGATGTGTACTTAGTTGAAATTTTTTTTAACTTGATCCACCAAAAGGGCACTAAAATTTGTTCAATTTCCTGTGCAGGACTCAAAGATCGAAGTTCCTACGATGATTTGGCACAAAGTTATGGGTGTTTGAAAAAAGTGCATTTTTAGATTTTTTGCACATAACTCAGCGACTATTCACCCAAATTCAACGATTCTTCAAGAAGTCGGCGTGACTTCTGTTCAGCATTACTTATAAAAATTCTGACTATTTTTATACGACTATTGACGTCCTTATGGAGAGATAATAAAATAAAAAGGACAATTTTACAAAAAATAATGACTATGGCAATGAACAAAATTGAAGTTTTAAGTCAGATTTGCTTCATTCGACTCAAGAAAACAGAATAAAATGCAGTTTTTCTTCCTGTTAAAAATATAGGTAATTTTTAGAGAACGTTTATTTTTAATGAAAAAAATCAGTACGATAAATTCATCATCATTTATTTTTTGTGTACGTTAGGTACTTAGGAACGGTCTGTTATGTTTGAATATCCTTTAATAGAAGTAGTCCTGTTGGTCAAAAGCCCTAGTACAAGAAGTTTCATTGGCCAATGAGCCAATTGAATAATTATTTAAAAACTCACTAGTTATTAATGGGCAGTATTGTAACAGATCATTTTAAAAAGGATCTAGATCGAGATCAATTTTTATGATTAGATCTTTTTTTAGATCATAAAAATATCAATACTAGACAGAATATATTACTGATAAATTGCCTATATTTAAAAAAGAAAAATATACCTACCTAGTGATAAGTGATACAATGTACTACAGTTTAAATTTAAATCATTAAAAATATTGAAGATTACTTTATAGGTATAGCGTAGAAAAAGATCTAGAAATCTGATCGAATTTTAAGATCGAAGATCATATTTATTTAATATGGATCAAAATCAAGATCCTTAAAGTAAGACGATCTAAATCAGATCAAAGATCACACAAATTGATCCAGATCAGGTAATGGGACACATTATTCACTCCAAACAATAACATAATGAATGCAGTATTTAATGGTCGTGGATAATAGTATATTATTATTATTTAACGAGCACATAATGTAGGCAAAGACTTAAGGGGATGAAAGTTTATGCACGATCTGAAGGCGACTTTTGAAATTAAATTAATTAAATTATGAATTCATATATTTTAGTGTGGTTTATCTCACTGACGTTACCTACATAATGAATGTATTATTAAATGGTCGCACCTACCTAATTGAAATAAAATCTAGGGAATGACTTCTTCACAGCAATATCGTCATGCGTAACAAGTTAATCAGGCCAATTGTTGCGTAGGTATATAGTAAAGTTGAAGTATTTATGAGTTTTTTTGTGCGTAAAGAACGGTCGGAATTTTCAAGTAGCGTTTCTCACGTTCACTTTGTTGAATGGACTTGACTTTTCACAGGTGCATTTCGGTGCACTTTACCTGGATGCGTATGCACACTGCTCTCTGTTTCGATTGTTCGTTTGTGGGGGCGTGTAGCAAAACGAACCGGCATTTAGGTAATAAAGTCACAGAATCAAAGCTATGCACACAATGCCGAAGCAATCTTCACTTTTCAAATGAATGAGCTGGAGGACTGCGACAATAAGGTAAGCGACTGATCGGTCAAACTCGGGTAGCATTTATGCGGAAAAAATAAGAACAAGAAGTAACTCTCATTGTTTGTTGGTGTGCTTTCAGTGTTACTGTGTTTTTACGTTATTATAACGATATTCCTTACATTTTACTCTTTAATATCCTCCTTAACATTTATATTTTGTTTCTGATTGATCACCCAACAATTAACTTTGTTTGTCGTTGGTGTGTTTTTCAAATTTTCCGCATCTTTCTTTCATTTAAAATTTTTGTTCTTCTCTTCTTGTTGCTGCTGTCGTGGAAATGCAGGCCGGTTGCTAATAAAACATTGGGGAACATTTGTTGCAAATTTTTGAGGCAATTGGCGCTTTTAAGGGACCCGGTTCCGCTTATTAATAAATCAATTTTAATATTAAATTAAAATATATGTATCAAAAATATACTCTATATTATTATTGATTGTGTAATTATCATCATTTTAAAAACTATTTTATTTTAATTTTTTATTCTGACATTTTAATGCATGATGTGACCACGGACTTCTTAAATTATGGACTGCTGGAGTATATGGGAGATGGCTTGAAAAAGTATGCTACGTATGGAGCAAAATTCGGGGAGTCGCAGAACCACTGCGCAGGCAAAATACATAATCACAGACATGCATTTCATGCAATCAAATCGTGCACGTCATGTCTGAGATTACCTAAGGCGAGATAGCTACTGCTGTCAGTTTGAATAACCTCTTTTACATTTTTAAATTATTTCGTTTTATATAAAAATTCGATATTTTATAATACTCAAAACTTTTACTACGAGTTTATAATCTAACATTAATAACAATTATTATTTTTTTGTTTAAATTTTACAGATTTTACTTGGTATATTTAAATTGGGTACCATAAATTCCCCGAATTTAGTGTCATGCGCGAGGTTCAATTTAGCATACATCTGTTACACAGCTCCAGCCGTCCATAATTTAAGAAGTCCGTGGATGTGACAGATTATTTTTTGTTTTAACGTATTTCACAGATAACTTAATTCATAATTCACACTTCCGGTCTTAAACCGGGTCCCTTAAAAGCGCCCTCAATCGACCAAATTTTGCACTCACTTGTCCCTAGCAACGAAAATTGTATTTATATGCCTCCAGTCGGCATCGCTAGTTTTCCATATCTCAAAATCCGCCAGAAACTCTTAGTTGCCAGCCTAGGCCGGCAAACAACCGGAAGTTATAGGTTGACATCACTACAGTTGTCAAGCAGATATATTTTGTATACAAGAATTAACAAGATTTTGACAAATTTTAGACGTAAATCGTTAATAGAAACTGAAATAAATATATTTTAAGCTCAAATGCAAATGCAAGTATTCAGTGCACAATTTTTTAGGTTATGTATAATAAAATACAAATTAATTAAATTCATTTTATATTTTTGTAATAAAATCGGCACATAAAATATTGTGTATTACACGTCCAAAAACTGTTATGCTAGTGCTCGTAATTTGCAAGCCTCGCCTGTGGCTCGGCGTGTCAAAAATACTCGCTCTTGCAAAAGGTCAGTTTCTGGCCTTGTGATACAAATAACTATTCCAGGCCTTGAATAATAACGTAGGCGATGAGCAGATGAGCACACAAATGTTTGAAATGACAGTGTGAAGACATGCGCACTAATAGCAAAAGACGGGCCACGAAAATGTTTGACGTCACAAACTTTTGCTGTTTTGAATAGAGCTATTTTAAAAATCATGTTGTCATATATATTTATCACTTTTAAATAGTAAAAATAATTTTGTTAGTTAAATTTATACCAGGCCTCCTATTCTAATTCATAGCGACATGTCGGGTCGCTATCACAGACATATATAAATGAAAGACAGCTGGGTTATACGGTACTTGGCGCAACTGGTTGTGATTCTATGTAGGTCGCCATCTTGAGGAAAGGAAATTTTTTCGACCAATAAGAAGTCGTAAAAATGATGTCATATTCACATGAACACGCGGGTTAACAGAAGTTGTCTATCTGTTATTTATATTAATTATTTAGAGGTTATCTACAAGTAATTCAATTGTTTGAATTAGTTTTTGATTATTTGTTTGCACTTGTTTATGTGAGTGAGCGAACTTGTTTTTATTACTAACCATATGATTCTCACTTTGTTTTGTTAAAACTTGTCCGTCCAAACCGGGGCAAAATACCAGGTGTATCTTATCATCGGTAAGTATTATAAGATTTTTCTTGTAACAGTAAAAATATTAAAACATGTTATTTTTAAGATTTCCTATGAATAATTACGAAGCATGGCTGGCAGTTCTTAACCGGACTCCTGGCAAATATTCACTAAAGAATATTACTTGTTCGGATCATTTTAATGAAAATGGTTTCATAGAAAATTAAAACTAAATATTGGTGAGAAAATTAGGAAAAAAATAACACAAATTATTTTATTTTTGCATCAATAAGCACCAATACTTATATTTTGATTTTATATTTTATTACTTGTCAATAAATGTTTATATTTATTCAATTTTGATTATTTTATTTTACGTCCATATTAAAATATCATCTTTATAACACAATAATTGTGATTAATAAAACATTTAAATTTTCCCGCCTGTTTTCCTTTACTTAATATGGGCAGTTCCATGTGATCACAAACCAGTAACACAGGCCAAGCTATCTGTCAATTTATATATATATATATATATATATATATATATATATATATATATATATATATATATATATATATATATATACAGGGTGAGTCATCGAAATGCCCGTCGTCGATATCGCCCTTGTCGTTAAAAATACAGCATAAATTTATTAACAGAATTTTTCGTCTACTCAAGGAGCATAACTTAAAATTATTTTCACATATACAGGGTGTTGCATAACGACTTGGCAATAATTGTTCGTCTTTTTTTAAATGAAACACCCTATATATTTTTATATATTTTGAATTGTATTTTATTTACCTATACGAAAATATAAGTTTCATTTTAGTTTTCCGCGGCGTTGCCAAGTTATTCAATTTTTTCTCTAAAAAAAGCCGAATACACATATTGTTTTATAAAGGCGTACTGAAGTTATTTTAATAGTAAAAATTATGAATTTTTTTTTCTGTACAGCTGTAACTATACTCTTTGTTCTGACATAACTTTTTTTAAATGTTATTATACAGGGTGTTCAATACAGAGAATCAAATTTACTCAATTTCAAATGACTATAACTCGTCGTTTTCAAATGGAACACCCTATATTTTATTATTCTGTTGTGTGTATTTTTGCATCTTCTTATGTTATAAAGGGTGTCGTATGCCTAAAACCATTAATTTCGAAATTAATTAAATTAATGTTTTTAGGCATAGGACACTCTTAATAACAGAAGAAGATGCAAAAATACACACAACAGAATAATAAAATATAGGATGTTCCATTTGAAAATGACGAGTTATAGCCATTTGAAATTGAGTAAATTTGATTCTCTGCATTGAACACCCTGTATAATAACATTAAAAAAAAGTTATGTCAGAGCAAAGAGTATAGTTACAGCTGTACAGAAAAAAAAATTCATAATTTTTACTATTAAAATAACTTCAGTACGCCTTTATAAAACAATACGTGTATTCGGCTTTTTTTAGAGAAAAAATTGAATAACTTGGCAACGCCGCGGAAAACTCAAATGAAACTTATATTTTCGTATAGATAAATAAAATACAATTCAAAATATATAAAAACATATAGGGTGTTTCATTTAAAAAAAGACGAACAATTATTGCCAAGTCGTTATGCAACACCCTGTATATGTGAAAATAATTTTAAGTTATGCTCCTTGAGTAAACGAAAAATTCTGTTAATAAATTTATGCTGTATTTTTAACGACAAGGGAGATATCGACGACGGGCATTTCGATGACTCACACTGTATATATATATATATATATATATATATATATATATATATATATATATATATATATATCTGTGGTCGCTATCTGTAGACTAGTCTTGATATAAGTTCTGATGTAAGCCCGTATTAGACGAATATTATATTATTAATAAAAGCATTTATAAATGCGCTTATAAAAAAATATTTTATTTAATTAATAAAAAATTAACAATGTGAAAACGCGAATTATGTTCATATTGCAAATTGTTCCAGAAAATAAAAAATAATAACTTGGCAGCGAAATATAATTCGTCTATAGCATGCTTTATATGATACTTCCAAACAAAATCCGCTAGAGGGATAACAAGATCCCCTTGGTTTATCAAGTTGTTATATGAATTAGAATCGAGGCCCAGGTGGCTGACAGCTCTATTGTTTGTCCTTTAATTCGTGTTTAGTTCTATCTAGCATCAAGAGATGGCATTAGGTGTTTTCCAGTTTGCGTCCGAAATAATTCTAACCAATCAAAATGGTTTACATAAAATGTCAAAAAATATATTATTTTGTTTTGTGTAATACAGCGCGTGTCACAGTGTAGTTTAACAGTTATTATTAATATGATGATTATTTTGATTACTTCTATTGTGTGATTTGTAACTTTGGCAGAAGGGAAAATTCGTAAGAAGAAGAATAACTTTATTTGTAAACGTGATATATGTGTTATTCCAGTTGTTACTGTCAGACGTAATCCTGTTCAAAGAAATTGAAAGACTTTTATTATTTATTTTTAAATTGGATACTTGTGTTTTATTTAAAGTTTTTGGAAGTTTTTATGTCAAAATGTTTATACACTTATAAAAATAATAAAGATAGCTTTAATTAAGTTCATCCTAGCATCTCAAGTTAGCGCTACTGTACAGTGTAAAAAATAATAACAATAGCTATCTTGTCTGGAGATTGATAGTTTCTGATTTATACCTAAAGATTCATAAAAAATATAAAATAAAAATAGTAAACTACCCCACTTTTTTACTGTGATAAAAGCCCCTTAATACTATAAAATAGTAACTAAAATTGTTCTGTAAGATTTATTTATTAAGTATTAATAATAATAATAATAATAATAATAATAATAATAATACCTCTCCGGACATAACATAGGTATAATAATATCATCTTCCTGAAAATGTTTCGCACATACTCATACTGATTCTCTGGACGATCTTTGCGCGGTATGGCTTGTATCCAGCCACGGCCATCTCTATTTATCAGGCCGGAGTTTCTATGGGCCGGAGTCTTCACACTGGCAACAGCGCACCGAGTACCGGTAGTGGTCCTACGCGCGTTATACGTTGTATGGAAAATTTCAAAAATATGCAGTAAAAACATGTTTAATTATAGAATTTTCAAGTGTATAATTGAACAATGTATAAAATAAATAAGTTTGCACAACATAATAACTTTTCATCTTTTGGAAATTTGAAAGTTGTTACGTAACCATCCTTAATTTTGGAATCGTAATTACTTTTGCACCCTGGCGCAGAGCAACGACGTGGCATCTGATATATACAAAAATTACAAATTAAATAGTACAATATTCATTAACAGTTTTTTCTTCTTCTATTACACATAACATTATTTTAATTTTGATAGAAACATTTATTTTAAACGGTATGATGAGAATAATCAACTTACTTTGTGTTCACAAAAATGAAAAATAATTACGATAATAGGACTAATAATAAGTTTTTATTAATATTTCTTACCTTTAATTTTAAATATGATTTAGTATTTTACTAAATTATAAACAAGAAGTGACGACGAACGCTGAATGTAGCTGAACCTAAACACGACTACCGGGAACTCAGAAACAGTAACAGCGGTCTTGCGCGCTTATAATAATGGAGCGTGAACGCATTAAATTTTAGTTTCTAAGATATCTCACGATACAATTAAGATATCGTTATAATTCTTTTAACAGAATAAAATTTGAACATTTCTCAACACTTCGTACGCTTATACTATGTCTATTTTAACAAATACAAAAGTTAGCAACATACTACTTTTTTTACATTATTTATGAACATAGCATCTTTTAAATAAGCATTACAATTTTATTATAAACAATTTCCAATTAAAAACTTATATTTGTTAAGAATATTGTTATGAAAATAACTGGTAAAAATTTCATTACGATATTTGCAGTAGTTTCTGAGTAATTTAAATATAAGTTGAAAAAGTAATGTATTCATTTTCGTTCGTTTTGTGAAAATAGGACCGCTAGTCTTGTTGCCATAATGTGCACACTCCGGCCTGATAAATAGAGAAGGCCATGATCCAGCGCTCAGGATCATTTGGAGCTGTAAATAGTAAGACTTTCTCTTTATTTGTTTTCTATCCCGAAGTACAATTTGGTACAAAAAAATGCCGATTTACACTCATTTTTCGTAAAATAAAAATATCCCATAATAATTACACTGCTGATAGGTTTTCTTGAACGCTTTGAGATATTTCACAGCAATATTTGCCTGATTCTTTTATTTAACCTTAAATGTACTTTATATTTCACATATATTTTTATAATATTATATAAAGCAGAATTTATTTAATTTCAAAAATTGTATTAAGAACTAATTACAACTTCGGACCGGGGTAGTCAATAAAAAACATAGCCAGTCGGTAAACCTCATCAATTTATAAATATCATAAATATACTTGTTCATAATAAAACATAAATAAAATATAATATGTAGATATATATTTCTATGCAGCATTTCATAGTATTTATTAATAATATATAATTCTTTCGTAAAATTACAGTTGATTGACAACACACGGCGCCATCTATTGAGAATGTTATGTACTTATAAAACAAGCCTCACTTCGGCTTTTGCCAAAATCGGTGCGCAAATAAAAGATGTGTTTATAAATTCTTGTGTTGCATATTCGGATAAATTATAGAGTTGTGTTTACAAATTTCGGGGCATGAATAAAGTTAGCAGGTCAAGTCAATGTAAATATAAGTTTAGTTTAAAAAGCGGCGAAATCTCGATCGTGCCACAAAATAAAATATAATATACCTTATGTTTCTCTTTTATTGCAATAGTTTTAAACAATGCGGAGGTAGGTAAAACGCAATGCAAAAGTTGATTATTTTAATTTTTTAATTTTAATTAATTTTGGAGAAATAATTAAATGAGGTTTCGTTAAATAAATGTTTTAAAATATAAGTTTGCTGGACAATTTAATTCTGCAGATTATATACCTATTATGAAAATGCCTCCCTAATTTGTCTACATCCCTAGTTCTTGTATAAGGCGAGCTCATGCACCTGACGAACGCCATTTTAGGTCACGTGTTCTGTGGGCCCTGCGTCAGATTTTTTTTAAAGGTAAGCGCCATTTACTATTTGAGTTTCGACTTGATAGTTTGATCTTGCGGTTTTTTTGTCAGTTTTGTGGTTTCCTTATTGTTTTGTTGTTGTTTGTTAATTGTGTTTGTTATTTCGTTTACTTGTGGTGTTTTTTTATTATAATTTTTTTTATAATTTTGTGTTGTTTCTTGTTTTTGTTATTGACAATGCCCAGTTCTGGAAAGTGCTGTTCGTGGGCTGTAAGACAGCGTTGAAGCATAGACGATAGACGAAGGGTGTATAATACCGGCAGAAACTGATCGAAGAGGTAAATTGTGTGAAAAGTAGTACTACAAACCCATATAACTTATCAAAATGTGACTTTGTTTAGGTCAATTTGATCCAGTGAAAGCTGATCGCCGACAGCGATGGTTGTCAGCGATACGTCGGGATCTTTCCGCCATGAAGAATGCCCGAATTTGTTCGGAACATTTTGTGACGAGTAAGTTTCTAAAGGAATTATTACAGCATTTATTGTATATCGTGTATGTATTTCCATTACAGAACGACCTGTGAACGATCCCAACCATCCAGACAGGGTGCCTTCTGTTGGTCTGGGGTACACCACTTCATCTGAATCTCCGGCTCAACGACTTCAGCATTATCAACAAAAAAAAGAAGAGGAGAGACAGGTATTTTTATTTTTGAATGAATTTTGAGAATACTACTAATCCAATTTTCTATCACATTTATTATAATGTACGTTCTAAAACTGTAATTATTTTTCATAAACATCCACTATGTTTGTCAATGAAAATTAACCAACGGTTTATATATGCGTATATTTTAGTAAATGTGACAATTTGTAGACAAATATTATAAGTAGCAATTTACTACGATTTACATTCATGAACTGTACAAACATAAATATATTTGTGTACTCATGGGATGCTCGAGTAAATGAGACCCAATTGATTGTATATTAATTGATGGAATAAAATAAATTTACAGAATTTATTGTTTTCCTTACTTTATCCCATTTCCTAGAATTAATAAAATCTACGGTAGGTAAGTACACTTATGCATGACACGACAATTGAGAATATAATATATTATTGTGAATGTGTTTGGCTTGTTTGTTGTGTACAAACCAATGTTCAACAACGAACTAAATATCCATATTTCAAAGGCCGCCTAAGAAAACTTTTAAATACCGCCCATTCCGCAGGCCAATCACAGCGAGGGCCCACAGAACACGTGATCTTCGTCAGGTACATGAGCTCGCCTTATACGAGGCGCACAAAAGCAAACTAAATACCTGCTGCCATCTATTGCACACCTCGAACAACATAAATGAATAAATATATTATTAAATCATGGCCATCATTTTGGCTTTAATATGCAATTATTAAATGAAATTACTATTAAATAAATTGATTTTTTAAATCAATTTATAAAATTAGATCTTGTTTTTAGATCAGTATGAACATGAAAAATAGCAGATAAAAATAAAATCACAACTAACTTCATACAAGATACGAATTGACGCGACGGTTTAAAAAATATCAGTTGAAAATGACTGAAAGTCAGCAAAGCCGTTTTGAAAAGTCTTTGGGCTTATTAACAACAAGATTCGTATCTTTACTACAAAAAGCAAAGGATGGAGTTCTAGATTTAAAACTGGTAAATATGAACATGTCTCATTTAAAGTGAATGCTTCTACACAATATTCGCTTTCAGGCAGCAGATATATTAGCAGTAAGACAAAAACGAAGAATATACGACATAACAAACGTATTAGAAGGCATAGGCCTCATCGAGAAGAAAAGCAAAAACAGTATTCAATGGAAGTAAGTGGTTCTTGAAAAGCGAGGTTATATTTGTACGTCAACCTGTTGTAATTTGCAGAGGCGCAGGACCTGGGTGTAACACTCAAGAAATCGGGGAGAAGCTTTCGCACTTAAAACGTGAGATATCCAAGCTGGAGGAGTACGAACAAATGTTAGACCGGCACAAACAGTGGATACAGCAAAGCATCACAAACATCAAAGATGACATTGACAACAGCCAGTATTTGTACGTCACGTTGTCTGACGTTAACACAGCACTCAGTGATTCAAGAAATATTCCAATACGAGCTCCAGCGGGTTCTGGCATGGACATATGCAACATGGTAAGTCTAGTACGTGGGTGCCTACATCCTGTATAATAAAACAATAAAATTTAACTTACTTGCTTGTTTATTTAGGGAGGATCATCTAACAACATATACACAATGCACTTAAAATCCTCCGACGGTCCAATCAGCGCGTATTTAGCCTCTGAAAGCGAAACCGACGACTTTGCAAAACATTTCGTCAAAGCTGAGCCCCTGACAGTACATAACATCAAAGAAGAGCCTGAAGAAGTGAAGAAGAGAGTTAGCAGACCGCCCAAGCAACCACAGAGTATAACAGACACTGAAGATGAGGAAGACCAAGAGCTGCTTGAGGCACAAGTCATCTTCAACAACATACCTGCAGGTAGGCTGGAGCGAACATTTTCTTTCAGAATTCTGATATGCAAAATAATAAAATTTGCCTAAAGATTCACTGATGTTGCAATAAATATGATTCACAAACGTCAAATCGTTTGTAATTTTTGTCATTTCTTCACTGGGTACTGTACACTGCACATTTACTATTATTTATTACCGAATTCATTTAAAAATAATTAGATACATAGAATTTGATGAAATAAATTTAAAATTAGGCCACAATAAAATCGATCGGAGCTATCTTCAGGAAATGCACGTTCCCTATTGTGATTTTGTTATTATTTTCCCTCCGCCCTGTAGGTGGCGTGTTCCGCATGGAGGAGACGAGTCTCCTCGAGGACTTACTAGACGTGCAGCGGTGCGGGGCGTTCACCAGGTTAAGCCCAGTGCCCACCGAAACCGACTATTTGTTTAATCTTTGCGACACGGAGGGTGTTGGTGACCTCTTTGATATCCCGATGGTCACTGGGTAATCCATGGACCGAACCCTGTAACAGCCACTACCAAGAATTTTTTTTTTGTCAAATTTATTTTTATGGAATATTTTTTATTTCATGCTATTGTAAATATTGTAATTGAATTATATAAATAGAATATTAATTATTGCTAAATAACGGCTGGTCATTTCAAAATAAATGTTTTAACAGTATTGTGAAAAAGGAGCAATAGGGAAAAGACAGTAAGTATTCTTTATTTTATATTACGCTGGTTTATCATAGATTTAATTTATAAATTTAGATTTAAAATTTACGGTATACCTTCTTAGTGAATTTATAAATAATATTAAATTCGTTCCCCTATTGGATCAGTTTAAAATAATGTGATATGATTGCACGCATTTACAAATTTAGATTCAAAATATAAGATATGGTCATATTTTAAATGTAAATTATAAATTCTTTTTAGTGATTACTTTGCGAACTGTTTTAAATTTAAATCAGTCATAAACCAGCCCTATGGTTTCTCAAAAAATAATTATCAAGAACAAAGAGTAATATACAATTCCTGTAATAAGTTTATTATTTTGTAACAACACATGTAGGTATAACATATATTACGTATAAATAAATTATACTTTATTAAATGAAAATTGTCTAAACAATATAATAAATTATTATATTTATATGTACATTATGAATTGCACTAATGTACAACCGTTAATATCTCTCTTAATAGTGGTAAATAAGTAACAATGTGTAGGGGAAGTAACTAAGTACGTAACACCGTGTGTTAACAACACAACCAAGAGAGTAACATCGATAGAAAACATCTACAGATCTGTGTATACGTACCAATCATCAGAACTCCGTGTATTAGTGTTCTTATCATTCAATTCAACAAAACACTCAATGTAACATAATAAAGAGTAACAACGACGGGCGATGGAGTGTTACACAGACAAGTGGTTTATTACGACGTGAAGAATGAATGAATCTGCAACATTTCGTAGTACAATACTAGCAGTATGGATATATGTACAGTGTATAAATTATCTACACAAACAATACTGTTACCCTCGTTGCCAGCGACAACACTATGTACAGTCTCAGATCACATTATAAACATGAATGTATGAAGACCTTCGATCATTAACCTACGGTAGATACGGACAACTGCCTAAATTGTGTGCCAAGATACAAGGACAGATCATATTTCTCTCTTTGCATGCACATGCGTTTCTGTCAACATGTAAACTTGTAAATGATGATGAAATACAGCAAATTTTATTTATTTATTAAGTGTTGCAATTTAGAATCAATTTCTAATTTGTTTTTAATTGGTTTATGATGGATTTAATTTACAAATTTAGATTTAGAAATAATATAAAATGTATATATTCTGCCTTTGCTGGTTCATGATGAATTTAAGGAATTTATGATTTAGAATTTACATTTGAAATATGACCATACAGGCTGGTTTATGATTAATTTAATTTACGAATTAATTTACAATTCTTTTTCAAGTTTAGGTTGAATTTAAATTTTTGAATCTGACCAAGCAGAAGGTATCATGTGATATTAACGTTTCAATTACAATTTAAGATAACCATTTTTTTCATAATCATTTTTAAAAAATAAGTCATAATGCGATATTCTTTCCGAATACCCCTCGGCATGAATTAATATCCAGAAAATTTATTATCGTGCATTACTGCAATATAATTGATATCAATGCACTCTAATTTTTTTTTTGATAATAATCCAAGCACTTAGGATATTACAAGTTATAATGACGAAGATGATATGTTAAAAAAATATCGGGAATATTAATCTTGATTCAAAAAACAAACTTGAAACCAAATGATTGTCGACGTTTAATAATATTCGCCTGTGATTGGTCAGATTTGTAATTTAGATTAAGAAATATGGTCATATTTTAAATGTAAATTCTAAATCATAAATTCCTCAAATTTATCATGAACCAGCAAAGGCAGATATGTACATTTTATATTTCTAAATCTAAATTTGTATATTAAATCTATCCTAAACCAGCCTTCATTTGTTGCAACCAATTATTCTTGTAATCATTAAAATAGTTATTAACTGCAGTTGTTCAAAATAATCTAAAATATCTTGCGATGGTGACAGTTGGAACAGTGACAGAAGAAACTGAAATATAATTCTATCCTTTTGTGTTGGCACGCTGGTTCAACACGTGCAAGAAAGGCAACGCGGTATTTACCACAGGTATGATCAAAGACGAAGACACAGAGTCAGTTCAGTTGTAGTAGTGGTATTGCGACCCCGGCGCCGCCGTTTGTGGTGGGTAAGACGGCGGGGTCGCATATTAAATGGGCGTAGGCAGCACAGTAAAGTCCTGGAGCGCGCACTTGACCGTCTCGTAGATGGGCCGGTTCTCGTCGCTGCAGTAGCCGTCGGGCGTGCACAGCGTCTGCAACTTGCTGAGGTAGCTGTCGAAGTTGTCCTGGCCCAGCTTCTCTACCGGCGTGGCGCCGCCTCCCGGCAGGCGCACATGCTCCAGCAGCGTGATCACGTTGTTGCGCAGGCTCTCGTAGTACTCGTTTAGGTTGCTGTTGCGTTGAGTCAGTGCTTGAGTTTCCTGAATTACACACCATCGTTATACATTATTTTATTTTATTAATCAACAGGAACAAGGTACGATGATGATTTACTTCGCAATTATACTCGCGTTTACAATATTCATTAAAGTAATGCACAGTTCACAATAGTGTATATTTAATGTTAATTTTTTTTTTTTTTTAGAGATTTTGTTAATAATTTGTTTCATGCCTGTTGTATACTGAATTATTCAAATTGAAAAGTCTTTAAATTTAAATTGAATTACACCTTTCCTATACCTATAAAAAATTTAAAATAAGGTAAAATTCAAGGAAAACTGTCAAATTCAAATTAACCGCATTTTCGTACTTGCTTCCTCTAACCGGATGCCCAATACCTAACCAGGCGCGCGCAACCGTTTTTATACGACAGATTAGCACTACTTTCAAGAAACTTATAGAAAAAACTTTCCTAGTGTGAACTGGGTATTAATGAATATAATATAACATGAAGCATGATGTTGATGCACAGTACAGTAAGTAACCATCGTACTCTTGTTGACAACATAGATTACCTTCTCGCCATGTGACAAGTGCGACTCCATGGCATTGATGTCGGACTTGAGGCGTATCATCTGGGACTCGACTCTAGCGTTTTCGCGCTGCAACTCGGTGATCTCAGCCTCTAGGGTGAGTAGATCCTCGCCATTTCCTGGTACTGCGCCGGTACTGCCGGGTATTCCGCTAGCAGACGTGGGGTCCATGCCTGCTACGGGATAACCTTTGGATGTGTAATAAGGCGACATCTCATCTCCGGGGTATTTGTGTTTCTTAACTGTTTGACCGGCGACAGGACATCCGCTTAGCGAGCGGTGCGTGAGGAACGAGCCATTGATGTGTCCTGTTCCATCGCAGCCGGGCGTCGGACAGTTGACGCCCTCGAACTTCATGGCCGTGGCGGCGGCGACGGCGGCCTTGTGCTGCTCCACGGTGCCGCCGCTCTCCAGCACGCGCATCTTGTTACGGTTGGCGATCGGGCAGCCGGACGCGCTGCAAAGTAATACCCAGTGCCAATCTCCATCTTCCACAACCCAACTGCTACTAAATCACACACCACACGCGCACACACAACAAGCAACACACCAACCAAAAGACAAGAGAGACTGTGACTGTACCTCCTGTGTGATAGGAATTTGCCTGTGGCATGTCCAGATCCGTCGCAGCCCGGTATAGGGCATCTAAGAGCAGCGTGAAAGTGTTGGATTTAAATCAGTAAACGTTGAAGCTTTGGTCATACAAGAGATGATGACGCAGTAACGACTAGTTACCTGAGTGGTTCCGAGTCCTGTCCATCGCGCGGCTTGCTCTTGGGCTTGTTGGCGCGCGGGCAACCACTCAGTGAGCGGTGCGACGAGTAGTTGCCGGTCACGTGGCCCGAGCCATCGCAACCTGGCGTCGGGCACTTTAGCTCCTGGGAGTGCGCCTGGATCTGACTGCGGTCTGCACGAGGACAACCCGACAAACTGGAACAAAACACAGAATATAATATACACCGAGTAAACAACGACAACAACAACAACAACAACAGTGAGCAGCGGCGGCACGAGCCCACAGAGTGACACACATACAACACACAGACACAGACACAGTGGCTTGCCTTCTGTGCGTGGCGTAGTTCCCCGACACGTGGCCCATGCCATCGCAGCTGGCCGTGGGGCACTGCACCAGCTCCTTGCCGTCGCGCCCCCGTGTCGCCGCCGTCTGTCTGCGCAACCAAAAACCGCCATGAGTCGAGTGTCTGGTGTGCACCATCATTCACACAACACGACGTCACTCTGTGGACTTACCCTGACAACTCTGACTCTGAGTCCGAGTCTGATGAGCTCATCGTGTTATTTGTAATTAAACACTACGAATACCGGATATATGAACTGTATACAAAGTGAAGTGTTTGTGACCAAGGTCTTGTGATAAGGCAGTGTTATCTTATCAGTAGTATAGTGACGTAGTACAGTACCTGCTGTCCTTGTTGGCCTGGTTCTTGGCGTCGTGCTGTTGGGCAGCGAGCGCCGAGTGCTGCGGCGGCGGCATGCTGTAGCAGGCCTGGGGACTGTAGGCGGCGGTGGTGACGGGGTAGCCGGGGGTGGGGTACGCGGCGCCGGGGGCAGTGCTGCAGGGGTAGCCGCCGGGCCCGGGGTACGGCGTGTAGGGGTTGGCGGGGTAGTCAGGAGCTACGCCGCCCATGCCGTACCCGGGGTGTGGACTCATGGGCGTGTAGCCCTGCGGGTCTCGGTATGCGGCGTCCAGGTAGTGCGAGCCGCCGCTGTCGGGTGTGGACTCGCGGCTGTACAGCACGGGCCGCACGCCCACGCCGCTGCTGAAGTCCACCGGCTCTGTCTGCTCGTGCGGGGCGTCGCCGGGACTCGCGCCGCCGCTACACACACACACATACACACACAGTCAGTCACATCGTGTCGTGTGACGCGTTGTGTGACGCAGCGCTCACATTGACGTGTACCTGTGCGGCAGGCGACTCACGCTGAGGTCCAGCGTCTGGCCCTGGGGTGACGGCACCTGGGGGCTGGTGGTGAGGTGGGGCGACGCCGCCGCCTGGGGACTACCTCCGACCCGCGTCGCTCCGTAGTGCGGCGAGCCGTACGCAAGCTGTGGACTCGTGGACGTCACGCTCGACGTGGACAGGTCTATCACAGTGCCTCCCGGTGACGTGGGTGGCCCGCCCTTCATCGCTGATGCTTGTGCCGTCGTCACACACTTCACTGACAAGTTGATTGCGGAGAATCCCGCTGGCATTGTCACATTTGTTGTGTCATACTGATAAATGGGTCTGGAATAAATAATACATATAACTAATAACGTTCGAGAATTTTTTTTCATATTAACTTATTCAGTATTATGTATTCTATATTTAAGCGGCTCGTCTACGTTTTTAACGAATTCCTAGAATACTCCTGATTTTACTTTTTTTTCATTCCACTCTTTACCCCACTACTAGAACTGCCTGAAACCAGCCCGAAACCCGTATTTTGCCGCATCCAAACTATGCAATGTCATTTTGAAGTTGAAAAATACTGTAAAAGTGTTTTCCATCAGGATAATGTTTTTATAAACATTTAATAGAGAAAGAATAGATCTACAGATGTGCCTTTCTAAAATTTTAAACATTAATTTGTATCATGAGATATAACCGTGTAAAGTTTGCATAAAATTTGATATATATTTTTTATTTTTCGAATTTTTTATATTAATGTACAATTTCTTAATCAAAATTTTAAAAAGGTAGGTACATCTGTAGATCCATTCTTTCTCTATTAAATCCTTGTTGAAATAAATTTTTACCATTCTTGTACTGGTCACAAAACACTCCCTACGTTAGTACATTTTATGCTGGATTTTAGGTAGTAGACGGGCCTCTTAATAAAAAATTTTTTTCTGCCACGCAACCTTGTTGTCTATTGTTTTTTTTTAATAGGAATATATTATATTTATTTTTACAGTTTGAAAAAGAAACACATGTATGTACAAATTGAAAATAGAAAACAATAAAATGATTAAAGTTTGATGTGAATAGATTTTAAAAAGGAGGAAAAAAAGTGAAATTCTTAAAAACTAGGTACTTTATTTTACAATTTAATTTATTATTTTAATCTCGATTTTAATATTTTTGAATAGATTTTTTATTTTTTGGTGTTAAATTAAAAATATTATACATTTTTGAATTCACAAAAATAAAATATTTCAATTTTTTAAAAATATGTTCTCATTTAAAAAAAGAAAATAAAGTTACACCGAAATTGCACTTTAAAAGTGCGTTACCTACGAATTTTTTTTCTTGGTTTAATATAAATAATAAGTTCCCATGAATTTTTTAAATGAAATATCAGCTGAAACCACTGGAAACCATGTATAGTATTACCTAGGATAGAGTGGTCCAGTGGGTTCTTGTTCGGCGCCGTGCTCGGTCTTCATCATGGCGGCGGCGGCGGCGGCGGCCATGTGGTGCTGCTGCACCTCGTGCTGGTAGCGCTGGTCGCTGTGCTCGTCGTACACGGCGTAGAGCTGCGCGGCGGGAGGCGGCGGGGGGCGCAGCGCCGGCTGCACGCAGGTCACGGGGTCGTAGCGCTCGAAGGCAGTGGCGGTGCCGGGGTCGTAGGGCCGGTGTCCCGCCGTGTCGTACGCCGCGGCGCCCGAGCTGTACGTGACCGAGGGCCGCGTCACCACCGCCTCGCTCATCTCGGCGTACTGCCGGTGGTACAGCTCCTGCTCGGTGCTCGGCGGCGGCGGCTGCGGCTGGTAGTACGCCGCGGTGTTGGCTTGTTGCGGCGGCGGCTGCTGGTGATGTTGTTGTTGTTGTTGCGCCATGGCTGCTGCGTGGTGTTGTTGCAGACTGTGGTGCTGCAGACTTCGTCCGCCCATGGTCTCCATGCTCGACATGGACGACGAGTTCGAGTCTTGGTTGAGGTAGGGGTCGTACGCGGGGCGCATGGGCGAGGCTGTGCGACATGACGACGCTGACGTTGTTTCTGTTTTGGGCACGAGGAGATCAGGACGTGCACAGCAGCTGGAGCTGCCGCCTATTTCTGTTTTGGGTACTTTCATACCAGGCGAGTCTTGCTTCGCTCCCATTTTACCTGAATAGTATGGATCGTAGTCAGTCTTGCTGGCGGGATCAGAATGTTGTTCTGGTTGTGGTGGGTAGCCCAGCAGGTAACCTGGCGGCGGTTTCACGTCTTGTTGTCCGCTGTTGAGGAACTCCTGGTGGCCCACTGCAAAGTGAACGTGCACGTTGTGTTCAAGTGTTACGGAATACCTACTTGCACTGCTACATAGACAGGATAAAGGAATACTTACTGTAAGCGGATGGTGCGTTTGTAGCGTCGGCGCTGGACTTGATGACGGCAGCCGGGGACATGGAGGATGAGGAAATAGAAGACATGGAGGAATGCGGAGGAGACTTGGGAAGGGTGAGGGAGCCGCCAGCAGAGTTGTGATACCGGTGTTCTCTTGCCGCTTGTTTGTTGGCCGCGGCTATCGGGCAACCAGACAGACTGCGGTGCGTATTGCGATTGGAGCTTACGTGGCCGCGACCATTGCAACCGGGGGTCGGGCATTTCAAGATAGTTTCATGCATCGCCAGGACTGCGCGCAACAGAATCAAACCATCATCAGATTGAGTATATAACATGTTATAGATGTGTGCAGTGTACAAACACACGTGACACGGCACACGGCACACATTAGCTCTGAGGAGAGAACAAAAAATAACACGCTAACAGAATCAAAACGAGCGGGTAGAGAGAAATCAGAACCGAAACTAAACAGAATTCCATTGAATACGTCATGTAGTGTGTGTGATATACTCAATTCGGCAGGGTCTGATTCTGGTGCAGGTACCAGAGACAGAAACAGCGAGGGCAGAGCGGAGCTAAAGCGCTACATACTACATTAACAAATCATAATCAGTTAGTAACAGCTCTCTACCCCGCAAAATCAAGCAAATCATAAACAGACAGGTGAATAAAGAGTGCAAAACCAAGCGCCTAAGCCTAAATAGCAGATGCGATAATATAAAGAATTGAACTTACTTTCCGGTGTGACTTTGTCTTTGCGTGGACAGCCGCTGAGCGAGCGGTGGTGCGAGTAGAGGCCGGTGACGTGGCCCTGGCCCGTGCAGCCGGGCGTCGGACACTTGCTGCCTTCTGCAACAACAAGACGCCGCTGTCAACATAGTCCACGGCTTCAATACTTAATGCATGTGCTAGTCAGGTGCACATGTAATATGCACAAATCACAGCGGACCGCCGCGCCAGCCTGGGAAATTATTCAGGCCTGTCCTAAATAAGCAGAGCTTAAATAATCCACGCGGCTGTTGGTTGTGGCCGGCGCTTAATAAAAAAGCCAAGTGGGCGAGTGAAGCGACCTCTCACGCGCGCGCACTGCAAGCCACTCACGTTTGCGGTTTCTTTTTTCAAAAAAGATTTTTCTTGCAAGTCTCCACCCGTAGCCCGTTCTCGTGCGCGATAGGCTAATCGGGCCACGTGGGCGGAGTTCAGGCCATAAAGATATTGCAGCGCCGCAGGAAACGTTCACTTCCGCGCCGCTCCGCCGCACAGCGCTAAATAAAAATCTAGGTGAACTCAACGCCGAGCTCGCCTCGAGGTGCACGCTGCATCCTACACACGTTCAATATCGCTACGCCACCAAACCAAACATCATCCGCAACAACATTCATCTCGTTTCATATTTTATTCAAATGATTATTATTAATAAAGACGCGGTTTAGCTTTTATTAACTGACGTACGAATCCGGAGTTCCGCGGTTGAAATCTCTCGGCCGATAAAATTGTAAAACATCTTGCAATTAAATCGCTGGCCACCTGATCGTCTTAAATGTAATGCTGGTTGCAAAAAGAATCTGTTACCAATTTGAATGATTAAGATCGCCGCAGGATTGTGATTTTGACTGCACCAAGACGAATCGGTTCACTACAATAATGAGTCAGTAATTCAGAGTGAATCCTGTTGAATGATTACCAGCAAAATAATGATAGAACAGTGATGATTTGCTGAATGAGTCTGGCTGTTTGATTAACGAGCGTAACGACTAGCGAAAAAAGTAAAACCAATTTTCTAAACGTATTATGTAATTTTTTTTCACATTTGTTACGAAATGTTAAAAACTTAAATTGACAGTTACGTGAAAATTAATATTGACAACTTTAACAGAAATAGTTATTTATGTATCAAGTATGCAAAATAGAGTTTTAGAGAACGAACTTATTTACGGACGAGGCGCAAGCAGATCTTTAAATTAGGTGAATCTTCTAATACTTTTTTAGTATATGCTCTCCAAATTTGTTTAGTAACTATTCGAAATAAGTATAATATTATAATTTTAAAATAAAATTTTGAAAAACGTAAGCGTTGAAATAATTAAAATCATTGAAAATAATCCTATAAAATGTAAATAACAGTTACGTTATTTTAAGGACTAAATCCCCTAAAATACTTCGCAAAGTACTAAAAAATAATTTATTGATTTATGATTTTTGTTTATTTTAGAAGAACCCGGAAATTGAGTAATGTGTCAAATTTAATTAGTTTTTCATTAATAACTCGTAAAATAAGACAAAAAATTGTCAAAACATTTTAATTTCCAATTTTCGTGACGTGAACTTGATGCAGTTTGTGTTTAGTAATATAAAAATGACTGACCTCTGGCCATGCTGGCTGGCGAGAGCGTGCCGGTGGGCCGCTCGTACTGCTGCGTGGAGCTGGACTCGGCAGCGGCGGTGGTGGTAGGAGCAGCAGCAGCGGAGGTGACAGCAGCGACGACTTGGACGCCCTCGCGGCTCGCGATGTCCTGCAGAGCCGACGCCGCCCTGGAGCCGGCAGCCGGCTGGAGGATGGTGTACTGCTTGGTGTCGGGCGACGCTACAGAC
Source organism: Agonum fuliginosum (assembly GCA_947534325.1). NCBI lineage: Eukaryota > Metazoa > Arthropoda > Insecta > Coleoptera > Carabidae > Agonum > Agonum fuliginosum. Next base: position 42,839,425 of record OX384029.1, read on the forward strand.
ACCGGCTTGGGGGCCACCGGCTCTACCGACACCTCCTTGGCTTGCTTCACGAACGTGGCTTCCGCCGGGAACGGGCCCGGGCCCAGCGGCGTCAGCTTGTTCTCTACAGCCGGAGGCCGAAACGCTGAGCTGGAAGATTGGAAAGTAGGGGCTGGGTACGAATAGCCCGACTCGGTGTAACGCTTTGGGTCCTCTTTCTTGTCGTCTTGATCGGTCTCTTTGTCGGTGCAAGGGTCCGACATGTCGATTTCTAGCTCGTTTGAGGAATCGTCCACTAGTTCGTTAAAGTCGGGTGGGTCGTACTGCGCATCTTTCTGAGGCTGTTGACCACGTTTGACGCATTCATTGTCGATTTTGGAGCTGGTGGGTTTGTCGTCGGCGTGAGGGTCCCGCAATGTGATGACGTCTTTGAGTGAACACGCGTTGTCTCCGCCCGTCGCGGCTGCCGTGTGCGAAGGCGACTGCTTCGCGTTTGCTTTTTTCTCCTCGAACAGATTTTCAAACGTGGGGGAAGAGATTCCTCTTGGGTAAGCCGAGCCGCGCGGGCCCGGCCAACTGCCGGACAGGCTCTTCAGCGCCGCCTCGGTCTCGCGTATCAAGGTTTCATCGTCGACTTGGTCGTCGCTGGACTTTTTCTTCGCAGGACTAGCGGCGCGTGCGGCAGGAACCACTCGCTTCTTTTGCGGCAGGATGAGTTGTTGTTTAGTATCTAGTTCCTGCTCAGCAGTGGATTTTTTTCTTCGTTTGACTAGCGTTTCTTCTTCTTTGGTTTCGGTGAACATTTTGGTTGGCGCGGGGACGGCGGGTAGTTCGGGGTCTAGTTTACGCTTCTTGAGATGCGGCGGGCAGCCGAAGCTCGTCCGGGTGAATGATCTGCACACACATGACACACAGATGAAGCTTGGGAGGATTACGGCAACCTAATTCCCATATTAACAGTTAGAATGGTGGGGGTGTCTGTGAGAGATAAAGCGGCAGCGGCGTAGTTTAAACCCGGGGCAGTGACTTGGATTAAGACATTATCACTTTTCTTTCCGAATGGCAAATCCGGGCGGATTACGATGTTTAAAGTGCTCGGGGGTCTGGACTTGGGAACTCGAGCAACTCGGCCGCGCTCCGAGCGTCATGTGAGCTCACTCGAGTGTAAGCACAAGGGTTCACTTAGTTGTGCCAACTTTAAAAGAAACGCGCGCTCTCACTCCACTCCTGCTCTGCTGCTGATGGCTTAACTTGCTTTACTACTACAGGAGGCACAGATTAAATGGACACAGGCAAAAACCTGATAAACTTTACATCCTAATTCACTCGCACTTCAATTCTCTCATTCGCTTCATTCGCAACTCGCATAAGTAGCTCCAAACGCGCTACACAAACCGACACATTGTTGGGCATAGTTTAATTACATTAACAGCTGACGTATTTAAAAATAAAACTAATTACTAAATTAATATTTCACATATATTATGTATGTATGTATTAAGTTATGTAATGTTAGCTCATACAAATATTCATGCGCAAATTATAAAAGTACCAAAATAATGTTTTGCTTGAATTTTCGAATAAATATTCTGCTATAATATCAATCAAATATGTACAAAAATTTAAAAATATTATCATATAAATAGATCAAACTTATTATTTGATTTACTTTAAAGCTAGATTCAGACTTACCATATTATAAGTATAAGTGCTAAATTAATCAACCGCAGCGCTTCCACAAAATTCAAATTTCAAATATAAGTGCGAACGTTGAGCGCTGGTTGGTTAAATTAGCCACTTCTGAATCTTAGTTTAAATTATTAGAAATTTAATTAAATAATATTCAGTTGCAATAATGAAATGAAACAACTTTTTAATAAATATTATAAATATATTGAATGTTTACCTTTGCGCAAAAAGTTCCGACATCTCTTCAGGTGTAACAAACAACTATAGCAAGTATCTAGAAAACTGTGTCTATGAACATCACGCACTTCACTTTGAGCCACTTTAGGACTAACAACTAACAACAAACAACAAGAACAAGTAGTAGTAGCAGAGACGCAGCTGTGTGTGTGGAGTGTGTGGTGTGACGGTACGGACGGTCACGTTGCGACTGCTGGAGAGCGGCACGGGCGGCCAGCAGGCGTCGCGACGCTGCGTGCGCCGCTGCCGAGGCGGCGCCGCACACACGCACGCGCCGCTACCGCACGGTGGCGCCGCCGCACCCACCGGACACCCGCAGTCCACCAGCAACGCTCCAGAGCGACGCATGTTGCAGGAGAAGCAACCAGCAATACGCACACGTATGCTGTTCTGTTTTACGAATCAAACTCCGAACTTTTACTGACAACGAATTTATTTTTACTATATATTTATAACTAAATAGTTATTTGTATATAAAGGGCTGAAAGTACCTTTTTGCAAATTTTGCACGAGCGCAGCGAGGGGTGCAATATTATCACCAGAAGTATACACAAAATTTGTTCTACGATTAATTTAAATTTTTAGCAATCAACAGAAATTTTGTAATTTGTCATCTAACTAATATTTTGAATACAGACGATACAACAAACATAAATGTAAATAAATTTTTCATTTAGACAAAATTTTGATTGAACATTAGTATAAATTTTACCAAATCTTGATAAATTAATTATAATTACTGGAACAGATTTTTATAAGCATCAGTCAGAAAATATTTTTAGACTGTTACTAGTAGCAACAGTCTTCAAAGATGCATTGGTCTGCAAATGTTCATTTTCAAGTAACAAAGTGAAGTCCAAAAGAAACTTTTAATACAAGCACCAATCGTAGTAAAAATAAATTTTTTAGCATATGCTCTTTAAAATCGTTACTTTGCGAACTGTTTTGAGTCCGCAAGTAACATTTTAGCGGATCCCGTCTTTAAAATGACGTAACTTCTAAATTGGAGTACACCACATGAGACACTTTTGTGCAGTTAAACTGAAATGTACAAATGTGTTTTTTACGAAAATTGTACTAGGTATGGAAAAAGGAAACTTTTTCACGTTAATTAAAATACTTTAAAACTATTTATTATAATTTCTAAACTATAAAATATGTGATTTATTTCTGCAGGTAAACTGAAAACATAAATTTTTTAGACGCTCAGATACAAGACTGAAGTTTTACGTATGAGAATTTAGAAATTAAAATATTTAGCAATTCTTGTACAAATAGAGCCCTGGGTAGAGTACTCTCCACGCTACCCTCCGTCCTGCTTTGCTCGGAGGGTTGCAAGCGCTAGGGGTAAGAAACTGTACGCGGGCGACATACTGCGCAGAGCTTTCTTTAATTATAGGGAGCAGCACGACGCTAGAGGGGCACTAACTCTATGATGTATGGCTGAGGGAGGCGCAGAAATTACGTCCAAGCTTCGACATGCCTCAAATATTCATCACTTAATTAAATACAACTATCCCAATAGTTTACTTTTCACTATCGATCGAGCGCAAAAACTAAATCAAATGGACATGGAATCGTACATTACATAACGAGCAAGGAAAGTGAACGATATCGTGTGAGTGAGGCTTGCCGAGACACTTTTTTGTGAGTTGTCTACACTATTTTTCCCACGACCATAAATATTAAACATTGCAGGGCCGTAGCTAGGGGGGCGAAGCCCTGTCTGTAAAAACAAAAACTCTTATCACGATCATGGGATATATGACACAAGATTTTCAATAACAAAAATATGTTAATAAATCACTTTTAATATCGAAATTGTTGCAATTTATTACGAAATACTTAATGACAGGAAAAAATTATCAAATGTCAGAAAGACAACACTCGCCTATTAAAAGCGGAAACAAAAATTGACACTGTTCTTTAAGGCCTGTTTAATAACATATCGAACGGGTTGAACGGATGTGTGGTATTGTTTATTTTCGTAGCTATAATATCTAAAGTCCGTTTTACATTACACTAAATCTTGTACAAGATCTTGTTCAATTTTTGAAACAATCTAAATTGTGTAGTATAATACAGCAAATTGTGTGAAATATTGCATTGCTTCGTAAATTGTCTGAAAAAATATAGATAAGCGCGGCTGTTAAATTATTATTATATGCGAACTGCGCAGAATCACAAACTAAATATTGTAGGTAGGTAGGTATATAAAATTGTCTCAGTATAAAAAAGAGTTCATTAAAAACAAAGCAATTTATTATTTAAGATATTGTTCAATTTGTTGCGCAATTTCTTGTTCAATATTTAGCGTAGTGTAAAACAGCCATAATACTAATAAATGTCCAATGACGTATGCTACTCCGGTGGTCCAAAAATGTCTACGTCAAGTAAACTACTCTAAATTTTGCGAATTTAAAAACAATTTTTTTTGTTTCATGATCAGCACGTCGTACAGTATATACCCTTTAATTTTTTGTTCTAAGTTGTGGAACATTCTGTATACACATATACATATTTTATCTATTACCCAACTTGAGTGTAGCAGCCTCACATATTGTGATATAGATAGATATATTTTTCATCACTTAATTAAATCAAACTAGTTCAATAGTTTCAGGCTCGCATTTCACTATCGATTTAATATCCAGTCTCCCGGCAAAAACGAAATCAAATGTAAATGGAAAATATAATAAGTGTCATTTATCGAATAAAGGACATTAGCAATGTCATCTAGAATTGAAGTTTATAATGAATCCACAAATAAATAATTCGCTCAGCGATATATTAAATGGAAATGTCATTTTCAATTTGAGTGTTGGCGATACGTTTTAAATAGTGATATGGCTGACAATAGGAAGTGAAATCCACCCTCGTTTGGCCTCAGAGAGAGAATCACGAACTGGCGTTTCGTTCTGTAAACGTTGATTAGATTCTTTTCCGTAATCTGTCGTTCGCGTTTTTCTCTTCTTTAACAACGGGACGCGGGCTGCGTGTTGTCGTAATCAACATCGTGATTAAGACATCATGACGAAAAAACTTCCAAGAAGCCAACATTCTGTTATACAGACAATTGTAACGTAACATACCTCTTTCAGTCTGTCACATTATCACTCATTTCAGTTAAGAAAAAAGCGTTGGGTACGATATAGCGATTATATTCTTGGACGAGATCAGCAAACATTTTCTTTTCCGTTAACAATATAGGCGGATAGGCTACATTTAATCTCAAACTCAATACTCTCTTAATGGATACAAATACTATAATAAATATTGACTTCCGGTTTCAAGAATTTTATCCGATTAAAAATTATAGTTGATTAAACGCAAAATTTAGAAAAAAATATTTTTTTCCAAAAATGTCATAAAAAGTTAAGATTTGCAGGGCAACTACCAACACGTGAAATGATAGTTTTTTGCCTACAGAACGCAAAATAATTTTTTTACAGAAGAACCACAATTTAATAAAATTACACTTGACAGTGACACTATGCTTCTAATACATCGTCGCTTCCTGATATCATTCTAGCATAGTATTAAAATATTTCAAATTAATCATAAGTGTCAAAAATTTTTCTTTACATTTTTACTAATATCGGATCATATTTTTCGGAAAAACGTTGTTAGATACTTGATTCCGAAATGCTTTTGCATTCTCGAATTATTTTGTTTGTTCGCTGTGCTCGCAATAAAAACTCCTCGAATGCAAAAGAATCTATTTTCTCTTGGAGAAAATCTTTTAACTATTCTTTAATTGGAGCTCCAATTAAAAAAAAGATCCTAATGCTGAAAACGGGAAATCGATATTTTTGTTCGTTATAAAATGACGTCCATTTTTCCGTGATGATACACACTTGATACCTACATATTTTCAGAATATGATTTTACGATTTTCTAGAAAACTATAATGACAGGTGATGGTCTCCGATTTCATACAGCATGCCTTTTGGAGGATAGAATATTGACCCTGACAACAAAGAAAAGCGGGTGTTAAACCCTTGCACGCTTTCCGGTCATATGGAAAATTGCATTTTTGCACTTGCACAAAAATTTTGTGTTTTTCTCTGATTTAATAATGCATGCCCTTTTATCAAAAGAAACTTAAATACATTTACATTTAAATTATAGGCATACGATTCACAGGATCTTAAAGGACTCAAACGATCACGTGATCTTGTAATAAAAAAAAAAAGATTTTCCGCGTTTTCATACAGCATGCCCATGAAAATAATTAATATTTGTGTCATAAAACACCTATAACCAAATTGGCATGCAGTCCTCGGAGAAGTTTTGTGCAAGTGGAAATGCAATTTTCCATATGACCGGAATGCCCGTTTTTCTATGTTGTCATAGGGTCAATATGCTATCCTCCAAAAGGCATGCTGTATGAAATCGGAGACCATCACCTGTCATGAGCTCCCGGTCATGAAAATTGATAAGAATTTTTGTATTGAGATTTTTAACTCTCGCCTCATATTCTATAAGAGAGGTATTATTGTGATGGGTCAAAATTTTCGAGTGTGATTTTTTGGTGGATAAGCACGTTTTAGGGTCTCTAGAATACGAATTACACATTTTTGAGATGATGTCTGTGTGTGTGTGCGTGTGTGTGTGTGTGCGTGCGTGCGTTCGTTCGTTCGTATGTTACAATTTTTTCAGACACGATAACTCCAAAAATATCAAACATTTAAATACCAAATTTTATATTTAAGGTTTTAATACGAATCTTAACAAGCCATTAAATTTTGGTTTCAAGCTACAAACCGGAAGTAGTACTTTTTAAAAATATTTCAATAAATAATTAATTTAAGACAAATATTTTTATTTTAAATGAAAGATTATGTGATTATTACCTACAATCGGTATTTTATAAATTTTTCTGTATCTGATATCATTTAAGAATAATTAAAGTATAATACTTATAATTTAGTATTTCGGTATCTTGTAGTCCATGATCGTATCATTTGTTACTACGTAAAATTTAAATCAAATGATTGACACAATGACATGACAGTCACAGTGACAATAGTAAAATATTGTTTATATCTTCTTCTGCAGTGTAAATAAAATGACTAATATATATTTGTGAGTAGTAGCAGTAGTAATAGTACTTATATATTAATACATTTGTATAGGTAATAAGTAAAAAGAATAAAGTAGGTATGGCGGGAGGTCTTGTGGTGGCCACGTCAGATTTTTTTCTCTACAATTTCATACCTATTAACAGTTTTTCTCGTACGCAACTCTTAAAACATACCCCAAAAATAAGGGATGCTGACAACGGATCGTCTGGGACTTTTAGTATGTTGTTTAGAATATTAAATAGAAAATGACGGGGCTAGTTGTAGCAATCAACACCGTGATGAAGTCATCATGAGGAGAAAACTTTGCTAACATTGAATTATAGGGATCAATACAGCTGTCAAACATTTTACATACGTTCACGTTTGTTCATTGTGAAGGTAGAGATTTACGAGTCAGGTATGTGAAGATTTACTGCAGTAAGAAGTCGCCGTTTTATAGAGAGCGCGAATATCTGACGTGGGGATCTATCGGGAGCGGAATAAATATATCCAAGATTTATTCAGTAATTACTAGCGGATCGGGCCGGGACACGTGGACACTCTCACACACACACTTCCCTTCCAACACCAATAAAACTTCTAGAGATTTATTCCTCGGATCTGCCGTGCATGATATAGTGCGGGACCAAAACTTTCCTCGACCGTTATTTATCAGAATCTGCTGTAGGGGAGAGCGGGGCGCACCTGCATCCACATTCGCTGTTAATATGTTACATGTGACCATCATTCATTTAACCCCTTCAAAAATATTTGCTACTATCTAAAAAATCTGCTGTGGACCACAATATTTTCTCGACCATAAGTTTATTTCATCCTTTAATTTTATACTACATTCAGCATAATTTAACAATATTAAAAAAATTATACTTGTACAAATACAGGGTTATTAACAACTGCGTGCATATATTTTAATGGAATATAATATAATATAATATATAACTTATCACGAAACTGAAAGAATTTTTTCAAAATTCGCAATAATTTTAGGTTCGAGGTTTTTTAATCAAACAGTTCTGGGCTACTGTTTTCAAATGTAATTTCATAAATTTACTATTGTTGCCATTGCACAATTAATTAAATTTAATTTTATTCCATTCATAGGTAATCAGATACCTACTATAGTGGGTATCTACAGAGTGTAACCCAAATTGTGTAACAAAATTTAAGGTGTATAATATTGGACGCACTGATCATGAATAAAAACATTTCTTATTGAAATTCACAAATTAAAAAATGGGTCCAAGCAAATGAGACATTCTGTAAGTAGGTACCTACAAATTTTTTCCTGTTTGTAAAATTATTATTACACGCTAATTGGTGACAACCAGTGATACCCAAAATTATATTGTTTTGCAAACTGGTATTAATTTAACAAATCCCAACAAAATTATTTTTGATTCATGATCAGTGCGTTCAATACTATACGAGTACATCCTTAAATTTTGTTGCACTCATTACATGTGAAAAACAATCGTTTAAATTTTGTTATTGATTCTTCAGCAAATAGAATTCTTTCTCCGAGAACTTTAATTTGATAGGAAAGTTAATAGAATTTAAATATTTTTTTAAAACAATTGACAATCGCGTAAATGTTTCTATTTTCTATTTCCATTTAAACTTTCCTGAATTTTTAAGATGATACTATACTTGGTAGAATTTTAATAATACGTAACTAAAATTTGTTAAAGCTCATTTATGTACCTACTTAACTTTTGACTTAAAATATAAAATTTCAGTCAAAATTCCAACGCAATTTTGCACAGACCCACAGACACACAGAACGGATTTTTCGGGAACATGTTTCAAGTTTCAAAATAGGAAAACCCATTTTTAATGTAATTTTGTGATTGTAAAATAGGTCAGAGTGTATAGTGTTGTACTTACTTGTCTGGTAGCGGTGCGACAACTTGGATGTTTTCGGTGGGCCCCGTGGAGCGTGTGCCCCGGATGTTGAGCACGCGGGGCGGCGGAGGCGGCGGGGGCGGTTGCGGGCGCTCCTCGGACGCCTGCTGCAACAAACAATGACTTCAACACCAGAAAATCAACATCATACACACGACAAAAGATGCTAATCTAGAATCAAGTACTTCCATCAAAAGATTTTTACAAATCTAGAATTTAAATAGAGTATTTGAGGCCCTCTTCGCACGGCCGTGCCCTTCATCCCTCCAATTTAGTTGATTATAGTTTAAAAAGATGTGACATGATCTACAATCCAGTGTCATCTCCTGTCTTTATTATACTTCGTGGTATGAATGTAAAAATATAAAATACCAGATAAATAGATATATACTTTTAACTTTAATAAATGATTTATTTGGATTTGGTTCTGTACATTTTTACCTCCCGCCCAGGGAGGTATAAGGATCGTAGAAAAATCGATGTCGAGATTTTTGTCAATAAGCACGTTTTAATACCTTTAGAACCTATTTTGATTATTTTCACGAGGATGTCAGTGTGTGTGTATGCGCTTTCGTTCTGATTCATTATCTCAAATTCTACTGAACATAAATTTCTAATATTTTGCATTATGCATTTGTACATCTGAATAAAGAGCTGACAAGATTTTGGTAAAATCTGCCAACCGGAGATGGTATTTTCTTGAAACATTTTTTTGCAAAAAATATAGGAAATACTGCGATAGTTACAATTTGTCATGCGACATTTGAAAGAAAATTACTTCTTCCAAAATGTATTTAACATGTTTTGTATATCTCTTCTCTTACCAATAAAGGAAAATTATTTTTCAAAAATATGTAATTTTACATACCACGATTAAATCATAATATAGGAAAAAAATGAAAATGTCAATGTGACAGATGATTAGACGTACCACTATTTTTAAAGATATGTATAAATATTATTAACTGGGTTTGAAACTACTAGATAGGAGCCGAAATTTAATAAATACAAACCTGACTAAATTCCAGTAAACATATCCGGTTAAACTAAAGTTGACGTGCCTATGCATGAAATGCCACGAAATTTTACCACATATCCCAGTTAAAAAGCATCATCGATTCATTATTAACTGGACATAATGTAATAAGGTAGGTAACAAAAAAGTAAAAATATTATCTACACTACAAAGAGCAAATTTGATTTTAATGCTAATCGGAATCAGTACTTTGCTTGAAGAACTTTAAATTTTTTTGCAAAAATTAGCCTAACAAAAACCAAATTCACATATTACAGTGTCATGTGCTGGTCAAATCAGATTTGATTTATAAACAACGTTTAGTATGGCACAATTAGATATTCTTTGTCGCGTAACCAAGTGAAAATTAGTAGAATTGACAGACCGGATTAGTTCTTTCAGTCATATTGCGTACGTGTGCGGCCTGCAGGATGACTGGAAGTCTCTGAAACACGCGTCGTGCTGAAAGAAATCTTAATTAACGGCTCCATTGTTCTGCGGGCCGGAGCGCTCTACCCTAACTGACACTTTCATATCATAACGACAAGTGCAGGATTTCTTTCTTGCCGCCGGAATGCTAATCATTGAATAATTAATTAGTATTCTTAGCTTTGCTGCAACCGCTCTGCTCATTACATTAAAATTAGATTTAAAAATGTGGAAATTGTATCGCTGATTGCAACGGCAAGAGCGCGCGCCCAACTTTAAAGTGGATTTTCAATTAACCGTTGAATGTAATGTATTTAAAACAGCGGCTTCGACAAGCCCTTTCAAAAAAGTTTCTCTCGCTAGCTTTTTTCATTCCAGTGAATATTATCTTGTCCGGCATTGTGACGTTTGCAATCGGCTTACACACGGCATTGTCTGACGGCACGTGACGCATCCATTGTCGTGTTTTTAAATACAACTCTCAGGTGCGAGGTAAATACACAATCCTGAAATCAATGCTGTGATACTCACATTCAACGAGAGAAAATCAAATCTGGAATATTCATACACAGGGAAATTCTACACCAGAAGATATAAATACTGGTGATGCCGTGAGACGAGATTAAAAATAGTTAGTTTTTCAGGATTCAGAAGCATAAAAGAATCTTTAAAGAATCCATGTGTGAACAGAGATTTAGACTAAAAACATTTTTAATCGCAATAATAATTTTTTGAGGATTTAATATCATTTTTCTGGAAGTATTACGAATGTTCCTTGTGCTTCGATATGAATATTTGCAAGCACAAGGTACATGAGTGTATAATATACTACCAGAAAAATAATCTACTTAACTATGAATACGAATGGTATTCAAGAGATTATTTATTGAATCAGATCCAATTTTAAATTAAAATGCTGAAAAATGCGGTTATCCATGATTTCAGATATCAGATATTTTGAAAAAATTTAGACGTAAAAGTACTAGTAGTGAATAGTCGACACACAACCTTACTAGTACAAAATAATCAAGTCTACTCATTTTGATTGGCTGTGAAATTCAATATTCTGCATTTTTATTGGTCTTTTTTTGTCCGATGACAGATGAAGTGAATAATCAATATAATTAAGTGGATTTCAAATTAGCTCTTATGGTGGAGGAGCCTATTGAATGTGACTGAAACTAATGGTGGTTGCCACAAGTGATTAGAACGAATATTTATTTAGCCTGATGAGTGAAAGGTGTCTGAAGTTTGAATAAAATAATCCTGGTGAGAATTGCTTATCAAATAACGGAACCGCTAAATGAGTCTTGAAAAAGAATAGCTTCAAAACAGTAAATTTCTTTTTTTAAGGATTCAGAAGCATGAAAGAATCTTCAAAGAATCCATGTGTGAACAGGGCTTTAGAATAAAAACATTTTTAATCGTAATAATAATTTTTAAGTCAAGTTTCAATATAATAGTTGAGTGGATTTGTAATTAGGTGTTATGGTGCGGGGAAGCGTATTGAATGTGACTGAAACTAATGGTGGTTGCCACAAGTGATTAGAATGAATATTTATTTAGCCTGATGAGTGAAGGTGTCCATGTGCCGTGGGTGGGGGAGGGGGGCGAGAGACGAAGTCTCCGGGCGTCTTTAGCGTCGCGGCGCTGCAGCGCAGCTGAATAAATTAGTGGTTAAAGCCTGGATATAAAATTTTGAATATGAATGGGAAATTTTGCATTCGTAATAAGCTCTTTTCAGAAACAAAGCGCAGCTGACGAGAGAACATATGTAGATGAAGGGGGCGATCTGACGTCCCGCGCCGTCCTTCAAATCTCCAACGTTTCCGGGAATCTCACTTTAATAACTGACACCAACGACTGAAATTACTGAATCAATTAGATCTAATCCAATCACAACCAGAAAAGAAAGTAGCAGTAGCCGTCACAACATGAATAAACCACCTGTCAACTCTCATTTCAATTCATCACAATAAAAAAACGCAGACTTAAAATAGTATATTACATTACAAGTCATGAAAATGTTTCATTGCAGACGAGGAGGCATTTCTTCAAAGCCTCCGAGTCAAGCAAAGACATTTTTATGACGCGTGATGTATTCTATTTTTTTTAAATCGGCAATTAAGCTTAAAATTATAAAAAAAATTAGGTTTGCATAAATCATCAGAGCTGTGACAAATAATCAGAGCTGTCACAAATTTTAGAAAAAGTTGTCATGACAAGTAAACAAAGTTGAAAGTAAAAATGACTAGGCATGAAAATTTTATTTTCATGCCTAGTCATGAAAATCTTACTTTCATGCCGCAAATTAGTCTGGAAATGACGATTTTCATGCCGATTTTGAAAAAAATTACTTTACTCCAGAAAATAAAATTCTAGCATATTCATATACAGGAAAATGCATGCACAAGAAAATTTATACCTACGTAAGAAAATACCTGCATCAATAGATTCATTCACAGGAAAATTCTACTCTAGAATTTTAGATTTAGCATAGTTGGGTTGTTCATTTACTTCAGTTCAATCTAATTTGTGTATCTCCCGTGTGTACTAGTTTTCTAGATGTTTTCATTTATGTCGAATCTAAAATTTTAAATATACATTTACATGTTGCAGGTATTTTATTACGTTTAAATTGTCTAGATTTCAATCTTCTTGTGCATGCGTTTCCTGTATTTGAAAATTCTAGAATTTTATTTTCTGGTGTTGAATGGCCATCTGTAACGTTATTTTTAAAATTGTGTTGTAGTTAGGTAGATTTGAAATAAATGACGTAGATACAAAACTTTAAAATTACAAACTACACAATGAGACTTTGTTAGTTCTCGAGAGAAACGCAAAAGAAAATCATACACGTAGAAAGAATCTCACTTTAAAGGAGGTACACTCGAGTGGTGGGGGGTTAGGGGCATCTCCTATACTCGCAATGTATTTCATATCAGGGTTCCAACTTATAAAAAATAAAAATAAACATTTTTTATTGTATGTAAACGCAGTCTTTTTGAATTTTTTCTAATAAAATGAGATTTAAATTAATTAATTAAGAATATTATTAATTTTTGTTATTTAAAAATTGTTTATTTTATAAGATTTCATTCGGCTAAATACTAGTCTAAACTACGGCAACGCTGTGCTGTACATGTCATTTTTCACGTTCAGATGTCAATCTGACAGATAGTAAAAATGGAAGGTGAAGAGAATTTTGCACTTGAAATTTCATTTAAATCGTTGGGTATGAATTATTTATTATCATTTGTGCATATTACCTTTCATTCTTGTGAATAACTTGTGATTATAGATAGATAATGTTTTTTTCCAGGTTAAATTCAAATTTCGGGCTTTTCAACGTTGCCGCGTCTATATTATGTTCTCGCCAATATTCTCCAGTAGGCATAAACGTCAGTCTTTCGATTAAGAAATCTTGTTAATTACGTGGTAAATGATGCTTGTATTACTTTTATCCGGTCTATGAGATAATAACGTACGTTTTAAAAAAGCAATTGGAATTTTCTCTCATTTCTTTAAATGCTTTTTACGTTGATTTAAAAGTAGTCCCATAAGAGGCCATGTAAAATGTAGTTTTTTAATATTTATTTTTGGATAATCTACGTGGTGAAAAATTATGAAAAAATTCAGGTAACATTTTTACAATGTTTTGATTAATTTTGCAAAGTTTCATTAAACTCTCTCATTATTTCAAATGTCGAGTGTACCTCCTTAAAGGCGACGTTACACGGTATCAGTATCTCTACTTACAGTGAGTGATATTGAAGATAGTTGGTGTCTACATTAAATAGCTGCAAAATAAGCAACTATAATTTCAACTAATATTGGGAATAAACAAATTCAAAGTTTATATTGTTTAGTCGCAATTTGAAATTGTTTCATCCTAATTTGAAATTGTTTATTCTCAATTTGAAGTTGTTTCGTCCTAATTTGAAGTTGAAAAAGTATAGTACAGGTAGCTAAAATCGTAGTGTTTATTTCAAGAGGAGATGGAAACAAAATCTGTCTCCACAGGTTTTGTTGACCGGATCGTAGGAGTGGAGATGCCACTTGTTCCAGTTTTTTATTCACTTGACTCAAATTATAATTAAAACTACAACACCAAGCTGGATTTCAGTGACTTGTACAAGTCACTGGCACCGTGTAACGTCGCCTTAAACTGACACCGCAGCCTGAAATTAGATCAAATCTAACAAGAAAAAAGTAACAGCAGCAGTCACACCGCATGAATAAACCAGCTGACAACTCTGGTTTTAATTCATCACAAAGCACTGCGTCGCGAACGATTAAAAACGCAGACTTTAAAAAATGACTTTGGAAGTTTTTCCGTGCTTCTAATTTGATATTAGGTCGGCGGGAGGCGACGTTGACGTTTATTTATGATTTGTTGTGTGTTGTTGTGTGTTGGTATATCGATGCGGCTAATTTGCGGCTGTTCTCGCCTGGCGGCCACTTCATTCCCTGTAATAAATGATCCGAGGCGTCCGGTGCGTGCGTGTGTGATGATGGATCGCCCGCCGCCGCGCCGCCGCCGCCACTCGCAAATGACCACCTGTTGACACGGTCATTGCTGACCAACCAACACCCTTTATTTACTCTATCAACAAACTGATTTTCAAATGACTGCCACGTCACTGTTTGATATTCTTTGTCAAGTCACCAAGTTAAAATTAGTTCAACTGACACGAGGTATTTGTGTAAGCCTAGGCATGTAGGCATATTATAAAACACAATGTCATACATTTTATTTCTCCCACGTAGGGTATTAGGTTTTTTATTTAGTTCAGTTCAATCTCAAAACTGAGTTTGTGGCACTCACGAAGGGTATTGTTTTTTTTATTTAATTCAGTGCAATCAGAGTGTCTACCAAAACCGAGTCTGTGGTATTCAAGTAGGGTCGAGTAGGGTAATAGGTTGTTTATTTAGTTCAGTTCAGAGTTTCTAGCAAAAACCTCTGTATATTGTGTAATAAAATGATATGACATCATATACCGCGTCATTTAAATAACTACTGATTTTATAATTAGCCTGCGACGCATGTAAGTCTCATTCAATAGGCTCCACCACCATAACATCAAATTAGAAATCAACTATATTGGAAGAGACCTCACAAAATTATTGTTGCATATTGCATGAATTGAAGTTACTAGTTTACTAACTAGTTTACTATTAAAATCCTGTTCACACATGGATTCTTTGAAGATTCTTTCATGCTTCTGAATCCTGAAAAAAGAAATTCACTGTTTTGAAGCTATTCTTCTTTTCCAAGACTCATTGAAGATTCAATCGAATCAAAATCACATTGTCAAACGTAGAAATAACATTGCTGTCATTAATTCGATTCGATATTTTTCATTTAAGTGATACTTAAACTTTAAGCGGATACGGTGCAAATGGCCATAAGTAATACTTTAACCGCAAGAAAATTTGAATAGATATAGTAAAATTATAATTATTTACATTTTTTCCTCAAATTCGTTTTCACACATTTCTGCATCGTCTGTGAAAACAGTAGGATGATGAAAAACATTACAAACTTCGAAATTGCGTTGACTTAATTTTTGAGTTGATTTTCATAAGTACATGTACGTCTCAAAAAAAGTTACAGCTTTACTAAAATTAATGAACTAAATGCTTTCAACCAGAACCAAGTTTCATAAAATATATTTTAAAAAAATGGTGGAGGAGCCGATTACTCGAATAGATAATGTAATTAATATTAAAAGTACAGCTGTGTGAAGGAAGGTACATTAGTACACGTGTAAAAACCACCGCGACACGAATATTAAATCGTAATCGAGCCCGAGAAGGCGGAGGATATCTCAGTCTTAGTTCAGCCGCTGACGTAATTGATAATCAATATAAACGAGTTATTAATAGATGTCTTTTTCAATAGAAGAAATATGTAAATCTAGCCATTCCGACCTGTAATACGCTGCATTTGCATACGATTTCCCAGCAGGGATACAAATACAACGTGCGCCAAAAATATACGATCACTGCTGCTGCACTAACCGCACACCGCACACACGACACGTACCGAGACGCACTATTGTCGTGATAGCGTGACGCACGACAACGAAACCCCAGATAAGACCGACGCTCATTATTTTTGTACCTGTACACTGCTGTGATAAATACAATTATATACAAATATTTCTTAGAGAAATACAATTGCTGTTAACATTACGAAAATCTGATGTGGCCAACACATGACCTCTCGCCATATTTATTTTTATTTTACTATAATACAAGTAAAAATAAACCATTTTAAAAGAAAATATAAGTATTTAATGATATTATTAAACTATGTTTGAAACATTGTCCTAGTTTTTGCCGAAGGTGGAAACGTACGTCAAACATCTTAAGGTTATGTCTTAAAATTAAAAGAATATTTATGTTAAGAGGTCAAAACGTAGCTTTATTTATTCTGTATTCTGTAAAGGTAAACAAAGGTTCCGTGGCATTATGATCCTATAGTTTAACTTTATAGAATGCAGAATAAGTAATCTGTTACATCGATTGTAAAGTAACCTTAATAGAGTCCTCCACCATTTTTTTCAATTTTTTAATTGGACTTGATATTATTTGAAAACATTTAATTGTACTTTTAGTAAAGTTGTAATTAATTTTTTAAGTTTTTGTGCATCAAAAATTTCATTCATAGGAAAATAGATTTGGCATAAATGCAAACACAGGAAGATGCACAATTTAAATTTTTTTTTTAGAAACTTGATATTAATTGAAAATAATATTGGTTGTTTTAAAAGTTTTTTTCAATGACAACTCCTAGCACTTTTACTTTCAAGAAACTTTTCTTTCCTTGAAATATTAGAAATATAAATTTGCATAAAATTTTATCCTGCGTTATAGTACCAAAACTATCAAAATCGTGTTGTAGGAAACCTCAAAACATGCTTATCCATTGAAAACTCGAAGTTTTAGCATGATTACAACATAACCTCTCTTACAGGACTAAGTTGCGAAAGTTAAGAATTACCTATATCAAGAGATATAATTTTTTGATATTAATCAAAATATATTTGTAAAAATTTCCAATAGCGCATTAAATCCATCCATAAATATTCATTACATAAAATTTCAGTTTTCAGACTAGCCAGAAAATGTAGCTTTTCGGCTACAGCCTCTAAAAAAAATAACGTGTTAACATATTACGATAAAAGTGTTGCAAGGGACGTGAAAAAAAATAAGGGCAAAGTTGAATGGCAAAGATAAAGCTACAAAAAAGTAGTTGACCTTCTTCCAGGGAAAAAATATCGTACGAAACAGTGCTTATAATAAAATCCCGAATAATCTGGGCATTACTACAGATCTATCTGTCGTGAGGGCGACGACAGGTCCTAGCGAGGGTCACTCGTGTACAGTCCGTGTCACAAGTAGCGTGCGCACAAAACCCTTCGTGCCAAACGCGCCCCGTTCGTGTTCAGTTAATTGCACAACAATTATACGGTAGGAATTGGAAGAAACGCACGAATTACTGTAGGTAAATAGTTCTGAAAGAAAAACCAACACGAATTGATTCGTTTTTCTTATCGTATCGTAGGTAGCTATGCTGTTATTATTTTTTCTTGGTCGTGTGAAATTAATAACCGATAGGGGAGGCAGTAATTTTACACAGTATTAAATTGCATGAAATAGTATATTATACGCCAAGGTTGAAAAGATTGTCATTATTGAACTGGCGTCAAGACTGTAGAGAAATTGTAGCTTGAGGATGAAGTGTAAGCGGCCCGTCTACGTTTTTTCCGAATTGTCATTTTGAAGTTATAAAATACTGTAAAAGCGTGTTCTTTGCGGATAAACTGTCAGATTATTATTGACTGCAGGATAATGTTTTTGTAAACATTTAATAGAGATAGAATAGATCTACAGATGTGCCATTTTAAAAATTTATTTCTATCATGAGATATAACCTTGTAAAGTTAGCATAAATTGGTTTTCGGAATTTTTATAATCACATACAATTTTTGAATTAGAATTTTAAAAATGAACATCTGTAGATCCATTCTTTCTCTATTAAATCCTTGTCGAAATAAAATATTACCATTCTTGTACTGGCAACAAAACACTCGCTACGTTAGTACATTTTATGCTGGAATGTAGGATGTAGACGGGCCTCTTAATAAAATAATTAAAAGCTACAATTTCCTTTTACTAAGGTATATATTTCGGGTATATTATTTGTGATTACCTATACCGGGTGTGGACTTTTTTCGATCTGTAGGAAATACTATGTTAAAATTTTAATTACGCTTTTACCTATTTATTTTAGAGCCAAACTGTAAATACGAAATATGTTCAGAATTAAAAACGGCATCCAACGAGTCCTTATTTATTGATATAAAACGTTCCTGTCACGAGATACACGTAAATTTTCCATATCTGACCATAGTGCCTTGAGAAATAAAACGAATTAGTAAGATCAATAGTTATTTGTCCAACTACAGAGGAAAGCGCTTCTTTTGGGAAGAGCTTTCCTCTCGTGTTAGACACAACATTTTTTTCACGATAAATTTAAAAATAATGTAAATGTAGAAGAAACACGTAATTAGACGTTTAAAAACAAAATGTTTCACTGCAGCCAAAATGACAAATTAAATATAAGTTGTAAAATCGTGAAATTGTAGAAAAAGAAAGTATAAAATATAATATTCGTAATTATAATATAATAGTTTACAGTATTAATTTGAAATTTTCAATAAAATAATACATTTATTTACAATTTTTAAAATATTTCATCGTAAAATATCACTGGTGGTAACACTGCTTACTTTCCTCTCTAGAGAGGGAAAACTTTCTTTCTTCACTATTTCGCGAGAAGAAAATTGTGTTTTCTCCGCATGTCGTAAAAAATTAAATTTTCCATATCTGACCTGTTTACAGAGTGCCAGGAGAAATAAAACGAATTAGTCAGATCAAAAAAATATACACTTCAATTAATTGCGATAAAATGTACCTTAGGAAGAAAAAGAAGGAAAAAGAAGTGTATCCTTCTTATGGTCCAATAAATCAATTAGAACAACAATTTCAAATCTGTCTACTGTCAGAGTTACGAAATGGTAGTGTGAAACTAGCCTAAATTTTAAATTTTTCATTGCATGATTCTTAGAGAAAGAAATCGATTTGAACAATAAATTTAAGCTTATTCGATGAAGTTTTTTATTCTAAAAATCTTTTGTACTTACACTTTTGCTCTAAAATCAATTAGGTAAAAATTTCAACATTGTCAAATAACTGTACAACCAGTTTATAAATTTGTATTAGTAAAATAAAAATAATAGAGTATGGATTTTTGTTTTATACTGAACATTAATAATTTAATATTTCGCCCCAATGTCTTAATTTGATTACGGGGATTTGAAGGTATGAGATTCATTATAATTCTTATCCTTTTTAATTGGTTCTGTCGTCGGATTTTTTATGAGAATTCCGGCAGAAATAATGTCAGTGCACGGTATACATACAAATGAAGTGAACTCGGTAATACATCATATTTGGGGTATTTAGGGTTTTTATATTTCGTGTAGTGGTGAGCGACTGCACCCGCGGGTCCGTTCCGTTTCCGCTGCCAATCCGTCGCGGTTTTTCCGATTCACGCAGACGAAGACTGATGGCCACCGAGAGACTAAACTCCTCCCCTATCGGTTATTAATTTCACACGGCCAGGAAAGAATAATAATACCATAGCTACTACGATAAGAAAAAAGAATCAATTCTTTCTGAACTACCTATTTACCTACAGTAAATTCAACACCAGAAAATAAAATTTTAGAATTCCTAAAAACTCTAGATTTTACTTTTTTCTATTTCACCCTTTTCCCCACTACTACGACTGCCTAAAATCAGCCCGAAACTTGTACTTTACCGAATCCTAGCTATGCAATGCCATTTTGAAGTTGAAAAATACAGTAAAAAAATTATGTAAAGTGTAACAAATTAAAAAATTATAGAAGGTGTTCTAAGTGATCACCATTTTCGTTTACACACATTCTAGACGTTTGTCTATTGTTGATATTATATTTTCAGCTAACGCAAGTCAATTGTTTTTACAAATGTGAAATTTTATAACCTTTCTTGATTTTCAAATATGTAAAAATATATAGGATGTTCTATTTGAAATAAGAAAGTTGATGTTATTTCCGATTTAACCGGAAGATATATTATTGTAAATAATACTTATTTTTATGCCTTATAAAATTTCATAACGATTGCTGTATTACCTAATAAATAAGTTATATCGAGCGTATCATTTTTTGGGACACCCGGTCTTTATTTGAAATTATTAAAGTCTATGAAATATAATTATTATTCATTAGGTTAGTAGAATGAGCAGAATTTGGCGACAGGTTGTGTGCTGGCCACATCAGATTTTTTATAGGGAATATTTATAAATAATGTTGTACATTTAAAATTAATACAGAGCATTTAATTTGCTTTATCGCGTGGATGGTTTGATTGCCAGTGTAATTAATAAGCATCATATTCAGTGCACTTTTGAAATAGTAGAATTTCATGAATCCTGAAAATTTTTAATGAGGTTTCTCTGCTGTATCTCGAGTTTTTCCGGCGAACCTTACGGTCTGCGGCTTGAGCGGTTTCTGTGTATGTTTGCGTGTGATCAATAAGAAAATAACGCGTTTTATAATGAAAAATTTCCTGCCGAGGGTAGGGCCCAGCCTCGGCTAATATCTGAGCATCTGTAAGAAGGAGAGCGTCGCGGCGCTGTAGGCGGTTTGACTTAAAAACAGATGAGCGACGGATGTCGCGGAAAACAAATCGTCAGGAAACGCGGAACGACGACGGCTTACTGACAGATCGCGATTGTGCGATGCGAACAAACACACGAGACGCTGAAAAATCACGCTGCTGATTGAGACGCCGCCTCTGTCATTTGTAATTGTTTACAGGCGTGTGACGTCACGCGATGCAGATAAACTACGAAACAGAATCACTAAATACAAGTCCCGTCTCCTTGAAGCTGGCCCACACTTAAAAAATTAGTTTTTTGTTGTACAAATGCTTAAATAAAAATCAAAATACAAGTATTGTAAACTGCAGTACATTCTACACAACTTTATGGAAGCGAATAAAATTTTTTGATGTGGCCAACACACGACCTCTCGCCTAATTCTGCTTATTCTATTAATTTAATAAATAGTTTTACTTCCATTTCATGTAATATGTAAACGATAATCTAAACCAAGATGCAAGCAAAAGATGTCAACTTTATTGTCACTATCATAATCATTCAAATTTTGTGTACAAACAAATTTCATAATGATCATGGACAACAAGATACTGGAATTTAAAAAAAGTAAAATATTAGTTGTACTTTATTTTATTGTTAAATACTACCAGATTCAGCAAATTATATTTAAAAATTAACTGATCCCATAGATAATTATATTTTGTTTTATTTTTAATGACAAAAATTGTCATAAATAAAGAATGTACCAATATATTTAAGGAAAACTATACCAAGCTTCAAAAAGTACTACTTCCGGTTGTCGGGTTTCTATCAAAATTTTATCCGGTGTTAAGATCCTTATTAAACCTTAAATATGAAATTTGGTTATTAAAGGTTTACTTTTAAAATTATCGTGGAGGAAATATCGTGTCCATACGTCCATACGTACACACACAGACATCATCGTGAAAATATTAAATTCGTTTTGTAGAGACCCTGAAACGTGTTTATCCACCAAAAACTCATACAAATTTTGACCCATTACAATTTACCTCTCTTATAGAATGAGGTGAGAGGTAAAAATCTGATGTGGCCAGCACAACACTGCCCGTCAACCCTACAAACCCTACACTTTAACTACTAATATAAAATAGTTGTACTCACAAAGATATTTTAGTCATTTTATTTATACTGCACAAGAAGATATAACCGATGTGTCACTTTTGTTACTGTCACTGTCGTTGCTGTCATAAATAATTAAATTTTACGGAGTAATAAATGTTGAACAATCATGGACAACAAGATACTGAAATTTTAAACTGTAAATTATAAATAATACTTTAATTCCTAAATAGTTCCATACAGAAAAATATATAATTGCAGATAATATAATATAATCTGTCATTAGAAATAAAAAAAATTTTCATAAACTTATTATTAACCGAGATAATTAATAAAAGTACTACTTCCGGTTTGTGGATTGCATCCAAAATTAATTGGGTTCTTAAGATTCGTATTAAAACCTCAAATACATAATTTGGTTGTTGAATGTTTGATATTTTTTGAGTTATCGTCAACGAAAAAAAATGTTACATACGAACGCATACACAAACACACGCGCGCGCACAGATATAATTTAGAAAAAGTTAAATTCGTATTCTAGGGACCTTAAAACGTCCTATGCAAGAACAATCAAAGAATTGTGACACAGATTGTAGAATATTTTATTTGGTTCCATAAAGTTTCGACTGTTGATTTTATTTGAGATTGTATAAAATATATTGCAGTTTTCAATAAATATAAGATACAGTACATTATACTTGTATTTAGATTTTTATTTAAATTTTTGTACAACAAAAAACGATTATTTTTACGTCTGGGCCAACTTCAACGAGACGGGGATCGTAATTTCATTATTTTTCGAACCCTATAGCGTGTCTCTAGAGTTCTACTACCCTACATCTCTCAATTATAAGTCAAGGTACAAGATAAATCGTTAGGTACTCATTACATTACGTGTCTACTGAATTAATGGTATTAGAAAAGAAGTTACTTACTTTACTATTCCTGTTTCTGACTTTCATAGCTGCAGTATTTTTATTCCAAATACCATTTAACCATTTGAAAACCATTTATTGAACACGTTTGTAAACAATTTATCAAAAGTTTTGTAGCAACAATTTATCTGTCAAAATAAAACAAAATAATCAGAATAAGTTTTGTCAATGCAACTTCGATTTTTAAAGACAAAATTATTGACATGAAGTTGTAAATTGTTTCTAATTTTTAATAGCGTTGTTCACACATGTATTCTTTGAGGATTCTTTCATGCTTCTGATTCTGAAAAGAAATTAACTGATTTGAAGCTATCAATGAATTAGAAATTCTTCATTTTCAAGACTCATTTTGAAGATTCAATAATAGCAGCGCCGTTATTTGACAGGAGGTTTATTGTCAAAATTCATGAGTGTGAAAGAATCCTAAAAGAATCCTTGTGTGCATAGGACAAAATGCTTTTTTGCACGACTCAATTTATTGATCAACAAATTGTAAATTTTATTTTAAATCAATGAAATAAATGTCGGAAAGTGAACAAGGATGAAATAATTATTATTCTAATATTACGAGACGTTTCGATTTATTTAATTAAATTATTATCATCATTATTTTTAGTGGTCCTTGAACGCTATTATGGTCCTCAATTGAGGCTTATAATGTTGACGTTATGACACAGCACCTGACAAAAAAATTTAAAGAGTTATTGTTTTTAAGGTGTACGTCTATACTAAAATTTGACAACGTTTACTTTAATTATTATTGAAACATTATGATGCTTTTACAAATGAGTGTATTAACAAAGGACGTCTTAATGCTTCTATATTTTTATTTTTTGTCTTTGGCCTAGGAATTTGAAGTAAAAAAATTTAAAAATGAGGTTTTTTGTTTCCTTTTTCGAATTATTTTTGTTTTACTTAATTTCTTTCAAAAATACAGAACTTATTATGGGAATTCTGGAGCCATGTTTACTGTATTTGTCAACATCAAAATGACATTGCATGGGCTGGTTTCGGGCAGCCGTACTAGTGGGAAAGAGAGTGAAATAGAAAAAATCTGACGTGGCCATCACAAGACCTCTCGCTATACCTACTTGATTCTTTATACTTATTATACAAATATATTAATATTATATAAGTACTACTACTACTGCTACTACTCACAAATATATTTTAGTCATTTTATTTAAACTGCAGAAGAAGATATAAACGATATTTTACTATTGTCACTGCCACTGTCATAATCATTTAAATTTTACGTAGTAACAAATGTTAATCAATCATGGACTACAAGATACCGAAATACTAAATTATAAGTATATACTTAAATTAATCTTAAATTATAGCACATACAGAAAAATTTATAAAATACCGATTGTAGACAATAATCACATAATCTTTCATATAAAATAAAAAATTTGGTCTTAAGGTGATTCGAGCGTTGTAACAAATCCATAAACTTTTAATGAAACATGAAAAAATCAGTTGTTGGCACTGTTTTCCATGTACGTTTCAAATTTCAATCGATTTGACCGTCTCTATCCAGAGATATTCACAAACAAAAATTACATTTTTAACATGGTGGGTATAGGAAAAATGATACTTTGCTGAATATATTACATTAAATTCTTGACTCAAACCCATAAACTTTGTTTAAAATACTATTTAATTTAATGTGTGGTTATATATGAATACGTATGCGAAGTATTATCAAAATTGACCGCCTTGTTAACTCAGATATAATTATTTTATGTTACGAATTTCAAAAAAATAAGGGAATGAAATGTAGATCTTGCAACGTTGCACTCTGCGATAAATTTGAAATACAAAATTTTTGACAAATTAGGTTTTAATATGGATGCGTTCGTATTTTATTTCTTATTAAATAATATAATAATAGTATTTGGAGTAAACCGTCCAGCATAATTGTAAATTAGTTCTAATTTAAAGATTTTGACACTTTGTACAGCAAAGTGACAGCTAACATTTGATGCTTTGTTGTCAGTTGACAGACGTAGAATGTTATGTTTTAAATTTTGTATTAGATCATTACATTGCTGCAAAAGCTACAGTATATTTATGTATACATCGATTATTCGTCTATTTAATAATGTTTGCAATATATTTAAGCTTAAATGATCTTTATAATAGAATCGTTTTGCTTATATATTTTATGTTTCAAAGTTGGTATGACAGTCAAATTAGCAACTTTTAATTGACACATAAATTATTTACTTTATTTACAAATAAATATTATATAAAATAGTACATATTATGCTGACATAATTCTTCATAACGGATGTTTGAAACATATAATTGTAATTTTTAAAAGTTACAATACAAAGTTACATTTAAACCATGATTTGACTAGCCTGAACCGCTCGAATCACCTTAAATTAATTATTTATCGAAATATTTTAAAAAAGTACTACTTCCGGTTTATGAATTGGTACCAAAATTTATTGGGATTCGTAATTATATCGTAATATAAAATTTGGTTGTTAAATTCTTGTAACTTTTTGAGTTATAGAAAACGAAAAAAAATGTTACATACAACCTAACATACATACACACACACATACACACAGACATCATCTCGAAAATACTTTAGTCGTATTCTATGGATCCTAAAACGTGCTTATTTCTTAAAATATCACACTCGAAAATTTTGACCCATCACAATACCTCCCTTATAGAATATGAGGCGGGAGGTAAAAATCTGATGTGGCCAGCACAAAACTCTAAAACTTACACTTGAAAATTTTGATCCATCACAATACCTCCCTTATAGAATATGAGGCGGGAGGTAAAAAGTAATAACGAGAGTATTCTAGGAATTCGAAAAAACGATAGACGAGCCCCTTAAGGATGACAAAATATCCTTTTGAGTATTGAAAACCAGTAATTATTGAAAAAAATATATATCTTGTGAACGTACAGGGGATGAAATATTCGATTCTGTTCACGTGTCCTTGGCTTGGGGTTGTACTGTACAGTGTAGGCGTGTTGGGCTAATGTAGCTGGCAACACCGGGGCAGGACAGCTCAGCTGATGAAGACAACTCACACACCGGGGACTGCGGTCACGGCGGAGCGTCTTGGGAGTCTGTGACGTCACTCCACCCCCAGAAGCGGGGTAATTAGCATCACCGGCTCGGTTCGGCTCGCATGGTAAATATGTAAAGTATTGCGCGTTCGTTAAAAACCTCTGCAGCGCGCCAGCGACAAGGCAAGCACATTAAGCTGGCGAAAAGTTTTAATGGCTCGTTCACCTTCATCGATGATTCGCTACACAGCGTCGAGACGCCGACGCCGACGTCGACGTCTCCAGCTCGACGTCGCGTGTATTATTTAAATGGAGTGTCATTACCAAATTAAGATTCGCTACGGTATTGACTGCCTGTCAATAGGCACTACATAAATAACTGTCGGTGTTATTTTTTTAATTTGGCTGTAGTTACTTATACCTATTGATATGAAATGACAGTTTTAAATACATAACTTGTTCAAAATTAAAAACTACACAATATGAGACCACGCTCGGTCATATTTCTTGGTTAATGTTCAAGAAAAATGCAAAAGAATATAGTCATAGTATGATTTTGTATTATTTCAAAATATCATAGATGTTTGTGAGGGTGTGTATGTGTGTGTAAGAGGCCCGTCTACCTCCTAAAATAGCACAGAACATACTAACGTAGCGAGTGTTTTGTGACCACTACAAGAATGCTAAAATTGTATCTCTGCAAGGATTATATGCTTAAAGGATCAATTATTAACAGTTGTGCCTTTTAAAATTTTAATGAAGAAATTTGTACCTACATGAATATAAAAATTCCGAAAAATTCATTCAAACTTTACACGGGTATCTTCTGATAGAAATTTATTTTTAAAATTTAAGAAAGGCACATCTCTGTGGATCCATTCTTTCTCTATTAAATGTGTAAAAAAGCATTATCTTGATTATAAAAATTCTGAGAAATTCGTAAAAATTTCCAATTTATGCAAATTTTACACGGTTATATCTCTTGATAGAAATTTATTTTTAAAATTTTGTGAATCCATTCTTCCTCTATTAAATGTTTATGCTAGGATGCGGAAAAGTACGATCTTCGGGCTGGTTTTAGGCAGCCGTAGTAGCGAGGAAAAGAGTGGAATAGAAAAAAGTTAAAAGTGGAATAAAAAAAGTTAAAGTTAAGGAATTCGGTAAACACATAACTCAAAATGTAGCAAACCATTAATAACCAATATCATAAAGATTTCAATAAATGGTATCTTAATGTTATTATAATGGAATCTAGTCACTACTACATCAATTTATCTTGGTTCAGGCAGAATCTCAGTCCTTTGATATTAAAAGCGGTAACGGAGAGACTTTTTTTGCAACCACGACTACATTTAAGACGATCAAGTGGTCAGCTTGATTTAATTGCTTTATTGTCGGCCGAAAGACATGGACCACATCACATCACATCCAGAGAGCTGTGAGAGATTATTTTGCAACCAGGCCTACATTTAAGACGATCAAGTGGTCAGCTTGATTTAATTGCAAGATGTTTGTCGGGCAGGAGACTTGAACCGCGGAACTCCGGGTTCGTACGTCATCACATGCAGAGAGCTGCGACTTGTGTAGAAATGTATGTGGTGGAGACAGAGCAATGTCCATTAACAGTGGGACACGCGACACAATCATTACACACAAATGCACGGATAAGTAACGGTTCGATTTCATGAAATTAATAGCTACGAAATTGACACGTGCTTTATGTGGAAAGTAGTTTTATTATTTCCTTTTTATTTCGTTTCGTTTGATTTGATATCGGCTGCGCGCCTAGTGGCTGATACCCGATATAGTGCCAAGTTCTTACTGTAATTTATTGCTTTTTGTACGTGAAATTGTCGTCATTTCTTTTTTCTACACACGTCATTATGTCCCCGGTACAAAGAGTTGAGTGCATGACACATTGGTGTTTTATAATGAACCTAATTGCAGTTTAAATCAATGTTGATGTAAGAGATATAGTTTTTTCACTCTCA
Source organism: Agonum fuliginosum (assembly GCA_947534325.1). Lineage (NCBI taxonomy): Eukaryota > Metazoa > Arthropoda > Insecta > Coleoptera > Carabidae > Agonum > Agonum fuliginosum. Next base: position 42,867,570 of record OX384029.1, read on the forward strand.
GAACTCAGACGTCATCAATTTATTTATATTTATTTATGATGTCATTTATTAGTTTATGCAAATTTTAAACAGTTATATCTTCTGATAGAAATTTATTTTTAAAATTTTAAAAAGGTACATCTGTAGATCCATTCTTTCTCTATTAAATGTTTGTAAAAACATTTCCTTGAAGTCAATAATAAACAGTTTACTCGCAACGAAAAGACTTTTACAGTATTTTTCAACTTCAAAATGACATTGCATTGCTAGGATGCGGTACAAGCCTTAGAATCGATATGAAAATTACTTTGACTAGACAAGGGATTAGATTTTTAAGAGGATGCAAAATATTATCAACAATCATCCTCAAAATAGTTAATTAATATTCTATAGACTCTGAAACGTACTTATCCTCCAAAAACTCACACTAGAAAGTTTTGACCTCTCTTAAAGAATATGAGGCGAGAAGTAAAAATAAATAATGTGACCTCACCTTACTCATTTCCTGTGACGTGGACGGGCGACCAGGCGCTGTGAGATCTGCAACAGAAAGAACGAGTCTTAAAATAAATTTGATCGATTTATTGATCAATAATAGTATATTATATATTGAGGGACTAAAGTGCATGATTTAATCCTGAGGGTGAAAGGTACTTTAGTCCTGTGGTATATACGCTATTTTTTGCACTTCATCCTCAAACGAATGCAAAATAGTTTAAAAGAATACACATTTTGTAATTTTGACAGTAAATTTTATGATAAATATTTATATTGTTACCATAGATACTCTGTAACAAATAGCACGTATTTACTTGACAACGGGATTAATTAATTCAATTCCTTGACAACGGGATTAAATATGAAAAATAATCCCTTGGGATCAAATTTAGAACCTTAGTCTCTAAAAATAAAGACTGAAGAAGAGTTTTAGTCCCAGAAGTGCAAAAATTAAATTATTTACTTACTGAATCTCACATGTCCAGTGCATTAATTTTTTCAGGAATTTTTTTAGTGGTTCCCAATAACGATTTAATTAATTTTACGTTGAGTATTGATAAATATTATACAAGTGTACCATAAGATATACCGAGTGTCCCAAAAATGGTACGGTCAAAATAACTTTTTATTAATAAATCAATCGTTATGAAATTTTATGTAAGTATATTAGGCATAAATTTGGTTAAAGTTTGATACTTTTTAAGTTATCGTGGACGAAAAATCGTCACATACGTCCATACATACGCGCGCAAACACATAGACATTATCGTGAAAATAGTAAATTCGTATTCTAGAGACCCTGACGCGTGCACCAAAAACTCATACTCGAAAATTTTGATTCATTACAGTACCTCTCTTATGTAGAAAATGAGGCGAGAGGTAAAAATAAAGATATAAAAAGAGTCTTCCTCTCGGAAGTACAAAAAATGTAATAACTTTATAAAAATATTAAATTCTGCCGCGGTGCTTTAGACTAGGGTACAGGACAGAAGTCAAGCCAGCAGGAGAGGAGGAAAGGGTAAAGTTTAGAATCTCCCTTGATATGTTCGCTATTTATAAGGGTCCCGTGTCGTTATGCATGCACGACTGGCTTTAATCACGGCGGCGGTGCAATCTGAGAGGCGCAGTGTTTTATTGCTCGTTCGAGGTTCGTGAATTAGCGAAAGAAACCAGACGGCCAAGCGCCGTGCATCGATAATGCCGACAATCATTAATTACCTTCGATCGGGGGAGACAGTCTCCAAGTTCACTCCAGTATTACTTCATAAACAAATCATTAAATTATCTAGAAATAGTATATTACATAATGAGCTGAAAAGTACATTTGTTAGGTACAAATTTACAACCGTAGTTCGACAATTGGCATTGGTAAAAAGAAAGCCAGAATTTGAAAACATAAATTTTGTTTAAAGTAAAACCTCATTCACAATACGAAATTAGTAGTTATAGTTAGTTGGAATAGTTAACGTTAGTGATTTGACATATGCATTTCACTTGTAGCGTTCACAATAACGAAATTAGCTCCACGAAATTACAGTTAGCACAGGGATTTGCAAACTCCAAACCTGTAGTTAGTAGTTCATGATTTTCTGTATAAACTACCAATCAGAATCTAGAACGAAAATTAATTTTGACGTTTGACGTCTGGGTGACATTAATATTCGAGGTCACCTTTGTCTTAGCGACATTTACAATTTTGTATTATATTTATAAATGGTTCTTTAGCAATTTATATAAAAAGATTATTAAGAAAGGCAACTTTAAGTAAACCAAACATAAAATATACTTATAAGCGAACAAACTGACAGGTCTGACTTCTGACGTTAATTTCAAAACTAGTTTGTTTTAAATGTAACATTAATTTTGTAATTGTGAACGACAGTAGTCAAATCTAACTGATTAACTATAACTACTAACTATACCTACTGACAATAGATACTAATTTCGTATTGTGAATGAGACTTAAGGCATTTGGCCTTGAGAGAAAAAAAAATTAATTGTAGAAACGCCTACTAAAAGGTGAAACAAAAATTGAAACTGAAATAATATATCAAACGGGTTGAACAGATGTGTGATATTGCTTATTTTCGTAGGTAGGTAATTGTATACTGTTAGTTTCGTAATGGTCATGGGCAAATACTATCGAGTGTGGTATCAAATTAAAGCTCCCGGCAAAATTATTCTAATAGAAGAATATAAATAACATTTAAACGATCGTCAATTGTTTTTTTCAATGAATTATTAAAAACTCTCGAGAAAATAAGTTTAGGGGAAATGTAAAGATCGTTTGTTTATAAAAAAATCAATCAAATTTTGTCAAGTGTGTTATCAAATTAACGCTCTTTAGAAAAGAATTCTAGTCAAAGAATGAAAAACAACATTTAAACCATGGTCAATTGTTTTCACATGTTATCCAAATGTTGCCGAAATTTATATAGTCGCCTCGGATACTCAGCCAATGCACGTCATGATAATTGTATTTTTATTCACACTGTAGGTGGTAAATAATAAACACTAAACACATTTTTTTTTAGTAATTGTGTACGATTATATAACTTTTTACTCTTAAAAATATCCAAATTTCCCTGTTCTTGTTATTTTAGTGTTATAAAAGTTGTTCCAGCAATTGATGACATGTATTGGCTGAGTATCCGAGGCGACTATATCAACTTAAATCTTTCGAGGAAAAAGAAAAACGATTTTAATTTTTCTGAATAAAGTAGGTATAAAATTAATGCCTTTACGAAAGCAAGTTATTAAACCTTATAATCTGGGAAGTATTATACTTATTTAGTTTCTTATTAAAATACACATAAAATATTTACAAAATTGGCCATTAGATATGTACGTTTAAGAAAAAACTAAAAATCTGGTATAGAGAAAAAGGGAAGCATCCTTAAACTATTAAAAAATGTCTTATATTTGGAAAATTAGAATACATCTCGCATGCTTGGGCATGTAACGATTTGGCCGGCGTATGGCTTCATGTATGCAACAACGGGTTAGGGGCTATTTTATGATGGAAACCGCGAAGGCTGAGATTTCTGTACCGGGGGCAGAAATGAGCGGCAGCAACGTCGGCGTTATACGTGTGTCCGCCGCAGATTCCGACTCCTAATTAAGACAAGGAGGGGCGGCGGGGGCGGCGGCCAGGCGAGGGGACCGCCGGGATATTGATCACGGCGACAGAGACGGCAACACACGCCCGCCGCAACACAGACAGGGACAGCGTGCAATTATTATTTGGCCGACCGAGTAAGCGCGCAATGTGTGTATACATCAGCATCACTACACGCTACACTTCGAGAAAAAATCACATCAACAGGTACAGCTTTTCTTAAAACAGATACACCCTGAAATTGTGTATAAAGAAGTCGTCCAGCTCGGTTATTCTCTTTTACTGTGTAGAACATAGACAACTTCGTTCTCTCTCTTACCACACCGACCAACTCTGGCTGCACAGACAGTAAGCCTTAATGAATCGTGAACCGAACCTGAACCGATATTTAATATGCTGCAAGTTTTGTACGTACACTATTTTTCCCACGACCATAAATATGAATATGAAACATGTTTTCATGATTATTTACATCATCTGTCAAAAAAGACCAATACAAATGCAGAATATTGAATTTCACAGCCAATGAAAATGAGTAGACGTGATTATTTTGTACTAGTAAAGTTGTGTGTCGACTATTCACTACTAGAACTTTTAGGTGACTGTTTAACAATTGACATTTTTATTATAATCTATATTTCCCATTTTTATTGCTCTATTTCTATCTCTGGGTTTATTCATTTCAAGCCAATTTTATTTATTAATTTTTGACATTTATCTGAAAAAGGTAAAAAAGTAACAAACGATTTGCTATCGTTATAATGGTTACGCATAACAACAAAATTTATTTGATGTCAGATGGCCGTCAAAATCAACGTTTTGGTTGCAAAAGTCGTTCCTATATGAATACTGAATCTACACATAAATCTATAAATTCATGAAATAATCTTGCAATATACCTACCCCTAGTTCTAAAGAATTGAATCGATAAAATTTGACGTCTGGCTTATAATATAAATTTTGCTTAAAAAAAGTACATAATAATTTTAGATAAAATCCCTCCACCTGCGGTCTCGGGTATTTTTCAAATCAGTATGTACTCTTTTTAAGAAAAATAATAAACCAGACGTCAAATTTTATCGATTAAATTCATTGTCGGGATATAACTAGTGATAAAAATAAGACAATAAATCAAAACACAACAAATCACTACAGCAGCATCTACTACGCTCTTGTAAAAAAACCTTCAACAGGTACAGGGTGACAAAGTGACGTCACGCGCCGGTGATAAAGCGTATTGTAATAGGAGTAATTTGTAATTTTCACATCGGAAACCACGTCACGAGCCGCGCAAATCTGCCAAGGCGTCGCGGCGCTCGTGTGACATCCGGCGTCGACTGCGGTCGCCATGTCAAGAAAGGGATTTAATTAAGGGCGAATAAAAACAGTCCGCGCAAGGTAAAATTACTCGAAATATTAATACAGACTACGCTCCTCCACCATTTCATTTTATTTCATAAAGTAATTGAATATCGTTTTTAAGAACGTAGGCTCCTCCACCATTTTTTTTTAAACAGTTGAATATCATTTTAAGTCATATTCTTACCTCTCGCCTCATATTCTATAAGGGAGGTATTGTGACGGGTCAAAATTTTCGAGTGTGAGTTTTTGGTGGATAAGCACATTTTAGGGTCCAGAGTAAGAATTTAAAATTTTTGAGATGATGTCTGTGTGTGTGCGCGTGCCTTTGTTCGTTCCTTACTTTTCCAGAAACGATAACTCAAACAATAGGTACCTATCAAACATTAAAAATTTATATTGAAGGTTTTAATACGAATCTTAATAACCCAATATACTTTGGGTTTCAATCTACAAACCGGAAGTAGTAGTACCTACTTTTTTAAAAATATTTCGAGAATTTTTTTTATTTTAAATGGAAGATAATTTGATTATTATTATTATTATTACAATCGGTATTTTATAAATTTTTCTGGATATGCTTTTATTTAAGAATAATAATTAAATTATATACTTATAATTTAGTATTTCGGTATCTTGTAGTTCATGATCGTTTAACATTTGTTACTACGTAAAATTTAAATGATTATGACATGAAAGTGACAGTGACAATAGTAAAATATCGTTTATATCTTCTTCTGCAGTTTAAATACAATGACTGACATATATTTGTGAGTAGTAAGTACGTATATATTAATATAATTGTATAAATAAAAAGAATAGAGTAAGTATGGCGCGAAGTCTTGTGCTGGCCACATCAGATTTATTTTTAAAGTTTTTGTGGCGTATCGTAGATGTTTGTATATAGATATAAGAAAGTCACGTGTTATGGAATAGTCTATTCCTGAGGTGTAATTTTTTAGGTATTGCCATTTTGACTGTAAAGGTTTTATTTCTTAATATTATTGAAAAAAGAACTTGGATTGAGCAAAGGGGATTCCAGTAATAAACCATTGTCTTACTGACATATTATGACGTTATACACGTAGAAATAATTAATAATAAGATTTTTTCATCGCAATAATAATTTGTTAGGTCTCTTTCAATATAAACGACTAGATTTCTAATGTGCAATTTTGGTGGAGGAGCTTGTACCCGTAGCGAGTTTTTCACCACATGACCAATACTGAAGTTTGAGAGCTTCATGCCTACGTCCAATGTTTAAACACCGTGCTTCCGAATCGAGTGTAACTTTAAAACTCAAACACTTCGCGAACAATTAATTATAAATTAGCGTCGACGAGCGGGTGCGAGCGAGACGGCGCTAGGAATAGACGGAGAGGGCGCGTGCGTTTGCCGCTGTTGGGTGACGTACAACTTCTGTGTTTTACGGTTTCGTTGTAGCCGAGTGCAGCCGTTAATTAACGAGCCATACCTGCATTGACTCCATGGAAATTAAATTAAAAATCTGATGCGCGAGAAACACATCAGCTCCAACCCCAACAAACGCCGCATAGCATTTGAATAAAATAAATAACAAGTTGCAATGCAAATTTTTCACCATCTGGCAAATAAATACATTATTCATATTTTTCTCCATATAAACTTTACATTTATTATGATTTCATTTCCGGTTATAAAGTCACAAGTGGTTAGGGCTTGAACGTAATTCGTGCAAAACCACCGTAAAAATTAGGCATTCAGAGGCAGAAGTAGAAACGGTAGACGTCAATAGAATTAAAAATGTAAAATGATGTAACTGACAACATACATGTAGATTAGATTTTATTTAGTTAGGTACGTTAGTTAATAATAATTTTTCAATTTAAACGTCAAAATTATTTTACAAAATGTATTGTGTTTGTATTGTCTTTTAATAGTAAAAAAACTTATTTCAATTTCACTCGGAAAATTTCTCTCAAATACTTTTCATGAAATTAATGATATCTGAATTTCCGAAGTTCATTGTCACAATAATATAAAACAAAATCGTTCCGTTTATGAACTCGTCAATGAGTAATATATCCAGATTAGTGTATAGTGTAAGGTTTGATAAAAAGATCGATAAAATGTATGATTCAATGCAAAAAACCAAACATAACACTAACTGGGATACAAGACTCGACACTAGGTGATCAACCTAGTTTCGAGTAAATTTTTTTAAAACACGATTTTGAGCTAAATGGAAGCATTTTCTTCAAAACGGATTGTGTTCCATGATCAATAAAATCCCATTTATTATGATTTGATTTCCGTTTATAAGGTCACAAGTGGTTAGAACTCGGGATGTAATTCGTGCAAAACCATCGTAAAAATTAGGCATTCAGACGGCAGAAGTAGAAACGTTAAAAATCAAAGTCGGAGACAAATTTCACGCAATCCGTCTAAATTACCGGCGGTTAGAGAGCGTGACTGCGGCGCGTGAGTCACGCGGCGCGCGTGATTACAAGAATATAAATCGAGCTACGAATCCGTTCCAAGTAGTACCAGCACAGCACCCGCGCAAGACAAATGAGGATTTTTATAAGGCGCATTTTTCCTCTTTTTGTTGGATGAGATTATTCCGGCGGTCGTCGAAACGAAACGCACTTATCAAGGGCACTTAAAGGCCGCTTTATTGCTCCCTGATAGGTTGTAAAAGGGTTAGGGTGATAATTCACCAGATGAGACGAAGGCAAGAAGTTTCATCTTCAGTCTCTCTCTTTATTATTCTCTAAGCCGAAGTTGTCAGTCAGTCTTGTGTTGTCTATTTGGTTGATGAATTTCTGTTGCAACATACATAATTTCTAGTACGGGCTGTACCTAGAATACTCTCGATTTTACTTTTTCATATTCCACTCCCTTCCGTACTACTACGGTTGCCTGAAACCAGCCCGAAACTCGTACTTTGTCGCAACCTAGCTATGAAACGTCATTTTGAACTTAAAAAATACTGTAAAAGTTTCGAGTAAACTGTCAGTTTATTATTGACTTCTAGATAACGTTTTTATAAACATTTATTAGATAAAGAATAAATCTACAGATGTTCCTTTTTAAAATGTATTTCTATCATGAGAAATAAAGTTTGTATAAATTGGACATTCTTAAGAATTTTTACGATTATTACCTCTCGCCTCATATCCTATAAGAGAGGTCGAAGAGAGGTATTGCAATGGGTCAAAATTTTCAAGTATGAGTTTTTGGTGGATAAACACGTTTCAGGGTCTCTAGAATACGAATGATGTCTGTGTGTGTGCGTGTGCGTATGTATGGACTTATGTGACGATTTCTCGTCCACGATAACTTAAAAAGTATTAAACCTTTAATAACCAAATTTCATATTTAACATTTTAATAATGTTCATAACACCGGATAAGTTTTTGGTAGAAAATCGCAAACCGGAAGTAGTACTTTTTGAAACTTGAAATAATTTTCCTTAAATAAATTGGTATTTATGACAATTTTTGCAGTTAAAATAAAAGAAGTTAATTTTAAATACAATTTGCTGAATCTTGTAGTATTTAACAATAAAGTAAAGTACAATAAATTGATATTCTAAATTCCAGTATCTTGTTGTCCATGATCATAATTATGAAATTTGTTTCTATACAAAATTTGAATAACAGTGTAGTTGACATCTTTTGCTTGCATTTTGGTTTATATTAGCTGCGTTCAATGAACTTAGCAAATCTATCGAATTTCTTTACGTTGATTGGTGTACAAGTGAAAATTTGTCAGTTTTACTAGCAAATTAAGCCAACAATGCTAGCAATAAAACTGCAGCTTTTCCTGCGCTAGCGATATTAAAAAAGATAGACAAACCATAGTAACATTATTAAATTTACACTGTTGCACCAATCAGCATAAAGAAACTTGCTAGCTTAATTGAATGCAGCTATTATCATTTATATATTATATGAACAAGAAACTATTAAAATGTAAGTAAAACTATTTATTAGATTAGTAGTATAAGCAGAATTAGGCGAGAGGTCGTGTGCTGGCCACATTAGATTTTTTAATTAAAATCTAGAATTTTCCTGTGCATGGATCTTTTGATGTAGGTGTTTCATTCTAGATTTGCATCTTCCTACTTGACAAAATAAAATCCCCAGAATATTTCAAGAATATAAACATCACGCTTATTACTTGTTATATTTGCCTATTAGCATCCTATTAACATTAATATTCTTATTATCTACTTATGTAACATCCCAATGTTAGTAATTTGATAATAATATCGTTATTATGCATCCCATGTAATTCTCTGAGATGTTTGTATTGAATATGATGTAGTTTTTGATCGTACTCAGGATGTGGCTAGGATAGATTTGCGTAATGTTACTTAAAGTACAAGAATAAGATGACGATTCATGTGAAGTGAGAATTGTTTTATAAAAACAATTAAATGGAGGTCTTGAAGAAAAAGTGATATAAGTAGGTATAATAAATAACCTGTGAATTACAGTTTAGATTATTTGAAATATTAGTGGCTTTTTGGATTTTTGAAGAGTGCGACTTCTATATAAATATTGTATATTTTGATGATATGATTGTGGCCTGGGCGTTGTTGAAAGGTTCTCCTCGGGATATTAACTGGTATTCATTAGCGGCGCTCGGAGCGGGCCAAATCGGAACCGACAGGAAACCGAAACACGTAGTACGTGCCTTGCCATTTCTCTTCTTCCGTTTCCGCACCCTTGCGCCCTTACCTCAACCCTAACACAGCCGTCGAAACGCGGCAACTGCGGCCGCTCCTACTCAACACTTGGTTTGTGTGTTTTGCGCCGAAATTAACGCCGTTCCTTGTCGCGAACGAGACGCAACGACAGCGAAAAACCAAAACATGCACTGACTACGCGCTGCATCTTACACTACAAACACAAGTCCAACGCTTCACTGCTAAGTCAAAAGAAGAAGCACATTCGTCCAATTAAAACAGCACATTTATTTAAGAAATCAGGAATAAAGTAATATTGCCAATATTGTAGTTCATTCACAGCTATGAAAATAAAAATAAGATTACACACAAAAATAAGATACAAATAGATTCTTATAAAAATGTTCATACCAGCCTAAAATAAAAATAAACATAAGGCATACCTAAACACAAAAAAATGTAAATGTCAATTATTATTCACAAGCATAAGTACAAATATAAGTATCAGTCAATCAGAGAGAGTGAAAAAAAAATAATTAAATCTGTGTGTTTGTGAAATTATTAAAATGTCAAATCAAATATACAGGGTGTTTCTATACCTCTGCACGAAACGTTAATAGATTATATAATTTGATTTTTTTCAAAATTTGCAAAAATGAGGGTAGTGAAAATATTAGTTCCATTTGTTTGAAAGTCCGTTTAACTGTTTATTTATTATGTTATATATAAAATTATTTTTAAAAAAATGGGCACTCCCCATGGCTTCAGGAACATAGCCTATTAGCCAGATACATATTGTAATCATATAATTCAAATTGTTAGCCAATCACAATGTACATGCTCTTCAGTGGGATTCGAACCCATGACCTCGCTGGCCGCTCGGACCACTGTGCGTCTAGGCACGTTAGTCCGCGCGGCCATCGTATTTATCTAATGGCGTCTCATAATGACAAAATTATAAGCCTTAATTTGAGGACCATAATAGCGTTCGTTATATAGGCCAAGGATCATAATGAATCCAGTATGGTATTTAGTACCATATTAAAATAACAAACAATTCGTTAGGTACTAAGAAAGCTAGTAAGGAAGTTTCAAAAATAGCATACCTATTTTTTTATATTGAAGTTTTTTTGTTGAATACCAAATAATTTGTTTGTTTGACTAATTTACGAGAGCAGATAAAATTTAGTATGCAATACGGATCGTAATCAATCATTGTCAAACTCGGTTTCGTTATGATCCTTATTACATAAGTAACTATTATAATATTTCTTATTTGCACAGCTATGAATGGACCTTTACTTGCTACTTTTAAGTTTAGATCAGTGTCGTAATATAGTAGTAGTGACAAATTAAGGAAAAACAGATTTTTGATTCAGACCAAACTCTTGGCACGACGCTCTAATGATCCTCTCATTTGTAATTTTTTTTTAAATTCTGCCACTGCTTCATAAATTACACTAATTATTGACAATTGCACTGAAATTAAAATATTCCTTACTTGATTTAAATGTTTATAAATTGTTTGAGATTGGTTCATTTAAAATTTTTTTTGAGGATTAATGGAAACATTGATGAGGTTAAAAACATTGTGTTATTCACCATGTAAACGTTGGCGGTATACTTACATAACAAACAACAAGAATTGATTCACAAGTGGCGTTTTGTGCATCTTCCACTTTAATTACAAGACGAAGAGAACATTGAATATAAAAAGTGGCGGAGTAGTGTGTTATGTATATTGGCATTGTTCGTTGGGAAATGTGTTCTCGCCATTACAGAGATTGGCGCTGGTTTATATAGCGTCCTCGTTCGCGCTGATGAGAGAACAGTATGCAATTTGAACAATGTTTATTACGGCCTAGGCGCGCAATTGTATCCCAAGACTCAATTCCCCGGAATTACTGTTATTATAATAACGACTAGGACCCCGCGTCCGCGTCAATCTTATTAAAACTCTTTCCTTCTTTCAACGCCTCGCCGTTTATATGTGCCATAGCAAACTCATCAACCAAATAGAAAACCAGAAAATATAAACCTACACACGAAAATGCAACACCAAAACATGCTAGAAAAGGACTCGAACCGAACCGGAACGAACCGCTGCTATTAGCGATTCGGGATCAAACTTAAACCGTTTAAAAATATTTTGGTAAACCCATAACCGGAGTTTTAACATTATTTCATCAAAATGCTTTTACATTTTTTGAAAAAATGTGTTATTTTCTGTAGTTAAGTCTCATTTTGTTTGATTTTAGAGTTTTTATACATTTTAATCCAAAACTGGAACAAGAAATTGAAAATAAACCTTAAACCGCTTCTTTGAAAACCGGTTACAGGTTCATGTAAAATAGAAATACGAAATCCGGAACAAAACCGAACACTCTAAATTACAGTGAATCGGTAACCTAACCTTAACTGAAATATAGGAGTGACGTCATAAAAAACAAGCAAATTATTAGTATGAATCAAGATTTTATGACATACGATATCCGTATAGATTTATACGAGCAAAATGTGTAAGAAAGAGATAGATTATTTTGTGAACGTGGTGGATAGAATTTATCTGATATGACTTCACTCCTACATGGATTTGAAACGTCTATAAAATACCATGACAAGATTTTCCCAAGAACATTTAAATCTAGTATTTTAGATTTGGCATATATGCAAACAAAGGAAGTTGCAAATCTAGAAAACTTATGGTCAAAACCGAATTCGGACTATGAATATGCGTATGTCGAGGCAGTAGTTGTGCGGGTTGAAGCACGTATGTGATGACGTACGATCCCGGAGTTCCGTGGTTCAAACTCTCGGCCGGCAATATGTAATTGCAATTAAATCTCACTCGGATGCTTCAAACTGATCGTTTAAATGTAGTCTTGGTTGCATTAAGAATGTCTTCATTGCCGCTTTGAATTTCAAAGGTCGAAATAGTTGGATTCAAGTATAATATGTAGATACTACTCTATGATGCAAGTAAATCCAATTGTGATGCCGACGAGAAATTTCTCATCTCGTCTCGAAATTACGAGATGAGAACTAAAAAAATTTCCGTCTCGGATTTTTAAGATGAGACGAGAATTCAAAATTACGAGACGAGAAATAGATCATGAGAAATCGAAAAATTCTTGAACAGAAAAACCTTCAAAAATTTGATAGTATTCACTTCAATTCGTAATTTTTTTTATTTTGCTTTATTCGTAGCATTCCTAAAAATTGTGAGCAAATTTAACAGAAACATAAAAAAGTTCTTACATTCATTTCTAGCTTTTCAAATGTTTTCTTTGAGATGAGAATTGAACAGCCCGTAAATTGCCAAGACGAGAATAATAAAATTTCTCGTCTCGAAAATTTCAGACGAGACGAGAGTTGACTATTTCTCGTTTCGTCTCGTCTCACGGCATCGCAAAGTCCAGCAAAATAAAAAATAAATGAAACAGAATAGTAGATTTTGGAGAGATTTGAGTGAATTGATCTAACATTCTCGTGTCTCTGCTACTGTAGAATATTCTCGTTCTTGTGGCACGTTAGCTCCGGCGCAACGGCTGGCGCTTCAGATTAGAAATTCATTTGAATATTTCCGGTGGCGGTGGCTGGGAGTAGCAGAACTGCTGGGGCCGCGACGCCGATGGAAGAGGGAAGAGAAATGTAAATATCGCGCCGATAAGAACGTCGAAAGAGGAAGGTGACGTACCTGCCGCGCGGAAATTGAAGGAAATGCAGATAAGGATAAATGACGATAAAGTGATTAGCATAGCTGCAAAAGTGTTTAATATTGAAATGCGATGTGGCCAATTCCATTCCCCTACTCTGAGGAGTCTAAACTAAAGCCTGCTATACGCGTGATTCCAAATGTGACAAAATAAAATCCTCAGAATATTTTAAGAATGTAAACATTCCGCTTTTTCCCATTAACATCCTGTTAATATCCTAGCGATTGCTAATGCCCTCCCTTAGTAACATTATCTATATGTAACGTCCCAAAGTAAGTAATTTGGTAATAATCTCATGTAATTCTCTAAGATGTTTGTATTGAGTATGTAACTTAAGATGGGGCTAAGATAAACTTACATAATATCACTTCAAGTACAAGAATAAGATATTTCTGAAAATATTTCTGGAACACCAATTGTTGCTCTGATTACGTTAAAATGTCATTTTTCTAAGATCGGTAATAAAAGTAGAATTTTTACACTGCACTTGGTTACTGATTATTTTCAGACCGATGCTAATGTTGACAGTTGAAAATATTTTCAGACCGCTGCATATACAAATCTGATTTGGCCAGCACATAACCTCCCGCCTTGACACTGTAGTATCTAAATTTGGTTTTAGTGAATCTTTCTTAAATTATAATTTTGCAATAAATTCCATAATTCACAAACTTTTTGCAAAATGTTTTATAGTTTTTAGTTCTCTAATTAGCTCTTTGAATACATCAAGAATTTTTTTTCTGAGAGTGGCAGGTGTTAAAATGAACTTGGTGTCAAATTAACTTGCATGACCTCAAAAAAGAAACTTCAATCTTCTTAGAACTCGAAGATTCATTCATTTTCGACCAAATTCAAACGTGTTATTAGACCGGGAGCTCATGACAGGTGATGGTCTCCGATTGCATACAGCATGCCTTTTGGAGGATAGCATATTGACCATATGACAACATAGAAAAACGGGTACTAAACCCCTGCACGCTTTCCGGTCATATGGAATATTGCGTTTCCACTCGCACAAAACTTTTCCGAAATTTTACAACCTTGGGACAACGACAACTGCATGCCAATTTGGTTATAGGAGTTTATGAAACAAATATAATCGGCATGCAAGATTACAAGATCACGTGACCGTTTGAGCCCTTTGGGATCCTGCGAATCGTATGCCTATAATATTTAGACTTTAAATGTGTTTAAGTTTCTTTTGATAAAAGGGCATGCATTATTAAATCAGAGAAAAACACAAAATTTTTGTGCTAGTGGAAAAATGCAATTTTCCATATGACCGGAAAGTGTGCAAGGCTTTTCTATGTTGTCATAGGGTCAATATGTATGAAATACTGTATGAAATCAGAGACCATCACCAGTCATGAGCTCCCGGTCTACATGGCGGTCTATAAATTCGGAATTTTTGGTGCATTTTTTGTTTTTGCCGAGTGTATAATTTGAATTTCATTCTTATTCGAAATCAGTATAATTAAATAAGTTACAGTGAAATGAACGGCAAATATATGTTTGTACCCCTGTTAGTAGTGGTGCCGTGAGACGAGACGAGACGAGAAATAGTCAATTCTCGTCTCATCACAAATTTTCGGGACGAGAATTTTTAGTATTCTCGTCTCGGTCATTTTTCAGCTGTTCATTTCTCGTCTCAAGGAACTCGATTCTCGTCTCGTCTCAAATTTCTCGACAAAAAATTAGAGCCACTTAACGATTTTTGCAAGAACTATTAGATTTCGCGTCATGCCCATGTCACACATGGACACATGTAATACTTGTACAGAGTGATCGGAGTGATCAAAACAAACTGACAGTCACGTGACCCGGAAATTTTCTTAAATGCTATTAAAACTAGACTTCTAGGAAGAAAAGTTTGATTTCCAAGTTCATGGGTGTGCGACTAAAGGTGGATTTATAACTGCGCACAGCGCACAGAACATAATTTAGCACAACACAGCATAGCACAGAGCACAGCATTTTCTTCACGGGGGTTTTATAAATCACACAGAAACACAGATTTATTGACGGGTTATCACAGCTGTTTTGACATTTAATTTGGAGGCTTTGTGTATTTTTATTGTGTTTTACAAATATTTCTTTAAAATAATGGACAACAAAATAATATAAAACCGTGTTTGACCAAAAATAACCTTGACAGGAGACTTTGACATAAATAATAAATGAATAAATGGTAAATAAATAATTCGTGTGCTGTGATAAATTATTTTCTATGCGCTGTGCGTCTTATAAATGGATGCATTAATTTCCATATGACCAATTCATATGCTATGCTGTGCTAAATTATTTTCTATGCGCTGTGCGTGTTATAAATCCACCTTTAGGATAATAAAGATTTTGTATTTTAATAATTTTATAAACTCAACAATAGTTTCTAAATGAATAATTAAATAAGTTACAATAGCCACCGTTTCGGAATTATAATTATTGATGACCACCGAAAATCGCCAATATTTAAAAATAAAACTTATGTGCAGCGCGCCATCTGTCGGTAGTAGTGAGTAGAAAAAACATCGTAACCTCAAATTTAATGATCAGACTACAACTACAACTTGAATGTATTTGATTATAGTTTTCTTCGTTACAAAGAACATTGTACAAACCACTTGCGAGAAGACAATATCCCAGCATTCGCGTAAATGAAACCCTCGCTTCGCTCGTATTTCAAAAAACCGCTCATGTGGGATCAAAATCTTCCCGCATTTGGTTCGTAAATAACTATTCACTATTCTTGATTGTTCTTTTAATAATGTAGCTCCTGATGATGACGTATGTGACGTCGAAACTAGTCGACTGAGAAATAAAATATTGTTGAGTACATCCTAGTAATTTTTCTTCATTCCTGATTAAAAAAAGATATTTTTAAGTAAAAATTTCGAGAATTCTCGATTTCTCGAGAGTATTTCTCGTCTCAAAATTATGAATTCTCGTCTCGCCCCGAAAATCCGAGACGAGAAATTTACTGATTCTCGTCTCGTAATTTCGAGACGAGACGAGAATGAGACGAGAAATTTCTCGTCTCGGCGGCATCACTACCTGTTAGTTTAAGACTGTGTGCGCGTGTGAAAGTTCGGCATGCGGAAAAATACCCTAGGACTGTAAATCACTGGCGGAGTTAACCGTAGCACGTTAGCTTTGTACAACTTCCTGTTCCTTCCGTCCGCGCAAACACCGGCAAACGAGGACGAGCAACTAACAGAACAGAACAGTGTGTCTGACACATTCACAACTCAACTAACTATCACCGTCACCATCGGACAGTACAGAGTACCGTCTCTCTCACGTTACGTATGCACCCCAGGTAGATGGATACGCCTCGCTGCTGTAAGGCTATAAGAGCATTAAAAGACGTTCTCCGACAGTCCCCCAGTACAATACAACCCTTAAAAGCACCAAGCACAGCACACTTCATAATTTATAGTAATTTAACAATGCGAAAGAGTCACGAGATTCATTCCTGCTGCTAGAAATATTAGTAGTTTTCATTTATAACTTGAACTCGACTTGAACCGAACCGGAACAGGATCGAAAATCGGAATGAACCGCAGCTATCTATTAAAAATAATTTGGAAAAGCCATAACCGGAGCCGAACCGATGATTGTGAACCGATTCGGAACGGTTTAACGCAATATTTCTCACGATAAGTCTGCTAGTGAGCTAGTTCCTTTTCATCTTCAAATGACTTAGAAACGTTTCCGAAATTATTATTTCTGTCATAAGCCTCGAGTCTACAATAATTGAATGTGTTAAAATAACTAATAATACAAATTAAGTTTCAAGAACCATTTCTATTAACTCGGTTTTCGTCCCGATGTTTTGACAACTCTTTGAAAAAATACATTTTTATAACGAAATCTCAAATATAAGGGCGGATTAATAAATATACAAATAGATTCTCTGAATTTGAGACATAAATCATTTTGCTGAACTAGAAATTGTGCAGTTTCTGGAAGGTCAAAGCTGTCAGGATACTTTTGACTTCGGAGACAAAAGTTTAGATTCACAATTGCCGTAAAATGTCCGAAGGGTATTCAAATAAAATCACTTTCACTATCACTACAACATTCTGCATAAAATGTCATTATTTTTATCATAAATCACATCAAATGCAAAATTACAAAATTAAACTGTCAGTTTAAGCCTACCTGATTTGTTTTTTAAAAATTTGTATAGGTATATTATATTTCCAAATTTTTAAAATTAATTCTGAAAATCGCATGACACAAATATCAGCCAATGGATGAATTGATTACAATAATAGTAACCATGGTTATATAAAAATTTTCTCGGAATTTTTTTACTAGTAGCTTGAGTAACTAAACTGAAATTAATAAGCGGAAACTTTACCGTCATCTGTCACTTTGACATTAAATTATAAATTGGTTAAATTCTTAGTTTGAGTATAAATAAGCAATTAATAAGGTAAATAATACATATTTATTAATGTTAAATACTTTACTAAATATTTCAAGTTACTATTGTAAAAAGAATTAAAAAATAGAGCGGCGGTGGCATTTCGATTTTCTTACCGAATATGCACTCGAGCATTAATTCATGTTCAGGAATTTTTTTATCGTGCATTCCAACAGCATCTTAATGTGGTACCACTCGAATTAATTAGCTCAAAGCACTCAAAAAAAATTCGGAAAGAATTAATGCACATGTGATATTATAAGTGAATTTTTTCCACTTTCGTAGAAAAATAGAATGTAACACACTTGTGGAAAAGATCATTGAAAAACTCGCTGACGCTCGTGCTCCAACTGTCATACTAGTTTTTCAATGAAGCGCTTTCCACACTTGTATTACAATATACTATTTTGTGCACGAACTGTTATTACGACGTAACATACGCGTTTTCCTCGTGTCCTGTCACTCTTATATGTTGCGATCACTTTACAACAATGCTACATCAGATTTTTAAAATGAAAACAAAGTAACTCACGCTTGTGGGCGCACGTATGTTATTATAACACTCGAGTAAGACCGCTGGTAGCGCCGCGTCGTGCTAAGGAACTCATATTGGCTACTTTGTTCTCCCCTGACACAGATTAAGTCGGCTTCCTTGTTAAATATTCATGCGCTCCGGAGAGGAAGATAAAAATAAAAATACAGCATCTTCTTAGCTGTTCTCAAAGTTGTAACCAGAGGCACGTAAACACTCGAGAATGAGATACGCCGACGTTGTGTCCCGTGTGTGTTGGGGTTCATCTGTCGGTCGCCCCCCTCAGTTTTAAATATCAGGTGTGCTCGCCGATAATTTAATTAAGCGATCCTTTTAAAGCGTTTTCTTTTGTGCGAAAGAATCTGATCCCGCCCGCCGTCTCACCTTGTAGCTTATTTTTATTGCGTTTCCCTTTGAAATGGGGCCCGACTTTCCCTTTGTTTGTGTACAATAAAAACATCAACAAACGCTGTACGTTTTTAAAAGTCTTTATTATTAATTCCATTTCAATGTGCCACTGCCGCTAGTCCTTGTAAGGGCAGCTTTATAATGGAACGGTAACTTCTTCTGTATTCTATAAGATGTGGGATGTGAATGAGAAATATCTGGTTAATAATCATTTCAGTAATCAGCTAACTTGACAACATAACCTTTCTTATAACTGTCAAAAATTGATCCGTTTGTTGATACTTACATAGTTGGATCTGCAATGTTTATATTGTAGTGAAATATAAAATACTCATTAAAATGTAAACAAAGATCAGCAAAGAACAAATAGGACTTGCTTGCTATTTGTTGGGAAAGAGTGAAGTATGTAACAGAGTGACTTTATACTGAACTAATTTTTGGATATCATATTGCTATAGTTAAACATTAATTAATTCTACATTTTTAAAAGAGTATTGAACCATGGCTACTTGTTTCAAATATAGCGCCTATATGGCGATACTCTAGGAAGTTTTTTTAAAAGTTGGCGAACCTTACTGTTACAGTATAGGTAAACGTCAAATCCAGTGTCATTATTGAAAGTAACCTATAGTTCATGTTAACATAACATAGAAGAAGTCACCATTATAAAGCAGCCTTTAGTTCCCCTCTGTGACTTTGTGGCAAATAGAGCCATCGTGCGCTTGGTGATATATTGACACAGGGGTGTAACAGCGCCAAGTGACCGGAAGGGAATCGCGTGAAAGACCGGAATAAGATGTCGAGCATGTGTATGTATGTATGTATATACAAACACTGCGACTGCCAGTGCCACTGGCTAAATCATCACTTCCACAGCGCGCGTATCACAGATGGAAATACCCTATTTAAATGCAAATTCTATATTTGTCACCTCTACCAACGAAGAAGAAAAAAGTTCGATCTTTCCCTCAAGTTTTGCATATTTCCCAACAGACGCTCGCGTTAGGTGACGTTGAGTTTGTGAAAATTGTATTCGTTGATGCCCTGCCACTCTGCAAGACTAATTACGTCACGTTTTTCACGCAGACTAACGTGTTTACATTTTTACTACAACGCCAAGTTTGCGCGAGAGATAGGGAAGGTGGGTTATCGTTGAAGCATGATGGATGAATGGATATTGGAATCATATATTTCGCTTGCTTGCTTGCGAGGTGATCAGATCACAAAGACTAGCGTCACACCTTGTTGCTCGTCTTATCGAAATATGCCGGGATCTCGGAGTTCACAAAGCGGAGAACGGACTTGAGTGTATAATGGGATCACGTTCATCCCTCTTAGCTTCTTTCTCAGCGCAGAGGCGACGTGTGACACCTCGCGGTGCTCGCGACAAGCTGCGCTAATGGACGTGAATCGGATCACAGAAGAAAGAAAACAGCTCAGACGCCCTCATCATGTCTCAATTCCCTCTCAAAGTCTCAGCGCGTTTAAAAAAAGGGGAGATTGTTATCGCGCCTCTTCTAATTTACTTATTCTCTCCTTGAGATCTATTTACAACTGGCGGAATTGCCTGTAATAAACGACGGAAAAATACATAACAGGAAATTATGTTTTTCTCCCTGTAAATAAGTCTTAATTCGAAGCGGAAGCAAGCGGAGTGAATGAATCTGTACGGCAGTGTCTGTGTGTGTGTGGGTTGTTTAGATGTGTCGTCTTGGTTCCATTTTCCGGTGGATTGGTTTCGCGTATATAGCTTGGGGAGTCCCCGCGCCAGTTAACACCGCTACCGGTTCCCTTTGCGCCAATGAAAATCCAAACTGATTCCACTGTCGCGAGATTACTACAGTACAGTCTAACACTAGTCCACCAGACCAGACCATTCTCATTCTTATTTTATATCAGTGGCGTATTAAGCAATATAATCCCGGAGCATTTGCGCCCTTTTGAATTACGAGTTATTTATTTTTAAATATAATTACGACGTAAAGTGACTCATCGTACTGATAAACAATTTGAATTCAAACCCATGTATGAAACAAATTTCAAAATGCGCGAATGCGTAATAACAATGGTTCCCAAATTATTATTTCTGTCATAAGCCTCTAATCTACAATTGAATTATGTGTTAAAATAACAATTTAATTTTGTACTGATTTCTTATACCGGGAGTTTCCTGAATCAGGAACACCTCCTAAAAAATTGTATTTTTAAGTCAATCACATTTATATTATAGATTTATAAACTACATTCAAAGGCGCATTTATACTACACAAATAATGAATTTTTATTATTTCCTGTTTAGTCAGAAGTGACATCAACTTTCTTATTGTAAATGGAACTCCCCTTATATGTTTTAAGATTTTGATTCTACAAAAAATTCTAAATACTCGTACAACTATGTATAATAAGCTACTTTTTACCTTCCGCTTACCTGTAAAGGAAGGTATTGGAATCATGCAAAAAATCGGGTGGTGAATTTTTAGTGGATGAGCACGAATTAGGGTCCTTACAACTCATTTTTGATAGTTTCACGATGATGTCTGTGTGTATGTGTGTGTGTGTGTGTGTGTGTGTGTGTGTGTGTGTGTGTGTGTGTGTGTGTGTGTGTGTGTGTGTGTGTGTGTGTGTGTGTGTGTGTGTGTGTGTGTGTGTGTGTGTGTGTGTGTGTGTGTGTGTGTGTGTGTGTGTGTGTGTGTGTGTGTGTGTGTGTGTGTGTGTGTGTGTGTGTGTGTGTGTGTGTGTGTGTGTGTGTGTGTGTGTGTGTGTGTGTGTGTGTGGTCAAGGGTTGTTAGTCGCATAACTCAAATACGAATTACCCGAAAATTTTGATATTTGGTATTTAACATTTGTATATAAATTGGAAGAGCTCCCTAGATTTTGGTACAAATATCTTCATCGGAAGTGATATTTTTTGAAGATTGAAAAGGTTAATTGTCAAAATTGTATATAAATTTGGAAAAATATAGTATTTATTTGTAATGAGAATAAGAGGAAAAGTTATTTGCAACTTACGTTATAAAAAATTTGTCTTTATCTGGTAGCATTAAAGAACTGCAGTAAAATTTAAAAAATAAATTTATCAAATAAAACGTTGATATCTTGTAATCCATGATCGGTTGATTTTTGTTTCTGCGTAAAATATATTGACAGGTGAGACGGGTGACAAGTTGGCATACTAGCGCTATATAAGTCCTAAGTAAGATATTAAATGTAGTAATTGAACGGAGGATGGCTTCAATACAGCAGTGTTTTCCTGTGAATGAATCTTTTTATTCAGGTGATGCAAATTTCTGTGTTTGAATATTTGAGATTTTTATTTGTATATTTTAAATGGGCACCGGATTGCACGTATACATTTCTGTTTAAAATCTAGATATGGCGGAAGGTTGTGTGATGGCCACGTCAGATTTTTCGTTGTAGATTACTAGATTTCTAATTTCTTGTAATTAAAATAACAAAATAATAAGTGTTAAAAAAAATTTCACAATTAAATTCCTTTAACAATTTGTAGGTTTGTTAAATTAACTAGGAAAATAGTGTTTTTAAAAACACACAAAATTTTAACACCGATTTCAATAGATATTTTACTGTGTACATTCTTTATTTTATGTGCATATTTTGCCATTTTTAAGTGTCAGCTCTCAGCTCTACATAATGACATACGAGTAAATACCGAATATAACGCAAACCATCTAATGTAATAATCAATATGTTTTAGTATTGCCCGAATTTCAGAATTAGTTATCCTCAACATCTGCCATCTATTTTCAGATGAGTTGATGAGTAAAATAATAACTGTTAATAATAATTTGTTAGGTTTATCAAGTAGAAATAATTTAAAAATTTACTGATGTGGTTTTGCTGTTAGCTTTAGAAGCTCGGGCTGTAGGATAATACGCCACTGTTTTATATATAGACACATCAAGTAAATCCCACACATGCACATTTATGCCATTTAACTTGCAAATGTTATTGTTTTATTCAGTGTCGAGGGGTCGACTAGAAGTCGTCACCTCTGAATATTTTTATATTTGAAAAGTGGCAAAGCGTTTTGCGTGAGTTGGTGCGGTTGCCATGTACCCCGGCGGCGGCTATTGTCATTAGCAAACATACGTCGTGCCATGTAAAAAATGTACCTGGCCATTGTCCACGGACATGCAAATGAAACCGATACAACACCGCGGGACTAGCGGTCGAGACTAGCGCTTCGAACAGCAGACTAGCGCACGGTCCACGGCACACAGCAGAAGGGTAAATGGCAGCAGATGATTGATCGGCGAGCTAATTGGATGATCGATGAGTTTAGTTCATCAAGCAGGCGGGCGAGACAAGCGCCCCCGACCGGCCCACTGTGGAAGATAATTTCCGTCGCCTCAACCACAAATGTCAACTCCAACAAGACATCCGTCAAACAAACCTTCATTATCATATTAAAACTCGAACCCACAACGTACACTACACAAAAATACTTATGAGGCGGCGAATCAGACGCGTACGCCATCAAAATCATGAGTGTTTGTGACTATACTTGATTTAAAAACTAGGCGGAGCGATTTGAAGTTGTCTCGCTGAACCATAAATACGAACAAAATATCACTAAATTTTTTTGCGTCAACCACAAATATTATTTCAATAACACAAATTATTTATATATTAATATTATATTTACTGACAACTTTGTAAAATCACAAAAAAGTTCAAATCACAGGAAAGTCACAAATTAATAAAATATATAATAATACGTGACAACATGAAATTAGTTTTGAAAAGAACTGTTTCATTGTTTCATATCAAAATAAAATAAAGCAATAAACCAAAAAACAACGTGAAACCAAACTCGAAACAGTCGCTGACAACAGCTGATAAGACAAGATGGAAAACATTCGTTTGTTTACATTACAAAGTTTGTATGGTGTAAAACTGGTGTTACAGCAGCCAATCAAAAACGATGAGTTTTAGCATTCCAACATCAGATCCTTTCTTCTAATTTTTAATTCAAGTATAGATTCCATTCATAGGTAATCAGATATCCAGTGCTTCTTGCGAGAACTGCCCTTAAATAAACGAATTTTTGAAATATTTTTTTTAAAATATGGAATTTTACCTATCACGATTTTTAAATGACAATATAGGAAATAAATTTCAAAACAAAATTAAAATGTCAATGTGAAATATGAACAAACGTTTAGAGTTTTTGAAATTTTAATGTAAGTACCTAATAAAATAAGGTACCTACCTATAAATAAATTAAAATTTATATTCTACAAAGAGCTGATGAGATTTTGATAAAAAATCCGCGAACCAGAAATGGTTATAAATTTAACTTTTTGCAAAAATCTTGCGAAATTTGAAGTTATTTATATAATTTTAATCAAAGCCAAGAAAATAAAAATGGAAAATAATTTGATTATGATATTAAGTGTTGAAATAAATAAAGAAATAAAGTTCATGACAAGCATCAGATATGAAGGAAACCGTTTTAGATAACCTGCAAACGTGTAGATAATGTTGCCGGTGTTCGCATACGCCGCCATAGATAAAAGCTTCAGGACGAGCGCAAGTTTTTGCGCTGGAGGATATCTGGTAATCCGGTAAGTTTTTTTGAAGCAGTAGTGCCAACTCCTAGTGGGATCTAATAGCTTATGAGAGGAGATAAAGTGTCGGTTATAAAACTAAAGTTCCAGAGATTTTTTGCGCGTAATATTGAGGATGTTAATTAAAATATTTAGAGTTATGAATTCCGGGCAAACAGCGATTTATAATGAACGCATTTTTAATTAGCGATGGGTCCGGCAGTCAATATTTGCTCTTGTTCTTTTTAATAGCACATCAAATATAATAGACGTTCCGTGAATGGGTATAGTGTGTGTTGAATATTTCATACGCGAGCATTAATGTTCATCGCAGTCTTAAGTGTGAGGACGTGTCATTACCGCGCTCCATTCTCCGTATTTGTATAAATATTACATTCACTTATACTTTGCTTCGTTAATGCGTTCGCCGTTCGAGGTTTACAGCCCCGCGCGCCGTGTAATTAGCAACTTGTGTGTGATCGATAATCTATACCACTGGTCAAGAAGCCGTCCCCTTTATACACACATACTCTCTCTCTATTCTACCCTTCAAATATTTCCCCAAGCGCTGCCCCTTTCAGTTTGTCGCGGTTTTGTTTTAACCGAACCCACGCTTATTGGTTTTTACCTCCCGCCACACATTCTATAAGGGAGGTATTGTGTAGTGGGTCAGTGTGAGTTCTTTGTGAATAATAAACACATTTAGGGGTCTTTAGAATATAATTTGTGTGTATGTCCGTATGAACTTTGTTACGACTTTTTTCGTTAACAATAACTTAAAAACTCCTAAAATATTATTTTGCAAAGTATTTTAGAGAGCATGTACCTACAAAAAATAACAATTATAAGCAAATTTGATATTAAAGATTTTAGTAAAACCTGGTTTATAATGGATTGTACTTATACTGTATTCTGTGAAATTAAACAAAGGCATTTTTATATTGAGTCTCCGTGTCATTATGAACCGAAACATAGAAATACCTACAGTTCAACTTTACAGTATATAAGTAGAATAAGTAAGAAAATGACAGGCTGCCATACCTAAATTCAAGCTTTGAATATATCACGAATATATGCGATTTAAGTCCCCTTGGATGTTCAAAGATACTCGGTGTCACCTCGTCGCTTTTCAACATCCTCGGTATTATAAATCGCATAATATTCTTGTCATATTAAGAGT
Source organism: Agonum fuliginosum (assembly GCA_947534325.1). Taxonomy (NCBI): domain Eukaryota; kingdom Metazoa; phylum Arthropoda; class Insecta; order Coleoptera; family Carabidae; genus Agonum; species Agonum fuliginosum. The sequence continues at coordinate 42,893,034 of OX384029.1, forward strand.
TATAATTCAGTGCAATCACAGTGTTTACCAAAACCCAGTCTGTGGGATTCAAGAACACTAGGTATTGGGTTGCATATTTAGAATCTAGAATAAAAAATAACTATTTTGTATGAAACTTGGATTTTTGTGTTTGTATTGTAAAATCAAGTTAAAGTTTCCAGCCGAAAAAAGTATAATGTAAAACAGGTTTAAGTTGAGTAATGTATAAATTTATAAAATCTGAATTACAACGGATTTGAGTATGGTTCGACTGAATGTGTAACACAGTCTAGATTTAATTCGAATTGGAGAAAGCCGGTTGAGTGTGTGTGTGTGAGTAGAGAAACCCTCCTCCCCTCCGTCTGCGGAAGCTCTGGGCGGTCGGACGGACACGTATATAACGACGAACTTTCGGGACTTGGGTTCTTCCTGCCGCCGCCGCGACTTCCCGGGAGAGAGCACAGCGGAATGAAAAATTTAGATTGCATTAGAGGGACGCGGCACAGCTCAGCGCAGACCCCACAGCCACTACAAATCAACTAATTACCCTCAAGCTTCACTGCCACACTCTTCTTACTTCACAGCAGCTCTCATTACCAGTGCTGTTCTGTTCAGTGTTCACAGTACCAACACAACTATTTCATTTTTGTGCTTGAAGTTTGACTTTCGTTTTTGGACATGCTGAAGCGTTATTTACAAATCGAAATTAGTTTTATATTTTGGGTTTAGGTTTTGTGAGTGGTGTCATCTGTGTTGTTTACGAGATATAGGTATAAATCGGTATTACTGATATTTTTCTTATCGATCTGAAGCCATGATAAATTTTTTATTGTCAATGTTATCAATTTTCGATTTAAAAATGGCCCAATTTTCCTCATTTAACCAACCTCGTAGGTCTTCAAATAAAAAAGTTACTAATATTGAGCAAGCATATATCGAAAAACTCTGTATAATGCATTTTAGTGACTTTAAAAGCTTCTGAAGAATATTCTTCTTAAGCGGCTCGTCTACGTTTTTACCGAATTCCTAGAATACTCTCGATTTTAATTTTTTTCCATTCCACTCTTTTTTCCTGCCTGAAACCATCACGAAACGTACTTTGCCAAATCCTATACTGTAAAAGTGTTTTCGTTGCGAGTAAACTGTCAGATTATTATTTACTTCAGGATAATGTGTTTATTAACATTAAATAGAGAAAGAATGGATCTACAACTGTGCTTTTTTAAAATTTTAAAAATTAATTGCTATTATGAGAGAAAACCCTGTAAAGTTAACATGAAATAGATTTTTTTTTAATTTTTCGGAATTTTTATATTGATGCACAATTTTTAATCAAAATTGTAAAACATCTGTAGATCCATTCTTTCCCTATTAAATCCTTGGCTGACATTAAATTTTACCATTCTTGTACTGGCCACAAAACACTCGCTACGTTAGTACATTTTATGCTAAAATTTAGCAGGTAGTAGACGGGCCTCTTAACACTAGTCTTATATACTAGAAGAGAATAGTTTCATTCTCGCTCAAGTAGGATGCGGCGTAAAATTTAGAAATTTCTAGTTTAAATGGTTCTAGTACAGCAATGTTTGATTTAAAAACAGACGCCTAGTCAACCGAATCTTATTGCAACCGATGATTTACGGTAACGACTTTCGGAGGGTGTTAATGGTAATTAATTTAACGATTTTTATGAATTGTTGGTAGATTTGGTAACGAACTGATGCCCCATTTCGCTCGCGCGATCGATGGCCAAATCTGGCGGCGCGGGATAATAAAACGTATTTACTCGTCGACCGAAATGAATCACGGAAATTAAGTGTCAGCGCGGTTGTGAAAAGACGTTCTCAAAACCTAACACAGATACGTATCGCGCTAGTCGTTTAATATACAGGGAGCGCGGAGCCACCATCTCGTCTCACTCTAACCACGGTTCTAATCGAGTGGTCGCCCGCCCGGGTGCTGACGCTGACCGTACCCGCGACCTATACACTTTCTTCTCGCCCGGCGCAAACCATGATTAATTGTGAACAGACGCACCAAACACCGCAAAACACTGGCGCTGCTAAGACAAGAAAGTGCTGTATACCAAGTCAGCGTTATGTCATAAATTATACTAAAAATGGACCCCAATTCTAATATTAGTCTGGAAAAGTCTAATAAGTCATGAAAATATTAAGATCAATACCGATAATATTGAATTAAAATGATTCAGAACAGTTTTGTTTAAATTTAAATAATCCTAGACACTTATAATGTTATAATTTGCTGTTATGTTATGTTAGCTATGGAGTGAGACTTTTATGTCATCAAATTTTTTAGGCTACGAAATAACTGTTATCGTCCAACCGAGGCTAAAAAATATTCGCAGGCGAAGTATAGGTACACAATATTTTTTATGCAACTGCAATAGTAAAAAATCTTATGAAACCTCCCGCCAGACTCTACCTACTCTTTCTCCTATACTATAAGTACTCACGAATATATTTTATTCATTTTATGTAAACTGCAGAAAAAAATATAAACAATGTACCTATCACTATTGTCACTGTCACTGTCTTTATTGATTAAATTTTACGTAGTAACAAATGCTAAACGATCATGACTACAATATACTGAAAACTGAAGTTTCATACTCTAAATTATAAACTTTAATTTAAGTCCTAAATAGTAGCACATACAGATAAATTTATAAATTGGTAATTATAGATAAAATCATACAATCTTTCATTTAAAATAGACAATATTGTGATAAATTAATTATTTATCGAAATATTTAAGCAAAGTACTATTTTTTGTTTGGTTATTGGTAACAAAATTTAATGAATTATTAAGATTCGTATCAACACCTTAAATATAAAATTTGGTTGTTAAATGTTTGATATTTTTTTAGTTATCGTCAACGAAAAAAATTGTTACACACGGACACACAGACACATCATCTCAAAAATATTTTATTCGTATTCTATGGTTCCTAAAACGTGCTTATTCACCAAAAACTCACACTCGAAAATTTTGACCCGTCACAATACCTCTCTCATAGAATATAAGAGGTAAAATCCTCAATTTTTTTTTTTACAACTTTCAAAAATGTTTGACATTGACAATTCAGTCCGTGAAATTCAACTTCGCAGCCGTTACAAATAGAAACGGTTGCGAAATCTATTGTAAACAAATAGTATATACTTTACGGCCTGAATTACGTACGTCAATGTCAACTTTTTTTAACAGTACCCTTATCTTAGAGTTATAGAAAAGTATAGAGGAGGTAGCTTTAGAACAGGATATAATTTGACATGTGTTTGACATAAATTTTGAAACAATAGAGCATCAAATATCAGATATTCTTGAGTGACATTATTTTTTAAATCTTAAATTTGATGCTGAATTGTTTTAAATTCTTAAAATTTTTAAGATTCCATCTAATTTTAGAATCTATAAGTAGTTCAATTTAAAATATTTAAAAAAAGATTTTGAATTATTTTACTCCAATAAGTCGCTACAAAACAATTCATAAAAATCATGAAATTAATAACCATTATTAACACCCTCTAAAAAGTCATTACCGTAAATCATGGGCTTGCAATAAGAGTCGCTTGGCTAGGCTCCTGTTTTTAAATCAATATTTGATTGTGGGACGTTTCGTTAAGTCTTTCGTTAAATATATATTTATAGAGTAGAGTAGGGTGGAATGGAACACTCTCAGACCGAAGGGAGAAAGAACAAGTAGAAAGTTCTCTTGATGAAGGTATCTTTGATTGTTTGACGTTTGGTTCGCGTGCAGAATTTAATCACGACGTGTGTGTGTCAAGCATTTCAAACAAACCATCGACATCTTAAAGTCGAGACATCCATTAATAAAGAAATGATTCAACACCAGAAAATACAAATCTAGAATAATCATGCACAGGAAAATTCTACATCAGAAGACTATAATTTTTAATAACTTGCTGTCGTGAAGGATTTAATTTTATACAGATTTTGTAAATTATTTTTAAGAATAAATCGTTTTTATATTTTAAAAGTTGGCATAACACTCATGAGCCTCAAATTCAGCAACAGGGCAGATAATTAGCCTTTAAATTTCCATATAGTTTGAAATGATTCTGCCCCATGGGCCCTGCTAGCTATATGTGCGCCAATATTTTATAATATACTCGTAAGGTGTCCCAGAAAGTCTTTAAATTGGTTCTGGCACTACACTTCAAATTTAAAATATTCATTATTAATTTTATATCATTTTACGCAATAAAAAGTTTAATTGCAGGCAATTTATAGACTTTTCTTCATTTAAATACATCAAAATATACACACAAAATTATAGATTTTATCTTACAAACATTGATACATGCATTGCAACAATCCGCGACGAACTGAACCTGCAAACATCGGTTCCTAGTTCAGCGCAATTAAGGTTTCAACAGGTTCAATTTACTCCTCTATAAGAATATTGCGTTCAAAATGTTATTTGATTTCTGTTTAATAAACCAGTGAAACCCAGACTGTTTTTATGTATATTGTGTTGCTATTGATAATAAGTGAAATAAAATAGTTATCTATGAAATCAACATTATTTATTGTTTACATTCTATGGGTTGAACAGAACAAAATAAACAAGCCTGTACCATTCTTGAGTCCCACATAGGTACTAGGTTTTGATTTTAACATTTCTGGAATTGCGTCTTCCCGTGTTTGCGTTTATGCTGAATCTAAAATTCTAAATTTGAATTTTCCTGTGAATGCATCTTTTGGTGCAGGGATTGCATTCACAAGAGTATTCAAATCTACAAAAATTTATTCGTTATAAAATACCTACATCAAACAATTATTCATTCTCAGGAAAATGCATAGGTATATAGTATTTTAGATTCGACATAAACGCAAACATAGGCAGATGAAAACATACAAAGATGCAAATCTAAAAAAATAATTTATTAATAATGTGTTTGCATTTATACCGAATTTAAAAGAGTTCCAGGGAATAAATTTGTTGATGCAGGTATTTTATTTCTTATGAATGATCTAGAATGTTTGCTTTCTGGTGTTGAACCATTCCCTCGAAAGCAAACAAGCGTCACAAAGTTATAAATCACGTTTCAATCGCAAAGAGTGGCGCTGCTATCGCCTAATCGTTCCACAAACGTTGCAATAAATAACATCGGCGACTACATTCGTAAACAACAAGATGCAGCTACTCATTGGGACTATGAGCGAGTCCGCGAGGCGGGGGTTGTTCGTTAACTATTTATGTTCCCTGGGAGGGAATTTATCGAACGTCGTTAATCGACGTTCTCCGTTGATTAAAAATGCGAAGAATTCGCAAGAGCGTTTCGTTATTTGAGGTTAATTAAATTAAAAACAAAATCGCACGCGAAATTAATAAATATACAATCCACAACTTACTCTGGGGAAAATATGCCACGGGGTACGTCGTGAAAAATTCAACGCCAGGAATTCTATGCTGCAAATTTAATTTCATTGAGAGTTGAGGCCGGAAACAATGCCAGCGCACTGATTATTTTAAAGTGATTTTTCCATACACGCCAGTTTTGCCCAATTAGAATACTCTTCTTGCTCGAAGAAGGCACTAGGTACCTATATCCATGATTATTCTTTGTTGATATCGAAAATTTTGACACTTAAACAGTACTATTTTGACAGTCATGAAAAAATCAAGCCATAATTCGAGCCATAAATTAACATGATAAAATTATTCATAATTCCTGCGTGGAAACGACAACTCAAATTAACTTTTAAATATCTCCATTTAATGTGTCAATTTTGAAATTCGTTTGTCCGTTACTACGCAACAAGTATTATAATAATAATTTTACCAATAAATTCATGGCTCTTATTATTTATGACTATTTTCACATATTAATTCAACCATTCATTGCTTCAATTTTTTAAATACCGATCAATGACGTACAAAATATATCGGCAAAAATTGTAAAAATGTCCTGGGGATTGTTCAAGTGACAATTTTCCCATTACATTGCTATGACTATACCATGTATGACAATTTTATTGACTCTGTATTGTTTTTAATTGAAATTCAAAATTCAAATGAATCTTTTTGTGACAACTTCCTAATGAAATAAAAAATCTATTACATAAAACGCCAAAAATAAAGTTACGTCAAAAACCTTAGTTGGGGACCGTTAGGAACTTGTGAAACGAAAGAATCTAAAATTTAAAATTTTGACACTCAGAGGTTAGTAAAAAAATTAATTGTCAAAATAAACAACCGTTTCGGCACAAAAAATTGTCTTGATTTAAAAACACGAATAATTATCCTAGTCGGTCTGCAGCAGTGTCAAATTTTGTTTACGCAAAATTAATTTTTCCAGAAAAATAATGGCCCCTTGATTATATTACTATTGATAAAAATCTAATGTGGCCAGCACATGACTTCTCGTCACAATTCTCTTGCCTCGTATCTCTATTAGGTAGATATTTCATATAATATAATATGTGGTCTTCAAGTATAATACTATTATAATTTCTTCCTACCAAAATTTAATAGGTTCTTAAGATTCTTATTAAAACTCTAAATATAAAATTTGGCAATTTAATGTTTGATATTTTTTGAGATATGCATACACATGCACAAACACAGAAATCATCGCGAAACTATAAAAATAATATTCTAGGCACCTTACAAGTGCTTATTCATCGAAAACTCACTATCGAATTACAATGATTGTAATCATGCTGAAAATAGGTTAAGCAATAGAAAAAGACGTACTTATCTATATTATATACCTCTCTTACAGATCTGAGTTTCGAGAGGTAAAAAACAACTCGAAACACGCTGTTAATTACCGTAAAATAAAAATAAAGAATGAATGGTGCACATAAAGAGCAGCGAACGCTGGAACGCTCGTCTTGTCTTGAGAGGCACGTGGAATAGTTCATACTAATGAGTGAAGACGGCAGGCAATCGGTGTTTTAATGACGCTCATTATGCTAATTGTATTTTCTTCTTTTCTCGTGTTAATGTTTGAGTTTTTCGCAGTGGCAGGTAGGGTAGACGGGCCGCCGCAGTCAGCACAGCGACGAAATTAAAGCGGCTTTGATACATTCGAAGCGCGCTAATTCTCTCCCGCTGTTGCTTGGTCGTCCCGTGATTTAAAGCGTCTCTGAAAACGGTTTCCTAATTAAGCTTCTGTCGCGAAACGTCGTTTGGCTTTTTTTAGAAGTTTAATTTTTAGCTCCTCAAAAACCGACGGCGCGGCTCCCTCGCTGGCGCTGTTACCTCCCCCCACCACCGCCCCGTCGCTAGTCGCTCGTTGCCAACGTTACCACCGGCTTCACCTCAAAAACTTCATCTCAAATGCTATGAATTATTCCGCTTCTCCACTATAATTGTGTTACCATTATTACATAAACACATGCACAGGCAAAACGTAAAAGAGTTCAAGTAGCTACACTGACCAATGGAATGCTGCGCTCTTAATATTCACGACTTTACTTTTTTTTCATATTTCGCTCCCTTCCCCATTTCTACGGCTGCCTGAAACTTATTGGATATCAATTCTCAGCATAGGTATATAAGTTATAGTAAAAATAATTGTTAATTTTCATAGATTTATTACATTTAAACCAAACCGTGAGTGGATTTGTTCGTGGAAGTTCGTTTTTTGTCGTTTTGACTACGGACTGGACGACGGACCTTTATTGAAATAAGGTAAGATCTACGTATCGTATTCGGTCCTTATCAGCGCGGTAAACGTATGTTCTTAGTGTCGATGACGTCACACCGTCACACACGGTATCGTTTTTCGTGGCACCTATTTTTTTAAACTTAAAGAATTTTTTTCTGGCTTAGTAGCAATTTTTTGGTAAAAAGAAAAATACCAAAAAATCATGGAATTTCCCATAGTGATGCCGTTTGTTAAGATTAGTCGAAAGTATGCCCGACTCTACTACCGTTCCGAAATAAAAAGTCACTCTCGTCTCGTCTAGTTTCGAAATTTCAAAATTTTTCTTGATATGGAGTCGAATCGAATTTGTAGTCGAGACTTGCCTTGTCGTCCCGTCTTGAATTTCGTGACGAGACGAAATCTACTACAATGCAATGTCATTTGATATGAAGATAATATTTCTATAAACATTTATTAGATAAAGAATGGATCTACAGATGTGCTTTTTTGAAATTTTAAAAATAAATTTCTATCATGACATATAACCGTGCACCGTTTGCATAAATTGGATAAAAAATTTAAAAAGGCTCAACAAACTGTTAATTGAACCTTTCAGTCCAGTGCCTTTTGAACTAAAATAGCATGCTTGTACAAGCCACAAAACACTCGCTACGTTAGTACGTTTTATGGTGAATTTTAGAAGGTAGACGGGCCCTTAATGGAAAAGGAAGTAGCGGTCCACAGAGCAAAAGTTGCGGCCGAGCGAACTAATCAATCATCGGGTCGCTAACGAGGAAAACTTGACAAGGGCCGGCAAAACGGACATACATCTAGGTACGTGTTGTTCCAGTAAAACAATTAGTCACGTCACATCAAAAATTCACACTCCGCTGCGAGTCAAGTTATTGTGAAGTAAAAAGTATGATTAGCCCCGGTGAGATTTCTCCCCTCGTGGAAGTAAAAATCAAGGTGATTTGTGTGAGTAAATTTATGCATTTGACGGTGGCATATTTCGCAAGTCGTTTTCATAATTCCATCGTATTTCCATTCCCTCTTAGCTCGTATGGGGGCACAAGTGGCTTGCGACTCGTAAGAATATTTGCATACTCGTCAGCTGTGCCACCTACAACTTTTCCTCGTTGGGACAGCTGACGACGTGGAAGCGGAGACGTGCGTATGTATGTATATGCGGAGACGGTGCAAAGTAAAAAGCTACTCAACGCAGCTTATGGAGAACGCTGAATTTCAAATCACATACGCGCCCGGGTCAAGTGTCAAATCACTTCAACTAAACCAAACTTTTCAATTCTACTTGCCACAAAAAGCTTGCGCTAGTTTTGATTAAAACTGATATGAATGAGAATACGATGGCTGTGAGAAGAACAAGGCGGTTAAAAGTAAAGTGGACAGTTTTGTAAGAAAAGGGAGCCGGCTTGATAATGTACGGCTCATTACGTAAACCTTTGAAGAGAGCGAGTAAGCCGCGCGGGTTACACTGAAATGTAAATAAACTATACACGGCACACGGCCGCCGCAGCAGCCACAGCCGCCAAAGAAAGTTAAGATACGGGGGTTACTTTTAATTCTATTACGGCTTAGTGGTTCGTCATCTCGCCGTCAGAGGCGGTGGCGCTGGTGCTGCACTTTATCCGAGACTGGGATCTTTTCCTTGCGGGGATCTAAGAAGCCGTGGGAAACGAGTGGTGGTTTGAGGGAGGGCGATGCAGATGAGGCCGACGGGTTTGCTTCAAGGCGCTTCCAGGCTATCCAGAGATTACACTTGAATTATGGCAAGAGATATAATTGCAGCCTCAAGTCGTTCTATACCTACACCACACGCGTGCTTACTCATTACGCACCATTAACTAACATTGGCACTGCCAAGCTACGCTACTCAGTATTGATTCACTAACTAAAATTAAGTTACATTGCTTTCAAGACCGGCATGGTTCGAATGGTCGGTGATATAATTGCAGCATTAGCTTACTAACGTAACACTAGTGGCGCTAGTAAATAACACTAGTGACGCTAGTCAGTAACACTACTGACGCTAGTCAGTAACCCTAGTGCGCTAGTCAGTAACACTAGCGACGCTTGTCAGTAACCCTAGTGCGCTAGTCAGTAAAACTAGTGGCGCTAGTCAGTAAAACTAGTGACGCTAGTCGGTATTTATTCATTAAAATAATGTAACAAAGTGCGGGTATGGATCGAACGGTGGGTGATATAATTGGGTAGTTTACCATTTTTATTTAAATTTTTTTATTGACAGCGATTGAGAGTATTGATAAGCCTTAATTGTTCTTAATAAAGCTGTAATTAATTTTTAAAGTTTGTGTGGCGTAAATGTAAAGCTGAAAATCTTCTCAAACAATGGGACTAAAATTAAAATATTCTTCTGTAAAATCAACTGTTTCTAAAAGTTACAAAATATAAAATACAATTTGGTAGTTTCTTTATTACTGTAAGTAAGAATACATGTGAAAATATATTCTTCAGATATAAAATTTATAAATTTGCATTAAAAAATTTGATCCTGAGTATTAATACCACGTATATGATTCGCAGACCTATGCCAGTTAACATAATATCTTTCAATGGGACTATTCGGGCAAAGATTATCGTAAATGGCAGCAATACTTTGTTCGGAGTTGTTGAACTATTATTATTACAATTACGAACCAAGCAATATTTTATAATCATTTTAATTATTTTCCTTACGTTGTTACGTTACCAAGTACGTTACTTTACATGACAGTTCATAGATAAAGAAACACTACGTTGAACAAAGATAGACGGCATACACGTAGAAATAATACAGAATAGGATAGTTGTGTGTGTGTGAGACAGAGAGAGAGAACGCGTTACTGTGACGTAGATGTATCGATACGTAAAATCTCAAATATTTAAAGAACTATTAACTTTTTGAAAACTTTTCTCATGGCAATAACTCATTTTTGAGGTCTCCTGCCAATATAATTGACTGGATTGCTAATTTGTTACTATGGTAAAGTACCCTATTGCAGTCTTAAGTCGTATTTCTCATTACGCACAATTAAGCGAGTAGTGCAAGACTAGTGATGCAAGTATGAGTAACACCAGTGACGCTAGTCAGTATTGATTCAGTAAAGTAAAGTTACATGATAACAAAGTGCAGGATGCATTGAAGACCGGAATGGATCGAATGGTCGGTGAACAGATAATAAAGCGGAAGTAGAAGCGGCAGGTAGCGGCCACCACCGGCACACAATGCTATCTTCACACCGATCTCCTTCCTCTTGCAGCTGTTGAAGACGTCGGGACGGAAGCTGCCGAGCTTCACCGGAAGCCTACCTACCCCTCTCACCCCATCCACGCCACGCTTTCTTCTTCTCCAGACTAACGCCGCGGGAAATTACCAACCGTAAATATTAAACTTGTACCGTAATTCAGGCCTGTATGAATTTTTTGAATTATTGTGGCAACAAATTACGCACTGGCTACCTCATACACCCTGCGGCAACTTTAATTTATGTGTGCTGCATGAGTTATGGTCAGTATTACGTTATCCTTTCAAGGATTTACTCAAGAAAGTAATACTACCACCGCATGAATACATAATCAACTATGCATACGCAGCATTCAGGATTTACTCCCAATTATAAATATTGAGCAATCCAACCACTTGGTGCAATCAAATCTCAATCCGTGTGACGATCTTTAAAATTAAAAGCAACCAGGACTTATATTTCGTGTTCGTACGTCATAATATGCTCAAACTCGCGTAGCTTCTAGATATGGAGGAATAAAAATCTGATGTGGCCAACACATGACCTCACGCCATACTCTACTATTTTACCAATATAAATGTATATGAAGGTACTTACTCACAAATATACCATTGTAGAAGAGAATTCAGAAATTGTAGTTTTTATAATTATAATTATAGTTTATTATGACCTTATAAATAATTAATGACATTTCATATTTTCAATTTCAATTTGTCAAAAACTCAAAAATTAATTTGACATTAACACTCAAATATTTTATTTTTTGTTTTCATTGGTAGGCACATAAATCAAAATTGTAAAAATTTTTAAGAATTTTTAACTTCTTGTGGTATTTGAGTTATCGTACCTCCAACATCCATCCATCCATCCATACATCCACAGACATCATCGCGAAACTATCAAAATCGTGTTCTAGGGACCTCAAAACGTACTTATCTATTGAAAACTCACTATCGAAATTTTTGCATGATTACAATACCTCTCTTACAGGACTGAGTGGTGAGAGGTAAAAAACTAGCATAGAATAAAAAAAGTGCAGATATCTGGTTGGTTTCCGCGTCGCTAAAAGTTGAAAACCGCGAATGAATGTAATACCTATAATGAAATGCGTCGCCCACGCGCATTCACATCAAACTTGTCGTTTGTACCGAAATTGAAAACTATTCCGAAGCGCTGGAATTCTTGTTATAAACCGCAGCGGTAGCCATGGCAACGTTTCACTCTTTTTCCATGGCATTCCAGCGCCGCCGCGATATCTTTACGCCGCGTTTATAATTTCTGCTTTATCAGGCGAGCCGGCGGCACAGCGACAAATTGCGGCCCTCGCCGAGCTCTTTCTGTTTGTTTACCGCCCCTCGGATGATTTTTACTTTCGGAAATGACTTCTGAGCAGCGACTTTGTTAATTAGATTTCACCATAATTCCTGATAAATTGCTGCACATTCATTTGCATGATTGATACCAGTTAAAAATCAATTCCGAGTGAGACATAATAAAGATTTAGTTATAAGGACTAGCGGTTGTGGTGCTCTCGACTCTCGACTCGAGAGCAGTTACGTGAGAGACCACGAAAAGTGTGGAGCATAACCGTAACTCCCATGATAACACGGGCGGTACTTGAACATCGTTGTGTTCAGTGCTACGCTAGTGCTGTACACCTACACAGGTATATAACACGGCGCGAGGTTTGTGATGCGGTTAACCGGTGAATGCTGTGCGCTGATTGAAACAGTCAAGCTTGAAGAGAAGCGAGACGCACATACATAGCCGCCAACTTGAAGCGTCGGGGTCTAAAAAACTCACGAAAAATTCTATCGTATTTTTATTATAAACTTTACTAACTATGTGCTTATTGATAAAATATAAAAAATACGGGTCCCAAGTTTTTATCTCTTCTTCAAAATTAGCTCATTATTATAAAGAGAAAATTTAATGTTTTATAGCTTAGCTTGAGTCAAGATTTAATGAAAAGCATACAATTTCTGTGTGTATTTAAAATGTGTATTTCTCAATTTTGATTTTATTCGTCTTAAATGTAGTCTTGGTTGCAAAATAATTTCCCACAGCTCTCTGCATGTGATGATGTACGAACTCGGAGTTCCATGGTTCAAGTCTCTCGGCCGGCAGTGTGTGATTGTAAAACATCTCGCATGCACTTCAAGCTGACCACTTGATCGTCTTAAATGTAGTTCTGATTGCGTTAGAATCTTTCAGAGTTCTCTGCATGTGATGACGTACGAACCCGGAGTTCCGTGGTTCAAGTCTCTTAGCCGGCAGTGTGTGATTGCCGTTAAATTGTATAACATCGTACATTAAATCGCATTCAAGTGCTTCAAACTGACCACTTGATCGTATTAAATGTACTTAATCCTGGTTGCAAAAAGAATTTCTCCGTTACCTCTTTGAATTTCGAAGGTCGTCGCACTGATTGAAATTCTGACTGCACCAAGACGAATCCGTAATAAGACCTACCATTCTATAAATGGGAGTAAATCTAGTAAAAATAAAATAATATTAAATTATTGGGGGAAGAAAGTTACTCGATCCCCTAGAGTGGGCGCCTATGCGCATATAAAACAGAGCGAGACAACAGGTGTAACCACAGAACAACACTAAAACTTTAGCTTCTTTAATGTCAAGTGACACGTGGCGTAACGAGTGAAACCACCAGGCGAGTTTACGTTACGTTATGTGTCGGAAACGATTACAAGATTACAACGAATCTGACTCTCGTTGTGGGCTTATCGAAATTAATCGCGACAACGATGAAAAAATCCGTTTAAATTTGAATAAATTTCACACGTACACGCGAGATTACAGCGCGATTAGCTGGAGAGCATTGAAATGAACGCGCGTGAGGATAACGCTTTTGACGCGCATTTTTACAAATGATTTCCCCCAGCACACACATTGAGTGCGACTCTTGCACACTTTATTTCCCGCTGGAAGCTACAGGTGGCAGAGGAGGCGAGTGGTGCGTGCGGCATTTTTCAGCTGCCAACGTCTTTTCATCGCCTTTCAAAGCACATCTGACGCTAGTCCCGTCGCTAGTCTCGACGCTAGTCGCTAGGTAAGAAAAGGGCCACTTCAACGCAACACCAACAAGTCCGGCGGACGGAAATATCCTGTTATTTTATATGTTATTGGCCAAATTGCCGGCCGACCCTACAAATCCAATTTATGATATGTTCAACCTGGGTTTTATTTCCTGACAAATAACGTCAGGGCACATACTAAAAATCTGGCAAGACTTTTTATAAGATAAACACGATTTGAGGTACTTACAACACATTTTTATAAGAAAACGACTAGAATACCAAACGCTGGATCGTTTAAAAAAATACAATCCGGAAGAGACGTAGGTAGTTTAAAGCTCAGGATTGTTTTTGAAAAATTAAAATCTCGACTATGTAACTTTCCTGCAATCTTTATTAGAGTCATTGACATACAGAACTTAGGACACAAAATTAAAGAGTATGTACTGTGTACGACGTGCTGATCATGATATAAAAAGAATTTTGTATTTTAAAAATATTATCAAGTCGTTAAACGTCAAAGTTGGAATTGACTTTACTAATTTAATAATACAGTACAAGGTTATCATTTGATTTATTGTTTATTAAAAATTCATGTCACAAACATCTGAAACGATAAATTTAAATATTCTCGTCTTAGTCATTTTTCGGTTGTTCAATTCTAGTCTCAAATAACTAGTTTATCGCCTCGTCTCAATTTCTCGAAAAAATCTATTTTAAAAGCTGCAAGTCAATTTGGACTGTTTGTACATTTCTGTTAAATTTGCACAAAACTCTTATTTTAGAAATAGAAACATTTATATCGAAACAGAAAATGCTTTAAACAAAGTAAAATAATTTTTTTTTACATTTTTAGATTCGAGAATTCTCGATTTCTCGAGAACTATTTCTTGTGTCCCAATTTTGATTTCTTTTCTCATCTCGATAATTTATTGGTCCTCGTCTCGTAATTTCGAGACGAGACGAGAAAAAGACGAGAAATCTCTTGTCTCGGCGGCATCACTAACGGTTTCGGTTAAAAATCACTTAACACAAAAACCGGTTTTAACCGGTTAAGCAAACTAGATTCGTGCCCTGTTTTAAAATAATTATCAATCCAGTTGCAGAAATATGTTCTAAGATTTTTGAAAATTTCTTTCGATCAGTAATCAGCAAATCAAACTGTATATTATAAAAAAAGTGAATGTGGTTTTTTCTTGAGTAGGATAATCTTATGTAGGAATAATTTGATGGAGGAGTGATTAAGGAAGGGGAAGGTAATTATTTATTCCGCTCGTCTTGAGGGTCGCAGCATGAAGAGCCATTTATTTTATCGGGAAATCAATCAATCTCCCAGTTCATTCGCTATCATATTTATCAAGTCCCGATCGACTAGCGGCGGCGTCATCATTAATTCCCTTCAGACGCTAGTCCACCTGATACTTTTATTACGGTCAAAAATTGCCCCAAATGCAATTCCCCCGCAGTTAAATAAAATCCGCTCGTTGTGGCCACTTTGCGTGTGTAAAGCGCGGAATTAAATATCAAATTTAATACAAACCGACTCGGTAAAATATTCATATGTTTGTATACGAACGAGGGGCCATAAAAATTGTATGAAATGTAAATGATTCGAGTGTGGACGCCGGTGCTGCCGCCGTAAATGAAAATCCGAATTAATTTGTACGAGTTTATTAGAGGGATGAATATGCATACGCCGTTCGGACAAAGAACTGCACTTGATACTAAATATGAATTAATTACATGCAGAGCCTTTATACTGAGGGAACGTGCATTTCCTGAAGATGGCTCGTCCATCGATTTTATAAGCGGTGGAATTGTAATTTCATTACAACTGTTAAATTCCTTCATTGTCATAATGAATTTATTAAATTCGGTAATATCTAATACTAAATGAGCAGAAAAAAATAGATGTTTGTAAATCACAGGAATACTTCATATTTTGCAGGAACTGTGAAGATACGATTAATATTTATTAAGGAAGCTTTTTTGCCCATAAAGCCCTGAAGATTCTGAATCCTGGAAAAGAAGAAGTTTAACCTGTTAAATTGCGGTGCCGCTAAAATGATTCTTCTATGAGACTTAGAAAAGAAGAAGATTCAGAATCTTGAATTTTCTTCTTTTCCAGGATTTAGAAAAATCCTAGTGCGAACAGGCTTAGTACAGGTGATTCTCAGTTTCGTGCGAATATTTTAATGGCATATGGTATTCAACTTACTGAATATGGAACTGAAATAATTCTTTCATTATTTGCAAATTTAATTTACAGGTTTTTAAATCAAATAATTTTGGTCCAGTGTTTTCCATGTGGAATTTCATAAATTTATTTTATGTTCGACTGCATCATATTACCTTGTTTTATGATCATGTTTATTGCCCATAAACTGGTACTTTATTGGACTAGTACGATAAAAATGAAAAATTGTACTGCTGTCAATATCATGGCAAAATAAATGTTATAATTTAATACATATTACTAAATTAAATATATAATTTCTTTAGACTTTGTTTGAATCTTCTCATATTTTTAGATATATCTTAAAATTGAGATAAATTTCAAAATATCAAAATATTGTTAAACAGAACACCGCACACTATCAGATGACATACTCACATACTATAAAAGAACATAAAGATTTGTATACACCTCTTGCAAAATCGGACCAGACTCGCCTTACTTGATACATAAATAACATTAGGTATTTGTAACTGTTTTGCCATTGTATAATTCATTTAAATTTAATTTTATTCCATTCATAGTTAGTCACATATCCACTATGCAATCTTCAATTTAGTGGTTTCAAGTGCTCCTTACAAAAAAAAATAAATTACGAATTTAAAAAAAAATTTAGTACCTACTGTATGCCATTATGCAAGAAGTTGTGCATATTATTTACAGTGGAAGTAGACGTTTCATAGGCTTGGTTTATGATGTATGTAACCGGTAAGTTAGTCTGTAAACTTTTTCCACGCACTCAGCTACCTTGGTGAAGTAATCCTAGTGCCCTGGGAGGCACATAATCATCGGTTAACGAGAAGCTACCGCCGCTAGTCACTAGACCGGGCCGGACTTTACGACGGGCTTACTGTAATTTCTTGGAGCAAGTTAAACTAATTTATGCGTTAATATATTTCATGGTTTGCCGGCCACTGAGGGCAGTGGCGGTCGTCCCTGGAGAGGAACTAAGTACTGAGCACGGCTTCTTATTAAACGCCTCTCAATTAGATAAACTGCACAGGTGTAAACAAGACGCGGCCTAAGCCGGCGTCCTTTGGTGTCACGCGAGTGTATAATTCATTCGGCCATTAATTATGGCCACAGCATCATGTTCTGGTTTGTAATAACAGTATTAATGCACTGTGATTTATAGGATACACTCTGCCTCTTTTGACCTGTGTTTTCATTTTGCTTACAGAGTTAACCACATTCAGACCTACTGAATTATAACTGAAAATATTCACAATTAATTAGACACAGCATCTATTGTATGATTATTTGTTCTATTAGGTACTTGAGGCAAGTTTTCACTACAAAGTTTCTTGAAAGTAAAACAAGTGCTAGAAGCTGTCATAAATAAAAACTGTCAATGCCGTTCATACGGGGAATGTAATTATTTTTATTTCATACTGTGTTGCATTTGCTTCTTTATGAGATTGATTTCAGTCCGGAAAATGAAACATTACGGTATTGTTCTACTTTACAGGATTGTAAAGTAGAACAATACCGTAATGTTTCATTTTCCAGACTGAAATTTAATTTTTGTATTGAGACCAAGACGACCTGATTGTATTTGTATATAAAGAATGGGTGCAAACTTTGGTCCAAAAATGCAACACAGGTATGAAATAAAACGTAGTACGTCATTCGTCCGGTAGAGGATTTTCACGGTACTCGTTTCGAAATTCCTAACTCGGCTCCTTCGTCGACTCGTTCGGTAACATCTTACTCGTACCGTAAAAACTCATCTACCGGACTTATAACGTAAATAACTATTATTAAATATACTTACTAGCTTTACTATTTTTACTTTCCAGAAATTTTTGAGTAAAAACTTTCCTCGTGTGAACAGGGCATAACAAAATTTAAAGGTGTATAGTATTGGATGAATCAAAAAGAATTTTGTTGAAATTTGAAAATTTAACAGTACACAGTAAAAAAAATTCAACACTACTGCAACACTAGCTAGTGTACCATCGCGGCCACACTATTTTTAGTGTTTAAATTGACACACTACGAATAGTGTATATTTATAGTGTCCTTCTACACTGTATAAAGTGTTATGTTACACTACAAGTAGTGTAAAATAAAGTGTTAATTCATTTTTAATTCGTGTTAAAATATAGTGTATACTTTCAGTGTCATTATACACTACATATAGTGTTACTATAACACTTACATTAGTGTAAAATATAGTGTTATTTTATATCTTATTTCGTGTTAAATAAAACCGTAAAACTAGTGTTATTAAATCCATATGTAATAAGGGGTATAAATAAAATAGTACCTATTTATATTGAAAATAATATTTATTGAAAATATTGAGTTAGTACCTACGTTTAAATTACAAAAATAATATACCTCAGTTAAACATTGTAGGTAAACAGTCTTATGTTTAGGAATTACAGTAGATAATATTACAATCACAGTTATTTTCGTGAATATAATTGAGCAATCTATAATCAGTCTTAAATTCAATCTTAAAATTAAGTACTTACATAGTTCAATAACAAAAACAGAACAGAAATAAATATACATTTTGTTTTTCTGCATACGAATCTTGTGATTTTGCCCAAATAGCTTTTCCACTGAATCGAAATTTTAAAAATTTCATAATGTTAACGCACTGTTTTGTAATTAAATACTTCTATATTACCAAAATAATTAATAAAGACAAACCGAACTAAACTGTGATTTCTCTTCTCTGCTAGTAGCTACTACACGCATGAACTTGTCTACCTAGTACCTACCCCCGCGTACACACACAACACTAATATAACACTACACTAGTGTCCGATTGTATACGTAATACTAATATAACTCTAAGGTAGTGTTAAAACTAAATACATAATATTAGTGACACTAATATAACACTGTACTCAGTGTTAAATTGAATTACGTAATTTCATAACACTACATTATCACTATCTTAGTGTTACGGTGATTGACGTCACAATTTTAACACTACATGTTTTACACTAAGCCGATTGACGTCATATATTTGACACTAAATATTGCAGTGTTATTTTACCTGTTGAATGGTAAAAATAGTGTAAATATCATTTTTTGTTTGAGTAAAATTTAAACACTAAACATGTTTACACGGACCAATTTTTTACTGTGTAGTTTGCTGTTTGCAAAACCGTATTATTTTGGGTACCACTGGTTGTCACATTTAAATACAAAAAAAGTTAAACAATATAGTTATGCAGTATTTATTAGCGTAATTACATTAATTTTACAAACAGGAAAAAAAATTAAATTTGTAGGTACTTACAAAATGTCCCATTTGCTTGGATCCATTTTTTAATTTGCGAATTTCAACAAAATTCTTTTTGATTCATCTGTGCGTCCATTACTATATACCCTTAAATTTTGTTACACAGGTTGCACCTTAAGTAATCTAATAATTATGTTTTTTCTTGTTTGATTGAATTTTAACATCACAATTTTAAAATTCGTATAATTTCCCATAATACTCAAAGTTTTTTCTCAAAATTTAGTACTGTAAGGTATCGTTTTGAACACAGACTTTGAAAGATTGATATTTTTTCTATAACTTAAAATATTTTTGAAGCAAATATTATTGACAATTTTTTCACAGCAATATTTACCTGTTACTTTTTAATGTACTAATAAGCTTGCGTGTTCTTTATATTTTACATATATTTCTATAGGTACCACTATATAACGCACAAATTATTATTGAATTTAAAAAATACTCTTCAGTGACAGCAAGTGACAGAATGAATATCGGCATCGGCAGTGACGATCAGAGACACATAGGAACACCTATGAACTAATTACAACTTTTGACCGGGGTTGGCAATGAAATACGTGGCCAGTCGGTAAACCTAATTACTCTTTAACCGTGGCCAAGACCAAAACCAATACAAAGACTAGCGCAGCGACTGGCGTCTTGGTACAGTGACTGGGGCTGTAGCTGTAGCATCTCGATCGTGTTTAAGGAATTCCATATTTAAAAACGTTGTACATGTAATTGGAATGGAGTGGGATGGCAGAGTGGGTAGAGGTGAGACGGGAACATGAAAGTAAAGCTAAATGGCGCCTGAACTCGCGGCGCACATTCATTTTCTTGTTGCAGAAGTTTTTAAACTTTTTATCTGCTTAAAACTCCTATATAATATTATAATGACGAAATTCTTATATAAGTTAGCTTCTTATAACAAAAACATCAAATAGGATGAAAGGGGGAGCGAGTGAAAGAAGGAATGAAGACAATGAGAGCTAAGCTGATGCTGTGCAAGATTTTTACGTGCCGAAACACCACTCGAACGAAACAATATCTACCGTCCAATCAATAAGTCGACACGTTCTTATACTTATAACGAACCCACTGAGAAAAAATTATATGAACAATGTACGGTTAAAACAAACCGTTCTTTTTGTACACCTATAACGAACTCTCGGATATAATCTCCGATAATAAAATTATTACACCTATTTTCATTCTGTGAAATAGGTTCTCTGTAACGGGTGAAAAATCTCTGAGGTGCAATTTACAGTTGAAGAAACTACGAAAACACAAAAAATTCCAAACGGGGCAGTTTTTTTCAGTTAAATAATGAGAGCCATGTATTGGTAAAATTACCGAATAGATGTTGCGTATTCTACTTTACTGTACACACAATAAGTTATCGGTTACATCCAAACCTTACAGTCGTGATTTAAAGAGTCTTTTTTGACTCGAGTTGTCTTTTTTACGCAAAAATTATGAGCAATTTTACTAAATTTCTTTACGGCTCGAATTAAATACCTACTATAAAAAATTGCCTTCTTCAAACAAACAAATAAAGCATTCTAATTGGTCAAAAAGGATATATTAATTATACATAAATTTAATTTTATTAATGAACCTCGCAAATATGTCGAAGTTTCTTTAAGTTCTGTCTCCTCAACAAAATATTGCGTGTTTAGAAATGTAGCAGCTTCTGCTTTACTCATTGCATATTAAAAATTTGAAAGAAAAATAGGTATTAGATGTTTGTAACAAAATTAATCTAGGTTTATGCCCAGTTAGAGTTCTGAAAAAATCTTTGGAATCCATATAAAAAATTATGAAAAAGTGTTTTTTAAGCAATTTTTTACATGCTTTATCTAATGAAAATGTATCTCGGCATAAATCTAGTTCCATTCTTCGTCTATAATAGTATATTGTAATACAAGTGTGGAAAGTGCTTCATTGATAAACTAGTATGACAATTGGAGCATGAGCGTTAGCGAGATCTCCTATCATACGAGTTTGTAATGACCCTTTCCGCAAGTGTGTTACATACTACTTTTATGCGAAAGTGGGAAATATTTAAAATTAATAAAAAAAAATTGGAAATAAAATATTTACAAATTTAAGAATCACAAATCAGATACTATAGGCCTGCTATCAGAGCTGAAAATAATATCTAAAAACTAACAGATAAATTTTGTAATTTTGCATTTATGGTGTGATTTATGAAAAAAAATGCATATATTTCATGCAGAATGTTGTAGTGATAGTGAAAGAGAGTTTATTCGTACCCCTTTTACATTACATTTTACGGCAATTGTAAATCTAAAGTCAAAAATATCCTGACAGCTTTGAGCTTCCAGTAACTGTACAATTTCTAGTTTAGCAAAATTATTCATGTCTCAAATTCAGTGAAAATTTGATTACTTATTACAGAGATTACAATAAATAAAGTGTTCTTAGGTATGAAAAATGTACTTTTTGAAAAAAAAAAACAAAATGAGTGTGGAAATTATTTTCACCACTCAATGTTTCAAAAGCCTACTCTCGCCATCAATTTTAATATCTGAAAACATGTGAATTTGCACTTTCATAGAAAAATAAATTTATGAAATTTTGCTTTTGCTTTGCTGTAAAACTTCGTGAACATTTTAGGCAAATGTTTGCATGCGTGGATCTACGTGGAGTCGATACCCTTAAAACAATAACCTCGCATATAGCGAACCATTCTGTTATATCCGGACTTGACTGTAGCTGTAAAATGATCGATAGCACGTAGAACATATTCAGTATGTCACTAACCAGAGATCATCCCGGACTTATGAATAAATACATCGAGCTTGCGGGGCAGGGGGGGGGGGGGACGCGGCGTTAGCAGGGTCGTGGCCCAGGGCGTCGGGACGCTACCGCCACGCCAGGCACTGAAATGTGCGGTTTTGAGACGCTAGCCGAGGAGCTCGCTTGCAGCGCCGCTCGCAGTCCTGCGGTCGACACTGGAATCTCTTGCAGCCATTATATTGAGAATACTATCCTGATAATACCGCGCCGTTCTGTGCACATAGCGTGCGTTATACTGTTAACGACCTCACGTTCCCCGTATGCCCAGACCCAAGAAATTACCGACCCGACTGGATAAAGCTTCTTACACTGCATCGAATTACAATCATAAATATACACAGTACACAGCACCCCACTACATTCCTATTTCAATTATAGTTAGAGATACGTAATATAAAATCGGGCCTGATTTTACCCTTTCCCAACAAATTAATTTTTGTATTAATTCAAGTCTTGCTTTCAAGAAAATGTTACACCCGGCGTATTTTAAAGGAGTGTTTTAACATGGTACTAAGTTACTTATTTTACTCGTCGTGAAATTTTCGGGTGAACGATTTTAAAACTTAAGGGGCTCGTCTACCTTTTTTTCGAATTCCTAGAATACTCTCGATATTACTTTTCTTGTACCTATTTCACTCTCTTCCTCACTACTACGGCTGCACGAAAGCAGTTGCTGTAAACATGGCTCTAGTATTTCCATAATAATTTCTGTATTTTTTTCGAAAAAGGAAGCTTAGCTGCATGCTTCTTGCTTTTAAAATTTTTCTTGCCATTTATAATGTCAAAAAAATATCATATCAAATAATGACAAAAAATCTCAAAAAACATCATTTTCAAATTTATTTTACTTCAAATTCCTAGGCCAAAGTTAAAAAATAAAAATATAGAAACATTAAGACGTTCTTTGTTAATATACATGTGTAAAAGCATCATATATTTCAATTATAATTAAAGTAAACGTGGAAGGCGTACACCTCTGTAACTCTGGAAAATATAATGGTAGACGTACGATCATGACCGGGCGTGAGTAAAATCATAGAAAAATCAACAAGCCATGACATTAATTATAATACATAATTTGCAAAATATGAACACAAAAACCTGGTGATTACGAGATATTGGTACTAATTCTCATCATTTGCGATCGATTGATCAAAAAATTGGTGCAAAAGTTGCTCATTTAACTAGGTTTTTGCTGAATTATCTTATTATTGTACATTTTCAAAAATATATTTTAACGTGACTCGAACGTGACTCGTCATGCCTGATCGTGCGTAATTTCGGTTTTAATTTCGTGAGCGTGTGTGATTCACAAAAAGTTACTCACGCGCCAAGCTCTACTTCTGGTACTTGATGTACCTACTAATAAGCGGCATTCAAAGAAATTATTGAGCATCACGCCAGAAAAACTTATCGGTCGTACATGCTTCAAAGTGCGCAAATTAAGGGACGTCATGGTGACATGTGTCAAACAAATTAAACGTCACATGACATTTCCCGATATTGTGCGCACTTCGAAGCACTTTAAAGCTTCTGGCACACATGTACAACAGGTAATTTTTTGTTTTGTTAATAGATTTTTGATGAACAAATTGTCTCAGACTCATACTTTCTACCCATACCGATGAAGTATTTATTTTCAAATCACCAAAATTACCCGTAATTTAATACTAGTCAGGAATTTTCACTTATAATATCACATGTGCATTAATTCTTTCTGGAAATTTTTTTGAGTGCTTTCCAACAACGTCTTACCTGGACATGAATTAATGCACGAGTGCATATTCGGTAAGAAAATTGCAATGACACCGTCGCTCTATTTTGGAATTCTTTTTACAATAGAAACTTGAAATATTTATTAAATTTGCATTTAACATTAATAAATATGTATTATTTACCTTATTAATTGCTTATTTATACTCAAAATAACAATTTAACCAAATTTTAATTTAATGTGAAACTGACAGATGCCAGAAAAATTTCCGCTTATTAATTTCAGTTAAGTTACTCAAGCTAATAGTAAAAAATTTTCGAGATAATTTTTGTATAACCATTGTTACAATTATTGTAATCAATTCATCCATTGGCTGTTATTTGTGCCATGCGATTTTCCGAGGAATTTTCTCAATTAGCGAATAATTTGTTTTGATAGTTGTACTGTGTTCAGTGTTCTATTGTTGTTGTCGTAACCATATAAGATTATGGTATGGAATTCAATATAGCAAGTGATATTTGGTCAAATTGTGTAGTAGGTACACAAAAATTAGCTTCGCTCGTTTGCACAGCTGAACCGACTCTTAACTTTAAATTTACTTTAACTGCTTCTCTTTCTAACAATATTTTACGTTTGCGGTCACATGACAACAATGTAAACATACGCCGATTGCTCTCCTGTAATATTTAAGTTTATAAGTAAGTTTTATAAGATTATAATTATAAAACATAATTTTTTAGCACGCGTCCAGGTTTAGGAAAACGAGTCCTCGGGCGAGTTTACTAAAGGACGAGTTCTTTATACTATATTATTTGGTATCTTTTTAATATTAAAATTTCAATATCCACAATATCCACAAGTCGATTTTATTTATGTGTTTAACGTTTTAGTTGGTGACTTTAATATTACTATCACTGTCAATGTCTCTGTAAAAGTATATAATTACTGAACTATTCTAGGTGATAAGTACAGATATTATATAAAATATTGATTTTATATGTTTTCTATTACAAGATTCATTAATTTTATTGAATAAAAATTAATTAATTAGTTTATAAAAATATGTTGCATGTTATAAAGTGAGCCCTGGTGATTTTCATTTGCGTTTCATAAAGTTAACTTTGTGTACGCCAAATAAAGAAGTAGATTTTGACACTGATAAGCAAATTTTATAAATTATTATTTTAATCAAGACAGTTGACCACGACTGAATGTCACAAGACGAAGATTTAAGTGTTCAACACAAGACTTTTCGAGACCAAAGACAAATCTTGGTATTGTACGAAGCACTACCCAGTCGCAGAACAAAAGTAAAGTTTGCCATCACCATCATATCGAAAACGCAATAGCAGCATAAGTACGAAAGTTGCAAATGTGTTCACTTACCTTCCGACTGGGTGGCAGGTGGCGCCTCTAGCGGCGGCGTCGAGTAGCTTGCCTTCGGTCTGAAGTAATGCTGAAACAAATGAGAAAATAAGACATTGGCAGAGAGAGTGCATTCGGTGCTTTTTCTTACAGTTACAAATCAATAAACAAAGGATGGATTCAGATGATTCTGTTAGCGTTAAAAGCCTTAATCACCCTAGCACATCGGAGGGCGAGGCGTAACCCAATCAAGAGTGCGTGGCCGGAGTGTAGAGTCAAGTCATAGCTCACGCTGAGCACGCGTCCTGTCACTGTACCCACGGCAATTTTTGATTTTGTGTCTGGTGCGGTGGACATTCAACACCCGAAAATATAATTCTAACATTTTCATACACAGAAAATGCATGCACAAGAAAGAAAATGTATATACGTGATAAAATGCGACTCGCCAACGTGTTGGCTTATAATAATTTTAAGTAAGTTAAACTTTAAATCATTGTTGTTAAGCACGGACTGAAGATGGCTACAACCCATAACCGAAACGTCGTCATTTCAAAATAAAATACAACTTTAACCCAGTTCCTTTAAACTACTCTTTTGGCTTAGCAAAAAAATCATTCTTAAAATAATAAACTACCTGTATTATAAGATTCATTCGCAGGAAAATGCGAATCTGGAATTTTATATGAAGAAGATGCAAATCCAGAAAACAGTTCATCTCTTCAAGGGAATAGGTTCAACACCAAAAAATAATATTCGAGAATTTTCATACATAGGAACATGCAAGCACAAGTAGTGATGCCGACAAGAACGAGAAATTCTCGTTCTCGTCTCGATGAGACGATAAATTCAGGACAAGATCAACTTTTCTAATTTTTAGAAATTATTTAACAAAATACGGCAAAGATTTTTGTAAATATCATTCTATAGCCATGCAAGCACAACATATAAGTACATCATTGTAAAATTTCAAGACCAAAGTCGCAAAATGATGTATTATAAAATGCTTTTTTCTATACCTGCTTGAAAGTTCACGTTTCTACATTGTTTTTAATGTTGAAAGCAGCTGTTTGTCGCAAGTGTGTTGCAAAGTACCTAAGTGTGTGACAAAGTACTTTATTGCACACTTATGGGTACTTTGCAACACAGTTTTGCTTTTTTTTGAATGTCCATTGTTTTCGAAACAACATTGATATTTCACAAAAATTTAAAAATTTGACAGTAAATGTCAAAAATTAATGGATATTTTTGTATTTTTTAACTTCCTTGTTTTGCAGTAGTAGAAAAAATAGTGTGTATAACACGTATTGAAAATTGCAATTTTCGTTCGCGATCGACAAAACTATATTTTCAAAACTTGTTATACAAATAACTATTTTGCTTTGCATTTGATAGCAAGAGATGGCCTTAATAGGCAAATATAGCAAGTAACAAGCCGGGATGTTCGCATTCTTGAAATGTTCTGGGGGTGTTATTTTGTCACGTGGGTGTGGTGGTACCATGTGATTGACGCCGGGCCTGTGCCGGGGAAACAAAAGAAGAAGACAGGCTGTCATGAGGCTGCGGTCAGCACTCATGTGTGTACATTTTTGCTCTCTGGAATAAATTAAACGCCAAACTGTCAGGAAGTTTGTTTTTAAAATGGATACACAAGTCCCCATTGTACGTCTAGCCGGTGACAAGTGAACGTCGCTTGGGCCGCTGCGTCTAAGTCGGGTCTGCCGTCCGCCTGACCCTCGCGTCAACTTATGAAAATGTAATATTTCAGAAAATGCCGCAGACGTCCGGCTTGAAATTAAAAACTTGTCACCCTAAGGCCTAGGATTTGCTAAATGAATTTTTCATTTGGAGCACAGCTGGGCATTTTATTTAAAAATACAACTGTAAGAAACTGTTATAAAAAAAACTATCAATACCCGTTCATACGGGAAAACTAATTAATTCTATTAAATAGTGTTAAAGAAAAGATCACTAGCTTATATTTTTCCGTTGAAACAAAATCGTGCATTAATGGCCACTCTTGATGCATGATTTTTTATTTATAAACGGTTTACCGACTGGCCACGTTTTCCATTGACAATCCCGGTCAGAAGTTGTAATTAGTTCGTAGGTGTTCCTAGGTGTCACTGCTGGTCATACCTGATTCAAATTCATTATGTCACTTGCTGTCACTGAATAGCATTGTTCAAATTTAATAATTGGTGCGTTATAGTGATATAGAAATATATGTAAAATATGAAGAACACGTAAGCTTCGTAGGTACATTAAAAAGTAACAAGAAAATATTGCTGTGAAATATAATTTTAAGAGAACTGAGCAAAAATCGACATGTTTTATAAACTGAATAATGAAGATGAATAGATGCACTACGAAACTGTGTTCATATATTGTGAAATTATTTATTTATAACGACGATCTCCTACGTTTTGTAATATTTTCGTTTGATCTAAAGGTAAATTATGGTACATAGATTCATAGATATATCTAAATTACAATTTTAGTTACTGTTTATAGTATGAATGTATATTTTTATATTTAAATCAGTGTCAATATAGTATCCCTCATAAAGTCAGAGATATCTAAATCCATTACATATTTTGACCGCTAAGACCATATTGGCAAACCTGATTATTCTTTAACCTTTAACCTTTTACTTATTTGGCATGTAATAAAATTGGATTTTCTTCAAATTAAAATGGTACAATCAATAGAAAAATATTAATAATTTCGATACACTAGCTGGCTAGATAGTTAAATATAAAATAATAAATAAATATTAAGGTTAGGTGGTGTACAATAGATACAGTGGTTGTTAGTGCTGTGCCCCTGCGTGTCTCTGGAGAGAGCAGTGGACAGCAGCCACTCGACCACTCATTTATCCTACTATCGGAAACCACCGGACGGTCCTTGTGGACTGTGCCCTAAGTCTCCGGCGATGAGATTTTAAACACAATATCCAACTCACGTTGTCTTTTAAAATTACTCAATTCACCCTCTTCAAACACTAGAGAGTACACATCGTACAGCACTCCATCGAATGTCAAACATACACTACGGTAGAAACCGTTCCTTCTGTCAAAATTACAACTGTCACTGTCACTTGATATTTTAGATTCGATGAATATTTCTGAAAACTTAATAATACAGCTGCTAAGGCTAACTACTTTAATGATTACAACAAGTTACACTGATTTAGTTTGTGATCAATTTTAAGTATTACGCAATTCTGCCTAAAATGGCAAAGAGAGAAATATGTTCTGTCTTTGTATCTAGACACTCAATTTTACGACGGCGTAGAAGGGTCAGGGTAAATATTTTTTTATATTGAATTCCAGACTTTTAAACTCGGGATTCCGACTTTTATTCTCGGGATCACGACTTTTAAACTCAGGATCCCGACTTTTAAACTCGGGATCTCGACTTTTAAACTCGGGATCTCAGCAATTTAATCCCTAGTTAAAAAGTCGGGATCCCGAGTTTAAAAGCCGGGATCCCGAGATTAAAAGTCGGAATCCCGAGTTTAAAAGTCGAGATCCCGAGTTTAAAAGTCGGGATCGCGAGTTAAAAAGTCGGTATCCTGAGTTTAAAAGTCGGGATTCCGAGTTTAAAAGTCGGGATCTCGACTTTTAATCTCGGGATTAAAAAGCTGAGATCCCGAGTTTAAAAGTCGGGATCGCGAGTTAAAAAGTCGGTATCTTGAGTTTAAAAGTCGGGATCCCGAGTTAAAAAGTCGGAATCCCGAGTTTAAAAGTCGGGAATTCAATATAAAA
Organism: Agonum fuliginosum; assembly: GCA_947534325.1. Taxonomy (NCBI): domain Eukaryota; kingdom Metazoa; phylum Arthropoda; class Insecta; order Coleoptera; family Carabidae; genus Agonum; species Agonum fuliginosum. Next base: position 42,922,106 of record OX384029.1, read on the forward strand.
AAATATTTACCCTGACACTTCTACGCCGTCGTACAATTTAGACAGGTTATATTATGATAGAAGATCGTACAGCACTCCATCGCATGTCAAACATACACTAAATCATATTAAAAATTAAAAACAAATTACCTAATAAAATTAGCATTTAGGAATTGATTCTTAATTGCGATTAATAAATTAAATTTGTTATGTTTCATAATTGTTTACAATCAAGAATGAAATATGTTTTGTTTCTTAGCACACAATTTAGGTAGTAGGTTACCATAGGTTATATGATATGATCGAAGATCGTACAGCACTCATTACACATGACGGTGTCATTGTCTCTACTTTCAAACTGGGCTCAGCTGCAGGGGCTGCTACCCCTCCATTCGACGCTTCGCCTCTCTTTTAGACTTTGAATTGTAATTAACATTTGGTGCTCCCATTAGTGTAATTAAAGTGCCATTCCATAACCTAGCGGTACCTTATCTTATCGTCTCTTCAGGCAAATAGCGTTACGCTGCGCGCAAGGAACGCTGCTCAAGCAGGGTTGTCAAGTCGCCTGAAAAATCTAATATGTTGCTTCTTCTGGACTATCGATTTTTTTTTATTAATCTACTGAATTTAACAAAAATTATACAGGGTGATTCACAATCACAAGGTATACGGAGAAAAAGTCCCCAGAAAAACGTCCCCAAACACGAATGAACCCACGCAAAAGGTCCCCGACAAAACGACCCCAATAGAAAGTCTTTGACAAAATATCCTCACGGAAAAGGTGCCCATGTTCCCATACAAAAGGTTCCCATGCAATTTATTTTTACAGTTTCGTAAAGGACATATTTTTAGTAGAAAAAAGAAAATTAATCTCAGGAAAATTCATCGCAACAAAAACTTATAAAGGATATTAGGTTCTACAGAATGGTTTTGAAGTTAATGTCATAAATTTAAGGGTAAGTAGTATGGCATGTGTAGATTACGAAACTGAAAGAATTTTTCAGCCAAAAATTTTTCGTTGCCACTGCCACTAGAGTAATTTTTATTCCATTCAAAATAATTAAATTTAGTTTGTTTATTTTACTAGTAATTTAGTTAGAGTTTTAAATTCTTACAGATTCCGCCAATAATATAATGTTTCCTTTTCATGTTTGAAGTCAAACTTAATTATTATTTTTATTGATTAATTATTAATTCTGTTTTATATTATTTTAAACGTAATATTTTTATATAAGAATTGTTAGGTTTTGTTTAAAAGCTGTACTTGTTTATATTAATTAATGATTAAATTATACAAATAAGTATTTTACATCTACCGTAGAAATTAGCAAAAAGCTGGAGCTAATTTTTATCATTAAATAATCCATATTATAATTGATTAATGCACAAAAATAAAAATTTTCTTTTGAAATCGATAATATACTTACATTAGTCGGAAGACGTGTATAGAGAGAGATGTTTTTAAACAGTTAACCTATTGACTGTAATAATTTATGTAAAGCTCGAATTTATAGTTTTTTGTAAATTTCATTCTATAGCCATGTAAACACAACCTTATAAATACATCATTGTAAAATATGAGGTCATCGATTTCAAAACCAAAGTCACAAAATGATTTATTGTAAAATGCTGTTTTGCTTTGCATTTGATAGCAAGGATGGGCCTTAAGTAAAACACTTATCTAGATCGATACCAAATAAAAATTAATATTCAAATACGAAATAATTGATTGAGATACAAATAATATTAAACTTGATTCAATTAAATTTGAAAACGTTATATCCTGGTATGGCAACACTGGCATAGCTAACTCTTCCGTCCTTTCATTCCCATGTCTCGTCTGCTCTCGATTCCATTCTTATTTTCGCGTAGATTTTCATTATCAGTGATGTTATTTGAATCGGATGTGCCCCGTGGAGCGCGCGGCACTGGTTGGTGGCCTCGGGCTGCCGAGGCGAGAGCGACACACTTGCTATCGTTCCCAGCTGCAGACTTACATCGGTCCGAGATATTTGATAATTGATATTTCTGTTCATTACTCACTCGACAGCTGCCGCGCTACTCAACAGCCGGTACTATTCGTTAATTTTAAAACAAATCTCATGAAAAATTTACGTCTTTAATTCGTCTTTGAGATTTGTCTCGCGAGTCCGGCGTTGCCAGCGAAAGCCGAGCTTTGGTACAAAAATTTTGAGTCTTGGTTAAACTTGCCACGCTAAAAAAATAATTACTCAAGACACTCAAGTTATAATAATAATAGGCCATTTCTTTTGAATCACCTTGTCTTATTCTATGCTTCTACTATATTTTATTTTTACAATACCTACATAATTCCAATTTGGACAAGTTACGTTAATTTGATTAGTTTCTATATAATAGAATATCTTAATGCATTCGAAATTCTTCTTTTCCAAGGCTCATTGAAAATTCAATTAAGCGGCTATCTGACAGAAAATTATATACAATAATAATAATAATCATGGTTATATAAAAATTTATCGGAAATCTTTAACACGTAACTTGAGGAACTTAACTGAAATTAATAAACTGTAATAATAACTTTACTGTCATAATGTCAGTTTGACATTAAATAATTTTTTTAATTTGGAGTGTAAATAAGCAATTAATTAGATAAATAATACATGTTTATTAATGTTAAATACAAATTTAGTAAATATTTTAAATTTTTATTGTAAAAAGAATCATTGCGATTTGCATTCCAACAACATAATTAGCTCTCGTGCACCACTCGAGCTAATACCAACGTTGTTAGCACACAAACAAATTTCCGGAAAGAATTAATGCACATGTGATATTATACGTAACAATTCTCACCAGGATAATTTTTCTCAAAATTCAGAAGCATGAAAGAATCTTGTATGAACAGGGTTTACAAAAAAATATGAAAGATGAAACGGTAAAAAATACCGAAAATGTCTTCATTTTTGCAACCTCAACCCAAGGGGAAAAGAGCCTTTATTATAAATTTTGAGCTACGCCACTGTCCATCCCGACCAAAACATAACCTCAAAATTAGGCTTAGATTTTTGACGAAACGAGATTGATAAAAGAACGCAGTCGTGTTGAATGGCGCGAATGGAGAGACTTGAAGGGTTTGCGTGCAGAGAAATAAACGGACATAAATGAAGTGTGAAGGTAATTGGTTCTCTGTGTGTCAATCAAGCGCTTTATTGTTTCCTGTGGACGTTCCCGCGAGACGCCGCGGCGACAGGACACGTCGCAACGTCCCCAGGGACCTCGTGTTGCTTCCCGTGACACCACTGGACTCATTATTAATACGATACCCGTCCGATTGATATTTCTTCTTCTAACTTCCACTGAACAATTTCATTTATTTATGTGCCAGACACATACCGTGTGCTCATGATGTGCTCGACTTTATCACAATACAAGTCCGATCTCTGTTACCCTTTGTCCGTTATGAATTACCTATGCATTTTTATCTACTCCCGTGTTATAAATTAGATATTTCATATCTACTATCTGTACTTTAATGACACTCATTTCGATATAGATTTTTATTAAAATAACTTACTAAGGTAATTTTAGACATGACATGAAAATTAACATTTTAGGTGGTTGAAAAGTATGTTTAGTTTTCCCCTTAAAAATGAAATAAAAATTTAAATTTTCGAAAATAACTAAGGCATTGGCTCCAGTGCCAGTTTAAAAAAATTCTCTCATGGCTAAACATGACCAATTTAATTATTATTTTGTATATTTTAATACAATACTATTTAAAAAAATTAAAAAGTGACATTAGTACAAAAAGAGAACAACTTTAAGTTATTCGACACATGTTACTTATTTATTTAAAAAAAATTATTATTTAAACCAATTTGATTGGAAAAATAGAAAAAACTTCATAATGTTTTTCGTCATTTTGGAGATTTGTGTTGATAAATTTTTATGGTGCAGCCAGAGTTGGCCAGCACGATAAGGGAGAGAAAGAATGTGCCAATATTCTACACAGAGCTGAGTCAAAGTTGCCAACTTACTACTCGCCTCAACGCAACTGAGTCAAGAGAAAAACCGAGCTGGACGACTACTGTATACACTTTTCAAGGTAGCGAAGCAGTTTCTGCCAAAAAATCTACGTCCACTCGTTTAATATTATTTACCAACTTAAATCTCTTATTTCGCGTAGTGTATCTGAATTGGACCCATCCTAGAGTATAGAATAAAACAATCCTATGAGCATCGCAATGTAAAATGGAATTGCAAAGTAAATTCGGTCGTCATTAGTGCATGAAACGTCAGCGCCACGCGGCTGTACAAACGTTTTATGTGGGGTTCCTTTCATTTAATAATGAGGGCCCGTGAAATCCTGACGAAGTGGAGTCCCGCGCCAGCTTCCGATTAGATCTCACAGCAGCCTTTGTGGCCGAGCAACGTACGTCATTTTCTAATTTCCAAAGAAAAATCCCCAGACTGACAAAGGGTAACAGAGATCGGACTTGTACAGCTCTTAATCCTTTCGTTCCATTGTGTTGTGGTGCAGTCGGGCACACATATCCACCGTCATGTGCCTGCCACATAAATATATCCAATTGTTTAGTCGAACTTCAGAAGGAGAAATATCCATCGGACGAGCAGATGAAAAGTATGTTCCTCTGTCTTTACTACGCCCAGGAAATAATCAAAAACATTAATTTTGCACGTTATTTTAATAACAAAACATAAGTTTTTACTTTTTTTCTATTAGGTACATTCTATTCCCCACTACGACTGCCTAAAACCAACCCAAACCTTTACTTTACCGCATCCTAGCAATGCAATGTCATTTTGAAGTTGAAAAATACTGTAAAAGTGTTTTCGTTGCGAGTAAACTGTTATTTTGTTTTGAAATTTAAAAAATAACCATTGTTTAGTAATTTAAGTTTTATTGTAATCTATACTAGTGTATTTTGTAGACATACAGTTAGTAACACTGGGTAGATGGCGCGAGCGACGCAGCAAGTGACAGATGACGGATGAATGTTAAAAAGACAGTTGGCAACATTGCGCAGTTTGAGCGCCATATCGTTTTTAGAGGTTAGAATGTCATCGTGGTAATGGGCGTAACTGTCAAAATCACACATGTGTTATTGTAACGAGAGATAATTAAAATTGCTGAAAATATCTATACCTGTAAGTGTTTTAAATATATTATTGTATTACATGGTCCTTCGAGAGTTTTATTTTTGCATATAAATCCCGTACATTCGGAACATTTGGTCCTACGGAGCCGGATAGAACATTGCATAAAACACGTGCCGGTGTGAGATATTTTGCAATAGTTTCCAACTTCGCGTGTGGACAAAAAACTATTCAGCCAAGCAGTAGACGTCGTGAGCCCAGCAGCTAGACGTTACCAGCCAAGCAGTAGACGCCGTCAGCCCAGCAGCTAGACGTTACCAGCCAAGCAGTAGACGCCGTCAGCCCAGCAGCTAGACGTCACCAGCCAAGCAGTAGACGCCGTGAACTCCAGAGACAGTTTGAGGTCAGTCAGACAACAAAGAGTCAAGTAAGTCAAACAGTTCTTTGCAGTCTTGTCAGTGTTCAGTTAATCACATTTAGTAAATCCTTTCCAATCAATCACAATCCAATCATGAAAGCAAATCAACGTAAACAATTTCAACAGCAACGTGAATCAGCAAGAGATTCTATTTCAAGAATCAATGAATTTCTCAAGAACTTCAAGGAAACCGATTTGCTTGAAGAAGTACGAGCACGAGATGACAAAGTAGAAGAGTTCTACAACAAATATGAAGCAGCACAGTCAGCACTAGAATCTGAAGATTATGAAGCGAACAAAGAAGACAGAACAGCGTTTGAAGCAATATATTACGAAGCAAAGGCATCTGTAAGAAAACTAATCAACAAACACGCAGACAAGACAGACTTAAATGCAAGCAACACATCAATCAAATCTACATCAGAATCGGCAAACAGTATAATAGAGAGTAAGTTAAAACTTCCACAAATCACAATTCCAACGTTTACTGGAAACTATGAACAATGGTTAAGTTTTTATGACCTGTTTAAAAGCTTAATACACAACAACAACAGCTTGTCTGATATTCAAAAGTTCTATTACCTAAAAGGTGCTTTAAAAGGTGAAGCACTACGAATCATAGAATCAATTGCAGCTAGTTCCGAAAACTATGCAATAGCTTTCAAATTGTTAACTGATAGGTATGATAACAAAAATTACATCATTAATGCTCATATCAAATTATTGTTTGAATTACCAAATGTTGGAAGAGATGCAATTGCAGGCCTAAGAAAGATAACAACAGAAACTAAACAACACATACGTTCATTAGAATCATTAGGCTTACCAGTCCAAGAGTGGGACTTGTTAATAATCTATATTCTTTGTCAGAAGTTAGATACAGCAACCAGATGTCAATGGGAAATGAAAAAGAATGTAAGTGAACTGCCAACACTTGAACATTTTTTGAATTTTCTAGATCAACGATGCTTTTCATTAGAAGCGGTAGCACCAGAGCAAACAAGAGACAAACCCAGAGCATCACATTTCACTTCAGAGGCAAATTCAAACATAACCAGTCAATGTAAACTGTGCCACGGAAAGCATAGTTTATATAAATGTGATAAATTCCTACAAAAAAGCATTGAAGACAGAATTGCGACAATAAAAACACTAAGAGTTTGCTTTAACTGTTTAAAGCAAGGACATGCAGCAAGAGATTGTAAATCTGGAAACTGCAGGAAGTGTACAAGAAAACATAACACTTTAATACATTCTGAAGACAAAGATAATAGTAATCAAAACACAAATCAAGAAACAAAAGAAAATCCGAATGAACAACCAGTAGCTAGCAATGTCACTACACAAGTTTCAATGCACGCAGCAGAAAAACAAAAATCTCAAATCTTGTTAGCAACAGCAATAATTAATATTCAGGATCAACATTCCAACTGGATACAATGCAGAGCCTTGCTAGATAGCGCAGCACAATCCAATTTTGTAACAGCCTCATTTATAAAAAGGCTAAATTGTAAAACAAAAACATTGAATGTACCAATCAAGGGCATAAGTCAGATGCAAACAAGTATCGAAAAAGGCGTTGAACTAGAATTCTCATCTACAAATTCCGAATATCAGCAAAGATTAGAGTTTCTTGTATTAGATAAAATTACCATTAATCTACCAACAGCTTACATAAATTACAAGCAATTAAAAATGCCACATGTATCTTTTGCAGATCCACATTTTGGAGAACCTAGGCAAATCGACATGCTTATAGGCGCAGAAGTTTATTCCGACCTATTAATCCAAGAACAAATAAAACTCGGCAAAGGACTTCCAGTTTTACAAAATACAAAGCTTGGATGGATTGTCTCGGGGAAAATAAACCAACCAGCAGAAAACAACGGCTTAGCATGCTATTTAACAATCACACCAGATATTAACACCCAAATTGAAAGATTTTGGGAAATAGAAGATTTCCCAAAGGTCAAAAATTATTCAAGGGAAGAACGAATGTGCGAAGAACATTTTAAAACAAATACACAAAGAGACAACACAGGGAGATTCATTGTAAAGCTGCCATTCAAGCAAGAAAATTATCAACTAGGTAATTCATATAGCATGGCTGAGAAGAGGTTCTTGCAACTAGAGAAACGACTCAAGGCAAACACATTGCTACAAGAAAACTACAGTAATTTCATACAAGAATACATCACCCTTCAACACATGGAACTAGATGTTAATGAAAATAAAGAAGATGGTTTTTATCTACCTCACCACGCATTATTAAAACCATCCAGTGTGTCAACCAAATTACGAGTCGTATTCGACGGCTCACTCAAATCAGATAACGGTAGATCATTAAATGACGCATTAATGGTAGGACCTACAATTCAGGAAGAGTTATTCACAATATTAACAAGATTCAGAACTCATAATATTGTCTTAACGGCAGACATTGAAAAAATGTACCGCCAAGTTCAAGTTAACTCTGAAGATACTAAATTTCAGAAAATACTGTGGCGTACAGATGAAAATCAAGAGCTCAAAACATATAAACTAACAACTGTGACATATGGCACATCCTCAGCGCCATTTTTAGCAGTACGATCACTCCGTCAAGTTGCAGAAGATGCCAATTCACAATATTTTCGTACCGCAGAAATCATAAGAAGAGATTTTTATGTGGATGACCTTCTTACAGGTTCAGCAACATATGAAGAGGCGTTAAGTATAAAAAATGAGTTAATCATGTTGTTATCAAACGCAGGATTCAAACTCAGAAAATGGCTGTCAAACAACCCAAAACTATTGATGGACATTTCAACCACATCTCAAGATCATGATGAAGTATTGCTTTTGGATTCACACCAAACAATAAAGACACTAGGTTTGTTGTGGAATGCCAGCACAGACAATATTCACTACGAAGTCAAAACAAATACTAAAACAGCAGTAACAAAACGTCAAATTTTGTCACAAATTGCTCAATTATTTGACCCGCTAGGACTGGTGGGACCAATATTAATAAAGGCCAAAATAATAATGCAACAACTATGGCAAATAAAAGCAGATTGGGATGAACTAATTCCACAAACTGTAGTAGAACAATGGCACGAGTTTCAAGCAGAATTACCATTGTTAAATAAACTAACAATACCACGTAATTTGTTGATGAATAACTTGAATAACATAACCAGAATTCAACTGCATGCATTTTGCGATGCATCGGAAAGTGGATACGGTGCATGTTTATATTTAAGATCATCAGATGACAGCAACAATCATAGAGTTCAACTTATTTGCTCAAAAACAAGAGTCGCACCACTCAAGACGATCTCACTTCCTAGACTTGAGTTGTGTGCTGCACTACTCCTTGCAGAATTGTACGAAGTCACAAGTCAGGCACTAGGACTACAATTTGAGAAGACCATATGCTGGTCTGATTCTACAATTACGCTGCATTGGATCAACACAGAACCAAACACATTAAAAACCTTTGTTGCAAACCGAGTTGCGAAAATTCAAGCACTAACAGTAGACAAATGCATCTGGAAACATGTAAGCACTTTCGATAATCCTGCTGACATAATATCACGAGGATGCTTGCCAAATCAACTACTGAAATCAACACTCTGGTGGACTGGACCACCCTGGCTTCAAAATGATGAACATGAATGGCCGAATGTCGACATAAGCTCAAGAGAGCTCAGTGAAGATTATTTAGAGTACAAACCAAGAGAAATAACAACACATGTTGTTATAAATAATGTAATCATTTTTCAAAATTATTCAAGTTTTATAAAACTCCAAAGAATTGTTGCATATGTATTCAGGTACATAAATAATCTTAAAAGAAAAACACCAAACGAGAGGACATCAGGTAGTCTCACAACAGAAGAATTAAACCATGCCCTCAAATTTCTAATTAAAAATGCTCAACAAGAAGTATTCTCTAAGGAAATCAACAGCTTGGAAAGATCAAACTCAATTGCTCAAGATAGTCAGTTAAAAACACTACATCCATTTTTAGACCAAGATGGAATATTAAGAGTCGGAGGACGACTAGAAAATTCTAAACTAGCGTACTGCCAGAAGCATCAAATTATTTTACCAGATAAACATAAACTCACACGCCTAATGCTAGAGTATGAACATTTACGTTTGCTCCATGCACAAACACAAAACATGTTAAATAGTGTCAGGCAACGATACTGGCCGTTAAACGCAAGAAACACGATAAAGAATGTGATTCATACTTGCTTAATCTGCTTTAGATTAAGAGGTTCCACACAACAGCAGATAATGGGTGCATTACCAAAATGTAGAGTTCAACCCACAAGACCATTCATCAACACTGGCGTTGACTACGGTGGACCTATTACACTACGCAGAACAAGAAATACTACAGAAAAGGGTTATATCGCTTTATTTATTTGTATGGCTACAAAAGCTATCCATCTCGAACTGGTGAGCAGCTTGTCAACAGCAGACTTCATAGCAGCACTCAGAAGATTCATCTCCAGAAGAGGAAAATGTTCAAATTTATACAGCGACAATGGCACCAATTTTAGAGGTGCAGATAGAGAATTGAACGAACTGCGAGAGTTTTTGATCAAACAAGACAATCAAAAACAATTATCAGAGACAGCTACAGTTGAAGGTATTCAGTGGCACTTTAATCCTCCTTCAGCTCCTCATATGGGCGGCCTGTGGGAAGCAGGAATTAAAACAGTAAAATCACATGTTAGAAGAGTCATCGGAGATGCCATCTTAAACTTCGAGGAATTTTACACCCTCCTTACACAAATCGAGGCCTGTGTTAATTCTAGACCTTTGACCCCTATTTATGATGATCCTTCATCCTTTGAAGCATTAACTCCTGCTCATTTTTTGATTACTGAACCCTTGACAATACTGCCGGAACCAGACTTGACTGAAATACCGATGAACCGCCTGACAAGATGGCAGCTCATCCAACAAAAGCTCCAACACTTCTGGAAGAAGTGGTCAGTGGAATACCTCCACAACCTTCAGCAAAGAAACAAATGGACAATACAGAAGAAAAACGTACAAGTTGGTCAAATGGTGATACTCAAAGATGAACAAATTTCTCCGTTAAAGTGGAAATTGGGAAGAATTACAAACATTCACGAAGGCGCAGATCAACAGATACGTGTAGTTACAGTGAAAACATGTAATGGTGAATGCAAACGCCCTATAACAAAAATATGTGTATTACCTCATGAAAATAATTATTGAAATTAGTTATTTCAAGCTGGGCGGAATGTTTAGTAATTTAAGTTTTATTGTAATCTATACTAGTGTATTTTGTAGACATACAGTTAGTAACACTGGGTAGATGGCGCGAGCGACGCAGCAAGTGACAGATGACGGATGAATGTTAAAAAGACAGTTGGCAACATTGCGCAGTTTGAGCGCCATATCGTTTTTAGAGGTTAGAATGTCATCGTGGTAATGGGCGTAACTGTCAAAATCACACATGTGTTATTGTAACGAGAGATAATTAAAATTGCTGAAAATATCTATACCTGTAAGTGTTTTAAATATATTATTGTATTACATGGTCCTTCGAGAGTTTTATTTTTGCATATAAATCCCGTACATTCGGAACAACCATGTTTATTGGAAATGTTTATAAATTTTTCGAAATTTTTATAATCGTGTACAATTTTTTTTTTAATTTTAAAAAGACACAACTATCCCTTAAGTAAAGAGTCCTTGTTGAAATACAATAAATTGTACTGGCCACGAAACACTCGCTACGTTAGTACGTTTTGTGTTGGCTTTTAGGTAGACGGGCCTTTTCAACGATCGTCAATTGTTTTTTCTTTAACTTAAAACTTACGAGGAGATAAGTTAAGTTAAAATATAAAAAATAATATTTGCAAAACTTTCCAATTATGAAATTGTCCATTTATGCTGAATGTAGCATAAAATTAAAGCTCTTATGAAAGCAACTACTGTGGTACAGCTTTTTAAGAATGTAAACATAGTAGACCGTTGATATAATAAAAAGATACAGAATCGTTTCTGGTCAACATGTTTGATTTGTGCGCCGGGGTCTCCCATGCGTCACTACAGCGCAGCCACCCTCCTTATTTCACAAATAAATCGTATAAATATGTCGGGCAAGGCACCGGATCGATAGAGTGCATTCGGTGCAGCAGGAGCAGCAGCAGCAGCAGGAGCAGCAGAGAGCTAACGCAGCAGGATAACCATCGTGTAATTTAAAACTAATGGCGGACGACTCAATTTTCATGATAGATGAAGTCTTTGTATGCAAAAGGAAAGTCAATAGTCGGATGTCAGATGCTAATGCACAGAGAAGATTATTAATACTTTTTTATTTTTATGTGTTAAGCTACGTAAGTAAATGCGGATGATCGTTTCCATCTACTATTTAAAACATTGTCATAGTTTTTGTCGATTTACGTATATCAAACATCTACGTTTTTCAGAATTCCTAAAATACTCTCAATTTAACTTTTTTTATTCCGCTCTTTTCCCCACTACTACGTCTGCCTGAAACCAGCCCGAAACTCGTACTTTACCGAATCCTTGCTATGCAATCGCATTTTGAAGTTGAAAAATACTGTAAAAGTTTTCGTTTTCATTTTGCACACCTCCTGATGTTACCAAGTTAACAATAATTGTAATGTATTGTAATCAATCCTCCCATTGGCTGTTATTTGTGTCATGCGATTTTCAATTATAAAAAATTTATAAACTGCAAAAACTGTTTAGTACCTTATTCCAGATATTCAGTAACAAAAAATAGCAAATTCTACAACCTGAAATCCCATCTCAACTTATAAGTTCTGCGTTGTGCGCTAAAGTTACATGTTGTACAGGTTTATTAATTACAAACAGAGAAACCCTAATTTATACACAAATGTTGGCGTCAGGCGCGATATAAATCGAAGCCCATCTCGCTCGAGTTTGACGGTGTAATCCCTCGGCTACTTAATGTTGCGGAGATTAAAGGCATCCACGAGCATTCGGACACGAGTAATGCAGGTGTGCTACAACACAAGACGTATCTGTTGACTCGCCCGCAAATCAACCCCGGGCTATTATTATGTGATGAGTAACGACACTTCGTAACACACACTAACACGAATATTAAACCTGCTACCGTTATAAAGTGGCGACACTTACCACCACCAGATTTATTACTATACGTTACATATTATATTAATATTAGTTCATGCTAAAAATCTGGTAGGTACATGTTTTTAATAAATATATTTTATTTATTGTTTATAGCTGGTAACAACTTTTATATTTTATTTTTAAGGATAAGTTTTTTCGCACGCGTCCAAATTTAATAAAACGAGCCTTTGGGCGAGTTTACTAAAGAACAAGTACGAAAAAGTATTATAAAATGAGCTCTTTATAGATTTTTTTCAATTTGGTGTCTTTTTAATATTAAAATTTCAATTAAACTGCCACAATATACACAAGTCGATTTAGGAAAATTTATGTGTGTAACGTTTTTGTTGGTGACATTTATTTAACTGTCACTGTTACTATAAAAGTATATAATTAATGAACTAGTCTAGGTGATAAGTGCAGACATTATAGAAAACATACTTATATGTTTTCTATTATTAGATTTATTAATTTTACTGAATAAAAAGTAATTAATTAAGCAAAACAGATTTAGAGGTTATACTGAAATTAGACAGCTCTGACAATTGAAGTAAATATCATCTGATACTACTGAAAATACCAACCTCCTAAAAAATATGTTGCGTGTCACAATGTTATCTTTGTGAACGCCAAATATAAAAAATTGTATTTATAAATAACTAAGACTTTTTCGTACTTGTTTTTAAACTCGCCCGAGGGTTCGTTCTACTAAATTTGGACGCGTGTGAAAAAACCATTATAAAACGTGTTTCTTAATATACTATTTAAAACATGAAATCACAAGTATAACAGGTCATTCAAATTTTTTTAAGGCGTATACCTTCACATCACGGTACAAGACACTGAAGGTAACCCAACTTGGCTTGCAAAAGTGACTGCTGAACTGGTCCAGTTTCGTGGTACTGAGGGGTAAAGGGAGTACTCAATATGGCAGCCAACATAGGCCATCAAAAACCCGCGAGAATCGCTGATTAACGTGTAAAGTATAATTTCTATATATATTCTGTAATTTATTATAATATATACAATATTCTATAAGTTATTGAAGATTTTAAGTGAAATTGCTAATAAAATGTGGCCTATGCGATATGACACCGCCTAGCGGCGACAGGGCGAACTGTAACCTCTTGAGCAGTCATAAAACTAGTGGAAGGGGTATGCAAGTTACCGGGGCCTGCTTCACATAGACAAGCGTTCATAGTCTATTAATAAGTTGACTTGATTTAATAATTTTTTAAAATTTAAAATGTTAAGATAGTACACAGATAATGTGTAATTTGTTCGAAAATGATATTCCACTCGACAAAACATTTATTTGTATACTACGATTTTTAATGGTTTTCTAGACATTCCCTTTCAAAATTAGAACGCAAAGTTGGAGAAGACAATAACATAAGCCAGTTGCTGTTATCAAAATTTGGTTAATAAAGCAATCGAAATGGACGAGTAATTAATTTAATAAGCAACTACACTTTGAATTCTTTGAAATTTCTTGTCTTGAAAATTTGACTCTTTCTCGTCCCGTTTTACAATATCACAATCCACCTACTTATTGTGTCTAATTATTGATAACTCAACGTTTAAATATAGAAAGTAGAAAGTTTTGTACTACTGTATAATTCAAGCAATGAATTGTTGTGTATGTGTAGTACTAGTAGCGTATTTTCCCATTGGCGCTGTGAGTGAGCACGTGGTGTGTGTAGTAGGGAGTAGAACAGATTTATAGCATTGTAATGGGGCCAAGTGCTTCACAAGTCGCGAGGCCATCACCATTTTGTCGCCTCTAAAGGACTTTCTTGTTGCCGCCAGAAATAAATTGGGTTTACCGCTCTCATCCGTCCCGTTTATCTGTCTCACCGGAGCCCTGCACGTCCCAGGAACGAATGTTTATCTCCTGGTAATTACTATCATTCCACTAGATGCGGAAAATCAATCCAAACATCAAGACCTCCCGCCATACCCTACACTTTTAACTACTAATATAAATATATTATACACTCGACAAAAAAAAACGCACACTTGACAATGCACCCAAAATTCTGAAATTTTAGACCACCATAACTTGGTTGAATTGGTTCTGACAAGATGGAAGTTTTCTCTTTAAGGTCATGTAAGTTAATCTGATGCCAAGTTCATTTTACTACCCTACCACTCTCCTTAGAAAAAAGTCCTTGATGTCAAAAAAATGTCAAACTTTGACAAAAAAATACGTGAAATCCATCCACAACCAATGCGACAAAGTTCATTCATTTTCCTGTCGGAAAAAAATTTGAGTACTTTCGATGATTTGGCGCGAAGTAATGAATATTTGAAAAATAATTGCATTTTGTGCTTTGTGCCTTTCCGGTCATAACTCGGCAAATTTTGTACAGATATCAATGATTCTTTGAATTGTTACAAGACTGAAGTTTCCTCTTCAATGGTATGCAAATTAATGTGACGCCAAATCCAATTTACCCTCTGGCACCCTCTAAGAAAAACCAATGTTTTTGACATAAAAATGTCAAACTTTGACAACATAGGTGTACCAAGAAACGTTTTTGACCCAATTGAACAACATGGCGATAAAATTTATTCATTTATTGGTAATTTTTTTTTTTAATTTTAACCTATCTTTTAATTCTCTATTTTAGGGCAACATAATCTCACAGAAGTGATTTTTTTGGGTTCTCATCATTTTGATTGTGTTTTTGGTTTTATTACTTAATATTATTGAAAATAAAACTTGGATTGAGCAAAGGATATGCCAATCAATAAGCTCACTTTATTGGGTTAATTTGACATATTATGACAGTTGGACGTTATACGTGTAGATAGAATTCAGAATAGGATAAATGTACGAAAGAAAGATTACGCAATATTGTGACGTACATGCAAAATCGGTAATTTTAAAAAAATTATTAATTCGCAACAATAATTTTTTGAGGTCTCCTTTCAATATAATTGAATAGTTTTCTAATTTGCTGTTATGGCAGAGAGGTTATTATTAAATCGCAGTCGAAGAAATGTTTATTCTCTGGTTATTAGTATAATTCCACAAGGTGTGGAAATAAATCCGAACATCTTGTTATAAAACGTGTGAAGGAAAACTGTCGGTCAACAAAAGCACTTGTGCGCTGCTGTGAAGATCCAAGTGACCAAACCTGCGTCGAGGCACGTCTCACGTCCACTAACGAGTGCCTTTGTGCCCCCCCCCCCCTCCTCGTCGCTAATGGCGATTTGAGAACACGTGAACATCGTATTCCGTACATATTTGATGGCTGCAGCCCTGGTGTCGGTGATTAGAGAAAGATTGGACTGGTTGAGTTATGCTTCTAATTACCAGTGAGGATTAAAGACCCATCTAAATCGATTCAGCGCAGATTCATTTCATGCTACATTTAATTATTTATTTATTTTTATAGGAAGAAACCCTTGTTTTGCATACAAGACATCTATAATCTCTTTATATTTTTACCTCTCGCCTCATATTCTAGAGGTATTATAATGGGTCAAAATTTTCGAGTATGAGTTTTTGGTGGATAAGTACGTTTCAGGGTCTCTACAATACGAATTTACCATTTTCACGATGATGTCTGTGTGTGTGTGTGCGTATGGACGTGTGAACGTATTTGACGTTTTGTCGTCCACGATAAGTTAAAAAGTATCAAACCTTTAATAACCAAATTTCATATTTAAGGTTTTAATAAGGATCTTAACACCGGATACGATTTTGGCAGATATCCGCAAACTGAAAGTAGTACTTTTTGAAAGTTGATATAGTTTTCCTCAAATAAATTGATACATTATTTATGACAATTTTTGCAATTAAAAATAAGAGAAAATATAATTATCTATAGGTACAGTTAATGAAATTTGTTTCTACATAAAATTTGAATAATTATGACTGTGACAGTACAGTACAGTTGACATCTTTTGCTTGCATTTTGGTATACCTACGTTATCGTTTGCATATTACATGAACATGAAACTATTAAAATGTAAGTAAAACTATTTATAAAATTAGTAGAATAAGCAGAATTAGGCGAGAGGTCGTGTGCTGGCTACATCAGTTTTAATAATTTGCTTTCATAAGAGCTTTAATTTTAGCTACAATCAGGATAATTTACAAAAGGCTCGAAATGTACTGGAGTGAACCAGAACATCGTTCCGTTTCGTGAAATTTACCAATATACCGTTCCGTCTCGTGAATTTGACCAGCTTTTTCAATCCGTCCCATAAAATACAGAATAATACCATTCCTATTTCTGGTTACAATTTTTCTTAAATGTATATAGTTTTACTTATATATTATTTGTTAAATTATAATATGCACAAGTAAAATTATTTATTGAGAATAAAAAATTATAGTGTCCACATAAAAATGACATTTCAAGAAATTTTCATTTCGAGCAAAAAGTTTATTGAGCAAAATTGTAAAAAAAATAATTGACAATCGTTTAAATTTTTGACACTTGAACTAGAATTACTTCCTCATACTACACTCGATTATTTTAATAATTTTGCGAGAAAACAATTGACGAACGTTCACAGACACACAGACTATATTTTTGGGTTCAGTAAGGTTTAATAAAAAATCTTAAAAAATCAAGATAACTCCTCCTTTTTTGTTGATTCTCCAAACCCGGAGTAATTCACATGTCATTTAATTATACTAAAGCTATATTAAAAGAATGATAGATAATATTGTAGAATGAACATCCAAATGACTTATTTTCATAGTACCTACTAAACATGACATTCAATATTTATTTATATTTGATTAAGGTCCTATTGAAATCGATTCAGCACAGATTCATTTAATGGCACATTTAATTATTTATTTATTTTGTATACGGGGAAGAAACTCTTGGTTGGGAATATATTTGCATAGAAGATACGAACGACAGCTGGCGTCACATTGTCCTCTATAAAAAGACGTCGTTTGGCGGCGGGGGCAGTCCGAAAAAGACGTGTTTTGTCCGGTCCGAAACAACCCCTTGGGGCATACATATGCAAACGTCGCCGTGATATAAGTGTACGTGTGCTGCAGCGATCCGATTCCCGCGTTGAATTATTCACTGCCGAGGCCCATTGTGTCCGACGCCGAATTCCAGAACATATTTGTATGTTAATGCGCCGGACAGCAGATCACGAGCCGTTATAACACGACAAATTTCTTACGCTTTGTTTATTAGCGCTAGTCAGCGGTTTCCTTTCACAGACATTACCCTCCCTCCATACTGAGCTTATTTACTATTTATTTTATTTTTTGTGGTAACCATTCGACAGGATTATTTAGCAATGACATTGGTAATACTAAACCCAACTCACTGTTTTAAATCAGAGACTCGAACCGCACAAAATAACGATTTCCGGATTTCATAATTCTGTTTTCAAATAAGCGGTTCAAGGTTCAGTTTCGGTAGTGAATTATTACAAACAATTTATTAAAAAATAAACTGACAGTTTACTCGCAACGAAATGACTTATTTGTACTCATAACCTAGGAAATGACATATTAAGCACGCGTATGACAATCGGAAATGTCAATTTCCCAGTGTAGTCAATCGGGAAAAATACAAAGAACATTGGCTTTCTTGAGCATTCTACAATAAAATCATCTTCAAAATAACAAAATTTATTTTAATAAATGTTACTTTCCACGATATGTATTAAAACCCACAAACAACATCGATATATAATAATTTTGAAATAAATATATGCGCGTTGCTCGTTGCGCGCCATTTATCGGTAGTAGTGAGTAGAAAAACATCGTAAACTCAAATTGACTAAAATTATAATCAAAACGAAAGTACAAATCAACAAATTACCTAGCTGGAGTGACGCGTACCACTTTTTATAAAATTTATTGTATATTCGTAACTTGAATGAATTTGATTATAGTTTTATTCGTTACATTGTACAAACCTCTTGCGGGAAGACACCATCCCAACATTCGCGTAAATGAAACCCTCGCTTCGCTCATGTGGGATAAAAATCTTTCCGCATTTGGTTCGTTAATAACTATTACAGTATTTTTCAACTTTAAAATGACATTGCATTGCCAGGAGGCGGTAAAGTACTAGTTTCTGGTTGCTTCAGGCAGCCGTAGTAGCGAATTCGGCAAAAGTAAAAGACTCGGTTATTTCCCTTATTTATTATAATTTTATGGTTAGTAACGTACAAAAAATCACACACATACACAGACTCGTAAAAATAGTCAAAATAGGTTCTAGGAGTACTAAACCGTGCTTATTGACAAAAATCTCGACATCGAATTTTTTCACTATCCCTCTTTTAGACTCGGTTGTGGATTTACGAAAACGGTTCAGGTTTGTTGCCGGGTTCACTAAAATAAGTGCGGTTCGTTCCGGTTCGGTTCAGAGCTTAAAATTTTTCTTCTGGTGTTGAACGGGTATAGCATTCCATGTTGCGGCAGCAGAGAGCACGTAATATAGTAAGCGAAAAGTCTCGGTGTTTGTATTGGGCTATTAAATATCGGGCAGCAGCGGCACTAATGAATTGAATTGAGAAGAGGTTGCGGGAAGTACGTGCCCGCAAGGTTGTCAAGACGCAGAACTTTGTACAAGACGCGGAGCTGGGGGCGGAGAAGAGGTTTTGTGAAAGTTCGGCAGCTTAGTCGAAGCGCACGTTGTATGGTAAGCTGCGCCGTTGCCGTGCGTTGTACTCGCGAAGTTGCCCGCTGCTAATAGCCGGCTTTGCGGTAATTGCAGCTGCTTTGTATGTCGTGTTACACACACACACAATACAGGCGGACACTCCTACCCGTCTTTTAAATGAAAACCGTGAATCGCTTACGCTAGTCGCTCGCGATCACTCCGTGCAGACCATTGCAGGGACTAGCGTAGCAAGGGGACGTGATTTGTGTAGTAAAGTTTCGCGACTCGCTGCCGCGGTTGTCGCCGCCGCTGACATCAATAATAACCGGGAGCGAGTGGCGAGACGAAAGAACCGAGTTATAGCCACATCCACCCAAGTGAACTGAGCGGGAAAGTCGAAAGTACCTCCCAAGGAGCTGCGTCTATACCACCTTACCTTACCGTGTTGTTTGCATATTGAACGCGCTGGAAAAACAACCACCAAATCACTTTTCACTTTTATTTATCTTTGTTGTTGGTGTGTACATACGGTGAAGTCGCGTCAGCGGCAGACTAATGCGCTACAAAAAACTACACCCTATTATTATAATGCTCGTCCTGGTTATAATTTATTTAAACGTAGTGTCTGTATTTACACAGAGTGACCATTTCTTTTTTTTATGAAACCAGTACAAAACCTATGTTTTGTACAATATTATTGGCATATGAAGGGTCTTTATAATTGAAAAAAACCAGTTCACGCGAGGAAAGGTTTCCTTTAAAAAAAGCATGTGCAACAAACTATAATTAAATTTGTCGTTCATACTGATGAACTAATTATTTCTATGAAATATATTTAAGCAGTAGATTCTTAAATATATTTTGTACAAATATTTAGTTTTTTCACGACACAATTTTCTTCTCGCGAAATAGTGTAATAGTTTCCATTCTCGCTCGATTGCCTCACTCGCTTTGCTCGTGACACAAACTACGAGCTCGAGTGGGAAAAAGAAGCACTTTCCTGTCTAGTTGGACAAATAACTATTCCGAATGAACGATATTATATTAGCAGTAGATTCTTAAATATATTTTGTAGAACTAAAATCGATCAACATTGTAACTTTCGTATTATTTTATAAAAATTTTGCAAAAAATATTATTTTGCTTCAAGAAAATACCACTTCCGGTTGCCAGATTATGATGATTTACTTTTTCATTACTTTTTAAGTCTGTAAGTCCTTTATTGTATATTTTTACAAATTTGTATATGTAGTTTACCCTGATGAAGCCACAATAGGTGGTGATACGTTGCCCTTTAAACTAAAATAAATTATTAATACAGACTGTATTCCTGGTTATTTCCCTTATTTATTATAATTTTATGTTTAGTAGAATTGAGATAACGTACAAAAAATCACACACATACTCAAATTTCCTCGTAAAAATAGTTAAAATAGGTTCTAGGAGTACTAAAACGTGCTTATTGACAAAAATCTCGACATCGAATTTTTTCACGATCCCTCTTTTAACCGAGAGGTAAAAATCATTACAAATTATTCATCAGTATTCAGTACTATACTAAAACAATCTGATGTGAACACCACATGACTGCCTTGTACGCCTATTAAACTGTTCATACTTTTCTTAATAACTAAAATGTAGAATAATATAAAAATATAATAACCGTATTTGATTTATGCGATAAATACCAAAAAATACCTAGAGTAAAGTGCCCTTTTGGCATGGACGATCGCAACAAAAAATATAAGGTGATCAACCAGATGCAACATGAGGCTCAAATACAAAATTTAAACTTTCTACGAGATACCGTTTTCGAATAATGCGAAAAATAGCAAATAGTTCCCCTTTGGCACGGACGATCGCAACCAAAAATGGGAGGTGCACAACACAAAATTTCAACTTTCTACGTCTAACCCTATTTTTCGGACGTCCGTACGTCACGACGAAACCAGTCATAATGGATTCAGAAAAGGTCAAAACTAATATTTCCGTCAAAATTTTTCGCGATTACAATACTTCCTTTTTACTCCGTTCAAGGAAGTAAAAAGCAGAACTTGTAGTCACAATAATTTGCAGTAGTAAAGTAAAGTATCGATGACCGATGCCGTTACAATGCCACGAACGGAACCCTCTTGGGAAGTTTAAATATTTGATCAGTAGTTAGCGACCTTCAGAGGCTTTTCAAGCAGCGGCCGCTTCACCCTCGACCCTCGTGTTGTCGCAGATCGTCCCCGAGAAACCCTCGACGTCGCCAGATCTTACTCGTCGACCAGCGGCACTCAACACTGAATCAGGTGCGAACGAGAACGAAGTAATACAATTGCTTCGGTACAGCGGCAGCAGGGAAAGGCAGACAACGAAATAAGAACAAAACCGATCCGTCCCGGCGGTCGCATTGTGACGAATGACGTCAGCAGCTAACAAGATGAAGTCAGCGGCGTGTGACGTCACGGTTGAAAATCTGACATGCCGCGCCGTACAATGGACGCCGCAAACAAAGCAAGCAGACATTGACGTAAAACTCTAAAGTCGAACTCTTAAGGTATAGTGACAACCCTAAATTAATATACAGCATTCATTACAAGGCGTAGAGTTTATAGTTAGCCGTTGAAATAAAGAAGATAATTGAATTTAAAGTTGACACTAAATCGCTACTAAAAAAGGTTAGCAGTGGTTTTACTAAACGATTAGAAACTATTATAACAACGCAATACATGTTTGGAAAACGAATGTTATCCTTGATATTTGAGATATTTATTTAAAAAATAAAAATTATGAGTCACCGCAATAATTGTTGCGAAAAATCGCGCGTAAAATGTTCCAGTCTCAAGAAAAAAATTTCTATTAGGCGTTCACAAAGTAAACTTTCAAAATTCAATATATTCTATAGTGACAGTGATAGCTAAAAAAATGGCAATATTAATGTCACCAACAAAAACGTTACACGCATAAATTTTCCTAAATCGAGTTGTGTATATTGGGTCAGTAATTTAAATTATTATTAAAAATGTATAAAGAACTCATTTTATAAGACTTTTTCGCACGCGTCCAAATTTAGTAAAACGAACCCTCGGGCGAGTTTACTAAAGGACAAGTCTTATAAAACTTGCTCTTTAATATACTATTTTGACGTCATACTACTGCATTTCAGTGTAAACTTTAATTTCAATTATCTTTTTACCTCTCGCCTCATATTCTATAGTGACCAGTTGCACCGCTTCCACTTCGAATCAAAATCAAATTTTCAAATGTAGAAATAACATTGCTGTCATTAATTCGATATTTTTCATTCAAGTGACACTTAAAATTTAAGTGGAGGCAGTGCAAATGGCCATAAGAGAGGTATTATGATGGGTCTAAATTTTCGTGTGTGAGTTTTTGGCAGATAAGCACATTTTAGGGTCTCTAGAATACAAATTACACATTTTTGAGATGATTTCTGTATGTCTATGTGTGCGTTCGTTTGTATGTTACAATTTTTTCGGAAACGATAACTCCAAAAATATCAAACATTTAAATACCAAATTTTATATCTATACGATTTAAATACGATTTTCAATAGGCCAATTGTATTTTGGTACCAATTTATAAACCGGAAGTAAGACTTTTCATATAGAGCAATATGATTTTTCTTAAATTATTTCTGTATTATTTATAAACTATCGAAGCTACTTTTTTTAAAATTCCAGTATCTTGTTTTCCATAATATGACTATGTTTCTACACAAAATTTGAATGATTATGACAGTGACAGTACAGTTTACATATTACATGAATATGATACTATTAAAATGTGAGTAAAACTATTTATTAGATTAGTAGAATAAGCAGAATTAGGCGAGAGATCTTGTGCTGGCCACATATGGATACCTATGATTTGCAATTTACATCCAAATCTACGATTTCTAATGAATGATTTCTCATGATTTGACTGCTTTGGTCTCACCTCGCGCTTATGACCTCCGTATTTTCTACCTTAATAAACGGTAAATCACTTGAGGTGGGAATAAAAACGACAGGTTTGTTTTACGGCATGTATAGAGGGCGCAGTAATTGCAACAGCAACAGCAGTAGTGCGCAGAACTGTACTAAGGGTTGCACACGGCTGATGAGCAGCTATTCACAGCGGCCGGGCCAAGGAGCGTGGCCTAACGAACGTCCTAATAGCCAATTCATAGACGGCCCAACGTTCATCACCACCTTACACCAATTAACCTGCCGACCTTTACAATTATTTACTTAACCTATGTACCTATTACAAGAGCACAAAGCAAATAGTTCAATCGGAGTGATTCTGATGCCAATGGGAACACCAGGAAATAAAAACCTAGAATATTCACACACACTACTTCCTAGGTGTCTCTGCTGGTTACTACCGATACTTGCTGTCACTGAATAGTGTTTTTTAAATTTAATAATTTGTGCGTTATACCGGATGTCTCAAAAAATGGTAGAGGAGAGGATGGTGTTCTACCTTGGGACAAAAATTACATTTTTTGTTCTATATTTTTTTTGTGATGAGTATTTCGGAAAATAATTGTACATTAAAGAACAACTAACTTTTGTCAATAACTATTATTTTTATTGTAATGATATTTGAAAAAATAATAATAAAATCTTATATAAGAAATAAAAATGGCAAACTGTCTCGAGGTAGACTGCGGTGTTGTACCTTGGAACAGAGCTGGTTGTACTTCGGGACACATAAAATATAAGGAAAAAAGAAAGAATCAAAAGAACAGAAACTATTTTTTTAATATATAGTAATTTTAAACGAATGTATTTATATTTTTTTATGTAAAGCTTGAATTACATTATACTTTTTTCGGCTAGAAACTTTGACAATTTTCATACTTAATTCTAGAATGCTCACTTGGATAATGTAAATCAAGAAAATTTTTATATAACCTCAAAAATAATAAAGTTAGTGACAGCAGAATAACTAAATTGTAGGTACATAAAACTTCATCACTAATACATTAACCGAGTACGTTGACAACCTCAACTGACAATTACATTTCTTTTTAAATTTTCAATGGCAGTATTGGTCGATGAGCTAAATAAAATATGTCAGTGCAAGAACAAATTTTAAAACTAGATTCTAGCTGAATTAAGTATCTAAAAAAAGTTCTTTTTTCTAGCAGAAAAAAGTATAATGTAATTCAAGCTTTACACATATTTATTCAAAGAAATATAATTATTGAGTTTGGGAAGAAAAATAAAATGATGCCATTTTATACGATTTAAAATATAATCCCGAATAAATTTGACTATAACTTTTCTAGATTCTATCGTCCTGTGTTTGGTTTGAGAATGGGTTCAATACCAAAAATATAATATCAGGATAAAGGATAATAATACACCAGAAATACAAATCTAGGATAAAATACCTACGTCAAAAGCTACCTACATCAAAAAAATAATACAAAAATAGAAATTTGGATTTGTCGTAAATGCCAACATAGGAAGATGAAAACATAAAAAATGCAAATCTAGAAAACTGATCGAATATGTGGGACTGAAGAATAATTGTATTGGGTTGTTCATTTGGTTCAGTTCAACCTAATATATGCATCAACCTTATGTTAAAGAGACAAACTAGTTTTCTAGATTTGCATCATCCTGTTTTACATTTATGCTGAGTCTAAAATTCTAGATTTGCATTTTCCTGTGAATGAATCTTTTACTGTAGAATTTTGTTATGTAATAAATTTTCTAAATTTGAATTTTCTTGTGAATAAATTTTGTTATGTAATAAATTTTCTAGATTTGAATTTTCTTGTGTAGATATACATTTTCCTGAGAATGAATATTCTAGAACTTTATTTTCTGGTGTTGAGTGGCCACCCGGTTTTGACAAAAATTTTCTAGAATTGCATCTTAGTGTGTTTGTATTTATGCCGAATATAAAATTTTAGATTTGAATTTTCCTGTGAAAGAATTTTTCGATGCAGGTATTTATATCCTGAGTATGAACATTCTAGATTATTATCGCACTGGTTGTGATTCTTTAGCTCGTCTCGCACACATGTAATTAAATTACAACGTATGTTGATGATATTGGTAATGAGCTGGGGTAAGTTTCCCATTTTAATGTAATAAATAGTCGTGGGGGTAGTGTGAGGGATCGAAGACGTCGCGAGGGTAAGACTAGCGTATAGGTACGTGATTGGTCCCCGCGGTACACTACGCTAATGCCAGCCCTGATGATACCATCAACTATATTACGGCCTCTCAAACGGACCGCGATAACCCACGTCAAACAGCGCGGTGGCGGCGCCGGCGGTGGCGGCGGCGGTTCGACGCCGCTTGCGGTTCCCGCGCCGCAACGCTCGTCGTCATGTGCCAGGCTACAACCTTTCGAACTTGCTAAATTAAACGCCACGATTCATTTAAGCAGTGTGTGCGTTGCATGGAAGTCAGAAGCCAATCATTTTTCCTGTACGCATCGTAACCGCGGCTATTCGTACACAACATTATTATTATACCTACATGTAGTTATTTTACTGAAGAGGCCCGTCTACTACCTAAAATCCAGCATAAAATGTACTAATATAGCGAGTGTTTTGTGACCAGTACAAGAATGGTAAAACAACAAGGATTTAATAGAAAAAGAATGGATTTACAGATGTGCCTTTTTAAAATTTTTATTAAAAAATTGTACATGAATATAAAAATTCCGAAAAATTCAAAACAAATTCCTATTTTATGCAATCTTTACACGGTTATATCTCATGATACAAATTAATTATTAAAATTCAAAAAAGGCACTTCTGTAGATCCGTTCTTTTTCTATTAAATGTTTATAAAAACATTATCCTGAAATCAATAATAATCTGACAGTTTACTCGCAACGAAAACACTTTTACAGTATTTTTCAACTTCAAAATGACATTGCATAGCTAGGATGCGGCAAAGTATGAGTTTCGGGCTGGCTTCAGGCAGCCCTAGCAGTGAGGAAAAAAGTGGAATGGAAAAAAAGTAAAATCTAGAGTATTCTAGGAATTCGGTAAAAACGTAATTTTAGTTCGGTCGTAGTTTAGTTCCTACATACATTATTTACTTATTTAGGTTTAACAACCCAATACTCTTCTTGAGTCCCAATACTCCGTCTTTGGAACTAATGACAGATAACGAATATTCGGTTAGATAAGAAAGCCGGATACCGGATTATCCAGCCGGAACTTATGTTATTATTTGAATTTTAACATCTAATATTTTAATGGAAAATTAAAGAAAAAAAATATTCAAAAGTTATTTTATTTTTATAATTTTCAAATATTTTAATATTGTGTTAGACAAATAAAAGGAATAAATCATTGCCAGAAAAGGGTAAAATACTTACATTTTTGAACCATAATTTTCCATGAAATAGTGTTCAACTAAAAATGACAATTTAGATGCCTATATACCTATTGTTTTATTAAGTTTATTTTTATATTCCTATTTTTATTTACTTTTTACAATAATGTAAATTTATAAATTCTAGTTTATTATCCGGCAAAAACAGATATTCAGCGTAATTGGCCAAATAGGTCGAATTATCCGGCCGCGCCGAATATCCCGTTGTATCCCTAGTACTAATAACTCTGATCATCAAATAAACTGAAGTATATGATATAGATGGATAACAGTTAAATTGAATGACAATAATTAATAAGCATTGTGATTGTTTTATTACTTTGTATTATGTTTAATAACAATAATCAACTTTTCATAACTTGTATGAAATCTGTGATGAAAAATATGACACATTATTGAAACTATGGTGAAATCTTGTACGAATGTCACTTGTATAGTATAAAACAGAAGAATCACTTTGAGAAGTTCTTGTGCAAGTGTAAAATGAGCTTTAGGAAGAGCCGCAGCGTATTTTTGCGTAGGAAGCGATAATCTGGATCGCGAGTGCTTGTACTTGTAAGTCCGTAAGCACACACTCACTTAAATCCGCCATTTTCCTTCTACCGTCAATATTAACACAAGCGCTTCACTGATATAAATCTGCCACTCAACCGATTAATCCAAAAACTTGAGCGAATCGTCTAAAAACGTGTCTTCCTCCTTTTGCTACTCTGTCAATTTTCATGTGTAAATATTGAGTTAATCCGCGCGGTAGTAGGCCGTGACACAGCAACAAGCCGACGTTGTCGAGGAGTGTCAAGAGATTTCCTTCTTCACTCGCGCACCACTTATTAAACCGAGCTGTGCTCGAGCTGCTGCTTGCGCTAGTCGAGACTAGCGGCAGTCTTGCTCGCGACTAGCAGCGGCTAATTACAGGTGAGATACATTATGACGGCGCGGCGTTGTAAATAATACCCGCCAGACTTTATACACTGCAAGTCAAGCTCTCTGTGCATGTAAACATCATCTCAGCTCAAGTACTTTACATCGATCCACCACCGCATGCTCTATTACTGCAGATAGCTGAAATATTTGTAAGAATTGCGCTATTAATGATTACATACACTAGATTGGCGGCAAAAAAATATTGCCAATTTTCAAATCGTCATAACTCGGCGTGTTTTTGATCAATTTGACGGAAAGAAAGTTTCAAATGTTAAATTTAATAGCACAGTCAATCTAGGTTTAACACGAAAATTTGTGAAGTTAAAAATTTGTATACATGTTCTATTTGATGTCCTAAACAACATATCAAAAGTCCCCAACTCTCTCCCGTCCGCATCCCTTATTTTTTAAGGGTTGAATGTGTACATTTTTAGTTTTTTGCGTTTATCTCATAAATGGTCAATATTACGAAGAAAAATGTTATAAATGAAATTGTAGATAATTAAAAAAAATTTACTTTTTGAAAATATATCCGAGGAAAATGAAAGTCATAAACTTAAAGTCGATATTTGTACACGTTAAATAATTACAGTCGATTTAATGACATGATTTAAAGACATATAGTATATGAAAAATACATTTTTCTACGACCACAACGGAAAATTGCACTTTTCCCATGATTTACATTCATTTATTCATTTCTCACAGTCGTGGGATAAAGTGTGAGAAATAATTTCTCACACAAGTTGCCAACTGTAATATAATGTGTATGTGTATGTATTTTTAGGTTTATAAATTACAAAATATAATTTTATAATTACTTAAATGTTTATATAATAATATCTCAATATTTCATACGAATATTATAACTAAACTATAATAATATTTCAAAATATTGAAATCTAATTTTCGCTTTTACATTTTAGAATTTAACTGTTGGCAAGATTGTTCTTTTAAAAAAAATGAATTATTTATCTTACCAAAGAGTGTGTCGTAGAAATAGTATATTGTGCAACTAGTGCAGAAACACTTATGTGATCACAGCCCTCGACTTCGTCTCGTGCTGGAACTCTCACACCTCGTGGGCAATAGGTGCTTTTCTGCACTAGTTGCACAATATACTATTTAATGATTTTCTCGGAAACTATACTACTTACATGAAAATCGCAAAGAACCTTTTTTATAAAGAATTTCATTTTCTACAATTTCATTTCTTCGTTAACCATTTATGAGATAAACGCAAAAAACTAAAAATTTACACATTCAACAATTCAAAAATAAGGGATGCGGACGGGGGAGATTTGGGGAGTTCTTATATGTTGTCAAATAGAATATGTATAAATTTTTTTAGCTTCGCACATTTTCGTATTGGGTTTGGTGGAAATTTTGTATAAATTAACTGGACTACAAGGAAATGCATGCGATCTATCCCCTTAACTCCCCTATGAAAAAAATGTTTTTGTGAAAAAAACGTCCAACTTTGGCGATCTGTACGAAGCTTCAAAAATTTTTCAATTCGATTCACCATTTGAGGATCAAGTTCAATCAATTTCCTGCAAATTCCATGAAAAACGAAGTGTAGAAACAAATAGCGCAATTGTTTCACGTATCTGCCGCACTATTCCTGCATTACCGACTTATCACCCAGCCAGGAAAAGATTCGGATGTGATTTATTTGATCGCCGGACTAATGAATAAACATGCAAAAGGATACTCTGTTTTCAATTACGCCGGCAGATCTAATTCGTGCCTACGTGCCACTCTCTGATGATAATTTAATACATCGCGACCTGAATTATTCTTGGATTAAAAGGATTCGCTGATGGTTTTTCATTTCTTTGTTGAGCTGATGACTCCATTAGGTAAGGGGACCCATTCAACACCAAAAATACAAATTCGTTTACGTACAGAAAAATGTAACATCAGAAAAATTTTGCATTAAAGGATTTATTCGCAGGAAAATGAAAATCTTGAATTTTAGATTCGGCATAAATACAAATATAGAAAGATGCAAATCTATATAAGTTATAATCAAAACCGAGTATGTGGGACTCAAGTATGGTATTGGGTTGTTCATTTCGTTCAGTTCAATCTGTATCTCCTTGTGTTGAATTTGACAGAAACAAACTAGTTTTCTGGATTTGCATCTTCCGGTGTTTGCGTTTTCCTATATTTGAATTTATGCCGAAACTAAAATTCTAGATTTTAATTTTCCTGTAAATGAATCCTGTAAATGAATTTTATTATGCATATATTTTCTAGATTTGAATCTTCTTGTGTATGAATTTTCCTGTGTATGAATGTTCGAGAATTTTATTTTTTGGTGTTGAATGGCTTTCCGCAAACTATTATTTTCTAGATTTGCATCTTCCTGTGTTTGCATCTTCCTATGTTTGCATTTATGCCGTATCTAAAATTCTAGATTTGAATGAATCTTTTGATATATATTTTCTAGATTTGAATCTCCTTGTGCTTGCATTTTATTGTGTATGAAAATTCTAGAAATTTAATTTCTGGTGCTGAATGTCTTCCCATTTTGTCCGAAATTTAAAAGAATGGTACGGACAACGGACATAATTAAAGACAAGAACAAGAATTTTCGATTCTCGTAAAGTGTTTTCGTCTCTTGAATCCTCGAGGAGAAATGTATCATAACTACAAACAGATAGAGCAGGTGGGACTGGGAGAACATGCATTGTGTGTGTTTGTGTGTACCGAAGCTGCATAAGCCCTGAGATCAACGAACAAGGCAGCGCTAATTTCATTACTGGGTTTCTTGCAATCATTATGAAGCGAGCGGTGCGTGAGCCCGACTTTTAATTGCGTTATACGTGTCACGTGACGTGGAGACGGGACCCACCTACATTCTATCGATTTATCGGAAGAAAAAACGAGTTGAGATTATCCGAGTTCCATATAAAAGTTTGTGCAGGGGCGGCGCGACGCCCTGTTAAATGGGCCCGAAGTAATTTCGTCAATTTGATCATCGCCCACTGTAAGACACACGGCGCTATCGTTACACGATTCACTGGGCTTATGTCTTCTTTTCATTTCGGTCCGTAACTTTGATTCGATTTAGCGAGCGCCTTTAAACGCTCCGAGTTAAAATAGGTGTAAAATTCTTCTACGGTAATGGCCAACAAATCCCTTCCCGTCTTACAATGTTTTCTTTTTTCACCTGGCTGTCTGTCGTGCCGTTCGCTTTACGACCTATTCAAAATAGATCCTTATTATTACTTTTCTAAAACTTCTTCGTCTGCAATCACGTCGGAACGTCTGCTCGACTCACACCATCTTCCGATTCAATTATCATAATTAAGGGGCCAGTCGCACGCCGATACATGATTCACAGTCGATGATAGCAGATACATCACTTGTTCAATGTATAAAAGAGACGACAAATAATTCTTAATACTTGAGGGTTACACGTGGAAAGTAGTACTAAATAACGATTCAATTTTATTCACGTGTAATATAAATCGTATTCTTTATAAATTTTAATTCATCTTGAAACATATTATAAGTTTTAAAAACTTACTTTCGTAAAGGCTTTAATTTTATTAATGTTGATTTTGATTCTTCGACTAGAATTCTTTCCCAGAGAGCTTTAATTTAATAATAGGTGCCTACTACTATATTTTGTATATAATTATAATAGGTATTTATGTATTAAGGGTGTAAAGAAGCTTTTATGGCGTGAAACATAATTTTGAGCCGAGGGCTAAAAACACGTCAAGAGCAAAAATGTCATTTTGAACATTTCTACTAACCTTATCTATTTGAATTATTTATTTGAAAAAACAATTGACGATCGTTTAAATACAATTTTATTTTTATACTAGAATTCTTTTCCCGAGAACTTTAATTTGATACCACACTAAATAGTATTTTAATAAACTTCACAAAATTGGTCTAATAAAGTTCATTATCGAAATTAAAGTACGCGTTTTATAGCTATTAAGTAATGCCCAGTGCACATGGAGAAACATTTTGACAAGTTTTCTGAAAAAAGTTTCCAGAAAATTGAGATTTTTTTTGAAATCCAATAAATATGTTTATGGTCACATGTCACATTTGACGATTTGACAAATAAGAAGTTAGTTGCACTTCACAACGTTTCCTGAAAACGCCTCATTTTTATAGGCGCCGTTAAAACATTGAAGTTTCCGGTAACTTTTTTCGGGAAACATGTCAAAATGTTTCTCCGTGTGCACTCGGCATTATATAACAAGAATATTATGCGATTTATAATTCCGAGGATGTTGCTAAGCGACTAGGTGAAACCTAGTCTCTTTAAACATCCAAGGGGGCTTAAATCGAATATATATTCACGTTATATTCAAAGCTTAATCGTATCACCAACGACAGCGATGTTAACACAAATCAACAATTTTATCTATCAATAAGTTGACAGTCTGCATATTATAAAAGGTTTTGATGTTATTATGATTGTATCCAGTTTGTTGTATCTAACGTATTAAGTTCGTAACTAATGAATTATAAGTATCTAACGAATTATAAGTAAATAACGTATTATGTTGTTTATATTTATCAATACATGTTGTATATTAAAAGGTAATAACAGTTGATGATACGATTAAGTTATGTAACATCCAGGCAAACTTTTTTTAACCTTGATTTTTGGGTCCATCAAAATCTTAACCTGTCACAAATCACGATTACAATATTTCCTCTTTCATTACATATAAACCACGGAAGTAAAAAATCCGCCTTGTGTAGTGCTGTTTTCATGACTTATTTAAGGGGTTCGTCTGGTAGTTAATTTTTTTTAAACAGAGGTGTGCGCGTCTCATGATCATTTGGTATTTAGAGGTTTTTCCTTTATTTACAACATATGAACATGTCACCAGAAGATATTGGAAGGTTTCTCTGTTTTTATTTTTCTTCTTCAACTTGATTTTGGAAAAAAATTCTAGATTTTTTTATCACCTGGCTGTCTGTCAAACAAAAGCTATTTTAAATTTCTGAAAACAGAGGGACATTAATTGAACCTGTCTTAACAAGAAGATTTTTTTATTCGTCTGTGTTATAAATTAAATGAGATATGAAGGACAACGATGCTGTTTTCGCTGTTGAAATTGTAGATTCTCTAGTTAGCCAGTACATTCTATGCTCAATTTTCTTTACTTACATTTTTTGTTCGGTTGACTGCAAAAAGATAGACTTGACGTCACCTGAAACCGCCTCATTTTGAAATGACGACTTGCGTTCAGGAGTTCGTTATTTTCCGAACGCGCCTCTTAATGTACAAAGTTATGTGCAGAAATTTGTACACGTTTACGTGAATCGTTATTTCTATGATTAGCCTTACGTGAATTTGATCGTGATTTGGTGTCGACAGTGTAGTAAGACGGTCAGTAGCCGTTGGCGGTCCCCAGCCGCGGTTAAGACAACAACACAGTGATCCTCGGCCCGGACCCGGGTTACACAAACGGAGCGCTTGCCTGCCTGGCTTCTCGCCCGTGTCAACATCCACCGCCCCAGTTCATAAACGTATTATTAGGTCCCGCAGGTTGTTTACAACCAAATCTTACATTCTACACTTCATGTCTGAGCCACTACTTGCTGATCGTGGAACTAAACTATTTTAAAAAATATGATGTGGCCAGCACACAACCTGCCGCCATATCTAGATTTATAAAGTATAAACAGAAATGTATATGTACAATCCGGTGCCCATTTAAAATTATACAAATAAAAATCTGACGTGGCCATCACACAACCTTCCGCCATATCTAGACTTTAAACAGAAATGTATACGTACAATCCGGTGCCCATTTAAAATATACAAATAAAAATCTAAAATATTCAAACACAGAAATTAGTATCACCTGAATCAAAAGATTCATTCACACAAAAATTCTTCTGTGTTGAAGCAATCCTCCGTTCAGTTACTACATTTATGGCCATTTGCACGAGTTCTTGTTAAAACTGATGGTTAGCTGACAATAGGTTAACCTTAACTACTGGTTAAATTTTATTTGCATTGCACAGCATAATTTTAGGTCATAGTTAAGTAAATCTATAAATATTAGAACTATTTATTTTAGATCAAAAAATGAATGATATTCTAGTGATGTTTTAAAGAAATATAGTGAATTTTGCAATATTATGTGTAGCTGTTAGAATCGTTTTATTCTGTCGGAATTCTGTATACAAATACAAAATGTTATCAATTTTAAATATAATTCAGTTTGGTTTGACATATAATTATTGACAGATGAAAATGACTTCTATAACAAGTAAAGCTGGATTCAGAGATTGCGTAGTAAACACAGCATAGAAATACACAACACAGGAAAACACAAAAACATAGAACCAATTCAGAGATAGCATAGCGTTACTATAGTCTAAAATTTGGCATAAAATTCGTAGGTATAAAGTGACATTTTATTTCATCGACGAGCAAAAGCAAAAAGGACAAACAATAATAGTGATGGACATTTAATTTGAACATATTTAATGTGTATAACATTATTTTGTTATCATTATTGTGTGTATCAATATATAAAATACTTCAGTTCAGTCTAAAACTAATTTGTTAAACGTAATCTAGCAAATAAAATCATAAATATGATTAGCTCATTTTATCTATTCGTCCTGGTCATGGTAATCTGCGCAATATAAGTAAAAAATATCAAATATCTCGACATTATCGTCGAAATTTGTAGGTTAACTTCTAGTTATTCACTTAAACCCTACAGAAATCCACTAGTTAAAATTAACTAAAAGTTAGACTGTTTAACCACTAGTTAAGAACCTGTGCAACGAAGTTTACAACATAACCAACACTTTAACTACAGGTTAGCGCTAAACCGAAGTGGTGCAAATGGCCATTAATAGCTTACTTATGACTTATATAGCGCTAGTATGCCAACTTGTCACCCGTCACACCTGTCAATATTTTTTATGCAGAAACAAAAATCAACCGAACATGGATTACAAGATTTCAACGTTTTATTTGATAAATTTATTTTTTAAATTTTACTGCAGTTCTTTAATGCTACCAGATAAAGACAATTTTTTTATAACGTAAATTGCAAATAACTTTTCCTCTTATTCTTATTACAAATAAATACTATATTTATACAAATTTATAGAAATTTTTGACACTTAATCTTTTCAATCTTCAAAAAATATCACTTCCGGTGAAGATATTTGTACCAAAATCTAATGAACTCTTTTTATTCGTATACAATTGTAAAATACCAAATATCAAAATTTTTGGGTAATTCGTATTTGAGTTATCCGACAGACGGCATCGGCCCGGACCACACACATACACACACACACACACACACACACACACACACACATACACACATACATGCAGACATCATCGGGAAACTATCAAAAATGAGTTGTAAGGACCCTAATTCGTGCTCATCCACTAAAAACTCACTACCCGATTTTTTTTGCATGATTCCAATACCTTCCTTTACAGGTAAGCGGAAGGTAAAAATCTAAAATATTCAAACAAGAAAATATATTTGTACCAAAATCTAATGAGCTCTTTCAATTTGTATACAAATGTAAAATACCAAATATCAACATTTTTGGGTAATTCGTATTTGAGTTATCCGACTTCCAGGAATCCGGCCTTGACCACACACATATACACACATACATACACACATCATCGTGAAACTATCAAAAATGAGTTGTAAGGATCCTAATTCGTGCTCATCCACTAAAAACTTACTACCCGATTTTTAGCATGATTCCAATACCTTCCTTTACAGGTATGGCGGAAGGTAAAAATATAAGAGCAGATTTCGCCAAGAAGTACTGAATTGTTCGTATATACTCGGTATAAAGGCAACGTTACTCGGTGCCACGGTGCCAGTAACTCGTACAACATGATATTTTCTAGCGGTCAGAATGTGTAATGGATCTAAATTTCTTTGACTGTAT
This sequence comes from Agonum fuliginosum, assembly GCA_947534325.1. Lineage (NCBI taxonomy): Eukaryota > Metazoa > Arthropoda > Insecta > Coleoptera > Carabidae > Agonum > Agonum fuliginosum. The sequence goes on from OX384029.1 coordinate 42,957,583, forward strand.
CAGATTGACACTGATTTACATGTAAAAATACATTTTAATACTATAAATAATAACAAAAATTGTAATTTTGATATACATGGTGTAACCCAACCTGGGCATTGGACGCACAAATCATGAAACAAAAATAATTTTGTTCAAATTCGAAAATTAAAAAAATGTGTCCAAGCAAATGAGACATTCTGTAAGTACCTACCTACAAATTTCATTTTTTCCTGTTATTATTACATTAATGTGACAGCCAGTACTACCCAAAATATTGTTTTGCAAACTACACTTGATCCGCCCTAGTGTCCACTCCTGTCTTATATTATACTTAGTGGTTTAGCTACAAAGCAAGCAACTTGTTCAAGTAGCTTCCTGAAATCGTAGTGTTTATAGCAAGGGGAGTATATTAAAGTTTGTTACTAAAAACAAACGATAGTGTCTACACACAAGTTTAGTTGACAAGTAGGAGGGGAAATTCCACTTGCTCCAGTAAATATTGACTGAAATCGTAACAAAAATCAATGATGAAATTTAGTGCTAAAATATCTGTCTACAACAAGCAAGTACTAAAATCCAAAGTTGGATTTTTGTGACTTGAAGAAGTTTATGAATATCTGACTAAGTATGCATGGAGATTTTAATTAATTGTGCAATGGCAAGAATAGTAAATTTATAAATTTACAAATGCAAACTTTTGGATTCAAAACCTGAAAACTAAAATTGCGAATTTTTAAAAGATTCTTTCAGTTCCGCGTTAAGTAAGTTGTTGTGAATCAGTCTGTATATATTACAAATCAAAAAGCTGTACATTTGACGCAGTGGGCTGAGAGCCAATTCATTAATGAAGTAATTAATTAATGTGAATATTATTTATGTACTGTGCTGCGCTGCGCTCGGGAGCGACAACTATGAGCAAGGGAAGAATAATTCTCGTTCTCGGCCGAGTATAAATGTTGTTAAAATTCGCGTTTCCTTTGAGTAAAGTTCGGCGAGGCCGCACAGCCGCTTTGAACCTCCAACAAAGTTTACACAAAGTTGTAAATTATAACTCCTCATTGTGTATAATGGCCGCCACTCAATGTAATAATCATCTTAAGAGAAAATTGAAAATATCCTTGCTAGCAAGAAACATTCAACGCTAGAAAATAAAAGTCTGGAATATTCATATTCAGGAAAATGTAACAAACCTAGAGAAGTTATAAAATACCTGCATCAAAAGATTCATTCACAGGAATATTCAAATTTAGAATTTTAGATTCGGCATAAATGCAAAACAAGTATGTAGGGCTTAAGAATGGTATTGGGTTCAACATAATTGAGTATGTCCTAGTGTTAAAGAGACAAACGTAGAAGAATTCAAATTTAGAAATCCAGTTTGTCTCATTAACATAAGTGGGATACACAAATTAAATCGGACTGAACTAAATGAACAACCCAGTAACACATACTCGGTTTTGACTATAAATTTTCTACAGTTAAAGTTTACAGAATACAGAATAAGTAATACAGAATAAGTAACCGGTTACATTTTCGAGTGGGGCGAATAAAAAATAACAGAGCTTGTATGAAAATAATAATGAATGTAAACGGGGCAAAAGAAGTGTGTCAGGATAGACATGTTTGTGAAGTGTTTGATGAAAATTTGTGTTGATGTGTTTGAAATTAAAACAACTAGGAACATGATCTTTTCTAGCGGTTAGAATGTGTGGTGTCTCTATGGAGTTGCATTTTCCTATGTATGAATATTCTAGATTAATTATATTTTCTGGCTACCTCATCTCATTCACATAAAAATTCAAATCTAGAATTTTAGATTCGTCATAAATGCATGAACACAGGAAGATGCAATTCTAGAAAATTTGTAGTCAAAACCAAGAAAGATCTTGGGTTGTTCATTTATTTCAATTCAAGATATTTTGTGTACCCCACTTGTGTTAAAGAGACAAACTAGTTTTCTGGATTTACATCTTTCTGTGTTTGAATTTATGCTGAATATAAACTTCTACATTTAAATGTTCCTGTGAATGAATCTATTGATGCAGGTATTTGCATCTTCCTGTGATTGAATATTCTAGATTATTATGTTCTGGTGTTGGTTGGGCACCGATATGATCATATCACTTCTCGCCTTACAATTTAGCAATTTAAAGCATGGCGGGGCTTGGGTCGTATATTTAAATCTCACTCGGAGCATATTGCCGGGATGCGCCATGTTTTGTTCTCGCTACGTGTATTTTATTATGATTTTTTTGTGCGGCGCCGTTAGCAGCCGCAGTTTAACGAACATGGCCTAATAAATCAGAGGAACGTTCAGCGTTCGTACCTTTAAACGCCGCTACTATATTTCAAAATTTATTTCAACAGCGCCGTGTTATCGCGCGCCCAATAACCGCCGCCCCAACCAGCGCGGGTTTGATTACAACTCAGTCTATCTTTCTTATTCCATTTGTCACTAAACCCGCTAAATTTCAAACGAGGGAAAATTCCGAAAAAAAAACCTCAATTTTTTTGGGAATATTTGGAATTTAAAGTGGCAAATCACTGTACATTTTCGTTATAAGAAGAAACAACAATTAATCTTTTATAATATGTACAAATTTCAGCAAATAATTTTTGAACCATTTCGAACACTATATTGCAATTGTAGTTTAACTCGTTATTTGATGAATTATTTTACCCACTTGACAAAATAAAATCACCAGAACATTTCAAGAATGTGAACATCACGCTTGTAACTTGCTATTTTTGTGCATTAACATCCTGTTAATATCCTAGCGATTGCTAATGTCCGCCCTTAGTAACATTATCTATGTAACATCCCAATGTTAACAATTTGGTAATAATGCCAATTGTGTATCCCATGTATTTCTCTGAGATGTTTGTATTGAATATGTAATTTTTGATCGTACTCAGGATGTAGCTAAGATAGACTTACGTAATATCACTTAAAGTACAAGAATAAGATGTTTTTAAACATCCCATGGATGGTCCATGTCTAGTGAATATCTTACATAAAAAAATAATGAAAACTATACTAAAAAGGCTCCAATAGCAGCAATTAATTTAATTTGTTTAGGTTAAATATTTAATTATTTTATTAATACGAAACTGAAGTGTACATTTCTATATTATTTATAAACGATGTATACTATACAGATATTCCACAACTTAGGACAAAAAATTAAAGGGTATATTCTGTACGACGTGCTGATCTTGAAACAAAAAGAATTTTTAAAAAATTCGCAAAGTCAAGGGTAGTTTACTTGACGTGTGTACATTTTAAGTATCACTGATTTGATGGTATATTTGATATCTTGACATTTATTAGTATTAGATATTATACAAACAATTACTTTTATTGTAGAAGATTTTGAAAAAAATTATTAAAAATTACTACTGACCAGTGGGAAAAAATATGTTTGCTTGAAATACGATGCAATTTTTTGCTAATTTAAAAAAAAATCTTGTTGTTTCATGATCAGAACGTCGTACAGTATATATTCTTTAATTTTTGGTCCTAAGTTGTGGAACAGCCTGTATACTGCTGGCTTTATGCAGCAACTAAATTATAAAATTTATACATAAATTGAACTACGAGTAAGAAGTTGAATATTAACGATAGTTTAGTTTGTTAATATAGTTGCATAAACGATTATATAGGAAATAACTTTTTAAATTTTATTGCATAATATAATTATTTCTTAACTTAGCTGTCGTACTATACATGTACAGCAATTATGCTTGACGAAATTTACATTAAGGCCCTCAAATTTAACATATTAAATGCTCAGTCATCTCATCACAATAGATATAGCTAAACGGATAGGCATTTCTTATTGAGGATTCTATTTTACTGGGTCCGAGTTAATCATGTAGGATGGTTCCATCAAAAAATAAAAATTTTATTGTACGAACAAAGATTAAATTTTCCCATGAGTTTATTTCCACCCAAAAAACTATTTTTTCCCGGGAATAAACCGTGTTTTTTCTTCTTCGCATCTCTAGCATGCCACGCGTGATAAACACTGTGATCTTCTGACTTAATGTTATGTGTAAATTAGGGAAAACAGTGTTTGAGCGTTTAGGAAATATGCTCAACGCGATCAATTTACATATCTTTGTTGAGCGGGGCCGTATCTCCCGTTTTATGTGTGTTTCAATATTTAAAAGTTGTTGCCGAGTATCTTGTTAATGCGAGCACAACCCCCGGCGAAATCTGATTACTCATCGGGCGACGCGAGGCGAATTTCTAATTTTTCTCCGGCTTGAGTTGCGTCTAGAGTTACAAAAATCCTGGGAAAGAACCCGGAGAAACCGGAATTTTGGAAAAATTGGCAGTTTAAAATAATTAGTGAGTCTATTGTGCCTAATTTAAATTAGGATTTAGGATTGTTACTAGCTACATCGGTAGTAATTTGAATTATGGGCAGTTATATCTAGATTCATTAATTTTAGCATAAACTTCTTTAGGTTTTCATTCATGGATGAGATGTTAGGTGGCGTAGATCGATTATAGGTAAATGTTGAATGTTTGTAAAGATTCGTGTTAAGTTTTTGTTTTAAAGGGGGTGCGTGCCAATTCTATTTTGGCCTGATTTTATGTATGTATGTTTGTATAATACTCTGGATTCTAGATAAATCTTTATATTATATAAATAACCGAATCATTTACATTATCTGTTATGATATGTTAAGTTATCTATACCGGGTGTCCAAGAAATTTCATAACGATTGCTTTAAAAGTTATTTCGAGCGTACCATTTATTTGGTATCCCGGTATATTAGAAGGATATTTAAAAAAAAATTTAATAAGTTTGAAAAATTAAATTTGATATTATTTCTAACATTTTTTTTATTCTGTGGTAAAGAAATGATAAACAATTCTAAAATACTTATAAAAAACTCAAATTCACAATATATAGTAATTTCATAAAAACTGGAGTGTACTTCTATATACATATTGTTTAACTTTTTTTTGTATTAAAATGTAACAACCAGTGGTACCCAAAATTATATTGTTTTGCAAACTACTGTTTATTTTACGAATTTCAACAAAATTCTTTTTCTACGCCTGCTTCTGAAAGTTCGCGTTTCTACATTGTTTTTAATGTTAAAAGCAGCTGTTTGTCGCAAGTGTGTTGCAAAGTACCTAAGTGTGTGACAAAGTACTTTGTTGCACACTTATTGGCACTTTTCAACACAGTTTTGCGTTTTTTTGAATGTCCATTGTTTTCGCAACAACATTTCTATTTCACAAAAATTTAATAATTTGACAGTAAATGTCAAAAATTAATGGTTATTTTTGTATTTTTTAACTTCCTTGTTTTGCAGGAGTAGAAAAAATAGTGTGTATAACACGTATTGGAAATATTTTGTCGAACTTAAACGATTGCAACCCTCCCTTCGCTCGGGCTGCAATTTTCGTTCGCGTTCGACAAAACTATATTTTCAGAACTTGTTATACAAATAACTATTTTGATTAATGATCAGTGCGTCCAATACTATACTATACACCCTTAAATTTTGTTACACAGGTTGGGTTACATCCTGTAAATCAATTTTGCTTGAAGATTATCAAATTTAACAGACCTAATTTAGACTTTATGTTACACTCTTATATTGTCGGTCAGCTCAGCACAATAAATTATATTAAACAAATATTTATTGTTGATTATATAGGGTAAAGCAAAAATTTGAATTTCTCCAATTCTTCCAGGAGTTTATTTCCACCCAAAAACAGTTTTTTTCGCAGGGAATCTTCGCATCTCTAGTTACGTCACAGTGAGAGACCGTTTCAAAGCTGAAACTTTGTGGCAGTTTCGCTATTCATAATTCCCTCGGTCATAACATACGTGGTCAAAGGCCATCAGTCCTGATTGCACACGTGGAGTCTCCGGCGTCATTCAAGTCGTCTTTCATCTCTGTGAACAGCCCGACCGCAGCGCCCTATCGATGCTGCGGTTTCTTGCCGAACTTGTGATTAAAATACGCTAAATCTCTGTTTGCATTTAATCAGTCATCTACTCATTTAGCTCGCGCTGGATAACAAGAAGTTGCTGGAACTTTCTTCGCATACAAACCTCAAGAATAATTTCTCGTAGAGCAATAAGGGCGCGGGTATGGCCGACGTCTCTACTTACGAATCGATTTTCTACGTACAACTATACATTTGTGTTATTATATTGTGATTAGGTTTAGACGTTAGCTGTGGATGATTTTAATACACGTGAAATTAAAATTAGGTTCGGATTTGTATGATATAATGGAGAAAGAGTAGAAAAGCTTGAGAAAACACCAGAAAATTGTCATACACAGGAAGATGCTAAACTATAGTTGATTCCACGTAAGTTTGTAATTGCGCAATAATAGACGGATGATTTTGTACGACAAACGTAAATGTAGAGGTTTCTTTTGTTACCGTGGTTATAACCTATTTAAAATAAATAATTTAGTACTTCCAACCTACTACGTTAACATTGGCATTGTGGCGAATTTTCAATAGTGAAGATGCCTAAGAAATTATCTGAAAGGGCCAAAACCATGGCATTATCTGTTATACGATTTTTTTATGCCGAAAAAGCAAATAATGGACCCTATTTCTGCAAGTAAGGAGGTAAATATTTTTAAATAAAATTGAGGTTATGTCACAAATTATACCTGTGTAAACGATATAATGTTGCGCAATCACAAACTTACGTGGAATCAACTATAGAAATACCTGCATCAAAAGATTCATTCACAGGAAAATTCGAATCTAAAATTTTAGATTCGGCACAAATGTAATTACAGGAAGATGCAATTCAAAAAAATCTGATGTGGACAGCACATAATCTCCCGCCTTGACACTGTAATAGGTAGGTTTTCTTAAATTATAATTTTATATAAATTTCATAATTCACTAACTTTAAAAATGTTTATAGTACCTACTTAGTTCTTTAATTAGCTCTTTGTAGATAAAAAATTAAATTTAATAACCTTATTACATTACGTCCAGTTAATATTTATACATTTCTTTAAAAATGGTGCCACAAACATTTCAGAAATTGTGTACCTATGTACCTATGTACCTATGTACGTCTGTTCATCTGTCAAATTGACATTTTCATTTTGTGATTTACAAATCGTAGGAAAAATTAGGTACATATTTTTTGAAAAATAACTTTCCTTTATTAGTGAGAGATATAGAAAAGTTGTTAAATAACTATATTGTAATGTGCAATTTATTCTTTAAAATGTCCTATCTATTGCAGAATTTCCCATATTTTTTGGCAAATGCTACAAGAAAATCTTAACATCCTTTCCAATTAGAATACACATGGAAATACCAAATATAAATTTTGGGTAATTCGTATTTGAGTTATCCGACCTCCAGAAATCCGGCCCTGGCCACATCCATACAACACACACACACACACACACACACATACATACATACATACATACATACATACATACATACATACATATAGGCATCATCGTGAAACTATCAAAAGTGTTGTAATTGTAAGGACGTTAATTCGTGCTCGTCTACTTAAAACTCACTACCCGATTTTTAGCATGATTGCAATACCTTCCTTTACAGGTATGGCGGCAGGTAAAAAATAGCTGGAACTGAACTAAATGTACTACAAAACAGTACCTACAGTTTTGACAATAACGTTTCTAGATCTGCTTGTGTTTACATCTGCAATTTTAAATTCGAACTTTTCAGTGAATGAATATTTGAATGCACGAATAAAATTTTGTGTGTTTTAATTTCTGGCGTGGAAGCCATTCCCATTAAGTAATATAGTACGTAATGCACTGATCAGGATTCATGATTCAGGACGGTAAGGGATATCAGCGCACACAGCAGGAGCCGTCTGACGGCCAAACTCTCGTCCCAACCAAAAACGATAACACACGAGTCTGGCTTGTTGATGTTGGGCTGCGCTGGGAAGTCTGTGCGGCCTCATTACTTGAAACCTCACAGATAATATATTGCAGGAGATGTTGATGAGTTTGCATGCCCGCCCTCGCCTCTCCCCACACTTGCTCTTTATTACACACGCCGCTAGTCGGCGCTAGTCTTCTACACATTGTATTAAATTTTACAGCAGCGCATAACCGCGCGACTTCACCTGAGCCAGTCTTCCAGCCCCTTTAAGACGCTGTTGCTCCCACCGCGATTAAAAATCACCATAATAAAACCACCGAGAACAGTGGCGAGGGCCTGTGCGCTAAATTTTTAGGGGCTCCATTTCATTACGGTTTTGCCGAAGTTCTAGAATACTCTCGATTTTACTTTTTTTCTATTTCACGCTTTTCCCACTACTACGGCTGTCTGAGACCAGTCCGAAACTCGTACTTTGCCGCATCCTAATCATTTTTAAGTTGAAAAATCCTGTAAAAGTATTTTCGTTGCGAGTACTGTCAGATTATTATTGACTTCGGATAATGTTTCTATAAACATTTACTAGAAAAAGAATGGATCTACAGATGTGCCTTTATTAAATTTTAAAAATTAATTTATTTCATGAGATATAGATAACCGTGTAAAATTTGCATAAACTGGAATTTCTTTCTCTATAAAATCCTTGCTGAAATAAATTTTTAGCATTCTTTTACTGGCTACAAAATACTCGCTATTTTATGTTGGATTTTAGGAGGTAGACGGGCCCCTTAAGTAAATTTTAAATGTAATACTGGCACTGAGCTCATAATATCGGCCCAGGAAAATGACTGGCTACAGATTATGTACTTCTGTAGAATTATTGTTTAGAATTGTAGAAATCGTACAAAAAGTGCAAAGCGCCGCAGACGAATTTTTTTTTAGTTAGAAATTAAACGCTTTCTTAAAATTATCTATATTCTTAACAGGAAGAAAAACTGCATTTTACTCCGTTACCATGCTAGAAATTGTTATTTTTATATACCTACCTAACAATATTTCTGGTGTGGATAACGATAGAAGTTATTTCTCATAACTTATAAAACTGTTGGTTAATGTTAAATAGTACTTACAGTTTTTCATTACTTATTGCCTACTGTTAAGTATTTTTAGGTTTGTCTGATACAACAAAACTTCGTCAAAAAATAAGTAATATGTAATATTTATTTTTGAACCGAAACCCGAAAAAACCTAAAAAAATATAGGTTTTCGAACCCATATATTTTAACCTACTTGATCCTTAACCCAAACCTGAACCGATATTTTTTGGACCGAACATGGACTACAAATAAATCTCGATCCAGGACCCTGCTATAAGCACGCCTCTGATCAAGAACAAGATCAAGAACAAGACAGTCAGCCGTAATAAAAATTTAGAAATTCAATATCCCCATTGAATCTTTACAGGCGGCGGTTGTGGTGTAAAGAGAGACGACTACTCGACATTGTAATGTATTCAAGACGAGCGAGAGAGACTAGCGCAGGGAATCACCGGGCAAACACGGCGAGAAAACGAGCGCGACTTCCTTAGAAATTACCAGACACAATATTCAATTGTATTTGCTATTCGGGATTTAATTAAAATCAGAAATACACCCGCGGATATCAATTGAATCGGGCGGCGAGACACGCCTGTTTAAGGACGATAATCCCACATTGTTTTAAAACGACGCCGCACGCTGCGGATGAAAGTGGGGAGAAGCAGCAGGAGCAAAAGAGAAAAATCCCTCGTGCGGCGTGCCGGGACTATATGACCGCCACTTGACGGTTTATAACTGAAAGAAGTGGTTTCCGCTCGATTACGTAGCTACATCGACCACTACAAAAAACCCGACCGACCGCGCTCCTCCCAGGTCAACACGCTTTATGACTCAATCATCCCATCAAGTCACAAATTCATCTGATTTAGATCTTTTATCTTTTAAGATTTGGATCTGTGATCTTTGGTCTTCAAAAAGATTAGATTTTTCACTAAGGCCTGTTTTACATTATACTTTTTTCGGCTAGAGACTGGAACTAGATTTTACAAACTGTTTCTGACTTTTTATATCCAAGTTTTGTCCTAGTTTCTTGCTCAGCCGGTAATCAATGTTATCAATATAAAATTATTAAACCGTAATATTGACATTTTGTTATTAATTAGAAATATGAATGTACAATGTAAATTACAAAAAATCATTAAACATTATGAAATATAGTTGCAATACGAAGAGAAAAACGCGAAATTGTAAAAAATAATAATATAAGTACTTAATTTTTCATTTAAAACAATACCTATTGTGATAAATTAATTCTCGTCTCGTCTCAAATTTTCGAGGCAAGAAATTTAAGTATTGTCGTCTAGGTCATTTCTCAAATTTTTTTGCCATTTATTTAAGAAGTTAGAAGTATAAATTAAAGAACATTTTTGTACATTTCTGTTAAATTTTCACACTATTGTTTTAGAAATAAAAATATTTATCAAAATGTTACGAACAAAATAAAATATTTTTTCCACATTTTCGAAAAGAAATTTGAATTTAGAGAATTTTCTCATCTCGTCTTGAAAATCCGAGAAGATGAATTAATTGGTCCAGGTCTCCAAATTTCAAGACGAGATGAGAATAAGACCAGAAATTTATCGGCTCGGCGGCATCACAAATTAGGAATTATTTATCGAAATATTTTTGTAAAGCACTAATTCCGGTTTGTCGATTGATAACTAAATTTAATGAGTTCTTAATATTCATATTAAAACCTTACACACATACATCATCTCGAAAATATTAAATTTGTTTTCTAAGGACCCTAAAACATACTTATCCACTAAAAACTCCCACTCGAAAATTTTGACCCGTCACAATATGGAAAGGTACAAAGATTTATAGTCATAAATATTGATTTGATCATATTAGACGTGAAGATCTTAATCTCAATCTAGACCCCGTTAAAAATGGTTATTACTATCGGCGCCTGTTTGAGTAACGTTTAGTTTGTCCCAAGTGGGCGGCCGCTAGTCACTCAACCTTCAATTGCAAATAGCACGAATTATAATTTCGATTATCTCCGCGGCAAATTGCATCGAACGTGTCACGCCACATCGAGATGTTTGGAGAAGAAAACGCCACGGAAGACTCATTTATTTCCTTATAATTCGCGATCGCACCGCCGGGTCCAAATCAAGTGATCACGCGACCCGGGGATTGTAATTACCAACCTACCAAACACAAATAAAACCAAAGAAATCCACTCTGTTCTGATGCTTATCTGCGCTATACACCCTACAGTTTCATTATTACACAAACAAATCAAATCAATCCGCAATAAAGCGCACTAGCGTAATAAAACGATGAGTTCGGCCAAATAAAACAATTAAATCGTCTTCTCGATGGCCAATAGACGTGGAGTGAACGAGATTTATTAAGAATTGATTAGGGATGCGCTGTATAACCGAATAACGAATATTCGATATGAAATTTCGACCTAATCATTCTTGCACAAGCATTAGGTATTAATATAAAAAATCTGATGTGGCCAGCACATAATCTCCCACCTTGATAATTCGGGATTAAGAATATTTCGTTTATTTCAAGCGATACAGAAAATGTTTATAAACAAAAGTTAAATTAGATAAAAAGGCTCATAACATGGTCACAATAAAAATTTTGTATCACTTCCGGTTTCACCGGCAATGGGTATAACTTTTAATCTAGCATAGGGAATCGGTAATATCATTTTTTTTTGAAAGAACATAAAACAAACTTTACAACGATATCATACTTTTACTTGAACCATTTCAAAATAACGGCCAATGTTCTTTAAAATATTTACCAATACAAAAAAATCTATTAAAATAACACATGGCAAACTAAGAAAGAAACAGAAAAATTTCGTTCTGTCATTTCATGTACCTAGAAGTAATTAATTAATTGTTGTAATAGTAAAAAAAATGTTCATAGTGTACCATGTTTTATTTTATACTAGATTAAAAGCTGTACCCAATTCCGGTGAAACCGGAAATGACACAAATTTTTATTGTGACCATCTTACGAGCCCCTTTATCTAGTTTAACTTTGCTTATAAACATTTTCTGTATCTCTTGAAATTCAACAAGATACTGGAATTTCAGAAAAGTAGAATATTAAGTTGTACTTTATTTTATTGTTAAATACTACCAGTTTCAGAAAATTGTATTTAAAATTATACCCATAGATTACAATTGCAAAGATTGTCAAAAATAAATAATGTACCGATTTATTTAAGGAAAACTATATTAAGCTTCAAAAGTACTACTTCCGGTTGGCGGATTTCTACCAAAATCCTATCCGATTTCAAGATCCTTATTAAAATCTTTAATATGAAATTTTGTTATTAAAGATTTTATACTTTTTAAGTTATCGTGGACGAAAAATCGTCACATACATCCATACGCACACACACAGCCATCATCGTGAAAATAGTAAATTCGTAGAGACTCTTTTTATTCGTATCGAATATGAGGCGAGAGGTAAAAATGTACATTTTTAGTTTTATAAATATCAAACAATTATGGTGTAATAAGAAACAAAAAAATGTTAATAGTACATGAACTAGAATTTAGGCTAGTTCTGATATAAAATAGTAATAACCGAATAAACGAATCTCAACACTGCTGCTCCAGAAACCGAATGCACCGAATGAACTGAACACCGCAGCAAAACCGAATATTCAGCGCATCTCGGGATCGATGAAGACTGCCGCGCGTATAATGATCTAAAAAGCACACATTTTCTCTCTATTAATATTTAGTAATTAATTTGGGGTGGCGCGATAGAGCGGCGGTTGCGTGGCACGGCTCGGTTTTCTTCAATGAAAATTAATTGGCAATATCAAGTGAAAATGGAGGTGGTTCTGGCGATACAATATCGTCCTGTGCTGTGGCTGTCCATGAATAATAAGTCGAAGAGTTAAAGAGCCGCTGGAAATATTCCACCCACGGACTCTTATACGTTTTAATGAACGGTTTAGAACAACGAAGCTAACCGATCCAAAGTCCGGTTATTCATAATTCAAAGCAGCTCACCGCCCTGATCAGCACGAGCACGCACCCTGATAAACACTCACTTTGTATGGGAATAGGTTCAACACCAGACAATCAAATACACAAGAAAATGTGCGTATACATCAAAAGATTCATTTACAAGAAAATACATATCTAGAATTTTAACCATTCAACACCAGAAAATAAAATTCTAGAATTTTCATACAGAGAAAAATGCATACAAACCTAAAAAATGTAATACTTGCATCAAAAGATTCATTCATAGAAAAATTCAAATCTAGAATTTTAGATTCGGTATAAATGCAAACACAGGAAAATGCAAACATAGAAAGATGCAAATCTAGACAAATTATAATCAAAACCGAGTATGTGGGATTCAAGTATGTTTTTGGTTGTTCATTTATGCCTTGTTCGAAATAACGAAAAAAAATTGACAGTTAATTAGGGCGTGGTTTAGAAGTTTGGTTTACACCAAAACATTATTAATGTTTAAAAAGAAGCACTAATAGTTCACAAAACCGTAAGACAAAAACACAAAAATAGACAGGTAAAATTTCAAAATCAACTACAAATAACTCACAGCATTTACAAAGAATGAAATCAGAATTGACAATTATTAACAAAAATTAGAATTGTGTTTGTGAAAATCGTTCTTGGCAACAGCACGTAGCAACCAATAGAATCACAAGAATCTAGCTGCCAAAATTCTTTCGTTATTTCTAACAGGGTATAATTTGTCCCCTTGTGTTGAAATGAAGATTTGCATCTTCCGGTGTTTGCATCTTCCTGTGATTTCATTTATGCCGAATCTAAAATTCTATTTTCCTGTAAATGAATCTTTTGATGAATATAATTTGTTACATATAAATTTTCTAGATTTGAATCTTCATGACCATGCATTTTCCTGTATATGAAAATTCTAGAATTTTATTTTCTGGTGTATTGGCTACCCGCAAACGCCACAAACTAATTAGATTTACATCTTCCTGTGTTTGCGTCTTCCTATGTTTGCATTAATGCCGAATCTAAAATTCTAGATTTTAGTAGGTATTTTATTACGCATATATTTTTATGATTTGAATGAAATTTCTAGAATTTTATTTAGGTGTTGAATGTGAACCCACTTTATACACGTCAAGAGCAGCGCACAGAGCCATTTTTATCAGGATCTAGAAGCTGTCACCGTGCTTTTGATTTCTAAAGATCGTCATTGTAGCGTAAGCCTGATTTGTTGTAAGAATTATCATTCAACACGGAATCCAGTAATAAAAACACCGGCTCGCCGAGAAGTTAGGAGACGAGCAGATGAAATATGCATCTGCAGAGGAGTCGCGCAAGTAAAAAATAAGAAATTGTTCGTAAGTTATGAGTTACGGGCCGTCGTCAGGTGCTTGGTACGTGCGTGACAGATGAATAATACAGGCGGAGTGTTCGTTCCGACTCCGTCCTTCTCTGATCACGAACTTGTAACTTTCCTAGAGAAACTAGGTACAAACTTTTCATATTCGCATGTTCAATAATTCTGTACGTGACCGCCCCCGTCCCGACGCCAACGGACGCTGAATCGTGAATGAGATACAGCGAAATGGTGCAGGACCGGACATACAATCAATCACCCAATACCAACTATTCTAAATACCAAAAATCATTTTACTAAATGTCCCATTTTATTTTTACTTGAAAGAAAATACCGAGAAAATACTAAAGAACATGCGACCTGAAAAAACCTACTGGGTGTTTCCTGAAACAGGTGCACCCTCCCAAAAAATTGTATTTTTAAGTCAATTACATTTATGTTGTAGATTTATAAACTACATTCAAAGGCGCAGTCAACTAAGGTACATAAATAATTAATTTTTATTACTTTCTGTTTAGCCGGAAGTGACATCAACTCCCCTTATATTTTATAAGATTTTGATTCTACATAAAATTCTGAATACAACCATGTATAATAAGCTATTTTTTCGTTGTTGATACTTTCATGCTTCTCAATTTTCAGAAAAATAATCCTGGGGAGAACCAATAAATTATCTCGAACAGCTGAGACGAGAATTCAAAACTATAAATAGTTCTCGAGAAATCGAGAATTCTAGAAACTAAAACTTTGATATTATTCTCTTCTAAAATGTAAAAAAAATCATATTTTACTTTTTGTTTTAGTTTTAATATAAATATTTTAATTTCTAAACAAAGTTTTACATTACACTAAATCTTAAACAAGATATTGTTCAATTTTTGAAACAATAAATTGTGTAGTATCATACAGCAAATTGTGTGAAATATCGCATTGCTCCGTAAATTGTTTGAAAAAATAGATAAACACTGTCAAATTATTATTATATGCGAGCTGTGCAGAATCACAAACTAAATATTGTAGGTAGGTATATAAAATTGTCTCAGTATAAAATAGAGTTCATTAAAAACAACGCAATTTATTGCTCAAGATATTGTTCAATTTATTGCCCAATTTCTTGTACAATATTTAGCGTTGTGAAAAACACAAGAATTGTGTGCAAATTTAATAAAAATGTACAAATTTTTTTTTTTATTAATTAATTTTGATAAAAACTTGAGACTCGTAGATTTTTATTTGTATATTTTAAATGGGCACCGGATTATACGTACATTTCTGTTTATAAGTCTAGATATGGCGGGAGGTGTGCTGGCCACATCAGATTTTTTTAAAATAAAATTTGTATTTTTACTTATATTTTAGACCTAACATTAGGTTCACCGATAAAAATGAGTCTTGGAAAAGAATAATTTCTTATTCATTGATACCTTCAAAACAGCGGATGTTTTTTTAGGACTCAGAAGCATGAAGAATCCTCAAAGATTCCACAAAGAATCCTTGTATGAACAAGATATTAGACACCAATACCAGTGCCAAAAATAATTGAGAAAGGGAAACTTTAAAAAATAAAATTTTGGCATGGTGGAGAAAATAATAATTTATTTCAGATCCATTTGTCACTAACATAAATTCATTACGCCTCAAATAGATTACCTCTCATGATCCCCATTAACCGAAAGTGAAAAAACATTTAAACTAACCGTAAAAAGAAAAAAATTTAATTCGACTGCTTGATGAGAGCTCCATTTGCTTAATAGCCGCGGTCACGAACACTCTCATACTTTCCAGTCCGGCCCTGCGTACAACACAATTGTCTCGTATTAACAGTACACAGTACTCATTTAGGATAATCGTCATTTGATACCTCATGAGTAATGCAGACACACTGGCCAAGTATTGACATGTAAGTCGGAAGTCTGCATTATGTATGTGTGTGAGTGTGCGGGAGAGGATTTTTATTTACGTCCCGGGGCAGCTGATGGGGGAGCGGAACCAAACCGACAATTAAACGGAGTTTAAACGGTCAAGTGATGGGGGTATTAATATTGCACGGACGTTTCAACACTTCTTTCTTCTTTCTGGCCGCTGTGGGTATTGATTCATTTTATAATAATTGTTAATAAAATAATCCTCTACTGCGCCAGAAAACAACCAAAAACATTGTTTATTGTTTTGTTAAATATAATAATCTAAAGATATTGTTGAAGATATAAGGACAATACAAGATGGTAGATGCAGAATTTTAAAATTACGCTTTCAAATCGAAATATTTTATTTTGAATTTTGACAATTACTGTTATTTTGTTAACACAAATATCTTCTATTATAAAACGTATTTAAAAAGTTCAATCTGTTATTTCGCAGATCCAAGCTTTGTTGACTACATATTAAAATTTGAAATTAATTCACTTATAAATAAAAGTGGCACAGTGGCACGCAAAAATCTTCTTTTTACCTCTCGCCTCATATTCTATGAGGTATTGTGACGGGTCAAAATTTTCGAGTGTGTGTTTTTGGCAAATTAGCACGTTTTGGGGTCTTTAGAATACGAATTACACATTTTTGAGATGATATAATTTAGTATTTCGGTATCTTGTAATCCACGATCGTTTAACATTTGTCACTAAAATGAAATTTATGAAATGACAGTGACAGTGACAATAGTAAAATATCGTTTATATCTTCTTCTGCAGTTTAAATAAAATGACTAGAATATATTTGTGAGTAACCTATATATTAAGATAGTATTTGTATTATAAATTAAAAGAAAGTAAGTATGGCGGGAGGTCTTGTGCTGGCCATATCAGATTTTTTTATTTCGACCAGTTTTCGACTTAAAAAAATGATTACAGATTTGAAATGCTCGTGGTCGAATTAGTATATAACCACCAATTCCTAATAATTATTCTTTAGGCTAGAAAATAAGCAAATTTTATCTCTTAGATTTTGTACCATTTTTTAAATACCTCAATAATAATTGTACCCCTTAGAATTTTTTCGTGAATATTTGGATTCCTATATAATTTGACCCGAGGAATCCAGTGGTGAAAAAATAAATTTTCCATTTCGACCTGTTTTCGACTAATATTGGTAAAAAAATTTTCGACTGCAGATTTCAAATCCTCGGGGTTGAATTAGTATATAAAATATGAAATAGTACTAACATAATTAGTACAGTAAAATTAGACGAAAAAACAGCCAAACCCCCAAATCTGAGTGTTTCAAATTGTTTATTACCTTTTGCTGTAAATGTGGTAAAAAGTCTCCGCCGCCAGACTGGCGGGTTTGTCCGAGGGGGAGGGGGAGGTGTTTAAATTTTGGCTAAACTTGGACCTCCAAAATTTTAAAAATTGTATTGTAGATTGAAAATAGTCTTAAGAATTGAATGCTTCAGACCGGAAGTCAATATTTTAATTACAGTCGTTTTTGTATAAAATGACATAAAGTAATGCCATAATTATATTTTTTTAAAGCGTTCCTTTTTCTTTCGGCCGTAACTTTTGAACTATTGATTGGAGAAGTTTTTTTTAATACCAAAATTGTAGGAAATTTTATTCTCTACAATTTTTAATTTAAAATTTTTACTCTACGTAGCACGGTATCAGAGAAATTAGCGAAAAACTGAGAAAACATACGATTTTGGCACCTTTCTCCCTCCCCCTCCACCTCTCCCAAACCGGACAGTCTGGCGGCGGAGACTTTTTACCACATTTGGAGCAAAAGATAATAAACAATCTGCAACACTCAGACCTTTGTTTTTTTGGATTCGGGGTTTGGATCTAATTTTACTGTAATAAATATGCTCTTTCGAGCCGGTCTTTTAATGACATGAAACATTAATGGCCATTTGCACCGCTTCCACTTAAATTTTAAGTGTCACTTAAACGAAAAATATCGAATCGAACTCATGACAGCAATGTTATGTCTACGTTTGACAATTTGATTTTGATTCGATATTGTTCATTTAAGGAAAACTTAAAATTTAAGTGGAAGCGGTGCAACTGGCCATCAATGCCTCATTGATTCAAATTGATAATTTAAAGCTGAACTAAGTGATATTTTCTGTTGTGAACTTGTGGGAAATAAAACGCTGTAAAAGTTGAAGAGTGTCGAGGGAGTCATGCATGTGAAGTAGTGTTCTTCTGTCGTGTGGCGCGACCATAAAATATTCATATTCAAATAAAAACCATGATGATTATTGCGAGGTAGAGGACCGAAAACATAGGTTGCCGTGAGTCCCAGCACCTGTTAGAAAAAATTCGGTAGAAAAACTTTGCTTTTATGTCAGCAAGTAAATAGTGAGTAACAATTTCATTAGAGTGGGACGTATTGCACAAGACATTAAGGTGAATCGATACCAAAATTATGAATTTTAGATTACGTTTACGGCTTGTAACACTTACATAGAGGATACCTAATAGTTATTTACGAACCAAATTCGGGAAGATTTTTATCCCACATGAGCGGTTCATTGAAACACGAGCGAAGCGAGGGTTTCATTTACGCGAATGCTGGAATGGTGTCTTCCCGCAAGAGGTTTGTAGTACAATGTTTTTTTTGTAACGAATAAAACTATAATCAAATAATTCAAGTTGTAGTTGTAGTTTGATCATTAAATTTGAGGTTACGCTGCTTTTTCTATTCACTACTACCGACAGATGGTGTGCTCCACACAAGTTTTATTTTTAAATATTGGCGGTTTTCGGTGGTCTTGAAAATTTTCATTAATTATAATTCCGAGAAGTAACACTTTATAAACTAAATTTTATTATTTTTAAGATGATTTTACTCAGAAAATTAAATTACAAATGGTTCAATACAAACGATATTAAATTTTTACATTATGTAAATGTAAGTTAAGCGGCCCTCTAGATTTTTTCCGGATTCCTACAACAATCTCGATTTTACGTTTTCTTTTATTCCACTCTTCCCCACTACTACGGTTACCTGAAACCAGCCCGAAACTAGTACTATGCCGCATCCTAGCTACGCAATGTCATTTTGAAGAAAAATATTGTAAAAGGGTTTTCGTTGCGAGTAAACTATCAGATTATTATTGATTTCAGGATAATGTTTCTATAAACATTTAATAGAGAATGGATCTACAGATGTGATTTTAAAAATAATTTCTATCATGAGATGAACCGTGTAAAGTTTGCATAAATTGAATTTGTTTTTGAATTTTTCGAAACGTACAATTTTTTAATCAAAATTTTCAAAAGGCACATCTGTAGATCCATTTTTTCTCTATTAAATCCTTGTTGATTACAATTTTACCGTTCTTGTACTGACCACAAAACACTCGCTACGTTAGTACATTTTATGCTGGATTTTAGGAGGTAGACGGGCCTCTTAAATGAAGTGATCTAGTAAAACAGTATGAGAAAATGTAGACATGATCGAAGTGGCAGAAACTAGATTGCGGCTGTTATCAGCAGAACAAATAGAATCATTTAGAGAACATTACGCTCAAGCCAACCCTACTGGAAGATGTGAATTTCACTAGAAATGCAATTACACTCGCGAGAGTGTATGTGCGGTTGCGAATGAAATAAAATCTGAATTTAAAAGGCGTCGGCGCGGGAAATAATAAAGTCATGAAGTGACCGCAACGGAACGCGGCTCGCCTAAACAGTAAACACTTAGAGTAGATTTTCCGGCCGATAGGCGGCTGTGTTTGCAGGCTATGTTAGGCTACGTCTTCACGTAATGAGGCGTGGGTGTTATATCGCAGGCAAGCAACGTAACGTGCATGCCACGGTGACGTTTACACCCCCACCCCCGCCTGTGACGTGCCTGTAAATTAGCTGCCGTAATAAACATTCCGGGCATAAATTACAAACGTTGCAACGATTAATGCGGTGGAGAACTATTTTTTGCAATTTTTTTGGTATAGAATACGTCAAATTGAATATGTATAGGTGTATATTTTTGTTCTATAAGGTCTTCAAGTTTCATATTTCCTTTGTGTGACGACAGCGTGACGTATATGATTCACCGGTCTTCGTGTATGTTTCGTGTTTATGAAGCACTCCAAATGAGAGTCTCGAAAACTTGCCAAGCTAGCGGAGAAACTGTGAACTATATGGTAAATTATTATAAATATAACTGTTGGTATTTATATTATATCAATAAGTTATATAACTAATATTTGCATACCTAATAGTATATTAAAGAACAAGTTTTATAAGACGTTTTCAAATTTAGAAAAACTTGCCTGAGAGCGACTTTAGCCTCAAGCTGACCGTGACCACTTGATTATTTTAAATGTAGTCCTGGTTATAAAAAGAATCTCTCTGTTGCCGCTTTGAAGATTCTTACTGCACTAAGACAAATAGGTTCACTATTTATAATAACATCTACCATTTTTATAATAATTTGGATTGGGAGCAAATCATGTTGAATGATTAAGCAAAATCTAAAATATAAAGCTGAATGTTTGTATGTCTCTGTGTCGGTTTGATTTGTATCTACATCCTACACCGTTTATCCGAAATTTTGCAGGCAGGTCTTTTTTGATTTTAAGGTATAAGGCGAGCTCATGCACCTGACGAACGCCATTTTATGTCACGTGTTCTGTGGGCCCTGCGTCAGATTTTTTTAAAAGGTAAGCGCCATTTACTATTTGAGTTTCGACTTTGAGTTTGATCTTGCGGCTTTTTTGTCAGTTGTGTGGTTTCCTTATTGTTTTGTTGTTGTTTGTTAATTGTTTTTGTTATTTCGTTTACTTGTGGTGTTTTTTGTTATAATTTTGTGTTGTTTGTTGTTTTTGTTATTGACAATGCCCAGTTCTGGAAAGTGCTGTGTCGTGGGCTGTAAGACAGCGTTGAAGCATAGACGAAGGGTGTATATAATACCGGCAGAAACTGATTGAAGAGGTAAATTGTGTGAAAAGTAGTACTACAGACCCATATAACTTATCAAAATGTGACTTTGTTTAGGTCAATTTGATCCAGCGAAAGCTGATCGCCGACAGCGATGGTTGTCAGCGATACGTCGGGATCTTTCCGCCATGGAGAATGCCCGAATTTGTTCGGAACATTTTGTGACGAGTAAGTTTCTAAAGGAATGATTACAGCATTTATTGTATATCGTGTATGTATTTCCATTACAGAACGACCTGTGAACGATCCCAACCATCCAGACTGGGTGCCTTCTGTTGGTCTGGGGTACACCACTTCATCTGAATCTCCGGCTCAACTACTTCAGCATTATCAACAAAAAAAGAGAAGAGAGACAGGTATTATTATTTTTGAATGAATTTTGAGAATACTAATCCAATTTTCTATCACATTTATTATAATGTACGTTCTAAAACTGTAATTATTTTTCATAAACATATACTATGTTTGTCAATGAAAATTAACCAACGGTTTATATATGCGTATATTTTAGTATGACAATTTGTAGACAAATATTATAAGTAGCAATTGACGAATGATTACCCGGTCATATTTACTACGATTTACATTCATGAACTGTACAAACATAAATATATTTATGTGTACTCATGGGATGCTCGAGAAAATTTGACACAATTGATTGTATATTAATTGATGGAATAAAATCAATTTACAAAATTTATTGTTTTCCTTACTTTATCCCATTTCCTTGAATTTTCCTAGAATTAATAAAATCTACGGTAGGTAAGTACACTTATGCATGACACGACAATTGAGAATGAAATGGATTATTGAGAATGTAATATATTATTGTGAATGTGTTTGAATTGTTTGTTGTGTACAAATCAATGTTCAACAACGAACTAAATATCCATATTTCAAAGGCCGCCTAAGAAAACTTTTAAATACCGCCCATTCCGCAGGCCAATCACAGCGAGGGCCCACAGAACACGTGACCTTCGTCAGGTACATGAGCTCGCCTTATTATGTCTGATTTCGATCGGAACATTAGGAATGGGGGTAACGAAACTCAGTATAGTATACCATTGAAATATAATAAGAAAACTATTAACAAAAGCATCATAACTATGGCGATTTTAAACAAGCAAAGTAAAAGATTGCCCACTAGTAGTTTTGCTCGAAATTATACCCACTTGTGGGTAAATTGTTACTTTGCTTGTTGAAAGTTACCATAGTAACGATGTTTTAGGTTGGAACTTAATATTTTTTAACATTATAGTTCAAAGGAATGAGCCACTCGAGAAAATTATTTAACCCAGATTTCGGCCTCATGACTTATTAAAATTTTCCTCGTGGTAATTCCTTACTTTGCCCACTTGTAAAGTAAATAACTATTAAATCAGGTCATAAATTATGTTTAAATTCGTTTGGACTATAAGGGGTGAGGGTAAAACATTAAGATCTAGACCGTTTGTTCGATCTTCATTAAATTTTGCATTTGCATATACAGTCAGATTTAAAATAGCAAATAAATAAAATAATCAAACATTTTTTTGAACAATTCCATTGACGTGGCTGTAAATTAGTCGCCGTAATACACATTCCACACATTTGACCGTTGAATTGCTGGGAAGAGTGAGAATTTTTGGCTTTGTGTTGCATTGAGGTTTGTTGCACTTTTATGATGGCGACAGTTAAAGCGGGTAATAAAAATCCGCTCGGGTATTATGAAGCGGGTAATGTGCAGTGTTTGTGGGTTAATTACGCGAATAAAGGAAACGAAGGCCTCGGCACAGACGCTAGGTTCACTTGTGTCCCTCGACGACGCCCGATGAGACGTCGCGCGACGCCCGTTGTGGCTGGCACGGATATCACCGATATTACTGCTGCATAGCAGCAACACTAGCACTACACTAGACCACCACAGACCTCACATACACCTAACCTAACCAGATCTACATTACAAAAACCTAAACCAAAAACTTAACTAAATGTATACTATATACAACATTCGTACAAGTCGCAGAATTTGGATAAAAATTAAAGTTCATAGGAAACCGATGAAATAACGAGTGTAATAATTGACTGCAAAGTTGACACTAAAACGCGTTAAAATACATTGCGTATATGGAGGTTAGCAGTAGTTTTACTAGAAGATTCGAAAATATTATTTGCGAGACTCGAGAATCGAGAATTTTCCAGGGAAAATCAACGTATTTGAAGCTTTCTGGTAAAAACTTTTTGATGGTGCTATTATCTCAAATTTAATGATTTTTTAAAATTAATTTTAACAGCAAATAGAAATGTATTAGTTATTTTTTTAATATTGTCAATAATAATCAAGATAATAACATTTTTATTGACGTTATTAAAAACAAAACTGAAAAGTTTCAATATTTGGATGTTGTCACTTAATAAAAAATCTGATGTGGACCCCACATGACTTCCTTGTATGCCTATTAAACTGATCATACTTTTCTTAATAACTATAAAATGTATAATAATATAATAACCATATTTGATTTATGCCGAAAATACTAAAAAATACTTAAAGTAAAGTGTCCTTTTGGCACGGACGATCGCAACCAAAAATATGAGGGGATCAACCAGATGCAACATGAGTCTCAAATACAAAATCTCAACTTTCTACGACTTACCGTTTTTGATTAACGCGAAAATTACCAAAAAGTGCCCCTTTGGCACGGACGATCGCAACCGAAAATACAAGGTGCACAACTACATGTTATAGCAGTCCTAAATACAAAATTTCAACTTTCTACGTCTAACCTTATTTGAGTTATGCGACACACATACGTCCGTACGTACAGACGTCACGACGAAACTAGTCATAATGGATTCAGAAGAAGTCAAAATGGCTATTTCCGTCAAAATCTGAGAACCGAAATATTTTGCGACTACAATACTTCCTTTTTACTCTGTACAAGGAAGTAAAAACAATTTTAACAAATGTGAGCTCATATAAATTGCCGGGAAAATCGACATATTTAAGCTCTTCAGAGCTTCCTTAAGTAAAGCCGATATCCAAGAAATTGAAACACTGTAATTTAATAATAATAATAATAATAATTCCCTTTAGCACAAGGATTCTTCGAGTATTCTTTGAAGATTCTTTTATGCCTCTTAATTTTCTGGTAAGAATTGTCACTCAAATAGCGGCGCCGCTAAATTGAATCTCCAGTGAGCCTCAGAATAGAAGAATTTATAATTTATTGATATTTTCAAAATAGTAATTTTTTTTCAGAATTCAGAAGCTTCGTTTGAAAATATAAACTCGTATGTTCTACTTCATGACAAGTGGTAATTTGTGAAACAATTGTTCAAAAATTTCTGTTTTAAACCAAGATACAGATTCTTAGAATATTTAGAAAGATATTTTTAACGAAAAATATACAATATCTTAATTTTAAATTTTGTATTAATATTTGTACAAATAAATAATTCTATCTGACTTATATGATTTCATTTTAGCATCCAAAATAAAATTAATTAGTAAAAATTGAACTGTTTATTAAAATAAATAGATGACGGGTAAATGAATATTATTCGGCCATATAAAATATTTGTTTTACAATTATCACCTGGCATTAATTATTGATCCGTACATAATTTACTTTAAAATATTTAAACCGCTGATGTGAAATTCATGTTGAATGAAAACTTGATAGACGTTCAATAATATATGGACGTCAAACACAACGACACAGTTCAATTTAAATAGACACACATTGAAACATAATGAAGTCATGTTGTAGATAGCAGTACCTAACTCGTGCTCGGAGTCTAGCTCATTTCATAATGCGCTTTTTGTCAAAGCTAATAGCTACCATTAAATGAATTACTGTAATTGAATAGAGTATCAAAGGCTAGTAAAAGTTCCTGTAGCGAGTTATAAAGTCGGATAGATACACGGTTTCTTCGTTTATCAAAATTTAAATTTGAATAAAAAATTAAGGCTGGGCACGAGACCAGCTCCAGCTCCAGCTCAAGGAAACTTTGTACCAATATTGATTTTTTTCAGTGAAGTAACTTCACGGCAACGTAATTTGTTTCCAAAGTTTCATGGCCACCCCGACTCCAGCGTGGATCTGACGCCACCAGATAAAAATTTCCACGAAAATGCGAAAATGGAGCCACAAGATATTATACACCGAAACCCTCTTACTACGAACATGCGCCCGTTTATAACGAACAAAAATACTTCCACCAAAATAAATAGTTTTGTTTGAATACGATCAATACCTTGAATTTTATGCTAAGTTCACTAAAAAGAAGTATAACGTGTTATTTTTACCTCTCGCCTCATATTCTGTAAGAGAGGTATTGTAATGGGTCAAAATTTTCGTATGGATGTATGACACTGGATTTTACGTTTACCTATTCTGTAACAGTAAGATTCGCCAACATTTAAGAAAACTTCCTAGAGTATCACTATATATGTGTATATTGTGGCTATAGGCGCTATATTGCAAACAAGTAGCCATGGTTTAATACTTTAAAAACTTAAATTTAACTTTAACAATATGATTTCCAAAAATAAGTTCAGTATCTAACTTTTAAACTCTTCATGTATTACCAAACATATTATTTTATTCAAATACAATTTTACTGAAGCCACTCTGTTACATAGGTACTTCACTCTCCACTCTTTGCCAACAAATAGCAAGCAAGTCCTATTTGTTCTTTGTTGATCTTTGTTAAGATTATGATGAGTATTTTATATTTCTCTATATATTTATTGTTATAAACATTACAGATCCAACTATGTAACGGATCTATTTTTGACAGTTATAAGAAAGGTTATGTCGTCAAGTTAGCATATTACTGAAATGATTATGAACCACACACTTCTAATTCACATCACACATCTTACATAATACAGAAGAAATAACCGATTACATCCATTATAAACTAGCTCTTATGTGATAAAAATTCGTAGAAATTCTGCCAAAAGAGCTACAAATATGAAACTACGGTTATTTACTAACAAAACTACAATTTTGCCCAATTTGGGTGTGTCATCCTTATATACTGTGAGTAAATATACAAATTCATATTGCATATGTGCAGTTGAAAGTTTGAACCTGAGTTGTCCGAACCCAGTCAATCACGTTACGCACTGAGCTACGTTTATAATGTTCATACCTCTGAAAATATATATTTAAAATACGAGCCTTGAGTATTAGAAATATTATTGCCTGTACAGGCCAAAACGAGATTCTTGAACGTACATGTACACGAGCTGAGTGTCTATGTAGTGGTGAACAATTTCTCAATAAACTATTTAAAAATTCGTAGAAATTCTGCCAAAACAGCTACAAATATGAATCTACGGTAATTGACAAACAAAACTACGACGAATCCAATGGTGTAATCAAATTTTCGATATTACCATTAGTTCGGCCTGTACATCACTTAGAAAAACTATAAATCGATTTTTTCCTTCTATTACTCATCGCAGGGCCTTGAAATTTCTTCCAGGATTCAATGAGGTAAAATAAAGAAATATGTATTTATTTATTTTTCATGCAGAATAGCATTTAAAAAAATAAAAATAACCGAAACACTTTATCATAATTAGGATTGTTAGAAATCTAGGTGATTTTGTGGATGTGTTAGTAGCAAAAATAGATGTAAGGAAATGTTTGGGGATGCAGAGTCTCTCGCGTTGCAGTGTGTAAATTAAACGCTTGAACAAAGTTAGTGTCTGGGATTTAGTGTTGGGGTTAAGCCGCGATCTTTATAGTACAAGGTCTATGGAGCGGTCTCGGGAGCTAACATTAAGCCAAGGCGGCAGTGGTAGCAACCACTAGCAGCCAAGCAGGGCAGATCAATTAACAGCGCTGTGCATGTGAACGTTGTACCCCGGTCGCCGGTCGCAGTCTCGTGTCTTTATCTACACGGATCATTAGCGCGACAGATCAGAAATATTAACGCCATTAAATCCTTTCAGGTGCAGCCACGATCATCTGATAAAACCATACGCGAAAAATTATACCTGCGGGCCATCACTAAAACCAACTGCTTCACTTTATTACCAAGCCATGTCACAATCAAATGCTTCATTAAACAACCATGAAAAAATTACACAAAAGCTACATGCGTTCCATTTTCCATTATAAATGAACTATGTAATGTGACACTCAAAATGTATGAGATATATGAACAAAAATCATAATTTATTGATTATTAGAGCCCGCAAGATGTACAGTACGTGAAGTAAGAGAATTTCAAATTGTACCTATACAATATTGTATAGGTACAATTTTTGGCAGAAACTGCTTCGCTACCTTAAAATAGTGTATATAGAAGCCACCCAGCTCGGTTTTCATTTGACTCAGTTGCGTTGAGGCGATTAATAAGTTGGCGAATTTTGTAAAAAAATAATAGATGCCTCGATAAACGATACCGTGTGACAGTGTGACGTCACCGGCCCTGAGAATATACGTTCTTCGCGCGACAAGGACTGAATCTTACCTTATTTCAAGACAGGTCCGTCGTTCATTCCGTAGTCAAAACTACATAAAACGAACTTACACGAAAAAATCTCTCACTGATTGGTCTCAGTGCCGTTTGCGTCACACATGGCGCATTTTAATGTATGTTTCAAAAGAGTTATATTTTCATTTCGATCTATCAAAATTAAAAATTATTATCACTTTGATATAATTTACATATGCTGAAAATTGATATCCAGTAAGTATTTTTTTAAAAGCCTAAAGCCGGGTTTACGCAGCATCATTATAGTCACTATCATAGTCACAGTCTTAGTCTTAAGATTTGATACAATCTAATTGGTTATCATAATGACTATGACTGTGACTAGACTATGATTATGATAGTATAAATCCGGCTTTAGGCATGGAAACATAACCTCAGGAATAAACTATTAAAGTTTGTGATACTCGCCTTGTGTGTACCTAAGAAAAAAGTCTTTATGGCCGTTTTATACACGGTGTTTCATAACTTCAGGTACATACGTTAAGGGTATATGTTGTTTGATATGCTGATTACGAATAAAAAAGAATTTTTCTTAAAATTGCAAAATTAATTTCCATGTTTCCCAGTCAAAAAATTTCGTAGCCACTGCCACTGGGGTGAGTAATTATTGTTTCATTAATGGAGCTAGTATTATGCAATTTAAGATGTTCATTACCTACTTCTATTGTTTGTATTTAATAGGAAAACGAATCCAGTGTAGTACTACAAAAAATGTTTCAGGTAAACAACCCTTAATTTTTCGAATTTAAAAAAAAAATCGCTTAGATTCGTAATCAGCATATCAAACAAGATATACCATTAGCGTATGTACTCGAAGTTATGAAACACTCTGTAAAGTTTAAAATATTAATATTTTATAAGTCTGTTTCAATGCATTCAAGTGAATTTAAAAATCGTTTCTCAGCACACGATCGTGTTTGGTGTTAAGCGATAAAATCAGGAGAATGTTAGCGTTTGCGGGTGTGATGAGTGTGCGAGACAGAAGCTCTTGTACGATGCGGGCCATGCCTTTCATTAACATTATCGTTATTATTATGATTATTATTATATTATCTGGAGAACGTAAAGTTTGGTGGAAGTATCTCTTCTTTGTGTTGTACGTGTACACAATGAGCGGTGGGGTGCAGCTCGCTGCTGGATAATGAATGTGTAACAGTAACTCTGCGCTGAAGTTTGTAATTGTGACGGACAGGTGGCTGCCGAGCGCCGCGCACTTTCTGATTATCCGGATAATACGACGTCCTAATGCGGCGTCTGGGCTCGTGGCCGGCACTGGGACGTGACGTCGCACCGCCGTCGCCGTCGCCTTCGTTACTAATTATACCAGGACTAGTCATGACAGTAGGGGATAGCACAGAAAAGAATTATTGTGGTCAATGAAAAACTGTGTCAATATCACAAAAAACCGCATACCAGAAAACTGTACCTACTTTTATCATAAATAAAATCATTGCAATATTTGATTAGTTACTTATGTCGTTTAAGGAGGTTGGTGACCATTAAAATGATGATTTATACAGTGCCTTTATTACACTATTGAGATACTAAAAAAAATTCGTGAAAATGTTGTGTACTGTTTCTGAACCATTTGCAAGTTATTTAAAAAATGTAAGCATGGCAAGCATTTTTTGATTAGTGAATTAGTAATTATTGTAAAAATATCTTACAGCAACTCAACGAATTGCAATATCAGCCAACGCGCGTTGAGCAAATTTTGTTTTACATTATCAAAAATACACTGGGCAAAAACGCACTACTTGAAAATGCACCAAAAATTCCGATTTTTAGACCGCCATAACTCGGTTGAATTTTGTCGAAAATGGATGAATCTTCGAGTTTTGGCAAGATTGAAGTTTCCTCTTTAAGGTCATACTCATACAAATCTGACGTCAAGTTCATTTCACTCCCTGCCACCCTCCTTAGAAATTTTTTTCTTGATGTCAAAAAATCTCAAACCTTGACAATTTGTCAACGCGCGTTGAGCGAATTCTGTTTTACATTACCAAAAATACACTCGGCAAAAAAACGCACCACTTGAAAAAGCACCAAAAATTCCAAATTTTTAGACTGCCATAACTCGGTTGAATTTGGTTGAAAATGGATAAATCTTCGAGTTCTGACAAGATTGAAGTTTCCTCTTTAAGGTCATGCAAGTTAATCTGACGCCAAGTTCATTTCACTCCTGCCACCCTCCTTAGTAAAAAAAATGTTCTTGATTTCAACAAATGTCAACCTTTGACAACTTGTACCGGGTTCAAAAAAAATCCACTACCAAGCCGATACAGTTCATTCATTTTCCTTTCGGGAAAAAATATATAATTCTCGAATATGGAAACAGCAATATTTTATATAGCGAAATAGTAGACAATAAAGGTATACCTGAATGCTAAAAATATAAAGTTTGCTCTTTCATTTTTACCTTCAATAACAAAATAATTGAAACAAATACGTAATATGTATTATATTTTTAATTGAAGTAAAATTAGCTTACGTGCATTTAGCATTTAAAATTCTAAACTAATTATATATTATATTCTTTTTAAAGAACAAACTTATTTTTTGTCAATCATATTATGCACTATTCAGCAAAAGTAGCGTTTTCAATTTTCGTTTGTTACAGCAGGTGGTGTACATAGGTACATTGTTGATGATTTGATCCCTGGAAGTACAGACGCACCTGCTAACATATTTTAATAAAACAGGAGCGAATCATAGAGTAAGCGACACCAATAAAAAGTTCATCAAATCTCCGGGCAGGTGGCAGTTTACGAGTGCAGTGCATCGCGTAGCAGATGGCAGATGGCAGCAGCAGCAACTCTTTATTATTTTTCAGGAAGACGTCATCTTCATTGATCTCGTTAAAAGGTTACGATCGTGAATTAAAGCCGCGACTTAATGCAGCGGAACTTGTAAAACAGATTTTTACTGTCATCGCCTCCGGAAAGAATAACTGACACTTATACCGAACCCTTGAGCTGATGTTGATGCCCCAACAAAAGCGATTTTTAATTGCCCAGCAGGAAAGATCGTCTTTACGACACTTCGGGGCTTTTATATTTATTGCTCTCGTTTAAAAAATCATCACTGTTATCAGAGAATCGTTACATGTACGATTATAGTACATGTCGAGAAACAAAAACAAATAACAAGTGGATGAATGAGCAAGTGTCTTAAAAAAACTAATGACAGACAAATAAAGCACGTTGAAATAAAATGAATCTTTAAAAAGAAATGAAATTAATTGAGTAAATAGTAAGAAGTTAATAAGCTTATAACAAGAGTATCAAAAGAAAAATAAATTAAGATAAAAGATCAACATTATATTTTTGTCAGATTTTTAACGTCACACTTATGAATCTGACGACACATTTGATCAAATATTAAATAAATTTAATTTTTACTTTGGAAAAATATAATATACTTATGATTAAGAATTTTCTATAAAATTTGCTGAGTAAACGTTTATTTTAAATTAAATTTTAAAAAAATTTAAGATGTCAATTTAATGTTTTTTATGCGTAAAAATGTCACTTATTTGACGAGATTTTCTGAACTTTTTTTTTATACAACTGTATTTTTATAATTAATCGATTGTCAATTGTTTTTTCTTTTTCCAAAATATGATGAAATCTATTGTCAATTTTTTTAAAGTCATATCCCACTTGACATGAATCGTCCATGGGATATTTAAAAATTCTTGTACTTTAAGTGATATTAAGTTTATTCTAGCCACATCCTGGGAACGATCAAAAATTACATACCTACTTAATACACACATCTCAGAGAATTATTACATGGGACACATAATTGGGACATTATTACCCAAATATTAACATTAGCAATCGCTAGGATATTAATAACAGTACAAATAACAGTATGTATGCCGGGATGTTCACATTCTTGAAATGTTCTGAGGATTTTATTTTGTCAAGTGGAATAATTAATTTTGTACAATTTTAAAAAGTGCCAAAAATATTACCTACAGGTACCTACAACCGATTTTCAATTATTGTTTTTTTTCTCTCGAAAATATGATGATACCTTAAATTATTCTTTTCTTGGAAAATATGATGAAATCGATTGTCAATTGTTTTTTTCTTCAAAAATATATGGTGAAATCGATTGTCAATTGTTTTTTTCTCGAAAATATGATGAACCCTTTAATTGTTTTTTTCTTCGAAGATATGATAAAATCGATTGTCAATTTTTTTTCGAAAATATGATGAACCCTTCATAATTGTTTTTTCTTCGAAGATATGATGAAATCGATTGTCAATTGTTTTTCCCCCGAAAATATTATGAAACCTTTAATTTTTTTTTTCTTCGAAAATATAATGGAATCGGTTGTCAATTGTTTTTTAATTCGAAAATATGATGAACCCTTCAATTGTTTTTTTCATCGAAAATATGATGCAATAAATTGTCAATAGGTTTTTTTTTCGAAAGTCGTATAGTATAAAATTAAAAGTTTTTGTAAGTGCAATTGAGACGAAGTGTCAAATTGACATTTAAGTAAGTAAAATATTATTTAAAATAAAAAATGAGGTAATACTTGGTTTACGAAGTCCTGTATATTACTAATGCTAGATATTACAATAACGTTCGGCTTATTGTGTTGTTATTTCCATATCAGCGCAATACGTGCGCCGTTTACACAAATGAAAATATGTAATTAGAAGTTGCGTCGAGATCAGATGGACCTGCGGGCTTCGTATACATAATATAATAATAACATAATGCGGAGTTATTCACGTAGCTACATGCTCGGTAAACATGATACAATCATAACATCGCCGCGCTCGGGGGTTGCAACAACACGGCCGTCTCCACGTTGCATTTGAATCGCAAATACGCCGCGCCACATATTAAGCCATTTATTCACACGTCCGCGAGGCCGGATAATGAATTTTAAAACCGCCCGCGAACCTCAAGCGCAGCCCTTTCACCTTCGAAAGGACAATTTTTATTTAATAGTACCTTACGTGATTTACGGATAAGATTGGTCTTCAACAGCAACAATAATGCAAAATTGCATATTCGTGTTTCAATAATATCTTCAATTTTTAAAAAAAGTTTGTGAAAATTTAAAATGCAGATAATACTTTATACGTCAGGTAGCTAATTCCTAGAATACTCCCGATTTTACTTTTTTCCCCCCACTATGGCTGCTTGAAACCAGCCCGAAACTCGTACTTTGCCGCATCCCAGCTATGCTATTTTGAAGTTGAAAAATACTGTAAAAGTGTTTTCGTTGCGAGTAAACTGTCAGATTATTATTGACTTCAAGATAATGTTTTTATAAACATTTAATAGAGAAAGATCTACAGATGTGCCTTTATATAACCGGGTAAAGTTTGCATAAATTGGATTTTTTTTTTGATTGTTCAGAATTTTTATAATCATGTACAATTTTGTACTAAAATTTTAAATACGCACAACTGTTAATTGATCCTTTAAGAATATGAAATTTTCTTGTACTTGTACTTTTTATTTTTTTCGAAAATGTGGTGAAATCGATTGTAAATTGTTTTATTGTACGAATTATATAATTAAATCGATTGTCAATTTTATATTTTTTTAAAAATGTGATAAAATCAATTTTTCCGAATATATAATTCATGTATCATGTGGTCCATACTTGACTAATTTGATTGGCTGTAACAGAGTAGATGCTATCAAATCGATATTTTATAACCGCTGTTACAGTCAACTGTTTTTGTTTATTAATTTTCTGTCAGTTTCTTAATCAAATATTGCTAATTGTTAAAAATAAGACTTAAAATAAATGAACCTGGTTGTATTCGGTGGGAAATGCCAATGAAGACGAAATTGAAAAAGGCAAACAGAATTTAAAACGTTTTTGACATTATTATATTCTTCCCAAATATAACTCGAGCTATGATTAATCACAGGTGATAGTATTAGTCTTCAAAAAATTGAACTCGTGCTGCGCACTCGGCAAATTTTTATCGACCAACTCATGCTATCACCGATGGTAATCATAGCACCTGATATATAATCCCCGAAATTTTTTTTTCGAAAACATGATGAAATCGCACCATCTACAATTATTGACGATCCACGTTGCATTTGAATCGCAAATTCGCCGCACATTAAGCCATTTATTCACACGTCCGCTCGGTCGGATAATGAATTTTAAAAGGCCGCCCCTCACCTGAAAACGCTGCCCTTTTACCTTCGGCCCGCGATGAACTCGACATTTGATATTTGACCCTAAATGCCTCGGTTTATCGCCTATCAGACCCTCCACCCGGTTAGAAATTATCCTTTTAGAGAACTTAATTAAAACTCGATATTTTTCAGCGGTTTTTAAATGGTCGGATGTGGTTCTTACTTTAATTTTTTGCTGTTTGTAATTTAAATAACTTAAAAATGCCTTTAAGAGTGCGTAATAGTATATTATACAACGACGCTATAATGGATGCTTACAACACGAGCGAGCAGAGTGAGCGAAAGTTTAAATCATCTGAGGAAATAATAGCAATTAGCGAGTTGTATACTGTACTTTATCTACGACTAATTTATTTCGTACAATATTTTAATAAATACACAAAAATTTTGACGTTTCCAAATGTCAATTCTCTATCACCAACCATAGTTACATCATTATTAAACATGGCAATGTTTTCTAATAATAATTTGCACAAAGAAATTGATCCAGTTAAATAATTTTCTGATTGGTGCAGAGGAGGGAATACTGACTGTTATTCCCTGTGGGTTTAATATATGGTATTATGAAGCAAACATTACACATTTAAGAGGCCGTCTACCTTTTAAAATCCAACATAAAATGTACTAACGTAGCGAGTGTTTTGTTGCCAATACAAGAATTGTATAATTATATTACAAGGATTTAATAGAGAAAGAATGGATCTAAAGATGTGCCTTTTTAAAATAAATTGTATATGATTATAAAATTACCGAAAAATTCCAATTTATGCAAACTTTACACGGTTATATCTCATGATATAAATTAATTTTTAAAATTTGAAAAAGGCACATCCAATCTTTCTCTATTAAATTGTTTATAAAACATTATCCTGAAGTAAATAAAAATCTGACAGTTTACTCGCAACTTCAAAATCACATTGTTGGTAGTGGGGAAAAGAGTAGAATAGAAAAAAAGTAAAATAGGGAGTATTCTAGGAATTCGAAAAAAAAGTAGACGGGCCACTTAATGTTCATTTTATACATTAGACGTAGATAAATAAATTTATTTGGTAGTTGAGTAATATGCCACTAAAATAATATTATGTCCGAATATATTTTCAAAAAATGTCAATAATGTTTAGTAGGTCCTGATTCATACCTAAAACAAGAATTAATTTGCAAATTTTACATAACCTAAAATCCTATTTCTGCTAATTAGAATCGCACTTGTCATTGTTTACAGCACTGGTTTCTCGATTGGATTTTGTTTTATCTCGTACACTAATTTGTCATTTGTTTACTTGCCTAATGATCCGGCTTTATTAGCCCGACGTGCGAATGACAAAACACTGGCGAAAAAATTCATTTATGTTTTATATTTTTAATGTAACGTCATGTGTTGCCGGCTAATTCATTATAAATGGAAAAATGGAAATGACTATTTTTTGTCGTTAAATGTATATTTAATTTTGTCATTAAAACATAACGGAATAAAATATTCATGCGGCAAATTAAAATAATAGGCCAGGACAGAGTATTACACATATGATTTATTATTTACCATTAAATTGTAACTTTTATTTTAGTACATTATTGACGCCGTCAAATCTGTTAATTTATCCAACTCATAAAAATAGTAATGCCTCTTTCTCATTATTTATTATTGTAACATTATCCCTAATAACACAATTTTTAAATTAAACATTAAATTCATTCAGTATAACCATTAAATTCACAATAAAAAATAATAAAAAATCTGATGTGGCCAGCACACGACCACCCGCCTAATTCTGGTTATTCTACTAATCTAGTTTAACTTACATTATAATAGTTTCATGTTTATGTAATATGTAAACGATAATATAAACCAATATTCTTTTATTTTATTTTTAAACACCTTTCAGGGTATTTTTAAATTTACAAACCAATATGCAAGCAAAAAATGTCAACTGTACTGTCACTGTCATAATCATTCAAATTTTGTGTAGAAATAAATTTCATAAAACTAGAATATTAATTGTACATTTTGTTGTTGATTCAACAAATTGTATTTAAATTTAACTGTTCCCATAGATAATTATATTTTCTTTTATTTTTAATTGCAAAAAATGTCATAAATAAATAATCTACCAAATTATTATCAAGTTTCAAAAAGTACCACTTTCGGTTTGCGAATTTCGACCACAATATTATCCGTTGTTAAGATCCTTACTAAAATCTTTAATATGAAATTTGATTGTTAAAGGCTTGATACTTTAAAGTTATCGTGGACGAAAAATCGTCAGTCCATACGTCCATACATCCATACGCACACAGATATCATCGTGAAAATAGTAAATTCGTATTGTAGAGACACTGAATGTGCTTATCCACCAAAAACTCATACAAGAAAATTTTGACCCATTACAATAAGTACCTCTTTTATAGAATATGAGGCGAGACGTAAAAGAATAATTCAAAACTTTGTATAGTCAGTCACATAGATATCCTTTACAATAGTATTATTTCTGTTCAGACATTGATTCTTTGAGAATTCTTTTATGCTTCTGAATCCTGAGAAAAATACTTCTAGGTAAAATAGGTAAAACCATGTTGTGATCAAATGATAGATAGATTTAGTTCTAACGCATAAAAATAATAGTCACGTAGAAAATAGGTAAGAAATGAAATCAGTAATGATTAGGCAAGTAAACAGATGACAAATGTCGGGTTTCGTAGAAAAACAGAATCCAATCGGGAAGCCAGTGCAGTAAACAATGAGTCGTGTGATTAGGGGCATATGGGGCGTGAGACGCCGAGCTGATTTCTTATGTTCGCCGGAGGGAAGCACGCACGATATCTCACCGTTACATCTCTATAAAAATAAAAACCGTTTAAGCTCGTGATCCGCAGGAAAAGCGATCGACGCCGGCGTGCGGCGTCCCGACGGAACCTGACAAACATCCCCCTCACTGAAACGGAGAAGTCACCAACACTTTTGTTGCCCGTTTTCAAGAGCTTTATTTTCTGTTTATTTTATTCTTTTTACCCAGAAAATAATAAGCATGCAAACACTTCAATCCGCAAAATTCGTTATTTATTTATTCTTTTAATAGTATATTAAACAAGAAGTTTATATAATGATAGCTATTATGAAATTTATGTAGTAATTCATAAAAGTGTCTCATTTGCATGACATTTACTTGGGTGTTTCATAATGAAAATCTGTATCGAAATGGTTGTCATTTAAGTACAGACAACGCACATTTACTAAGTAAATTAAAGCAGGTGAGAAGAAAATAAAAAATAAAAAATTTGATGTGGCCAGCACACGACCTGTCGCCTAATTATTATGCTTATTCTACTAATCTAATAAATAGTTTAACTTTTTAATAGTTCCATGTTCATGTAGGTAATATGTAAACGATAATGTAAACCAAGATGCAAAAGATGTCAACTGTACTGTCACTGTCATAATAATTCAAATTTTATGTAGAAACAAATTTTATATGATCATGGGCAACAAAATACTGGATTTAGAATATTAGCTGTACTTTATTCTATAAGAGAGGTATGAGATTTTGGTGGATAAGCACGTTTCAGTGTCTGTCTATACAATACGTATTTACTATTTTCACGATGTCTGTGTATGTGGGTGTGTGCG
The DNA here is from genome assembly GCA_947534325.1 of Agonum fuliginosum. NCBI lineage: Eukaryota > Metazoa > Arthropoda > Insecta > Coleoptera > Carabidae > Agonum > Agonum fuliginosum. The sequence continues at coordinate 42,995,068 of OX384029.1, forward strand.
TATGGATGTATGTATAAGTATGGATTTATGTGACGATTTTTCATGCACGATAACTTAAAAATATCAAACCTTTAATTTTCATATTAAAGATTTTAATAAGGATCGTAACATCGGAAAATATTGTGGTAGAAATTCGCAAACCGGAAGTAGTACTTTTGAAGCTAATTGGAATATTATTTATTTATGACAATTTTAAATACAATTTGCTGAATCTGGTAGTATTTAACAATAAAATAAAGTACATCTAATATTATACTTTTTGAAATTCCATATCTTGTTGTCCATCTACACAAAATTTGAATTATTATGACAGTGACAGTTCAGTTGACATCTTTGCTTGCATCTTGGTTTATATTATCGTTTACATCAGTTAACTATTAACTATTAAAATGTAAGTTAAACTATTTATTAGATTAGTAGTATAAGCAGAATTAGGCGATAGGTCATGTGCTAGCCACATCAGATTTTCTTGCAAGATACGAGAAAAACTGAAATTTTACTCTAAAAGTGTCCAGAATTATTGCCACCAGTGTAATATTATTAAATGATTAATAAAACTGTGTAATATAAATGTTTTAAAATTTAGGTACCTATATAATTTTTTTAATAAATTAACTTTTCCAATTTGACGATTCTAGATTTCTTTTCATTCAAGTAATACATTTTTTGTCTGGACATCATGTTTTTGATATTAAACTTCACGATTTTGACATAAACTTCGAAGTCAAAAAATGGCACAATTTTTTGAAGACCCTTTCAGAGTAAGCGCGCAATAAAACTTTATTTTCTTTACGGTTTAAACAGGGGATTGTTGGAAAGATTTTTGTAACTTTATATGGCAACGGGTCGCTGTATGTACGTAGGGTTTTAGGGTTAATCACTGGGCTTTGGTAAGCAGGCAACACAAACACAGACACACAGACACTTACTGGCCTCGGCGCAGCCTCGGCAGCGCGTCACGATCGCGTGGCGGGAACTCGCGACAATTGCTGTCTATAGAGGAGAATCAATTATAGCAATGTTTACCGGACAAATGTGCCGAACAAAATGGCGGCGTTTCTTTAACCGCACGGCGACGGGCGTCGGCGTCTCGCGCACCCCGCCCACCAAAATAAAAACTCCACCCGCCTTCGTCGCGACGCGCCGCCGCCGCCGCCGCGACGGTAATTGATACAAATTAGCGGAGGTGTCGCCGGTAAATAATACAAGTAATTAGATGTATTATTAACTAACACTCGACGGATAATTTGATAGAGATCTCAAAACGCAAGAGATGCGCACTTTTTAAGAATTACTTATTTACTACTGCTGCCCGAAACCAGCCTGAAACTCGTACTTTGCTGCACCCGAGCTTTGCACTATCATTTTGAAGTTTTCAAGTCCGTTTATTATTGACTGCGATTTTACCAAGATTTTGAATTCTGGAAAAGAAGAAGTTTCAAGATTCTGAATCAAAAAAAATTCATGGATTTGAAGCAATAAATTGTAAATTCTTCTTTTCCAAGAGTCATTGAAGATTCAATTTAAAAACATCGCAATTTAACAAGTAAGTAATTCTCACTAGAAAGAAAAAACTTCTTCTTTTCCAGGATTCAAAATTTTTATAGAATCTTCAAAGAATCTTCGTGCGAACAGGACTTCAGATAAACAATGAATCTACAGATCTACCTAAAATTTTAAAATTAAGTTTCTTTCATGAGATGTAACAGTATAAAGTTTGTATAAATTCGACATTTTTAAAAATTATTCGGAACTTTTATAATAATTATACTTCGTTTTTTTAAGACTTCTGCACTTTGCAAACTTTCTACCCTATTATTTAAAAGTCGTAAACCAAATTCAAATAACAAAAAAAATTCTTGTAAATATCCAGAAGTGCTGTCAGTTGTCGGTCGTTTAAAATTATTTATACCAAAAACGTGACTAGAATTTTAAATACAGATTTTTTTTTAAAGGGACGTATTTATAATGCCTATTTTGTTTATTGAGCTCGAAATTTTTGTAGCAAATCCATCTAATAAACTTTTATATTTAAAACATATTTTGTAATTTGCTACCTTTACTTGAAAAGAAATGAAACTAATTACAAAAAACATCAACATTATAAGAAAACAGCAATAAAAAAACGTCAAATGTCAATAAAAGAGTTATTCAAGCTCCATATTTTCCCAAAATTATATAGAAATGTTTGCAGAAATTCGAGTGATCCAAATTTCGGGTTGTGAATGAAGCTTTGAGTTTTAAACCGTTCCGAACCGGTTCGAAACCTTCGGCAGTTTTTAACCGGTTGAGGTTTCAGTAAAACTTCAGCGCCACTATTTTATATTTTATAAGCGAACACTCGGCTAATTTGATAATCGGACGTAGAAGTCTATGGCAGAGCGGCAGCGGGCGACGTTTTGCCGTCTACTTCACCTTCTTCATTATGCGATAAAGAGAACCATTACCATTCTTGATGCGGAATTGCAGATGTCAGAGATTACAATCAGCCGTCGCGAGGGAGCGTCTCTCTCTGTCTAGCCGTTAACCCTTTCCCGACCCGCGAAATATAAACCGCGGTATTTTTATAAGCATTAAAAGCACAATCTAACAGAGTTATCATAAATGATTGACCGTTCTGTTTTTTATGTTTCGCGGGAACAAGTTCTTGTCTAACTTGTCAAACGGTAAATCAAGGACTCGAACTGAACCGAAACGAACCGCTGCTACTTTAGTGACCCCGGAACCAAACCTGAATCGGTAAAAATCTGATGTGGCCATGACAGGACCTCCCGCCATACTCTTTACTCTTTTACTATACAGGTGTAACCCAACCAGTGTAACAAAATTTAAGTGTGTATAGTATTGGACGCACTGATCATGAATAAAAAAATTTAAAAATGGGTCCAAGCAAGTAAGTACCTACAAATTTCATTTTTTCCTGTTTGTAAAATTATTATTACATTAATGTAATTACGCTAATGAATACTGCATAACTATTGTTTAACTTTTTTTGTATTTAAGTGTGACAACCAGTGGTACTTAAAATGATATTGTTTCGCAAACTACTGTTAATTTTACGAATTTCAACAAAATTCTTTTTGATTCATGATCAGTGCGTCCAATACTATACACCCTTAAATTTTGTTACATCCTGCATAAATATAAGTACTCACATATATATTTTAGTCATTTATGTAGACTGCAGAATACAGAGAAGATATGAACGATGTGTCACTATTGTCACCGTCACTATCAATTAAATTTTACGTAGTAACAAATGTTTAACAATCATGGACTACAAGAACTGAATACTAAAGTTTGATGTTCTAAATTATAAATAATAAATTATTTTTAAATAGTATCATCTATGTATATCTTTCATTTAAAATGTAAAAAATTGCGATACATAAATTATTTATTAAAATATTTCCGGTTTGGGGATTGCTTCAAAAAATAACTGCATTCTTAAGATTCGTAAATAATATAACATTTGGTTGTTAAAATGTTTGTTCTTGAGTTATAGAGCCCGAAAAAAATGCTACATACAATCATACGAACATACGTACATACCAACATACAAACATACATACATACGTACACGAGTACACGCACACGCACGCACGCAGACATATCATCTCGAAAATACTACGTATTCTATGAATCCTAAAACGTGCTTATCCACAAAAAATAACACTCGAAAATTTTGACCCATCAGAATACCTCATCCCCTTATAGAATAAAAAGGTAATTTTAAAATTGATGAAATTGATTGATTACACCGTTTACAAACTTACATTTCAAGTATGAGTTCATATTTAAAAAATAGTCATAATCTTGAATATTGTAGTATTTATTTTGCTTTGAATTTCATATCAAGAAGTGTACACTGTACAGTCTTTTGTAAAAATGTATTATTTTCTTCAGTTTAGTCTAATTTTGTTTGATTTTAGATAATTTGTTTACTTTTGGTCCAAAATTGGGACCAACATTTTAATAATTGATTTATTTTAATAATCATTGAACGAACCCGGAACTTGTCCGCTTTTTGAGAACCAATTCCGGTTGAGTCCACGAAGAAAATTTCAAACAGAACCGAACCGCGAACTAAACCGAACATCGAGGAAGCAAAATAGAACCTGGCACGGTCAATCATTTAGATCACTTGTATAATAAACAACAACAACAACAACAGTGTCCTACCTGAAGATGGTGTCCATAGAAGAGCACTGCTCGCGATTAGTTAATTCGGAACTGTAAAGTTAGATGTGTTGAAGCCGAGTGGCGCGTCGCGGCGCTCCGAGGCGAGCCGAGGGTAGCCGAGGAGGCGCGAGCGTGGTGACCGTACCCGTGGAGGGGTTGACGCCTCCCACCAAGCTGGAGGACGGACAACGGACGAGAATATCGATTCCTACGAAGATGACCGCCTAAGACCAAACCGTTACATAGTGGGTTTGTATTAGCGAGTACTGCGTACTACTGTGAGGGTTTCTGGCATCAGTTGTGTCCTGGTGTACGTCCGGCGCTCTAGTGACGCCGCGCCGCCGCGCGACCCCGCCGCCTCCGCCGCCGCCTCCGCGCGGCGCCGCGGCGCATGTCCACCCCAGGCCTCGCATTCCACGCCCCCGCTCCGAGGCTTACTAACTTACTTTTTCTTTTGGATGCGAAAAGTTTTTCCGCTGTACCGACATATAAAAACATTTTTTCGTACGTTACTTCTTCAACGCGGGTACCAGTTATTCGGTAATTAAAATTGTTTATAAAAGTAAATTAATTGCGTTTAAAATTTACAAGGCATATTATCATAGAATAGCCGGGATAGGGTTGCCAGATTTTAAAAGCGGTCTACAAAAAAATGTAGAAGGTTTGCTAAAAATATCAGAAAATATGAAAGTAAAAAGTGATTTTATACAAAATAATTATTTTTTAGTTATTATGTGTACTTTACGTGACTATTTTAACCTCATAATCATAATAATTCTTTACAATTTTGCAGATTTAGTACTTCTACCTTAATTTTCCGATTTCCGATTTCGGTCATAATAATAATCGATTAATACTTTTTTTTGGCGTACACAAAGTTAACTTTGTGAAACGCAACTGAATGTCGGCAAGGTTCACTTTGTGACACGCAACATTATATTTTTCTATGAAAGTGCGAATTCCCATGTTTTCAGATATTAAAATTGATGGTGAAAGTAGTCTTTTGATACATTGAGTGGTGAAAATAATTTCCACACTCATTTTGTGTATACTCAGTATACTGAGTGCAAATTTTTCTAAAAGTACATTTTTCATACCTAAAACACTTTATTTATTGTAATCTCTGTAATTAGTATTCAAATTAACGATTTTCACTGAATTTGAGACATAATTTTTCTGAATTAGAAATTGTGCAATTACTGAAAGGTCAAAGCTGTCAGGATATTTTTGACTTTAGAGACAAAAGTTAAGATTCACAATTGTCGTAAAATATCCGAAGGGGTACCTACAAATAAACTCACTTTCACTATCACTAATTACACCATAAATGCAAAATTACATAATTGATCTGTCAGTTTTTATAATATTGTTATTGTTTTCAGCTCTGACAGCAAGCGTACATGATAAGTTTTTCTTCAATTTGTAAATATTTTATTTCAATTTTTTTTTTTTAAATTAATTTTAAATATTTCCCACTTTCGTAGAAAAAATAGTATATAACACATTTGCGGAAAGGGTCATTGAAAAACTCGTATATTAGTTTTTCACTGAAGCCCTTTCCACACTTGTATTACCAATATACTATATTAGAAGCAGTATCAGATGACATTTATTTCAATTGTCGAACTAACACCTCAGAAATGACAAAATTCTGTATAACTTCTAAATCTGTTTTGCTTAATAAATTCGTTTTTATTCAATAAAATTAATGAATAGTGATAGAAAACATATAAGTTCAATATTTCCTGTAATGTCTGCACTTATCACATAGCATAGTTCAGTAATTATATACTTTTACAGTGACAAGTGACAATTAAATAAATGGCAATATTAATCGACTTGTGTATATTGTGGCAGTTTAATTGAAATTTTAATAGATATTAAAAATACACCAAATAGAAAAGATAGTATAAAGACCTTATTTTATAAGACTTTTTTCGATGTTCTTTAGTAAATTCGCCCGAGGTCTCGTTTTACTAAATTTGCGAAAAAGCATGTCTTAAATAATATTATTGTATTGAATTATTTAAAATAGGAAGTTTGGTCGTATGCGCACACACAAAGTTAAAAAATGATTTAATGATATTTATTCTTACAAATACAGAAGATTTGAACTGGATTTAGAGAGGAGGAAATTTGGTCAAAATATAGGAGACTCCGGTTAAATATAGAGGGCTGGCAACCCTCCTCGGGTCGCGAGCGAAGGGTTGAAGGGAATAAGAAGCGAAGTCACGAAAGTGTGAACGAGAGGATCGGATTGTAAATCCAGGCGACGGCCAACAGCTGCCACTGGCAGGCGGCCGCACATTTATAATTACAGAATTAAGAGATTCCATCGTACAATCTACATTACCTACCCACAAAAAACTACACTGTGTTCGGTCAACTACCGGTTATCATATTTTTGGGTAATAAACCGGTAACCGGTTTCCAGAAAGCGGCTAGTTTCGATACATTAAAATTACGATCGATGAATTGAAAAAATTTCATGATCAACCAATACTGAAGAACATGAAAAAGAGAACTTCAATTTTCCTAAAAATTCTATTGGATTTTAAGGAAACAAAATCTGATGTGACCAGCACAAAACCTCCCGCCATACCCTACTCTTTTTACTACTATACAAATTATAGGTACTTACAATAAATAAATCAACTGTAGAACTTTAGAAGAAGATATAAATGATGTATCACTATTGACATTGTCAGTTTGGTACTGTCATTATCAATTAAATTTTTCGTAGTAATTGTTAAAAAATTATGGTTCATGGATAACAAGATACTGAAGTTTCATACCCTAAATTTTAAATAATACTTTCATTCCTAAAGTACTATGACATAACAATTTACAAAATGCTAAAAATTGTAGATAATAATATATAATCTTTCATTTGAAATAAAAAATATTGCGATAAATTAATTATTTATCAAAGTACTACTTCCGGTTTGGGGACTGCTTCCAAAAATAACTGGGTTCTTAAAATTTGTATTACGACGTTATATACAAAATTTGGTTGTTAAATGTTTGTAACTTTTTGATTTATAGAAGACGGAAAAAATGTTACATCAACCTAACGTACATGCACACATACACATACACACAGACATCATCTCGAAAATACTTTATTCGTATTGCATGGATCCTAAAACGTGCTAATTAAATTAAATAAACTAGTTAAGAACTTGACCATAGTAGCAGGAACATTACCATTTATCAATGAATCTTATTAATTACGCAATCACGTGATAGATGTATCTGAGTTAGTGCGTCGTCTTGTGAAATCGTGTAGTAGTTTTTTGCGTCGCCGATGACGTCACGCTCGGGCGTCGCAGCGTCTGTTACCTAGTCTCAGCTCCCCTTCATAAAAAGATGAGAAAGAAGAACAGATTGAAATTGAAAACAACTTAGACAATCGCCGCGTCAATGCGTGGAATACAAATACTAACTAATCCCCCCGCAGAATAAGCTCGTTACAATATTATTGAAAACATCGTAGCCCACTGGGACGTACAGACAGAAACACACACACACAGATAGACGCTCTGATTCTTTATTTCTCGACGCCGTTAGGGGAAGAATATTAGGAGGAATTGAAATGTGACGCACAAGTTGTGTTACTCGGAACCGGAACGAACCGCTGCTATTTTCGTCAACTCGGAACTAAATCGGTTCAAGGACAACTCTTGATAAAATATTTTTTTAAAAACTTACATTCTTAATATGATATTCAACCTCAGCCAGCAATCAATTTTTCTCAAACATTTTTATCCTTTTTATACAAACTCTTTTATTCTTTCCATTTCATTCCATTCCAAATAATTATGTCGAATTCAGTCAAATTTATTATTAACTCTTAACTAAATTAAAAGTCTCAACAACAGTATAGAATATTACGAATATGAATAAAGTTATTGTAATTTGTTTCTTGTGGCCATTTCTTGCTAGAAAATCCAAAGTAAAAAATCTGATGTGGCCAGCACAAGACCTCTCGCGATACTTACATTATTATTTTTACTTATTATACAAATATATTAATATAGAGGTACTCCTAGTTACTCACAAATATATTTTAGTAATTTTATTTAAACTATTGTCACTGTCACTGTCTATTTCATAATCATTTAAATTTTACGTAGTAACAAATGTTAAACGATCATGGACTACAAGACACCGAAATATACTAAATTATAAGTAGGTACCTATATACTTAAATTAGTGAAGTAGTGAAGTACTGCGATCAATATTTATTATATAAATGAATCTGACAATGTTCAAAAAATCATGACCACCACCAGGAATTGAACCCAAGACCTCTATATTGTCGAGATAACACTCTACCACATAGCTCAGTGGTAGAGTGTTATCAGATTCATTTATATAATAAAATCGGGACAAATACTTCTTGTCGCGGTCTAATTATGCTTCATGTTAGGTCAGAAAATGTTACTGAACTCCCCTTATGACACTTTAGTCAAGATTCATAAACATGAAAGAATCCTCAAAGAATCTGTGCGGTCCCGTTCAATGAACATGTGAAGCTTCTGGCAAGCAAAACAATAAGAAAATTCTCGTGCTGACTGAGGCAAGGTGCGAGGACTCACCCCCTGCGGTCTCACGCACTATACGCTCGTTTAGTAATAATTCAATATCGTTTATCCAGCAACCGGTGTCACCGTCACCGTCACCTCGGCGTCGGATGATTGATAGTGACGCCGCGGCGCGTCGCATTATCCGCGTATAAAACACACTTATGTAGTGTGATGCCCCACGCACTCTGTGGGTAGACGGGGACTCGCCAGGTTTTCAACGTAGTTTCATGAATAATGTACAACAGAAGCGGATGCCAACAGGGGGAACTTCACAAGTATTCTAGTTACTTTTAATGTTGAACTAACGAAATATTTATTTACGATGGTTTTCAATCATTTTTAAATTTCCAAAATATAATTTCAGTGTATTTAATAAAACTATGTTTATGCTACTGGACTGACAAGTAATTATATAATTTAATGCCTCATTCACATAAGCATTTAGCATTTACGTTTGAATGTTTAAATTCATGTAACTATACGAGCATCTGCACTTTTCACTTTCTAGCAGAGACTCAAACCCAACCGAAACAGGAACGAAAACCGGAACGAACTGCTGCTATTTAAGTGAACCCGAAACCGATCCTGAACTGTTAAAATTCGTTTTGATAAGCCCATAACCGGAGTTGTGGACCGATTCGAAACGGAAAGAATTATTTCAAATTTCGCAATTTTAGTTTCTAATTTTAGTTTTCGAATCAAACAGTTTTGGGTCACTGTTTTCAAATGAATTTTAATAAACTTACTATTCTTGCCGTTGCACAATAATAATTTAATTTTATTCCATTCATAGTTAATCAGATGTACATTTTACAATCAACAATACAGTGGGTTCAAAAATGTGTTTCTCCGGATTATAGCCCTTAAATTTATGAATTTTAAAAAATATCATTTTGTTCCATGATCAATAAGTTGGGTACTAAATGCTAGTAAAATATATACACGAAGTTATGAATCACCTGCCTGCAATTTACTTTAAAAGACATAAACGATACATTTTTGCCAAAAAATTTGTTACTACGTTATTATGTTTCTATTTGAAACTCATGTTTGGTCACTAACTTCATGAAACTAATGCTTAATTAGATACTGACCCAAATATACTAATAGAATAACTGTTATACTTGAATATGAAACATGTCAAGATCTTTAAAACACTAATTATTTTTAAAACTGCGTATTATAATTGGATGTCCAGTTCGTGAACTATAACTAAATTTCAGTTCAGTTCAGTTCATGAAATTCAGGATTAGTTGTACTATAATGATGGATACTTTAATTTTGAAAGTCAAATAAAGTTCGATACGTCTTGTGGATATCTGACATATCGCTCCATTTATGGAAGAACGTCATAACTTAAAAAATCTCATTTTTAAGTTAAGATTATAAAAATATTTCAAAAATATCATATATTTATGTGGAAAATCGTCATAAGTATTGCTTCTGCACTTTAACGGTAGATGACATTAGTGACGTTTAGCCACTGATACTAGCGCCCTGCAATATATGCGAAAGAACGTCAGTTCTCTATTTAACACAGAAAGTGTCAATATATAATAAGAAAGTGTCGCAGTTATTTAATGGAAGAACGTCATAATAATAATTGTGTCGTTTTAAGTTTTTCGTGACCTTTTATAAAATTGTAATATTTTATATGAAAGACTGTCATAATTTCAATATGTGACGAATAAATATACCTCGAAATATACTATACGAAATAAACTGTGTGATTTTTTTTAAAGAAAAAAGACACAAGCACCTAAAACTTCCTTCAAACTATCAAATTTTGATTTAGCTCCACATTAACAGTAAATTACAACACTTCATTGCTTCAAAAAACACTACAGATATTTTACTTTGTTGCACTTGTAAATAATAATTAACATGTAAAATTAACAAAATCTTTAAACCGACGTATCCAGAAACTGTGATTTTTGACTTATGACGTACTTCCATAAATGGAGCGATATATAAAGCATTGTACATGAGAACATTCAAATTATGAATACCAATAAAGAGGTTATGTATTTCGACTTACTTTGATGTTTTCGCATCTTGAATTCTTTTACAGCTGTTCTTGGTTTATATCTCGTGTATGGTTTCTTGTAGAATTGTTCACCACAATATTTACTCAAAAATAAAGTCAAAATATCTTTAAACACAAACATTATGAACAACGCCACTTTGTACCACGAGTTACTGTCAATTTACTCGACACTACTAACTACTACGATTCGATTACGTTTCAATTAGTCAGTCAAATACATATGTAAAAGTACAGTTCGGGAAGCAAACAGTGTCAGTAGAATCAATTTTGAATCATTTATGAATAATAAACAATATACTTTACTACGTGTAATGAAAAATGAACGATATAATCTATATGCAATAGGTAACGTTTTTGAATTTGTCATGTATATGACACTGATTTTTGCGCAGAGTGTACACTATAACTTTGAAGGCTCTACCCAGTTCCTTAACTAATGTAGTATAATTATTGTGAAATTAAATTTATGAATATCTTGTCCATTAAAATTTAAAATAAATAATATTATAATTAGAATAAAATTCTGAGAAAAATCAGCTAATCATAACGTACAAAATATCAGTACTCAGAAGTGACAATATAGTATTAATTGATAATAATATTTATTTACTTATTGCCGCGGTGGGAATTTGTGTATCTAATAGTCAGGGATGGATGTCTACGCGTAACCTTAATTAATAATTAATTAATAAAAGAAGTTTCAAATTTATAACTGTCCAATTTATTCCTGCTGCAGCAGGAAAGAAAATAAACTTCTACTATTAAGGTTTTAACAGTTTGAAATTATTTTATATCTGAATGATTTTCCTTGTAATGTCTTGACTGTTTGTGTGTGTGATGTGTTGTTGACGGACACTCATCGGCGTAGGTTTGGCAACAATGTGTTGGTGTGCTAGTGGCATGCATGATTAATGGCGCACGGGAATGATAAGAACACTGTCCGGTCCAGTACCTGGTCCAGTCCACTCCGCCGATAATGACTTCACCGGACGTTACCGGTTATCGCTGTAGATGCGGCTGTACAAACCGTACACAGCCACCACAACTACAATAGATAAAACTTCACACAGTAGTAGAATATACCGAGCGGTGCCATTTATATACAACACGTTGCTATGCAACACAGAATCAGAATCAAAATATTATCAGTAGAGATGGGATTTTAGGTGTTAGGTGCTAAAATTCCTGTTTGAGGTGCTCAAACAGGAATTTTTTACCGGTAAGAATTTTTGCAAATTTTGTTAATAATTTATCAAAGTGCTACTTTTGATGGTTAACCACCACGGTGTATTATATAGGTTGGTGGAGGCGAAATTCGAACATAGGGAAATATATGACAATTGGGGTACTTGTACTGTCAATCTGTCAATTTTGTTGTTTTGTTTCAATTGTTTATAATTACATGCCTCCTTTTTTGGTGCTGACACAAGTGGCCAATCAAAAAGTGAGTTTCTTTGGCGGTCATCTTGCCCACTTAAAATGACATTTAAATGATCATCAATCTTTTATTTTATAAATTATACCCAGTTTGGTGTCAATTTTAAGCTCTCGCGAAGATAAGTATTGTAAAAATGTAAAAAATAATATTTACCTATGCGATTTTCAATTGTTTCTCCAAAAATTATTCAATTGCGTTTTCAAGTGGTTATCATTATCAAATTAAAGCACTCTGAAGAAAATCTAGTCGAAGAATCAAAAACAAATTAACATGGTGCAATAATTATTTTTCTCATGTTATTCATATTATGCCGAAGTTGAAATACATAGTCAAAATTTTCTGAATAAAGCATAAAATCAAAGCCTTTACGAATGCAATTTATTAAAACTTATGGTCGGGGAAGTACTGTGGTGGCCACAGCAGATTTTTAAACATTTTCGGTTCATGTCAATTGAGTTACAACTTGAAGTTCCATCTGTATCTATTTGAAGCATTTGAATGCATGTTGCTATGCAAGACAGAATCACAGAATCGCAGAATCAAACAGAAAGTAATAAATTATCAGGCACTAATAAGGAAAAGAAAAAGACTTCTCCCTTTTGTGTTTTTACTCGCTACGCTACAAACGTTTTGCTACACTTAGCAGTTTGGAAAGTTTTCAGATATATTTGACTCTTTGACATGCAAAGTAAAGCTCCCTTGTAAATGAGCAAATGTAGCGAGCGGATGGTTCGCTCCACTAACGAACAAACCGTCGGGAATACCTTCACAGCGTCCTAGTTTACTCCAATAACTAAATACCCTTCTCTTCTTCAGCGAAAAAATCCTTCATTTCACTTAAATCAATCCAAATTTCAAATTATTTAATTCTTCGTTAGTTACATATACCTACATACACATACATACTACCCTAAATAGATTTAACACGAACCCCTAAACACACTCATTTATTCCACAGGTTAAATATGTTTTATAAATAATTCATTACTTAAGCTCCGAGAAATCCTATGCCGCAAGTCACGTTTTAATATCTTGTTAATATAAATAAATAAATAATGTGGCCAGCACATTCCCGCCTTGACACTGTAATATGTTCTTTCTTAAATTATAATTTTGCAATAACTTTCATAATTCACAAACTTTTTACAAAAAATATTATAGTTCTTAGTTTTTTACTTAGCTCTTTGTAGATACAAATTTTACTTAATTTATTATCTTTATGTCGAGTTAATAATATTTATACATTTCTTTAAAAATGGTACCTACCACAAACATTTCAGAAATTGTGTATACGTCTGTTCAGCTGTCATATTGACATTATTCATTTTTATTTTAAATAATTATTTTCCTATATTGTGATTTACAAATCGTGGTAGGTAAAATTACATATTTTTAAAAATAGTTTTCCTTTACTGGTAAGAGATATAGAAAAGATGTTAAATAAATATAGTAAGATGTAATTTGTTCTTTTAAATATCTTATAGCAAATTGTAACTATCCCTGAATTTTCTATATTTGTATATAAAAATGTCAGAATGCTTGTACCAAAATCTTAGTATACAAAAGTTAAATACCAAATATCAAAATTTTTGGGTAATTCGTATTTGAGTTATCCGACCTCCAGAAATCCGGCCCTGACCATATCCATACACACACATACATCGTAAGATTTTCAAAAATGAGTTGTAAGAACCCTAATTCGTGCTCATCCACTTAAAACTCACAACCCGATTTTTTCATGATTCCAATACCTTCCTCACAGATAACCGGAAGGTAAAAATGCTGAAACATATTTTGTAAGTACAAATAAATGTTGCTGAATTCAATGCCGTAAACAGAATTCATATATATTTTATAGTTTTAGAGTTCTAGCTCGTTGAAGACACCAGCAGGAATAAAAAATATTCCAATTTTTCAGTTTCCAAATCTAAACTTTGAGGCCTTATATATCAAAAACTATTCAAAATATTGAAGTGCGGTTTACAGAATTGTGTTTCTCGTACTTTAATTATTGACCTATAACCAAATTTTCAAAAGTATCAAATTTTTTAATATTTTCGTAACTAAATAAAATCTAATCTACATAATATGTAGTCAGATACATCATTTTACATTTTCAGTTATTACCTATACCACAAGAGCTTCGAAAATAATTTTTAACTTTTGCCTCCTGGTTCGTCGTATTTCCGCAAAACACCTCTCGACCTCCGGTCTCGAGTTGTTTCTATGAAAATACGTCTCATCAGTCGGCAGTATTTTCTATTATTTTTGATGATCGAGTGGTATACGCATTGACTATTTCATGAATAAAACAAATTTAACAATTTTAAATAACACAATTTTATCTATAAGCATAATTTTTAAATTCATTTTTAACATTTCGACATCTGGTGAAAAATAACCAAACATTTATTATTGTTTGTTGTGTCATGGTTAGGGTGAATATACGCATACTGTCAATATTCAAAAATATGCACTGGTATAGTAGTTGTTAATATAGATAGTTTCTACGGTTTTTGTGAAAAATAGGGCATTTTAATTGGTTAAAATATAATGAGGGAAATAATCAATTCTATTGGTTGCATTACATCATCCGAAGTCATCAGCACGCGATATGATTGCTTAAACAATCTGTCAAAAATATTCAGTAAAATAAACTTAGGCAATCATGTAAACAAAATTACACAGTCAATTAATTTCAAAATTTCATCATGCTTCATCCTTCACGCGCTGATGATATTAATCCAATACCAAACTTAAATTACAATCAAAAATACCGAGATAAAACTCGGATGATTATCTCGGGAGAGTCGAGTGGTCCGTGTAAAAACACTTGACCCTCGGCGGCGGACAATGGCAGGTAGCGACGCTGATTTGCATCGAATAACGACGCTGCTTGGCTTCTGTACGGACAATTCCCCAGACAAGCACGTGTAGCGGCCGGCCGGACACGTGGACACCTTCATTACCGATACACGATACGAGAACGACAACGAAGAACGAACCCTTATCGCGACCCGCTTCGACGTGCTCGCAATGCGTGTACAAATTATAAACCAAAACGTTATTTCACTGTAATTCTATATTTCAAACCATACTTTTTAATACAAATATTTTTAACTCCAGCCTCTTATTCTAGAAAGGTAATGGGTCAAAATTTTCGAGTGTGAGTTTTTAGTGGATAAGCACGTTTTAGTTTCCATAGAATATGAATAAAGTATTTTCGAGATGATTTCTGTGTATGTGTGTGTGCGTTAGGTTGGATGTAACATTTTTTTCGGGCTCTATAACTCAAAAAGTTAAAAACATTTAACAACCAAATTTTGTATTTAACGTTTTAATACAAATCTTAAGAACCCAGTTAGTTTTTGGAAGCAATCCCCAAACCGGAAGTAGCATTTTTCTTAAATATTTTGATTAATAAATAATTTATCGCAATATTATATTATTATTATCTACAATTTTTAGCATTTTATAAATGATTCTGTTGTAGTATTTAAAGTAGGTATTATTTATAATATATAGTATGAAACTTCAGTCTTGTTGTCCATGATTGTATAACATTTGTTACTACGAAAAATTTAATTGATTATGACAGTGACAGAGTAACAGTGCCAATAGTGACACATTTATATCTTCTCCTACAGTTGACTAAATGACAAAAATATAATTGTATGTACCTATGTATTTTTGTATAGTAGTAAAAAGAGTGGTATATGGCAGGAGGTCTTGTACTGACCACATCAGATTTTTTTATTTCTTTTGGGAACCATTCGACAGAATTTATTCCAGTCAGAATCTTAATAAAAGTGGCAACGGAGAGATTCTAATGCAACCAGGACCAAAGCTGGACAAATACCGGCTTGAAAAGTACTTAGTACTAAGTACAAGATGTACGGGAAACGGAGTACTTGCAATCAAGTAGTACAAAGTACCGGTTTTTTAAAGTACCTACTCATTCTTAAGTACAAGTACTTAAATATTATTCAAGTACTTGAATGAGCGTTCGCAAATTTTACTTAGAGAACAACAATAAAATATTTAAAAAAATTAATTCTAAATAAAAACAATTAAAATCGTTGATAGTAGAATCTAGAATCTTTCATAGAGTATACCGAGTGTCCCCAAAAAAAATGGTACGCTCGAAATAACTTTTTTATGAATATAGCAATCGCAATAAAAATTTATATTGGTGAACTACCCATAAAGAGTACAATTTTAAGTCTTAAGTACAAGTATTTTAAATTCAAGTATTTTGGTATGAATTTCAAAAATACCTACTTAAAATGTACTTAAGTACTGCCCAGCTCTGACCAGGATTACATTTAAAACAGTCAAGTGGTCTGCTTGAAGCGTCCCAGTGTGATTAAATTTTTCTTGTAAAATAAATCAAATGAATCCAAATCCTCAAAAATGGATTTGGGGTAGATTAGAATAGGCCTAACAGGTCACTTAACACTATGAATGCAAAACGTCATTGTCCTTTGACAGATTGGCCGGTCACCACAAATCTCAATCCCAATGAAGGCAGGATCAGAAGCATACCAACAACACAAACGCGCATCATCTCAAGCCAACTAATATCGCAATTTAATATCAGCACTTCTGTAAGACATTGTTGTAGCGTGTTTTGTTTACCAGTGGAGCAGGTATATTAAATCTCAGGGACCTCATTAGAAAGCGATCTGCCGACACATGTCGTACGAGAAGAATGAGATAGGGTGCGATCCGTGCTTATTCGTCCGAAGTCCAAAATTTTGCACTTTCATCCGAAGATTATTAGATAATTTTAACATCAGCAAATATTCATACACAGGAAAATGCATACACAAAAAAATTCCAAACTAGAAAATGTGTTTTGTATCTAAATCCTGCTGTGAAAGATTCATTCACAGGATAATGCAAATCTAGAATTTTAGGTTCGGCATAAATGCAAACATATGAAGATGCAAACACACGAAGATGCAAATCTAGAAAACTAGTTTGTTTTATCACCACAAGGGGGATACACAAATTAGAAATTGAACTAAACTAAAAAAAATCTATTGTGGTTTTGGTTCAAAGTCAGCTTTGAGTAATATTATTAAAATTGGCAGAGGTGAAACTTATCAAATGCTGTGTTGCATTACTCGTTCAATCTACCTACAAAATTAAATAATTCTACATAATTTATTATAATAAGAATTACTATCGATACAGTAGTTTTATTCACTGGTTAGTACAATTATTAGAACTATTTTAATATACAAATTTACTTACTTTGACCATTTTGAAGTTATATTATCAAATACCGGACAACACCTGATATTAACATTAACATAACCTCAATGTCAAGGAAAATCATACAAAAAATCATATGGAAATAGGAACAGTTCTATTTCTGAAATGTAGTTATGTTTCGTTATGACTTATCTTATGAGTTCGCTTATGAGTCGTTCTGTATGATAAATCGAACAGTGTTAACGTAAAAATAAACACATAATTTATTGATGACAAATCACATAATGTAAATCCTACTTTATATTTTTATATTTTAGGTACGAATTAAATTCATTGGTGAACTCAGAATCAAGCTATCTCTGTTATTTATCATGGAATAGAAGAGTGCGGGCCACGGCGTATAAAATCACCGTGTCGACACATGGGTCCACGGCGTATAAAATCATCGTGTCGACACATAGTACACCACAGGGTCCACGGCGTATAATTTCACCGTGTCGACACATGGGTCCACGGCGTATAAATTCATGGCGTATAATTTATATCCCCACCACAGGGTCCACGGCGTATAATTTCACCGTGTATAAAAGCAGTGAGGGCCACGGCGTATAAAATCACCGTGTCGACACATGGGGCCACCGCGTCGACAAACGGGTCCACGGCGTATAATAACATGTTCATCAGTCTTGTCACTTTTTCTGTGGTGGCCAATAGCAGAACTAAAATAGTATGAAATAAAATCTTACTTATAGTAAACTGTTTTACCCTATTGATATCAAATCCACATTTAAATTTACTGATGGTTAATGGTGACACGATGACATTTCGAAATATACATAAAATCTTATTATAAATTTATTGGTTATTGTAAGTTTAATATTATGGCTCGTGCATTTCCCAAAGATGGCTCTTCGATCGACTTTTTTATATGTCATTTTAAAAGTGGATGTAATTAAATTAGACGATACACACGCTTTTCCAAAAGATTAATTCATTAAAGTTGGTAATAAATTATAATAAAAGTGCAGTTATGCCTCTATGCACATGCATTATACAATACCTATAGTGACAACAATTATCTGTTATTAGTATATTTCATATATTTTTCTGTTATGATACTATTTAGGAATTATTTAACAAAATATCAGATTTTTTTCTGTCATAAAGAGCAGTTCTGACAAAATTACCCTATCAGTAAAGTAAGTGCGATAGATACAAAGTAACATGAGTTGACTGAGACAACAAAAGTACGCTGTGTGACAATAGAAAGTGCGGTAAATTTGAACGAGCGCTGTGATCACAACACACAAGCATAAAACCTTCAAGGTTTAATACTTTCAAAAACTTGATTTTATTGTAAAAAAATAAATAATAATAATAATATAGTTTAATAAATTGGAATAAAAGTCCATATAAGTGGGTCCAGGTACTCGTCCACACATTTTTGGATGTAACTTAGATTATCGGGGTGGGGAAAGAGGTAATCATCTGCGCCTGGATCAGATTTATTGTATTCTAAATCCTGGATCCCACGACAGAAATATCGACAATTTGTTGCCGATATTGGCAAAAACATTCGAATTTTATTAATGTCCTTATACCTACGTTGCAAATTTATCATATCGATATTTATTAGTAAAATAATTCATATTTTATATAAAATTCATAATTACAAAAGCAAAAAATACATTCAGTTTAATTGGGGGTGAAATGGGCGCTAACACGGTTTTATGCTTGTGTATTGTGATCACACCGCTCTCGTTCAAATTTACCGCACTTTCTATTGTCACACAGCGTCCATTTGTTGTCTCACTCAACTCATGTTACTTTGTATCTATCGCACTCACTTTTCTGACAGAATAGTTTTGTCAGAACTGCCCGTTATGACAGAGAAAATCTGATATGGCCAGCACAAGACTTCCTGCCATACCCTATACTTTTAACTACTAATAAAAATATAGTTCCACTCACAAGAATATATATTTTAGTCATTTTAAGTATACTGCACAAGAAAATATAAACGATGTGTCACTTTTCTTACTATCAATGTCGTCGCTGTCATCATTAATTAAATTTTAGAAAGTAACAAATGTTAAACAATCGTGGACAACAAGATACTAAAGTTTCAAACTATAAATTATAAATAATACTTTAATTCCTATATAGTATCATAACAGAAGAATATATGAAATATACTAATTACAGATAATTGTTCTCACTATAGGTATTGTACTTTTACTATAATTTATTACCAACTTTAATGAATTAATCTTTTGGAAAAGCGTGTGTAACGTCTAATTTATGTCAAATTTAATTACATGATAAAAATTTTCTATATTCAGACACTTTAATAATAATATTAAACTTACAATAACCAATAAATTTATAATAAGACTTTATGTATATTTCGAAATGTCACCGTGTCACCCTTCACAATCAGTAAATTTAAACGTGAATTTAATAACAATAGGGTAAAACAGTTTACTATAAGTAAGATTTTATTTCATACTATTTTAGTCCTGCTATTAGCCACCACAGAAAAAGTGAGAAGACTGATGAACATGTTATTATACGCCGTGGACCCGTTTGTCGACGCGGTGGCCCCATGTGTCGACACGGTGATTTTATACGCCGTGGCCCTCACTGCTTTTATACACGGTGAAATTATACGCCGTGGACCCTGTGGTGGGGATAGAAATTATACGCCATGAATTTATACGCCGTGGACCCATGTGTCGACACGGTGAAATTATACGCCGTGGACCCTGTGGTGTACTATGTGTCGACACGATGATTTTATACGCCGTGGACCCATGTGTCGACACGGTGATTTTATACGCCGTGGCCTGCTCCGGAATAGAATGCATGGTCCGAGCTGGCCCGTATTGTCTGTCTCTCTCTAAAATTGTCAATTGTTGAGTCAGTCATATTTGGTATTTGTGTAATTAAAACATGGACATTTACAAAAATGGTGCGTTATAGCTTGGAAGAACGTTTGTTAATAGTGAAAACGGTGAAAACCCATTACAAAAATAGAGACAATTTTACTGTGACGATTCGCAAGTTACGTGATCATTTCGACGTGCATAATTTTCATGCAATAATTGGACGGAATGAACTTAAATGAGATGGCGCCACCTATAACACAGCACGCGAAACAATGACGTTGTTGCAAACAAAGTGTCATCTCTCGTTTTGGAGACCAAAACTGGCCGACAAGAAGTTGCGATTTAACTTGTTTGGATTATTTTCTCTGGGTTTTTTAAAATTAAGGTCTATACGAACCATCCTGAGACTACTGATGATCTCAAAGAAGAAATTACATGCCAAATTCGTGAAATCCAGCAGTCCTTACTTCAAAATGTACTGCGAAAAAGACTGCATTCCTGCCAACAGAACTACCGTGGCCATTTAACCGATATTTTTTTCATGTGTAAATGTTATTACTGCCTCTGTACATATCAAGAAAAAAATGTAAATAAAACATTAATTAAGTTTTTAAAATTCAACTTCTTGCTGAGACACCTTTATACTTCGTGGGATTACCTAATCATCTTCGGATGAAAGTGCAGTATTTTCGTGTTCGGACGAATAAGCACGGATCAAGGTGCACGCCAGTGGATGTGAACACTTACGAGAGGTATTTTCTTACAAGCAACAGCACCGCCTCAGGCACACTCAACAAGATGCTGTGCTTTGTCTGATGGAAGTATTACTACTTCATACATTTATTAATTTGTATTTTACAAGCTGATGGCTGATGGATGTTACATGATACACGAGGAAATTTACATTTTATGTTTTTGAATCAAGAGAGTGAAAACTCGCTCATGTTATGACTGTATTTTCCGCTGTGGTTTATTCGGGTAAACAGCATTTTCTTATTTATATTTGGATTAGATTACATGGTACCACGACCTTACAACTGACGAGAAACCTTTTTGAACTGATGGCTAAATTTAATTATGAAGTGAGTTATGACTGCGACAAAATACATCTTTATCGATACTGATGACTCACAGTATATGTGAGGCTGCAACACCCAAGTTTAGTAAACAGTGGAATTAATGTATCAAATTATTATATTTAAGCGATTGTCAATTCTTTTTCCATAATCATATTGACTGAGGTATCAAATTAAAGGTCTTTATAGTTAAATAATAAAATTTATGCATATTATGAGATATTATCAAATTAAAGGTTTTTAAAAGTTCAGTACTTATAACAAAAGTGTCGAAAATTTAATAAAATTAAAACGATTGTCAATTGTTTATAAGTCAAATAATATTGTTTATTTGATACTGTGTCATAATGACAACAGGCTGAGATTGGGAACCATAATAGCGTTCATTATAGGCCAAGGACCATAATGAATCCAGTACCATAATGAAATAACAAACAACTTGTTACTAAGGAAGTTTGAAAAATAGCATAGGTACATGATTTT
The DNA here is from genome assembly GCA_947534325.1 of Agonum fuliginosum. NCBI lineage: Eukaryota > Metazoa > Arthropoda > Insecta > Coleoptera > Carabidae > Agonum > Agonum fuliginosum. The sequence goes on from OX384029.1 coordinate 43,016,991, forward strand.
TTTGTTTAATACTCCATTTTGACTAATTTACGCCAGCAGATAAATTTGGGAAGTAATACACCTTGTAATCAATCATAATGGTATACGTCGTGACGTCATACTCGGCTTCGCCTCGACTGAAAATCTTTACGACTAATACCATAATGATTAACGTTACGATCCTTATAAATAACTAACTATGATGATATCAAATTTGAAGTCTTGAACATGTCAGTTCAATAAAAGTATGAAAATAGTTTTTCCTTAATTATGATACTAATATGCCCTCTCAAGTAAGATTAAATATTAGAGACACAACAGAAGATTCTGTGACGTCTGGCGAAGAAGACTTGTATGTTTTCTGGAAAGAAAGTCCTCCCGGGGTTTAATTTGAGTGATCATAGCGCTGGAGCAGATCAGCGGCTCTTTCAATCGTGACAAAGTGCGACACCCGAACACAAACAACAAACAAGCGACGCTCCCCTGTCGCGTGTGTGTCTAGCCTCGGGTGTAGCACCCCCACCCGCAAGACGCCGCGCTGATTTACGACGGCAATTTCTCTTTATTTCTCTCCTGACTCCGATGCCATAAAAACACGGATCCCGATCCGAATCAGACGCGATACCTGATGCATAATGCCGCTATCACAGCAGCAGCCAGCCTCGGCAGCAATTATGTATCCGGATTTTTTTACTCGGAAACTTTGCAAAGTGCGATCCATCACCCAGAAGTTTTTATTTCAATTAGGTACACGATGCGCATACGCAAATATAACTACTGAAATACTGAAGCTCTATGATGCGTCTTCTATCTACGAGTATTAAGTAGTCCATGTTAGTTTAAAAAATAGTAGATGGCTCTGCAAATGCAGTCCGTTTTACACTCACACATTATAATAATTATAACGAACAATTATTGTTCAAATCTTGGAGCGAGCTTAAAGAAAGTAATCTAGTTTTCAGCCCAGTCATCCTATGTAGATCAAAACAGAGTCTGAGGTCATAATCGAACGGATAGAGATGAAAATTGATATACATATTTGTTGAAGAGTCCTTTTTAATTTGCTAAAGTAAAAGATGTCAGGACCATGAGGAACCGCCGTCATCTTGAAAAATATGTCCCTTTTTGCAGATTTTTACAACGAATGAAATCAAAATTCTGTCTTAAAAATGTTGTAAATCTTCTGAGTAAAATGAGTACTCACACTTTACATTTTTATTGAAAATTAGGCTTACAACTCTATTTTCAAAGTTTTGCCTTAATCGTTAATCAAGCGCTTGAAGCCAGAACGAACCAAATTTTTTCTTTACTGTATTTAATCAACTCTAATTTCTGACTGGACAAAATATCTACTTCCGGTTTCCAACATTAGATTCCCCAGACATTTTTATATGAAATGTATTATTTTCATAAAAAATTAAGGGCCTTAGTTAAGGCCGAAATGTAATGTTTTGTTTCGGAGAGAAAGCAGTGAAATTGTAATTATTTCTTTGCTTACTGTTTTTAATCAATTCTAATTTCTGACTGGACAAAGTAATTGGCTTCTGGTTTCCGGCATTAGATTCCTCATTTCCTGACAACTTTTACTTTAACAAATTATAAAGGACCCTTCAACAACTATGTATGCCAATTTTCATCTCCATTCGTTCGATTATGACCTCAAATGCCAGAATGACTGGATTATTAACTATTTTCAAGTTATGAATACTTGAAAGAGCAAACGGAAATATAAACGCAAGTCTCTCCAATGTTCCACCTTTAATTTCGACCAATTAGATTCAAGGATATCACCACTCTACACTGAAAATGAACTAAAAATATTATTTGAGTTAAAAATCGCTTTGACAGTTTTATATTATACTTCGTTTGTTAGGACTTTTAGTTTAAGAGTTAATAATAAAATTGCTGAATTTGAATTTTGATGTATCTTATCTATATTTGGAAACGAACTGTGAATGATACGAAATGGAAAGAATAAAAGAGATTGTATGAAAATGGTAAAAGGAAAAGGACGACTCTAATTCGAATTGAATATGGACGAGGCCAAAGAAGTGTGTCAGTATAGGAATGTTTGACAAGTATTATGCTGATTGAGGTTAATTACTTGAATATGTTAAAAATGTGCAAGTTTTTTTTACGGAATTCTTGTTATTTTTTTGAAAATGGGCCAATTTGTACTAGTACTTATTTTTTGCACGTTTATTGCGATTTTTATAACAAATGTTCAAATTGTCGAGTTTCTTCGGTCTCGCAATAACCCAAACGTTTTAGTGATCTCCAAATTTTCAATTTTTTTCTTCACTCGTTCAAAACTTATAGCTCCGTCCCGGTACTTTTGGGAAACCGTGTATATTTATATTTATTATACATTTGAAATAATAGTGACAGTTTTTATTCAGACATTACTAGCTCTTTTAGCACTATAGTCTTTGTTTCCTACTTTATAAGTTTTGTTAAAACTGCACAAAATGCAAAATTTCTCCTTTTTGCCTTCTCTTTGATGGTTGTCTAAGAAACCAGCACTTGCACTGGTAGTGGTAGCGACGTTGTGACATGACAGCTTCCTGCGTACATGCACCACATACACACACAGACACACACACAGTGACGTCAGTATAACGTTAATCCTCCACGCTCTGTATTTTGTAAAGTTGCAAACTTTCCAGAGATGCTCTGTCGCCAAGCTTCAGTCTCTGTCTACAGTCTGCACGTCTTGCATGATGTTCGATGTAAAAGGAGTTGACATTAAAATTGAAATCGCTGTCCTAGAAGACTTTAACGCGATCAAAGATCACTATAATTTATTCTAACTTCAGACGCCAGTTACATGTTCACGGAAAGTAAATGAGCTACTATGTCGGCGCTGCTAAATGTAATGTCATTAGCAGAAAGAGATGAACGTGAGGACTCGCAGGGAATTTCTTATTTTATTATCTATCTATACGTTTCATACGTAGGGGGTGTAAAATTGTAATACTGATTTTTAATGATATCGAGATTTAAAATTATTAATAATTTATTGACAATCACTAACAATGTTATTGGAAAAAAATTGAAATGTTGAAAAAATTATTGAAACGTTAGTCAATTTTTTTTCAAATTGAGCCAAAATGTCAAAAATATTACTAACTACTAAAATCATTTTTTGGTAATAATAAAAGTTTGTTGTTTAAAGTATAAACTATATCGAATTTGGTATTGAAGGTCTTGTTAAAGGTACCTAGTTTAGCAGACGTCTTAAAATAAAACGATTGTCAATTGTTTTTTTAATGTGTCAAAATGTCAAAAATATTACAAAAACATTTCGCAATAATTGTTTTGTTAAAGGTTGTTAAAACTATATCGACTGTGGTAACAGGATTAAAGGTTTTTTAACAGACAGTTTGGCAGAAGTTTTGAAACAAAAATCGATTGTTAATTGGCATTTTTCAAATAAATTGTTCATTTAATCGAAAATTTAATATTATTCAAAGCATTATATGTTTTTTCCGAGTTTTTTCACTGTCTTAGCACTCAAGCGTTTTAGTAATCCCATATCGTCCATATTTTTACATTTTCGCAATGCAAGTAAATAATCAAGATTAAAAGTATTACATTCGTCATTTTTAAATATATTTTACTTCAAATTCCTAGGCCAAAGACAAAAAATAATAAACTAGAGGCATTAAGACATCCTTTGTTAATACACTCATATGTAAAAGCATCATATATTTCAATTAAAGTAAACGTGGGATGCGTACACCTCTGTAACGCTGTAAAATTTTGGGGTAGGCGAACACCTTAAAAATAGAAAATGGAGTTCTAAAGCTAATAAATATTTTAAAATATCGTTTTTAGGGGAAATCCCAATTTATCTGCCAAGGTAACAAGTAGATCTCTGTACTTTGAGCTGTTCACATAATCTAAATTGACCGTGTTCACTCTATAGAACCTCATGTGTTAAATTTGGACTGTTCATTATAGTGGATGCTTCATATAATGAAGTATTCGCATAACCGAGCGCTCACTGTATCATTTTTAAAGCTGAAGATGTCTTGTGTTTTATTCCTAAACTGGAAGTGGCAAGATTTGTGGGAGAACCGGATAGTAAAGAAGATATTTTAAAGTCTGGGTGTCCAAATCTGACATTCGATGCTCGATATTTATTCAGATATTTAACGATATTGGTGAGGGGCTTGGGGTGAGCCACACATCTATACAGACGAGACAAGGGCCGAAGGGCGCAACCAGCAACAAGACGGCGACTTCCGCTGCGTCCACTTCCGCCCAATCCAATAATACCGCGCTAGCCGCGCTCGAAGTGTCTGCATATTTGTTTTGATTTTTCGATTCGCTTCTGCTCCGGTGTCTCCGAATAGAAGATAAATGGCGGCCGGCGAAGTAGCGGGATAGTTTATTGAAATCCTCCACGGTATACGACATCCCCCACCCCCACACAACCCCCACACCGACAAACTTTCAGAATTCTAAAACAGGGTCGTGGAAAAAGTTTCAGAGATGTGACTCCGCAGGAATTAAATTATGAAAACATATCCGGATTATAAACATTTCATAATTCACTTGTGATGCACGTATCGCTACCCCCTGCTGGCGCCTACCCCTAAGGAAACCAAGATGTTTTTAATTTCCGACAGATATAATCAGCAAAATGAAAAAGCCTCCCATCATATACTCTACTCTTTTTACTTTTTACAAATACATTTCATGCAAACGATATTTCAATATTGTCACTACGACTGTCATAATCATTAAAGTTTTATGTATAGTAGCAAAAATAATATAATAGCAATAATTATTTACTGAAAAAATCTTAAATCGAATACAGAAATCTTTCATTTAAAAAACTTTTATCATAAATTAATTATGCAAAAAGATATTAAAGTAAAACATTGCTTTCTGTTTAGGGATAGCTATGCGAAAATATAACTAAGTTCTAAAGATTTTAATTATATCCTTAAATAATACAGCCAGTAGTTACTTTAGCAGTGGTGCCCAGTAATTGGACACCATTATAATAACATCTACATGAATCGTCCATGAGATGTTTAAAAATATCTTATTCTTGTACTGCGAATGATATTACGTAAGTCTATCCTAGCCATATCATGACTAAGATAAAAATTATATACTCAATACAAACATCTCAGATAATTACTTTGCATACACATTAGGATATTAATATTGGGTTATACAGGTATTGTTACTAAAGGCGGACATAAGCAATTGCCAAGATATTAATAGAATGTGAATGGGCAAAAATAGAACGTAACAAGCGTGATATTCACTTTCTTTAAATGTTCTGGGGATTTTATTTTGCCAAGTCGGTTCTGTAATGGGGATTTCCAAGCCTATGGCTTATAAAAAAACTTATTAGATATAAATTTTCAGCATATTATATAAGTTATAGGACAGTGATAATAATTGTTAATTTTGAAATGAAAATATAACTCTTTCGAAACGTGCATTAAAATGCGCCATGTATATGACGTAGACAACATTAAAGCCAAACCGTGAGTAGATATGTTCGTGTAAGATCGTTTTTTGTCGTTTTGACTACGGAATGGACGTACGACGGACCTGTGTTGAAATAAGGTAAAATCTACGTATCGTATTCGGTCCTTGTCAGCGCGATGAACGTATGTTCTGAGGAACGGCGATGACGTCACACGGCATCGTTTTTCGCGGCACCTATATTTTTAAATATTATGAATTTTTTTCTGGCTTATTAGCAAAAGAAAAAATACCGGGTCTAATATTTTAATGTATAGATTAACATATAAAAAAATCAAAAAATCGTGGAAACCCCCATTGAGAATTAATCCCGTAGAATGGTTACCTACTATACTACGAAGAACACAAAAAATATATGAAATTTAAATATTTGTTACACCTTTTGAGTTACTATGTTTTCGTCATAGAAATCGTAACATGCACACAACAGACATCATCTCTATAAAATATGAAATCGTAATCTAAGGACCCTGAAACGTGCTTGAAAATTTTGAGCAATTACAATTTCTCCCTTAGTATATGAGACTCGAGGTAAAAAGTTCCAATGATGTGAGAGCACTTTAATTAATGAATAAAACTAAGAGTGTAGCATATATCAAGGAAGGGTTCGAGTGTGAACGCAGCGAATTATCACCAAGGTGAATAAATAAATTTACAGAGGAGATCGGTTCATAAATCCCTGCTGTTTACTCTGTAGACGAGATTTATATCTGCAAGGAGTTGAGAACAACTAACTGCGCATGCATCGCCTGATCAATAATTATATTCAGCGGCGACTTTAAATGCACCAAACTCAGACATTTCATACTTAATTTTTTGTATTTTAATGGTAACCATTCAACAGAATTAGCTGCCAATTACAGAATAGTTGATTTTTATTGTAGTAGAATCTCAATCCGTTCGAAGATCTTTTAAACCGGCAACGGAGATATTTTTATGCAATCAGGACTACATTTTTTAGGATTCTCAAGTGGTCAGCTCGAAACGCTCGCGTCAGATTTAATTGCAAGATTGTTTGCAATTTAACGACAAAAAATACGATTGTTTTAAAAAAAAATTTCTACTAAACAGCTCGTACATGAATATACCGGACGTTTCCTGAAACAGTCGCACTAATACAAAAATTGTATTTTGAAAACGAAAAAGTGCATGGTTGTGTTTAGAATTTTATGTAAAATCAAAATCTTAAAAAATATACGGAGTGTTTCATTTAAAATAAGGAAGTTAATGTCACTTCCGGCTAAACAAGAAGTAATAAAAATTCATTATTTATCTAGTTTAATCCGCCTTTCAATGTAGTTTATAAACCTATGCTATAATATAAATGTAATTGTTTTAAAAATACAATTTTTTGGGGAGGTGCGCCTGTTTCAGGAAATTCCCGGTATATATACTCGTATTTTTTTCATATCAATACAATGTGATTCAACGAACTTTTATTTCAAGACTTCAGCTGAAATGCCTTTACACCTTGGCTCAACTTAAAAAAAACAATTGAAAATCACTACAATTTTTTAAAGACTTTAAAAATACTTTTAATTTGATACTAAATTCAATATAGTTTAAAAAACATTTGAACCAAATATTTATTACCAAAATATTTTTGACACTTTATCTTAACTTAAAGAAAAAATCCGATATTGCCAACACATGACCTCTCGCCATATTCTACTATTTTACTGAGTATGTATGAAGGTACTTACTCACAAATAATACCATTGTAGAAGGGAATTCGGAAATTGTAGTTTTTATAATATTATTAAAGTTTATTATTAGCTTATAAATAATAAATAACATTTTATATTTTCCATTTCAATTTGTCAAAAAGTCAAAAATTTATATGACATTAACACTCAAATATTTTATTTTTTGTTTTCATAGGTAGGCAGATAAATTAAAATTGTAACAAATTTGTAGAATTTTTAACTTCTTGTAATTGGAAAATGGTGCTAGATAGAAACAACGTTTTGAATATATATTGTAGACAGTAACATTTAGTATACAATGTTATTTAACAAATTCCTATTAATTCATAAATTTTGAGAATATTCCAGAAAAACTCTTCAGATCTTCAAGAAACTACCACTTCCGGTTGCACGATCAACACCAAAATCTAATCAGATCTAATCTAGGGTGTCAGAATATTGTATACAAAATTTCAAATTTTTTTATTCAGTGGTTTTTGAGTTATCGTACCTCCAACATCCATCCTGACATCATCGCGAAATTATCAAAATCTTGTTCTAGGGACCTCAAAACGTGCTTATCCATTGAAAACTCACTATCGAAATTTTAGCATGATTACAATACCTCTCTTACAGATATGAGTGGCGAGAGGTAAAAACAATTTATTAGAGCTTTAATATTTTTGAGAGCGATCGTGAATAATTTTTTTTTAAATCTCGATGTTATCAAAAATCAGGATCACAATTTTATATCGCCTAATATGCGTATGAGTATACACATAATAAAATAAGATTTTTTCTATCCGCTATTGTCTGGACTGAATTCAGCATTCTTCTTTAAGTTAATGAAGCTTCTCTATATTTCCCATGTAAACATCTTTTGTCTCTTTCGTATTTCGGATAGAAACATGCGTGTATCTTTGTCTGTCATTTTTAAAGAATCTACTTTAACTTAGAGAGGAGTGCTGAATTCAACTCATCAAATTTAGCATTGACGACATAGTAACTCATTTGCTTACATGCATCGCCTGATCGATGATTATTCAGACTTTAAATGCCCGGTACTTGATTTCGCACATGCGAGACGAGAACGCCTCGCGTGATACAAATTGCTGTATCAAGACGCATGCGAGTCTTGGATCACTCATACTTCCCAGCCTCTAATCATAGATTTTAGACAAAGTCAAAAATCTACCCTTCCAATCGCACAATTATCCACCGACGCACTACAATAATTGTGGTTAAATACGGCTCAAGATCACTAAAGGATAAATATTGTTTTTTCTTAACCCGGAGAGAAAAAGTTTAACCCAAAATCAACACAGAATATTTATTTTCCAATTATTCCAACTGAAAGTTTTCGGATACATACTTAATTGCTTATTTCAATTACTATCAGAATAAATACTTCACCTAAGACTGTATGTACGTAAATTTAATTTTTTTGTGAGATTTTTACTGGTTTCCCAAAAGTTCTGGGACGGAGTTTTGAACGAGTGAAGAAAAAAATTGAGAAATCGGGGATCACTAAAGAGTCATAAAAACTAGATTCTTCGATAGTTTAGAACTTCCATGCAACGTGGAGTTTTTAACAACATTTTGAAATAGCAACCCCTGTCGAGTATCACTTTATTTTAAAGGTAGGTAATGAAAAAAAAACACATCCCCATAAACCAAAACCTTGCAAAAACCCGATATCTTCATTCTTTCAAGAAGAACAAATGTTTAAATTGTCGACTTCCTTACTAATCATTGAATAAAAAGAATAATTTGAGTCCAGTTTTCGGAAGAAGCACTGAATAGTTGATTGTACAATGGATATCTGATTAACTATCAATTGAATTAAATAAAAATTTTATTAATCGTACAATGGCAAGAATAGTAAATTGATGATATTCCATTTGAAAACAGTGACCCAAAACTGTTTGATTAAAAAACCAGGAAACTAAAATTGCAAATTTTGAAAAAATTCTTTCAGTTCCGTGATAAGTGTGCCATTGAAATAATAATTATTTACGAAGTGTTTTTTCTTTTACAGACTGATTGAAGATTCAATTTAGCAGCGCCGCTATTTGACAGGCCAGGATTTGTTTTCAAAATTCAAAAGCATGAAAGAATCTGTTGTAATTTTATCTTCTTTCTTAGGTTGTACTAAATCACGGCACAAACAACTCTCGGTGGCCTTTTAAACTTCTTTTATTTATTGAACATCTAAATTTACACTCCATAAGTTACAAACATTTTTAGAAATACGTCACTATTACTTTATTTACATTTTTTTTTCTTAGTAAAAAGAATAGTGTACATCGAGAAGTCATGAGATTCGAATGATTTTGTGTAGATTGTTGGTATGGTGCTACTGCGGATAATCTCGCCGTAGTAGAACATCAAAGGCAGCAATAAGGCCTTGGGGTGGATCGTCATTAGCTCACACTGACCGCTGCTAAGCGCCGGACGTTTATCACTCGAGACGGCCACCTAGACCTCGGTAATTTGTCATCAGAGCACGGACACCCTAGCAAACATTACTACATCATACGTGCGCCATATATCACACCCAGCTTCTTATACACACAACACTCTCAAACATGTTACGTGCGTTTATTTAACACCTAAAAACTCTAATTATCACTGCAAATATAGCTACCTGCCTACCCTACTGAAAAACCTGCTGAAAGAAAGAAGTTTGTTTGTTTTTAACCCCAATTTTGGCGAGAAAAAGACACTTCTTTGATGTGATTCATGTGATATTTTAAGCCCTGTTCACACAATTATTCTTTGAAGATTGTTTTAAGCTAGATTCAGACCTACCCAATGTGCTATTGCATAGTATTAAAAATGAGATTTCTATTACTATTTGTACGTAATGTTAGGTCGAAAATATAAGTAAAAATAAAAATTGTATTTAAAAATTATTATGTTTTTATAGTAAATTGAACAGGAGGAGGGGAGCATATTAATATATTTTCAAATTACACACGTGTAAAGTGCTTTTAATTGCATTAAGTGCATTAACGATGTTAAAATCATTCCGTTTCGCGTCGTACTCTGATACCCGTCGTACGTGTTTTAAAAGATAACTATACACTTCTTGTATCATGTATCATACTCATAATATACTATTATTTAGTCATCTTCTGTAAAATACTTAAGCTGGGTTTATGCAGCATCATAGTCACAGTCTTATTCTTAAGAATTAAAACAACTTGTGACTTATGACTATGACGATTTTCAATCTGCGCATGCCTCGAGACTGTGAGAAGACAACTTATATAAGAAATAAAACATATCTGCTTGTGCATTGTGATTGTGTAACAATAATTTATTGTTAAAATGAGTGAAGAAGAGTTTAAATTATTTTCTTTCTTCTTTTTAAGAACATTTTGAACAATGCACTATAAAGTGACGCAAAAGAAATTAAGGTTAAACAGTCGAATATAAATCGTGCATAAACGGTTACATTTTTACGACTATGCTTATGATTATGACTATGTCTTATGACAAGCCTGCATAAACCCGGCTTTATAAACAAAAAAATCACAGTGGAAAGTTTGAAGTCGTCACAATATCTCTTTTATAGAATCCTCGGCAATACGAAGTAATGTACACTGTACAGTGATGATTAGATGTAAGTTTTGATGAGAGTTTTGGAGATTCCTCGCGCATGTAAATGGCATGCAGCAGTGTTGCAGCCGGAGGAATCCGGCCCGGAATCCAACAATCTTCTCAAACGTCTTGCGGTCAAGTCGCGCTGGACATTCAGACGCAGCCTCGCGTTAAATTCTTCCTGCGAATAGTTCACTGCTGTGTTGCCAAATCGACTGGAACACACCACCCCAGACCCAGCCTGTCAACTGTTCTATGCGCTGACGAATTGCACCGATCACACGATTTCACGCCGAGGAATTTGTTATTATTTGACGTAAAGGCAGCGGCAAATTATTTCGAATCCAGCCAAGTACTGATACATTTCAGTTTAACTGCACAAGAATCTCTCTTGAGGTATCATCTTGTGCAGTTTACATGAAATGACTATAATATTCTTGAGAGTACAACTATATTTATATTAGTAGTAAAAAGTGTAGAGTATGGCGAGAGGTCTGGTGCTGGCCATATCAGATTATTTCTTCAAAAATTATATGTTATATTAAAAAGCAGGATTCCAATAATTTTACAATATGCCACACTATTAGAAATTTTAAAAATTTTCACATGTACATTCATTCCGGAATTTTTTTAGTGTTTTCCAACAACATCCTAATTAGCTCGAATGGTACACGAGAGTGCATATTCGGTAAAAAAATTGCAATGACTGCCGTTATTTTTTTAAAATTCTTTTTACAATAAACAATATGATTGGTTAAAAAATATTCACTTATAATACCATAAGTAGTCGTAGTTATGCCGATTATTTTTCTGGTAGTATTAGGAATGTTCCTTGTGCTTGGAAATGAATATTACGAGTGCGCAGCACGAGTAATATTGGCAAGCACAAGGTACATGAGTGTATAATATACTACCAGACAAATAATGTATACTTAACTATGACTACGAGATTATTCATTGAATCAGATCCAGTTTTAAATTAAAATGGCAAAAATGCAGTTTTCCATGATTTCAGAAAACAAATATTTTGAAAAAATTTAGACGTAACGTCAAATGTGTTTTATGTGTTTTTTGGTGTTTCTTCACGAATAAAATAGTGAATTTCATGTAAAAATGTTCTAGATCTTTGAAGAAAATTCAGAGATAGAAATGGGAAATATAGATTATAATAAAAATGATCATTTGTTAAATAGTCAGCTAAAAGTATTAGTAGTGAATAGTCTGACACACAACCTTACTAGTATAAAATAATAAAGTCTACTCATTTTGATTGTCAGTAAAATTCAATATTCTGCATTTTTATTGGGGTTTTTTTTTTTTGACAGATGACAGATGATGCGAATAATCTGGTATATTTATTATTAGACTGAACGCCTGTCTTCAACAGAAAATTAACGATAAAATAATCATAGACACCAGTATTAATAAAATTGACATGTACCTGTTACGTTGCATGACAAGTAAGCAATTTCATCTTACAATCTGAAGAAGACGTCTTTGTGATTTTTTCCGGCAGATGTAGCGTCCATGGCAACTGGGCTGAAGTGTGAGACAATTAAAAACACGGGGAAAACAAGCGCTTAGAAGAAAATTCGTTTAAACACAAAGCCAACTTGGACCGGGGAAGTGAATACTGTATAAAGGCGGCGTTGGCTTGCGTGATCATCGGAGGAGAGGGGAATCTCGTTAAAAACAAACGCCTCACCGCGTGGGGAGGGGGTGGGGGATGGTAACGTCGTTTTTTTAACAGGTTCTTTAGTAGGTGTTAGAGTTCGCGCAGTAATTTAAACCCGAGTGGATTGTGCGACGCAAACTAGGGAGAGGGCCCTTACCGTAAGGATCCGTTACAAAGAAGTGCTGTGATTACCTGCAACAAAAATATGCATCAGAATATGAACTACTATCGCCAGAACATTTTTCTTTAAATATCTAATGTGGCCACCACAGTACTACATATTTTCATAAGGGCATTAATTTTATGTTACATTCAATATAATTTAAACAAATTAAAAATCAAATATGATAATTCCACTCCTGTATAAAGTAAGCCATAAACAAAACACAATTTTATCGCTTTGACAGCGGATGAAAAGAAAGGTAACTTTTTGAAAGTGATAAAACCTTATTTACCTTTTTCTTAACAACCAAACAATAAACAAGACACTAAAATGTCATTTGCTTCATATTTCTAATATTTGTCAGTGAAATGAATAGATTTTGGGAGTATTTGTGAAGAAGAACCAAAGGAGTCGTAAAATTATCTCATTGAATTACGCTCGAGCATTTTATTTCCTCCGAATAAATTTCTGTTTGACATCTCAACCTTGTCACCTGACAGCAATTTGACTCGAAAAATTGTTTTAAAATAAAATCACACCACCTACGGTGTCGTGATTTTATTAAACAATTTTTTTTTTAATTGCTAGGCGACAAGGTTTTAATACAAACATAAATTTATCCAGCAAAATTAAAAACTCTTGTGTACAGTTGATTATTTACATAGTGAGTTTATTTTAACGTGAAACATGTGATTTTTCATAACCGTGGTTACTTACTTTGACAGTACGTATCAGTTTACCCACAAGTGTGTACAATTTTGATCAAAGCCACTAGTGGGCAAGGTAAGAAATGAACTAAAATTGTCAAATTTTAAATTATTACAAGAATGAGAGCACATTTAAGTTGGGTCTTGAGTGACCCCACTTTATCAGTTACGTTTGTCAAAAAAACTCTACTAGTTAAGGGTTAATTATTTACATGTTGCTCGTGTTATGTCTATACAATAAATTGACATAGACATTTGTCCCTTTGGCACCGCCTACGTCATTGGTGGCCACAGCAGTTCTTTATTATAAATGCGAGATGTTCTAATAGATACACACCACAATGTTTCATCGTGCTTTGTTAATTTTTATTATAATAAAGATACTCGTGTAATGTAGGGAACTGAAATAAGCTCTCCTCTGGTAATGTACGGAGCTAAGTACGTTGCAAGATGTTGCAATGTCCGTTAGACGAAATGAACGCCCCAACTTATCTGTCTACCCTTGTATGAATTACCCTGCGGTCGTCATGCGCTGGAATTAAGCTCACTCAAATCGGGGATTACAGAGTACAGCCCAAAACAAAATTACTTTATTTCTTTTAATCAATTTCATATACAGAATCTTTAGGCTGCTAATTAATTGTATAATAATGCAATGAGTTAATAAAGATATAGCTATGGCGAATGTCGTAATAGCCATTATACACGAGTTTCATACATTTTTTTCTACTCCATTAAAAAAAAATTATTTGCATGAAATATATTTGGGTGTTTCATAATGTACCTAAATCTGTATACAGTACAGAGAATAGTGCATATTTCATAACAAGTAAATTAAAGACTGAGAGTAAATTTTTTATTTATTATTTAGTTCCTTATGCAAATCCATTGGTATTAAAAATTGACCCTGTTTAAAGATAAATGTACAATCTACAAAATGTTTGAAGCAAAATTTATTTAAAATCGAAATAATGTCGATTTGAATGTTGCAAATTTTCTTTTCTTTTTTAAATCGAATTTGATAAATTCTTTCGGTTTATATCACAGATCCAAGCTTTGTTGATAATATATTAAAATTTGAATTAAATTCACTTATAAATTAAAGCTGTAGATTAGCGGGCGTATAAACACTCTTTTGTTCCTTTCTACCATAAATTATTAGGTATTATTATGCTTCACAAAACAAAAAATCTAACGTGGACACCACATGACTTCCTTGTACGCCTTGTGTGTTCATACTTTTCTTAATAACTAAAATGTAGAATAATATACAAAATTCTTTTAATTTATTATACTAGTACTACTACTACTGCTACTACACTCACAAATATATTTTAGTCATTTTATTTAAACTGCAGAAGAAGACATAAAGCATATTTTACTATTGTCACTGTCATGTCATAATCATTTAAATTTTACGTAGTAAAAAATGTTAATCGATCATGGACTACAAGATACCGAAATACTAAATTATAAATATATACTTTAATTATTCCTAAATGATACCAGATACAAAAATATTTATAAAATACCGATTGTAGGTAATAATCACATAATCTTTCATTTAAAATAAAAAAATTGTCTTAAATTAAATATTTATCGAAATATTTGAAAAAAGTACTACTTCCGGTTTGTAGATTGAAACCAAAAATAGGAGGTGCACAACTAGATGCTAAAACAGTCCTAAATACAAAATTTCAACTTTCTACGTCTAACCGTATTTAAGTTATGCGACACACATACGTCCGTACGTACGTACAGACGTCACGACGAAACTAGTCATAATGGATTCAGAAAAGGTAAAAACGGATATTTCCGTCAAAATCTGAGAACCGAAATTTTTCGCGATAACAATACTTCCTTACTCCGTACAAGGAAGTAAAAACGCTGTAGAATTGCGCGTATTCTAGGTATGCTGATCATCTGAAATGAAGTAGGTATTCTTTTTAATGTAGGTACCTATAATAATGCTGCATGAAATTTAATAGTAGTATTTTGCGAAATATATCTTACATTTTTTTGTTAGAGATGTAGAACGCTGAAAAAATTAATAAATGTTGCAAATGATTGAAAAATGATTGGTGCTTGTTGGTGCGCTTGACAAATTTTTCATTAAGTGTAAGAATATGATTGGTAACCCTTCGTGTTTCTTCTACATGATGTATTTAATGAAGTGTCTTTTTCATTTGAAGATTTAAAATTAAATTTTAATAACTGTCACGTCGTAATTAAAAATCCCAGCTGGATTCTTTTCCCCCTCGCAGTGAAAGCTAAGGACAGTAATAAGACATTGATCCTTATTAAACACCAATATTTAAAAACGTTGTCCTTTTACCTGTCACAGCGGGAGCCACTTAACGCGGGTGTTTCTTATTCTTATTCTCCTAGCGCCGCCCCTTTATGTACACACATTTAGAGGGAAGTTATTAGTAAAACGAAGATGAGAAAATAAAAACGCAGATTGGGGTGTAAAACAAAAGGCGCGGAGATTGCCTGGGGTGCGCACAGATCGCCACAGAGGGGAATCCGAGCACTCGCGCCGTGTTTTTTTTTCTTTTGCTGTTCGTTTGTTTCGCCTGTTGCGGCTGATTTGATGAATTTGTTAATTTTTTCTTTCCCTTTATTTGCCCAACGCCTAAAGTGCCAGACTCAGAAATCATATTCATTTCATTTTATTACTCTTTCAAAAGATTTCACACGGAACGTAATTTATTTTTAAAAGGATACAGATTTGTTTAGCTCTTCTTATAATTGCATTGCACAAAATAAACAAGTGATATGTTAAAAAAATACTAATGCGATGGTCAACTGTTTTGTACCTCTTGTCTCAAATAGGTAAGGTATTTTGACGGGTCAAAATTTTTGAGTTAAATTCTCTAGTGAATATAAGAACGTTTTAAAGTCTCTAGAATACGAATTTAACGTTTTCGTGGTGTCTAATACATAACAAACATTTTTCATTATTAAATTTATTATAAAGATTTTAAAAGATCCCGCAGTTCATGTTGGTAGCAATCCACAAACCGAAAGTAGCACTTTACTTCTTAAAGAGCAATAACTCTTTCTTAAATAAATAAATATAGTACTTAGAACAATTTACTAAAATAAAAAAATTTATAAATAATATTGACCTACAATCGGTATCCTATAAATATTTCTGTATCTGGTACCATTAATGAGTTAGTATGTGGTATATAATTTTGTGTCTTATATCTTTGTAGTCCATGATCGTGTAAATTTAAATTATACCGAGTTTGATATCAATCCAAAACATTCCAGGAAGATATGATTAGGAGTAAAATTTTAGGGATATAGAAAACAAATGATGTATACTTTCTTAAGCTTGTTTCATACAGAAATTTTTAAATTTTGTTGTCTGCATAAACCTAGCATTAGCATTAAATTATGTCAATGTTTAACTTATAGCTCTCGGGGAGATAAGTCTTCCTACAATGAGTTTATTTTAACGTGACACACAGGGAATAAATTTGAATTTGTTTATTGTTGTCACACTGCTGCTACCTGGAAATACGATTTATACTTTGAACAATTAAAATATCTTATATTGTACAAGAATAATACAGTTAAATTGATTCCCTATATTTCGTTTTAAAAATAATGCTTTAATACATTAGATACTTTGCTTGTTGGAAGTCACCGTAGGTTGGAGAACTTAATATTTTTAAAATATTTAAGGAGTTATTACGAGGTGTTGGGTAAAACGTTATACTTCACACGTGGGCAAATAGGTATGATCCACTCGAGAAAATTAAGTTAAGATTTTTCTCGTGGGTAATACTTTACTTTGCTCACTTGTATAGTAATTCAATATTACTGTTATAAAAAAAAATGCGACAAAATTTTTAAGTCGGTGGCAACTCAAATTGCTTATATTAGCTAAAGAAACTGAATATATTTAGTGACACTACTGAAAAAAACACTACATTAAATGTACCTATGTATGTACCTAACGGTACTAATTAAAAAAATTTACAAAGTTGGTACCACAGATTGGACGAAGCACATTTACGAACTTGAAATTATCTTGTTTGTAAAATCTTAAATATAAAATTATTTCAGTAAAAATTCGTACGCGTTCTTCAGTTATCGTGCTTGCAGACAGACAGACTAAATTTTTTTTAAATTATGTTTTTTGGATTCAGTAGCGTGAAGATCCGTAAAAATCTCGAACTGTCAAAAAATCACGATTACAATACCGTCCCGGGGAAGTCGCGGGGAAGTAAAAATTAACAACGCACAATGAACCATAGAGGAGATTTTCCTTGTGTATCTATTAAATCGTCTCGCATTTATCTCGTCTCGCTAATGAAATTACTGGACGACGCTAGGTCATCTTGGTGTAGCAATCTTATGTGAGGCCATCTCTAGAGATTCCACGCCTCAAATTACCGCCTCCTGCAGTGCAACAGTCTACAGTTATTTTCAGTTAACGCGACGATTACAAATTGATTCTGGTTTTTCTGACACCCGGACTAATTTGTACGTGTTTGTAAGACAACAGCGGTTTGTCATGGCCAGAAAAACTCGCTATGATTAAATACTACACACACAATCATCATCAGAACGTAATCCCGACTTTTTATAGCAATTAGCATTATATCTTATACGAGATTATCATCAAACGTTCTTGTTCTTAACGTCAAATAATAATATATCAATTTTTTGTTACTCTGTTTCATGAAAATTCCTCAATTAAGCCGCATTCACAGCCCGAAATCTTGAAATTTAATCTAAAAATCTGATGTGCCCAGCCAAATTATTATTATTATTATTGACATACACTATTGAACATGTAAAAAACTGAAAATAAATACAAAATTATATTGAAGCATTGCATTTATACGTAGAAATATGGGGAAGGTATCAATCGAAAGATGCAACTAATAATAATCTTCATTTATCTTCTTCTACATTTCTACAGTTGACTAAATGACTAAAATATATTTTTGTAAGTACCTATATATTTGTATCTTGATTTGTATAGTAGTAGTATGGCGACAGGTCTTGTGTTGGCCACATCATATTTTTTACAAAAAAAATGTTAAAATACTTTTTTAAAGTCCCTCATTTAGTAACAGTTCAAACATTTCTATCAAAAAATGAACAATTTTTAAAAATTTCGATATATCCTGATTAGAAAACCTGAGAGAAAAATTTATTTTGGCCAAAATTTCACCTTCGTTTTTTGGCCATTTTCGAAAACCCTTAAAAAATTTAGATTTATATGTAATTCGACGCGATGAATCCAATGGAGAAAAAATTACGACTATAGCTACTCCCATCTTTCACCTGCAAAAATTATCTCGAAAAGTATTAGCCAAATTTTTTTAGTGGCACCATCGGATTCCTCGGGTTTTCGAAAATATGTAATTATATGTAGTTTGATACGAGAAAGTAGTGTACACTTGTATACAATTTGTGTCTTGGTTTGTATAGTAATGAAAAGAGTAGAGTATGGCGAGTCAGATTTTTTACCTTTCTTATTGGTTTCATTTATTACGTAAGCAACGTTTTCATCATCTTCCAATAAATAAAGCTCTCTAATAAATTGTGCAAACATTTTGATATAATATCTAGCGCACATGTGTGTACCAGAGAACAGATATAAAAGTCTCCGGCCAACAACAGCAGTAGCAGAAGCTTCGTCGCTACACATAGATGAGATACGTAGAAGTTTGCCTCGAACATGATTGTAGTTTGTAGAAGTAATATGACAAGGTGTGCGTCGTCGCTTGATTACGTTCCGAACCAATATGTCCCGATATTAACAAACTCATCCGAGTTTCATTTCGCCGCTCTCGACGGCGCATTTGTGAAAATATTTGCGATTAATCAACAGCAGTTCCACTATTTTCATTCACTCAACTATCAAAACATGCCGCTGTGTAACTTCTATGCTTCTATGCTAATACAATTAGACGCTTCAAAGAATTTTTTTGTCTCTGTTAATTTAACGATTTGTTCTTTAAAAAAGTTAAGAGGCTTTTCCCAATTAAAAGAAATAAGAACTAAACTGTTTTTTCAGAGGCTAATGACAAGAAATGTATTTACAGATTTCGTATACAGGGTGTGACTACTTCGGGAAAAAACTTAAGGGTATACAGGAGTTTCACAACTTCAAGATAACATGACACGAGTCAAAAAGAATTCGCAAAATAAATGCACTCTTAATGACGTATACATGTTTGTGCCGCTGGTTTCATGCACTTAAATTACCACATCAACGAAATTTAATTTTTATTTGTTTATACAACATTCAGTAAGTATTACCTATTTTAAGATTTTGTAATTTAATCATATTGAAATACTGATTGAAACAGCGGCTCTAAAAATGTACCTATAGGTACGTTTTTTAGAGTGCGATTTATTTTGCGAATCAAGTATTTACCACATAATTTGCATTATGAAGTTGTGAAACATCCTGTATTATATGACGTGTTGAACAAAACAAACATAATTTTTGAAAAATTGAAAATTAAGAGGTATCACTACTATAATTATATTAGGAGGAACGTTTTCCACCTAAAAGCCAGCATAAAATGTACTAACGTAGCGAGTGTTTTGTGACCAATACAAGAATGGTCAAATTTTAATTCAGCAAGGATTTAACAGAAATAGAATGGATCTACAGATGGGCTTTTTTAAAATTTTGATTACAAAATTGAACATGAATATAAAAATTCCAAAAAAATTTTAAAAAAACCTATTTTATGCAAACTTTACATGGCTATATCATGATAGAAATTAATTTTTTAAATTTTAAATAGGTACATCTGTAGATCCATTTTTTTTCTATTATAGGTACGTCTATAAAAACATTATCCTGATGTCAATAATAATCTGACAGTTTACTCGCAACGAAAACAGTATTTTTCAACTTCAAAATAACATTGTATAGCTAGGATGAGGTAAAGTACGAATTTCGGGCTGGTTTCAGGCAGCCGTAGTAGTGGAGAAAACAGTGGAATAGAAAAAAAAGTAAAATCAGGAATATTCTAGGAATTCGGAAAAAACGTAGACTGGTCGCTTAAAACAACTATCTAATTGCAATGAATTATTAACACACATTTATTATATATTGTATAAAGAAATTACCTGTGGTATTGTAATATTTTTAAATTAAATAAATAGAAAACTATCTACTGGTGGTATAAAAAATGTTTACTTTACTTTGAAGAGCCCGTTTATTTCCTAAAATCCAGTATAAAATTTACTATCATAGCGTGTGTTTTGTGAACAGTACAAGAATGGTAAAATTTTATTTCAACAAGGATAATATACTTAAATAATCAATTAACTGTTGTGCCATTTTAATTTTTTTATACAAAATCTGATAAATTCTTAAAAATATACAATTTATGCAAACTTTTCGAGGTTGTATCTCATGAACGAAATTTATTTTTGAAAGCTGTAAATCCATTCTTTCTCTATTAATGTTTATAAAAACATTACTTTGGAGTCAATAACAAACTGACCGTTTACTCGGAACGAAAACAATTTTATAATATTTTTCAACTTCAAAATGACATTTTATAACTAGGATGCAGTAAAGTACGAGTTTCGGACTGGTTTCGGGCAGCCGTAGTAGTGGAGAAGAAAAAAATAAAATCTGAAAGATTCTAGGAATTCGGAAAAGATAAATGATTCTTTCTAATGTTTCCTGCTCAGTACGTCATGTAATATATACCCTTATTTTTGCACCGATGCAAGCAAAGGAAAGTATATTTTAAAAATAAAGATTTGTGTGCGTTGGGTCGGTAGGAAATGCGATTAAGCCCCGGTGCGCTGATCCGCACTTCGGTTTTATAATCGACGTTAGAGGCAGAGCTTCCCCTGGCTCCAGCTTTTTATAATGCAATTTAATAATTTCCTCCGGCGGGTTGTGCCCTCGCTGCCTCACAGTCATAGCGATGTGCTTCATTGCGCCTACAATCAAAACCCTCTACCTACCATCAAATCCTAAACATAGAAAAGTAGATTTTTTATCTGTTTGCTAGGAGATCACCATTCAGCAACGAATGTATCTCATATATGATTGTTTATAATATCTAACTAGCCCTGAAGAAGGTTCAAAAGTAAACTGAAACGTCTGTTATGTAAGAACGTAAGAAGCTGCTTCTTACGTTCTTAGAAGCATACATATGATTGTTATTTTTAGTCCTTAAAACCCTGTTCAGTTCACACATCAAAATCCTGGAAAAAACAAATTCCCTGTTTTGATGCTATCAATGAGTTAACAACAATGAACAAGTGTGAAATGAAGCATATTCAGCTCAAGTGGAAAGTTTGTGAGACGAGCCGTAGGCGAGTTTCACGGTTCCACGCGAGCGGAATAGCCATTCCAAACGTGTTGCCGACTATACTTTCTCTACGACTATAAATTTAATTGCATTAAAAATCATACACCTAACCTAAAACTATTAAAATAAAAATATATGTATTTATAAAGTAATATTCTACATAAAATTAATAAATTAATATATCTAAACGTATTTTGATTTTCGAAGCTATCCACCAACCAAAAATATTGAATAAAGTTAAATTATTAAAACTCGTCACATTTTTCCGTAACAAGTGATAGAATGTAACCATACCATAATAATTGAAAATGATGTAAGAATTATAACATTCTATAACAGTCGTCTAAGTATTGTAATCGAGAAAAATTTCGGTTCTCAGATTTTGACGGAAATATCCGTTTTGACCTTTTCTGAAACCATAACTAGTTTCGTCGTGACGTCTGTACGTACGGACGTCCGGACGTATGTACTCGTATGTCGCATAACTCAAATACGGTTAGACGTAGAATGTTGAAATTTTGTATTTTGCGATCGTCCGTGCCAAAGAGGCACTATTTGTTTTTTTCGCATTATTCAAAAACGGTATGTCGTAGAAAGTTGAAATTTGAGACTCATGTTGCATCTAGTTGATCACCTCATATTTTTGGTTGCGACCGTCAGGGCCAAAAGGGCACTTTACTCTAGGTGTTTTTTTGGTTTTTCTGCATAAATCAAATCAAATGCGGGTATTAGGTATATGTTTATATTATTCTACATTTTAGTTATTAAGAAAAGTATGAACAGTTTAATAAGCGTACAAGGAAGTTATGTGGTGTCCACGTCAGATTTTTTCTTAGCTGCAATGAGATATAGAGATGGCTGGAACCTCTCGGATGAACCTCGAACTAGAATCTAGACGAAAAAGTATAATTTAATTCAGCCTTTATGGTATGTGATATTACCATTTATTAAAGTTGTAAATAAGCTTTGTGTCTGAGCCAGGATAGTGATTTTTCTGGTAGAATTGAGAGTGTAGTATTGACGAAGTCGAAGTTCTGTCGGACTGTGGTGGTTGTGTGCGAACGAACGAAGTCTCAGTCTCAGTTTAAAGCGAAACGCTGGCTGGCGGAAAGATTTATGCCGGCGAAGTACATTATCTTGTAGTCTCAGTCGGCTAATTACCGACTATGATACCACATTAGCCTGCGGGCGTCGGTTGAGACCGGGGATTTCACGAGATAACCGGAGAGTGCGCCCCGCAAAGATGTATCGCCCAAGGGCCGCCCCACACACACACACACACCATTCATTCCTAACCTATCACATTATAAATACTAATGAATTATAAGGATTGCACTCAAATATTTTTTCACGAAATGCGGAGAAACCACAATTTTCTTGTTATTATACGATGAAATATTTTTTATTGTATGTAAATTTATTATTTTATTGACTATTTCCTACATCTTAAATAAATAAATCAGTTGCCTCAATTTTTTAAATTATGACCAATGACGTACATAATATATCGGAAAAAAATTGTAAAAATGCCCTAGATTGTTCAAGTGACAATTTTCCAGTATGACTACCATGTGTATGACAATTTTATTGATTTTTTATTATTTTTAATTAAAATTAAAACTGTCAAATGAATCTTTTTGTGACAATTCCACTCATAGTTTTTCATCCAATCAAAACACAGTATTTTGCTGAATTGTACCAATAACAGACGAACTACAGTGAAATTTTCACTAGTGAAAATTACACTGAAAATTACATAACACAAATAACAGCCAATGGATGAATGGATTACAATAATAGTAACCATGGGTATATAAAAATTTTCTCGGAAATTTTTTACTAGTACCGTCAAACGGGGTTATATGGGACAATTTTTGCGGAATTTTCTGTGTTATTCGGTGTACAAATGATTTATAATAATTTTGAAAATTGATTAGGGTGCTTGACAATAAGACACATCAGATTAGATGAAAATTAAAAAAAAAAGATCTATATATGTTTTTTTTTTTAAAAACTTGCTGTCCCAAATTAAACTGTGTAGGGGGTTAAATGGTACACTTGTGGATTTTACACAAAAAACCTTACTTAAAACTGGAATACCTTATGTTACTCAGTAGTATAGGCTACATGGGACATCAAGGAATAAATAAAAAAATAAAACGCGC
This sequence comes from Agonum fuliginosum, assembly GCA_947534325.1. Lineage (NCBI taxonomy): Eukaryota > Metazoa > Arthropoda > Insecta > Coleoptera > Carabidae > Agonum > Agonum fuliginosum. Next base: position 43,040,803 of record OX384029.1, read on the forward strand.
CAAAAAACCTCATACATTCCGAGGAAATACAGGAAAAGCATAAGAAACAAAAAATAATAATAAATTGCTATTCCAGCTGTAAATATCACAAAGATCAGTCTTACAATCATGTACCTACATATATAATATAATTTTTTTTTCAAAAACTGCTATTCCAGCTGTAAATATCACAAGAACAGTCTTACAATCATGTATATATATATACCTATATATATGTCCCAAATTAACCTGAAAAGTTCATTTTCTGTTTATTTATTTATAACATCAATAAATAAAACCATAATATAAAAATTTTTGAACTAGCTTGTTGTAAAGGTTATGTTTTATGCATATCAAAATTAAGTTGTACAAAATTGCATATATCTCATGAGATACAGAGGAGACTATTTAGTGTACAAAAATTAGCTAAAAACAAAATCTTTAATTAGCATTTTTTTAATTAAACAAGTACTTACTTCTATAAAAACAGTTGCAGGTTATGTTTGTCTTCGTAGTGTTGACAACTGTCTGGATTTTTTTTGAAAATGAAGTTAGCACTATATGAAAGTTAAGCGCGAAATTTTAAATAAAAACGCAAATGTCCCATATTACCCCTGGAGTCCCATATAACCCTGTTTGACGGTAGCTTGAATAACTTAACTGAAATTAATAAGCGGAAATTTTTCGTCATCTGTCACTTTGACATTAATTTAAAAATTGGTTAAATTGTCATTTTGAGTGTAAATAAGCAAATAATAAGGTAAATAATATATATTTATTAATGTTAAATCAAAATTTAGTAAATATTTCAAGTTTCTATTGTAAAAAGAATTTAAAAATAGAGCGGCCGTGTCATTGCGATTTTCTTACCGAATATGCACTCGTGCATTCATTCATGTCCAGGAAATTTTTTATCGTGCATTCCAACAACGTAATTAGACGTTGTTGGAAAGCACTCAAGAAAATTTCCGGAAAGAATGAATGCACATGTGATATTATAAGTGACAATTTTCACTAGTGAAAATTGCCACAAAGCGTTAGATATTAGGTATGTCAGTTGATGATTGTTTTAAAAATACATTACTTTTTTTGGAATGAATAAATAAAATAATTCGAGAAATTGTCAAGCCGAATACCATACGTGACTATGATTTTTTGGTAATTTTTGCCGTCTGGTCACTCCTGCTTGTTGCTTTGGCAAAAATTGCCGGCAAAATCATAGTCACTAATGGTATAATGACAACTTCTTACGATGAAATAAAAAACTTGTGAAACGAAAGAATCTAAAATTTTAAATTTGACACACAGAGACTCTAGCGTAGGTTCGATTAGTTCATATTTTATGTCTGTTTATTTGGGAAATAGTCTAATAAAATATATCTCGGTCTCATTATTCTGCAGGTAAAATTATTTCTTAAGAGTTGTTGCTTATAGGTAACATTCCTCGACAAATTGAATGATCATGATCATGCCATTTGTCTCGAAATGTTACCAAGCAACAATCTTTTGAAATAATTTTTTCCAGCAAAATAATGGTCCCTTGATATATTATTATTGAAAAACGCATAACACAAATAGCAGCCAATGGAAGAATTTATCACAATTATAGTAACCATGGTTATATAAAAATTTAGCGGAAATTTAGCTTGAGGAACTTAACTGAAATGCTTTCCAACAACGTCTTGAGTAAACGAAATTTATTATAAAATTATTTTCCATTGATTGAAATTATTGTCCCTGTCTTGGATAACGGCGACCGGCGATAGACGAGGTCTCATGAAAATGTCAATATATAAGATATCTTCGTCCTCATCATGATTAATGTCAATAATATTTATAAGATTTATTTTAAAAATATATGAAAAATGGGTAATAACAATAATAATCACAAAAACATGTTCAACTTTGACTTAAGCGACACCGCCTCTAAGTAATTTGACAATTAAGTGACACTTTAAACTGAAAACCAACAGCTAAAACTTAAACCTTAAAAAATACTAAGTGGTAACTGTGGTTGCTCTTGACTGGAACCTACAAGGATCGCGGAAAAGAGGACGCCCCAAATGCACCTGGAAACGCACCATCATCGAGGAGGCAAAACGCCTAAACAAATCCTGGGGAGAAATTAAAGCCATTGCCGCAAATAGAGTCAGATGGAAGAAGCTTGTAGAGGTTCTATGTTCTGAAACGGAATGACGGGACGTTATATATATATATATATATATATATATATATATATATATATATATATATATATATATATATATATATATATATATATATTTCTATTTTATATAACTGTGCAACTTAATGTTTTGAAATTTCAAGCAACAACAGTTGATATGATAAATTTTATTCCACATTTGACAGTTTTACTGTACCACTTTTGTTGAGACTTTTAATTAAATTAAGAATGAATCTAAAGAATCCTGACGAAGACACATCGGTCTATTAGAAAATAAATAATATCGACTGCAGCCCTGATTATTCGCAAGCGTACGCCAGCACCAGCTCTGAAATATGGCCACAAAAACTCGGTCTGCATCGATTTAGCCTCGAGCAAGACGCGGTGGTCACTTCCCGCTGTTTGCAAACCCGCGGTGATTAGGGGACAGCTGCGCGGACTTTACACCCTCCTCAATCGCACCGAAATTATTTTCACCATTCGCCAAGCCAAGCAAGAATGAATGATGACAAGAACCTTATATATCACGAAGCAGGAATTCATTAAAAACGGTCAGCTACTCAAAAGGTTTCAGACTCATAAATATATCGTGATTTCGGTGTGGTAGACTCACATACTGTGTGATATATCATCCTATACCTCCTGAACCTGTTCAAAAATACTTAAATTTCAAGATAACTAAAATAAGTTTTAAACCCTTTAATTTGAAAAAAAATTATTTGACAATAATTTTATAAACTTTTAATAAAAAAAGTTAATTTTAAGTTCGTTAATAGCTTCATACAATCAATGGTACCAACTTTATGAATATATTTTTAAAATTAGTACCTACTTGAATTGATGAAAATAATGTAAAAATTTGCGCTTGCACAAGTATTATTTAATTAATCGTATCATCAACTGTGATTATTTTTTTCCATGCAACATGTATTGAGAATTATAAACAATATAATACGTTAGTTACTTATAATACGTTAGATACTTATAATTCATTAGTTACGGACTTATACGTTAGATACAACCATAATAACATCAAAACCTTCCATAAATCGTTGATTTGTTTTAACATCGCTGTCTTTGTTTAAAGGCGGATTTATGCAGCCATTTACATTTACATTTAATTTTCATGTAATTTAATTTAAAAGATAAATATGTGTAACTCAATGGAGCCATGCATGCACCATTCTCATTTACGTTTTCATTTTAAAAAAATGTTAATTGTATCTTCACGCCTCACAGTTCCTACAAAATATAAGGTATTCCTGTGATTCATAAACGTCAAATCGTTTGTAATTTTTGTCACTGTTCTTCACTGGGTACTGTATACTCCACGTTAAGTATTATTTATTGCCGAATTTAATGAATTCATCCCTTGTAAAATATATCTACTTCCTTTTTATTTCAAAATACATAGTTAGATGACAATTTACGTATTTGACAGTTGCTCTTGCTTCTTGTCAGAATCGTTCAGAAATACTATTCTATAGAGCGCACTCTACGCACAATGTAGCACAAACACTCTTGGACTAAACACTCTGCAAAGTAAATTTGTTTCTGAACGTACCCCAGTTGACTAAATGACTAAAATATATTTGTAAGTACCTATATATTTGTATAGTAGTAAAAAGAGTAGGGAATGGCGGAAGGTTTTGTGCTGGCCACATCAGATTTTTCACTTATAAGCGCGCCCTTGACACAAAAAAACAAAAACAATCGCTTTTTTCAGCCGCTTTTGCAGGTTTCAGAATTCTCACTGTTTCATTTTAATATATTTGATATTTTGCAGGGCCGTGGATTAATATGTGTTTAAATAATTTCGGTGCGTCTCTTCGATTGCTGTCACGTTTTGAGGTTCAGCATTTTTTGTGACACATTCGGGCAGCAATAATTATGAGCGCATGTATTACAATCTTGTAGCAGTTCGAATGTGTTCCGCTAATTGGCTTGTCAGTGTCGCACAACTTGTAAAATGCGTTGGAAAAGTCAGCGTCGCGGTCAGCCCAACGCGAATGCGAATGGGGGGCAGTGGGGGTGCGCTGTACCTCTTGTACGTGGCAACATCTGCAGCGGACACGTTCATTTCGAATTGCGGCATTTCCATTTCGTTGTCGACCTGCCGGAGAACAGTCTAACTTGTACGTTGCCAACCAAGGCGGTACACTCATTATTCTCACATATTTTTACTTGCCCCACACTGCCAGAAGTTCGAGTCTTTTTCGTGCCGTGTCAACGCGTTTAATTTTATACTAAAATTACGCACTCGTATGCAAAGTTATCAATAAAAAATCTTTTAGATGTAAACCTACTGAAATTACCAGTAAGATTCAGATAATATTTTTAGGAAGGGAAATAAAAAATCTGAAAGACTGCCTGAAAAAGTTTCACAAACAATATTCAAGCGATTGTCAATTATTTTTTTGTTGGTATGGTAGCGAATTAAAAGTAAATTAAAGTGTTCAAAATCTGATGTGGCCAGCACACGACCTCTCGCCAAATTCTGCTTATTCTACTAATCTAATAAAAAGTTTTACTTACATTTTAATAGTTTCATGTTCATGAAACATGTAAACCAAGATGCAAGCAAATTATGTCAACTGTACAGTAACTGTCATAATCATTCAAATTTCTTGTAGAAACTACAAAATACTAGAATTTAAAAAAAATTGAATATAGTTGTATTTTATTGTTAAATTCTACCAGAATTAGCAAATTGTATTTAAAATTAACTGTACCCAAATATATATTATTATTATATTCTCTTTTATTTTTAAATGCAAAAATTGTCGCATAAATATATAATGTACCAATTTATTTAAGGAAAACTATATCAATCTTCAAAAAGAACTACTTCCGGTTTGCGGATTTCTACCAAAATCTTATCCGGTGTTAAGATCCTTATTAAAACCTTAAATATGAAACACGAACACATACAGACTTCATCGTGAAAATATTAACTTCGTATTGTCGAGACCTTGAAACGTGCTTATCCACCAAAAACTCATACTCATACTTATAGAAAATGAGGCGAGACAAATTAATTAAAAACCTGAAAGACCGGCTGAAAAAATTTAATAGGCGATTGTCAATTGATTATTTGTAGGTATGGTATCAAAATTAAAGAGTTAAAAGAGGGCAGTTGTTTTAAATGAACTTAACATTTGATTCAGATTCAGAAACCTGAATGAGCACCTGAAAAACATTGAGGCGATTGTTAATTATCGCTTAAATATATCGATAAATAAATATTTATCACAATATTTTATATTTTAAATGTAAGATTATATTCTTGTCATCTTCAATTAGTATTTAAAAAAAATTCTGTACATGGTACTACTCGTATTTAGAAATTAAATTATTATTTATAATTTAGAATATGAAATTTTAGAATTCAGTATCTTGATATTAAATTCAATTGATTATGTGACAGTGACAGTGACAATAGTAACATATCGTTTATATCTTCTTCTACAGTTTACATAAAGTGCGAATATATTGTACCTGTAGTATAGTAAAAAGAGTAGGTAGAGTATGGCGGGAGGTCTTGTGCTGGCCACATCAGATTTTTTGTGCGTGCGATATAAAACTGAAATAAATGTTGAAAAACGTTACAATTTTTGTGTGTGGCATCAAATTAAATGGGTTTAAAATTGATTTAGTCATCATCTTGAGTCCTGTATATTTTTAAATGTGTTCCAGGAGCGAATGCTAGGGTAGCGTAGGTACGCGATGTAATATTCATATTTAACTCAGTTGGAGGAAAGTTCTTGGCTGAGGTCTCTGGTTCTCTGCGCTCTGCTGCAGCTGACCGCCTCGGTCCCGGGAGAGCGCACAGAGTCTAAAACACGGGGCCGCCAGACCCGAACGGGACATAAGTTCCCGCGTGTGTGTAACAACCCCCGGCGCGCAACCATCACGCCGCCTGCATTTGAATCGCAGCGCCGCGACGTCCATTAATACTGATTAGTTCGCGTCATCGACGCACGCATCACAGCGCTCGCCCGTCTTTCACAATTTAATATTTTCAGATTCAGAAACCTAAGTATGTTATGAAAGAAGTTTGTCATTAATTGTTTTTATTGTGTGTGTGGTATCAAATTAATGGGTTCAAACAGGGTATTCGTCTTAAAAATAATAATTATTGGTGACCGAAGTAACAAAACAATAAGGAACTGTTAATTTCTCAAAGGTAGAAATATTTTTATCTCTGGACATGAAACATGACGTTTCGGCAACTGACAGCAGACCTAGGTTATAGAAAAAATGTAATATTTTTTCAGATTCAAAAAACTGAAAGAGTACCTGAAAAATAAGGCGATAGTCAACTGATTTTTGTGTGTGCAATATCAGATTTAGACACCTGAAAGAACGGCTGAAAAAAGAGTTACAGTATTCAGGCGATTGTCAATTGTTTTATTTGGGTATGGTGTCAAATAATGGTATGAATTAAGAGGATGAAAGTTTATTCACGAGCTGATGGCGAGTGTAGGTATAATCATAGGAGTGAATTATAACCATTATGTGCGAGTCAAATGCGACGTTTTATCAACGGATTTTTAAATAAAACAAATAAATTATCAACTGTAATAATTACACAAGAGCTTTTTATTTCACCGGATAAATTTTTGTTTGTATTGAAGCCTTGTTGCCTAGCAATTAGAAAATAAAAATTGTTTAATAAAATCAGGACATCGTAGGTGCAGTGATTTTATTTTAAAATAATTTTTCGAGTCAAATTGCTGTCAGGTGACAAGGTTGAGATGTCAAACGGAAATTTATTCAGAGGAAATAAAATGCTCGAGTGTAATTCAATGACTCCTTTGGTTCTTCTTCACAAATAATCCCAAAATCTAATCATTTCACTGACAAATATTAGAAATATGAAACAAATGACATTTTAGTGATTTGTTTGGTTGCTAAGAAAAAGGTAAATAAGGTTTTATCACTTGCAAAAAATTACCTTTCTTTTTATCCGCTGTCAAAGCGATAAAATTGTGTTTCATTTGAAACTTACTTTATACAGGAGTGGAATTATCATAAGTAATATAATAAGAGCCATAAACTTATCGGTAAAATTTACGAATAGTTGTTGCGTAGAAACGGACAAACGAGTGTCAAAATTGACATATTTAAACCACGACAGCGAAGTTGGAGTGATTTAAGAGTCAATTTTGACCCGAGTTGTCGTTTCTACGCAGGAATTATGATAGAGTAAATTTTACCAATTAAATTTATGACTCGAATTATATTTGCTTGATTATTTTACGAACGATAATTATTATTTTATTTTTGACGTTTGCAACATTAAAAAATTTAATAAACAAAATGTAACCATGGTTACCCTACTGTGGTTTTATCAAATTTTATCGCTGAAAAACTGCCCTCTTCGAAAAAGTTATGCATTCTTATTGGCCAGAAATGACGTGTGTAAAATAATCATTAAAATAAATTCTAACCTCACGTTTGGTGTGAGGACAGATGACAGTTGTGTTGAATAATAGGCTCATAATATAATAGTGTTGAATTATGAATTCATAATACGATAGTGCGTTTTATGCAAGGGCTTATCTACAGTTACCTACATAATGGTATGTTGATATTTTTTCCTCATATTCTATAAGAGAGGTATTGTTTAACGCGGCTTGCATTTGAATCGCATAGCGCCGCGACGTCCATTAATACTGATTAGCTCGCGTCATCGGCACACGCATGACAGAGGCTTAGCGCGCTTGGTCGTCTTACTCTACTGCAATCGGATTAGCGATGTGATGTTGTAACTCGAGGTTCTGGTCACGATCCCAGTCTGTCGCTGCAGATTAGCTAACCCCGAATAACTTTGCCCTTAAAGATGATGCACAAGTTCTTTATTAGCTTGCGTGCCAGACTTTAATGTGGCCGAGTGCGTTAAGCGATACGATGGTTCTGACTACTTCAGTTTAAGAGTATCGACTCCACGTAGCTCAACACCACGTTTTTCCTGTGGAAAGATTCGTCTAAAATACGTAAAATCAGTAAAATGCTCATGTTTTACAGGTACAGCAAAATTTCATTTTATTTAGGTACAGACGAAGAATTGAACTAGGTTTATACATAGTTAAATTTACTAATAAATCTCGTAATCTTAAAGCAAATCATACTTAAAACATATTTTTGCACAATTGGTCTTTTTATCAACTTACCATGCCTGTTTTCAAGACAGTATGTTGATCTTACCGGTTGTTAGGCTAAACAAAACGGCAAGTAAATTTAATATTAATTACGAAGAAATTAATATTTTCGTATGGATAAAAAGACCAATTATACGAACGTTAAGGAATTACCGATGTTAGACAAAACATTGTCTTCCATCGGTAAACTGTCCTTACCGTTCTTGATACATAATATAATATTTTTCATTAATTACCTCTCGCCTCATATTCTATGAGAGAAGTATTATAATAAGTATTAAATTTTCGAGTATGAGTCTTTGGTGGATAAACACTTTCAGGGTCTCTAGAATTCGAATTTACTATTTTTATGGACGTATGGACTTATGTAACGATTTTTCGTCCACGATAAGTTAAAAAGTATCGAACCTTTAATAACCAAATTTCTTATTTAAAATTCTAACAAGGATCTTAACATCGGGTAAAATTTTGGTAGAAATCCACAAACCGGAAGTAGTACTTTTGAAACTTGATATGGTTTTCCTTAAATAAATTGGTATATTATTAATTTATGACAATTTTTGCAATTAAAAATTAGAGAAAATTTAATTATCTATGGGTACAGATAATTTTAAAAGCAGAATTAGGAGAGAGGTCATGTGCTGGCCACATCAGATTTTTTTATATGGATTCCAAAGATTTTTTCTTTTAACTGAGCATAAGCCTAGATTAATTCTTTCACAAACTTTTAGTACCTGTTTTGCCTTCAAATTTTTAATAGGTATGCAATGAGTAAAGCCATGGTCAGACAAGAATTATTTGAAGATTCTTTCAAGATTTTGAATCTTAGAAAAAATAAATAGTTGCTTGTGAAATTTAAAAAAATATATTTTTGCTCCATGATCAGTTTAGTTCTATATGCACGTAGTTGTGAATTTCCCTTTATATCACAGCCTGTGGCACTGTCACATTCAAATTGGATAAAAGACGTGATGAATATGTATGTTTGTAAACAACCACTAAACATATCGAGTGTATTGTTCAAATACGAAATTTTCAGGGTACTTTTGTTCAAGCGATTGTCATTTATTTGTGCGTAAAGGCCTGTTCACACGAAGATATTTTGAAGATTCTGTCATATCTCTTAATTTTGAGAAGTGCCTGTCAAATAGCGGCGCTGCTAAATTAAATCTTCAATGAGTCGTGAAAATGAAGAATTTCGAATTCTTTGATATCTTGAAAACAAGTAATTTCTTTCTTTTCAGGATTCAGGAGTGTGAACAGGGCTTTACGTTTTAGACTATAAAAATTATTCAAGAGCATTATTAAAGCGATTGTCATTTGTTTCATTGAAAATGGCCACCAACCTAAATAACTCCTGAAATTTTCCGTTTGATCCAGGATTTGAATGACTTACATTTATAGTTTGTATTTTTATCCTGGCTACCGTTTAGCATGTCGTGCACTTAATAATAAAGTAATTATCTTAGCAAACTCATCATCTTGAGGGCGTAAGTGCATGGCCGGGCTGCGGTGCCGTCTCGGCCATTAGGGCCAGGCTGGCCACGACACAAACAAGTGACCAACGACGCAACTTTGCAACAACAAACGCTTAATGTGATCACTGTGTATAATGTCCGGTGCGCCGTGCGCGGCCCTACAAAGGTTAATTGCATTTAAATTGGACACGTCCGCTTCTTGTTCTATCACATATCGTCACCGATGGTTATTGATCAAACTCACCCGAAACTTATACCACATTCAAAAATCTCACAAGATCTCTCGCCATACTCAACACTTTTTCCTCAAACAAATCGTACACAGAGTGGTTCACAACTTCATATATAAAAAAAGAATTTTCCGCAAGAAAAAGCACACTGGATTGTTGATTGCATAATTGCTAATATGACTTACTATGAATGAAATATGTACCTATTAACATAGTCAACTTACAAAAAATTCTTAGTTCTGTGATATGCCATACGCACAAAGTTGCGAATTACACTGCATCTATAGATACTACTCGACATTTTAATTTATAAAAAAAACAATTGACAATCACCTGAATATTTTTCAGGCGCTTATAATATTTCTGAGTCTGACAAAAATTGTTTTTAACACAACTGCCTATTCTCAATCTCAACCCTTTAATTTGATACCACATACAAGAAGAAAAAAAAACAATTGACAATCACATGAATATTGTATAGATGACACTTTTTCAGTCGCTCTTTCAGGATTCTGAATCAGGAATTCATTTTGAAAACAATACAGCTGCGCTCTTTAAAATCCCCAGTTTCATATCACACACAAAGTCTGATCTGATGTGGTCAACACATGATCTCTCGCCACACTATTTTACTAATTTATAAGTGTGTATGAAGGTACTTACACACAAATATACCATTGTAAGAGAATTCTGGAATTGTGGTTTTTTTATATTATTAAAGTTTATCATGACCTTAATAATAAATGACATTTCATATTTTCAATTTAAATTTGTCAAAAAGTAAATAATATAATATTCGGTGTGCGTCCCGCCAAAGGTTAATTGAATTAAAATTTAACACGTTCGCTTCTAGTTTTATCACCAATGGTTATTGATCAAAACTTACATATGAGTTTGTTTGTTCGTTTGATATATTTGAATACGTGGACATAAATCTGTTGACGTCTCCATCGGCAGGTCAACCGTCAATCTCATCGCTCGTAAATGTGAGAATAGCGCTTTTTTAACAGCATTGTAAAATTTACGACTTATGCAACGGAAACCAGAAAATAAAAATCTGGAATATTCACAGGAAATGCAACACCAACACCCGAAGATGCTAATCAAGTATACAATACGGGTGGGCATTCAACACCAGAAAATATTGTAGAATAATCATACACAAGAAAATGCATGAAAAAGAAGATTCAAATCTAAAAAAAAATATACGTAATAAAACGACAGTATTTAAAGATTCATTCACAGGAAAATGCAAATCTAGAATTTAGGTAGGACGATGCAAATCTAGAAAACTAGTTTGTCTCTTTTAGTTTTAACACAAGGGAGATACACAAATTCCGTTGACCTGAACTAAATGAACAACCAAATACCATTTTTGAGTCCCACATACTCAGTTTCGACTATAATTTTTTTAGAATTACATCTTCCTGTGTTTGCCTATGTTTCATTTTCCATCTTTTAATGCAAGCATTTTATTACGTATAAATTTTCTAGATTTGAATCTTCCTGTGAATGCATTTTCTTGTGTATGAATAGTATTATAGAATTTTATCCAATACCTCTTAATAAAAGCAACATAACTATGGTGATTTTAAACAAACCCACTAGTGGTTTTGATCAAAATTATACCCACTTGTGGATAAATTTTTACTTTGCTTGTTGGAAGTCATCATAGTAACGATGTTTTAGGTTGGAATTTAATATTTTTTAAATATTTAAGCAGTTATTAAGAGGTGTTGGAGAAAACGTTATACTTCACAAATGGGCAAAAAGAAATGACCCACTCGAAAAAATTATTAAGTTCTCATTCGTGGGTAATTCCTTACTTTGCCCACTTGTGAAGTAAATAACTATTATTTTTTGGTGTTAATTAATAAAAATTAAATTTACACTGTTAAAAAGTATAGAAAATCACTAGGATTTTCTATTAATTTAAAATTTCTATGTCTCAATTCTCAAATCCTAAACTAACAAAACAAACTGAGCTGTGTTGGGTGTATTAACGGCGATGGTCCAGCCTATTACAGCATAGAAATATCACTAGACTTTTGTTTCTACTTTTCCTAAAATATAGTTTTATAGATTACCTGAATCCTACTGTCGTTACATTTATGCTGAATCAAAATATTTAGCGTTTTTTGAATGAATTTTTGGATGAAGGTATTTGCATCTTCTGGTGTGGCATTGAACATTGTAGATTTTTCTGGTGTGGAATGGAAAGAACAAACATTTTGTGAATCCAGTGCACGTGTTCACATGTAAAAGCCTTTGCATCTAACAAGCGGCCGCGAATGAACCAAACTTAAATCAAATTCCTTCGCGGCACCCAGCGAACCAGAACCGAATCTACATACATTTCAAGTGTCGGACCCTCGCATCTTATTCTTATTCACATTCGCGCCAAGTCCCGCGGACATTTATATTCACAACTCTGAATATTTTACTTCGGTATTTGCATTGTCCGTAGGTAAGCAATGCTTGAAACTAATGAACCAAAGCCCGCCAATGGCATTGTGTGTAATACCAGGTGAGGGCATATTATTACCGCTACGCTGCTGCTGGATTAGCTGGCCTAACTTGCTAACTTGCTGGACACTTCAAACTTGATAACTACTCCGCCGTTCTGCACCACAATACTCGTCTACTTCAAATTAGGATATTAAAATAAACGATTTTTACCTCCCGACCTGTTCCAGAAGAATTCTTTCATGCTTCTGAATCTTGAGAAAAATAATCATTGTCAGAATTGCCTGTCAAATAGCGGCGCCGCTAAATTGAATCTTTAATGAGTCCTAAAAAGATGATGAGCGATTATTACCTCGCGCCACTGTTTACACATGAATTCTTTGAGGATTCTTTCTGAATTCTTTCAAAATTAGAAATATTAGAAATTATGTCAAAATAATTATTAGAATAATATATTCTGCAACAAGTGTAGAATGAAGCATATTCAGCTTGAGTGGAAAGTTTGTAAGACGAGCCGTAGACGAGTTTCACGGTTCCACGAGAGCGGGATAGACATTCCAAACGTGTTGCAGACTATACTTTCACTACGACTATTAAAACTATTAGAATTAAAATAAATGTATGTATAATATTCTCATAAAATTAAGTCGCCACATTTCATTCCATCACTACTGACGGAATGAAACTATTCCATAATTGGAAATTAGGTAAGAATGATAAGATTCTGTAACAGTGTATAGAAAATATGTTCTTATTAGATACCTACCTACTTTGAAATTTATTTTGATAACTTTTTGGTCTGTAATCAGAATATCAAACTATACAGGTTGGTGGAGGTGAAATGCGAACATAGGGAACATACATGACAATCGAACTTTCATGCCAGGTATCTTGATATATTTTGTAGTAGTGTCACAAAACGAATTAATGTGAATTTGTGTGGCAAAAAGAGTAATCAATAACAGAAATAATAATGAAATCTAAAAGTGCATGTAAACTTTCTCGTTCTGCTCGTACACATACATTATTATGCAAATAAAATATTTTAATGAAAATAAAAATTTCAATAATATGACAGCTACTTTGACATTGACAGACAGTACTTATTCCACGTATATCAAGATGCCTAGCAAGATAATTCCATTGTCATATATTTTCCTATGTTTGCATTTCACATCCACCAACCTGTATAATATGATAACACAACGTGTACCTACCATAATCCGTACAATACAAAAAGTATCGACAAAAATTAAGCAATCAATATAAATATTTTTTAAATATCAAAAAGTGAATCCATTTAAAAAAAAAATTTGTAACGAAGTGTGATAACGAGAAATTTGTTATTTCATAATGGATTCATTACGATTCTTAGCGTATAACGAACGCTATTATAGTCTCTAAATTTAAGACTGATAATGTTGTCATTATGTTACAGCATATTTTAAACTGCATTAACGCAACTACAGAACAATGTAAAGGTAAGTTCTTGATGTCACCCTTGTAATGGGTGTTATTTAAATGCACTAGTAGTGCGGTAGTAATAATTAGAAGTGTTTAGCATTTTAAGTACGTCCTGTTAGCCTCGGGCTTTCTACGCGCGCCACTTAGATCCGACACAGTCCATTAGGTTATTTAGACGGCGTAGTGAGGCTTAAGACTCCTTACAACATCCTAACATCCTGGCCGAGGATTTACCTTCCGCAATTAATTACTAGTGCAAGAGGAAGAGGCCCGGCGGTCACATCGAAGATGTACTTTATTTTATTTTGCTTAGGTAATTATAGAATACTAGCATTGTCTGGAATCAAGAAACATATCTCAAAATCGGACCTTCATGCCTAAAAAAATAAGACAAATAATCTACATTCTACGATACATGTTTAACTCCATCGAATTAAAACATACCTTAAAATTTGATTGTATGCAAAATTTTGTGAAGATCGGACAAACCGTCTAGTCATAAATAAATTATCAATTATTTAGCAAAATTTCAAGAAAATTAAATTAAATTTTTTTTATGTAATGTAATATCATAAAAACCAAAAAATAAGAATTAAAAAAAAATTTCTAAGTCCGCAAACCACTAGAAATCGTCAAAACATCAAATTATGTTAAAAACACGTATTTCAAGCTGAAACGCTCAAATCCGATGAGAACGCTAAAATACGTATAAAACGTGAACGCGTTGAGATATTTTCATGATTTTTGGACCACAAAATTTATCTAAATATCCTTATTAACCCTGTTTAAGAAATTTTTAAAAATGATAAAATTAGAGGAATTAGGTAAATATGAAATTCTAAAAATTCATTTTTTATCGTTCTGTAACTTTTCAACCCGTGCAGATAGAATTTTGTAAATTTCAAGATAAATCATGTAAAAGTAGTCTAAACAACATACAAAAGAAAATTTACAAAAATAATCATATTTGAATTATCTGCTATTTTGATATTTCATAATTAAATTATCAATTATTTCGCAAAATTTCAAGAAAATTAAATACATTTTTTTTTTATGTAATGTAATGTAATATCATAAAAACCAAAAAATACGAATTTAAACATAATGTATGAGCCGATTTTTTAAAAAATAGTTTTTTTTTATACAAGACGATAAAATTATATTTTATCAACGAACGAAAATTTGAATTATTTTTCTCGAGTCGATATAATTTTATTGTTCTATTTTTGAATTAAATTATTATGAAATACAATTTCGGAGTTTGTTTGTCATGTTTCAACTTTTTTTTCCAGAGTATGCAGAAATGTGTGAAAATGAATTTGAAGAAAAAATGTAAAAATATTCATATTTTACTTTATCTTTCAAATTTTACTTTATCTACTCAAAATTGTCAATGAAGTAGCACTTTAACATCATGGAAAAAAAAACTATCTTTTTTATTTAATTTCAATGGAATATATCGAGTTTCGTTACAAAAGAAACAAAAATCGAAGTCATACAGAGAGCTGTGAAAGATTCTTTTGCAAGCAGGACTACGTATAAGACGATCAAGTGGTCAGCTTGAGATGTTTTATAAATGAACAGTGCCGGCCTTGAGACTTACGTCATCACATAGAGAGCAGTGCAATGAATGGGTTAAAAAGCTCTGTCGTGTGATTTCCGCCTTGTGAGAGTTTTAATTAGCAGATGTGGGGGAGTGTTGGGCCTTTGTGACGTCGACGTGTCGGTGAAATTTAGCGCAATTTCCTTCGCGTGTGACTCGCCCGAGACAAAGAACAAGAACGAGATCCGTGGACTAAGACGCGACGAACACAATACACACCACGCCGGCACTTCCGCCACAACCAGAACCGTACAGAGATTTCTTTCACTGGTTTGTCTTTCATCTCAAATCCAAGAAATGCAAGATACCATGAAAAGAACGATAGATTCAAATGATTCATAGGGCTGGGCCGATAATTTAGATACCACTAACCGATACTCGATATTGTATCTGAATGTCAGATATTGTGCACATTTATAATAATAAAGTACGGCCAATAACTGCAAAAAAATGTTTAAATTTGTTACGTTTTCTCTCTCAAATTCAAATATACAAAGTGTCTATGAAATAAGTTTTAATTTTGTTCCTGAAGGATCCACGAATCAAGATTTGTTTAATAAAAGGCTTTATTATTATTTATGCATTTATTTATTTTCGCACTCTGTCGTCTTACATAATTAAAACGACCCAATAATCTGAGCGTTGTTCACGTCAACCACCGTAATGAACTGACGAAGAAATTTTACATCTAAATTTTGAAAATTTATGTATTCAGTTTTTCATGTATTAATTTGCTAACAAAGATGACAAGGCATAAATTGATCTACTTATTAGTGCATAACGCTCATATTATTGAGTCGTTTACCTAATTAAGTAACAGAATGTACTAATTAGAAGATAGTATTTTATACCGCTGATAGCAGAAACGTCCGACAATAAATAAATTTATAAATGGATTCCTGAAGTCATTTATTAAACAAAATCTATGAAATCAATGTACAATGTACATGGCTTCACCACAAATTTCGGGGTTCAAAATAAGACGATTTAACCAAACTTTCTTATATGTTCAAACAATTAATTTTAATTTTAATGGTAACTAAAGAATGCTGGACTGGAATAAAATATATTTTGACAATTTCCAATTGTTTTAGAGTCGAAATTTTATCTCAACATACAAAAATAGCTGCCATTCATCAACGGATTACAATATCGACTGTCGGATTTCAGCTTTCAATTTCTAGACCATTTTATTATAAGAAGCATTTATTTAAAAAAAATGAATCTCCAGTTTAAGAACTGTTAAAAAATTCTACGATAGAATGTTTTAAAAAATTTCTAAATTTTGTATTTAACCAACTGTATCTGCTAAAGGATTAGAAATATCGACTTCCGGTTTTAACATTAAATTTTTTAGACATTTTCTATAAGAAACATCATATTTATAGTTTTGCAGAAGCTGTGGGTTAGCCAAAATTTGAAGATCTTTTTCGAGAGAAATCTAGACATTATAGTAGGTAATTTTTAATTTAATGAGATAGGTATATATCAAATAGAAAAATGTTCGAGGAATCTAATTATAAAAACCGGAAGATAATATCTTACTTATTTAAAAAGTTACAGTTGATACAAAATTTAGAAAAAATTACTATAGTTTCTACATTTTTATCGGCGGAAATCTTCAAATTTTGTCTAATCCACAGCTTCCAAAATTTTAAAAATTATGTATCTTATAGAAAAATCTCTAAAAAAATTAATTTTACAACCGGTAATCGATATCTCTATACAGATACAGATACAGTTGGTTGAACACAAAATTTAGAAACATTTTAAAATATTCTATCGAAGAATTTTTTAACAGTGCTGAAACTGGATATCCAAATTGTTTCTTATTTTTAAAAAAATACTCTAGAAATTGAATGCTGAAATCTGGAAGTCGATATTGTAATCCGCTAATGAATGGTAGCTATTTTTGTGAGATGAGATAAAATTTTACTCTATTTAAAACAATTATATATTTTCATGATATTCTCGAATACTATGCGTTTTCATGAATATCGCTTACGACATATCTTAAAGAGAATTTTCCGCTCTACAAATTGGTCTCTTGATTTTTTCATGTAACCATAATGGAAACGGGTTAAATAAAATAATGTGATTTTCATCCCCTACTGGAGGGCGAAGCATAGGGGGTAGAGCTCGAGATGTTGGCTATTCTTGAAGAAGATATCAAAACAATAAAATCTTCGCCCTAAATTTTTGTGGAATTCGAGCAAATCGTCTTATTTTGCTGGACTATATAATTATTTTATTATGAGACGAACACAATTACATTTGAGGGCACTTGCATGTTTGCGGTCAGTGCAGAATATCTAGGATTTGCTGAGCTTATCTTGAAGCCGGTCCTGCTGGGTGCAAAGTTAGGAGCGACGCAATACGTAATACCTGCAGATGAAATACGATAGCAGAGCTGCGAGCCGAGAGCGAAGAACGAATAAGAAAACTAGAAAGCGGGGCGCGGCGGTAAGTACATATTCATTATCAGGTTCAAACGCCGTCTTCCGCCGACTGTGAAGTGTAAAACGAAAACGACTCGGCGTCGTGTGTATGCCTCTAACCCTACCTCTGCCTCTGCCAACGCTTGCCGAGCCTCGGTAATGCTGAGTCAATATTTTCATAAATGTTACATTTCAGCGATTACGGAATTGTTTCATTTTTCACTGAAACTGCTGAGAAGCACAGATGAGCTAATAATCTGTTTGCTGGACTCAACTTTCCGCAAGGAGCAAATTGTTCAGCACCTGATTTATTTTATTACGCGGTTTTCCATTTATTACAATAAAGATTCGTTCAATTTGAGTCAGATTTACAAATAATCATCGTTATCAATTAAATATTAAAGTATTCCTTAATAAAAGTATATTGTGTATCTAGCAGGAAAAGGGATAAATATTCCCGGACGATGGAATAACAACGCACTTTTCCTACGTGATACACATACTATTTTTTTCGATCGGTCTATATTCAATAATTAGTAATATATTGTGTATCTAGTAGGAAAAGGGATATATTCCCGGACGATGGAATAACAACGCACTTTTCCTACGTGGTACACATACTATTTTTTCCATCGGTTTATATGCAATAATTAGTTGTTTTATATTTAATTTATAAATGTCAGACAACCAACAAGACATAAGATTGTTGAGTTGTTTTCATAAAAATATCTATAATTTATTTATTTTCATAAACGTCAAAACTTATTTGAAAAAAATATCAGATTTTGTGTTGGTACCAATGACATATAATAGATTTAATCTATTATATGTCCTTGGTTGGTACTGGGGTCCTATTCTATTTCACTTATCAACGTTGATAAGTTGGGTTGTCTTGATAACCCCCCACCATGTGTGACGTAGTAGCCAAGCGACTGTCGCTACGACTTATCAACCCTCGCTACGGTAGACTTGCGCGTTGCGTTGATTTTTGTTCGTTGTGAGGTTAAAATATTTATTTTATAAATATGAAATACCAATAAATTATGGGTTCATTATATGTATTTAATATTTTTGATTAGTTTATTAAATAATTCAACTTACAAATTTTAGAAATAAGAAATTGACATTTTTCTTGAAAAAATAATTTACTTTGAAATTCAAAAAAATGGCTTATTTTAAAACAAATAATACGTTTATGATAAGTGATAGGTAAAATGGTGGTTTAGCAGTTTTTCTTGTCAAATTTCACAGTAAATGTAAAATCTCTATCAGTCGTTATCAACTGGAGGCCAAATATCCCTAACCCTTGATATAGTTACAAACGGAATGACGTCACGAAGTTATCAACTGAATTTCGCTAGCGACTGTCGCTATGAATTAGAATAGGTACCCTGTACTTTGTAACGGGCCGGAAAATATATGCCCGTACTATTATTTTTCGTAGCTTAGAAACTACACTAAAATACTGGAATAATACTGAAAAATACTTCAGGGATCCTGGTAATTTTTCAGGAATATAATTGTATTGTACGGTATTGTTATATTATTGATAAGTCTATTAGGATGTAAGTGTTCTAGTCTGTATGTATGACGAGTGGTTGACATAAATGTCGTTAGTCGGTGTGATAATAGCATTAGATGAAAGCGGCGCTGGTTACCGCCTTCGCGACTAATTATTGCCACCGCTGACAATGGAAGAAAAGGCAGGAAAGCCCGAGTAGAGTCAGTCAGCGTAAACAGCAAGTCTTCCCCTCAGATGCTGTCCGCTCTCATCAACTCGAGGAGAGAGAATCCACCCTCGACGTTATTCTTTTACACGTGTAAATTAAAACACTGCCGAGGTATTCAACCTGCGAGCTGCGATCATTCACAGAGAGGGGATATCTGTTAGAAAACAGCGGTTTACCTTTCAACGTTTTTTATAAATCAGGCTGATCAGATTTTCTACCGCGCCAGAAAACAGCCAAAAACATGGATTTCGCGCGACACTCCACAGCGTTTATTGTTTTGTTAAATATCTTTTAAAAACAAAAAAAATATTTTATTTTCGACATCTTTAGATGAGTATATTATATTAGTCATTTGATGTGGGACTGCAAAATACAGAAGAAGATGAACGATGTGTCACTTTGGTGTCACCGTCACTGTCAATTTAATTTTCCGTAGTAACAAATGTTTAACAATCATGGACTACAATATACTGCTGAAGTTGCATACTCTAAATTATAAATAATAAATTAATTTTTAAATAGTACCATCTACAAAAAATACTAATTGTAATATTTTATTTAAAATAGACAAAATTGTGATAAATTAATTATTTATCGAAATATTTAAGCAACTTCCGGATTGGAGATTGCATCAAGCCTGGGTTCAAGATTAGTATTAAAATCTGAAATATAAAATTTGATTGTTAATTATTTGTAACTTTTTGAGTTATAGAACCAGGAATATGTTATAAACGACCTAACATACGTACATATACGTATACACACAGACATTATACCGACAATACTTTTATTCGTATTCTATGGATCCTAAAATGTGCTTATCCACTAAAAAATCATTATAGAAAATTTTGACCTATCACAATGAATCTTTTGATTCAGATGATGCAAATTTCTGTGTTTGACTATTTTAGATTTTTATTTATATATTTTAAATGGGTACCGGATTGTACTTATACGTTTATGTTTATAAGTTTAGATATGGTGTGGAAGGTTGTGAGTTGGCCACTTCAGATTTTTCTTTCCTTGTACTGTAATCGCTAGCTCTTAGTCAATTATTTATAAGCTCATGATAAACTTTGATAATATTATAAAAACTTTCTTCTACAATGGTATATTTGTGAGTAAGTACCTTCATATACACTTATATTCGTAAAATAGTAGAGTATGGCGAGAGGTTATGTGTTGCCACATCAGATTATTTATTATTGTTTTTGTTGATCTTTATAAGTTGTAAATATCTGCACTGATGAATGATGGATTGAAAGTACGTGAGACTGCGCCACCCAACGATAATCGCCAGTCCACGCAATACATTTAAGCTGAAAATTGCAGTTGGTAATAGATTTTTTTAATATTGTTTACGTGGTCGTTCTATTTGATTTGTGTGTACGAAGACAATATCAGTCTATATATTGCGGGACGTAATTGGTGCGCGCGGTCCGAAACAAAAGCTCGGCACATAATGGTCCGGGATGGCCGGGATTTTCCAATAACCAGCGACGAATTGCAGGACAAGCTCTTTATGGAAACAATGTTTCCATTAATCCATTATATTGGCAGGTAATATCGTCCGCCGGCTGGACGGTGTTTTTATCCGGGCATTAGACGTCGAGCTGCGCTCAAGAGATAATTCTCTAAGCTGCCCGGGCGTGGCTGACGCACGAGGTCTCTTCTGCTGTTTACTGATGAGCTAATTAATACCCGCAAGGCAAGGAATCAACAGCCAGAGATAAAAATCTGTCGTACAGGTTCGCATCCCGACGTACGATTAACATGTCGTCAGAAAAATGTAGAGACTCGCCTAAGCTGGAGTTCAATATTTGTGATTTAAATTAAAAATCTACTTTGGCCAATAACGGTCTTTTCTATATCCTCAAGTTAAAGTTACTTATACTAATGTATATATTATAGAGGCAGATTGTAAAATTAGGCAACATACACACATCATTTATTTGACTTCAGAAGAGTATAACATTCAGATCATTTTAAATCGAGTATTTAAAACTCAAGAAAGGTATTGGATTTTTCTTATTTAGTTCAGTGCAATCAGAATGTCTACCAAAACCTAGTCTGTGGGATTTAAGTAGGATATTGGGTTGTTTATTTAGTTCAGTTCGGAGTTTCTAGTAAAAGCGTAAAATGGTATGACATAATATACCGATTCATTTAGAAAAAAGCTGAGCGTTTTATAAAACGACTGATTTTATAACTAGCCTACGACATATACCCGTGCCCCTCGAATATCTCGCGAAAAACAAAACGGATTGAGAAACCAAAAAATACGTCCAAAATATTTTTTCAAGTTCTATCAAATGCCACCAAATGAAAGTTCCCCCCCATACCCTTTGGGGGTAATTGACAACAATTTTTTTTTCTTAAATAAATAAAGTGTTTGTTTTAATAGTTACCTACCTAATAAAAAAAATAATAACAGTTGACAATCGCTTATTTATAAGAAAGTATTGTATAACATTTTCTTAAAACTTGTATTGTGCTATAGGTACTTTCGATATTATTGAACAAATTTTGCATTTAAAAAGTGTTCAAAGCCCGTTTTACATTACACTAAATCTTAAACAAGATCTTGTTCAATTTTTGAAACAATCAAAATTGTGTAGTATCATACAGCAAATTAATAATGCATTGCTTCGTAAATTGTCTGAAAAAATAGATAAGCGCGGCTGTCAACTTATTATTATATGCGAACTGCGCAGAATCACAAATTAAATATTGTAGGTAGGTATATAAAATTGTCTCAGTATAAAAGTTCATTCAAAACAAAGCATATTGCTCAAAATTTTACGAATTTTTTTTTTTAACAAATTTGTTGATGGATATAATGGATTAAAAAACAATTGACCATCGAGTCGTGAGTAATATAACACAATACATAATTAAATGCCAGTTGCTATAGTCCACTTGAAAACTAATAACGCAATATCGAATGATGTAATCTAATCTGATGAGTTGCGAACATGCCCGTTTTTGGTGCGCTGTGTGCGTGTGTGTGTGTGTGTGTGTGTGTGTGTGATATTATCGAACGTCTTGTGATCGTATTCAGGGCACGCTCTTCTGATTGTAGGCCGGTGCCGCTCACATTCTTGTGAAGTTTGTAAAACTTTGTGTGCCTTGCGGTCCGCGGTGAATGCATAAGAAACTGAATCCTGCGACTGAGAGCGACATAAATAGGAAACAAGTTGCTTATTTTAGTGGTACCTGTGCCTGTGCCTGGACTAATTACTAAATCAGTAGCAGTGAAGTTTAGCCAAGCCTCAAGCGACGCCGGTCATTCATTAAAACTTTCCAGCGTTCTTCATCTTAGCTTGCCATGCCTTGAACCGCAAACCACATCATTCCTATACACCACACACAGCCAAATACTTCATAACATTACTGATATAATTAAAATTTTATTAAGTAACTTGGTAGAGGAAACATTATTAGTCTAAACGTTGTTATATCAAACACAAGTACAGGAAATTGGTACTAAAGAATCTGCTATTTATGAAATATATCATCTTAGAGCATAGAAAATTATAGAGGGAGCTTAGTCTGATTTTATTGATGACTGGTTGAAGACGAGAGACGGAAGGAGGGTGTGCTACCACAGCATACCAATATTTATCCACATTTTGAAAGTTTTATAAATAATAAGCTCGCCGCGGTAAGAACAGAATGCAGAAAATGATATTACTGACCTTATATTACAAATAAAACATACTTTAAACTACGTTCAAATTGGTTCAAATTTTAAATTTAAAAAAAATATAATAAACACAATGCCGCAAACTGCAGTTCGATATCTCGCTTAGTTTTTGAGATAAGATATTTGAAAAAAATTGGGATAAGTGGAAAATTGAACAAGATATCAAAACGCGGTTTGCGACATTGTGTTTGTCTCATTGTAGTTGACATATAACCAAATTTTCATAAATTTCAAAATTTTGAAATAGTAAAAGAAGCGAACTTGAAATGTTCACCATTGGATTCCTCGCGCCGAATAACATGGGTAAAAAAATTCGATTGGTACATTTTTTAATCATGAATAAAAATTGTAAGTACCTATTGCTCAAAATTTTTCGCTGAAAATGTGTATACCCATGCAATTCGACGCGAGGAATTCAATGGTGATAAAATCAAAGTCGCAGCTTTTACCATTTTCAAGAAATCAAGGATAGTTTTTTTCAGGAACCTGAAAATATTCAAAATTTTGAAATTTTGATTATAGGTCAACCAAATTACAAAAAATTCAATTCTGTAAACCGACCTTCAATATTTTGAATAGTTTTGATTTGTACAGCCTCAAAGTTAAGATTTGGAAACTGAAAAATCGAAATATATTTTATTCCTGCTGATGTCTTCAACGAGCTAGAACTCTAAAACTATAAATGATATCTGAATTTTGTTTACGGCATTAAATTCAGAAACATTTATTTGTACTTAAAAACTATTTTTCAGCATTTTTACCTCCCGCTTACCTGTCAGGGAGGTATTGGATTCATGCAATAAATCGGGTTGTGAATTTTAAGTGGATGAGCACGAATTAGGGTCCTTACAACACATTTTTGATAATTAAACGATGTTGTTTGTATGTATGTGTGTGTTAAAGAACTAAAAACTTTTAAAAAATTTGCAAATAACTTGTGAAATATGAAATTTATTGCAATATTATAATTTAAGAAAGCCTAAGTCAAAGTGGGAGATTATGTGCTGGCCATATCAGATTTTTAACTATAAGATCATGAATGAATTTAATAATTAATAAAATGCATGATGGAATTACAAAATTACATATCCAGAATGTGTCACAATTATTTCAGAACTGTTTACGAATCAAAAATATTTTTTTCAAAATTCACAAAACAACTTGCACTTTTATGATATTCACATTTTAGAAGCCACTGTTTCAACCATCGTATTTTATGATGATTAAATTAAATGAACCTAAAAATAATATAAACAACCACTTACCTTATGTATAAATTTAAAAAATAATTAAATTAGTGGCAATAAAAGTAGGTAGGTACTAAAAACGTATATGCCATTTAAAGCAGTGTTGTAACTTATTTAGATAAATCAATTTTTTTCATTTGTAATTTTAATCGAATTCAAATGTAATCAACAGTGCAAGCATACAACGCACAAGCTAGCAACGCTGCCGGGTCGCTAGCTGGTACCGCTTATACTTTAGAACATGTCATTTATATTTTTTATATTATCTATGAATTACCTAATAACTATCTAGATAATAATTATTTGTCTTTTATCTTTTATCTAGATAATTTGTTCAATTATCATATCTAGATAAATAAAAAGTAAGTTATCTTAATCTAGATAAAAAAATATTTTTAGCTACTACAACACTGTTTAGAAGTGCAATTTATTGTGCGAAGTGATGCAGTATCATCCATGTTATATGATTGTCCTGAAGTTAGGACACATCCCGTATAACCATGGGGTTATGTTGAATGGTTGCGGACGGTCTCATTATGGTCTATAATTGCATTCACCTCACCGCCCACCGACAACGGAGGCGTAGTCAGTAACCAGGTGTTAATTTAAATAATGATGAATGCCGCCACAGCGACACAGTGGCCAGGTACGGAACTACAGTTGTATCAAATATTAACGATGTAAGTTGGTAAGTGAGACAATAGTGCGGTGACAATTGCTAGCGCGTGCAGCCGCGCCAATTATGAGACTTTTACCAGTGGATGTGTCGTTTTAATGAGAATTGATTGTTTCTTTCGCAGGCAGTGCTCTCGGCTGCTAACTGATCAATTAAATAAAGCCCTAGCAATAATTAAACGCGTAAACTTCATCCTCCAACTATTAACAAAGCTGGAATTAGATCCAGACGAGACATGCCGAGCGGAGAGTAATTATTTAACATACATTGACAAGCTCCTGCATTCGACGACGAAAACTTTATCAACGTTTTTTAATACTTATGAAGCAAATACATTCATAATTGTAAGTAAGTATTCCTGAAATATTATTACAGTTGTCATGATAAAAAAAATCTGATGTGGCCAGCACATAATCTCCAGCCTTGACACTATAATTTATGTGAATTTGAGTTTAGTGAAGCTTTCATAAATTTTAATTTTGCAATAAATTTCATAATTTACAAACTTTTGGAAGAAGTCTGACATTTCTGAATGTCGTCCAATCAACGTAGAATTACACGATAATTTTGCACTAGTGCAAATTATCGATAATTTGCAAAATTATCGTATTTGGATACGGCGTGGCAATGTGATTCTGACTTGCTGTCAAAGGATGTTTTTAAATTTTGCTTTATTTTTCATGAGAGAAACAGCGTTTGGCTAAATTTTAATCGGGAAATAGTCCTTCGAATATCCCTCGTGCATGTAATTGTCGATATTTTTCTCTCGTGCGCATTCGCGCGCTTGAGAAAATTATCGATAATTTGACATGGATTTAGGATATTATATATGAAAATACGATATTTTAAATAAAATGGTATACCGGACAAAAAATATAATACATAATATGTGTGTTAGGTATTTGTACAATGCCCGGTTTTATTGAAACACTCCGCTTCGCGTCGTACTTTACTATAGAACCTCGCATTGTATAAGTAATTAAATCTACCGCACTTATAATGTAAACTACTGTTTTATAAATATGTTTTTAACTGCATTTTTTGCTCAAAATGTAAATAACGATTTCCTTATTTGCCATTTATTCTACAGTATTCAGAGGTCTTTAATTTTAATGCTACCATTTGAACGATTAAAAACCAATCGACAATCGCTCCAATGTTATTGACAGTTTTAAACAAAAATTGTTCCAAATTTGATTTAATTTTTATTTAGCTTTAATTGAAACGATTATTATTGGATTAGAAACTAGCTTTTCAGTTAAGCATAAATACAACATTTCATTAAAAAATTCTAACGTATTTTATCAGTAATCCAGACAGCCAAACTGACTTTTTTAAATGTTTTAGATTCAGTCTAAAAGGAGACTCTGGAAGTCGATGGAAATCACGTTTAGAATTCTTCTGGCTGGGCTGGGAAAGTAAAAAAATAAAAATATATATTATCTCTTATAATATCGTGTCGCAAGCAAATCAATACCGCCTCTGCCTTTAACTCGTTATAAATTTGGGGAATTCATTCGATCACAATTTACGTAAAAGTTTAAATGACGATCAAGAATAGGAAGTCGAGAGGAAGACTCCGACTCCGTCTCCGACTCCGGTACAAGGAAATCAAAGGGGATGAGAACGTGGCACATAACGACGTGCACACGAGATATTTTAATAAGAAACTTATTTCAATATCTTCAGCGACAGCGCGCACTAGAAAGAGACAAACTTCTAGCTTAGGTAAAAGTTCCAGCGAATCATAATAACTGATTATACGGAAAATCGTGCCGCGCCGGGACGAAAACAAAAGATTATTCTTCTTTTATAGAGCAGAATGATTGGATTGGATCGGAGAGAATCGTAGCAACAGCACTGAAAAAATACTTCAGTCCTAGTCAAAGCATTACGGCGCATTCGACACTAGAAGATGCAAATGTAATCAAATACCTGCATCAAAAGATTCATTCACATGAAAATTTAAATTTAGAATTTTATATTCGCATAAATCAAACCAGAGCTGGGCAAATATCTAAATCAAAATACATAAGTATAATTACCAGTACAACCAAAGGTCAGTACTTGTTAGCTTTATAGAACTTAAGATAAGTAGGTATAAGTTTTTCTTGTCAGAAGTACTTAAAAATGAATTTTTTGGAAATACCAGTATTTTACCTCCCGCCTAAAAGGGAGGTAGGTGGAGCTATCATGAAAATATCGATGTCCGAGATTTTTGTCAATAAGCACGTGTTAGTACCTTTAGAAACTGTTTTGACTGTTTTTACGAGGATGTCTGTGTATGTATGGATGGAATTTCTCCCGCGCTTTCTGTGTCATTATCATTATCTCAAATTCTAGTGAACATAAAATTCTAATATTTTGCATAATACATTTATACATCTAAACGAAAAGCTGATAAGATTTTGGTAAAAATCTACCAACCGGAAATGGAACTTTACTTGCAGAACTACAACATTTCTGCATGTCAAAAATCTTAGAAAAAAGTGCGATAGTTAAAAATTTTCATAGAACACAGGAAAGAAGAAGTTACATTATATAATATTTGATCTAACCTTTTTCTTTATATCTCTTACGAATAAAGAAATACAATTTTTCAAAAATATATAATTTTACCTATTACGATTTGTAAAACACCAAATAGAAAAATAAATTGAAAAAAAAAATTAAAATGTCAATGTGACAGATAGACAAGTGTAGAGCACGTGAAGAGTCTGTAGAGTTTTTGAAATGTTAGTGTCACCGTTTAACCTTGCTGGCATCATATTTAAA
This sequence comes from Agonum fuliginosum, assembly GCA_947534325.1. Lineage (NCBI taxonomy): Eukaryota > Metazoa > Arthropoda > Insecta > Coleoptera > Carabidae > Agonum > Agonum fuliginosum. The sequence continues at coordinate 43,068,944 of OX384029.1, forward strand.
GAAATATAATATTAATTGGACATAATGGTATGTAAATAAGGTATTTATAAGTTAAAATATATCTATTAAACCCAGAGCTGAGTAGATTTATGATATTTAATATTTATTACATAATTTAATTATAGATGATTAAAGTTCATACTAAGTTCAAATATTACAATGTCCATGCGGGAGGTTATGTGTCGGCCACATCAGATTTTTTTAAATTTGAATCTTCTTGTGGTTGCATCTTCCTGTGTATGAATCTTAATATTTTCTAGTGTTGCTTGTGGAAGTTGCGGCGCGGCAGTAGTAATAATAATAACAATCCCCATCGTAAAATCAATCGGTCGTGAGCGTTTGGTTTGTTTGAAATAACAAGAGAGAGCGGTTGTCAAGAAATAAATTACGCGTCAGGGGCAGTAGCGGTGTTTTTATGTTGTCTTTTGTTTCGAGAAGTTCTGTGCGATCTTAATTGAACGCATGTTGGCGTCGAAGGCGGCCATTGTCTGCATAATTTTTCATCGAAACTTTCCGCCAATATTTAATGAAAATTAGGAACAAAAATCGCTCGATATGAATTCATACAACGTGGTTAATTCGAGCCAGTGATCCGGACAAACAGCAATTAGCCGCAAAGTTTTACTCGTTGCTGTTGCTGCGTTTTTCAAAAGAAATAAATTATGTCGGCGAAGCTGGACGCCGACCGTTGTCCTGGCAACCCGCAAACAATCGCGTCACGTTGCACCCCGACAACAATACATGTAAACTCTGCCGACAAAACAAAACAAACACAAATGACATTCATTTCATTCTGCGCAGGAAAAATCACTAAAATACACCAAGTTACCATAATATGTCATTTTATGAGAGTATTGCGATATTTTATCTTCGACTTTGTATGAAAATCTGCTATGGCCAATGATCAAAACGAAATTTCAAATCGTCTAAGTATATATTTAATTTTGAAGTGAAAGAAAATTACGATTAAAATATTTATATCACGAAGTACGAGTATAATACAGAGTGGTTTTGAAGCTAATGTCATACATTAAAGGGTAAGTAGTATGATATGTATAGATTACGAAACAGAAAGAATTTTTTTTTAAATTCGAAAAATTAAGGGTAATAGTTTACCTGCAGCATTTTTTGTAGTACTGCACTGAATTCGTTTTCCTATTAAACACAAACAATAGAAGTGGTAATCAACATCTTAAATTACATAATACTAATAAAATATTTTTTAAATTATTTTTAATGAAACAATAATTACTCCACCCAGTGGCAGTGGCAACGAAAATTTTTTAACTGGGAAACATGGAAATAAATTTTGCGAAATTTAAAAAAATTCTGTCTGTTTCGTAATCAACACATTAAATGGGGGTAGCAGGATAAGAATGATGAATCGGTCCCCACGAGGTTTTGCACTCGCAATGTGATTACATGTTAGAAAATGCTTAAAATACAAGGTAGAGAAGGTTCCTTCCCAAGCAGCACAGTCTGGAAAAATTGGCAAACACAGCTAAAACAAGGCTGTTAAAACGTTGTGGTAGCCTTGTTTTAGCTATATATTAGCTTTATTTTTAGCTGTATTTTGTGTTATTTTTTTGTCCAAATAAGTGTTATCGCAAATTGCAGCTATATTAACCATCCAACCATATTTCTGTCTGTAAAGTTCGCTTTACAATCATCAAAAATGCAAAAATACAGCCACAGCTTTATTGTCCACAATTTCAGCTGTAAAATAGATTTGATTACTAACTTATATAGAAAAATAACAGCTAAAGCTTTATTTCTGTATTGTGAGCTATTAAATGTATTTTACAGCTATAAGTTCATACAAACTAACAGCTGTCGCAATATGTCCATAATTTTAGTTGCAAAATGTAGTTTGAAGCAAAATATAAATACCAAATCAAAGCTTTAATATTTGTACGTAATTTTGGTTATAAAATACATTCTGAAGCTTAGAAAATCTACGAAATTTTCCACAATTTTAACTGTAAACCATATGTTATATTCTTAACCGACAAAGTCATGGCCAAATTTAGTCGGTATCAAGTGTACCAGAGAATACCGAAGTGAATACAAAAACATCACTTAAAAATAATGAACTTTCAATCTACCTGAATAATTACAAATACAGCCACAATTCCAAAACTGACTGTAACTGAGCCAATGTTGCATCTTTTCTAAGAGCTACGACCCTCTTACCCGGAAGCAAAAACAATATTGCATTTTTGTCCCAGTTTTCGGGCACAACACAAAGTGTCATTTCGTTGTCTTCTATTGTTTGTACAATTTTGAACATTTTACTTGAAAAATAAGGTAGCCTGATTTTATGCAGAGGTTATGTTTATATTTTCATAATTACTGGTAGGTAGCTGCAGTAGAGATGAATATAACTAGATGGCTGCAGTGACTATTCTTGCAACTATTTGGGTTTCGTATGTAAATTATTGTACATCATTTTAGCCAAATAGTTGTTTTCTAGTATATTGCATGTACATTGACAACCATATTACAACCAAATAACTGTATAATCCAAATGGCTATTATTGGGCAATATTTCATTCCACACAAGCTATATGTCTGTATTTCAGACAAGTAGCCATCTTTTTTAATCAAAGTAGTCGTGAAGAGAGACAGCCATTTTGATAACAAGAAATTTTTACTTAAACAAGATGTATTTAATCACTATTGCTGCATTACACATAACGGAAAACCATTTATAACTTGATATTTTTGCATTGTAAACATATTAAAACTATCATTAGCCATAAAGAAAAATTAAATTAATTTCCATAATAATAAATAAATAACTAAATTATTGTTATTTTCGAAGCGCATCTTTTATTTCAAAGTATCACAACTACATTTAACGACCAAATGATGTTTGTTGTAAAATTTGAGTATTGTAGAGTGCAAATTTTGACTTATAATCTTTATGATTTTGATATAGGTATCATGTACATTTGTTAGTTTAGCTTCTTAGTTCCACGCATAAATATATAACATAGACATACAAAATACAGCTATTATATCTACGTACTACAACCAAATAGTTATTTTAAGGCCACACAACTAAATGGCTGTATTTTGACTGTATTCCTTGCCAAGTGGTCGCAGCTAAATGGCTGTGACAACATTTTCAAAGCAAGAAAATCTTTTACCACTTTGGCTATGACAACTCTTTAACAACGTTATAATTTCGCTGCGATGCCAGCTGCGGTAGCTATATTGCTGTTATTATTTGCTGCAGCAACGTCACCACAGCTTTTTTACAGCTTCGTGTGCTACTTGGGTTGTTATTTAGATTCTCTAAATTATACGAAACTATCCCAGAAAAACCGTTTTTTCACATTTTTAATTACATATAAATTTTTTTAGCCATTCCAGGTGAGTTTAGCTAGCTCTCGCTAGTCCATACATGTTCTATGAAAATTAGAGAAGCTGTATAAATTTTTTCAGCAATTATCATGGCCATTGACTATTCAAAAATGCATTATAATTACGGAAAAACAATATTTTTTACCTATTTTCTGTTACAAAAATTTTTTTCTCGAGTTCTGGACCGAATAAAAAAACACCTAATTATATTTTGTAGCTCTATTTGTCAGCTTCAAAATGCATCCAATTTCATTTAATTATATTCTATGGATCGTCCGACAATACGATTTTAGTAAAAAAAGGCAAAATTCAAAATTTCGTAGTTATCAGTCTTTGGTATCTGGACCGATATTTTCGGCGTTGTTTGACAATGGACGGAGAAAATAGAAAGATTAGGTAAGTAAATTAGGTACTTAACTTTAACTCAGTAGTGCAGGGAGTCCAAAATCCCTTCATAGTGTTTTTACTCACACAGAGTTGTCCCGAGAATGTTCTAGGGACGTTCTCGGGACCTCCTCGGGACATTTTCATAATATTGTGGGAACATTTGCGGGTCGTTCTTGAGATCTTTTCGAGTCGTTCCGAAGGCACTAATGAGTTAAAGGGTCTTTCATAGCAACCAAACAAAACACTAAAATGTCATTTGCTTCATATTTCTTATATTTGTCAGCGAAATGATTAGAGTTTGGGAATATTTGTGAAGAAGAACCAAAGGAGTCGGTAATTTATCTCGTTGAGCATTTTATTTCCTCCGAATAAATTTCTGTTAATTCGAAAAATTGTTTTAAAATAAAATCACCCCACCTACGGTGTCGTTATTTTATTAAACAATTTTTCTTTTCAAATCTCTAGGTAACAAAGTACAAACAGTAATTTATCCAGCAAAATAAAAAGCTCTTGTGTAAGTACAGTTGATAAGAAAAATAACAACAGATGTTGAGGTAAATGAAAATTACGATTACAATACCTTTGCTAAAGTATATCATAGTTTTGTAGGTAGAACAGTAAACATGTTTCAAGATACAAATTATTGAACATACCTATTTGTTTATTTTGCGTGTTAGTGAAAAGGATAGCCTGAAGTTTAGTCGTACAAACAGTGATAGGTTATGAAGGGCGGCCACGCTATCTAGTATTTTTGTAAAGTGATCCGGACATTCGAAGGGTAAACACAGCAGAGGGTTATCGCACCCCATGCAACTTATGTATCTCCTAACAGTTTTATCTCCGCTCCCTATACGTGAGGTCAGCGCCGACCTCTCGCACCACATCAAATACAGAATATATCGCTTGTAAACGCGCGCCCAAACATTACTTCAATGAATAAATTTCACTACAAAACTCTACATAAATTCATGTTAATGTTTCTGTTGAAAAATGTTCCCAAACTAACGTAACTGACCTAGAAATTCCCGAAAAGTTTTATACTTTCAACTTGCGGACTTCAACAACATCAGGGGAGGGGGGTAAACTCTATGATGCATTTCATAAATTCTGAAAATCAACATGACAGAAAAATAATAAAATCAATGTAGAGAATAAGGCCTCATTTAGTTTTACGTTTCAGAAAGTTAAAATTCATATAACTAATAACACACTTTCAAGCTCTGTGAATGCTCAAATTAAGTTAAATGTATTCAATCTTTCTTATGCCCTATTCGCTTGAGGATTTTTTGAAGATTCTACCAAGATTCTGAATCCTGGAAAAGAAGAAGTTTTCTTCTTTCTAGTGAGAATTACCTGTTAAATTGCAGTGCCGCTAAATTGAATCTTCAATGAGTCTTGGGAAAAAGAACTTATAATTTATAGATTGCTTTAAAACCAATAATTTTTTTCAAGATTCAGAATCTAGAAACTTCTTTTTTTCCAGGATTCAGAATCTTGAGAATCCTCGTGCGAACAGGGCTTTACGGTAACATAAATTTAAACCTTAAAACAAAATGCTTATGTCAATTTACATTTATATTTAAGTTTTAGAAACACAGCATTCACATAATCAACTTAAAATAGCTTTAATTAGTGGTAAACATAAACGTAAAGTTTGGAGGACTCAAACTTTAGTGCTAGAAAGTGAAAAGTGCGGATGCGGATAGTTACATGAATTTAAATATTCTTAAACAGAAACATACCTTCAAACTAAATGCTTATGTGAATGTGGCTTATACCACACCAAATATAAATAAGAAGAAATTTAATTTAATAATAGGTAGTTGTATTTGAGAAAAGATTCTTATATTTTGTATTTTATTTACCGAACGGACTTTTTTTATCTTTACGTGACTGAAAAACAACTTTATTTTTTATTTATCCAAATGACACTTTACAGACATTCATGTTAATTGAATAAATGAGTTATTTCAGCATTTAGACCTGTAATATTTTACAAGCTCATAGAAGAGAATGCTCAATTATTATCCTAGCGCCAACCACCTTTGATTACAAAATGTAATGTATATTTTTATAAAAATAATAAAGTATGTACTTTGTACAATGCTTGTTCCTTCGTCGCTTACCGGCTAAATTTTCCATCTCGCCCGTGAAAATTAATTTACGTAATTAACTATTAAATATTCGTACATTTAAGGGCAGGTTTCGCATGAAGAACTATGAATGGAATATAATTGTGTAATAGCAAGAATAGTAAATTTATGAAATTTTATTTAAAAGCTGGTAACTAAAATTGCATATTTTGAAAAATTCTTTCAGTTCGAAGATAAGTGAGTTGAGCACAAATATTATAGGTATGTTCAGATTTACCAGCACAGTTTTGGACTGCGCAAACCAGACAGTGCTACGACTTAAACAGCCATATATGAAAAAAATGAAATAGTTCTTCGTCAGAAGCTTCTAGTTTCTCGTTCGTAGTATGTGTAGCCAGCGTAGCGGTAGATTTTTTGTAGTGAAGTTAAAGTGAAAACAAATGCAGGACGGTGGGTATTTATTGATCCGGAAAGGAGGAGATTGACGAACGATGTCTCCGACTCATTGTCAACGCAGAAACTTTCCTCAGGATCCGAATAGAAAGCAAAAACACGTCGGCGGACACTCGGCAAAGAGGTACAGAAGAGACACATTAGCGAGGGTCGTAATTTCGTTGACCAATATTCTGTTTTCACGTAACATCATTAACCGCTTACTAGGACTAGAGAAGTATGTACAACCGGCCTACACATTAGCAGACGTAATTGCTTTACATTCTGTGACACGGGTTGTGCATCCGATGTTTAACACGGTTTTCATTTCTCGAGGATCCGACATTTGCTAGGATTAATTCTTAATTCCGTTTGCTAACTACTTTATACTTTACTTTGCCTAACCCTTAACCCCACACTTTGCAGTTTTCGAGTTCAAACCGCCAACTGTGTTTACCTATACCCACCACACACTTTTCAGAGTGCATAAATTTCACCCTTCAGTTCATTGAGACTCCAAAATGAAAAGTAAATTTTGTGAGTTATTTTTATTTAAGAACTAGTTGGCCAAAAGAGACATTCGTGCAAAAATTGGATTGGACAAATGGTCTAAGTTCTACATTTTTAACCTCTACTCCCAATATTTGTTCCATCGAATTAAAACATAGGGGAAACCTGGGATGGTTGTGAAATTTTTAATCCTAACAATTTTACTAGAAAACCGATTAAAATGAAATTGTTAGAGTTTTAAAAGTAGCTTGTTGGCTATATAATATGATATTTATTTAGAAGCTAAAGTAATGGTAAGTAAATGAAAGTTGTTGTTTTTCAAAATATGACAATCTACCCCAGCCTTCAGGTAAGTTGTTACGGAGCAAAAAGTTACAGAAAGCGTCTTGAATATTTTAATCACTTATTTCTAATTTGAATCAATGGAACCACTTTAATTAGTCAGCCTTTAATGTTGAGTTCCTTCTGAATGAGATGAGATGAAATAAATAAGAACTACGCAATTATTTTTAAATAAATAATGTGATTTCATAAACAAGGAACTTAAAGTACTTAACAAAAATAAAATGAACCCAATAAATTATCTACGACATGAGACCAAAATAACAAAAAAGAATACATTATTTTTTTGGTCACCAAGTACGCAGATGTAGTCACTGGCGTAGATACCACTAGAGTACAGGGAACGTTGGCATGATCGTTTGTGTCTTTATATTTTTTTGCATTATTTATAATGTGCCCTGTAACAACTTACCCCCGTAACAACCAACCCCGATCTCCACTGCCATAAAATCTGACTGGTCAAAAAAGACCTTCATGCAAAATTTCATGTGTAGATCTATCTTATTTTATTTTAATGGTATATACCGAGTTTCGTTACAAGAGAAACAAACATTGAGTCCGTTAGAGCGATTTTTAATTTCCTCCACCCCTAATGGTCCGATCAAAGTCAAACACACCTTAAAATATGACCCTGGTCAAGTGAGACCTGCATGCAGAATTACATGAAGATCGGACAAGCGGTCTAGATGTAGATACAAAACAAACAGACAGACATACATACAAACATTCAGCTTCATAAATCTTTTTTGCCATTCTAAAAGTTGGCAACACTCATGATTTTTTCAGTAAAACACGAGTCTTTAAATTTCCATATGGGTTGAAGTGATTCTGCCCAATGGATTCTGCTAGCTTAAGGTTCGTCAATATTTTATAATATAAATAAAAATGCTAACCTTTGGTGTAATCTGACGGTTTTAGAACCATTATTGTTTATTAGATGAATTGTAATCATATTAATTTAATAATTTATAAATATTAAGCTTCATTTTGCACAAAATTGTACATTAGTTGTAATTTTACATCGGGTGTAGTTATGCACTAGTGACATCTATAGAATTAATTTTAGAACGAAAAATTGTGACCATTTGTTTATAATGGTAACTGTCGTATCCTACCTTCAAGTAACCGTGATTAAAGTTTAAAAAAATATTTTTGACGTCATACAACTACATTTCAGTCTCATCTTCTTTATTTCAATGGTTGCCCAACATTTACATTCAAATTCTACGACTGGAAATGAATTATTTTTATTTATTTTACTGCACTCTGAATTTGCAGAAGAATATTGGAAACCGGAAAGGGATAAAATTACAAATCCAGCACTGGTTGATTCGTATTTAAGGGTTGGTACACATGCACGCCGGCAGGGTAAATAAATAATGATTTAGATTTAACTGGTGGCCAGTCCAGCTCTCAGCTCTCGCTCCGCACAACCGATGAAAATATTAATGAAATATGAAAGTTTCGCGAGTTAATTACGTGTTCTCCCAGCAGACGGAGCGATGAATACATTAGAGACGATTTAATATTTTCAGCGGCTTGCTAGCATCAATCATAAATACATTTGCAGTAGAGAGTAATGTCTCCGCTCCGAGATTAAAGACGCGTTATTTAGCCTTTGGCTTAGTAGGGGCCCCAGCGTGGATAATTAGATCAAGCTTGCTGCTTTGCTGATACAGGTTCGGCTAATTTGCTACTACGTCACCACAGTCGCGACATCAAGTGGACCACCGCCAAAGTTAAGAGACATAATTACGAGCAAAGAAAAGAAGGGTTTTCAAAATTAATGAACGGCAACCTCTTTGACCGTGGCTAATTACATTTCACTTCGCTCAAATCCAGTGCGCTGTGCCTTCGGGCCTACACAGCCTTCATTCATCACATCTACACACACACACAAGCATTGCTAATTATTTACAGACGCTAATTGATCAACGTTTATAATTTACATTTTACATCTTATCATACGAATCCACATTTATATTAATAAATGTGGAATGTAAATAGTTTGTTATTTGTCCCAACAACAGAGAAAAGCGCTTCTTTTTGTCACGAGCGAAGCGAGTAAGGCAAGTAAGTAGAAGTTAGGTTATAACTGCCATCTGTCAGAAAGATGTTTAAAAACAATGAAATAATGTTTCACTGCGGCCAATATGGCAAATTAAATTTAAGTTGTAAAATTGTAGAAAAAGAAAGTATAAGACATAATGATTATAAAATAAAAAAATAAAATAATAGTTTACAGTATATCCCTATAAATCAGAATTTTTAATAAAATAATAAATTTACTTGCAATTTTTAAAATATTTCATCGTAAAATAACACTGGTTACTTTCCTCTCTATTTCACGAGAAGAAAATTGTGTTTTCTTCGCATATCGTGAAAAAAAGTTATGCTTCTACAGTATCTTAAGAGTAAAAACAAAATTTACACACAAAAATTTTAATTGTTGAAAAGGAATATTTTGCCCAGGAACATTATACAAAAACGACATAAGATATAAAAATTTAAATGGAATTTAAAGGGTAAAAATAGAATTAATTCCTTGATATTTGGATTACTGGCTTTATTACACTCCAAAAAAAACTTAGTTTTAATAACATCCGTTCAACCCGTTCGATATGTTATCGAACAGGTCTTATCGCACGGTTTAAATTTTTGTTTCGGCGTTTAGTAGGCGTGTGTTGTCTTTCTGCAATTTGATTATAATTATTAGGTTCCTGTGATTGAGTATTTCGTGATAAATTACATTATTCCATTAAAATGGACAAACACGCCATTAAAAATGATTTATCCACATAAATTAAAGTAGTACTTTTGCTGGTATAGTTCAAGAATTTATATTTTTGTCATTGAAAATATTGTATCATGTATTTCAAAATGTTTAATATTTACGATCGTGGGAAAAATAGTGTACACAATTCTCAGGAAAGTGTCTATCGAATGTTCGTGAGATTTTCGAACTCGGCAACATTTTCACTCACACGATATCAATCACTTTCCTCTCTTATTATGTAATATATTATATTTTCATCATAAATCACACCATAATGTAAAATTACAAAAATAAACTTAACATTTTTTATGTATTAATAATTGTTTTCAGCTATGAAGCAAGCCTACCTGATTTGTTTTTTCTTTAATATAATATTATTATATTAAAAACAAAATTAATTAATGTTAAATATTTTACCCTTTCGTATTAAAAGTAGTATGTAACACGCTTGCAGAAAGGGTAAAAAAACTCGTATGATAGGCGAACTCGCTATCGCTCGTATACTCCAACTGTCTAGTTTTTCAATGAAGCCCTTTCCACATTTGTATTCCATGCCTGACAATAACATTGGAGGTCTCTTGGTGTAAACAGCATTCACATACCTCTAACAGAAGTATCAGGGAAATCAGAAAGACAAACAAAACGCCAATAGAGTTAAAGATTCATAAAAGCCAATGATAGTAATTGTCCGCAGTGTTTAGTAAAAGTTCGCGTCTCTGTTGGTCACTATCAGCCCGCGCGTGTGTGTTTTTGGTCTATCGAGCGCTCCGTTATCTTTTGCACTGGAAGCAGAACACACAAACACAACTTGTGCGGAGATCAAACGGCCGATACATTAAATAACATGGCCGCTGGACAACTTTATCTGCGAAAACTTATTCGTCATCCCGGGATCGTGATCGTGATCGGTAATGAAATTTTACGAACGCTTTTCGGGAGGATGCTTACACGGTTTAGTGGTTCGAAAACGGACGATCAACAATTTACTACTTCGCAACTTTTATTTATATTTGCTAGTCATGTTTTACTATTACGAGTCTGGATTAAATAGCGTGCCCTAAATATCAAATAGTGGAACTCAAAATTTTGGAAACCCCCGAAGGATTAAAATCTTAAATAGGAATACGTATTTTTTCACTTTTCAGTGTAATTTCTCGAAATCGATTTTTTGCGATTGATGACAAAAAAGTTTTAAACAAAATCCACCTAATTTTAGCTGTACAATCCGAACCTGCAATAAAAAATGTGGATTTCTCGTTTCATTCTCGTCTCGTCTCGAAATTACGAGAACCAATAAATTTCTCGTCCCGGATCGTCGAGATGAGACGAGAATTCAAACTAGGAGATAAGAAATAGTTCTCGAGAAATCGAGACTTTTCGAAACTAAAACTTCGAAAATGTTTTTTTAAATTTTACTTTGTTCGTAGTAGCATTTTTGGTATTGATATAAATATTTTTATTGAGTGCAAATTTAATAGAAACGTACAAAAAGTTTCCAAATTTACTTCTAGCTTTTCGAATATAATGGCAACAAAATGTTTTCGAGAAATAGAGACGAGATTATGATTGAGTTCTTTGAGACCGAGACGAGATTATTTAAATTTCTCGTCTCGAAAATTCAAAATGACTAACTCCCCACCTACGGAGATAAGGTTCGGGGACCAACTTTGGTGTCATTGGATGCTCCCCTCAAAAATATTTGACAAATCTTTTTTAGATTTTTGAACCGATGCGTAGTTTTCGAGATATTCCCAAACGCAATTACCAACACATGATTTAAAAATTTACACATAAAACTACATGTTGTCAAAAATTTAATTTCGTACTTTACTTCTTTTGTATCAATTTAAAGCTGTTCGTACATGGATTCTTTGAGAATTCTTTCATGCTTCTTTCTGAATCCTGGAGAAACAGAAATTCACTGATTTGAATAACAAAAATGATTATTTTCCAAGACTCATTGAAGATTCAATATTCAAGATTCGCTATTTAACAGACGATTTTCACCAAAAATATTTTTTCAAGATAAGAAGTAATAAAGAATCCGCAAAGAATCCATATGCGAACAAAGCTCTAAAGTATACATTTGTAAAAAAAAAATGTAAATTTGTTGTGTGAAAAAGCATAAATCGTAATAATTTGGCTATAACAATAAAAATTCTGCAATAAAACATCCAAAAGTTGAAAAGTTGTCGTCCTAACATTAAACACATTGTGTTAACGTTTATTACGGTGTCAATGTGCCAAAAAATGTTCCGCAAACAAATCCGAACGAAATAAGAAGTTGGAAAGTTGTAAAGTTTTTAAAGTGGCGAGGGTTTGATCGAAAGTAGATAAGAATAAAACGAAGTACATAGGTAAATAATAATTAGTAGCACGTGTGTAAATGTGAGCGTTTATAAAATAAAATACTTTCATAATAAAGTTATATTCATACTTATTTTGGGCAGGCTCGAATACATTCAGGTGCAAATTTCAGTTTAACTGCACAAAAATTTTACTTGTGGTTCAAGCTCCACTGACAACCATGTATGAATTGATGGCTAGTAACCGAACACACGGTAAAATATACATATTTATACCAATGAATATAAGACTGCCACCCCAAGTAAGGTAACTAAATGTATGTACTGTTCTTACTTACTGTACTTAACAATTTTTGAAGAAATCAAATTAAAATTAATTTTCAAAGTGTTAAAAACATTATAGTAATAGTAAATTGTTTTTTCTATTCTTCGAAATATCATTGTTGAAGGCTGGTAACCGCACACATAGTCAAATATACAGCATGATTCACAACTTAATGATCGAGGAACAAAAATAATTTTTTTAATTCGAAAATTTAAAAGTATTTTGGAAGAAACACATTTTAGAAACTACTGGATTGTTAATTGTATAATGGAAATCTGATTAAATTTGAATGGAATAAAATTAAAATTTAATTAATTGTACAATGGCAAGAAAAGTGACCCAAAACTGTTTGATTAAAAAACCTGGAAATTTAAATTGCGAAATACAACATACTTTCAGTTTCATGATAAGTTAGTTAAGCACTATATGCCATATACCTTGTATATTTTTACCAATAAGCAATGATTTAAGAAGCCCGCCTATCTCCTAAAATCCTGCATAAAATGTACTAACGTAGCGAGTGTTTTATGGTCAGTACAAGAATGGTAAAATTGTACTTCAACCAGGATTATATACTTAAAGGATCAATTAATAGTTGTGCTTTTTAAAAATTTTAATACAAAATTTTTTAAAAATTCCAATTTATGCAAACTTTGCACGGTTATATATCCTGATTTATTTTTAAAATTTTTGAAAGGCACATCTGTAGATCCATTATTTCTCTATTAAAACAGTGAAGTACGAGTTTTGGGCAGCCGTAGTAGTGGGGAAAGAAGTGAAATAGAAGAATCAGTAAAATCTAGAGTATTCTAGGAATTCGGATGGAAAAAAAACGTAGATGGACCGCTTTAAGTAGAAATAAGTGAAGTTGGGCAAAAGGTGCCAATAACAAGTAGGGGCATTTGAAGACGTAGTAGGTAAATAATAATTAGTAGCTCGTATGTAAATGTGTTTTTTCCCGTGTGTGTGGAGCGTGGGGCGGTCCTTGGCGCGATTGGCGTCGCCGGCGCGGCGCCGCCTACCTACCGCGACGCCGCTCTGCGTGCGTGGGTGGCGTCGCGAGCGAAGACGCCTCCGATTGTCAGGTCCACACGTCCGGCCACTTTTTCACTCCCACGCTACATGCTCCTCATGCGTACACAGCACATACGTCGCCTAATGTTGCGGAAAATAATGACGAATCGATGTTGTCAAGCAAGCGTTTATTAATTTAGAACTTTCTTCTATTCCAAGTCTCGTTCATTAATAACTGCCCGACCGAAAAACGCAGCTCTCGAACCATTACACTCTCATCTTGTCTAAATGTTCGACTACTTATCTTACTACTACCCAACTGTCATTTCTTTAATCAAATCGTCAAAATATTGTGAGCTTCAAACTGGAATACCACCGGTTTCATAGATAATTCTGTCTGTCGGCCGGCAGTGTGTGATTGTAAAACATCACCACCTGATCGTCTTAAATGCAGTCCTGGTTGCGTTAGAATCTCTCACAGCTCTCTGCATGTGATGACGTACGAACCCGGAGTTCCGTGGTTCAAGTCAGTGTGTGATTGTAAAACATCTCGGATGCACTTCAAGCTGACCACTTGATCGTCTTGTAGTAGTCCTGGTTGCGTTAGAATCTCTCACAGCTATCTGCATGTGATGACGTACGAACCCGGAGTTCCGTGGTTCCAGTCTCTCGGCCGGCAATGTGTGATTGTAAAACATCTCGGATGCACTTCAAGCTGACCACTTGATCGTCTTGTAGTAGTCCTGGTTGCGTTAGAATCTCTCACAGCTATCTGCATGTGATGACGTACGAACCCGGAGTTCCGTGGTTCCAGTCTCTCGGCCGGCAATGTGTGATTGTAAAACATCTCGGATGCACTTCAAGCTGACCACTTGATCGTCTTGTAGTAGTCCTGGTTGCGTTAGAATCTCTCACAGCTATCTGCATGTGATGACGTACGAACCCGGAGTTCCGTGGTTCCAGTCTCTCGGCCGGCAATGTGTGATTGTAAAACATCTCGGATGCACTTCAAGCTGACCACTTGATCGTAGTCCTGGTAACGATAAGAAATATTCTTTATTTCCACCTCTACATACGCCAGAACTTTTAATTTATATAATTTACATTTTTGTAACTCAACTTTTTATATTTGAGGAAGTCTAATCCGACCACTTAGGACTGGCAGACTGGACATTCCATCTTCAGCAGATATGCAAGGCCAAAGCCCTTCAACTTCACGATTAATAAAATGTCCACACTAATTTGACCGCTAGCTCTGCGTCTAATTGTGAAGTTTTGAACCAGCCTGTGTTCCTTTGGTATTGGAAATGTAATGCAATGCAGTAACTACAAGTCTATTAAATCGTAATTGAAACTAAAAAACGTTGAATGCGTGTTGGTGGACAATAAACTGCTCCGGTTAGCGTGAAATTAAAAATATTTGATGTTTGTTTTCGCGGGGCATAAAGCGCGCTACGCTTTATTTATGAGAACAGAATTGAATTCAGTATTCGGTTCGCGGTAATAAAACCACCAAATTCAAATTGCTTGAATTATTGGCTGTTTTACAGTCGGGCGATTATGATTTGCCTATAACACTTTTTGTTCTATGATAGTCGGTCTGTTTTGCACGAAGTTGGCGGTGTTTTTTGTCTGTTAGGAGAGTCTGACGCCACTTTTACTTTTTCCAAGTGATTAACAAAAAGGAAATGGCAATGAGTAACTTTTTGATGAATATGGAAATCTCAACAAGTTTGTTAGGAAGCGAGGAGTTGTACAATGTCACGGTTTTAGTGCAGCGCGTACGACTCATATTTATCGATTGGGAGCAAAGTTGTTTAGTTTCGAGACTAGGGTCAAAGTTTGGAGAAGTTTTTAAGACCTGACCTCCGCTAAATGCCCTGCATTTCATCACGAACGGTTCTATTTTTACCACTAATTCACTGCAATTAGTGCCCAGTTACCTTTGACAGAAGGCACTCTCAAAGATTACATAGGTACTACAAATCACTGGTATAAATAATATATGAACGTGTGTGCAGTTACCAGCCGAATAAATTAATGAAGCTTTTCTAATTACTTATTTAAAAAATGCATGTCTTTGTTTGTTATTTTTAAAGAAGCTTCTTTAACTTAGACAAGAGTGCTGACTTCAGACCATTAAAATTTAAAAAAAAAATTGACTATTGCTATTGTTTTTGTAACGAATAAAAAAATTTACAGTTGAAAAAAGTACGAATTTTTCTCCTGATGCCCTTCTTAATAAAAAAAATCTGATGTGGCCAGCACAAGACCTTCCACCATACTTACTAGGTATATTATTTTTACTTATTATACAAAAATATATTAATATAATACGTTAGGTATTACTAGAGTACTTATATGGCCAGTTGCACCGCTTCCACTTAAATTTTAAGTTTTCCTTAAATGTACAATATCGTATCAAAATCAAATTGTCAAATGTAGGAATAACATTGCTGTCATTAATTCAATTCGATATTGTTCATTTTAGTGACATTTAAAATGTAAGTGAAGGCGGTGCAAATGGCTATAAGAGTACGGACAAGGAATCCAAAATAGTTTAGTTTTTCTTTTCAGTTGTAACTGTATTTCTGATGTAGGTATAAAATATACAGCTGTTAAGATGACATTAAAAAGTGGTAGCTTCTTGAAGATCTGAAGAGTTTTCCTGGAATATCCTCAAAATTTATGGATTAATAGGAATTTTTTTAATAAAAATGTATACCTATTAAATGTTACTATCCACAATTTGTATTCAAAACGATGTTTCTATCTACTACCATTTTCCAGTTATAAGAAGTTAAAAATTCTACAAATTCGTTATAATTTTGATTTATCTTTTTTTATTAATTTTATATAATATAAAATATTTGAGTGTGAATGTCAAATAAATTTTTATTTTTTGCAAATTGAAATTGAAAATATGCAATGTCATTTATTATTTTATTTCATCCTGTGTCAAATTCAAATACTTTACGTCAACAGTTTGAGTCCGGGAAAACGCAAATAACGGCCTTTGTCCGGTAAAGTGTTGGTATAGAAATTAATCAACGCAATAACAATTAAACAATCGCCAAATTGCAGTTATTAATTATGTTTCGAAAATGTTACTAGATTTGGAGCATTAGGTAATATTTTGAAATTAATATTACTGTTTCTTTAAAACGGAATTTGACACAGGATGAAATAAAATACATAACGACATTCGTCCGTGAATTATTTTAACAATACTCGTTTCGAGTTTCAAGACTCGGCTCCTTCGTCGCCTCGTCTTCAAACGTCTCACTCGTACTGTTAAATATGAATTCCCGGACTTGTAACGTTAATTACTATATAAGGTTATGATAAACTTTAATAATATATTATAAAAACTACAATTCCTGAATTCCCTTCTACAAGGATACATTTGTGAGTAGGTATGTACCTTCAGTTAAATTATTATTATTACTATTATTATTAAATATATACTTAGAGTTGAGGACATAGTCCTATAAAACTCAATACAACAAATTATATGTGTACACATGCAAAAATATTTACAGGATCAAAACATGAAATAGGTGACAATATGAGAAAAAATTCTAATTAAAGCTGGAAAAGTAGAATGGTATAGGTATACACTTATATTAGTAAAATAAAAATAGTAGAGTATGGTAAGAGGTCATGTGCTGGTCACATCAGATATTTGTATGAAAGCCGCCTTTAATATGAATCTTCGGTGATTATTATTTCGCTAGCATCTCTCGCATCTGTCTGGGTAGTTTTTCTTGCTCTTGTGTTTGTCTTGTGGGTGGTTTATTGTAATTCCCTGGGAGTGGCACGTAGCGGCGGGTGTTTACGACCTGTTAACAATTCCGCAGATGTTCGCCACCAGCAACTTTACAAATTGAATGTCCGTACAGCGTCCAGTGGCCGTACGCTCCTCTCAGCTCCGCTCCGTTCACGTCCTGCGACGGCTGTTTCGCTTGCGAATTAGAATTTGATGCGTACATGTTTAAAAGTTGCTACGTCACGGCGCCATGTTCTGCATAAACTAGCGCCATTTGCAATTTATCGCTCGGCTTTTGTTGGATTTGAAATGCAGCGCTGTTGACACGGCTGCGATTTCAATATTTCATATCGCACGTACCCACACATTATAAAACTCGAACAAAATTTTGTACAAGCGCGATAGATAATGGATAAATTATGGTATAAAGGGTGAGTCGACACAGTTTATTGAGGACGTTGTACTATTCCAATTAGGTAATTACAAGGGGACCGAATTTTATTCATCTGCTACATCTACAAATATCTCAGATAGGTATTTTTAATTTGCTAGAATTTTTCACTTAGCACAATGGACTACTTGTATGTTACTGAAATAGTTATTTTTGATTCCAGATTGCGAAATACTTTTGCATTGGAGGATGACAGTTTTTATTGCGAGCATAGCGAGCAAAAAAATAATTCGAGAATGCAAAAGCATTTCGCAATCGAGTATCAAACAACGTTTTTTCAAAATCGGCATGAAAATCGTCATTTCCAGACTAATTTGCGGCATGAAAGTAAGATTTTCATGACTATGCATGAAAATTTTATTTTCATGACTAGGCATGAAAATTTTATTTTCATGCCTAGTCATTTTTACTTTCAACTTTGTTTACTTGTCATGACAACTTTTTCTAAAATTTGTGACAGCTCTGATGATTTGTCACAGCTCTGATGATTTATGCAAACCTAATTTTTTTATAATTTTAAGCTTAATTGCCGATTTAAAAAAAAATAGAATACATCACGCGTCATAAAAATGTCTTTGCTTGACTCGGAGGCTTCAAACGCCTCCTCGTCTGCAATGAAACATTTTCATGACTTGTAATGTAATATACTATTTTTCGAAAAATATGTCCCAATTTAATCAATGTGACAAGTGACAAGTAATGTTTCCGTGACAACAAACCAAACAAATGTTCTAATATGGCCTACAAAAAAATGTCTGCAATTTTTGCATTATGAAGAGAAATATTTCAATACTGCTAGAATGATATCAGAATGCGACGAAGGTAATCTGCCTCCTGATGTATTAGAAGCATAGTGTCAAGTGTAATTTTATTAAATTGTGGCTCTTTTTTCTGTCACACAATTGCTGGATGTAATAGTCTTTTGCGTTCTGTAGACAAAAAAACTATCGTTTCGTGTGTTGATAGTTGGTATGCAAATCTTAACTTTTTACGACATTCTCCGAAAACATTAATTTTCGAATTTTGAAAAAAAAAATCCGTAATCAGCACGTCTAGTTGTATGTGCCATTCCAATATGTACCTCAATTTATGGTAGGTAGTACCTACACCTGTATATTATATTCATATACAGAATATCAAGATGTTCACAAATGCTTAATAGTGAAAAAACCGTAATACGAAGTCTATAATGGTGATGTTTTAACCCCATAATAGTCAAAATGTTATACGTCTTAATTTGATTTTTTTAATGATTTTTTTTCTGTAACTACTAGTGACACGTCAGCGACACTTTTACATAGCTCATTTCACACATGCTTTAAATTTGGGATAAACGATGTAACCGACTATGAAAATTAAGTTACAAAATTAAAATATATTTATTCCTAATTGCCTTATTCTAAAAATTATGTCTGTAATAATAGTTCATTTTGCATAAAATTCATTGCAATTTAATGAATTTTGCTCTTATTTCATTTTTACTACAAATTATATTTATTTTCAGGAATTCTTATTTAGCATAAGGTAATCTAGAAACTCTAATAATTCTATAGATTTATGCCTATATTAGTTGTTACTATTTGCAGTTTATGCAGATAAAGTGCATAAAAATGATTGTCTGAGAACGGTTTCGAGCCCGACCTTAAGGGTGTAAGAATATTTATTTCTGTAAAAATTACAATTTACATTTTTTTAATATTTGGGTATTGTAGCGATTTATATGTATTTTCCTGCTGATATTATAAAAAATATCGCTATTAATAAAATAAAAATAAATTTATCTCAGTGGGTTTGTGTAGCTTCCACCTATGTATGTAGAACAATGAGAAATAAAAATGATACAAACTGAACGTGTTCGATAATTTTCCCATATCGAAAGAAACAATGTAGCGATGTGTGTGCGGTGGTGGTGGAGAGTGGGGTGTACAATACACACACCAGAGAACAAAAGACAGGGGCACCGCAACATGTTTCCAAATGGCCGCCGGTCAAAACGTACAAAACATAAAAATGTAAATAATGCAAATCAATCGGGACTGGATGTAGACAAAACAAATAAAGTTAAATATTAGCGGGAGTCGAGTCCCCGGGCGCACACACACAGACACACACGTGAATTATGCACACGTTGCTCACCTAAGGCCTTGTTAATAGTTCACTACCAAGATATTTAATTTACGCGGCGGACGGCCACGTCTGACGTCACAGGAGACACGAGCCGTCGCGGTGGACGTAGGTACACTAATTTCATGTTGCTCTCTCCACCCTCACTACACTCACACACTTAAGAAAATACTCCGCTACCCTTTTACACTATCACAAGTTTGGAAATATACTTTTGTATAAAAATAGCCATTAATTGTTTCACATTTACTGTTAAATTTTTTAATTTTTGTGAAATATCAAAGTTGTTGCAAAAACAATAGACATTCAAGAAAAGGCAAAGTACTTTGCCGCACACTTTAGGTACTTTGCAACACACTTGCGACAAACAGCTGCTTTCAACATTAAAAACATGAAGTTTCAGATGCAGGCGTAAAAAAATCAACTCACCTTCTTTTTGTATTAAATTTTGACGTTTTAAACTGTTATTAAATTAACTCCACAGCAACAAATTTAAAGAACTGTTTCTTTGCTAGTGAATTAATTATTTTTTAATCACTAAAACTCAAAATCAAAAATGTAAACCAAAACATAATGACAATTTGTAAGTTATCATTGTCACTGACGACTACTGTGATTAGTCTTTTTTGTTATGTCAAAATAAATTTACGAGTATAATTCATAGATTTGAAACAATTTCGTCAAAATTGAATAAAATATTTTAAGAAAATTAAAAAAACAACAATTGAATTTTATAATTTTCTTAGAAAAACAATGGACAATCGCAATTTAAAAAAAAACAATTGACAGTCACAATTTTTTAAGAATAAAAATTGAAAATCGCAACATTTTTTTAGAAAAAAAAAACAATTGACAGTCTCAAGTTTTTAAGAAAAAAACAATTGACAATCGCAATTTCTGACACAAAGCAAAAAAATTGACAATCGCAATTTTTGACACAGAAAAACAACTGACAATCGCAATTTATTACACAAAGAAAAACAACTGATAATCGCAATTTTTGACACAAGAAAAAATAATATTGACTATTTCCCTCATAAAATTTAAGCCAATCAGAAGTCTGACATTTCTGAATGTCGACCAATCAACGTAGAATTTCACGATAATTTTGCACTAGTGCAAATTATCGATAATTTGCACTAGTGAAAAATTATCGTATTTGGATACGGCATTGCAAAGTGATTCTGACTTGCTGCCAAAAGAAGTTTTTAAATTTTGCTTTATTTTTCATGAGAGAAACAGCGTTTGGCTAAATTTTAATCGGGAAATAGTCCTTCGAATATCCCTCGTGCATGTAATTGTCGATAATTTCCTCAAGTGCACTTGGGATATTATATATGATAATCATAGAGATTTAAGGCGGGAATGTAGCTGTATGAGAAAGAGGTAAAACAGTGCTCTACGGTTTGTATAATATTGAATCTAATACTAACGTAAGATCATTGAAATTTTTTTACGACAATATTTAATATTCATTCTACAGTGCGACGCATCGATTTTTCCAAATTTTTTCATAGTATTGTTTTAAAAAAATGCCGAATAAAGAGAAAAATACTACTTTTACATGTTTAATTTAGGGCATTTTAAATACAAAATCTATTAAAATTCATGCGTCGCACTGTAGGTAACATGTTATACAGTATATAAATAACGCGTTTGATTATTTCTTTTGTCTTATAAATACAATATCATACAAATACGATGCCACTTTTAGAGCGCGTTCGCTATTGCTGCCTTTGTTCGACACACTAAATCTGTATATATCTCTCCTTTTTCTCGACGAAATCGTGGACAGCTACATTCCGGCCTTAAAATAAGTTTAAAAACATGATGATAGATGAAAATCTCTGTACTTAGACACAATATGTGAGATTCGAGCTCAAACTCAAATAGCAAAATTCAAAATTGTATTCTAAGGAGTAAGGATCTTGAAAAGTATTTTATCAGTGAAATATTTCGCTGTAACTTACTCGTATAACAAAGTCACAATTCATTCTTTATAAAATATAGTTAAAAATATGGCTGTTTGATTTGGATGTCTTCTTTTAAGAATGTGTTTCCAGCACGAAAGGGCCTCCGCTTGCAGTGCGTGTCTCCCCCCTATAACTGTCTCTGATTAGTGCAGTTTGTAGCGCCCCGCATTCCACATAACTTCATCGCTTTTATTTCACAGATAAAAATCTTAAATCAGAAATATCATTTATGTTTGCGGTTGCGTTTGCCGGTTGTGGTGCCAGTGGAGAATATAAAAACATCGTCGTGTTGATGTTATTACTTTTTGACATCGCTGTTAGCGTGATCATGTTATTACTGCAGTATGACGATTGCAGGGGTGGGCTCAGTTTAAATTACACCAGGAAATATCGGTTGCAAGCCCCAATAGCCCAGTAAAATAAGGAAAAAACCTGCAAACATTGAGGTTGAGGTTACGCAGTTGAAAAAACACAAAAATTAATTCATTATTATAATTTATATATTTTTCTAGGAGGAAATCTGCAAATTTTGGCTAACCCAGAGATTTTGAAAATAGTTTTCTAACTAATAGAAAAATGACCAAAAATTGAATTTCGCAAACCGGAAGTCGATATTTACATCCGTTTAGAATATACAGTTGATAAAACACAAAATTTAGAAACAATTTAATTTACTATCGGAGAATTTCTTTTAACTATGCTCCAAATTGATTAAAAATAAACGATTTTTGTAAAATTCAAAGCTGAAATCCGGAAGTCGATATTGTAATCCGTTAATGAATAGCAGCTATTTTTGAGTGCTGAGATAAAAATCGGAGACTGTATAAAACAATTGGAAACTGTCAAAATATATTTTTACGATTATCTCGAAAACTATGTGTTTACAAGAAAATCGCTTACTACCTCTTAAAGATAATTTTTTTGCTCTGCAAAATATGTCTTTAAATTTTTTAATTTACCCTTAAGGGAAATGAGTTAATTTAAAAAATGTGAATTCCACCACTAAAAGGGGCGAAGTATATGGGGTAGAGCTCGAAATGTTGGCTATTCTTGAATAAGATGTCAATAGATAACAATATTTTTTATCTAAATAAAGATAAAAATAATTATTTTTTTATTCATCTACTTAGATAAGATAACCATTAAATAAATTATCTAGATAATAAATAACAGATACATAGTAATTATCTAGTTGTTTATTAGATAATTTAAAACTACCACAAAATAATAAACATTACATTTAATAAGTATAAGCAGTAACGTTTTGCGAGTTTGTGCGTTGTACGTTTGTGCATTTTGATGTCATTTCAATTGGTTAAAAATTACAAATTATTATTTTTATTTTAATGAAATTATCATCTTGATGATATTTGAAAAATAGATAAAGATAATTTGTATTTTTATCTAGATAAGATAATAGATAAATAGGAGAAAATATATTTAGATAAGATAATAGATAAAACCATAATATCTAGATGTTTTTTTCTAGATAAAATTAACTGGATAAGTTACAAAACTTTTGATAAGAACAAAAAGTTAAATCGCGGATGTTCTAGAAATTCCGAAAACAGAAAGACTGCTCTGTAATTTTATTATCAAGTATAATAGAACTAATATATTTAAATTTATATGATGATGTTTGTAAAGTAAAAAGTTCCTACGCCAGTCCTGTGTTTAGAATGCCGTCTCGCGAGTTTTTTCGCGTTGTATCACCGCCGTGGTTACGTGCTTATTGTGATTGTCATTCCACCCTCAGTTAACTTCTTTATCATCGCGAAAATTTTAATTATTCTTGCCGATACGATCTCGCTGTGGCGTGGCCAAGCTAACTGCAATTCTATTACAATTCACAAGTCATTCGGCAGTTATTTTTAGTAGTTTGATAACCTCGACTCCACTAAACGCTGTTTAATTGTTGTTGGTGTCTGGGAATCCTGTTATAAGTTTGTGTTTACACTGTACGAATATCTGTGCTAAACTTCCAGAGTTAAAAGTTTACTAGAAGTTTGTTGAAAATTTTTTCTTCTGCAAAACTGAAAAGTAACCCACTTACAAACTAAATTTTGTTACACCCAACTAGTAATTTTCACACCACTTATCTTAACGCTCGCACAGGTTGCCCATAAGATTGCCATCTTAACCAAAGCCTTTCCTAATACTCTTTAAAGACTCACATTAAAATGCGCACTCAATTTTTCCGCTACGTTCGATCAGATTTAACTTATCCATTTAATCGTATGGAGAAAAAATATTAGTTATGAATTCACTTTAAAACCGGGAGTGTAATTTTTCCTGTATTGGCTTTACATTGATTTACAATTTGATGGCACCAAATTTTAAGTAAAACAAATAAAAATAATTTTTTTTGTAGAAAGAAAACAATTGACCATCCTATTGTTTAGAAAGAAATACAATTGACCATGGAATTTTTTAGATAGAAAATGCAATTCTTTGTAGAAAGAAAAACAATTGACCGTCGTATTGTTTAGAAAGAAAAACAATTGACCATTAAATTTTTTAGAAAGAAAATGCAATTCTTTGTAGAAAGAAAAACAATTGACCGTCGTATTGTTTAGAAAGAAAAACAATTGACCATCCAATTTTTTAGAAAGAAAATGCAATTTTTTTTCAAAAATTCAAACAAAAAACCATCGTATTATTTAGAAAGAAAGACAATTGACCATCGAATTTTTTAGAAAGAAATACAATTTTTTTTCAAAAATTCGTAATTTCGCGTCAAATTATCGGAAGTTCTAAATTTTTTTACCCTCGAAAGGAAAATGAATAAACTTTATTACAAGTTGTCAAAGTTTGACTTTTTAACATCGAAAAATTTTTTTCTCAGGGGAGTGGAAGGGGATAAAATGAACTTGGCGTCAGATTAACTTGCATGACCTTTAAGAAGAAACTCCAATATTTATTAATTTTCGAACAAATTCAACCGAGTTCTGGCGGTCTAAAAATTTGGAATTTTTGGTGCATTTTCAAGTGGTGCGTTTTCTTGCCGAATGTATATTGCATACCAAATTGAAATTCTTTAGCCCAGCCATCTCTCATATCGCGTACTTTCGGTACAGATGACTTATAGTCAGGGATGTGAAGTTGAACCCGAACCTGAACCATAAACCCGAAAAAACATTTATTTTCGTCGAACCTGAACCTAAACCGAAACGTTATATTTGAAGGTCAACGTAGACACTTCGTTTTTCATGAAATTTACAGGAAATTGATAGAATTTTATTGCTCAATTGGTGAATCGATTTTTCCAGCTGCGTACAGATAGCCAAAGTTAGACGTTTTTTCACAAAAAACTTTTTTTTTTCATAGGGGGTTAAGGGGGTTGAAAGGGGTTGCACCTAAGATCGCATGCATGCCCTTAAGGTTCATTTCTTGCTATAAAATGTAAAACAAAAAAGCATGTTACAATAAATCATTTTGTAACTTTTGTTTTAAAATCGATGACCTCATATTTTACAATGATGTACTTATAGGTTGTGCTTACATGGCTATAGAATGAAATTTACAAAAAACCTTGCCGTATTTTGTTAAATCATTTCTAAAAATTACTAATAATGCAAGTTTTACATAAATTATTACAGTCAATGAGTTAACTTTTAAAACAATTAATAATTTGCATTTATTGATTCACTAATGAGTCATGATTCTTCATGTCAAATTTCAATTTGAAATTTTTTATAATACAGCCAGAATCATTCAAATTGTTAATCTTCTGGATTTACAAGTGTAGCGCCTTAAAGTTAACACTTCACTTTTCATTCAAAAATTGGTCAAAAACACGCCAAGTTATGGCAAAATTTGAGGAATTTTGTTGCCGCCAGCGTATGTATGTATGTATGTATGTATGAATGGTAGGTACGGAGGTAAGGTAGGTGAGCGTTCCGGGCGTCAAATCGAATATCCCGGAGGTAGAATTGGACTTATATCCATATTCAATTTTCAGTTTGAAAGTTGTATGTCCGCGTCTCACGTGTACGTCTCCGGGGTCGAAGCGGCGGTGGTACGGCGGCCGGGCTTTGTAAGAGTTAGAGGCTGATATCACACACACACACGTGCACAAAGTTCCGCTGAAGTTCGTGTTTGCCTTTGCCCAGAGCCGGATTAATGATTTATGGGGCCCTGGGCAGTAATGATTGTGGGCCCCCCCTCTCCTAGTTTAGGTTATTCGTTTTTTTTTCAGGAATTATTTTTGTTATTAAAACATAAATAAAATGTAAAATAAAAAAATATATAAATAACATAATATACATTTGGTAACAAAATAAAAAGTACCTATTAAATAGGGGCGGCGATTTAAATTTTTTTGCGTGGCTTAAGGGTAAATCCCTGTGATATATTCAGAGAGGGTAATTATAAAAAATGAAAGAAATGCGCCGCAGGCGAAAATTTTGTTTAATTTAAGGATAAGTATTATAGGTATCTTAAAATTTAATTTTTTGACATGAAAAACACCATTTACATCTCTAAGATCGAGTCTCGAGGAATCGCATAAAATTTTATGTCATGACTTAAAATAAAACAAAATTAAAAAATTATTATATGGTTTTATATGCCATAGTAATTTTTCATTATATTGAATATAAATCTGTTTTCAGATTTAATTTGCATGGGTGTAGTGCACCCATTAAATAGACTTGCATAGGTACATGAGCCCCGTTAAACCCGTTAAATCGCCGCCCTTGGGTACATAATAAATCGTCATAATAAAAATAACTCTTACCAATATATCGAAAATATTACTCGTACTTATCAAAACATTTTCTGGCTTCTATTTATTAAAATACTGATTCAAGAGGTTTTTATCAAAAAATTTAATAATTCCTAGTTTTTTGCACAATTTAAACTGTATCGTTTTGTCTATTAATCCATGAAAAATACTATTGAATTGATAAATTGGGAAGAAGTAAAAACTAATTGAAATAATTTTATTGTTATATTAAAATTAGTTTTGTTCTTCCGGGGCCCCTGAACGTCGGGGCCCTGGGCAGCTGCCCATAATGCCCATGGGTTAATCCGGCACTGCCTTTGCCTCAGCCGCCCAGGGACCGCCAGCCCTAGAAAACTTTACCAGACACGTAAGCGCATAATATGCGGTCAAACTAAACACCACCCATCTTATGTATTGAGAACTAGCTTTTTATCTAATTGCTAAACTATCTTACAACTTGATAAACAAACCGAGACTCCGTGTTTCCATATCTTTCTAAAGTTCTTCAGATAGTAGCTGACATCGTAAGTAAGTAATGTTTTTTTGGAAGAAAGTTATTTCATTCTTTGAGGATTCTTGAATGCCGCTTCGTTTTGAAAAAATCCTGGAGAAAATTGCATGTCAAATAGCGGCGCCGCTTAATGGAATCCTCAACCCAGTTAGCACAAACATATTCTAATAATATTCTATGGATATAGATTTCGAATATTAGAATATTCTATAGATCATCTGACAATCGTCCTAGATATTCTTATAATATTCTGAGAATATAAGAATGTTATATATATATATATATATATATATATATAGAATATTTCAAAGAATATACGTAGAATATTTCAAAGAATATACGTAGAATATTTTGCGGTCCTTATACGGATGTTTTCAGAATAATAAAGGAATATTCATAAAAGAATTGATTCCACAATTTGAAACCTTTAGTAATATTAAAATATTTAAAGTTTACTTAAAATACCCTATTGGATCAGCCGTAAAATCATCATCATCATCATCTGTAGGGGTCGGTAACTATAGACATGTGTTCCGATCCGACCCCCGACCAGAAGGTCTTATCAGTTCAGTATATCGAAGTCACCGATTGACTTGAACTTGTTTAGAGTTTCGTCAAGGGTTATGAGCCCAAGAAAGTACGGGTAGGCAAGTGGTTCGGAGAGGCATGCGAATACATCTAGAGCCATCTACCGGTAAAATTATACTTACATTATTTATAGTATATTATATGAATAATCCTAATAAATTATTCAGCAATTCATATTCTAAGATTATTCAATTACAAATATTAATGGAATATTATATGACGATATTCTACGGATATCCTTTTTCGATTCTAGTAATATTCTGGAAATAATCGGAATATATACATGCGTTTCAGATATTAAACGAATATTCTTCGATTATCTTGTGCTATCTAGGAATGAGTTTTGGAATTCATCGATAGCTCCAAAACAGTGAATTTTTTTCTTCAGGTTTTAGAAGCATGAATAAATTCATGTGTAAACAGGACTTTTAGGGAATTCAGACGAAAATGATTTTTGTGCAGTTAATGTGGCCTATATAACACGATAATGTCATGCTCAATTTTTTTTCGACGATCGCTATTAAACGTAAACTTTTTGGACTTCGCTTTGTTACTAGAAGGGCGCGCTTAAAAGTGAAAAAACCATAACAGGGAGTCTGTAATAAACCTATGCATCAAAAGCATATCAAAAGATTCATTCACCGAGTATGTGAGAGTCAATAATGGTTCTGTGATGTTCATTTAGTTCATTCGACCTAATTTTGCACCTTCCTATGTAAAGTTTAAATCTTCCTGAGTTTGTTATTTTCTGTGTTTGCATCTTCCATTTATACCGAATCTAAAATCCTGTGAATGAATCTTTTGATTCAGGCGATGCAGATTTCAGTGTTTGAATATTTTAGATTTTCATTTGTAGTGTTGTTGGGCACTGGATTGTACGTATACATTTATGTTTATAAGTCAGTTTTCTAAATACTGCGGGAGGTTGTTTGTTGGCCACATTAGATTTTTGTCCACGGAATATAGTTCTGATAAAAATGGACTTCTCCAAGTCACGTGATGACCAATAAAAAAAACCTGCATCAAAAGTTAATAAAAAGATTCATTTACCCAGTACCTATGTGAATGAGTCAAAAATGGTTCTGTGTTGTCCATTATTTAATTCATTCGACCTATTTTGCAACTTCCAATATATTTAAATCTTTTTGCGTTTGCATCTTACATTTATACCGAATCTAAAATTCTTGATTTGAATTTTCCTGTGAATGAATCTTTTGATTCAGGTGATGAATATTTCAGATTTTGATTTGTATGTCAAATCTGTCAGTTTTCTAGATACGGCGAGAGGTTGTGTGCTGGTCACATCAGATTTTTCCACGGAATATAGTAACGTGAATAGTTTGTAAAATCGATGGTGGATCTATTTAGCAGATTGAGCTAATAGAAATAATCGTGATTAGCACAGAGTAGCGAAGCGGAGTATGTTTTTGCATAACGGCTTGACGTAGTTTCCCGTGTAATTAGCTCGTGTGTGTTTCCTTGCGGAGATATTAGTATTTATCAGAGAGTGGGTCGGACATGTGAATATCATCATCACCGACGACAACTGGAATCTTCGTCTGGGGAGCCGTTGGGAGCGGCGTCTACGGGCGTCCGGACGCCTGCGGCTGCAGGAGGAACTCTGAGATTTATTCCTCTGCCGCTGCTCTGCCGGACTCACTGAGTGCTAATGAAATATCGTATTCATAGGGAGGACAACGGGCCGTCTCAGGAGACACACCTGACGCTATCACGACAGACACGTCTTTTTGTATTATTCCTGCGCTCAGCACACCAAGGGTTATTTGCATCCGAAATGGGATTTACATACGTCGTACGTCGAGCGAAAAACAACACTATCACTATGCACAAAATACTATACTCCGCAACAAAAAAACGCGCCACTTGAAAATGCACGAAAAAACGCGAATTTTCAAATCCCCTTAACTTTGTTCGGTTTTGACGAAAAACGATTATTCTTTGTCTCCCAAAAACTTTGCAGTTTTCTCTTTCAGGCCATGATATGACGAAAGTTGGTTTTTAACCCCTTTAAAATCCCTACAAAAAATGTTCACAATTACAAAAAATGTCAAACTTTGACACCTTATACCATGCGCAAAAAAACCTTGGCTTCAAGCGACGTATACAAGGCGACAAAATTCATTCATTTTCCTTTAGATTTCACGAAAAATACGCTACGATGATTTGGCGCGAAGTTATGACAGTTTGAAAAAAGTGTATTTTTGGCCATAACTCTGGAAATTTTAGTTTCACGATTTTTCGTGCATTATCAATTGCCGCGGTTTTTTTGTTGCCGAGTGTATAAATACAGTCAAATTAGATTTCTTAGTGGAAAAAAATTAGTAGCAAGCTGGATTTTGGTACACACCTTCCCAGTACCTTTATCAACAACATATTAAAAGTCTCAATCGATTGAACTGGAGCTTCGTCCACCATTTTGGAAAAATGGGCGGCATCCATTATATTTTATGTTTATCTCGTAAATGATTAATAACACGAAAAAACTGTTAATAACAAATTGTAGAGCACAAAATTTACTATAATATGGTATATTTATTATAAAGTCATTGACATCGGAATTTCTGCATACTATTCTCTATAAATATTGTTAAAAAAATATATGATTTTTAAACTCTTTTAGGTTTCAGGTAAGGCGAACCTTTAAGATTTTTTCTAAGAAAAAATCGGAAGAAATTGAAAATTCTTATTAGCTTTTTGAAATGTTTGTATTTAATCCACTGGCATTTTTCAATGAGTTAAAATATTGACTTTCGAATAACACCATTAAATTTTGAAACATTTTATTTGTTTATTTTTACTTGAAATAATAGAGGTTTTTAAACCTTTATATTTAAACCTCTTGAATCTAAACCCAAACCTGAACCGATTTTTGTATTGTAACCGAACTTGAACTACAAATAAATATCGCTCCATGCCCATAGTCAGGATAGAAATGATTGGCGAAGATTGATATACTTATATTGTGAATTGATATATATTTGACGCGTGGAATGAATGAGTGTGTTTTACACAAATTTGTAAAAGTTCAACTCTTCTATATGTACAGAGATTCCTTTGAGGTTTCCGGGTAAATTTTGATTACCGCTAACCAGGTATGAATAATAAAAGAAGCGTGCGGTTTTAGTTAGGAATGTATGAAGGTGAGAGTCTTAGGGTTAAACCTAAAGGGTGAACTGTGTGTGCCAAATGGGGAGAAAAAGTGTGAAGTGCGGGCATAAAAATCCGATGTGTTGCTCAAGGTAGTGGCCGGCAGTGTAATTATCATCGTAAAGTGGACTTTACGAGCGCCGAGAGTCCGTCGTAAAGGAATGCTTCATTCGACGTCCTCGGAGGAGGAACTCCGCGGAACTAAACTCATTATGAATGTGAATTTAGTTCCTTTTTACCCGCCGCTCCGATAATGCCATTACGTGTGCCGGTATAATGACGAGTTACTTTGTGCTCAAACTTCCAACTTCACGATAACGACAGCCTAATCAAATTACGCGCAAATAATTTCAACCACTTAACAACGAATTTATATTTCCCTTAAAGGTAACAGAACAAGGAAAAAATACAGAAACAAAGACGACGGAAGCGACAAAAAGCGGAGCCTTTTTCTCGTCGCGACTGAAATTTTAAGTGGCAAGTTTTGTCGGCCTCGGCCAGTGCCTCGTTCCTCATCGACCCTCGCAAAACCAATCTCTACGACCTGCGTGTGTCCAGCCAGGGGCGGACTGGCCATATGGCTCATGCCCGCTGGCCCGGTACTAACTCAAATTCAATTTACATCCCAAATAGGCTCCTCCACCATTTGTTTCTATTTTTTCTATTAAACTTGATTTTGTTTGAAAGCAATTAGAAATATTTTTGAGTAAAGCTGTAATTAAATTTTAAAGTTTCTGTAACGTAAATGTATAGACGAAAATCTTCTCAAACATTGGGGTCACAATTAATTAAGTAAACTCAACTATTCTTTGATATTAGCATAGTATATTTTAAGGTTAGCTGAAAACATTCGCCTAAAATACGTAACAGCGGTCTAACAATTTTTAAAATGACCACAAAGTTTTACAGATTAATCAACATTTCATAAATTTATTTCAATAATTTTTACCTCTCGCCTAGAGAGGTATAGGGATCGTGAAAAAATTCGATGTCGAGATTTTTGTCAATTAGCACGTTTTAGCACCTTTAGAACCTATTTTGACTATTTTCACGATGATGTCTGTGTGTGTGTGTGTGTGTGTGTGTGTGTGTGTGTGTGTGTGTGTGTGTGTGTGTGTGTGTGTGTGTGTGTGTGTGTGTGTGTGTGTGTGTGTGTGTGTGTGTGTGTGTGTGTGTGTGTGTGTGTGTGTGTGTGTGTGTGTGTGTGTGTGTGTGTGTGTGTGTGTGTGTGTGTGTGTGTGTGTGTGTGTGTGTGTGTGTGTGTGTGTGTGTGTGTGTGTGTGTGTGTGTGTGTGTGTGTGTGTGTGTGTGTGTGTGTGTGTGTGTGTGTGTGTGTGTGTGTGTGTGTGTGTGTGTGTGTGTGTGTGTGTGTGTGTGTGTGTGTGTGTGTGTGTGTGTGTGTGTGTGTGTGTGTGTGTGTGTGTGTGTGTGTGTGTGTGTGTGTGTGTGTGTGTGTGTGTGTGTGTGTGTGTGTGTGTGTGTGTGTGTGTGTGTGTGTGTGTGTGTGTGTGTGTGTGTGTGTGTGTGTGTGTGTGTGTGTGTGTGTGTGTGTGTGTGTGTGTGTGTGTGTGTGTGTGTGTGTGTGTGTGTGTGTGTGTGTGTGTGTGTGTGTGTGTGTGTGTGTGTGTGTGTGTGTGTGTGTGTGTGTGTGTGTGTGTGTGTGTGTGTGTGTGTGTGTGTGTGTGTGTGTGTGTGTGTGTGTGTGTGTGTGTGTGTGTGTATGAAAGTCTGTATGTACGCCTACTATAGACTTTCGTCCCGGTTCATTATCTCAAATTCTACTGAACATAAAATTCTAATATTTTGCATTATACAATTATATATGTAAATGAAGAGCTGAAAAGATTTTGGTAAAAATCCACCAACCGGAAATGGTACTTTTCTTGTTTTGTATGTACATATTCCAAATATTTTTTCAGAATTGTAACTGGGCATAAACCTAGATTAATTCTTTGACAAACATCTAGTACCTGTTTTTCCTTCAAATTCTTAATATGCAATGAGTAAAGCAGAAACTGCTACACCTCTAAACACGCAATATTTTGTTACGGAAACGGGATCCTTAATGGCATATCACGGAACTGAAATATTTTTTGCAAAATTCGCAATTTTAGTTTCCAGGTTCTTTAATCAGACAGTTTTGGTTCCTAATTTTCAAATGAAATTTCATATATTTACTAACTAAAATTTAATTTTACCTTTCAAAGTTAATCAGATATCCATTATACAGACAAAAATCCAGTGGTTTCAAAAATTTGCTGCTTGCGAAAACTGTTTTTTTTTAAATTAATAATATCGAATCAAAATAAAATTGTCAAACATATAATTAACATTGCTGTTATTATTTCGATTCGATATTTTTCATCTAAGTGGCACTTAAAATTTAAGTGAAGACGTATTGGATATAGGGCTTGGTGAAAAAATTAATTAACCATTAATTTTTTTATTGAATATTCTGTGACGTTTCGACCAGTATTTTGGTCATTATCAAACAAGATTATGGTAAAGAACAACAAACATTTAAATGGTAGTCAAGAAATTAGAAAAACCACAAAATTAGAGTCAAGAACGCAATATTGTAACTTTTAAAAATCTTTCTTTATAACAATAATAATTCTTTTAAGTCTTATTTCTATATAATTAACTGAATTTCTAATTTGCTTTTATGGTGGAGGAGGTCCCTATTGTGTAATTTATTTTCTTTAGTTAATAGTTTTTTCGTTGATCGTTTATTAATGAAATGTAAAAAAATCATACATTAATGCATGATTTTTATTAATCAACGATTTTTTTAATGCGTTCAATACACGTAATATATGTAGTATTAGCTAACCGTAAGTTGTAGAAAAATATTGAACAGAATTAAACGAGATTATATCGACATTTGTAGCTAAATATTATTCACGTAAAACTGATGCTCAGCAGTACCAAATTTTACTAACCTAGGTAACATATTTGTCTTGGAATAAAATTAGATTTTTCTCCAAATTTAAAAGATATGATCAACGGAAAAATATTGTAACTAATTCATGTGTTAATAGGCGATTAATAATCTCAACAATTAACGCGTTCGCTTCTCCATGTGTCAATTACTAATAGTCGTCATTAACACACTAGTTAGTTAAACAAATATTTCAATTAATATGCTCAAATTAATTGAGGGACTTTCTCAAATTATAATTTTAAAATAAGAAACAATCACAATAACGTTTTTTAAATGTAATTTTTAAAATAGTTTCATAAACTAAACTAAAACTAAATAAAATTATTATTTATATGGGTAAAGTTCTGCAATATCTTTATTTAAAATATGACGTTTCGGAAACTAAGTGTTCTCTTTCATTAACTAATTAATTTTCTAAAATATTAAATTTTTCTACTTTTCTTTAATGTTTTTTCAAATTCATCCTACTACTAATGTGGGCCGATGGTCCTGAATTATATTCCAATCCGGCCCTGCTCAGCAGTGAGTTTTTTTTTTAATAAGACCACCGCATCAATTACAATTCATTATAATATATTACATTGAATGCAATAAGGGGCGAAATTTCAAATAGAAATTTAATCACGAAGCCTTAGCAGAAGTTCTTGGCTGTCACGTTTTTGGATATAATATATTCAATGGGAAAAACAAAACGAATGTTTTAGTATCCCCAGGGAAATGACGGACACGGACGCCGACGCCGGACTGTGTGAGACGTTTGACTAAACATCGAAGTTACATCCAGTGACGTCTGAGATGCGACGGATCGTCATTTGTAGTTCGTGCTCTTGTCCAGCCTCATACATTATGCATCAACACTTTCAGATACATCTGTACTACATCCCAACGAATGAAACACAAATTACCCCTCCCCTCATCCTCCCTGAATAAATATCAATCATCGCACATCCAAAAATACACTTAAGCTACGTTTCGACCTCTTAACATAAACACTCTGTTTTAGTTTTAAGCGGTTCGTCTACGTTTTTCCGAATTCCTAGAATACTGTTAATTTTACTTTTTTTCCATTCCACTACTGCTGCCTGAAACCAGCCTAGCAATGCAATGTCATTTTGAAGTAAAAGTGTTTTCGTTGCGAGTAAACTGTTAGGTTATTATTGACTTCAGGATAATGTTTTTATAAACATTTAATAGAGAAAGAATGTGTCTTTTTAAAATTTTAAAAATAAATTTCTATCATGAGATATAACCGTGTATTGAATTTTTATAATCATGTACAATTTTTTTATAAAAATGTAAAAAGGCAAAACTAGTAATTTATTCTTTAAGTATAATAATACTTGTTCAAATACAATTTTATCATTCATGTACTGGTCAGAAAACACTCGCTACGTAAGTACGTTTTGTGTTGGATTTTAGGAGGTATTTGACGGGCCACTTAAGACATAACATTAAGATGTTTCACATACGTAAATGCGGCTGATCGTTTCCATCTTCGATAAAAATTATATGATAATGTTTAAAACAGTAGATGAGAACGAATTTTGTATGTCAAACATCTTGTATCTTAAAATTTACAGTGCTTGGAAGAGCGAAGTGTGAATGCTCGTATTTAGTTACACGAATTTAAACTTTCTTAAACGTAAACATAAATATAAACCTTAAAACTAAATTTTTATGTGAATGAGGCTTCAGGTTTGTTAATTGATATCACAGCATAACTTAATTTATCCAATTTGGTAAAGATTCATAAATCTTCAAAATAATTCAAGTTTGAAATTTTTAATAATATAGCCAGAATTGTTGAAATTGTAAAGTTCTGCATTAAACATTAAGTTTAGATCAATTTTTTAAAATGTTTTCCTACCGTTTTTTGTCGCCATCAGCCGCACACTTACCTGTAACAAAAAAATGTTTTATATTAAGTAATTCAACAACTTAAAGCTCGACTTAAAGTAGAAAATCATATAAGCTGCGTAAGCTCGGAATAAGGTGAGACTGAGACCAATGCAGTAAAGAGAAGTAATTCATTACAATTAGATGCATAGGTAGGTAATCATTGAATAAAGAAGAGAATTGAATTTAAAGTTGATACTGAAATGCAGTGGTATATTTTTTTAAAAGACTGCAATCTTTTACGTGCGATTTCTCAACATCCCAACAATTATTCATACTTTTTAAGAAATAATATTATTAGTGGATGGGTCATCCTCATATAAATATTTTTAATCGTTTAGTAAAACTACTGGACTGCTTATCTCCATAATAAGCAATACATTTTAGTGTCAACTTTAAATTCAAAATCTTTCTTATTTCAATGGTTACTTTAAGTATCTAATGAACATCCAGATTCTACAACATGTAATGAATATGATAAATAGTTTGAGACACATTTTGGGTTGAAACCATCAATGTATTTCCTACATTAAAGGATATTTTAACTGTACCATGTTGGGGAACAGAACAGAAGTAAATTTAATAGAAATAAGTGGCACTGCACTGCATATGTGTGAGAGTTTTATGAGTGTTTTGAACACATTACAAGTACAAGTCGGATGTAGTATTAAAGAGAGCGTGAGATATAAATGCGACTGCGGGTGTGCAGCGTGTTCTTATTTCTAACAAGTTTCGCACCTAAGATTAATGGGCCGGGTGTTGTGTGGCGCTAGGAGAAAGAAGAGAAAACACGGGAAGCGCTAACCGGAAGTGACGCGACAACAGCAACGAGCACAGCCTACTACACAATGCGAATTACGTTAATGAACAGACTGATGCACAGACGAGACGAAGACGGTCTCTACAACTGAACATCTACCAACCACTTCACAGGGCATGAAAACAATACCATGTAGGAAACAAGTACTCTAGTCTTTCTTATTAATTATTAGTTTAAAAAATCAAATATTTCAGTGACCTGCTGTGGTTCTGACAAAGAAGTTGGTTTTTAACCCACTTAAAACCCCTACGAAAAAAAATTATCAGAATGACAAAAAATGTCAAACATTGACAACTTGTAGGTTCCATGCGCAAAAAAATCGTGACTTCAAGAGACGTACAGGGCGACAAAATTCATTCATTTTCCTTTAGATTTCATAAAAAATCAAGTCGCTACGATGATTTGGCGCAAAGTTATGACAGTTTGAAAAAAAGTGTATCAATTTTACGAATTTAAGCCGAAAAACTTTTCAGTTTATTGGACACAACTGATTGCGTTTTGGCGAATTATAAAAGGTAAAATAGACATCTAAAATAGGCTGAAAAGGTAAAATAGGCACCAAAACAACAAAATTAGAAAAATAGGCACGTAGGCCACGAAAAAAAACTTTTCATTTGACGAAAAAATACATCCTATGTATAAAAAAACTAAAATACCTGAATTATATTGAAGTTAAAAAATAGATAATTTCCTAAAAACCCGGGCTTTAGATATAATGTATTAACTTGTCAGTCTGAGTGCTCGTGCAATTTTTAAATCTATGCACACATATTTGATGTCATATTTAACTGGGTAGGTACCTACTATTTTCTACGAAATTAATTTCAGGAGGAACTAAGTCATTTTTCTTCAGCAGTGAAAAAAATATTCGTCTCGCTTCGCTCGGCATACTCCTGTATATTTCAAAGCAAAAATTTTACTATAAAAAGTGTGGCCCATTTTAATTTTTTTACTGGCACAACTAAAAAAATCCTAGTTATTTGTCACTGATAAAATTAATTAACTTTAAATATCGTCTTAAGAAATTAATTAAAAAGCTCACCGATGTAATTGAATTATAATGAATATTAGAGACAATAATCTGTGGATTCAGTAATTGTATAACGATTTACGATATCAAATCGTCGTAGCCCGTGTAAACAGTCCCCACATTCCCAGCGGGATCCCCTACAGTCTTCAAATTTGCTTAAATTAAAGCAAATTCCGTTATGAATAATCAATGCACGCAGCTAATGTCACTTTTAAAATTGCACAACAACGCGAGAAAACCCGCGCGTGCATTATTAATACAAAATAATGTGACACGAGACATATACCGCACCAAAGAGAACCAATCAAATTTGCGTATTTCTCCCGAGAAAATCCTACGAGTGCATACCTGAGTAGGCAATCTGGACGCCATATTGTGTCCACTGGGACGGGAGAATATCACTCCTCGCAAATGTCAATATTACTAGTAGTACTATCACTGTGTAGTAGCGCTATTTGCCCACAGAGAGGTGCAACGCTACCTTCAAACACATTACAAAGTTTTTTATGGTTCCTGGATTCATTACATTGAGTATTAGGAATGAACGCTATATATGAGGAGAGCTGGGACTCAGTATAAAAACTTTTTGATGTTGTTTTAACTATAATTAAATAGCGCGTGCAAAAACATCCCATTCAGTTTTGTATCTTTTTGTATTAAAGTACAATGTACGGCGCGGTAAAAATGAGAAAAATATTTCAGAAATATTTGTTATTATTTTACGCACATGGAAAAAAAACCAGATACGATTGAAATATTTTTGTAGGTTTATCAAATTACTAAAAAAATATTGCTTATTTAAGACGATTCAATCATTTATCATAAAGGATAATCTCATGCTTCTGAATCCTGGAAAAAATTCGCTGCTATCAGTGAATTAGAAATTCTTCTTTTTCAAGACTCATTGAAGATTCAATTTAGCAGCGCCGCTATTTGATAGGCCATTCTCACTAGGATTATTTTCAAAAAATTCAAAAGCATGAATAACATTTTTGTTTAAAATCATTCAACGGGATTTGCTCTCAATAACAGAATACACGTTTATTATAGTGGAATTCAACCTCTTCGACCGACTCGTATTGGTGCAGTTATAATCTCAATACGTGCGACAAGCTTTTAAATTTCAAGCGGAAACGGAGAGAGTCTTATGCAACCAGGACTGTACATTTAAGACGATCAAGTGTTACAATTTAACGACAATCACAAATTGTCGACCGAGGGACACTGCTTTGACCAGTTCGAAATTAAATAAATCTTTATATATTAATTTTAAAAAGTTAATATGGTATCATCAACAAACTGTTAGAGTAAAATTCAAATATCTAGGACCCTGAGCTGCGCGAGAAGACAGAGCTTGTCATGTACTGTCCGTTTTACTAGTGAAGCTAGCGAGTATATACCACGCTGCACTTCACTTAATTTTCAAAGAAAACAAAAATATAACTCAATCAGAATCAATTACAAAATTCACAGTGTTACACGAAGAAAAACACTATGAACGTCAACATGAGAATAACAGATATTGAAGCTGATGTTCTGTAGAACAGACAGTAGCGTACTTTCCTCTTGTTTATCATATTATATGCCTCTCTTTCTAAGACGAGAATTCGTACTTCGCGCAGGGTTCTCCTTAAGTGAATTTTACTCTATTACCTTATAATATGAAACATTTATTAATAATTATAAACAACGTAGTTATCATAATGACATTGACAGATAAAATTATTGATTTGTTTTAACATCGCTATCGTCAATGATAGGATAAATCTTTGAATATAACGCGAATATATGCGATTGTACCCCTCTAGGATATTTAAAAAGACTCGATTTCACCTCGTCGCTTAGCAACATCCTCGATATTATAAATCGCATAATATCTTTTTATATTAATAGCTATTATTTTTGTAATGTTTGAGCGGCAAAATGAAGAAGAAGTGTTGTCCTCCCTTCTCCGACGATTAGGCAGGGGCTGCGTGACGTCACGCCGATGATGGGTGTTACAAAGTTTCCACAAACACAATTTGTTGCGCTGCTGCGGCTGCTGTTGATATTACCAGCAAGACATGTGACAAAAATGAGAAAACTCACTACACAATAGTACAACGTAACAGTGTCAGATTTTGTGTGAAATTGTCGCATAGTTTAATGACACCACACTCGCAGGAGTTTTCCACCACAAAGTGGGGGTAATGGGATGTGATAATCGCAAATCGCTCTTCACTGGGTGGGGAAGGAGAGGGGGAAGACTGACAACGCGACGTCACCGCCGCCGTCCTGTCAAAACTTTGTCTCATCATTTCTCCTTTTATCCGCAGTCACAAGGCCGTCAAACGCACACACAGACTCATCGAGATGATCGAGCCACCTGATTTATGTTCAGATATTGCTCAGATAATTACGAATTTTAACATACTGGTGCCTTTTTATAAATTTAAGCGGCTCGTCTATAACTTTATTCCGATTTTAGTTCTTTTTCTATTTTACTCTCTTTCTCAATGCTACGGCTGCCCGAAACCAGCCCGAGACTCGTACTTTGTCGCCTCCTGTTTGAAGTTGAAAAATACTGTAAAATGTTTTCGTTCCGAGTAAACAACTGTTAGTTAAGTATTGACTTGAAGATAATGCTTTTATAAACATTTAATAGATAAAGAATGGATGTAAATATCAATTTATATCATGAGATACAACCATATAAGGTTTTCATAAATTGGCCATATTTAAGAATTTTTCGTAATTAAAAAAAAAAATAAGAGGACAACTTATTAAACCTTTCAGTCTATAGTATCTTTTTAAATAAAATTTGACCATTCTCGAACTGGCAAAAAAAACTCGTTTAGTAGATAACATGGATTCTTTAAAAAGTCTTTCATGCCGCTAAATTGAATCTTCTCAATGAACAATGATTCTTATTACTCGTCTAAACACAACTGAACCAAGGAGCTAGTCGACATATATACACTGTATTACAAGGTAGCGAAGCAGATTTTGCCAAAATATTTCATAATAATCGATTAATATTGTTTACCAGTTTTAAATTCTTTTGTATCTTATTTCGTGTACCTACTGTACATTAGAGTGACCATTTTTGTTTTTGATAAAATTAGTTCAAAACTTAGCAATGGTACCTACACATATTCCCATATTTTGTGAGTATTATTTGCAATTATTGAAAAAAGAAAACAAGTATTAAAATAATTATAATAAATGTAATAAAAAAATGCGCCACAGTCGAAATATTTTTGATTAATTTGAAAAATAATAATTGGAAAACAAATTTTAATTAAAACTATATCAGTACATTCAGTACAGTATGTAAAAAATCAGTACAAAATATCTGAAACTGAAACGTGGTTCTTAAGTCTGCTTCAATGCAAACGTTTTCCTTTGGCGTGGTAATTACGATATTCATGGGGTAATAATTAAGGAAATCTGTGAATTTCTTTTTGGTAATAAATAAGAAATGCTTGCGCTGTGTGTTGAGTGAATAAACGGACTCCGGAGGGTGCAAACCGCTTCCGCGCAAGTAAACGGGGCTAATGAAAACCATAAAATACTCCAACAAAATCCCAGACATATTTGTGAGCCAACCTTTAATAATGTTAGTACGCCAGCGCAGCGAAGCGAGCGAGATTTCTCAATTAATTAGTAATCATCTTATTTCTAATTCAAAACAGCCATAAATATGTCTGCAAGAAGTTTTAAAACAGAACTGTTGTTTCTAATACGAATCTGATTCTCGTTATAAATCATACCGAGTCGATAAGTCAACAGGGTGGACGCACGAGAAGATATATTAATGTACGCTGTAAACAACTAATCCATAAAACATTTTAAATGCCATTAAATAAAGCCAATTGACATTATGATGTAGTTATTATTACAATAAATCACTGCAAAAAAGATTCAGCCAAGCGGCGGTACATCTCTAAGATTCTCCTGCTCTTGAGGAGAGTTTTATATCTCTTTTTATCTCCCCCACTATAAATTCCTGGCCAACTGTTTACCATGTTGTGCCCCTACATGAGAGAGAAAGAAGTCCCCTGCGACTGTCAAGTGTTCAACTGATTTAAAGGATTAGAAGTTCTGTAAAAGATTGCGTAATGGACTTGTCCCGCTGTATAAATAATATCAGTGTCGGGGCAAACAGAAACCCGCATGGCATTCAGTGTGTGATGTGGACGGACTGGAACCGGAACCGGAACAAGACAAGATGCTGGTTGCTTATTCCGCGCCGGTGCAGAAGCAAACAAACGTGTTTGATTCACGCACCAAGAACTCTCTCTTTCATATGTACAGACACGACACAAATCCCTGGACCGACTAATAGATACAGCTTGTACCTAGTTTTACAACTAAATATTTCTTCACTACATGCAGAGAAAACACAATTTTTTTCCCGCGAAACGAAATAGTGAGGAAAGTAATTTTTCTCTCTAGAGAGGAAAGTAAGCAGACTACTACTACTTCTTACAATTATATTTTAGTAATTTTATTTAAAGAAGGAGATATAAACGATATTTTACTATTGCCACTGTTACTGTCATGACGTCAATCATTTAAATTTTACGTAGTAACAAATGTTAAACGATCATGGATTACTACCGAAATTGTAAATTATAAAAATAATATATACTTTAATTATTCTTAAATGGTACCAGATATAGAAAAATTTATAAAATACCGATTGTAGGTAATAAAATCACATATTTCATTTAAAATAAAAAAAATTGTCTTAAATTAATTATTTATCGAAATATTTTTAAAAAGTGCTACTTCCGGTTTTGCAAAATTTAATGAGCGCTTAAGATTCTTTTTATAACCTTAAATACAAAATTTGAAATTTTTCTTTTTTTAATTTTTTGAGTTACCGTGAACGAAAAAATTGTAACATACAAACGAACGAACGAACGCACTCTAAGGATCCTAAAACGTATGTTTATCCACCAAAAACTCACACTCGAAAATTTTGGCCCTTCACAATACCTTCCTTATAGAATATGAGGCGAGAGGTAAAAAGAAAAATGATGATGATTTAAAAAAAAATTGAAATTGTCTCACTGTGGAACTAGTTATTATGTTATCAGACAATTTCAATTTTAAATATTTATCTTAAACGTTAATTGAATTTTTTTTAACTAAAAATAACAGTTAAAGATTCAGCGAGTCCCAAAATCTACTTCGAGACTAAACAATTTTGTAGTCTACAATAACAATGCGCTATTTATAATAAAATATACCATTTGCCTTCATTTTACGTTTTATGTTATGATTTGTTTCTGTGCTTTTCGATGGCAGGAAAAATCAAATAGAATACTTTTTGATGTAGTATAAAAGACATTCAGAACCAAATTATCAACAGGCAAAGAAATAAAATGGAATCTTATATTCAGTAAATCATCTGATATGATTTGAGCGAGATGAAACGACCTGGCTTTGCATAGAAATCGCGAATATCCGGCCGGAGAGCAGAGAGAAATAAACACGCACGTTCCGTTACGTTTGATAGATGTTGATATGTTCAGTGCAGATCATGACATTTGGATTAGCTACTCATCTTCGGGGTTTACTACATGATTTGCTGTCAGATGCAAACTCTCTACGTCGCTACCTCAATTACTAAACAGACATAATATCTCTCATTTGCGAAAATATTTACACAACTAAAAAATTGTAAATCTTCATCGTTAAAAAATATTTTGACAAACTCATAACCGGAGCCAAACCGATTCGGAACGGTTTAAAGCATTAAGTGAAATTTAACGTCTTCAGAATTCTCGAAACTAAAACAACTAAAACACTGTTTTAGTTGTCTTCGAAAATGTTATAAAAATTGTTTTACT
This sequence comes from Agonum fuliginosum, assembly GCA_947534325.1. Lineage (NCBI taxonomy): Eukaryota > Metazoa > Arthropoda > Insecta > Coleoptera > Carabidae > Agonum > Agonum fuliginosum. The sequence goes on from OX384029.1 coordinate 43,112,338, forward strand.
TTGTTCCTATCATTTTTTTGTTTTGATAATATAAATATTTTTATTTTTAAAACATTCAAATATGAAATGAAAACAGAAATTGTAAGTGTCAATTATGTTATATTAGTGATGCGTCGAGACGAGATTTTTCACGTCTCGTCTCGTCTCGAATTAGAAATTTTGATCTCGTCTCGATTATTGTTACCTCGTCTAGATCTCGATCTTGTCTTGATTTCTCGACCATTTTTACTAAAAAAAAATTTCGCCGATTGACATTAAAAGTGCTATTTTTGACACCTGACAGTCTGTGAAATGTCACTTTTAGTGCTTAGGTAATTAAATTATTTTTTTAATACCTCTACCGAAAACTCCACCTTTCGTGTCTATTACTAGGGACGAAAGTGAGGTATATCTGACCGGTCAGTACCTTTCCCACCTAGAGAGGAAAAGTACTAGGGAATAAAAGTACTAAACGATCGAAAATATCTAACTTTCATCCATAATAATAAAAATTTAATCTAATAAATTTACATGGTCAATGCCAGTAAACTGATAGATCTATGTTTACAGGTTGACTTGACAATTTGGTTGAGTGTTTGACTATGACAACAGCAAATAGGCGAGTTGGTGGAAAAATTTAAAAAATTTAAAAATTGTTGAATAAATTATAAATAATTTTAAAAATTTGAGAAATCTCGACGTAAATGTCGAGATTCTCGAATCTCGACATTGTAATCTCGTCCCGAACATTTTTTTAACAAAAATCAGTACAATCAGAATTATCGAGACGAGAAATTGCGAGACGAGACTAGACGAGATTCAAGAAATTCTCGTCTCGTCTGCATCACTATGTTATATTGAAGATATTTTTAACTGGAAAAAGAACGAAAAGACTTATTATTAATAAATAATAAAACCAGAAAACTATTTATTTATTAGGTAATTAAATTAAAATTTATATTTGAGTATTAGTAGACGGGAGGATAAAATTTTGTACACAACACGAAGGACTAAATCGGCATAAATGAAAATATGTCACAAAATATGGTAAATATTGTAAATACGTCGATATTTTTGTTAAAAATTGGAACTATTTGTAGTAGACATTTGCAATAATATGCAGCAATTCTCGTAAATGAGCGATTTCTCCATTGGGAAGTAGTTTTTCTCAATCAGGAATCGTTTATCGGTTTGCTACATTGTGACTGGCGGTCTTGTCGCCAACAGCGCGATTATTAACGCAATCATATTCATGAGTGCTCCGTTGTGTTTCGAGCGACCCTCGTGCGCGTTTATAGTCCGCAAACACGACCATAAATGTTATTTTTCTACATTCCACCTCCGCAGGACTATATTGCCCGATATTATACAAATGCGCGCTAGGGAACAGAAACAGAAAAGCCACACACCACTTCACAATTTTTATTCATTTTTGATACTTTTGCTATACTGCCGTCTTGGGGAATCATTATTTTAATAACCATTATTAATATAATAGAGAAAAACAATTGAGAATAGCTTCAATATTATTTTCGGCATTATTTCTCAACTGGTTTTTATGAAAAATATTTAATTTATTTCATACTGTGACATAAAGTGACATTTTTCAAACCATTTATAGGCCGCGAAATAGAATAATAATGACCTATTCTAGCAACGCAATGTCATTTTGAAATTGAAAAATACTGTAAACAGATTCCCATAATAACTTCTGTATTTTTAAAAGAAATTAAGTAAAACAAAAATTATTTAAAAAAGGAAGTTTAGCTGCATGCTTCTTGCTTTTTAAATTTTTCTTGCCATTTATAGTGACTGAAAAAAATAATATCAAATAATGACAAAAACGTCATTTTACCCAAATTGGGTAAAAGGCTTTATAGGCATGCATATTTTCTTAAAGAATATCTTTTAATTGATACCATTGATATAACTTTAAAAACAATTGACAATCGCTTGAATGTAATTTTTGTTATTTAAATTTCCTGAAAAATGTTAAATCTTTACAAATAGTTCATAAAAAACATGAATTTTCTCATATAATTAGCTGTATTTATGTTCAGAAGGGTCTAAGATCTGAAAATCTTGAGATCAATGAAAATCTCGTTGAGAGTCCTTGAGGGAAGTAAAATTCCTGTTGAAATTCAGTAGAATTAGTTGTAGGGAGAGGAACGTTGAACGTTCAGGTTTAATCAAGTTAATGTGATTGGTAGTGTACACATATCACAGCCTTGTGTGTGTACGTGTGTGTAGTGTAGGGCTGATCTGATCGCTGTGTGCAACAAACAACCCTAACTTCATTACCAACAGTTTTCACATTAAAACCGCCACCCTGAATATATTTACCTCCCGCCTCATATTCTACAAGGGAGGTATTGTAATGGGTCTCATTTTTCTAGTGTGAGTTTTTAGTACTATACTATACTAAGAGTGATGTAATAAATTGTTTGTACCTACTTTCGGGACTAAAACCCTTCTTTAGTCTTTATTTTTAGGGACTAATTTGATCCCAAAGGATTATTTTTCATATTTAATCACGTTGTCAAGGAATTGAATTAATTAATCCCGTTGTCAAGTAAATACGTGCTATTTGTTACAGAGGATCTATGGTAACAATATAAATATTTGTCATGGAGTTTACTGTCAAAATTACAAAATGTGTATTCTTTTCAACTATTTTGCATTTGTTTGAGGATAAAGTGCAAAAAATAGCGTATATACCACAGGACTAAAGTATATTTAATCCCTCTGGAGATTATTTCCCTCATCTTCGGCTCGTAAAATAAATTTCACCCTCAGGTTTAAATCATGCACTTTATTCCTATAATATATAATATACCTACTGTTTGTTACTAAAAACAAACGATGGAAATATGCCTAAAACTTATGTCTCAACATAGGATAGTAGAAGTGGAAATGCTTTGTTCAAGTAAATTGAACTAAGGACTCGAACCGAAACGTCTTAATACAAATCTTAAGAACCCAGTTATTTTTTAAAAGCAATCCCCAAACCGGAAATAGTACTTTTCTTAAAAATATTGATAATTAATTTATCGCAATATTTTATACTTCAAATGAAAGATTAGGTAGGTATATATTATTACAATTTTTAGCATTTTATAATCAAAGGAATCAAATAATTATTTATAATTTAGAGTATGAATCTTCAGTAAAAATTGTTACTACGAAATTTTTTATTGATTATGACAGTAACCGAGTGACACATTATTTATATCTTCTTGTACAGATCTACAGTTAACTTAATGACTAAAATATATTTGTAAGTGTACCTATATATTTGTCTAATAGTAATAAGAGTATAGATTATGGCGAGAGGTCTTGTGCTGGCCACATCAGATTTTTCATTAGATTATTGATCAGTGTAAAGAGTAGTCTTGCTGGCCACATTTTAATTATGATTAAATTAATAAAAAAGTGAGTAAACAACGTCGGGCAGCGTATTTTTTGCGGGGTTTATGAATAATGCCGGGAGTGGTTGTGCAGAAGTTGTTGTAAAGTTGCCGACACATCCTGCATGTATTTACGCCGTGTTGCGGGTCACGTCTGCGGCGAACTTAAGACGGACCAAAGGAGCGCAAGACGCTCAACATTGCCGTCAGGTAGCCGTCATTCCTTAAAACACATCCCATTTCCTTTGAGGAAGGTGACGCCGCAGAAACTTCGCGACCGCACGAGACCGGAGCTCCGTCTTTAATTCCGCCCTCGCCGCCCTAGTGCGGTTGCTGTGATTTCTTCTTCATGTCCACGCGGAGATTATGAAGTTCGCTGCTGTGCCCGGGATTACAAGTCGTGGAGCGAATGCCCGATGAGTTGCCATTCAACGGATTTTTGTCAATTTCAACTACTCATGAACCAGCGCAGAAAGGGTTATACATCTTTGATCCTATTGTTGATACGGACAACTTACTGTCAAGAACAAAACATATTTATTTCTTTTAGGAGGAAATATTTTTGAAAATAAAACAAATGACAAATGATTTCATTATATTTTTAAGAAAAAAACCTGATGTGGCCAGCACACGACCTCTCGCTTAATTCTGCTTATTGTACTAATCTAATAAATAGTTTTACTTAGAGTACCTAAATAGACTATTATTACTATTATTTAGGTACTCTAGTTTTACTTACATTTTAATAGTTCCATGTTCATGTAATAAACGATAATGTAAACCAAAATGCAAGCAAAAGATATCAACTGTACTGTCACTGTCATAATCATTCAAATTTTGTGTAGAAACAAATTTCATATCATCCTGGACAACAAGCATGGGCGTCGTTAGGGGGTGGCAAGGGGGGGCGCATGCCCCCCCCTAGATAATGATACAGAAACTTAAATTTCATTCCTATATGACAAAAAAGACCAAACACTTGGAATTTTTTTTAGAAATTTCAATGTACGAAATACGCGAATCTTTTCAAGAATAATGCTCCTGTACTCAGAAAATGAGTTTAATTGGAGGGTAGTATTTTCCTCGAAAATCTAAATGAAGCAACAACAATGGGCAACATGGGTTATGGGTTGCAGCGAGCTTTGATATGCTTTTATTGCCCGACGTTGGCTAAATTTATTATTTCTTATTAAATATAGGTATAGAGATTTGCAAGAAACGGTATTTAAGGTTTATTCTGAATCTTTAATGTAGGTACTGGATATCAGAAATGTATAGTTCTAATCATTGGCGTAGCCAGTAAGGTTTAGGAATTAAACCACCTTCCCCCAGCGAATTAGTATTTATATTTTTTTGCCTACGTACTTATCTAAATGCTAAAATAAGACAATTATTGCATTATTTTTTTAAAATTTATTATTTATTTAAATTTTTGTAATTGATAGAGGGTAAAATATGATGTAATTTCAAGTGTATGTATAACTTAACTTTTAATGAAGCAGCCTTTGACCTTGAACTCAAAAAAAATTTCGCCTGCGGCGCTTTTTTTTCTTTCTCCCCACCAAATTAATTTTTTAGGACTACATTACTGGTCCCAAAAATAATTTGCCCCCCCCCCTAGGAAATAACCTGGCGACGCCCATGACAACAAGATACTGGAATTTCAAAAAAGTAGAATATTAATTGTACTTTATTATTTTATTGTTTAATACTACCAGATTCAGCAAATTGTATTTAAAATTAGCAGTACCCATAGATAATTATATTTTATTTTTAATTGAAAAAGTTGTCAAAAATAAGTAATGTACCCAATTTATTTACGGAAAACTATATTAAGCTTCAAAAAGTACTACTTCCGATTTGCGGATTTCTACCAGAATCTTATCCTTATATATAAAATTTGGTTATTAAAGGTTTGATACTTTTTAAGTTATCATGTTCATACATCCATATGCGCACACAGCCACAGACATCATCGTGAAAATAGTAAATTCGTATTGTAGAGACCCTGAAACGTACTTATAGATCAAAAACTCATACTCGAAAATATTGATCCATTACAATACCTATCCCTCATAGAATATGACGCGAGAGGTTAAAAAATTATAGTCTACAGTTTGTATAGGCATATACAAATACCTACTAATATAAATTTATACTGATAATACTGAAAAAAAAAATGCATGTTTAAATTTGATGACAAACTTAAAATATTCTTTATGTCTTCCTAGTATGTAATTGTTTAATTATGTCATGGATACGAGGTATGTTATATACTACATTATACCTTAGAGCATTAAGAAATTGCCATGGTAATATTGAGACATCACTAATGTTTTTCTTCTGAAATTAATATATTTTCTGTCTGTTACTAGGATACCAAAAATATTAACAAAATTCGAAACGTCAAATCGAAATGTCACGCGCGCAATATTTTAAATAAAATAGTAAGACATAAAATATTGTATGCACCACGGGCATCATTGATGTTTATAGCCCTCGGGCGATTTACAGACCCTCGGGCAAGAGGCCCTTGGGCTTGTAAACATGTCGCCCTCGGATGAGCATAAACATCATCATGATGCCCTTGATACATAAATAACTATTATTGTAATAATAATTATAACTACATGAAATATTACATAAAAATATCATTCTATCCTTCTATGCTGACATACTACTTGAACACGTTTACAAGATAGACAACGCACTATCTACTTTAGGTTATGATCAAAAGTAGTAATTCAGTAGATTTTTGTGAATTCTAACAGCACACGAAGCGAGTAAAGGGGTACCGCACACCGGACGTTCATTGTCCCCGCTGCCATAAGAAAGCCCTTCCCAGCGTGCGTGCGTGCGTGCGTGCGAGCATGCTTGCCAACCCTTCCAGCCCTGAACAATGCAGGAAATGGTCTCCGTAGGGATGGCAAAGCCCTTCTTGTTCCGCTCCGTGCGCGGGAATTGTTTTAAAGACGTTGTTTTTCTAATGAAAGCGCGGACTTACAATGCTACAAGCCCTGGAAGCCGACATGGCTTTTATAAGGTTTTATCGCTTTTTTATTACTGGCAAATTTACACCATATAGCTCCCCTCCGCAGTGATACAATTTTATTTCGCGTCGGTGATCTCGGATACTTTAAATAACTTAAACTACAAGTCATTCAAGACTCATCAGTTTTGGCATTGTTTTTACGTTCGTTTAGTTCGTACCTAATCGTCTGGTGGTGATGACTATTATTAGTTCCTCCCGCCGCACATTCTAAAAGAGAAATTGCAACGGGCCATATTTTGGAGATAAGAGATAAACACATTTTAGAATTCCCATAGCACTCATTTCACGAGAGTATGCAGGTGTGTTTTACGTATCAAAACATAGTCACATTTTATCCCCAACGAATACTGAATAATAAAGATTTTTAAAGATTACTAGGTTTTTGTGCAGTTTTGTACTATATTATATTTTAATAATAATATTGGATTGTGATATAATATAATATATAATCTAACATGCAGGTTAAGTAAAAGTCGTGGTAGATATATTATGTATGTGTGTGACAAAAAAACAATTGTCTGTTCTTACAATAAGAAACAATTATTGCCAATTGCTAATTTTTAATAAGAAACAATTGCCAATCGACAATCCTTAGCTGTCCATATAATAAGAAACAATTACCAATCGCCAATCCTTAATTGTCTTTACAATATTAAACAATTTCCAATCGCCAATCCTTGGCTGTCCTTACAATAAGAAACAATTGACAATCGATAATCCTTAGCTGTCCTTACAATAAGAAACAATTTCCAATCAACAATCCTTAACACTGTCCTTACAATAAGAAACAATTGCCAATCGATAATCTTTAGTTGTCCTTACAATAAGAAACAATTGCCAATCGCCAATCCTTAGTTGTCTTTAACATGAAAAACAATTACTAATCGCCAATTCTTAACTGTACTTAATAATTTAATTTCGTACCATTTTTGATATGGTTTTAACAATTTTTGAAGAAAAAAATGCTTCACATTTTTTGTAAACTATAATTCTGATCATGGAAACACATCTCCGATTTTTTTGAAAACTATTTCTAAATAAATAAATAATTTAAAATAAATATAATTGCGTTAACAATATTTTTGTAACTTCAGTTGCTTTTAAGAGAAATATGACTGTTAATTTGACATTACCATTGATTACGGGCCAGTACAAACGTAGTAATTTAGTACTTATGAATATGATTTAGCGTAGTGGTAGCGAAATGTGAAAATTAGCATGTCTTATTGAATATCTCGTGTTATTGGCTCGGCGTTGTTTCGACCCTAGCCTACAGGCGGCTGTAACCAAGCATTCATTAATTATAAGAAACAGTGCAGTGCCTTGGGCGGGCGACATTAGCGGTCGCCCTTCCAGCCTCGGCTTCTTGAACTCGGCAGCGCTGCGTCTTAGCTCAAAGGATAATACATGCACAAGGACAACGCCGAGGCCTAGACCTTGTAATCCACGAGTAATTACCTCTTTACCTCCCGCAGCACAGCACATGTGCATGAGCACAAACACTAGCTTTGTCACCGGGATTGAAAATTGACTACGAGTTGCGATTCATTTTATTCTTATCAATCTATTTGGATTGGAATACATTTAACTTGAAAACGTGCAAGATTTTTAACGAAATATTATTATTAGACCAACCGACCGATGCGATGGATCTTCAAACATTTAGTTGAAACATTTTTTAAATTTTAATGTCAAAAAACTTTTAAACAATATTTCAGTTATATACGTATGTAATAGTATCAAAATACGAGTTTTAAAAATAGAATTGAAAAACATTAATGAAAAAATCTAGCGATTGTCAACTGTTTTTCTTGTTTCTAAAATTGTTTGAATCCTGTTAAATATTAGATTAAATCAAATGTTAAAAAAAGATTGAGACTAAATATCTGAATAATAACTATTTCCCTATATAATTAAATGTCTCGTTATAACAAGTAAAAATAAGACTGCGACGATTAGCAATTGTTTTTTTTATAAAAATGGTTTGATCCTATAGAATATTAAGTTATATTAAATTAAAAGTTGAAATAAATTTGAAGAATAAATATCTAAATAAATTATATATTTAATTGAAAGTCTCAATAATGACAATTCAGCAAGTTTAAAAAATAATGAACATACATAAATGTCAAAAATAAGATTGAAGTGATTAAGTATCAATTATTTATTCAAAAATGGTTTGAATATTAAATTAAACTAAAAGTTAAAAGAAATTTGAAATACTTAATACCTAAATAAATAATTTATTAAATTTTAAAATCTTTACTTTAGCAAGTTTTAAAAAAAAATGCAGTCAAAAATATAAGACTGCAACGATTGTCAATTGTCATTTAAAAGCTTTTGGATTCCTATAATGAATGGAATTAAATTTAAGGTTTCTACAAGAGTAGCACAAAAAATGACACTATTTTTTTTTAGTTATAAAATATGTTGAAGTTGAGGAAGATTTATGTTGATCACAACAGATGTTATAACTATAACTACAAATAAGTAGAATACCAGACTAAAGAATAACACATCCGAATCTATAATTTCTGTAATGATACCTGAAGAATGAGCCTTGCGCATATATGGGCTATATCGAACAAACAGCGGTTTTTAATAACAGTATGGAAGTTGTTGGTGTGTGCGTGGCAGTAATCATCAGGCGAGTTTGACGGCGAGTGAATCTGACGTGGCTCTCCGCCCTGCGTCAGCCTCAAGCGCTATCGAGTTTATTATTTCTGCTTTTTGTTTCGATGAGAGCAACTTGGCCGGCAACAGTTAGTGGCTGCGGATGATCGGCGTTTCGACAATTATAAACCTTCAATCACATGAGATGAGAAGCAGATAATATTCTAGTTTAAGCACAGTTATCTGCATGTGATGACGTACGAACTCGGAGTTCCGTGCATTAAGTCTATCGGCCAGTTATGTTAAATATCTTCAAGCTGACCACTTGATCGTCTTAAATGTAGTCCTGGTTGCGTTAGAATCTCTCACAGCTCTCTGCATGTGATGACGTACGAACCCGGAGTTCCGTGGTTTAAGTCTCTCGGCCTGTTATGTAAAATATCATCAAACTGACCACTTGATCGTCTTAAATGTAGTCCTGGTTGTATTAGAATCTCTCCGTTGCCGCTTTGAATTTTAAAGTTAGTTTCACGCATTGCGATTCTGATTGCACTAAAATGAATCAGTCAAAAAGTGGTTGGATTCCATTATACTAACATTTACCATTCTTTAATAAGGAGTAAATCCTGTTGTACTGTGACGTCATTATTTTGTATGGGATATATGAAAGTATTCTACATCTACACGTCACGTAGGTATCAAATATTCAATTTTCATTAAATATTTTTGGATTCGTTAATAAAAATGTTGTCAAAATACTAATTCCAGTTCCAAGTTTTTATATCTTCATCAAAAATATTTTATTAAAACAATTACTAAGTAGCTTTATTGTCATTTAATCACATTACATTTTAAAACAAAAAGAAAAGCGGGTATTAAACCCTTGCATGCTTCCCGTTCATATGGAAAATTGCATTTTTCCACTTGCGCAAAAATGTTGTGTTATTCTCTGATTTAATAATGCATGCCCTTTTATCAAAAAAAAATTAAAGACATTTAAAGTCTTAAAAATTATAGGCATGCGATTCGCAGGATTTCAAAGGGCTCAAACGGTCACGTGATCTTGTAATAAAAAATTATTATTTTCCGCGTTTTCATACAGCATGCCGATGAAAAGAATTAATATTTGTTTCATAAAACACCTATAAACAAATTGGCATGCAGTCCTCGTTGGCCCAAGGAAAAGTTTTGTGCAAGTGGAAATGCAATAATTTTCCATATGACCGAAAAGCGTGCAAGGGTTTAGTACCCGTTTTTCTTGTTGTCATAGGGTCAATATGCTATCCTCCAAAAGGCATCCTGTATGAAATCGGAGACCATCACCTGCTCCCGGTCTAAATAGCAAAATTTAAATTTAAAAAATATTATGTATAATAATAATAAGCGATTGTCAATTGTGTTTTCATCTTTCAAGTACTGTATTAAATTTCATTATTTCTTAATTTAGTTCCCATAAACGGAGATCTCTGTCAACCGGACCCATTTTCCAGCAGGGTGTGCGATTTAAATCACATGATTTAAATCGTTGATTTAAATCACGATTAAAATCGTTGATTTAAATCGCGATTAAAATCACATGATATTTTAAATTAAAATCAATGATTTAAATCAAAATTTTCAAAATTTCTTCTCATTTTATAAAATAGCTTAATAAAATGTCAAAAATTTATTATAATTTATTTTTTGTTGCATTACCTATCACTGTTATATTCTTCATATTTAAATTATAATATATTTTTCAATTTTACAGTACCTAATATTTCTTTTACAAATATAATATTTGACAAGAACTTACTATGTTAAAAGAAAAGTTTAACACTATTTTACAATAATAATATTCCCTACCTATATTGTCGTTTCTAAAACGTCACATAAATAAATAATTAATAAGTAAACAATGCAAATAGAATAGAATAGTAGTTGAAAAATTCAGAAAAGTACAAGCATTTTGATATGCAACTCGAAAAATAATTTGATTTAAATTTAAAAAATCAGATTTTGATTTTAAAAAATCAGATTTTTTGATTTTTTTTCGAAAAAAATCTATTTTTTCACTCCTTGTTTTCCAGTCCAGTTGGTGTCCGCTCAAGAGAGATTTTACTACCTCCATAAAAATACAAAATGTGTAATAAGGAAGTGAATAGCATGGCACGTCCACGCCACGTAAGATTTTAGTAATCTCAGCTGGTATAAAAGTCCCTGTGTGGTGGTGGAAAGTTGGTATCCCTGCTCAACGGGGGCTTAAGTAACCTTGTGTCGCAGGTAAGGCGTCGCGGCGCCGGGCGTCGGCAGCGTAAGCCGCGGCTTAGTGCACAACTGCGGACGTTACGTACTCCAGACAGCGATATTTATAAAACTTTACAAAACTCAGCCCTCATCAAGGCGAGGGGACTACACTATGCTAATGTCCAAACCCAGACACATACACTTATCTGCTGCTAATATTGTCATTAATATTTATGTTTACCTCCCACTTCATTACTAGTAACGGAAGATAGAGTTTTTAATTTTGTACTTAATCAAATATAAATAATTTTTCACGTATATATTAAGGTGTTCGTCCACCCTAAAATTTTCCAGCGTTACAGAGGTGTACGTCTCCCACGTTTACTTTAGTTATAATTGAAATATATGATGCTTTTACATATGAGTGTATTAACAAGGGATGTCTTAATGCCTTTAGTTTTTTATTTTTTGTCTTTGGCTTAGGAATTTGAAGTAAAAAATATTTAAAAATGACGTTTTCTTGTTATTATTTGATACGATTTGATATGATTTTTTTCGGTCATTATAAATGGAAATGGCAAGCAGCCTGCACCTAACCTTCCTTTTTCGAATAATTTTTGTTTTACTTAATTTCTTTAAAAAATACAGAAGTTATTATGGGAATAATGAAGTCATGTTTACAGTATATTTCAACTTCAAAATGACATTGCATAGCTAGGATGCGGCAAAGTACGAGTTTCGGGCTGGGTTCGGACAGCCATAGTAGTGGAGAAGAGAATAAATTTAATAAAAAATTATATCGAGAGTATTTTAGGAATTCGAAAAATACATAGATAACGTCAAATAGGAACAAGCAAGAGGTATAAATAATATATCAATAGAATCATTAAAGTTTCTAGATTGCTTTTGAATTGAAAAGAGAGCAAAATTCATCAAATTGTAATGAATTTTATGCAAAATGAACTATTATTACAAACATAATTTTTAGAATAAGGCAATTAGGAATGTATATAATGTATATCCCCAAAAAGAGGCACTGGGGGGCGAAGCACAGAGGAAGTCAATTCTTATCATTTAAAACAATAAAATTTGCGCCCTCAATTTTTGCATGTTTTTTTCCTAATTTTACTGGGCTATTTGTTGGTGGCGGTGGCTGACATAAAAAATAAAAAATCTGATGTGGCTAGCACAGGACCTCTCATTTTAATAGTTTCATGTTCATGTAATTTGCAAACGATAATGTAAACCAAGATGCAAGCAAAAGATGTCAACTGTACTGTCACAGTCAAAATAATTCAAATTTTGTATAGAAACAAATTTCATATGATCATGGACAACAAGATACTGGAATTTCAAAAAAGTAGAATATTATTTGTACTTTATTTTATTGTTAAATACTACCAGATTCAGCAAATTGTACAAAAAATTAACTGTACCCATAGATAATTATATTTTCACACACAGACATCATCGTACAAATAGTAAATTCGTATTCCAGAGACCCTGAAAAGTGCTTATCCACCAAAAATTCAAACTCCAAAATTTTGACCCATTACAATTCTCTTATAGAATATGAGGCGAGAGGTAATAATGAATATATACGAAGGACGATTTTTGGTAACATTATATTTTTTCAAGTAATGTATGAAATGTAATTTGACGTGTTTGTGGTGTGTTCACAACACGTCTCGCTTGCGACGTCAGTCTGAAGTAAAAGTTTTAATCCACGTGGGTTGCAGCAGCAAGCAGCTTGAGACTTTTGTTGTTGTTTGGACGACAGCGGCGCATTGCATGAATATAGATGATTTTCATTATTTTAATGCAATATCGATATTTGCGCGTGCTGATTAATAAAGCACGTGAGGCTGAAGTTGGATGAGTTCCGCTCCTGTTTCCGTTTCCATTATGCGCCGAGCGCCACCGGAATTATTCGAACTTATAATTATTCTGTATTTATAATTAGCCGCTGCGTGAGTGCACATGAGTGTCGGTCGGACTTCTTTAATCCCAAACCACATCTCATTATTATTCACTAAACTTTACACGGCAAAAATAATCACATGTGTATTGCTACTCTCAAATCATTCTATTATTATAATGAAATATGCACGGGATGTTACTAGATGTATTGTAATTTTGTAATGCACATTTCAAACATGGCCATCACGTTTTGATAATTTTATAAATATTCCTTGTGGTGTATCTACTCTTCATAAATTACCAGCAATATGTTGACGGCTTGTACAAATTTCGATGTTTTGATTGTTATTTTACAATATTTTTTGAAATTTCGCAAAATGAAGGATAAGTTTTTCAAGTGAACATGATTGTTAATGCCACTTGTCGACCATAAATCTTTTATTAATAAATAAAGATTTATTTGTTACTGAACGCTACCTACGTGATTTATTAAATAGTTCATTTCTTGTGAAAAAGTGACACAAAACATCAACTTTATCCTTAAGCAGCCCGTTTACGTTTCTTCCGAATTCCTAGAATACTTAGAATATTACCAACCCGAAACTCATACTTTGTCGCCTCCTAGCTATACAATGTCATTTTGAAGTTGAAAAATACTGAAAAGTGTTTTCGCTGAGCGTAAACTACTGTCAGTTTATTATTGATTTCAAGATCATACTCTTTTAAACATTTAACACGTTAGCTACCACACATATAATTATGCTATAATTTGTGCAAGACCACGTGGTCCGCCATAGACCCACGACTTTTCATTACCACTGGGCCGCGTGGATTGCCTTTAGCCCACGTTTTTATACATTTTGTATGGGACATAAAATTCTTTGGGCTGCTAGGAATGCACTAAAAAGAACACAGTCGGTCTGCACAGAACACAAACTTCATTTAAAAAAAAACAGCACCTTTTTATCTTTACTAATAATATTTTTTTCAAATATATTACGGTTTATTATTGAACCTGCAAATATGAGGATTATTTCTTGTAACTATCATGTTTTGTGTTAATTTCCATCATTATCATAGAAATGATATTGTTGTCAATGAATACCAGAAGATTAAATTTTCTTTTCCTGTTTGATGGACCAGCCTCTTCGTCCATATTTTATAATGTAAGACTTGTAAAAATAAAACTTATTATTTCAGGCCCACGTGGGCTACAACTGACCGACGATGTGTATAACACGGGCGGGCTACGAGTAATTACATGAAAATTACGTTATGGTCTGAGAAGTTCAAAATACGTTGGTCATTGGCGGACCACGTGGTAGCTAACGTGTTAATAGATAAAGAATTGATCTATCATGATATAGTAAAGTAAAGTTGGCATAAAATGGAAATTTTTATGAATTTTTCGGCATTTTTATAATAACGTACAATTTTGTTATTGAAATTTTAAAAATGCACATCTGTTAATTCATCTTTTAAGTATATTGTTCTTGTAAGAATGAAATTTTACCATTCTTGTACTGGCCACAAAACAGTCACTACGTTAGTATACATTTTATGCTGGATTTTAGGAGGTAGACGGGCCTCTTAACACCAAAATCTTATCAGATCTAAAGGTATCAAAATGTTATATACAAATTCCATCCATCCATCCACACGCATACACAAACATCATCGTAAGATTATAAAAATTATATTTTAGGAACCTTAAAACGTGCGTATCCATTGAAAACTCACTTTTTTCGCTTGATTCTAATATAGATTTGAGTGGCGAGAGGTAAAATATGTGTCATTTGATATACTCGTGCGATATAAGTGAACTTGAAAGCAACATAAAATATCCGGTACCGTAATATAATTCTCATTGATAAAGAAAATATAATTTGCCTTAATTAAATCGCATGATCCACAAAAACGTCAAAAGGACATTGTAGAGTCAGAGTCCATCTCTTGTAATATTTTATTATTAACCACATGTAACAAAGGCACTGTGAACGTATGATTATGACGATCCGGCGACGAAATGCTCAACTGAAAGATCAAAAACCAGAACGGGGGAATAGCTGAACAGAAATAAATCCGGGAAATTTAATTAATGCCCGTTTTGAGAAGCAGAGGAATGCTTTGTGATCGCGCAAAGGATTGCGGAGTTGGACGTCGAAGTGGACAAGGATCGTCCGACATGATGTGCGTGTGTGTGTGTGTGTGTGTGTGTGTGTGTGATCCGTTTGTCTAAGCAATCGCTAGTTCAATTATGTAGAAAGACGAGCTGGCTTCGCATACCACTGTTTTATCAGAGGGTAGATGTACCTACAAGCCAAGCTTCACATGCCTACATTCAAAAAAATATTATACTACTTAAAGTTAAGTCCTTTTGCTCTCAGTCTCACACAAAATTTAATACCAATACCTAATTATTTGAAATTGCAATTTGATAAATGGTTATTCTACACGATTTTCCAAGTCCCGGGACGGAGTTATAAGTTTTGAATGAGTGAAGAAAAAATTTTAAATTTGGGAATCACTAAAGCGTTTGGGTTATTGCGAGATCAAAGAAATGTTCAAATAGGTACATTTGTTATAAAAATCGTAATAAACGTGCAAAAAATATTCTAATTAATTAGAATTAAATTCTTGTAAATTATCGGATTTGGATTATGGGGATGTGTTTCTTTTTTCGTTGCCTTTAAAATAAGGTGAAACTCGACAGGGGTTGCTATTTAAACATGTTGTAAATAAAACTCCACGTTACATGGAAGATCTAAGAATGTACTTTTATGGCTCTCCGCTGATCCCCAAATTTTCAATTTTTTTTCTTTACTCGTTCAAAACTTCAAAATATTACAGACAAAAATCTGCTGTGGCCACTACAGTACTTCCCCGACCATAAATTTAACGTAGGCAGTGTCAAAGTGACAAGCGTCTATGTCAAAGTGACAGTTGTCATTGAGTGACGTTTAAAATTCAAAGTTATACACAAAATGCGAGCAATATGTAAATTAATAAATACTATTTTTATTTATAAGGACTACTTTAAAAAAAATAATTATAGAAGATGGTACCTACCCGAGTACCTACCAGTACCAGCTTATAAAGTAGTGATATTAAGCATTTTGTTTGAAGATTTATATTTATGTTTAAGTTTAAGAGAGTTCAAATTCATCTAACTAAATACGAGCATTCACAGTGCTTGAAAGTGGAAAGTGTGAATGTTCGTATTAAGTTAGATGAACGTAAACGGCATGGTGACTTACAATCAAATTCAAGAAAATACATATATTTTTAATTTTCGGCTAATATTTCAAATTTCTATTGTAAAAAGAATTCAAAAACAGAGCGGTGGTGTCATTGCGATCTTTTACTCGTGCATTCATGCATGTCCAGGAAATTTGTATCGTGCATTCCAACAACGTAATTAGCTCGAGTGGTACACGGCGTTGTTGGAATGCACTCAAAAAATTTTCCGGAAAGAATTAGTGCAAAAAATGTCCATAAGTCGACTATTTACTAAGCTTTAATTCAATAAGTTCTATTGGTAAGAACCCAAAAACAAGAAGTTTCATTGATTAAAAATCCAATGAATACTAATAGTATTAAAAAAACTCATTAATTTGCTTGAAACAAAGATAAGAATTCTCCATAAAAATCAGTTTACTTTGTTCAGTTCAGTATTATATAAAGTGAACTGATTGATAGCTTGATTTTTGTATTCAAATGCCGCAGCAGAAGTTGGCAGTCACGTTCTAGTTCTTGTTCGGGTTAAAGTATTTGGTGTTTCCGCACGTGTTGCGTTTAGCAGAGGAGGACAAGTACGACACCCCAGCGGCGATGGCTCATTGTCGGCACTTCGCATGCAAACCGGACCAAGAGGGAAATCATTGCCAGGCACAAACTCATCATATTCCACAGAAACCGTAACCAGAACGCAATCGAGAATGGTACAACATCAGAAAACACAATCCTAGAATGTTTATTCACAGGACAATGCAACACCAGAAGACGCAAATACCTGCATCGAAAGATTAAATTTTAGATTTGACATAAATGCAAATAGAAGAAGATGAAAATTTGAAAAACTTGGTCAAAACCGAGTATGTGGAACTCAAGAAAGGTTCTGGGTTGTTCATTTAGTTCAGTTCCCCCTTGCGTTGAAAAGACAAACTAGTTTTCTAGATTTGCATCTTCCTATGTTTGCATTTATAGTGAATCTAAAATTATATCAATATTTTAAAATTCTAGAATATTCGTACAATGCATGGCACAATAAGATTCAAGATTCACTAGAAAATGTATCTGTATAGTAAAATGCAAACCTAGAAAACTAGTTTGTCTCTTCAAAACAGAGAAATACCGAAATTATCTTTAACCACGGTTAAAGGATAATTAACTTTGCCAATATTATCATTTCTAGTGGTCAGAATGTGTAATGGATCTAGATATCTCTGGCTGTATCAAGAATACTATATTGACACTGATTTAAATGTAAAATACACTTTAATACTACAAATAGTAACCAAAATTGAAATTATATATACCTAAGTAGAAATGTTCCATAATTGACCTTTAGATCGAAAATGACAAAACGTGTTTGAAAATCCTCCTTTTTCTACGAGGAAAATCGTCGTTATAAATGAATTATTTCACAATATATGAACACAGTCTCGTAGTGCATCTATTCATCTGCATTATTCAGTTTATAAAACATGTCGATTTTTAATCATTTCTTCTAAAATTAAAATAACCTATACCTATCTACATTGACAGTTTTTCCGAAACACTTTTCATTAGTCCACAGCAATATTTACCTGTTACTTTTTAATGTACTAATATGCTTGCATGTTCTTTATATTTTACAAATAATTCTATACCACTATATAACGCAAAAATTATTGTATTCCAAAAATACTATTCAGTGATAGCAAGTGACAGAATGAATATCTGCATCGGCAGTGACCAGCAGATACACCTAGGAACACCTATGAACTAATTACGTCTTCTGACCGTGGTTGGCAATGAAAAACGTTGCCAGTTGGTAAACCTAATCATTTTTAACCGTGGCTTTAACTGAACTAAATGAATTAACTCAGAACCATTTTTGAATCCCACATAACCAGTTTTGACTATAAATTTTCTAAATTTGCATCTTCCTGTGTTTGCATTTATGCCAAATCTAAAAGTCTTAATTTGTATTTTCCTGTGAATAAATCTTTTAATGTAGGTATACTATACTAACTTATATTATGGCCGTTTTACACTAGGTACGCTAAATATTGAACAAGGAATTGCGCAACAAATTGAACAATATCTTGAGCAATAAATTTTGTTTTTAATGAACTCTGTTTTATACTAAGACAATTTTATATACCTACCTACAATATTTAGTTTGTGGTTCTGCGCAGTTCGCATATAATAATAATTTTTAATATTTTTTCAGACAATTTACGAAGCAATGCAATATTTCACACAATTTGCTATATGATACAACACAATTTAGATTGTTTCAAAAATTGAACAATAACTTGTTCAAGATTTAGTGTAATGTAAAACGGGCTTTACGTATAAATGTTCTAGATTTTTGTGTAATCATTTTAATGTATGAATCTTCTCGATGTTGAGTGTCCAGCCAACGCAATCTGTACAACAACTGTGTGCATTGAATGGAACAGCTTGAGCTCATGTCCTCTATAGTATAAGTAGGATAGTTAAAAGAACGGAGAGATTAGAATGGGTCACGCGGGGCCGATTCGCCGGCCTAAAGTTTCACTTCTCTCTGTCCACGTCATCGCGCCCTGCGCCATTCCAAAGATTTATACCGAAACAAAAAAGACTTATGAAGACAATTTTAAGAAATGGGCAAAAAGGGCGAACAAACACCTGACGCACGGTCATGGCTGGACTCAGAACAAAATCTGATTCGGACATCTCAAGATATATACTGGTCCACATTCAGGAAATATTGAAGGGTACTCGTACAGGCATTTTTAGAAAATAAACATTAAAGAAAATTAGGAAATTTCATATAAAATAAAATATAATTTTGATCCTTTCTTTCTTTCCAAAATATCTATTCTAGAAAAAAATTACAATCGAAAAACAATTTACAGTCGAAAAAAATTGAAAACCAAAAATAGTTATACCTATTTATACAATAGTCTTTTACTTGTTATAATAGAAAAATAATTCACTCATTTTTATTTCGTCGATAAAATATCACTTTATCGTGGTGTATAAAATTCTATTTTTATCTATAGCTGATTATGTTAAAGAAAAAATCTAATGTGGCCAGCATACTCTACTCTTTTTACTACTGTACAAATCAAGATACAAATATTTTTGTATATTACACCACTGGATTCCTCGTATCAAACTACATAAATACATATTTTCTTTAAAAAATTATGTCGGATACAATTATTTTAAATGCACTTTGAAAAAAATTTAAATTCTCGAAAATTTTCGATTCGCTCAAAATTTGGTGTATACACTATTTTGGACCCGAATAATAATAATAATAATTTTTACAGGTAAAAGACGGGAGTAGCTATGACCGTAATTTTTTCACCATTGGATTCATCGCGTAGAATTAGGTACATATTTTATGAATCCAAATTTTCGCGAAAAAAAATCCAAAGAGTATAATTTTTATGATGGGTTTTCGGAAATGGCCAAAAACGAAAATACACCATCCCTTGATGAGATTTTGGCCAAAATCTTTTTCTCTCAGAATTGGCTGAAAATTTGGTTATATACTAATTCGACCCTGAGAATTTCAAATCTTTTTTGAATAACTAAAATTTATTATTTCCCAATTTGAACCATAGTGAAGTGAAATAATATTAACTAAAATAAATTAATTTCGCAATTACAGATATGCAATATTTTAACGAGTACTGGCCTTGCAGGCATTTGTCCGAAGTGCCATATGGCCAGTCCGCCCCTGCACGATATTCGACACGCATTGTTCCGAGAACGAATCATAGTAATCTTATAATTACTGTTATTCCGCCCCCGGTAAATTGCTACATCGAAAATAGACGTTTTTTTCTGACACGGAAATGATACCCTCTCAGCCCCACAAAAACCTGCCACTTATGTCTTTTAAACTTTATGTTTTATTCACAGTTTTATTACATGCACCACGAATGAATTTCAATAGTCTTTTATTTATCAATTGAAATAACAGTTCAAAATTATAATACATAGAAATTTTCTGCAAAAGTTTTACAAAACAAAATATTGCACCATCTAGCAAACATAAAAATTAATTTGATTAAAAAGAACATGACAAATTTGTAGCTTTATCTTTAAAATTAGATTTTTCTAAAATTAGTTAAGTACAGGCTAACTCTTAATAGGTCTTTAGCTGAAGGTTGTGTTTAGCCTTATTTAAGCATATACTGTCTGTTTACATTATTATCGTAGGGTAAGCTATCTTTTATTAACGCATAACATAATAATCTGTTGCAAGGTTGACGTACACAAATTTCGTGGAAAATAGCTATTTATGTAACAAGAAAAGAAACAAAGGTTGTTACCTTACGCATTCGAAATTTGCAGCACGAGGCGCAGCCTAGTTCTGTAAACAGTGTAAACACGTACACAGTAAAAAATCCAAAGGTGGTTATGGTTAAAAATGTTGTGATTAAAACGTCCCGTGTTAAATCAACCACTGTACGTGTTGTATTTAACCAAATGCTGCGTTAAAATTTAACACTGAAGTTATCAGTGTTACTAATACCTAGTGACTGGTTAAATTTTACACCAAAACATTAATTTAACCAATTTAAAAGCTAAATTTCTTTTTCTTGGTGTTAATTTTTATACAGGGGTAGAGGGGGTAAATAGAACATTTAATAGAACGTTTAAGCTTATTCTTTGTTGGTAAAGTCTTAGTATGTTTGAAACTAACTTAGAACATAGAGCATACTCGCCAATAAAAAATTAAGATAATGAGTGATTCAAGAATAATTAGGAATGCATAGAACTAAAATACATTAATTGCACATTGAAAATGGGCATATGAAGGAATAGTCAATGCTGCGTGTAGATGTTTGGTAAATATTTATTCTTATATTTTGTATTTATACTACTATTTAATAATTTTGATTCTAGCCAAAAAAATACCGATTTTGGAACACAGAAATACGGACGGGTACAAATAAAAAAACTTGTAAAAATGAAATAAGTCATCGTTAAAGGATGATTATCCATTAGTCACTTGTATACGTACAACTTTCAGTCTTTCAGGTAATTAAACTTCACAAAAAGAATTTTATTGTATTTTATGGTATATGTATATAATTATAATAATTGTAGATTTTTAATTCTCTTCATCAACTTCAGAATGACGATATATATGTAATTTAAAAAATAATATTTGTAATGTTTATGTACAAATAAAGTTTGATAATTTTTTTTTAACCAGGATGCATATTTTGTAATCACTCATATAACAGCACCATAATAATAGTGTTACATATTTAACCACTCATAATATTAAAAGTACACTTCTTCGTGTTAAATACTTAACCATAAATTGGTTAAAAATACACGAATGCGTGTTCAACCAAATCTTAACACTAGATTTGTTTAAAAATTTAACCACTCCTCTGAAAACGTAACACCCACAATTTGGTTAATATTTAACGAAACAGCGTGAGTAATGTAACCAAAATGAATTTTGGTTAAATTAACACTACTCGGTGTGGATAAATTGGAACCACTATCAGTGTTATTTCAGTTTTAAATTTAACACCAGATTTTTTACTGTGTAAGTAAAGTAGCTACTGAGTTTCTTACGTGTTGCATACAATATTTTATCTACTTTCGTTCGAATAAATGCAATTTTTTAAATCATGAAATTTTAACATTTAATGCGACAAAACAAAAACATCCAAATTAGGTTATCAACAAACGACACTTTTATTCGAGTTTTGTTTAATTTAAATTGCATAAAATATGCGACAGCAAGTCAAAACTATTTTATATTGAAGTTCGAAGTTATGATACCTACGCCCATAAACCAAACTGTCTAAAATCGTCTGTTCAGACAATGATTCTTTGAAGATTCTTTCAAGATTCTGAATCTTAAATTAATTCACAGTTTTGAAGCTGTCAATAAATTATAAATTCTTCTTTTCAAAGACTCATCGAAGATTCGATTTAGCGGCACCGCAATTTGACAGGTAATTCTCACTTATATCACATGTGCATTAATTCTTTCCGGAAAATTGTTTGGAGTACTTTCCAACAACGTCTTCATTTGTTCGAGTGGTACACGAGAGCTAATTACGTTGTTGGAATACATGATAATAAATTTCCTGGACATGAAGAAAATCGCAATGACACCGGAGCTCTATTTTTGAATTCTTTTTACAATCGAAACATTTACTAAATGTGTATTTAACATTAATAAATCTGTATTATTTACCTTATTAATTGCTTATTTATACTCATAATAACAATTTATCCAATTTTTAATTTAATGTCAAAGTGACAGATGACAGTAAAGTTTCCGCTTATTAATTTCAGTTTTTCAAATAAGTTACTCAAGCTACTAGTAAAAAAATGCCGCGAAATTTGTATATAACCATGGTTACTATTATTGAAATCAATTCTTCCATTGGCTGTTATTTGTGTTATGCGATTTTCAGGGGTAATACCATAAGAGATGATAATTTTTTGAGAATTGTTTTGTCGTTTCCACGGCAACTTATTTCTAACAATTTCACGACACAAAACATCATCCATCAATTTCCCGAAACGAAGTTGAGGGGAATTGTCAGATGATGTTTTGTGGAGTGAAATTGCAATAAGTTGCCGTGGAATAGACAAAAATTCTCTCAAAAAATTATTATCTCGAATGGTATTTAGGAAGAATATTTTTCTTCTTAAAAAAACTACCAAAACGACTCATTTTGCTTAACATTTTTGACGTTTCATGTGACAAATTTATTTATTTTTTGTAACTAACGTAACAAAATAAAACCTAATCTACAAAATTATGTTGTCAGATACATCATTTTACATTTTCAATTCTATTGGTTGCATTACGTCATTTGACGTCATCATTACGCAATATGATTGGTTAAACCATCTGTCAAAAAATATTCACCAGAATTACTTATTTTCTCAAAATTTGAAGCATGAAAGAATTTTCAATAAAGAATCCTTGTGTGAAAAGAGCCTTATATAAATAAATTTAGGATTGTTTTTTTTACAATTTATGAAATTTCGGACTTATTTTAGGAAAGAAAATTTAGCCCAAAATTGCCGTATCTTACAATAATCCACCTAGTATTTTGATCAGATCTGAGTGAATTGACTTGAAGTGACAATACTTACAGATAAGAATTCACTGTTGGTTGGTTGATGGTAATTTAAATGAGTCTGATGGTAGCGTTATGGACATCACGTACAACGGTTTGCATAGTTAAGCGAGCGTAGCAGAGATGGCGGAGTTAACAATGTGTCCGAACAGACGCTGTCCGAGGGAGCACTGAATTTAATTACTGCCCCTCTGACCCGACACGAGCCAATTACCTGCTCTCTGACCTTCATTCGTCGACACAGAACAGATGAACTTACATTTTTGTCCGACTTTATAATCAATTCACACAAAAAGATAACATGTACCTATTAATTTTCCCCAGATCACACAAGGATTCTTTCACGCTTCTGAATAGTGATTTCTCGAACCAAAAAACGAGAAACGTCACTAAATTGACAACTGTCACTTTGACAATGACAGTTGTCACTTTGAAATCGCAAGTTTATGGTTGGTGAAGTACTGTAGAGACCATAGAAAATTTTTACCTCTCGACACTCAGTACTGTAACAGAGGTAGGTATTGTAATCATAATCATGCTAAAATTTCGATAGTGAATTTTCAGCACGTTTTGAGGTCCCTAGAACACTATTTTGATAGTTTGATGTTGGAGTATATAAGTAAATAAGGTATACTTCATATCTCTTATATTAGTTAAATAGTAGAATATGGAGAGAGGTCATATGTTGGCCACATCAGATTTTTATATAATAATATATAGATGAAACGATGAATTTCTATCAACTAAATAAATTATTTATTTATTATGAGTTCTGAAATTTCATTATGTTTTTTATCAACAGTTTTTTACAATTAATTTATTTTACCTTGCAAAATTATATTACTTATTTATTTAAAATAGAAAATCGTATCGTAGTTTATTATACTGTTATTACGAAATAGGTCATAACAAATGCACGCACTAATACACATACATACAGACATCTCAAAAATACTAGATTTATATTTTAAATATCAAGAAACGTACTTTGACCCATTACAGTACCTCCCTTTAATGTTGCAAGACGGGAGGTGATTTTAAAATAACTCATAAGTCATAATTTACATTTATTTATAAAAATTATAATATCTAAATTCATCCAAAAATAATTACGTTAAAATTTTGTTTGAGGGTCACTGGTATTTCACAAAATCTCGTTGCGAACAGTTCAATTCTATTCGTTGCAGAAAAAATCAAGTAAATCGACAATAGAGGTAGTGTGCTTTTCGTGAGATTATATGAATGTCTAGTGAAATGTATGCTTCATAATACATAAAATATATCAACATTTGCGTAAATTACATATGTGAAAATAGTTTTAGTGACATAATATAGTGTGTGATTGAACTTAATGTGTGAAAAAATACGAACTTCCCATGATGGGACACACAAGGAGCCAAGCATGGACCATATGGAGAAGATAGGTTAGCATTTTATTTAAGTACATAGATAGTTATTATTATATATTAAAGTAGAGAGAAAACCGCAGTTTTGCTGCATCAATGACAAAGTAAAGTGATGCTATGAATTCAGTTTAGATATTGAAACAGCTGATAAAGATGTCATAAAAAATTTATGTTCATTTTTAATATAACTCAATCGTAGCAAATTATACCAAAAAAAATCTTTAACTCCTAAGAAGTCTTGATTTTCTTTTATTAATTTTTTTCCTCTTGTTGCAGGTCCTGCGAACCTTGAGTAAACAGGTAGCCTCGGATTAAAGGTCAGTGCCTCTTTTGTATTAAATTTACTAATTTTGTGTTGAACGTATTTTCAGCCCCAAATTTTATTCCCATTGATCTAAATTAACTGGACTTATAATATATTTGTATAAGTACCTATATTTGTATAGTAGTATAAAGAATAGGGTATGGCGGGATATCTTGTACTGGCCACATCAGATTTTATTTTTATGAATGAAATTTAAATGTTAAAAATTGAAGTTGAGAAAAAATTAAAAGAATATCTGAAAATAAATATAATATGCAGTAGAAATAAAAGAAAAGCAAAATTCATCAAATTGCAATGAATTTTATGCAAACTGAACTATTATTACAGACATAATTTGTAGAATAAGGCAATTAGGAATTTATATATTTTCATTGTGAAACAAAATTTTCATTGTAGGTTACATCGTTTATCCAAAATTTATGCAGAAAGCATATGCAACATGAGCCATGTAAAAGTTTTAAAGTATTGGTCACGTGGCACTAGTAGTTACAGAAAAAAAAATTTAAATCAAATTATGACGTATAATATGATTTTGACTATTATCGGGTTAAAAAAAGCATTACCATAACAGACTTCGTGTTTTTTCATTTTTAAGCGCACCCTTAAGTGATTGTCATTTGTTTTTCCATTTCATGTAGACAATTAAAAGTTTTAGTTTCTGATTATTTATATGAAAATGTTGAAAAAAAAATTATCCGCTTATAATCACGATTTTGTTGTGGTAACCGCACACACGTCGACTATACAGTATGTGAGACAGCCACACCCAAATTGAGGGTCATTTCCACACAAGGCTAATATTCTCCTTGAGTAACTTCTCTTTTTGGAATAAAGTTAGCCGGGGTGAAATATTTTCGCTAATCTGGCGGTGCTGGTGGCTGAAGGCAACAACCGGAACAGAACTGGGAAGAGCGTTTCACTGTAATCCCGCAACAAATACCTCGCACTGTGTGCAAACCACCCCCACCCCCAGCTGAACTTCCGCCTCGACAACCAATTGAAACTGGATCGGTTTGAAATTTTATTGTAATATCGGCGGCTGAGGCTGAGCTGAGGCTGTGCCGAGGCCAGGCGATGTCGCCGGATTCCTCCGGTAATCGCGGGGCTCCGGGCGCTCCGGGGCTACGCCCCCCACCGCCAGATAAACTTTAATTGCTGCGGGAGAAGCAACTATCTTACAAGAGCGGGAGCAAAATTACGCATTTTCTTACAACAAATGGACCACATTATAATTTAATTGATTCTATAAATACGCAGATGGTAATATTCTCGATCTATTTTTACCACAATGTTTTTTAGCTATAAGTTTTGAAACGAATGAAGAAAAAATATAGAAAATTTGGGGATCACTAAAGAGTCATAAAAACTACTTTCTTAGATAGTTTAGAACTTCCATGCAACGTGGAGTTTTTAGGGGATGACCACCCCAACCCCTGTAGAATTTCACCTTATTTTAAAGGTAATGAAAAAAACATCCCCATAAACCAAAATCCGATATCTTAATTCAAGAATTTAATTTTGATTAATTTTAATGTTTTTTGCACGCTTTATAACAATTATTGTTCAAAATGTCGACCTTTAAAAATAGAATTCGAAAAAAGGGTAAATATTAACAATTATTTTTTATATTGACTTATGGTACCTACTATATGGGCAGTAGTGTTAAAAATAAAATGAAAACGATGTTTGTTTGTTTTTATTTAATTTTTAGGTATGAACGTAAAAGTTTCAAAAAGAAAAGTTGAGAAAAAAATTTAACATTTTAATTATTATTTTATATCATAAAGTGTGTGATGCTATATAAAAGAAAAACTGTTATGCCCAGTCCATACATGGATTCTTTGAGAATTTTTTCATGTGTCTGAATTCAGGAAAAAAAGTTTGAAGCTGTCAATGAATTAGAAATTATTTTTTCACGGCGAAGATTCAACATACTGACACTGCTATTTGATAGGCAATTTTCTTTAGGATCATTTTTTCAAAATTAAGAGACTTGAAAGAATCTCCAAAGAATCCTTGTGTAAACGGGGCTCTAAAACTATCATAAATGCGATTGTCACTTGTTTCTTTTCAAATCTTTTCATGTATAAAATTAAAAATTTCAAAAAAGAAGTTGAAATAATATACAAATTTTTAAAATCATATCAACAGTATGGTACCAAATAAGTACTTACTAAGTTAGGTACTACTGTTAAAAATATAAAAGCGATTGTCAATTGTTTTTCTAATGAAGCTTTTTAATATATGAAATTAAAATTTCAAAATTAATATCAATTTGTACTTCCTTGTACGGAGTAAAAAGGAAGAATTGTAGTCGTGAAAAATTTTGGTTATCAGATTTTGACGAAAATATCCGTTTTGACTTTTCCTGAATCCATTATTATTAGTTTCGTAGTAACGTCTGTACGTACGGATGGATGTACGGGCGTTTGGACGTACGGAATAATTATATAATTCAAATACGGTTAGACGTAGAAACTTGAAATGCCAAAGGGGCACTTTTGATATTTTTCGCATTAATCAAAAACAGTAGGTATGTCGTAAGTTGAAATTTTGTGTTATTTGAGACTCATGATGCATCTAGTTGATCGCCTCATATTTTTGGTTGCGATCGTCCGTGCCAAAAGAGCACTTTACTCTAGGTATATTTAAGAAAAGTATGAACAGTTTAATAGGCGTACAAGGAAGTCATGTGGTGGCCACATCAGATTTTTTTAATCACATCGAATCGAGTGTGGCATATGTACTTGTT
Organism: Agonum fuliginosum; assembly: GCA_947534325.1. Lineage (NCBI taxonomy): Eukaryota > Metazoa > Arthropoda > Insecta > Coleoptera > Carabidae > Agonum > Agonum fuliginosum. The sequence goes on from OX384029.1 coordinate 43,140,349, forward strand.
TCAAAGATGACACAGGCGTAACCTTAAAATGCATTTGTCAGCCAGTCTGAAACAAGAATTGTTCGGGTCGCAGCAGCATTTCGACTGTAAAGTTTGGTAGTCGCTGTTTTAATCGACGTCTTTAATCCACGCGGCTCGGTTAGCGCCCGGAGCAGCGCGTCTCGGTCTCCACTGCACTCGTATTTACGACCATACAATGCCCGGAGGGGTAATCTGCTCTCCTCCAACTTCACTACTTCCCCTAACACCCCTCAGTCCCCAACCCTCGCCCCCCACTCCTCGCCCTGAGAACTTGTTACTCTCCGCGCCGGCAAGGAAAGATGCACCCACGCATGATTGGTCGATGTGGAGGTGGGGAGGTCATTAATGTAGAGGAAGATTAGCGTGTGAGCGGGACATCAGGACATGTGATTGTGACGGACAAAAGTACCGCATTAATTATACAAGTTCTGTGTTGACATAAATAAGACGCACGGATTTCTAGCACGAATGTGCTGTACACTCCGAGATGTAAATATTAGTGGAGAAAAAATTTAGAAATCTTTTACCATCAACCTTTCAATAGGCTCTTCCACCATAACAGCAAATAAGATATCCAGTCAATTATATATTCAAAGGAGACCTCAACAAATTATAGTGATGAAATTCGCATGACACAAATGTCAGCCAATGGAAGAATTGACCTATCTTGTCAGAAGGAGTGAGTGCGATAGATACAAAGTAACATTGTGTTGAGTGAGGCAGCAAGCAAGCAAGTTTGTGGCAAAGGAAGTGACGTCAATAGACCAATCCTGGTGATGCGCGCGTATTTTGTCAAAATTTAATTTCAGTTTTTTAACGATTTTATTAATTTGTTTCATGCCTGTTGTGTACTAAATTGTTCAAATTGCGCAATGTCATTAAATTGAAATAAACTTTTCTCCTACATTTAATAGATATTATTATACACCAAGTGAAATACATGAATGTTTATTCAAGAGAAGAAAGTTTACTGTCGGTTTACTGTCATATATCAGTTTGACATTTAATTAAAAATTGGTTAAATTGTCATTTTGAGTATAACTAAGCAATTAAAAAGGTAAATAATACATACTTATTTATTAATTGTAAATACAAAATGAGTAAATATTTCAAGTTTCTATTGCAAAAAGAATTCAAAACAGAGTGTCATTAGGATTTTCTTACCGAATATGCACTCGTTCATTAATTCATGTCCAAGAAATTTTTTGAGTGCATTCCAATTCCATAACAACGTAATCAGCTCTCGTGTAGCATTCGAGCTAATTAAGATTGGAAAGCACTCAAAAAAGTTCCGGAAAGAATTTATACACATATGATATTATAAGTGAAAATCGTATTTGTTCCTGAAAATATTGTTAGTGTCTATATTTCCGGAAATATTTCTGTAGACATGTATAAACGTTATTTTTTTAAAGTAAGTAATAATGCAATTTTCTTACCGAAAACCCTTCGGCATGGATTAATATCTAAAAAATGTATTGTCGTACAATTTCACGAGTCTATTCGAAAAAAATTCGGATTTAATCGGAGCACTTGGGATATTACACAAGTGAAATTTTTTTTTATAAAAATTACTTTCTAGTTTCTTAAATAATTGAGATTTTACATAGCCATACATCTACAACAAAAAGTACAGCTTTACTAATAATAATTAAGACTTAAAAATTGGGAAAGAATAAAACGCTGAAATACGTTGATCTGCGAAAAAATGCACAACACAGATGCACGTAGAAAAGAATAATATCAATCCAAACCGTGTATGTGGAACTCAAGAAGGGTATAAGATTTCTTTATTTAGTTCAGTTCAATTCAATTCAATCTTATTCAAAAACGTATGTAGTATCTATTACACTTAGATTCTTTGTAAAAGGAATAAATTAAAATTAGAAATGGAAAAATTATTATAAAATTAACTGTCAAACAACAACTAATAAAATATAAATAAATTAGTATAATGATTAGCTTACATAAATTATTATAACATTCGTCTTTATTCTGTTGCGAATGGTTAGTATGGGTATAAAAACTATTTTAATTTTTTTTTAAGATAATCATTTAACATTAAGATTATCTCCAAATTACAGAATAATTATAGATGTTAATACAGTGGAATCCAGCCACTCGGTCCAGTGGTAGTATTATCGGTTGCTGGGATCGAACTGGAGACCGCTAGCATGCAAGACGGTAAAAGAAACATGAATTTTATTTCTATCTATCAGATAAATTTCAGAATCATGATCCAAAAATAAAATAAACATTAATTCATTTGAAATAATTCCTGCAAAAATTAATTTTACAATTCAGTATGAAATCTCGTCATGAGTGTGTACACCATACGTTGTCACAGTCACGCAAGGCGACAATCCCCATCAGGGGCGGCCGTGGACGACGGTGGAGACATCTCGTGTGAACCAGCACACCCTTGTGGAGCCCTCAGCTCAGCACAAACTACACCAATATGTAAATATATCGTCTTGTAAAATCATCAAATAATCATCAGCGAAGAAATATACGTCTCTATCGAGACTCTTTGTTTTAAGACAGGGGCGGCGTGTTTCTTAAACGGACACATGAAAAAAACATGAGCTGCGACAATCGGAAATTATTCAGAGGAACATGACAAAGTAAAAATATAAATACTGTAGGTACTCTTCACTAACATTCATAGGTAAGTTCCAGAAATATACTAATAATTATTATAATTATGACACGTAGTTGAGTGCTATATCTGGTTCTGATATCGCACAAAAATCTTCTATGTGGTGTACTCTTCACCACGGTTATAGTATATTAAGTATCAAGAATGGTAAGGACAGTTTACCGATGAAAGACAATGTTTAGACAAATTGGAGCCTTCGCTTAGCCGAGTCTCCAATTTTGTTTGACATCGGTAATTTCTTAACGTTCGTGATGCTTATATCATTTTTTGCACTATTGGTCTTTTATCCATACGCAAATATTAATTTCTTCGTGTTAATTATCAAATTTACTTACCGTTCTAGAACAGTATTAAATTACTTACCGTTCTGTTAATTTACTTACCGTTCAGTTTGGATTTAAGTTCACTGAACGGTAAGTAAACTACTTACCTTTATTAGTCTAGCAACCCGTAAGATCAGCATACTGTCTTGGAAACAGGCATGGTAAGTTGTTAAAAAATAAGTTAGGTTTGTCAACATGATCTTTTCTAGCAGTCAGAATGTGTAATGATCTAAGTGTCTCTGGCTGTATCAGGGATGCTATAGGTATTAACAATGATTTAAAAGTAAAAATACAAATTAATACTATAAATAGTAACTAAAATTGTAATTTAGATACATCTAAGCGGCTATGTTCCATCATTCATCTTTATATCGAAAATATTATGATAAAACGTGATTGAAATCCATTTTCTACGAGAGTGATCGTCGTTATAAATAAATAATTTCACAATATATGAACACAGTCTCGTAGTGCTATTCTATTCTATTATTCAGTTTATAAAACATGTCGATTTTTACTAATTTCTTCTAAAATGAAAATAACCTATTTCTACATTGACAGTTTTTCTGAAACACTTTTCATAACTTCACAGCAATATTTACCTTACCTTACTTTATAATGTAATAATAAGCTTACGTGTTCTTTATATTTTACACTATAAACGCACAAATTATTAAATTCTGTGACAGCTAATGAAAGAATAAATTCGTATCAGGTGTGATCAGCAGAGACACCTAGGAACACCTATGAACTAATTACAACTTCTAACCGGGGTAGGCAACGAAAAACGTGGCTAGTCGGTAAACCGTAAACCTAATTATTCTTTAACCGTGGTTTATCCTCTATAATAATAATTATGCTTTTACGAATGTATGCATTTGCTTGATGTCTTGTGTAACGCAGTGATGAAAACGAAAGAGAATGCTAGTTTTGGTGGCATGCGATTCGATGGCAATGATCACAATATTGAATTACGTTGGACTTGTGCAGGGGTAGAAAGTTTGGTACGGAAGTAGAAGCAGCTCAGAGCGTATAATAGCGCGGAATGTCTGCTCTGCTCGCCGAAGTGTAAGGCGCTAGGCGTATCAACACTGCCAGATTACAAATTCTACGATATTTATGTGGCCCCGGTAACCTAAGGTTCTTCACTCCATTGTTTACACGCGCGTTACGGACACCTTAGATTTATATCATTCCTTCTTGCAAGCAGAGAGCTAAATACCTTACCCAACAACCATCCCACCAGCGAAAATCATTCAGTACCTATCTTACAACTGCATACCTGCTTTCGTAGATTACTTATCTTAAAATTTATCCCACAGCAAAAAATATAAATCTAAATATATATTGCACGTGTTTTTTGCGTGTAAAAGCCTCACTTATAAATTTCGTAAAATTAGAATTAAAAAAAAAAACTTTGGAATAGGTGGGTAGGTATTATGAAAAACAATGTCAAATCATTTTATTCCGATTGGGGTACACTTTTCCCCTGCCGTTTTTCCCCTGGTAATTTTTCCCCAGCCTTTTTTCCCCTGCCCAATTTTTTCCCTGCGACATTTTTCCCTTAGTTCATTTTTTCCCTGTCTTTCTTCATCCTTGTAATTATCATTAACCTAACCTAAGCTAAATATTGCACTTGACACACGTTCGACATAATAACTGACATAATTTTTTTTGGCTACTTCCATATTTAAAATAAATTGAATTTATTGTTATGTTTAACGAAAACTTCCTCTTCCGGTTTTCTAAATGTGACCAAAATCTTTTCAGCTCTGCGCATTATACTAAACTTTATAAATACCAAGTTTCATAATTTTATCTTTTCTCATTCATGAGTTATTGAACATACGGACATACATCCATCCATCCATCCACTCACACAGACATCATTGCGAAAATGGTCAAAACGGATTCAGGGATTCAGTGAACCTCAAAACATGTATTTCCGCGAAAATCCCGACATAGATTTTTTCATGATACCTAGACTTACTACTTATACTGTATAAGAAAGTAAAAATTAGGGAAATTAATGGCCAGGGGAAAAATGACCAGCGGGAAAAACGGCAGGGGAAAAGTGACCTCCAACCTTTTATTCCACTTAAGAACGATATATTCGTTCATACACGGTTTCCCAAGAGTTTTGGGACGGAGCTATAAGTTTTGAACGAGCAAAGAAAAAAAAACTGAACATTTGAGGATCACTAAAGCGTTTGGGATTGAGACCGAAGAAGGTCGACAATTTGAACATTTGTTATAAAAATATTTTTTCATTACCTGTAAAATAAGGTGAAACTCGATAGGGGTTGCTATCTAAAAATGTTGGGGTGGTCATCCCCTAAAAATACTCCACGTTGCATGGAAGTTCTAAACTATCTAAGGATGTAGTTTTTTCTTCACTCGTTCAGAACTTATACCTCCGTCTCGGGATTTTTGGGAAACCCTATATAATATTCAATTCAATCAGAATTTCTTCCAAAACCGTGGGATTCAACACCAAAAAATAAAAATCTATGCAACATCAAAAGATGCAAATCTAGAAAAGTAATGAATTATAAAATACCTGCATTAAAAGATTAATTCAAAAATATTATTTTCGATTCGGCATATACATACAAACACAACACAGGAAGATTCAAATCTAGAAAATTAGTTAATTAGGTTGAACTGAACCTAATGAACAACCCAGTACCATTCTTGAGTTCTAGAAATAAATTGTTTTCATTTTTTCCAAATCAAAAATTTTCCTGTGAATGAATAATCCTTTATACAGGTATTTTATTACATTTATGAACTTACTAAATTTGTATCTTATAGTGTAGTATTTTCCTGTGTATGAATAGGTAGATTTTTATTTTCTGGTTCCCATTCCCTTCAAAGAGGATTTTGTATATTAATCATCGATACGACAGTGCTCTACTAATGTCTAATGCAGCAATCAATTATCTGAATGATAACAAAACTTGCCTGCAACTCATGCCCATTAAATTTTCATTTATATGTAATAAATATACGTTATATAATATAATACGTATATTATGAAGTGAATATGAGTGTCATGAATTTAATGTGAATTCATGTTGTTTATGTATTTTAATTTGGGGCTGGAAGTGTTGGTAGCTCGCTTCGCCATTAAACATTGATAAGAATAAAGTGTTCCCAACACTCGTAAAAGTATGCAAGTGACTTAGCAAACTAGCGAAGTTTTTTCTCCAACTTATTAAAGGGAAAGTCTGGGTTACTGAACTTGGAGAATTTGATAACTACAAGTTCACGACGATAAGATACTTTATTCTTGGGTCACTTTCTTGGCGGCAAACTTTACTCACAAAATACAACTCACTTTTTAACTTCATTCGTTCATTCACACACTAAAATTATTATTTTAGCACCAATACTTTTACCTATGAGCACTTTAAACTTATTTTATTTTAATAATATGGTAAATTTTATTTAAGTGAAATTTAAACATTCGGACAACAGCTTTTAATGTAAAATTTACAGTGTTTTTAAACTAGAAGGAATAAAAATAAAATTCTTGGTTTTATGCCCATTACGTCGAAACGTCAAATTGAAGTGTCAATAAGTCAAATAACGGCTAAAATATCAAATTTTTCAAAATAATACAAGAGTGAGAATTTAGAAACCTACAAAAATGGTTGAGAAAAAAGCGAGTGTAAATAATAGGTACTCTATTATACAAACTAAGATACAAATATTTTTGTATATTTTTTTAAGTAGACCACTGGATTCCTCGTATCAAACTACATATAAATACATATTTTCTTTAAAAAATTCTGTCTGGTACAATTTTAAATGCACTTCGAAAAATTTTAAAAATGTCGAAAATTTTCGACATTTTCGATTCGCTCAAAATTTGGTTATGCCCTATTTTGGCCCCGAGGAATCCAATGGTGCCACTAAAAAAAATTCGGCTAACACTTTTCGAAATAATTTTTGCAGATGAAAGGGTTTTCGAAAATGGCCAAAAACGAAGGTCTACTACCCCTTGATGAAATTTTGGTTATATACTAATTATTTGACCCCGAGGATTTCAAATCTGCAGTCGAAATTTTTTTTGACTAATATTTTTCGACATAATGTTTTTTAGTCGAAAACTGGGCGAAATGGAAAATTTATTTTTTCACCATTAGCTATTATATCTCGGGTCAAATTATGTACGAATCCAAATTTTCATGAAAAAATTCTAAGGGGTACAATTTTTATTGAGGTATTTAAAAAAGGGTACAAAATAAAATTTGCTTATTTTAAGTATAGCCTAAAGAATAATATTGGAAATTGGCTTCAAATGTGGTTATATACTAATTCGACCACGAGGATTTCAAATCTGTAGTCGAAAAAAAATTCGGCCCACAGTTTTCGAAAACTGGTCGAAATTAAAAAATATTTTTGCTCCTCGGGTCAATTTATATAGGTGTACATAACTTAAGAAAAAAATTCTATCAAATATCGTATGTACAAACAGATTTTCTAATCAAGATAAATATGTCGAAATTTTAAAAAAATTGTACATTGTACAAATGTTTTCAATGTATATTATAATACGTTTCTCCATCAAAATTGAAGCAGTTGCTTGAAAAAATCCTGTAAAAGAATTTCTTTAGATTGATCCATTCTGTGTAGCCATTAGTTCATTTAAGCAACACGCATTCGCGATCAGCATATAAACTCCGTGTTGGCCCTCGGTGTTAAAATAGCGGAAATCCGCGGTAATCCTCTTAAAGAGATTTATTTAATACTTTGCGGTTGGCTTGGGCATTTTTTCACGTCTCGGCTTGGGGCACTTTACCCTTGCAGAAACAACACTGAGCGCTGACTTTATAACCCCCGCCAGTGCATTATATACAAATACTGCCTCGGTTACCACTTTAACACAATGGAGTGCAGATCCAGTAATACTGCCGACAATTTGTTACCAGAATCTTTTCACATCACGGTTTAATTTTACTAAACTTTACTTCTACAGTTTTTGCCATTAGTCGATTGTGGTTGTGATAACTCATTTTTGAATGATGTCAGATAAATTTCAGTTTAACTGCACAGAAATGGTGGTGGAGTACTTTTCATTAACCATAAATAAATTGACGACTGGTAACCGTACACAAAAAATAATATTAAATGTATGAGTCTTAAGAGGCCCGTGTACTACCTAAAATCTAGCATTAAATGTATAAGAATGGTAAAACTTTATTTCAACCAGGCTTTAATAGAGAAATAATGAATCTACAGATATGTCATTTTAAAATTTTGATTAAATAATTGTACATGGATATAAAAATATTTTATGCAAAATTTACATGGTTATATAGTAAACATTTTTTTGGAGAGGAGTCACATCATCAATGTTGGTCACTAGATAATGACGTAACGGAACCAGATAATGACGTCACGGAATACTAGATTTACATAGTACACTAAGTTAATTTTTTTTATATGTAATGTGTGTTGCATTATTGAATTTACATGCAATGCTTATTTTTGCGATAAATTTAATTGAATTATTAGACAATTAATATTTAAATATCATTGTAAAATTTAATATATTTCCAGTTAGAACTCTATAGCGTTACAGAAAAATTTGAATGTCATATAAACGTACAACACAAAACACAATTCTTAATTCAGTAATGCCAATGTGTGGTGAAAAAACAAACTACAATTATTTGAAATAAATTTAAAATGCATTAAAAACATTATGTTCGGCTTTAAAATTATTGTAAATTTAATGAAAATGCATTTTTCTTATAGTATGCAAAAAAGTAGTATTTATTTTATTCATTTAACATCACTCGGTCATTACTACAGTTATTTTCCATTTTGTAATGTTTTGATGACATGACTCCTCTGCAAAAAAATTTCAACTATATCTCATGATACAAATTAATTTTCAAAATTTTAAAGAGGCACATCTGTAGATATATTCTTTCTCTATTAAATGTTTATAAAAACATTATCCTGAATTCAATAATAATCAGTTTACAGTTTAGTTTACTCGCAACGAAAACACTTTTACAGTATTTTTCAACTTCAAAATTACATTGCAATGCTAGGATGCGGCAAAGTACGAGTTTCGGGCTGGTTTCAGGCAGCCCTAGTAGTGGGGATAAAGTGGAATGGAAAAAAAATAAAATCGAGAGTATTCTAGGAATTCGGTAAAAACGTAGACGAGCGTAATAATGTTGAAATACATTTTTGAATAAAGAAAGATTGTCTCCAAATGCGTCTAAGGCCACTTTTTCATTTTTGTACTCCATTTTCTTATATTCATGGCTAAACATGGCCAATTTTAGCTATTTGTGAATTTTTTATACGTATTTCATCATATATTTAAAACAAAAAAATCTGATGTAGCCAGCATAAGTCCTCCCGCCATACTTACTATGTTCTTTTTACTTACTATACAAATATATTAATATATAGGTACTTCTACTACTACTACTACTCACAAATATATTTTAGTCATTTTATTTAAACTGTAGAAGAAGATATAAACGATATTTTCATTTAAAATAAAAAAAATTGTCTTAAATTAATTATTTTAGTATCGAAATATTTAAAAAAAGTACTACTTACTTCCGGTTTATAGATTGAAATCAAAATTATATTGGCTTATTAAGAATCATATTAAAATCTTAAATACACAATTTGGAATTTTAATGTTTGATATTTTTTGAGTTATCATGAACGAAAAAATTGTAACACACGGCGTAACGAACGAACGCATACACACATCATCTCGAAAATGTTAAATTCTTACTCTATGGACCTTTAAACGTGCTTATCCACCAAAAACTCGAAAATTTTAACCCATCACAATACCTCCCTTATAGAATATCAGGCGGGAGGTAAAAATTTAAAAAGTGACAACTTGAGGACAACCTTTAGATATTTAAAAATGCCTCATTGGTTTAAAAAATCTTAATATTGAAACAAGTTTTAATGGAAAAACTGAATATCGTTTTTCGCTATTTTGACGGCTTGTATTGAACCATTTGTTATTTAATTTTCTGAATTAAATAGTTCAGAAACAGTAGTATTTATTTATTTAAATTAATAATTTTATCCTATATTTATTTATCTGTAACAAGCCACACAGTGAAATCCAGCATTTAGGTATCGACCTCCTTTAAAATTCATTAGAGAAACAATTAATGCAAGTTTTTAATTGTTATGGCATCTATTAGCAAATATAATAATTATTTATTTAGTATACGTTTATTAATATACAAAAATTATTTTCTCGCATGAAGTCGGAAAACGACAAAACAGTTAACCAATTGAATGTAAAAAATTGTGTAAAATTTATCTTAGCAATTTGTAGGAACTATTTAACAAAATACCGGAAGGTGTTTTGTAAATTTCACTCTATAGCCTTTATTATAAAATGTGAGATCATAGATTTGAAAACTAAAGTCTCAAAATGACTTATTTTAACATGGTTTTATTTTTAATTTACTAGCTATGAAATTCAGACAAAGATAGGGTCCTACAATATTTAAGATTGTGACTTTGTTTTTGAAATCTATGAACTCATATTTGAAATGTACGTTTATAAAGACTGTCCCTAAGGGTGCCAGAGGACGATTTTCTTGAAATATCTAATAGTCTGCTGATAATTAATTAGTGAAAACCGGTGAAATCAATACATTTCGTCAATCTTAAAATATTTTTGACTTGTTTGAAGTTTTAAAAAAAAAAACTTCTTGTGGCACTCTTCAGAACATCGTTAGGATTCGGAAACAAAATTCAATTGTGTGCATTAATAAAGTAAGAATCTTGAATATTAAAATGCAAAAATTAACTCTTATTTTCTCTAATTGTTGTCGCAATAATGTATTGTATGATTTTTTCAATTAAATAATGTTTCGTCATTACTCATGCTAAATTTCAGATTTTTATTTTGAACAATAAAGCCAGAATTTATGAAATTCTGATGCAAGCGTAGCGCCGTAAGTCTTAATGTAGTTTTTTTTAAATGATTTATCACCTATATGTTGTTGTATAAGGTTCCCTCGTAAAAATAGTTTAGATTTGATTTGAAGACTGTTTGTTGTAATTACATTTGGTTGGGTGGAAGCTTGAAGTACGTAGCAGCAGGGAGTTTTTCATCGGCTGCTCTTAATTCTTTAATTGAAATCAAGTAGGCGTGCGCTCTCGGCGACTACAATGCCGAATAGCGAATGGTAATTCTAATTCCACCCCCAGGTACTGAGCGGGGCACTTCGGGCTGGTAATGAACTCTTCTAGTGAAACTCAACCAAACAAACCAGAAATGAAAAACGTAAATGCAAAATGAGCAACAAGAAAGAACACCACAAGAGGCATCAAAACCCGCAGGAAAAAATCATATCATGGGAAAAACATTCACTCAAAATTATTAATAGTATCCAGTTAAGGCCACCAAAATCTCCCCTGTAGTGGACTCTGACTCTATAGTAACCACGGCTAAGTTGACGTAATGCAAAATATGGTATTAATGTAAAAACCTATAAATTTACCAATCTCAATTTAATAAAATTCAATTCAGTTAAATTTATTTATCATTTAAATAATAAGTCATTTCTATATAAAGGAAAAGTCATGAATTATATGATTATTTTACTATGAATGTTTCCCTCGAAAAATTTCAACCAATCAGGTGACTTAAATTTCGAGCCAAAATAATCAAGTATCAGTGAATATGTGTTTTTGAAAAATAAGTTTAAGCGTCTCAAAATGTCTATTATTAAATTACTATTATAGAAAAATAATTATTATTATTACTTTCGGATTACTATTCGATATCCAAAAATATACATTTACGAGTATGATAACCATGATAACTTTCGGATAACATAAAAACGAAACGAAATCGCAAAGATATCTTACATATTTCTTTGTGTAATAAAACAGCGATATCACATGTAAGATAAAGTGATCTAAAGGATAACTTCAGAGTGGTAAGTTTTTAAAATCAAATGCTAAAATCCAAAATTCAAAATTTTTATCCGATAATAAATTACAGTCGTTTTTGTGTAAAATGAGACAAAATCATGAATAAGTACATGAAAACGGCTTAGAATTGTAAAAATATTTTTTACGAATTTTTTTAAAACTACGAATAACAAAGTGATTATTATTGTAGGAAATTTTATGCTCTTTTTGTTTGGTCCAAATCTGGTTCGTCTGGACTAAAAATGATATGGTATATTAAATTATAATTTTTGCTCAATAAATAAATATATTTTAACACAGTTGTCCAATAACCAGTATTTTTTACCTTCAATAGTTTTAAATTTATATTATTGCTAATAATTTAAATTCTACACATTATATCGAATCTATCCTCTAACCTTCTTGAGTTTAAATTTCTCGAATTCAATGAAATGAGCTTGTTGGCTGTTGGCCTCTGGGTTGTGAACTTCTCGTGGTAGTGGAATTACACCAGACAAAGATAATTTATCATCTATCATGCGGCCGCTAAATCTGCTCAATGTATCAATTATTAGCAAAGTCGACGAGTAATTAGCGACAAGAGACGCGCGTTTCGTTGCCAGGGGTAGAGTCACAGTACCATGTGCCAAATATCAGATACTACTAACTACACAGTTCATTCGGATTCATTTCACAACTATTCATTATTCCTAATGTATGCTAAATTGTCTTTTACTTTTGCTCTAAAATAGTTATTTACGAACCAAATGAGAGAAGATTTTTATCCCACATGAGCGGTATTTGAGCGAAGCGAGGGTTTCATTTACGCGAATGCTGGGATGGTGTCTTCCCGCAAGAGACAATGTTTTTTGTAACTAATAAAACTATATTCAAATACATTCAAGTTGTAGTTGTAGTCTGATCATTAAATTTAAAGTTGACGATGTTTTTTCTACTCACTTCTACCGACAGATGACAGACGGCGCGCGTCCCAAAATTTTTACTTATTTTTAAATTTTGGCGGTTTTCGATTATCTTGATAATTTTCATTAATTATAATTCCGGGAAGTAATACTTTATAAACTAAATTTTATGATTTTTAAGATGATTTTACTCTGAAATGTCTAGAAAATCCAGTGTTCTTTGCATTTTTCCTCATTGACTACACTGGGAAATTGACTCTTTATTAATGCGTATTGCAACGGACTGTGGTTTTGGCCAGGGATTCGTACCGAACCGGAACGAACCGCTGCTATTTTAGTGAATCCTGGACCAATCCTGAACCGTTATTTATATTTTTATGAATCCATAACCGAAGCCGAACAGATGGTTATGATATGATTATGAACCGGTCCGGAACGTTTTGATGCATTAACTAAAATTTAACTTTTTTGTAATTGCTAAAAATATTGTAGGAAAATAGTTTAGAAAATTTTAGAAATTTGTTTACTTTTTAGGCCAAAACTGGGACTAATATTTTAATTAATTAATCATTGAACCAAACTCGGAACTTGAACCGCTTTTTAAAAACCGGTTACCGGTTTAGTTCTAGGAAAAAATTGAAAACCGGAACAAAACCGAACCGTATATAGAACAGTAAACCGCAAACCGAACCTGAACCGTTATTTTGTGCGGTTCGAGTCCCTGGTTTGGACAATTAATATTCAAACTCAGTCATAAGCACATTTCAGTTTAACTGCGTAAAAATCTACCTTGTTATGTACTTTCAACTGACATATAATTGGAAAATCACATTTTCGTAATAAGAAGAAACAACTACCTATATGTATATCTTTTATTTTTTGCGTAAACGTATATAATTTTCATCAAATAATCAGCTAACCTTTTCGAACACCATATTGCAATTTTTGCTTGTGATTGTATGAATTTTATACATTAAATAAATAATGAAAACAGCACTGCAAAAGCCGGATTTATTTTAATTCCAAGTCAGATTGCAAAAAATTCTGTCCGATAAAAGTAGTGCACCCAGCGCCACCTATTCGTAAAAAGCCGCACTATATGAAAATCGATAAAAACCTCCTGCCGAGCCTTACCATCTCTCACTACAAGATGCCGCCGCTGTCTCTTAGCGCCGGCAGCGCCTTTAGCGTCAAACCCACGCACTACGCCAACCCTCATCTCCCTCCAATATAAAAATCATTACTTCATTCACTCCGCTTAGCCTCATCCCTCCCAATAAACAACGCACAAACAAACAAACAAATCACGAGCACAAAACATTGTTACTTTGTTAGCGAATGTTTCAACAATCAAATCTACATTATCAACAATAACAACAAACTGAAGTATAAAAATTATTAATTTCTTCATTCATTTCGCTTACCCTACAAATCAAAAGTACAACACTCTGTTAGCAGTGTTAGCGAATGTTTTAACAATCCAATCTAAATTATGAACAATAACAACTGAATATAAAAATCATTACTTCATTCACTCCCTTACTCCTCCCAATAAACAACGCACAAATAAACTATCACGAGCACAAAACTTTGTTACATTATTGGAGAATGTTTCAACAATCAAATTTAAATTATCAACAATAACAACTAACAAGTGAAGACGCGGCGCGTGGGGAGGGGAACAGTTTGTGGTCACGGGAAAGTTTACAAAGTTTCCTGGAAAATAAACTTCCCTGCTTTCCGGAATGATTTTACCTCCACGAGTACTTGATACCTACTTCCGGTTAATAACGCCAACCTTGTGTGCTTAACTCAGAAAATCAATACACAAGATGTTTAGTTAAGTTTTAGTAATACTTTTATAACAAACACAAAAGCAAGAAAATACATTAAATTTTTAATAACAAGATTAATTTGTTTATTTTATATCAAGTTATTATGGAATGTTTTGTTTCATAATGGATGTAACCGGTTACTTTTTCTGTATTCTGTAAAGTTGACTTATACAATTACGGTTCAGAATGATACCTTGAAATCATTTGTTTAACTTTACAGAAAACAAAATAAATAAACGGTTACTTCTGTTACAAATACAAATCAGCATTAGTCGATAATTTTAGTGCCCGAGGGGTATAAGAAAACATCAAGCTTCTTAATTTTAAGTAAAATAATCATAGTGAGAATTGCCTGTCAAATAGCGGCACTGCTAAATTAAATCTGCAATTAATTTTGTAAAAGAAACATTTCTAATTTTTAATAGCTTCGAAACAGTGATTTTTTTTTAGGATTCAGGAGCGTGTAAGAGTCCAGGTGTAAACAGGATACGTACATTATTTAATGTATGTTTAAAAAATTAATTTTGTTATTATTTTTAGTCTTATACACGAATAGGAAATAACTTTAGTCATAAATAAACAAATGCATTACAAAGTAAGACATGAATAATTTAGAAGTTAAAAGTTTGTTTTTTACAGTAATCCAATTATTAATGCGCGCTGCTTGCAAAAATATTTAAAAATAATGTTTTACAAAGTTGATTTGTTGAAAACAAATATTTTTAATGCAACATTTTAAGCGTTTTATTTT
The DNA here is from genome assembly GCA_947534325.1 of Agonum fuliginosum. Classification (NCBI taxonomy): domain Eukaryota; kingdom Metazoa; phylum Arthropoda; class Insecta; order Coleoptera; family Carabidae; genus Agonum; species Agonum fuliginosum. Next base: position 43,155,792 of record OX384029.1, read on the forward strand.
AATCCACTGGCGCAGTCGCAGTGAGTGCAGAATGGTTCTGAATACTAATACCTAATAGCAGAGCTTATAAATAATGCAGAATTAACGCTCTTCTATTCCCACTACTAACAAAGTTGAGTGATTACTAATTTACAACAGATTTTTAATTAGCCCTCTCTATCAGAAATGATGAAAAAACTTTTCAAACTTGTAACAAACTCAATGAAATATTCATAAAAATTCTCGTCCTATTCACCGCTCCAGATTAAGCGCCAAATCTCATGTGGAAAATGGAAAATTCTAAAAACATTTCAAATATTCCCAGAATTAAATCATACAAAAATATGTACTTCTGGGAAAGATGTTTACGAACGATGAATAAAGCATTATTTAGGCCTTTGAGCATTGAGAGGAACAAAAAATATAATACCACGAGCAAAAACATTTATTTTAGAAGCCCCTTTTGTGCTTCTAGAGGAACGCTCATGGTTTCGAAGAACTAACGACGCAATAAATAAGAAGAAATCATGATTACAACAATTTCGCAATAATGGACAGTTCCTAATTGATTGATTAAAAATATTACATAAGAACAAACATCTCAGAGAATTACATGGGATACATAACCAAATCATTATCATTGAGATGTTACAAAGATAATGTTACTAGCAATCGCTACGATGTTAATGGGCAAATATATCAAGTAACAAATTTAATTTTGTAAAGTGGGTTTGTTCCTACCTTTTTCGGAGTGGCCGTGACGGTAGTTATAGTAGAAACCGTGGCCGCGGGAATGGACCTCGTCTCCATCGTTGGGGACTTCCTGGAGCTTTTGGGCGTCATCTCCAACAGGTGCTGGATGCTGTGACTCTGCCTGGTCTGTCGTCCAGCCATCCTACAACACAAAAATGAAAAAAATCTCAAAGGTTTCTCATTACGAGCGCAGCACAGCAGCCAGTCTGATCGATAAACTGAATGGGAAAAGTTTTTCGAGAGTTTCAAAACTTTTCCAAACAATAAACAGACTTAATATCAGGGCAATTTCAGGGAGGAGACAAGAGAATTAATAACGACTTTCTTTCTTTTAAAAGAGAACACGGGGGATGCCAGAAGTAGAAATGGCTTTTACTTTGCATACCTGACCAGAAAGAAATCAGATTATGTCGCAGGCTACTTAAAACACCCTAGTATTTTTCTAAATGACTCGGCATATCATTTTATTACACAATACGCCAAACCGGCCAAACCTTTTGCTACAAACTCTGAACTGAACTAAATAAACAACCCAATACTTGCAATACTCTATACTTGAATCCCGCAGACTTGGTTTTGGCTTGCACTAGGGGAGACTGGAAGCTATTTGGACCATTTTTTGTTTTTCGTAAATTTATTATCTAAACTGTTTTTTTCATTTCATGTGATATTTACAATATTTTTGATTTATGATATAGTGGTTGTAACAACATAGTACCACATTTTTCTTATTTATTTTAAAAAATGTGTCAAAACTAAACTACAAGTTCAATATTTTTGAAATACAAAAGGGTATCTTTTGAGACTAATATGAGTTACTTTCTTCAAGCAGGAAACTGTGTTGTCCACTTAGTCCTAAGTCTAGTCTCCCCTAAATTAAATAAAAAAACTCAATACCCTTCTTGAGTTTTAAATACTAGGTTTTGGTACAAACTAACTAAATAAATAACCCAATACCCTTCGTGAGTCCCGCATACTTAGTTTTGGTTGATTGAACTGAACTAAATAAAGAACCTAATGCCCTTCTTGAGTGAAATAAAATGATGTGAGATTGTGTTTTATAATATGCCTACATGCGTATATATACATTAAACATTCAACAAAAATAGATATTCAAACTTACTTATTGCTATTTATAAACCGTATCATGTTTAATAATAACAATACACAACACTTGATCCTCAAAATTAATAGTTAATTGCCAATTTATGCATGGCATACAACAAGTATTTCACAACAAACACTTGCTTGCAACTTATGTGGTAGTTTGCGCATGGGCAGACGCAGTTACTATTGAAGCTTAAAACTTCGGTGGCATTTTGCTGAACTATACAGTTCAAAAGAATTTCGTTTGACAGAACAAAATGTCTTTTCGTCTATTTGAAGCTAAACTAGCTACACTTGAGCTGTAATGAAAGGGGCTCCTACAAGAACAAGAGCAAAATGCACCCGTGTGTGCTTCCAGTCTGCCGACTTTGCGATATGAAAATTAAAGATTGGTGTATCTGAAACTATTCCGCGGTGAGAAAGGAATTCGTTCGGGTTCAGTGATCAAATGTAACCAAATGCAACGTAGTTCTACCCGGTACAAATTGCAGAGTAAGGAAAATACACATTATTGATTATGAAATTATATTACTACTGCAAAGAGTAACAGATCTCACTGGGTTTAAAGTGGTTTCAGTTATCTTGCATCTTTTATAAAGTAATGTTTTTATAATTATATTCTTTGAAGCTTTCTAGAGTTGATTTAAATTTCCAAGAAGCGGAGCATTATTGAACGACCTTTTTAAAAGTCAAGCCGTGCGGCGTGTTGCCGTAAAATAGGACACTCTAATTTTATAATTTTAATAATTGTCAACATGACAATGTTGATGTACTAGAAACGAGTATGAAAAAACCAGGTAATCTTCCGAGTAATCTGTCTATCACGAACGGTAAATAACAAATGAATTTATGGGATGATAACCGCAAAAGAGCAAACAGCGAAAGCATCCCCATCCGGCGAAGGTAAATAATAAATAAAAAGCAAAAGCACGGAGCACAGAAAGAGACGGAGGAACAATATACGTCAGTTTATTGATTTAAAGAGTTGAATCCGATTTGCCATCACTCCGCGTGTTCGTCAACGTTATTTTCCAGCAGCAGCGGAGAAGCGACCCTCGCTAGACCAGCCCCGCTGCCCCCACCCGCCCCACGGGGAAAAACTTCGCCAACAACTCGACAAAGTTTTGCGAGCGACGAGGGAAGCGAACGGAACAAGGGACAGAGAAAATCATTCCACACTCGGACACAACGTAACATACATGTGATTGACAACAAGTTTGAAAGTTAGTGCCAGTGCGCAGAAGTTCCGCGCATCGCAACAATGCAGTGACAGCAACAATGCGCGCGCGTAGTAAACAAACACTGATTACCTTGTAGCGATCCTATTTTCGTCCGTCAGATGCGCGAGCGGTGGCGGTGGTGGCGGCGACAACACTTTCCAACTTCAGCGCAGTACGTGAACATCGCAGAAGACAGAAACTGAACCGAGGCTAAAAAAAGTTTTGGCCGCGTGTTGTGGGCATGATCCAATATGGCAGTACTTAGTCCACATATAAAATAGTCTGTTGCGCGCAAGTACACGACGCGAACGTTTTGTGAGAACAGAGAAAATCAATAAACCATGGACCGCGCGCGGCAGACGACGCTGCTGTGAGTAGAACTGGTGGAAGCGTTCACGTCCATCGTCAGTGCCCACGGATTGCAGCAAGTCAACAAGTATACAACGTCGTCGCCACCAAACTTCCGCAAAGTTTTTTCAGGTTCCGCTTCGAAAGAAGATCGGCGGTAGACTGTAGCGTCGCGTCCTTGTCTGACTTGCGTCCCTGCCCGCGCACGGCGAGAGAGACGCCGCTAGCCGCCGCGACGCCCGCTAGACAGAGACAAGGCTCAACTAAACAGTACGCAAACTACGGAAAAGAGTTTAGCGGAGTATGACACATGATGTAACAAACTTTGTGTTGTTCCCCGCGGCGCAATGCGCATGCGCTTGTCTTTCCTCTCGCTCTTGGAAAAGTTTTTGATTGCCTGGAGTTCGTGTGTCAACGTAAAGTTTAAAATTACACCAGCGAAACATTCCTTCCATTCCCAGCGCATTTTTACACCGACTCGTTCGAGTACATTTCTACAAATCACCGAATTATTAATGTGGCGACCTTTACTTACTTAAAACTAGTTAAAAACTTGTGCATAAAGTATGACAGCTATTCTAACTATGCGAAACAGCGACCGATCCAATAATAAACTATAAAATTAGAACACGTTTACTTATTTCAAACTTGGGACAATCGCATTTGCTGCGCTGAGCTATTTTTAACTTTACGCTGACTTTTAAAAGTATTTACTCTTTGACTTTTGTTGACTCTTTATCGACTATTTCGCCCAGCTGGTACAAAGAAGGATAGAAACACTTAATCCTGGATAAGCCAAATCAAGAAACACTCAACACAAATAATTTTAAAATTATAGAAAATCATCTTTGTACAACAATTTATTTAAGTAGTTCAGTTAACTTAGATTTTTCTCGAGTTGCTGACATTTCACTGGGATTCCTAATTTTTATTAGTGCAAGGCTTGGTTCAGAGTTTACGTGACGTTCTAACGTAAGAAAAAATTTAATGTATTGTAAACTACATAACAAAGTAACGAAAAAAATGAGAGGTAAAAAGATTTTCATATCCGTTAACATTACTTATACCTTCTTAATTTGAATTTCATTGTTACATCGAAATATACCTACTACATTATTCTATAGATTAGAGTTTTATTAACAAAACATCTTTTTAAAGTTCGCGCCAAATTTTGAACTAATAAAATGTGTGAATGTAAAACGAAGTGCCATCTGATTTTTTCTTAGCTGAAATGAGGTATAGTAAGTATTACTATACTATGTTTAATAACTAATCGGACAATAATAATCTGAAGTTGGAATGCTAAAACTGATAGTTTTTGATTGACTGATGTAACACCACACAAACTTTGTAATGTAAACAAACGAATGTTCTCAATCTTGTCTCGTCACTGACTGTATCGAGTTTTCCCGCTGATAGGTCAAATTTAATTTTGCCGCCAAAAAAATCTGGTGATATTTTTCTCGTATTTACACAGTGTAAATATGGTTCAGCGAGACAACTTCAAGTTTGTCCGTTTAGTTATTAAATCAAGTATAATATTCTATTAGCAACTGATCGTTTTTATTGTTTATAAAAAAAAGATCCCAAATCCTGATTTGATCAAAAAGAAAAGATCCAATCATAAAATTATGATCTGATCGAGATCGTATTGAACATGAAAATCTTGATCTCGATCTAGATCCTTTTTATATTGATCTGTCATAACATCTTCAATCTACCAAATAAATTTTATAAGTTTAAACTGGGTAATATTTAGTTTTAGGAATTACGTAACGGAAATTTTGAATCGAGCTTCACGATTTTTGAATGTTTCTAGCCAAGCGTTTCTGTTTCCAAGGTAAATAATTATTCATGGGGCATGTCTTGTGTCAGGTGGTGTTGGTGTCGGTCTTGGAATGTTGGGCAATTACGGCACTTACAGAACTGCCGGACAAGCTGTATTAGCATTAAGGAATGCAATTAGGCACAGATGTTGCGATCTCCTGAGAAGTCGTGAAGGGTTAAAGCCACCCCTATCCCCTACACCGTACATATCAACCCCGCACGCCTACGGTATTGAAAGAGTGCTCCCTATAAGCTTGCGAATGACTCATGCTACTACGGAGAGCCTCGTAACGATCCATGAATGGAATTCGAATTCGAGTCATCACTACTCTAGCCAAAGAGATCACAGTTGTGTTTACCCATCTTCAAACATACAACACATACCTGTAGATCTTTGTAAATGTAAACATATTCCTCAGTTATATCATTACAAATATGCAACAACATTTCTACTAATTAAATTTGTAAAACATAAGAAGTGAATTAATTGTCAACCCGCCCACTTGACATGAATCGTCCATGGGATGTACTTTAAGTGATATTATTATCCTCAGAACGATCAAAAATTATATAAGTACTCGATACAAACATCTCAGAGAATTATAATATTGAATACATAATTGAGATATTATTAACATTGTGATGTTTGTGTGTAAATAATTTTTTGTAATGAGAATAAGAGGACAAAATAAAAAAAATTTTAAAAATAAAATTGTCATATAAAACGTTTATGGCCAATTTCACCGCTTCCACTCAAATTTTAAGTTTTCCTTTAATGAACAATATCGAATCAAAATCAAATTGTCAAACGTAGAAATAACATTGCTGTCCATGAGTTTGATTTGATATTTTTCAGCTATAATAACCCAAGGACATTGATAATTACGAAATAATTTTGTGACATTCCGAAAGCACGTTGCTTGGTAACCGCCCGACGCCGCAGGCGGAGGGCTGTTAACCTATAAGCAACGTGCTTGAGGTAGCTGTCACAAAATTATAAGTATTTATCAATGGTCGAGGATTATTCGGACAGAAAATTTTATTAATTGAAGTATCATTTTCATTACCAAAACGTGCAAATGACATTTTTTTTCAATTATTATTATAAACATAAAAATGAACATAAATAATTGTAACCTAGTAACATATTTGACATAAGTGATAATGTCCCATGGGTTGCTTTCAGTTAAATGTTGTATTCATTGGTCAATTTCGTACACGTGATCAGAAATGAAAGAATTTCATTGGATATTTAGTTAACCTAAAAATTTTCATTTAAATAACACTTAAGGCCCATCTCTTGCTATCAAATGCAAAGTAAAAAACCATGTTACTATTAATCATTTTGTGACTATGGTTTTGAAATTAATGACCGCATAAAGGTAATTTACAGAAAAACTTGCTGTATTTTGTTAAATAATATTTAAAAATGCGAGTTTTACATAAATTATTACAGTCAATGGATTAACTGTTTCAAAAAATCTCTCTATACCCGTGTTCGGACTAATGTATATTATCGATTTCAAAAGAAAATTTGTATTTTTGTGTATTAATCAACGGAATATTAATATGGAATATTAAATGATAAAAATTAGCTCCAAGTTTAGCTAATTCATGTCACAGCAATTAATAATTTGCATTTATTGATTCACTAATGAGTCATGATTCTTCATGTTAAATTTAAATTTGAATTTTTTATAATACAGCCAGAATCGTTCAAATTGTTTATCTTCTGGATTTACAAGTAGCGCCTTAAAGTATCAAACAGCCATAAATCTTGTAATACATGATCGGCTGATGTGAATATTGACGGGTGACATTAAACAACTAATAAGTAAGAAATCAAATATTGTATATATTGTACATATTTATCTTAATAATTCAGTTTTCTGGATAGGATAAGTTAGTAGGTATTAGAAACATAAATATGTTTCGAGTCAATTTTTTTGTAGAACCACAATTTCCAAAACGTACTTTATAATTTATCGCACCTGTGATTTTAATTACTAATTAGATAAGTAAATAAATTACCGTATTACATTATTTGTATTATCATTATTTAATCTCTATTCTTACTTAATTTTGTAAGTACCTGCTTCAAAACAAAAATGTTTTCCCGTTACACGGTATATCAAATGAAATAAAGTATTCCAGTATTCGTTAAGAATCACAAAGGGTTTTGTATGCCCAACTCCAACGTAATGACTTCCTACTCGTTCCAGAATAAAAGATAAAGAAACAGGGGAAATATTGTGAAAATAAACGATTAATTTTACAACATAATAGCCCTGTCAACAAGTGTGCCATTTTCAACTGACCTTTCATTCTTATTACTAAAAATAAAACTGGCATATTTTTACATTCCAATCGATAAGATACTGATTTATTTATTATTCTGATATCAAATCTTTGCATGAGCTTCTTCATTGTAGATATTAACTGCTTAAACTGCACACTTTGCAACTAGAGACAATTTAGCCGAGGCGCTAACAGTTAACTGCATTGGAAACTAAACAGCTGATCACTAATAGCCAAACAATAAATGGACCATTTACTAAACTTCATAATTGCAGCACTATGCACTTTCATTGTTATTGCCTAATTTTCAATTTAAACCAAAGACGAACCAAACCGAAACCACACGATTCCATAAGCTAGAATAGGAAATTTAAAAGTTTACAACTACAATCAGAAATCAATAATAAAATTAAATATGACCTCAAAATGTTTCATCAAGAAATATTTAATTGTAACAATTAATATTAATGTGATTGTGTGTATTGTATCATTAAATTAATTATCATTACCTAACCTAACCTAACTAATTTATATTTAGTAAGTCGTACACTGTGAAGGACAAAAAGATGTGCCTACGTTTTACACAGAGAGTTCGCCAACTAATTACTTGCCTCAACGCGACTGAGTCATGAGAAAAACCGAGCTGGACGACTTCTTTATACACTATTTCAAGGTAGCGCGGTTTCTGCCAAGAAAATTGCATCTATGTCCGCTCGATTAATATTGTTTACCAATAATAATAACCAAAATGTTGTAACAAATTTTAGTTTAAATGATTTTTAAAATTTTTCCTCCAAAAATCTAATTTATTTCTCCTCCAAAACAGTGAAATAAACCAAACGATAGCGAGCTCTACGAACTAAACGCCGAACAAGGCTAATATTGCTAATATTGATCCTTAAGGACGCTGAGGATTTTAGTTCATGCTTTCTCCGCCAGATGTCTACCCAAACTTTATCCTGCAGAACTCTACTTTCTGCTGTGTCACTGGTATTAAATACATATTTATTAATATTTGTTAAAGTTATTGTTATTTTAATTGTCAGTATAGATAAAGGGGCCATTTTAGGTGTATGAGTAAAATATTGATTTAGCAGAACACTAAGAGTGAAACATGCATGTTAGTTTATTCGATCAGCCGCTAGGTGGCAGCAGGAAACTTTCTTTATATTTGGCAGGAATTTTAAATTACTATAGTGCTTAAAATATTTTAAAACATTGGTACATTGTACAATATAATATTTATTTAATTATTAATTGTACATTTGTTTTGTACCAAAATTTGTTTATATGAAACATAATTAAACATACATGGCCATTCACAATTTTTGCATCAACTTAAGGGGCTCGTCTACCTATTTTTCGAATTCCTAAAATACTCTCGATATTACTTTTTTTCCTAATTAACTCTCTTCCCCACTACTACGGCTACGCGCAATGTCATTTTGAAGTTGAAAAATACTGTAAACATGGCTCCAGTATTTCCATAATAACTTCTGTATTTTTAATGAAATTAAGAAAAACAAAAATTATTCAAAAAAGGAAGGTTAGCTGCAGGCCTCTTGCTTTTAAAATTTTTCTTTCCATTTATAATGACCGAAAAAAATCATATCAAATCGTATCAAATAATGACAAAAAATATCATGTAAAATATTTTTTTATTTCAAATTCTTAGGCCAAAGACAAAAAATAAAATAAAAACTAGAGGCATTAAGACATCCTTTGTTAATACACTCATATGTAAAAGCATCATATATTTCAATTATAACTAAAGAAAACGTGGAAGGCGTACACCTCTGTAACGCTGTAAAATTTTAGGGTAGACGAACACCGTGTAAGCCCGGTTCGCACGAGGATTCTTTGAAGATTCTACCAAGATTCTGAATCCTGGAAAAACAAATTTTTCGTTCTAATGAGGATTATCTATTAAATTGCGGTGCCGCTAAATTGAATCTTCAATGAGTCTTGGAAAAAAAGAATTTATAATTTAATGATTGATTCAAAACCATGTAATTATCAGTAAAAAGAAAAAACTTCTTCTCCAGGATTCAGAAACTTGGTAGAATCTTCAAAGAAATCATCGTGCGAACAGGGCTTTACTGATCATGGAACAAATATTATTATTTTTTAATTCATAACTTTAAGGGCAGTTTTCGCAAGAAACACATTTTTTAAACCACTGTATTGTTGATTGAATAATTGATATTATCTGATTAACTGAATGGAATAAAATTAATTGTGCAATGGCAAAAATAGTAATTTATAAAATTCCATATTTAAAACTTTCACTCAAAACTGTTTGATTAAAAACGTGGAAACTAGAATTACGAATTTTGAAAAAAATCTTTCAGTTCGATGATACGTGAGTTGAGCACTAGATGTTATCAAAATATATGATTCTTCCTGTATATGTATAGGTATGCGTAATATTGTATGAGTATAAAATATAATTTTCAATTTTAATTATCAAATTTTCGTGTTAAACGATTTGACATTGTTTCTTCTTAAATTTAAACGTAAAAATAGTTTTAAGAATGGTAACCAACCTGTAAGATGTTGACGAGGTGCCCATGAAGTCCTTGCAATCTCACAACACAAATTCACAAACATATTATTGTTTTTATCCGACGCGAACACGATATATATTATTATTAATATATTAAACACTATAATGCCCATTTTGCTTTTAAAAACCCACACAAAACACTCACAATTACAATATTCACTGTAAACAATGCAAGAAATCGATGTCATGTGTAAAACACGACTTACTTTTAGAAGAGAACGAGACTGAATGAGTTTATTGTAAATAATAAGATTCTAACAAGTTTGAACTTAGAATTTTTATTCTTGCTATTGGAAATTGGAACGAAGAACGATAATTCGGCTTTCTTCGGGATTCGTTTGGCGATGTTTGAATTTAAATAAAATTATTATTTCTTAACAATAATAATATTAGTATATTATTTAACGAGTAAATAATGTAGGCTATAATTAATGAGGATGAAAGATTGTTCACGAGCCGAAGGCGAGTGTATAAATCATCCGAGTTAAATATAGCCATTATTTTCGAGTCAAATACGACGTTTTATCTACAACTTTTTAAATAAAACAACATTATTTTCTTACTACAAATTTGTATTGATATTAACCTAACCTCAAACTTTGGTGTGATGACATGACAATTTATCCGAGTAATTTAGAACTATTATAGGCTAGTCATATACAGCGTTTTACAAATTTTTATTATTTTTACTGTTTCTGCTTACAACGTCATAAAATGATAACAGATGTAACAGATGTGATGGCAGTTTGACAGTTCGAGAGAATAAAGTACTCATTATTTAACAGTGTGAAATAATGAATTCATTATTTCATAATGTGTCCTTATGGAGGGGTTTATTATACTACTTTCACGTATATAATGAATACATTATTCTATTGTTGTAGATAATAATAATTTTATTTCGGTTTAAACATACAAAATGCATAACCACAGTCATTTACAAAAACATATATGATTGTATATCAATATATTTACGATTCTATAAATTCAATAAAACTATAATAACAACTCTTTGTTTTGAACTGTGTACTTGACAGATTTTTTTACATTTTCGTTCAGTTTACAAAACAATTAAATGCTGTTTACTATTTTAAAATAAAATTAATTGTGTGATTATATTCTTTAAATTAATTTCGTAATTGATAGGAATGGAAAATAATAGTCGTACATAATTTTTTATCCAAATTAGGTGTGACAGCCTGACATACTGTGATTCATAGAGTGTTTCGGTACTTATGGATCAAACTTTAAGGGTATATGTAACACGTTCTACTGATAACGGAACAAAAAGAATTTTTCGAAAATTCGTAAAATTAAGGGTGGTTTACTTAAAGAAAACATGTTTAGTGCCACTGGTTTCATTACTGTGAAAGAAACAGAATTTGTTAATTACACAATATCAGCGTTGGATTAGATAATTACGTGCATTGTTAATATTTGAATAAGACAATACAAAACCAGTGGCATTCAACATGTTTCCTTTAAGTAAACCACCCTTAATTTTGCGACTTTAAAAAAAATTCTTTTTGTTCCGTTATCAGTAGAACGTGTTACATATATCTTTAAAGTTTGATCCTTGTATACAGGGTGTTTCAGACCACCCGTATACCTTCCAAATATACAAACCGACAAATAATACAAACCGAAAATGATTATAAAAATTGTATTGTAGATAGAATAAACCTGTGGAATCGAATACTTGAAACCGAAACGCGATTCTTTTATTCCTTGGAATGGAAAGTTACAGCCGTTTTTTGTGTATCACGAATAAAACTAATGTCTTTGATTTTATTTGTAAAAAGCGCACTGCTTTCCTCTGTGGGTTACCACTTTTTAGGTGACAAAAATACTGGACTATATTGAATTATTACTAAAAACTTTATTTTAGCAACTATTTTTTATACTAAAATTAATTTTAAAAAAATAATTAAATTCGTGAAAGATGGTAGTGTAATCTCGGGAAAAAGATTTGATTTCATAAAAATGTTGGCGAATTTCAAGGTCAGGTCAAATCCACCATATTCGTTTGAGGAGAGTACACCAAAGGGAGGATTTTTGTGCAGTAAATCTGAAATGTGTACTTGACTGGATTCGAACCTGAGTTGTCAGAATCATATATCTAGTCAGATAGCTGACGAGGTTATCTATTGGTATTAATTCATTTATCAAATATAGATAATCAATAATTCAGTTCTTTATTACTTATCAATTTATTAATTTGAATGCAAATAAAATAAAACAATAAAATATTTGATGAGTATGAGTACCTATACTTTACTTCAAGTAGATAATAAATAAAAAATTAATTATATTATCTGCACACGTTCTGCAATTCTACTAAAATATTAGTTTGCATATCACCAGCAAACGTATAAGCACAAAAATGTTTTTTAAATTTATTATATTATCAACAATCGTGAAAATAATTTCTGGTGAAGACTGCAACTTCAACACATCTTCTTGTCGCCCAGACATCCCGCTATGCGACCGGATCTGCGATCAAGAAAGGAACCTCTGCGAGATTCGTGCAGTTGTCATTCTCCCAAACGACACCAGTCTAGGATCAGTCATCACGTTGTCTTCTGTAAGCTAAAACATGCAGCACTACTGTTCAATTGCTTCTAATCGTGTCAACGTACATTACATTACAATTAGCGTATTCTAGGTGATTCCTGAATTACAGCGAGCTGTAAATGATTCAAAACAGGCGGGAATTGTGCCAAGATGGTTGAATGTTACGTTCGTTGAGAAGGATGACAAGTGCAGTGAGACTTACGCGCAGCTTGCAGTTATTGAGGCTTTTGCTGATGAGAAGTGTCCTCATGTTGTTTTTGGGCCTATCTGCGAATATGCTGTTGGTAAATTTTAAAAAATATATTGAATTTATACAGACATACATGGATAAGGTTGAACCACTTTAAAACAATTTTTTTAACATTCAACAAGAAAATTAAGGAAACAAATCAATGATTTCTGTTTTTCCATTGTAAATTCATAATGTAATGTATGCTTTAATATTATTATAAATTGTCTATAGGCTGATAAAAAGGATAGAAACTTTGAGGATCAATGTTCTGATTCTCAATATAATAGTATAAATGAAAGTTAACTACAAAATCTGAAGGCGAGAGTCGTTGGTACTCGTAATCATACGAGTGAGTATTGGGGGTTTCCATGATTTTTTTGTTTATTTATATGTTAATCTATACATTAAAATATTAGACCCGTATTATTTCTTTTATTCTTTTTGTCAAAAAGTTCATAATAACAATAAGCCAGAAAAAATTCATAAAGTTTAAAAAATAGGTGCCGCGAAAAACGATGTCGTGTGTATGACGTCACCGGCTCTGAAAACATACGTTCACCGCGCTGACAAGAACCGAATACGATTCGTAGGTCTTGCCTTATTTCTTATTTCAACAAAGGTTCCATTCCGTAGTCATAACGACAAAAAACGATCATGAACAAATCTACTCATGGTTTGGTTTCAATATTGTCTACGTCACACATTTTAATGCACGTTTCAAAAGAGTTACATTTTCATTTCGATAAAAAGGTAATCAATCGAACATAATTAACAATTATCACTTTCCTATACCTAACTTATATGTATTTGTTTGTATATGCTTTAAAACAAGAAGTTCTATTGGTCAAAAGCCCAAGTACAAAGATATTTCATTGGTTTATGAGCCAATTGAATAATTATTTAAAAACTCACTAGTGACAGTGAGTAATAAGTTATAAGGCACATTATTCACTTCATACAGTTATAAGTACATTTAATAGATTTTTTAATAGTAGAGGGGAAAACAATTATTATAACACATTATCTACAGGTTTTTCAAAAACGGTAAAAAATGTAAGGGTTGATGTTCTGATTTTCAGTCAAAAAGAATTGTTTGAAAATTCGCAAAATTTAGGTTACCTTCAAATGTATGTACATGATGTTTTGTGCCACTTCCTGCCGACAAGAAATCTTTAAAATCTTTATTCAAGATTTTATATTGTAATTTTGTAATCTTGTAAAACATCGAAAGTACCCTCAAAGTTTTGGCCTTTTTTAAACATATTATGACATCAACTCACAGATGTGTGCTTTGTGAGGTGGCGCACCCAAGTTCTGACAACTCAGGTTCTAATCTAGTTAGGTACACATTTAAGCAAAAATCCCCCTTGTGGTGTGAGAAACATCAGTAACCGTGAGTTGACATCTGACGTTGACTCACAATATGTGAGGCTGCCCACCCAAATTGGGTTAAAGACGTGATAGACATGCAATACTTGTTAATATTTTGAACATATTTTAGCATCAGTTACAAGAGTGATGAAATTTTACGGCACACCAATTTTGGGGCCTGGCGGCCTTAGTGCAGACTTCGAAAGACCAAAAGTAAATTGTCTGGACGACTATTTTTTATTTGTTCGAACTAGTAGTATGTTCATCAATGGAATAAGCAACTTTTTTCACAACCTGGTCTTAAAGTATTGTCACATATATTTATTTAAATATTGTTGATTACTTTTACATATCTTTAAAGGTACCACTGGAAGAAAATTGTGTTCCTCTACCAACCTGACGGGCAAAGAGAAGTAGCTGGCTCGAGAACTTGCTCATTTTTCATGCAAACTTTAATTTTAACCATTAAAAGTATTGAAAATTTATTGTATACCGATGGAGATATGAGTTTGACTACAATGAACGTGACAGAATTTATGAAAGCTCAAATAGGAGTTGAAAATGGGGGTAAATAAACCATAATTTTAATAAATTAGTAAATAATTTATTGTTTTTAGTGGTAGTTACATGCGCATCATATAAATTAATTCGTGAAATTTTACTGGCTGCTGAATCTTTACAAAGCATGGTTTACAACGGAGAATATGTATTTTTTAATATCGAGCTTACAAATCAGTAAGTGTACTAAATTTTAATTAGTTGTTCATAATAATGGTTATATTTTAGAGCAGAAAATCCAGAACAACCTTGGTTAGACAGTACAGACACTCCATCAAACAACGAAAAATTAAAACAAGCTTACAAATCTGTCATAACTCTAACCAGTAAAATGGACGACGTTGAAAACTTGAATAGACAATCTAAATTTGTAGTCGATTTTTACAATTCAATGTGGATGTACTTATACTACTTACAAACATTTTTAAAAGGAACAGAACAAAAAGACAATTATGACACACAAATAAACGGATATGAACTAGTAGAAAAAATATATGGAAGCACTACAATAATAAATACAACTAACCATTACGAAACGATAGAAATAAACTGCAATGCAGCTAAAAATAATGAATATTCTTTAATTAGTTTTAATCCTGAGAAGGATAAATTTGAGGTAAAACACTAGTAGTTATTTATGTAACAAGTACACAATAGAGTTTTAGAAGACGAATCTATTTACGGACGAGGCGCAAGCCGAGTCTCTAATTAGGTGAGTCCTCTAAAACTCAGTTTGTGTACATGTAACATACAATTTTTTTAGTATAATATACTATTATGCATATTATGCTCTCCAACTAGTAACTATTTTAAATTATTCTAAAATATAACTTTAAAAAAAATAATTGTAAAACGTACCTAGACGATGAAACAATGAATATCAGTGAAAATAATCCTATAAAATGTAAAAAAACCCAGCTAGGTTACGTTATTTTACAGGACTGGATCCCCTAAAATATTATTTTGCGAACCCAAAACAATCCGCAAAGTAACGATTTTAGAGAGCATATACTTAAAAATATTTTTATCTGTTGGCGTATCATAATGAAAAAATTATAAGCCTGAATAATAGCGTTCATTATAGGCCAAGGACCATAATGAATCCAGTTTGGTACTCAGTACCATTATGAAATAACAAACAACTCGTTACTAAGGAAGCGAGTAAGTTACAAAAATATCATACCTGATTTTTTTTAGATGAAAACTTTTTGTTCAATACCATTTATTTCATTTTTTGACTAATTATTTACGCCAGCAGATAAAATTTTGTATGCAATACCAATAATTATGGTACACGTTATGATATCAAACTCGGCTTCGCCTCGTCTGAAAATCTTCGCTACTAGTACCATAATGATTTACGTTACGATCCTTATAACATAAATAACTATTGTAACATTATTACATTTTATTTATATTAGGTAGTAGCTAATTACATCAATAAAACAGATGAAGTATATTTTATTCCGGGAAGAAAAATATACTGGCCAAACGGGGCATCCGAACCACCCTCTGATACCCCAAAATGCGGGTATGACAACTCCAAATGCCCTGAAACAAGTAAAAATACAAACAAACATTTTTTCATAATTAAAACATAATTTTTGTAGCTCTACCTACATATGTATACATCAGCATTGGTTTACTCGGTATAGCCATACTTCTCGTTATAATAGCAATCTTCGTGTACAGGTTATGATATTTCCAGACAAATAAAAACAATATTTTAGACATTAATTTTGCAGGCGTAGAAAACTGGAGTCAGAAATTGCTTCCATGAGCTGGAAAGTGGCATGGGAAGACATATTAGATCTCCAGTCCGGAAGCAGACGAGATAGTCTGTCTTCTAGCAAACGTGGAAGCCATGTTGTGAGTATAAAACACAAATACAACGTACAAATCTTGTAGTAAACATGTTGCAGACCTTTTCAGATTTGTACAGTTTAGCAGGAGACAACCAAATATTTATTCCGATTGGTTTGTACAAAAATTCTAAAGTTGCTATTAAAAAGTTAGCGCCAGTTAAGGTTGATCTTACTAGGAAACACCTAATTCGATTAAAACAGGTACATACGCAATAGATTGTAAAATGTGTTTCCTCAATTCGAATAATATTTCTAGATGAAAGATTTGCAACATGAACATTTGGTAAAGTTTATTGGGGCTTGTGTGGATCCTCCAAACTGTTGCATACTTACTGATTATTGTCCTAAAGGCAGTCTTCAAGATATTTTAGAAAATGATCAGTTTACATTGGAGTGGATGATCAGAATATCTTTGATACAAGATTTAGTGCGCGTAAGTTTGAACGTCTTACTAACTAAATAAGAATAAGATGTGGCCCTACGACTTCCTGTTTTGTACTAAATGCTAACATAACCTTTACGAAGTCCGAATCCGAATTCACAATGAACGTAGGAATAACGTAACATTTTAAAAGTTTAATAAGTTACAATAAAAGTTTTGAACTATGTGATTACAAAACTGCATAAATCTCATCTATATGGATAGGAACGTAATTTAAGTACGTTCGTAAGAAAAGCGTAACGTTGAACAGGATCTGGTATGTGTCTTTTCTTTACGCTTACACTTGCGTCTATTGTGAATTCACAATTCAGCTAAAGTGGCCCGTCTACCATATAAAATCCATTATTAATGTATTAACGTAGCAAGTGTTTTGTGGCCTGTACAAGAATAGTAAAATTTTATTTCAAAGGGTAGCAGGGTAGGTACAATAGACTGAAAGGTTCAATAAACAGTTGTACATTTTTAAAATTTCAATAAAAATTGTACCCAATTATTAAAATTCCAGAAAATTAGTATCCCCTTCCCCTGAAATTAATTAATGTATATCACATAATGATTACAATATTCCCATACCGGGGAGGACGATAGAGCGATCGCACCCCTTGAGAGAGTTTGTTCTTTAAAAGTTTAAGAAATCGTTGGCTGACAAATTTACTGATAACATTTTATTTATTTTTTATATTTGTTATTTATTTTAATTTCTACTCGTGGAAGAGGGTAAAATATATGTAATTTCGCCTATATGTAAAAACAGCCGTTGACCTTAAACCCAAAAAATTTCGACCGCGGCGCTATTTTCTCGTTTCCTTCAAAAAACAGAACCCCGGTAATGTTTTTTATAAAAATTCACTCTCTCTTTACATATTTTATGGATCCAAAACTGCGCCAAACTGTCGAAATTATAAATAATCTTCTTTCGTGATTTTTTAAAACCATCCCGAAAAAAATTTCTGAGTGCGCCTCTGTACTCAGTATTTTTCAACTTCAAAATGATAATGCATAGTTAGGATGCAGCAAAGTACGAATTTCGGGTGAGAGTGAGAAAGGGAGTGGATTAAAAAAATTGTGAAATCGAGAACATTTTAGGAAATTTTAAAAATAAAATAATCTTTTGTAATCAGTTGTTCATACTTAGGGAATGACGTTCCTCCACCAAAGCGAAATAAAGTCTCATGGCAACCTCTCGTCGACGAATTGCGTGGTGGACAGTCGTTTTGTGTTAAAGATCACCGACTTCGGTGTGTCGTTCTTCAAGAAACCGGAGTCGCCCAGCCCGGAGTCTTACGCGTTTTGGAGACGTAGGTTTACAACTACAAGCAGTGAGTGTGAGTAGTGTAATCATTCAACTCCCGCAGGGCAACTTTGGAGCGCCCCAGAACTGCTCCGGATGTCCGAGCCCCGTGTTGATGGCACCCAGAAGGCCGATGTTTATTCTTTCGCCATTATTGTGCACGAAATTGTTGTCAGGCAGGGATTGTTCTTCCTCGGCGAGGGGGTTGACTCTAACCCCAAAGGTAAACCGTTCAAGAAAACATCCTTCACATACATTCGCTTGTTTTTATACGTGCATATAGTGCTCACCTCACTATCACGAAACTGAAAGAATTTTTTCAAAATTCGCAATTTTAGTTTCTAGGTTTTATAATTATACAGTTTTGTGGTGTAACTGTTTTCAAATGGAATTGCACGATTAATTAAAATTTAATTTTATTCCATTCATACTTAATCAAATATCCATTATACAATCAACAATCAAGTGGTTCAAAACATTCGATTCTACAGAGTTTATTCTAACTACAATACAATGTTTATAATTTTTGAGGCCCTAGTTTAGCTGCAATCCTAACATACAATTTTTTTGTATTGTTTTTAAATTTTGTGTTAATCAACTATAATTTCTGAACGAATAGTGATATTGACTCCCAATTTGCAGCATTGAATTCCTCGGTCTTTTTCTATAAGATACATTGTGTCAAAAACTTTTAAATGCCTTGGTTGAGCTGAAATTTAAAGTTTTTCCCCTAGAGAATATAGTAAAAATTTTGTTTATTCTTTTGTTTATTGTGTTTAAGCAAGTATAATTTCAAAACGAATAATAGATACTGACTCGCGGTTTACAGAATTTTATAAAAAAACTGTTTCAAGAATATAATTTTTGAAAAGCGAGTCACTATTATATTCGTTCAGGACTTCCGAGGAAAAGACTTCATTGTCGCGACTAAATGTATAAATATATAAATCGTGCAACATAATTTAAATAAATTGTAGTTAACTGTAATATAAATCAAATCAGCAATTATGTATTTTAATCTAGAGTGTAAAATAATATTATCAGACAAGGCGAAGCCGAGTTTCATAGCGCGACGTGTAGCATAATGATTGGTTACGATCCGTATTGCATACAAAATTTTATTTGGACCTAAATTAGTCAAAAAGTAATAAATTGGTAACAAAAAATTTGAATCTAAAAAAATCAGGTATGCTATTTTTGAAACTTCTTTTTGAGTACAATAATGGATTAATTATAGTTTTTGACCTATAATGAACACTATTATGATCCTCAAATTGAGGCTTATAATGTTGTCATTATGACACGCCATAATATTTATTTAATTATTTGATTAATTTTTATCTTACCTTTAGACATAGTTACCTCAATAAGAAACTACACCGCTTCTGAAATACACGCTCCTCCTCGTCCATTCATCGACTATTCTTCATTCGAAGATGAAGTTGTCTCCCTGATGCAGAATTGTTGGAATGAAGATCCTTTAGAACGTCCAGACTTTCCATCCCTAAAAACTCTCATCAAAAAATTAAACAAGTAATTAAAAATTCATAACTTTTGACACAGAACTAAATACATAATTTTAGGGAACATGATACAGGAAATATTCTGGATAATTTATTATCACGTATGGAACAATATGCAAATAACTTAGAATCGCTGGTCGACGAACGGACAGCCGATTATTTAGAAGAAAAACGCAAATGCGAAGAACTGCTTTATCAGCTTCTACCGAAATCAGTGGCAGCACAATTAATAAAAGGCCAATCAGTAGAAGCAGAGACCTTTTCAGAAGTAACAATATATTTCAGCGACATTGTAGGCTTCACGTCCCTGTCAGCGTCTTCAACGCCTTTACAAGTAGTGGATCTTCTAAATGATTTGTACACGTGTTTCGACGGAATCTTAGAAAACTTCGACGTGTACAAAGTGGAAACAATCGGCGACGCATACATGGTGGTCAGCGGACTTCCGGTTCGAAACGGCAGTCAGCACGCGCGAGAAATCGCGCGGATGTCGCTAGCGCTCCTAGCGGCGGTGCATAAGTTTCAAATCAGACACAGACCAGGAGAGAAGCTCAGGCTTAGAATTGGGCTGCATTCTGGAGCCTGCGTTGCTGGGGTTGTGGGGCTCAAAATGCCCAGGTATTGCCTCTTTGGGGACACGGTTAACACTGCTAGCAGAATGGAAAGCAATGGAGAAGCTTTGAAGATACATATTAGTCCGTGGACTAAAGATGCGCTGGAAAAATTCGAGACGTTCGATATTACTGAACGGGGCGAAGTTGAATTAAAGGTTAGCATATTACATAATGAGCGAGGAAAGTGAATGATATCGTGTGAGAGAAAATGATAACGCACGAAGCTTGCCGAGTTCGGAAATATCACCAACATTCGATAGACACTTTTTAGTAGTAGGTAGTAGTACCTACATTATTTTTCCCACGACCATACAAATCTGATGTGACAAGCACACGACCTCTCGCCTAATTCTGCTTATTCTAATAATCTAATAAATAGTTTCACTTACATTTTAATAGTTTAGATATAAAATTTGGTATTTAAATATTTGATATTTTTAGAGTTATCGTTTCCGAAAAAATTGTAACATACGAACGAACACACACACACACACACAGACTTCATCTCAAAAATGTGTAATTCGTATTCTAGAGACCTTAAAACGTGCTTATCTGCCAAAAACTCACAGTCGAAAATTTATAGACCCATCACAATTAATACCTCTCTTATAGAATATGAGGCGAGAGGTAAAAATTAAATATTTTATAGGTATATGAATATATTTTCAACTACTTATCACTGCCATTTTACGAAGAAACTAATATACCACAATATATAACTTGTAATATCCCAAGTGCATGGATAATTATCCGAAAAATTTTTCGAATGCATTGCTGTCAATATGTCAATTTCACGAGTCTTCGATTATTGCAGCAATGCAGACAATAAATTTTCTGGATATTAATCCATACCGAGAGGTATTCGGAAAGAAAATCGCTTTATTAACTACTTTTAAAAAATGACGATTATAAATGTCTTCAGAAATTTTTCAGGAACCAATGCGATTTCAGCCGCAAAACACAGCGCCTTTTGCTATAAATTTTATTCAAAATTGCAAATTATACCAGATACAGCAAAAGTATACTACTTTAAAATGTCGTGTTGTCCAATTTAATGGAATAATGCAATTTATCACGAAATACTTAATGACAGGAAAAAATATCAAATGTCAGAAAGACAACACACGCCACACGCCTACTAAAAGGTGAAACAAAAATTGAAACTGTTCGATATGACCTGTTCGATACCATATCGAACGGGTTGAACGAACATGTGATATTGTTTACTTTCGTAGTTAGGTAACAGAATGAAAACTGTTAGTTTCGTACCTATATGGTCATGGGAAATCTGTATTTTTATAAATAAAATATTTATTTTTTATTTAGGGCAAAGGCACGATGAAAACTTATTGGCTAAACGGTGAGCAACAACAGCTAAACAATTCGCCAACTGACGATTCTTCGAATATACAAGAAGTAACAGTGACAGATCGTAGAGAATCAACAATATCTTGGAACAGTAACATACCGTCAGATAAAGTTACAGTTAAAGTAATAAACGAATCTAAACCACATACTAAGTTTCCTAAAACGCCGCATCCAAATAAGATAAACCCAGATAAAGGACACAATTCCAGGAGGAGATCTTCTGTAAATAAAGTCAACTTTAAATCCAACATTAAATCGCAGTTTAATGATAAAACTATTGGAAAATGTTCCTCTATTTCGTAATTAATATTGTGTTATACATGTTATGTTATGATTTTCATATAAACAATTATTTGGCAGTAGTATTATTACAAATATTTTACATGTTATTTTACTAAAATAAATATAATCGTGTGTCGTGACATGACTGTATTAATAAACAATATGTACTATGAATAATTTTATTTTAAATCTGGTGGAGCATAAAACATAAAAGTAAAAGATTTTGATATGTAAGCTTTTTGATTTAAGGGATCCGTCTACCTTATAAAATCCAGTATAAAATGTGCTCCATAGCGAGTGTTTTGTGGCAAGTACAAAAATATAATAACATTTTATTTCAAAAATTGCTATGAACTGACAGGTTCAATAAAGAGTTGTTCCTTTTTAAAATTTTAATAAAAAAATTGTACCTAAAATATAAAAATTCTTTAAATTGTCCAATTTACACAAATTTTACACGGGTTAATCTCAAGATAAAAAATTATTTTTAAAATTTTAAATTAAATTGCAAAGGTAGATCCGTTCTTTGTCTATTAAATGTTCATAAAAGCATTATCTTGAAGTCAATAATAAACTAACAGTTTACTTTTACAGTATTTTTTTAACATCAAAATCACATTGTATAGATAGGATGCGGTAAAGTACGAGTTTCGGGCAAGAGTATTAGTGAGAAAGAAGTGGCATAAAAAAATGAAATCATGGTATATTATTATTATATTAGGTAGACGAGCGGACTCCACGTCTAAAAATATAAACAAAAAATATTCAAAATTTAAACAAAAATGAGTACCTATCGAAAGTGAAAAGTATCGTTCTAGTGTAAAGTGTGACGAACAAGAGGTGCAACCGAGTGAGGCAACACACGAGCAATGCGATATTTACTTTCGAACGAGTCATGAACGCTATTTTTTAAACGACCACAAAACATAATTTTTTACTTTTTAATACACACACGACATTCAAATGACATTTCTACTGTCATTTCAAACAGTCAATAAACAAAACAAAAGCTACCTGGCTATGTTTATTTGGTCTCATAATTACTATATGACCATTTATCGTGCTAGCACGATAGTCATATCATGTTAGTTGATGTTATTTTCAACTTTCATATACTGCTGCCACGATATCACTATTATTTTCTGTAGTTATTAAAGTGAGTTTCAAAAGATTCTTTATTATATTAAAAGGTAATGATTGATACGACTATAACTGGATAAAATGTACGGAGTAAAACCTGGTAGTAAGTGTTGGAAAATTTGTTGAGTTTAACAACCGTTCATGAAATCATTTTACGAGGTATTTATAGGATTTATAGAATACTTTATGATCGACAAATCAAAACTAGCAGTCTATTATCTCAGTTATGGCGTTTAACAAGTTTCTCCTTTTATCTCGCGCTTGCATTCAACTATTTATCATTCTTGTTCGGTTCGTTCGCGAACAATACGAGAAGATTTACGTGTATCGCTCCTCCGTAATAGAGTTCCAACTTCGATGTCCTTTTATGCGATCGCTTCCTGAATAATGTAGCTGTACAGATTGTTTCACTAAGGGAAACTTACGACAGCGGCGCATTCCCTATTTTTATTCAGACAAATCAGAAATCTTTACAACCTATTCTAAACTTATTCCCTTCGTGGAATTGAAACTATAAACTGTGTTATTCCACGTGGTAATGTCGCATCGGAAACCTAACAAACCTAAAACATGGCGTCTTCTTATTCCTGACCTACATTATTTGTTTGTGTTCAAGTTGTTACCTTGTTACAGAAAAATTTTATTTAAATTTCGCGGTATATTTGCTGCTGTTAACCCACTTGACATGACTCGTCCATGGGATGTTTAAAAATATATTATTCTTATACTTTAAGTGATTACGTAAGTCTATCCTAGACACAACTTTAGTACGATCAAAAACTATATATCAATACAAACATCTCAGAGAATTACATTGGGTACACAATTGGGATATTATTACGTACCAAATAGATAATGTTACTAAGGGCAATCGCTAAAATATTAATATAAAGTAAATGGACAATAATAGAAAATTGAAATGTTCTGGGGATTTTATTTAGTCAAGTGGGAAGAGAAGAAATTTAAAGGAAAAAAATGTTATTTTTTATTGGTGCAACACACTGTGGTCGGTTTATCTCTTATTATAATGGGACAAGAAATATTCAAATCCATGTTAAAACATAGATTATTTGAGGATTCTTTCAAGCTCTTAAATCCTGAGAAAAAGAATCATGGTTAAAACTGCTTTTAGCAGTGCCACTTAAACTTCAGTGAGTCTTGGAAAAGACTAATTTCCAAATCATTGTTTGCTTCAAAACTGTGAATATACAGAAGCATGAAAGAATCCTCAAAGAATCCGAAGTGTAAACAGGGCTTGAATTTTTTTTAAACCTGTGTTTTGCCAGTAACGTGAAATTTGTTATTGCAGCCTGTGTATACGTGGCTTATTGAAATCAATTTCTACCTGCTTTCTTGGGATAAATTTTAAGCAGTGATGAATAATATGGAAAGTATGACGTCTTAGGTATTTTTTTATTAAACTTTATAAAGAGTCATGTACTATTTATGCGGTGAATATATGAATTTAAATAGTATTAGCATACGGCATAATCGACTTTGAGAACTCACATATATATCTCATATTTACGAGCACAACTCTGGAACAGAAAATTGAAATAGGCAGAAGACAAAATCATGAGGTAAGTAATTATTATTGTAGGATGGAGGATTTTACTCGTAAAATCGATAGTGGCGCCAAAGACTGATGCTAAATATACCGGGAGCTGATGACAGGTGATGGTCTCCGATTTCATACAGCATGCCTTTTGGAGGATAGCATATTGCCTCTATGACAACATAGAAAAACGGGTATAAAACCCCTACACACTTTCCGGTCGTATGAAAAATTGCGTTTCCACTCGCACAACACTTTTTCGAAATTTTCCACCCATGGGCCAATGAAGACTGCATGCCAATTTGGTTATAAGTGTTTTATGACACAAATATTAATATTCTTTTCATCGGAATGCTGTATAAAAACGCGGAAAATCATATTTTTTATTACAAGATCATGTAACCGTTTGAGCCCTTTGGGATCCTGCGAATCGCATGCCTTTAATTTTTAAGACTGTAAATGTGTTTTAGTTTGTTTTGATAAAAGGGCATGCATTATTAAATCAGAGAAAAACACAAAAATTTTATACAAGTGCCAAATGCAATTTTCTATATGACCGGAAAGCATGCAAGGGTATAATACCTGTTTTCCTATGTTTTCATAGGGTTCATATTCTATCCTCCAAAAGGCATGCTGTATGAAATCGGAGACCATCACCTGTTATGAGCTCCCGATCTATAACTTAACATATGAATATTGAATTTATTTCGTTTGATACATTGAATTAACGTTTATTATCTTACTGTCAATGTGAATAATTTGGTGAAAATGGTCAAAATCATTATTTTGTAAATAAAGATAGGGCAATACTTAGGCAGAAATATGAGCCTAGTAATTATTATAGAATTGGCAATTAGGAATCTTTTATGCTTGATCTCTTTCAGCAGTGATGTATGTGGTCTTTAGGAATATAATTGGAATGAGTATTAGAGAGATGAATATAAAATAATGGCGCGCTGGTGGCTTTTATCACTGGACAATCCATTGAATGGGGTATAATTCCGGGGTAAATGTAGCCGAAACATCGGCAGCGTCTGAGAAAGAAGGCATGGCTTTGTTCGCGTCTTTGTTCTGCGATTAACGTTGGGTAAAGACGAAGAAGCTTGTGCCTGTGAGAGACACGCATGGCGCACCTGAATGCCGTGGCGGTGACACTGCGACCACACAATGGGGATAATAAATTTGACGTTTAGCTAACGTTCTACGCCGATTTGCTGGAGTAACTGTTACTGTTTACTACATTTCCTGCTTTGCGATTGTACCCAAAGATGCGGGATGTAAAAGGTTGGATTTAGATTTTAGAAGCTGTTTTAAAGCAGGAAAAGTCGTTCGATCGTACACCAGTGCCGGGCCAAAATTTTTTCTTCTATAAAAATAGATTAAACATTTTTACCTCTTGCCACTCAGTCTTGTAAAAGAGGTATAGTAATCATGCTAAAATTTCGATAGTGAGTTTTCAATGGATATGTTTATGTGTATGTGGATGGATGGATGGATGTGTGGATGGATGTTGGAGGTACGATAACTCCAACACCACTGAATTAAAAAAATTGAAATTTTGTATATAATATACGGACACCCTAGATTAGATCTGATTAGATTTTGGTGTTGATCGTGCAACCGGAAGTGGTAGTTTCTTGAATATCTGAAGAGTTTTTCTGGAATATCCTCAAAATTTATGGATTAATAGGAATTTTTTAAATAACAGTGTATACTAATCGATATTATCTAAAATTTGTATTCAAAACGTAGTTTCTATCTAGCACCATTTTCCAATTACAAGAAGTTAAAATTCTACAAATTTGTTACTATTTTGATTTATCTACCTACCAATGAAAACAGAAAATAAAATATTTGAGCGTTAATGTCAAATAAATTTTTGACATTTTGACAATATATGGTTATGATAAACAAAACATTAATAATATTATAAAAACTACAATGCCCGAATTCCCTTCTACAATGGTATATTTGTGAGTAAGTACTGCATAATATATCTATACTTATATTATTATAAAAATAAAAATAGTAGAGTATGGCAAGAGGTCATGTGTTGGCCACATCAGATTTTTATTGTACGTATATTTAATTGATTGTATGTTTTGTATGTGCAGTCGAAACGTAGGTGTTTTATTGGATTTGAATAAATTCACTGCTTCTCAAAAAAATATCTTAAAAAATCTGACGTGGCCGTTACAATACCTCTCGCCTTGACATTGAAGTATTATTATTTAACCTCGTATTTAACCAAATATTAAGCTTTAATTTAAATAAAATACAACAACACCGTATAACATTTGATATAATAATATAAAATAATCATACATTATAATGATTTCTGTTTATCTGTCACATTGACAATTTTATTTTTGTTTTAAATTTTATTTCTATTTCGGGATTCACAAATCGTGGTAGGTAAAATTATATATTTAAAAAAATTATATTTCTTTATTGGTTAAAGATATAGAAACAAGTAAGATTAAATATTGTACAATGTAATTTCTTTTTTCATGTGTGGTATGTCAAATTGTAACAATCGCATTATTTTATACAATTTTTGCAAAAAATGTTATAGTACTACAAGAAAAGTACCATTTCCGGTTGGTGGATTTTTACCAAAATCTTTTCAGCTCTTCATTAACATATATAAATGTATAATGCAAAATATTAGAATTTTATGTTCAGTAGAATTTGAGATAATGAACCGGGACGAAAGGCTACAGTAGGCGTACATACAGACTTTCATACACACACACACACACACACAGACATCATCGTGAAAATAGTCAAAATAGGTTCTAAAGGTGTTAAAACGTGCTAATTGACAAAAATCTCGACATCGAATTTTTTCACGATCCCTATACCTCTCTAGGCGAGAGGTAAAATGGTACGGGATGTGGATTTGTTTTTATCATCAATAATTTCCTCGCACCAAATTACATCAAAATCCGATGGGTACATTTTTTATGAAGGATTTTCGAAAATCTAAAAAGCACTAAGGACCCCTTGCAGAAAAGTTGAGATTTTAAAAATCTTTCAGAAAAAATTAATCCATAGAACAAAATGCAAGAATTAATTTTAATTTTCTCTAATTATTGCTGCCGCAACAATGTATTGTGTACATTTTTACTTCCCCGATCTATGTAATAGAGGGAAGTATTGTAATCGTGATTTTTTGACAGTTCGAGATTTTGGTGAATCTTCACGTTTCAGACCCTACTGAACCCAAAAAACATAATTTTAAAAAAAGTCGGTCTGTCGGTCTGTCGGTCTGTCGGTCTGTCGGTCTGTTAGTCTGTTAGTCTGTTAGTCTGTTAGTCTGTCTGGATGTTGGATAACTTAAAAACGCGTTGGAATTTTGGACTGAAATTTTATATTTAAGATCTTGAGCCAAAATCTGACTTCAAGTTCGTTAATGAGCTTTATTCAACCAGTGGTACCAACTTTATAAACAAAACTTTTTTATTTTTATCAAAATACTATCGTGTGTGATATCAAATTAAAGGTCTTGGGAAAATAATTCTAGTAGAAAAACAAAAATAACATTTAAATGATCGTCAATTGTT
This sequence comes from Agonum fuliginosum, assembly GCA_947534325.1. NCBI lineage: Eukaryota > Metazoa > Arthropoda > Insecta > Coleoptera > Carabidae > Agonum > Agonum fuliginosum. Next base: position 43,184,271 of record OX384029.1, read on the forward strand.
TTTTTTTATAAATTATTCAAATTATACCGAGTTTGGTGTCAATTTGAATCGCTCAGGGAGATAAGTTTTTAAAAAATGTAAAAAATGAAATTAATACGATTTTCAATTGTTTCTCAAAAAATTACTCAAATTTTTTTATTCAACCAGTGGTACCAACTTTATAAACATATCTTATTTTATTTTTATTAAAATACTATCGTGTGTGGTATCAAATTAAAGCTTTAACTGATCGTCAATTTTTTTATCATACATTATTCAAATTATACCGAGTTTGGTGTCAATTTAAAGCTCTCGGGGAGATAAGTTTAATAAAAATGTAAAAAATGACATTTATGCGATAATCAATTATTGTTTCTCAAAAAATTAATCAAATTTGTTCAAGTGTATTATCAAATTAAAGTTTTCTGGAAGAAAATATTAGTCGAAGAATCAATAACAACATTTAAACAATGGTCAGTTGTTTTTACTTTCCGCATTATATTCTATAAGGCTATAAGATATTATGACGGGTTAAAATTTTCGAGTGTGAGTTTTTAGTGAATAAGTATCAGATTTTTTATGGTATTTAAATTATGCCGAAGTTGGTATCAACTTAAATAGTTTGGGGAAAAATGATAAATTTATTTAAATTTTGCAGAATAAAGCATAAAATTAACGGCGTTACGAAAGTAAGTTATTAAAACTTATAATCGGGGAAGTACTGTGGCGGACACAGCAGATTTTTCAATTAAATAATGGTTTCGTCATTACTCATGTCATGTGCAATTATTTCAGATTTTTATTTTGGACAATATAGCTAGAATTGATGAAATTCGGATGCTATACCATGACAAGTGTACCGCCTTAATACATCTATGTTTTTTGTCTAAAAAAATCCTTAAGAATTCTGAAGAAAATGACGTACCATCTGTACAATAGTACAGTCTTGCATGCTTTATAATGAATTTTGTTGGAAAAACTTTGGTAAAACTATTGTACTTTAAAAATCAAATTGGTTTCTGGTTGCTCATTTCAATTCTGCGTCCATTCCGTGCGTTATCAAGTGCAGATCCCTCTTGATAGTGTAGGAATTAGAGAATTGTGTGTTGTAAGTATCTGGCTGTTTTCCAGTGTTTGTAGTATCAGAAGTGTCGAACAATAAAGCGATAAATCCATCACGTTTGATCCTCAATCGATCGCGTTCTCAGTCCACATTCCACAACTGCTGCCGGGGACAAGACAAGAATGAAATGCGGCCGAGCGAGACGTTAGTTCCTGTTTGCGGGAACTTATCGCCCGCTGCTAATTTCTCAACTTTGGAAACTCTTCGTTCACGTCGAACCATTACAACCGTTTCCTTAACCCACTCATTTAAATATTAATTCGTGCCTGACGCCCTAGACCATGTTTTAATTAAAATGGAATTAATATGTGAGCCTTCGAACACCCCGCCAGACAGAGATAGATTGCAAGGCATGACTTTCCCGCCCGAGAAATAGAGAGAGAAGCAGAACTCATCATCGATGCGACATTTTTCAAATTTATCTTTATTATAAACACCTTTTTTAAGATACGATACCAGGATACTTCATTCCAGTTAGGAATAGAGTATTTGACACTTTAGTACTATCCAACAACCAACAATTTTATAATTTGCCGCCAGATTCTGGGCGGAAATGGTCAGATTGCAAGTAAAAATAAGACAATACAGTGCTTATACGTCATCGCTACAGACCAATCAGAGGGAGATTGACATGTGATTCAACAAAATATTGAAAAGAACACAACATTTCGTTTCAAACATTGAATTAACTTTTATATTTTAACGTCAATGGCAATTCGGTGAAATACATTATTTTGTGAATAAATATACCTAATAATAAAAATAAATAAATAAAATAAATCAACAATTTATAAATAAATTTTTGTGTTAACCTACAAAAAATTACAAATATCACTCTTTGTGCACTTCGAGTCTGTAAAATACAGTACGCGAAATAAGAGATTGGTATACAATATTAATCGAACGGACAAAGATGATTTTTTTTCGCAGAAACTGCTAACTGCTTCGCTATCTTGAAATAGCGTATATTGAAGCCGTCCGGCTCGATTTTTCTCTTGGCTCAGTTGCGTTTTGGCGAGTAATAAGTTGGCAAATTGTGACTCAATGTGTAGAACATAGGCATATTCTCTCTCTCTCCCTTACCACTTCGGTCAGCTCTGGCTGCACGGACAGTACGTCGCCATTTGTTTTTGCTATGTGAACTTATATACTTGATTGACGATTGAGCAATCACATTATCAAACAATTGCAAGAAATTCTGTATGAAATGCTGAAATGCAGATCAAGTATAGAGGCGATGGCTAGATTTTGTCCACTACCGTAACCATGTTTGGTTAGAGATGGTTCAGCGATATGCCTATTCTCTAGTAACGTGATTTAAGGAAGGAATAAAGGAATAATTCTTTGATCTCTGTAGAAAATACCCGGACAGCAGTGTTAATGTAGCGTCACTAAGGAAGACTTATCACCGCGTTGTCGAACGTTCAGCAGCAGCAGCAGTGAACGTCGTGCGCTGTGTGTGTTTTTTTGGCGAAGACACCGGGTCAGAGGTCACATCTTGCGCGCGGTGATATATCGCCCAGTCACAAATATTGTGCACTGATTCACTGCAAAGAGAACTCTCTTCTTGATGCTTCAATCCGATTTACCAAAAAATACCTCGGATGAATTTCTTATCGAGTGAACACACCGCCATTTGTTACATCAACCAAACTAATCATCAGTCTACCAAAAGGTAGGAAATACGTTGATGTATGACTTAAATTAACATATTATATGCATTACGAGTCACATCATTTGGATCTAAATTAGAACTCATAGGTTAGCAACGAAATGACGAATTGAATTATCAAAGTTGACACTAAGTGCATTGCATTTGGAGGTTAGCAGTAGTTTTTCTGGGAATGCTTAAACAGCAGAATATTCATAATCTGAATCATGAATATTCGGCTGCAACATAATTCGGATTATGAATATTTTTCTGTTGACTCGGCACTCGTTTTTCCAAACGATTAGAAAATATTATATCATTACAATCCAACACAAGTTGGGAAAACTGATATTTAGTTCATTGATGTTTGAGATATTTATTTTAAAAATAATAAAAACTATGAGTCACCACAAAAATTGTAATAAAAAACCTGTATCATAAAATTCATTCACAGAAAAATTAAAATCTAGAATATTAGATTCGTCATAAATAATACAAATACAGGATGATGTAAATCTCGAAAATTTATTGTCAAATGTGAGACAATTATAATTACATAAGAATGGTTCTAGGTTGTTCTTTTATAGTTCAGTTCAACATATCTTTAAATTTGCATGCGTTTGTAACTTCCTGTGTTTACATTTATGCGAAATCTAAAAATTTTGATTAAATTTTCACTTTTAATATCATTATGTGAATTAATTGTTTCCGTGCGTAATTAGCTCGAGTGGTATACGTGTTGTTGGAATGCACGATAAAAAATTTCCTGGACATGAATTAAGTAATGCACGAGTGCATATTCGGTAAGAAAATCGCAATGACACCGCCGCTCTATTTTTGAATTCTTTTTACAATAGAAACATGAACTATTTACTAAATTTGTATTTAACATTAATAAATATATATTATTTACCTTAATAATTGCTTATTTATACTCAAAATGACAATTTCACCAATTTTTAATTTAATGTCAAACTAATAGATGATGGTAAAGTTTCCGCTTACTATTAATTTCAGTTAAGTTCCTCAAGCTATTAGTACAAATTTTAGACAACCATGGTTATTATTTTGTGATCAATTCTTCCATTGACTATTTTTTGTGTCATGCGATTTTCCTGTGAATAAATCTTTTGATTCAAGTGTTGCAGATTCCCGTGTTTGAATATGCTAGAATTTTTATTTTCCGGTGTTAAATGGGAGGTTGTATGCTATCCATATCAAATTTTTTATCTGGCAAATAATTTTATCTCACCTTTTATGAAAATATGGAAAATGGCTTCAAAGCAGTAAATTTCTGTTTTCCAGGATTGAAAGCATGTAAGAATCGCCAAAGAATCCATGTGTGAACCGGGCTAAGATCAAATTACAACAAATACTGCAACACAAGCTGTAGTTCTGTAGAGAAAAAGGAATATTGCTAATAGAAAATCAATGTTTCCATCGATTTCGCGCGCGGTGATTTTTCCTTGGTCTGTTGATGTCCATTTGATTCCGTATAAATATCAATTTATTTCAGTGGAAAAAGATGACAATCGTGACAGAAGACTACACGGACTAAAGTTCGATTTGTCAGGCAGGGGGGGAGTTCTCCACCACCTGTTGCGAGCTGAGCACAGCACTCTATTTCTTCTTCTTCTATTGATATATTCGCGACACAAACACCGGTCATCCGTCACAGATGCGCAGAGCCGGACTGGGCACGGGAATAATTCACTCGTATCTCGGTTGTATTTGTTTATTGTTATCGTAAATCTTTTTTATATACAATGCTTATGTGACACATACGTTATATAGTACAACTGATGCTGTATTAGATAGGAATTCTCTCTCTATTTAATGTTACATTTAGAGGGAAAGGTTGAAGTAATTTGCGGGAAAATTAAAAAAGAAAAGTTTTTTGTTTGAGTTGGAATTTTAAGTACGGTTCGTTATGAACTTTTCCACTGGAGAAATAGAATTTAATTTGGAAACGCGGCGTATGTGAGAAGAAAACTTATCTACAATGTTTTTATACGAAGGACGACTGAAAAATATTAAATGGAATTTTCAGCCGTTCATCGTACTTCATAATTCGTTGATATATTTTCAACTATGTATAATAATTTATACACATTTTGAAATTTATATATACAAATATGTACAAAACAATTTGCATTTTAACTGAAGGCTGCATATTTAAAGCACCAAAATTCAAGATCCAAATTACTTTTTATAGATTACCAACATTCAACATTCAAATATTGACAAACCCTTTCAGATTTTTAACCAAAAATTGACTCTTGTTTTAAATGTCGATAAATGGCAAGTGTTGGTGTTTAAGAGAGGTTATATTGTCCCCCAATGGCATGGCGTGATGATGGAAAGAAGGAATTTTTAAAAATTCTTTTATGCAAAAAATTAAAAATATATTCTTTTCAGCGACCCGCCATAATCACTACATATATTATCAAAAATATAATTTGCTAACATCATCAATGAATAATACTAAATTAATTATAGCAACAATAAATAACAGCAAAAGGTTAGCTAATACGTGAACAGTCAAATATTAAACCGCGAATGAGTATCTCCTCCACACAGAAACTCTGGCGCTCAGTAATTTTTTGAATGCAAATATTTATATATTTAAATATTGAATAAATTTTATTTGTTTTATTTTAGATTTATATTACACTTTATTGCAAGAATTTGGCATTGGTGTAAGTCAATATTAAGAAACGCACACAAAGTGATTGGGCGTCCGTTACTCAAGTGGGCGAGTATCATATCTAGTTTGAACTACCGCACGGACATACCCGATCGCATGAAATTCTTACATACGAGGATGCAGAGTTTGAATATGCCTCTAAAAGCTGAGCGTATTTTACACCGGAATAACGTATGTGTAAAGAATGCAACATTTATATAAATTTAGAAAATTTTACTGTTTTAAAAGAAAATATTGGATATAAACTAATATTTATATTACTATTGCAACATTTTTAAAAATATTAAAGACGAGAAGCAGTGCAATGCATTGAAGGGTGTGCTGGTTTGTTGTGTGTGCGAAAGTTTCCGAGTGGGAATAATTTTTTCATCTATAAATAATATTTTAATCTTGAAGTTTTGTGCTTTAAATAATCCTCAAATAAACAATCTAAAAACAACAATTCACAAGCAAACCAATCGGGTAAAAATACATCGGCAGTCATATCCCTCCATTTACATAATAACTCGAATACTGCTAATTCCATACTTTATTTAAAAACTAGGAGAAGCAATCTGAAATGGTGCTAAAAGTGATCGTTTTTGATTGGTTGATGTCACACCAGTTTTACACCAAACAAACTTTGTATAGAGTGTTTTCCATCTTGTCTCGTCAGCTGTTGTCATTGTCAGTGATCGTTTCGTTTCACCGTGGTTTTTTGTATTATTGAAATGATATTTGTTATTAATTAACATAGCTAGCGGTCAAATTAGTGTGGACATTTTATTAGCCGTTAAATTGAAGGTCTTGGGCCTTGTATATCTACTGAAGATGGAATGTCTCCCAGTCCTAAGTGGCCGGTTTAGGCTTCCTCAAGTATCAAAAGTTGCGTTACAAAATGGTTAATTATAAAAATTAAGAGTTCTGGCGTATGTACTCCTCCAATCTTAAATATACCAAATAAAAAATTATAAATTAAATGAAATTTTCATAAATGCCAGAAATTTGCTTGTTATCAGTGTTTATCTGCTTTCCTATGCAAAAAATAATAAAAATATGTAATCATAAGTGCCGATAACCCGGAAACAAGCAAATTTTTGATAGTTATGAAAATATAAAATGTCATTTATTATTATTTTACTTGAGGAAGCCTAATCCGGCCACCTAGGACTAGCAGACCGGACATTCCATCTTCAGCAGATTTGCCAAACCCTTCAATTTCACGACTAATAAAATGTCCACACTAATTTGACCGCTAGCTCTTGGACTAATAGACAATAGCTATGAAATAAAAGTGAAGATGATCTGCAGACTGAAATGTCAAATTAAATTTTGCCGCAAAAAATCTACCAGTGTTATTTTTCTAGTATTTACACAGTGTAAATATGGCTCAGCGAGACCACTTCAAATCGCTTCTCCTAGTATTTAAATCAAGTATCAAGTAGTATAGTCATTCGTAAATTAAATGCGAATGCGCATTAAAACGAGAAAGGTTATATTTTCCGTCCTTTTAGCATTGTTAAACTGGAGAATCAGCAGTATAGGTTATTGTATAAAGATCACTTACCTCCGACACAACTACCATCTTAACAATTATTGTCACCACCAGTCACTCTAGTCCTCTACACCATCTTCGCCGCCAGGGCCGCTGCCAGCAGCCACCAGGACGCGTGCAGTGGGCCCGCACTGGCCGGGGCTTGAACCGTGGACCTCACGGGCGGCAAGTCCACGGGGACGTGGTTCTCCACGTAGCTCATGTGGTTCCCGCGCGCCGATGTGGGCGGCTGCTCCGGCTCCGGCGGAGCGGGGGGCCCTGCAGGGGCCGCGGGAGGGGCGACGGGCACCTGGGGAGCGGGCTCGTAGTCTGACGACTGCTCTGCTGAGCCGAACTGGTCCAGGTAGTCGTCGTCGTCGGACAGCGAGGGAGGGCTCACGCGGGTTGGGCCTGGTATCTCTACACACGGAGAATTTGAACTTATTTTTTACAAAGTTGTACGCAATAAAGGTTGTGCTTACACGGCTAAAAAATTAAATTTACAAAATACCAGTTTTTTGTTAAATGGTTTCTAAAAATTACTACTGATGCAGCAACTAATACGAAATTATAAAATTAATACATTAAACTTAAAAAGTATTGACGATAGTTTAGCTTGTTAGTAATTTAGTTGACCTGGATTTGAACCACAACCTCTTTAACTAGAGCCAAACACTCTAGCACTGTGCTATCTCCGAACTATCTCACACCAATTGTGAATCCAGAAGATTCTGACTAAATTTTTAAAAATTTCAAATTGAAATTAATTATGAAGAAACGTGTATCATTATTATAGCAATACTTGAAGCTAATTATTATCAACTATAATTACATGAGAGCCTTTTATTTCGCTGGATAAATTTCTATTTGTATTGAAACCTTGTTGCCTAGCAATTTGAAAAGAAAAATTATTGTTTAATAAAATTACGACACCGTAGGCGAAGTGATTTTATTTTAAAACAATTTTTCGAATTGCTGTCAGGTGACAAAGTTGAGATGTCAAACATAAATTTATTCAAAAACTAAACAAAAATCTAAATGTCAAAATGTCATTATTGAATTAAACATTTACAAGATAATTTATGTTAAATAAGTAAAATGATATTATTTAAATAAAAAATTGTACAACTTATTACAGAAAATGGTTATTTATAGGATTTATTACTAGTTTATAGGGTGATTCATCGTAACTTACTTAATAATGCCCATTTTATGAATCAGAAACTTTTTATTTTATAATGTAGGTACATATCTAAAGTTTTGTTTCGCCCAGTTTTCAAAATCATATCAGGTAGGTGACGCTGACGCCCCACATTGTCTGTACACTGAATGGCTTCCTGAAGTATCAATCAAGAAATCGGCTTGATTTCTGGCGTTTGTCATAACATAACCCTTTCCAGCATGGCAGCGGGTATGTTGGCAATTGCGGCCCGGATGTTGGCCTTCAGGTCTTCTAGGGTTCTTGGACTGTTGACGTAAACGCGGGATTTCAAAATGCCCCACAAAAAATCACAAGGAGCCAAATCGGGCGAGCGGACTGACCACTACAAATCGCCTCTTATTGAGATGAGGCGCCGGGAAGTGTACGACTCAACTGAAAACACACGCTGTTCCGTGCTCCAACGCATGATAGCGACTGACCGGGTGGGGAACAAAACTTTAAAAGTGCACCTGTCGAATGAGATCACTCTCTCCCCACTACGATCCCTACAGCTTGAATGGCATACACATTTTTAAAAAGCAGGTTTCAGGTTATGATGTGTAAGAAAAATTTATAATATAAACTTTTTGAATTAATTTGACGTTTTTTTTATGGCGCACTGCGCTATAATGTGATACGTGGGCTATACAGTGACGTTTATGTCAAAGAAATTTGTGTATAACTGTTCAATTATGATATGACCGTGCATAAACAAAATTTAGGTAATGGCTACTTTTGCAAACCCATTAATGCTTAAAATGGTCCCTGAAAGAAACTGTCTTTAATTTTCCAAATATCTAAAAATTGTTGATTCTTATTCAGTATAATCTAACTCTATTATATCCAACATTTATGTAGGTACCTACTGAAAGTTATGATTCATCCTGTATTTTAATCATTTTAATGATTCTAATTATAAAATTATATCACATGAAAATCAAGATAGTGTGCTTAGATTCCGCGCGATTGTCAGCTGTCCCTACGCATGCATAGGTAGTCATGTTTATATCAGTCGTTAAACGCCAAATAAAAATGTGCCGGTTGTTGCTACCATTGCTCGTGTTTTATTTCTGTGATGTTTTGTTTTTATAAACTTTAAAGTGTAATACAAAGTGTTAAATTAGGTGTAAACAACTTTTAAATGTGTGATAAGTACTGTAATTTCGTCCGGCGAAGCAGGAATTAAAAGTTCGTAGTTCGTAGGAGAAACAAGGTTAGTGGTTAGCCAATTATTTTCTCTTTAAAATAGTTTTAAGGTATGGTTATTAATCAAGCGAACTATTAAACTTGGTGGAATTAATTATCGTTGAATACGATTATAACAGCAACAATAATGTATACAGTATAAAGTTTTATCTTAACCACAAACACGATCAGCTGTTCCTGTATCTATAGTTCCAAAAGAGTAGGCGTGCTGGCGTGCCATAAAATAAGCAATTCTCTATTCAGTAAAAATATGGGAGCAGAAACGTGTACGTGTACGTCTTGAACGTAAAGTTTCCAGGATTTTGCAGCGGCAAATGGCTTGAAAAGCGGACGTTTTCTTTAAACCGAATCAAACGTTATACAGAATAGTCAACGTATTTTGCGAGCGATTTGTATCGGGAACGCCCACGTACATTCCCACCACAAGCACAGGGAAGAAAACTTCTGAACCCGCAGTATTGTAAATAGGGACTCGAACCTAACCTAAACGAACCATTGCTATTTTAATGCAACAAACCTATTTTGTGCGGTTCGAGTCCCTGTATAAAATAGTATATTATTATGAGTCATTATTTACTAGAATGAATTTGAAGTGAGTGTCGTTACCATTCGACTTAATAATAATTATTAAATTACAATGACAATTCCACTCATAGTTTTGCATCCAATCAAAACACAGTATTTTGCTGAATTGTACCACAGACGAACTACAGTGACAATTTTCACTAGTGAAAATTACACTGACAATTTTCACTAGTGAAAATTGCCGCGAAGTGTTGCTTAAATATTATGTCAGTTGATGATTGTTTTAAAAATACATTACCTACTTTTTTTGGAATAAATAAAATAATTCGAGAAATTGTCAAGCCGAATACCAAACGTGACTATGATTTTTGGTAGTTTTTGCCATCTGGTCACGACTGCTTGTTGCGTCGAAAATAAACACGAGTGCGTAGCAAATTATACTTCAATTAATAAAATTTTCTGTCCGAATAACCCTCGACCATTGATAAATAGGTACTACTTATAATTTTGTGACAGCTACCTCAAGCACGTTGCTTTTAGGTTAACAGCCCTCCGTCTGCGGCGTCGGGCGGTTACCAAGCAACGTGCTTTCGGAATGTCACAGAATCATTTCATAATTATTATCAATGTCCTTGGGTTATTATAACTGAAAATTCCACTCCTTTACCTTTTTCTAAAAACCAAAGGATAAACAAAACACTAAAATGTCATTTGCTTCATGTTTATAATATTTTTGTCAGTGAAATTATTAGATTTTGGGAATATTTGTGAAGAAAAACCAAAGGAGTCGTTAAATTACACTCGAGCATTTTATTTCCTCTGAATAAATTTCTGTTTGATATCCTAACCTTGTCATCTGACACTGATAGCAATTAGGTGTGTTATTAAATAACTTTTCTTTTCAAATTGCTATGCAGCAAGGTTTCAATACAAACAGGAATTTATCCGGAGAAATAAAAAGCTCTTGTGTAATTACAGTTGATAAATTACATAAAATTACGACTACCTACTATAATAATTTACAAATTTGCATTGACAGCTGCTATAATTTTTTATTTTTTTTGTGTACGTAGGTACCTAGCAACGGACTACTTATTATACTTGTATAAGAATTATTTCTATTGGTCAAAAGCATCGATACAAAAAGTTTTATTAGACAAAGGGCAAATTTAATCATTTTAAAAAGTCACTAGTGATTAATGGGCTGCATTATTTACTGCAAACAATTATATAATGAATGTATTATTCTACAGTTGTGGATGGTAAAGACGGTTATGTATAATTACTAATTTGTTGTTTGGGCATTAATAAATTAAACTTTACCCAAATAAAATAATGCATTTAAACTATTTCAAATTAAGAATATGAGGTGACGGTGACATTCTTTAAAATTCTTTATGAGTAAATTTTAGTGAGAATAATTCTTCATAATTTATAGATAATAAAAATACAAAACTCTATTTGTACCTATATTTTAAAATAAAAAATAGTTGAAATTACTTGAGTTTAATTTTGACGTCAACCCCATTATTTGAGAATATTTTCATCTACGTCACAAAAACAAAAAATTAATTAAAGTTTTACTTAAAATAATTAAGACTCTCTCTACCTATGGCAGAAAACAGTTAAACATAAAAATAATAAATAATTTATTTTTAAGGGAAAAAAATAATTTTGACCGAGATTTTGACACCCATATTTGTAAAAAAACTGCAATATTTGTAAAAAAGAGGATTTTCGCCAGCTTTTATCGCTTTTATTTATATGTGAATTTTAATATGTTGTCGAAGAAGCTTGGATCTGCGAAATAACCGATCGAATTTTTATTTGTATTCAAAAAATATCAAAAATTGTCAAAATTCAAATGAAGATATTTCGATTTTAAAGCAAAATTTAAAATTCTGCATCTTGCATTTTGTACATTGTACTTTTATCTTCAACAATATCTTTAAATTATTATATTTAACAAAACAATAAACACTGTGGAGTGGCGCGCGAAATCCATATTTTTGGTTGTTTTCTGGTGCGGTAGAGCGGTAGAGGATCATCTTAAAAATACAAACTTGCGCACTGGTGTAAAATTATTGGAAGGGGTTGTCGTTAGTCGGCTGTCGGTGTCGTGCCGTTGTTGGAACGGAAGATGACCATCTCCCATCTCAAATAATAAACACGATGACAGAAATTACGGTCGATGAAATAATAATTTATTACTTTCGCGAAAATATATGTTTTTATGACACGGTATTATGTCTCCTGACAACGTGTTCATTTTCATAACCTTAGTTTTGAACTATTTTAAACACTTTCGTGCATTACGTGAACGTTTCCATTGTAGAACGAGTTGTCGGCAAAAAGTAACGACTTACGACTACCGACATCCAACTACGACATTTATTGTAGAACAGACTTAAAAGAATCTAGCTCACTAGTGCACCTAGTATGCTAAAAAATTAAAAATGGTGGAGGAGCCTATAAAAACCATCAACTTTACAAATAACACAAATCCGACTTACCATACAACCTAATATTGCTCTCGACCTCGCCAAGCGAGTTCTTCGCGATGCACCTATAGCTGCCGAGGTCATCGACCTGTAACCTCCTGATGACCAGTGTCATGCGGACCTCGAACAAGGACTTGCTGGTCATCTCGACGTCGTACTTCTCGCTGGAGATGACCATCTCTCCTACACACACATACACACGCGCAGTGTTAGAGAGGTCACGTACAGAGGTCGCGGCTGCAGGTCACCTGTGTCGCGGACCCAGTAGTTGATGGACTTGGGCGACGCCTCCACGTGGCACTCTAACACCACGTCGGTGGACAGCGGGGCCCCGACTAACTGGTTGGGGACTTGGATCACTGGGTGGACTAAGACAATGTGGAAATGCTGGATTATTTAAAATTTTGTTCATTGTACTCTGTTCACACAAGGATTAATTAGTTTTTGAAGATGTCAATTAATAAGAAATTCTACTTTTCCAAGACTCATGGAATTTTTTTTTTAATTTGTAGAATATTGTCTCTTCTCCAAACCAGCCCGAAACTCGAACTTTGCTGCATCCTAACTATGTCATTTTGAATCCGTTCGTAAACTACATTTGATCAAACACAATAAATAAAAATAATTTTAATACAAATTTTCCGAGGAAAAAATATTTAAACATCGATTTGAATAAGGCTTTAGAATAAAATGCATACAAAGTACCTTATAGACAATTATTTGGTGGATCTAATGCAGGAATCCGCAAGTCAATATTTAAATACTAAAATTTCACTATTTTCTCTAAAAAATTATGTTTGATCTGTGGCTAAACTAGTGCTCCCGAAATGTTGAAAATTAGGTACATAACAAAAAAATATCTAAGACATAAGAAATCGAATGTTGAAGACCGGAAGTCAATATCTTGTGTCATTCAAAAATAAAAGTAGTTTTTGTTTAAAGAAACAAAATTACGGTTTTACTTATATTTTTTCGAGAACTATTAATCTTGAAAAAAAAATCTTTTTTATGCAAAATGTAGAAAAATTTCTCTAGTTTAATTTGGTGTACCTAATAATTTAAAAAAAAAGGTTTAATCGTCTACCAAATACAAATCATATCAAATAATGACAAAACACGTCATTTATAAATATTTTTTACTTCAAATTCTTAGGCCAAATACAAAAAATAGAAAAATAGAGTCATTAAGACATCCTTTGTTTAAATGTAAAAGCATCATATATTTCAATTATACTTTAGTTAAGTAAATGTGGAAGGCGTACACCTGTCACGCGGTAAAATTTTAGAGTAGACGAACACCTTAATTTATTTTCTTCGTGATATCATTTTGGAAATGAATTTTCAATCTCCAAGATTATTGCATCATTTGTATACAAGTATTTTAAAGCAAAACAAAATAAATAATAAATCTGTTGTCTTTGACTTCGTCGTACACAAATGAATATTTGATGATAATCATGCAAAAATAAAATATTAAGTCGTTTGAGAAGGAAGTTTTCCATTTGAAGTAAAAGTCGGACTGTCAGGCAAACCTCGTGTAGGACTGGATAAACATTAGACTGCAAATTTAGAATTTCCCGAGAGAACCCGTGAAAATTTAATTAAGAAAGAAACATTTAGCGCAATGTCAACATTAGTAGCAGCCACGCTATTTTTCTGTTTACACGGGCTTGTTAGTCGCGGTATTAAATTGCAGTTAACATGGCTTCTGAACTCCGGAATTTAAAATGCGCATAACTTTATTTAAAAGTCTCGGACGGTCCGGTTTTCCCGTTATTACATTTTTTGTCCTCGTTGGTTTTTATCTTATTACTTCAATCAGCCTGTAGAAGTTGAAAAGTTCCCATCTCGGTTCCCATTCAACACCGGAAAATAAAATCCTAGAATATTCAACACAAGAAGATTCAATTTATACATAATTAAATATCCGAATTCCTAAAATACTCTCGATTTTATTTATTTTTCTATTCCACTCTTTTCCTCGCTACTACGGCTGCCTAAAACCAGTCCGAAACTCGTACTTTGCCGCATTCTAGCAATGCAATGTCATTTTGAAGTTGAAAAATACTGTCAAAGTGTTTTCGTTACGAGTACCTAAACTGTTAGTTTTTATTGACTTCAAGGTAATGTTTTTATAAACATTTAATAGAGAAAGATTGGAACTACAGATGTGCCTTTTTAATATTTTAAAAATAAATTTGTATCTGGAGATATAACTGTGTAAATTTTGCATAAATTGGAAAATTTTATGATTTTTTTGGAATTTTTATAATCATGTACAATTTTTTTTATAAAAATTTTAAAATCTTTTAAATATATAATCCTTGTTGCAACGAAATTTGACCATTCTTGTACTAGCCGCAAAACACTCGCTACGTTAGTACTTAGCACATTTTATGCTGGATTTTAGGAACTAGACGGGCCTCTTAAAAGATTCATTAGCAAGAATTATTTTCTAGAATTATTTTAGATTCAGCATAAATGGCAGAGGCAATAGCTGCGCGAATACTCGTTCGGTTTTATATAGGTACAGGGTGTTCCAAAACTTAGGACAAAAAATTAAAGTGCTGATCATGAAACAAAAAGAATTTTTTTAAATTTGCAAAAAATTGCATTGTATTTCAAGCAAACATTTTTGCCACTGGTCGCTAGTTATTTTTTATAATTTTTTTTCAAATCTTCTACAATGAAAGAAATTGTTTACATAATATCTAATGCTAATAAATGTCAAATTATCAATTATATACCATCAAAACAGTGATACTTAAAATTAGTCCAGGCAACGAATGCTCAAAAAAGGTATAGAGGGAAATGCTTGGAACACAATTTTTGACTTCGTAACTTTGTTTGGTCTAGTTAGGAGGTGAACATATCAAAAGTCCCCGCCCGTAGCCCTTAAGCCGAGGTGTGGCGGATGGTTTGAAAGTCTCATTTTTCGGTTATTTGCTTATATCTCGGAAGCTATGCATCCTACCGACATGACCACTCTATACAATGAAAGCTGATTAAATTTAAAACAATTTATGCCCAACCGCAGCTCTGTACGTCCATTAGTTTCCGAGATATGACACTTCTAAAATTAGCAATTTTTTCAAAAAAATGAAAGTTGAGAAATTTTAACTTTTTTCGTTATTTTTGTGTTTAATTAACTGTAACTTCTGAATGAATAAAAATATTGTCTTCAGGTTTCTTTCATTAAATATCACGAACATTTCTCTATAAAATATATTATTTTAAAATTTTTTTAGGGCGTTCATTAAGCCAAAATATCAATTTTTTTTCGACAGAAGTATTCAAATATTTTGTGTTTATTGTGTTTAATGAGCTGTAACTTCTGAACGGATAAAGTTATCGACATCCGGTTTCTTGCATTAAATTTTACGAACATTTCTCCATAAGATGCAGTATCTTTTTTGGGTATTCATTAAGAAAAAACACCAAATGAAGACCGAGAGAAAATTGAGAAATTTTTTATTTATTATAAAAACAGTTGATATTTTGGCGCAATGAACACCTAAATTTTTTGAGAATAATAATAATGGAGAAATGTTCGCAGAATTTAATGCAGGAAACCGGATGTCGATAACTTTATCCGTTCAGAAGTTACAGCTCATTAAACACAATAAACACAAAATATTTGAATACTTCTGTCGAAAAAAAATTGATATTTTGGCTTAAAAAGTTTTTAAAATAATATATTTTATAGAGAAATGTTCGTGAAATTTAATGAAAGAAACCGGAAGACAATATTTTTATTCATTCAGAAGTTACAGTTAATTAAACACAAAAATAACGAAAAAAGTTAAAATTTCTCAACTTTCATTTTTTTGAAAAAATTGCTAATTTTAGAAGTGTCATATCTCGGAAAATAATGGACGTACAGAGCTGCGGTTGGACTTAAATTGTTTCAAATTTAATCAGCTTTCATTGTATAGAGTGGTCATGTCGGTAGGACGCATAGCTTCCGAGATATAAGCAAATAATTGAAAAATGAGACTTTCAAACCCTCCGCCACACCTCAGCTTAAGGGCTACGGGCGGGGACTTTTGATATGTTCACCTCCTAACTAGACCAAACAAAGTTACGAAGTCAAAAATTGTGTTCCAAGCATTTCCCTCTATACCTTTTCGTTGACTGGACTAAATGTACACACGTCAAGTAAACTATACTTAATTTTGGGAATTAAAAAAAAAATTGTTTCATGATCAGCACGTCGCGTCGTACAGTATATACCCTTTAATTTTTTGTCCTAAGTTGTGGAACAACCTGTATATCACCTCAATCAGCTAGAAGGAGGGTTAGGGTGCGGGGTACTCACAGTGGACGCTCACGGTTATTCTTTTGCTGACAGTTGGGGGGACGCCATTCGATGCTATGCACATGTAAGCTCCCATGTCCGAACGAGATACTTTCACCAGTTTGAGGATTTCACCCTGGTACGATGATACTGAAACAAAGAAAACAACACGACTACAATAGTAGCACAAACAGTTTGTGACCCAAGTAATTGGAACTACTGAATCTATTGATAATTAATTAACAAACATTAAATTGTAAAAATTAAAGCGAATGAAAGTAAATAAATAGAATGTTCGTAAAAGTTTTGTGCTGAAAGCTGAAAATAAGCAAGTTTTATCTTTTCGATTTTGTACCATTATTTAAATACCTCAATAAATATTGTACCCCTTAGAATTTTTTCATGATAATTTGGATTCCTATATAATTTGACCCGAGAAATCCAATGAAGAAAAAATTAATTTTCCATTTCGACCAGTTTTCGATTTAAAAAAATCTGACGTGGCCGTTACAATACCTCTCGATTTGACATTGAAGTATTATTATTTAACCTCGTATTTAACCAAATATTAAGCTTTAATTAGGTAATAAATTATATATTTCACAAATCTAATCAGCTCTTAGTTTAATATATTATTTTATTTTATAAATACCATATTTACATAATACTCTGCCCAGTTAATATCTATACTATATCCAACATTTCAAAATTCTACACCACACTCTACACATGTCCTACACCACAGAGAAACCTCCTTGCCACAGACATCTGTTTATCTGTCACATTGACAATTTTATTTTTGTTTTAAATTTTATTTCTATTTCGGGATTCACAAATCGTGGTAGGTAAAATTATATATTTAAAAAAATTATATTTCTTTATTGGTTAAAGATATAGAAACAAGTAAGATTAAATATTGTATAATGTAATTTTTTCTTTCATGTGTGGTATGTCAAATTGTAACAATCGCATTATTTTATACAATTTTTGCAAAAAATGTTATAGTGCTACAAGAAAAGTACCATTTCCGGTTGGTGGATTTTTACCAAAATCTTTTCAGCTCTTCATTAACATATATAAATGTATAATGCAAAATATTAGAATTTTATGTTCAGTAGAATTTGAGATAATGAACCGGGACGAAAGGCTATAGTAGGCGTACATACAGACTTTCATACACACACACACACACACACACACACACACACACACAAACACACACACAGACATCATCGTGAAAATAGTCAAAATAGGTTCTAAAGGTGCTAAAACGTGCTAATTGACAAAAATCTCGACATCGAATTTTTTCACGATCCCTATACCTCTCTAGGCGAGAGGTAAAAATTATGTCGAAAAATATTGGTCGAAAAAAATTCGACTGCAGATTTGTAATCCTCGGGGTCGAATTAGTACGTATATAACCAAATTTTAAAAAAAAGTTATTTTGGCCAAAGTTCATCATACGTTTTTGACCATTTTCGAACAATTGTATCCCTTGGAATTTTTTCGCGAATATTTAGATTTATATGAAAGTCATAGCTACTCCCGTCGTTTACCTACAAAAATTATCTCAAAAAGTGTTAGTTTTTTATTAGTGGCACCATTGGATTCCTCGAGTCCAAAATATGGTATAACCAAATTTTGAGCGAATCGAAAATTTTCGACATTTTTTTAAATTTTCAAAAATTAAGTATTTAAAATTGTACCCGACAGATATTTTTAAAGAAAATATTAATTAATATGTAGTTTGATACTTATAAAAAAATATACAAATATATTTGTATCTTGATTTGTATAATGTATAGTAGTAAAAGAGTTGAATATGGCGTAAGGTATTATGCTGGCAACATCAGATATTTTTTAATAACCAATTTTGATTGTTTGCTTATTGTTTATTTAATTGATCGTATGTTTTGTACTACACCACAAGAAAATTCATTTTACTCCCTTGATTTATAATACACTTTTTTACATACATTTTAAACAGAATTTGGAACGTGTGATTATTTCTATTTGTACCTAATTATTATATTTTTGTTTCAAATACAACAAAGGAAGTAGTAATTTTTTGTGTAACAAAGTAAAAAATCATTTGTAGAAATCAAGGCTGATTATTGTAAACAATGCATTTATACTACTGAAAAAATCAGTTATTATAGTGCCTTTTATAAAAAGGAATTGCGGTTATGCTGGTAATATTTCTTATCTCTTGTTCTTGTATGATGAGATTTCTGTTCCTTCGCTCCTCTTTAAGCCTCTTGCTGGGCGTTTAAAGAGCCGTAGCCGAGCGGTTGTAGTTATCAGAGTTTTTCATTTGACGTATCGTTAGTTGTGTTTGGCGGAATCCTCGGGTGGCTAATGGGAGAGCTTGAAATAGGCAAGTCGAGCAATAACGGCTCTCCATAACATGGAAGGTATCCCCTATGTCCACACAGTGTAATTCCGTGTAAAACAGCCGGCGTTAATCGGGGCTTCGCCCCCACCGCCCACCACGTGACCGGTTCACACGCTCTCGACCGTGTACTTCACGTTTGTGTTTCACGAAACTGTTAACTACTGCTGGTAGATACATGCTAACATACGTGCTGCTGCACTACTGCTCTATGTTTGCCTATTGTTGTTTTAATTAAAGAGTTGTATCATCAGATTTGCTAACTGCAGTGGCGTAGCTAGGTGCTAGAAGCCCTGGGGCCAAATAATTTCGGGGGCCCAAGAGCAGATTCAAGTGATTCAGGAAAATTTTTGGCAGAATTTGAATTTTTTTTTAAATCTGAAGTGTCCCATAAAGATGAATTCGAGGTATACTATGATAAAACATTATATAAAAAGGCAGTTTTCTTAGAAAAAAGTGGCGTCGTTTCATTGTTTCACAACAAAATTGGTAATTACCATTACCAAAAATATAATCTTTGCACAAATTATACCAAGAGATAAACTTGAATCATATATAATAAAATAAAAAAGTTATAAGCAAAAACCTAAAATTTTCGTTACATATGTCAATTTTACGGTATAGTTTGAACAACAATTACACTCTTACACTCTAAAAACTATTTTTACTTTGATTACAACAAACGATCTTGATTACAAAAATTATATTGTAGCATTTTTATTGCTTTTGTAATAATAATAACTCATCTTATTATGTTCAAATTGACACTGTTTTTAGTATCTTGCTAAAATTAAATATTCAACCGATTTTAACAAAACAATTAAAACATGAAATATATGCAACCCCAAATACAAAGCACTAATAAATAATGTTCTTTTCATTAATTAATTACTTACTTTCCAAATTTACATTATCCAAATATATAAGAAACATAAATTTACCAGAATGTGCAAACCATAAACCTGTAAGAACATCAGTGATAACAATCAACGCGTGGTGATTTCGTAGTGCTTTATTTACTAAAATCTGTAGTTATTTTGCGATATACATTTACAAAACTATGTGTAATGTGTCTAAGGGCCTCATTGGAATTGGAAGTTTTTGACAAACAATTGAAAATCGCATAAAAGTCATTTTTTACATTTTTACTAAACTTATCTCTCCGAGCGCTTTAAATTGACAACAAACTCGGTATAATTTGAATAATTTATTTTTTTTAAAAACAATCGACGATCGTTTAAATGTTCTTTTTATTTTTCTACTAGAATTCTTTTCCCGAGAGCTTTAATTTAATACCACACACGATAGTATTTTAATAAAAAAAAAGTTATGTTAACAAAGTGGTTACCACTGGTTGAATAAAGCTAATTAACGAAATTGAAGTCAGATTTTGGCTTAAGTTCTTAAACATATAAAAGTTCAGTCCAAAATTCAAGGGCGTTTAAACATTTAAACGATGGTCATTTGCTTTTTCACATGTTGGTCATTTATTTAAAATTTGTTGAATAAAGCAAAAACTTAAAGCTTGTACGAAAAAAAATATAGTCGGTGAAGTACTGTGGTGGCCACAGCAGATTTTTTCATAAAGAAGTAATGACCAATTTTGATTTAGAAGAATCTTGAATTTGATTTCCCTAGCCGTGATTACGGCTGCAACAGAGTGTCGACGGCGGATCAATGTCCGGCCGTGCGTGTGTGCGTGTGTGTGCGTTCACGTGCGGTCGGGCTGCAATAATGGCCATTATTCGCGGCCCATATGAAGGAACGTGCCAGCGAGCGACCAATGGACGAAACTTTTCAAATAACGTAAAATTTCATCGCGGGCGTCGTTGTGATGCGCGTCGCGTCGCCTCCACGCCGACGCTCACTTGTTATGAGGTTTTTATAAACGATCAGCCGTATCGTTTCTTCTATAGACGTACGTGCATCTCAAATTTAAATGCAAGTGGGAACACTTTGGTACGCCGCTTTTTACAATAATTTATCAGTGGGGTGATGAGGGAATACTAAAATTTTCTTTGTGGTGCATTCTTCATTTAACACTATTATAAGTTATTCTAAATTCAATAGTATAGTTCGATATAGCACCTAAGTACATAGTAAAAAATCTGACGTGGCCATCACACAACCTTCCGCCATATCTAGACTTTAAACAGAAATGTATACGTACAATCCGGTGCCCATTTAAAATATACAAATAAAAATCTAAAATATTGAAACACAGAAATTTGCATCATCTGGATAAAAAGATTCATTCACAGGAAAACTTACATATATTTTTGACAATTAATCTTTTTAATCTTCAAAAAATATCACTTCCGGTGAAGATATTTGTACCAAAATCTAATGGGTTCTTCCAATTTATATACAAATGTTAAATACCAAATATCAAAATTTTTGGGTAATTCGTATTTGAGTTATCCGACTGACAGAAATCCTGCCCTGACCACATACACACACACACACATACATACAGACATCATCGTGAAACTATCAGAAATGAATTGTAAGGACCCTAATTCGTGCTCATCCACTAAAAACTCACTATCCGATTTTTAGCATGATTCCAATACCTTCCTTTACAGGTAAGCGGAAGGTAAAAATACATAAAATTTCGGTGTTTACGGGAATTGTGTTAAAATTATGGTTAAATATGACACCATATTAGCGTATTTATGACACCGTGTTTAAAAGTTTAAAAAATTTGCCAACAATATATTGTTAACCTGTAGGTATCATAATAACACTAAAATTTGTTGTTTGTTTTCTAATGAACACATTTTAACATTTACATTATTTTATGCTAAATTTAATGTGTTAAAATTGTTAAATTGACACTGGAATTATGTTAAATAATAAATCAAGATGATTACATAACACTATAATGTTTTATTATTATTTATGCTATATGTTACCAGTGGCGAAGGCCAGATTCAGGTGATATCTCAGTGAGGAAAATTTTTTATAGTTCAAGTTTCACCTTTATATTATTTTGTAGCATTTTTATTGATTTTATAATAATAATAACTCATCTTAAATTATGTTAAAATTTCGGATAATCTTGAAATATTTACAACCTCAAATACAAAGCACTAATAAAGCATATTATTTTCATTAATTAATTATTTAGTTTCCAACATTATCTAAATAAATGAGAAACAAAATTTACCAGAATATCATTTAAAACATTTAAATATTCAAATATGAATCGAAACTGGCGCCATCTCTATGAAGAAGGTGCAAAAAAGAACCTGTAAGAACTTGATATAATAATCAACGCGTTGTGATTTCGTTGTGCTTTATTTACTAAAATCTGTAGTTATTTCGCGATATACATTTACAAAACTGTGTAGTGTGTGTCTAAGGACCTCATTGAACTCTGGAAGAAATTTCAAGGCCCTGCGATGAATAATACAAGGTAAAAATCGATTTATAGTTTTTCTAAGTAATATACAGGGTTGAACTAAATGTACTATCGAAAATTTGATTGCACCATTATATTCCTCGTAGTTTTGTTAGTAAATAACCGTAGTTTCATATTTGTAGCTCTTTTGGCAGAATTTCTACGAATTTTTAAATAGTTTATTGAATAATTGTTCACCTTATTAATTTTGCGAAGAAAGTAATTTTTTAATTCAATGCTAAAGTTCCTTGTTTAAACTTGAACTCCTGAACCTCTGGGGCCTCGGACAACTCTCCATTCTATGTTACTTAACACAAAATTTTGTGTCAATTCTTTCACATTTTATGGTGTATTTTATTGACACTGTCTCTTCGTGTAGGTAATTTTAACACTAATATTGTTGTGTTTTTAACCGTGGTCATATTTGAATGTACGTTACTGACATTGCCCGGGCAATGCTACTTCTGCACATCTTGCGAGAATTTCAACCTTCTTTCAACTTCGTTGTGCAATAATATTTATCTGGTGTGTTGCGGTTAAGTTTTGCAATTCGTCGTATCTGAGCCCGTAAATCTCATTCGTAGTTAGTAGTGCAAATATACAATAGCGCATTACAGACAAGTTAATTAAACAGTGGCAAATCTCGAGGAATCAGATAGTGTGGGTGTTGTGCAGTTGTAGTTACTCGCGCACGGCTCAGACGCTGCTGAGAACTTACAAGTACGTGACTGCTCCGCGGGGACCAGACACAGCAGAGTTTGCACGGACGGACCAAATAAAAATCTAAACAATAGCAGAGATGTTGCAAGAGATATTGCATCAGTAAATTAAAAACTGTGCGAGAAAACGTTTTCAGTTCAAACTATTTTACAATAAAATATCTAACACTGTTTTTACAAGTTAGATATATCTGGATTAGGGCTGGCAGGTTTTGAAAATTTAAAATCAATTTTAGACTTTCAAAAAAATGATTTTTAAGCTTGAATTACATTATACTTTTTTCGGCTAGAAACTTTGACAATTTTCATACTTAATTCTAGAATGCTCACTTGGATAATGTAAATCAAGAAAATTTCTATCCAAGTTTCATACTAGAACTGTATTTTTATATAACCTCAAAAATAATAAAGTTAGTGACAGCAGAATAACTAAATTGTAGGTACATAAAACTTCATCACTAATACATTAACCGAGTACGTTGACACCCTCAACTGACAATTACATTTCTATTTAAATTTTCAATGGCATTGGTCGATGAGCTAAATAAAATATGTCAGTGCAAGAACAAATTTTAAAACTAGATTCTAGCCGAATTAAGTATCTAGCCGAAAAAAGTATAATGTAATTCAAGCTTTATAGTTTAAAACAATCGAAAAGTTGAAAATTCGAACAATATAAAAATCGAAGAGTCTAAGAATCTAAAAGTCGAAAAATCTAAGAATCGGAAATTCTAAAATTAGAAAAGTTTAGAAGTCTAATGGCCATTTGCACCGCTCCCACTTAAATATCGAATCGAACTCATGACAGCAATGTTATTTCTACGTTTGACAATTTGATTTTGATTCGCTATTGTTCATTTAAGGAAAACTTAAAATTTAAGTGGAAGCGGTGCAACTGGCCATTAAAGTCGCAGAATCGAAAAGCCTTATGGCCATTTGCACGAGTTCGAATTAAAATTATAAGTAATTTAAATGACAGTAAAAGATAGGTATTCGATAAATTTTATTTGCGTTGTACAGCTCAATTTGCTGTCAAAATTAAGTAAATTTGTAGATATTCGAAGAACTATATGTTTATGAATCTTTTTATTATGAACACTGAACAAAAATATAAAATAAAATTCTAGAAATAAATAAAAATTATTGAAAATTGCACAAACTAATTTTATTATAGGTATTTTTGTTCAGACTAAACTGTTTTGTTAAATAAAATTTAGGAAAAAATAATATTAACTTAGCTGTCAATTTAGAAGTTAAAATAGTCTAAAGACTAAACTCGAAGTAATCTAAACGTTGAAATTGAAATGAAATATTTAATCAAAAAGCAAAAAAAAATCTAAAAGTCGAAAATAGTCTTTTAGTCAAAATAGTTTAAACTCGATATAGTCTAAATTAGACTAATCGATATCATTTTTCTAAAATCGTTAGACTTTTTTTGAAAAATCGATATATCGACATTTTTACCAGCCATAATCAAGTGTGTAATCTAATAATTAATCTAATATTATTACATACTTATGTAGCATTACCTATGTTTCTATTCCAACATAAGAGAATGTTAAGTAGACTTTTTTATCCTCGCTAACTGTTGAAAGAAAATATAAAAGTGTTGTATTTGTTTTTGAGAATTGGATCAAAGCTATAATGAAGTACAACACATGTTTGAAGCGGTTCATATTTCACTCTCCCATACTTTACAGAAGAATGCATTAGCATTAACATCGTTAAAAGTTTCCAATATCTAGTTTTATGCACCTTGTGAGAGGCTACTCATCAAAACTTTCATTATTACAAAGTTGTTAGCACAACACAGAACTCTATACATGGACACCCAAATAAGTTCATAGCGAGGATCTTAATATATCTCAATTCTTTTAAGAATTTAATTTTAATTAATTTTATTGTTTTTGTATGTTTATTACGATTTTTATAACAAATATCTAAATTGTCGACCATTTCGGTCTCGCAATGACACGAAATGATGGTGTAAATTGGTAACACCCAATAATGTAAACAAAAATTAACACTAAATATTGTTAATATTTATACACTTTGTAGTATTACGTTTCACACACAATTTAGTTACAATTAACACTAATATTGGTTATACCAACATTTTTACATGTAAAAAAATAAGTTTGTGTTAAATATTTTACACATAATAATGTTAAGTATATTTAACGTATTAATGTATATGTAATTTTTACATTCTACTGTGTCAAATTTAACACAATTTTATAAACATTTATTCACGAAAAATTAAATTTTATTTTTATTTTATTTTTTAATATTAAGGTTCTACATTTACGTTTATAATTTTATATCGAGAAACTATGAAATAATTTGTAGGTACTACCATCCTGCGATCCATGTAACTTATATGGAACACAATGAATAAGTTCCTTTCATTTAAATAAAACATATATTTTCACAGGGTTAGATTTTAATTTAAAGGTATGGAAATAGAAATTTTTCTCTTTTCAGTAAGGACAAAGCACGTCTGGCATGTTATATACATCAAACAGTACATCTGCGTACATCCTCCAGTTGTTGCATCAGGCAGCTGCGTGTCTTTTTCAATATACAGTGTTAAAAATACACTGGGCAGTGTTGAAATTTAGAATAATTGTGTTATTTAATACATTATTCCGTGTAAATATTAATTCAACATAGAATATTAAATTTGACACAATACTACCACTAGGGCTGTGCGATATTCAAATTTTAATATCGATATTCGATATCGAAATAATATCGATAAATTTCGATATATCGAAAAATCGATATTATCGAAAAATATCGATATTTATCGATAAATTATTTTAAACTAATCGATAAAAATTATTTTTTTGAAAGTCTAAAATTTATTTTAAATTTTCAAAATCAGCCAGCCCTAATCCAGATATATCTAACGTGTAAAAACAGTGTTATATATTTTATTGTAAAATAGTTTGAACTGAAAACGTTTTCTCGCACAGTTTTTAATTTACTGATGCAATATCTCTTGCAACATCTCTGCTATTGTTTAGATTTTTATTTGGTCCGTCCGTGCAAACTCTGCTGTGTCTGGTCCCCGCGGAGCAGTCACGTACTTGTAAGTTCTCAGCAGCGTCTGAGCCGTGCGCGAGTAACTACAACTGCACAACACCCACACTATCTGATTCCTCGAGATTTGCCACTGTTTAATTAACTTGTCTGTAATGCGCTATTGTATATTTGCACTACTAACTACGAATGAGATTTACGGGCTCAGATACGACGAATTGCAAAACTTAACCGCAACACCAGATAAATATTATTGCACAACGAAGTTGAAAGAAGTTTGAAATTCTCGCAAGATGTGCAGAAGTAGCATTGCCCGGGCAATGTCAGTAACATACATTCAAATATGACCACGGTTAAAAACACACCAATATTAGTGTTAAAATTACCTACACGAAGAGACAGTGTGAATAAAATACACCATAAAATGTTAAAGAATTGACACAAAATTTTGTGTTAAGTAACATAGAATGGAGAGTTGTCCGAGGCCCCAGAGGTTCAGGAGTTCAAGTTTAAACAAGAAACTTTAGCATTGAATTAAAAAATTACTTTCTTCGCAAAATTAATAAGGTGAACAATTATTCAATAAACTATTTAAAAATTCGTAGAAATTCTGCCAAAAGAGCTACAAATATGAAACTACGGTTATTTACTAACAAAACTACGAGGAATCTAATGGTGCAATCAAATTTCGATATATCGAAAAATCGATATTATCGAAAAATATCGATATTTATCGATAAATATAGATTTATATCGATCAATATCGATATTATATCGATTTATATCGATAATTATCGATAAAATATCGATAAAATATCGATAAAATATCGATAAATATCGATATAATATCCATTTATATCGATATAATATCCATGTATATCGATAAATATCGATTTATATCGATAAGTATCGATTAATATCGATTAATATCGATAAATATCGATAAGTCGATATATCGATAAAAATTATTTTCAATATCGATATCCGATATTTAAAAATAATATCGATATTTATCGATATATCGATATTTTTCCCAGCCCTAACTACCACTATGATGTGTTACGAAACCAAACAACAAATAAAAATGTTAAATTCGACAAAAATAACACTTCACACCGTTGATGAGTGTAAAAAATACACAGCAATCGTGTTAAAATTAACATTATTTATTTAACAGATTTTACAGTGTTAAAATTTAACACAGATATTACACCGAGTTTTAACTGTATCAGACTTACGTTTGGTCTTGTGTCCGTTGGGCTCTCTGACGATGATGTCCGCGCTGTCTTCGCGCCGCCACAGGACGTGGGGCGTGGGGTAGCCGCGCGCACGGCACGTCAACTTCACTGTTCCTCCCTCGGGAATCATCACGTCCCCGGACGTGTCCTCCGGGATGAAGTCCGGCGGCACCACCACGTCCAGGAAGCCCACCTGGACCAGAACAAACAACATCATTGCTGTTCGAAGTGCCCACTTTTGTTTTATTATCGTCAGGATGAGAAATTATCAAAATCAGTAAATTTCTGGGTTCAGTTTTTCGAGACAAGACAATTGATACCAAAGAAACGAGAAATCGTTCTCGCGAAATCGATAATTCTCGAAACTGCAATACCTATATCGTCAAACTGATTTACTTCTTTTCGGTTATGAAATAGTTATTTGTATGCCAAAGGCTGGAAATAGCCTTTTGAAGATGGCAGAAAACAATAAAAAAACTGCAATATTTGTACAGCTTTTATTTATTAGTGAATTAACTTCAAATTTTAATATGTTGTTAACAAAACTTGGATTTGCGATATAATCGATCCAATTTTTAAATTTCGTTTTAAAATAGAAGGTATTTGTTTTCATAAAATATTAAAAATTGTCAAAATTCAAATGAACACATTTGGATTTTAAAGCAAAATTTTAAAATTTTGCATCAACCATTTTGTAGATTGTACCTACAACAATATTTTTAGATTATTATATTTAATAAAACAATAAACGCTGTGGAGAGGCACTCGAAATCCATGTTTTTGGCTGTTTTCTGACGCCGTAGCATCGTCTTAAGGCTAGAGATTATAGTACGAGCGCAGCGAGGGCTGCAACTAGTCGAAGTCTGCAAAAAAGCTTTCAGCCCGAAGTATACACAAGAGTTGATTTTTATAAACAATCAACAGGAACTTTGTTAATTTTAATCTATCAGTATATCTACGGAAGCTAAAATTTTGAATGCAGAAAAACAATACAACAAACAAATAAAAAAGAATTAATTTTTTTGAAAATTCTCTGACTGAGCCGGGATTTGCACCCGGACCCTTTGGATTGCCGGTCCGAAGGGTCCGGGTTCAAGTTCCGACTTAGTCAGAGATTTTAAAAAAATAATTCTTTACTTCATCTGGGTTGTTTTACACCTGAGTAACTTTATCTCTCAATAAATAAAAAACTTGACATTTAGAAAATTGTAATATTTATATAAATTTAACCAAATTCAAATAAATAATTTTAATGATTATGGTTATTGAAACAGATTTTTTTAAGCAGCAGGCTGAAAATATTTTCTGGCCGTCACTATTAGATTAGCAGGTTTAAAAAAAACATTGGTCTGGGCAATAAATTAATTGTTCTTTTTCAAGTCCAAAAAGCTCAATACTAATACCGATGAAAACATTTTTTTTCTACTCCCATGCTATAATTTACTTATTTTATATTTTTCATCAATCTGTATTTTAATGACACTAATTTCGATATAGATTTCATTTCAATGCAGATTTTCATTTCGATACATATTTTCATTTATTCATTTTAAAGTTTTTTTTTTTAAATTAAAGCATGGGAGTAGAAAAAATAGTGTATGCAACTCGTGTATAATGGCTATAATTACGACACACTTTTTTTTTGAAAATTGAGACGAGACAAGAATTATTATGTCCCTTGAGACAAGAATATTTAAATTTTCACGGCATTTCCATAGGTGAATCTTTTACCGTTGTAACGATATGATTAAGTGTTGAATAATGGTGTAAATGCAATCTCTGCAGCAGAGGAATAAAATCAAAATGCAAATGTCATCATATGTATGCATCAAAACAGAGGCACGTTTACGACATCATTATTTCAGGCATTATAATTTTTATCGTAGAGACTTTATAGCTGTTTGTTTCACGGATTGAAAAAATTACAAACGACACGTTGTTTATTTGTACTGTAACTGGGGAAAAATCTTAAATTTTATTGACATATTTTTATGCTTTATTTCATTCGCTTTAGTTTAAAAGTTTCGCGCCACAACCGCTCCTAAGAGGACGTACTTATCAAGATAAGAAAGGACATTACGTCTCTAGTAAAACAGTAAGCAGGTACAAAGTTTATAAAAACTACAGTTTTATTTGTTCCTTGAAAGAGATAAATCCGGGCTGCTTCTAATGCGTTCTGGATCTGAACGTGAACGAGAAAACAGCACATTACAAATCTGATCATTATTCTGCTAGTAAATTAAATTTTCTATTACACATGTCGCAACTACTGCGATATAAATTTTCATTTTACGACGATGTTAAAGTTAACTAACTTTATGAAACAAAATATAAATAACAGAAGGTGCAAAAGACACAAACCATGCACGTGGAAGCAAAATGGGCCACAGGGGTTTTTAACCCAGTAATATTAGTAAATAAAAAATCGAATATGCTGGAAATCAATGACAAAAATATATACATACAGTTTTTTCAGTAATTCAAAAAATAATCGGTTGACAGTCTGTGAAATGTCACTCTTACAACCTAAAATAAGCCAGAATCATAGCCTCGGCTACGCCTCGTCTATAAAACTCTAGCCGCGGCAGTAAATCTGTTTTTATGGCACTAGAACTAGATTCATAAAAATTATTTTTACTCACAATCGATTAGGGTTAGTAATTATGAATGTGCGTTTCCAAACTTCTAGTTGGGAAGCGAGTCATTGTTAACTTCACTTCCCAGCTAGCTGGAAATATTTTTTCGGCTAGTTAAATGTCACTTTCCAATCAAATTGACAAAATCAAGCAAAAATATATCAAGTTTCTTAGCAACTCTGTAATTGATCTCTAAGTAGTTCAAACAAATTATGATAAAACTGTCAAAAATATTAATAAAGTTATCCGATGTGGCTAGCATATGACCGTTCAGAAACTGCAGTTGATCAAACACAATAAGTAAAAATAATTTTAAAATTTTACTATTTTTCCAAGCAAAAAATATTTGAACATCGATTTGACTAAGAGACTTAAAAAGTTACCTTATAGAAGAATATAATGCAGGAATCCGCAGGTCAATATTTTAATTCGTTTAGAAATGCCAACTCAATAAACACGAAAAATAATAAAATTTTACTATTTTCTCTAAGAAAATATTGTGGCTAAACTAGTGCTCCCGAAATATATATTCGTGTAACATAACAGAAAAATATCTAAAAAATCGAATGTTGAAGACCGGAAGTCGATATCTTGATTCATTCAAAAATAAAAGCAGTTTTTGTTTAAAAAACAAAATTACGGTTTTACTCAAAATGACTAGAAATTGCTCAATTATATTCTAACGATTTTCTCGAGAACTATTCACCTTAGAAAAAATTCTTTTTTATGGAAAATGTAGTTTAATTTGGTGTAATAATATTTTAAAAAATGTTAAACCCTCTACCAAATACAAGGAACAAACCGGTTTTTCGGTTATAACTTTTTAAGCAGGAAACCTGAAATTCGTATTCAGCACCCCAAAAAACATAAATAGGATAAAAGATGAAAATAGTCCAAACAAAGCGTGATTTAACCGAGCATTTTGGGTAGGCAGCGATTTTTTTTCTAATCGTAAGGGGGTCAGCCGTGATTGTAAAAGCGAGTATCCGGGACGGGGGTGTTGTCATTCGGTCGCCATCTTGAAATTAAGGGTGTAATTTATTTTTTAATTTATCTCCGTAACCGTGAGGCTAACAAAAATTTTGTAGAGAGCATTTTGTAGCTTATCTATAACTTTTGTTAATAACTTTTTCGCACAAGATCAATAATAAAAAAATTATGAGCAAAAAAATACGAAAAATACCGTCGAGGTAGAGTTGTAGGCGCTTTTTTTGAATCGTGTGCTTCAGAAGATGGTAGTCAGAAAATCTAATGAAAATGAAAACTTTGTGTTAATAAATAAATAAATAAATAATAGTAACAATAAATAATAAATTACACCCTTAATTTTAATATGGCGGCCGAATGGCAACACCCCGCGTCCCGAAAACTCGCTTTTACAATCACGGCTGACCCCTTACGATACAAAAAAAATCGCTGCCTACCCATTAAATTATGAAAGAATGAGTAATTAACATTTTATAACAAATTGATCATAGCGCTATTCCGTGTTTATGGGAGAATTTTTCTGGATATAAACAGACATGCTGCGACAAGATGTAATCATTACTTTCCCGTAATTTTCACTTTTTAAAAAATTAAGTTATATTTTTGTGACGTCACAAGGGGTGGGGGTACTGATTTGTGACGTAGTGTGACAAGAGAGGAGGGTAGGGTCAAAAATGGCCAAAAATCGTGTGACGTATTATGTGAACGAGCCCTTACCCCCTTTTTTAGCACGCTTTGTTTGGACTATAAATTGACTGGACTAAATATCCATCTCACCTGACTCTTCATGGGATCGGTGTTGATTTGACACATGTACTGTCCGCGGTCCTCCTCCTGCACAGCGCGGATGTGCAGGTTCCACGTGCTGTGGTCCTCGTGTGACACGCTGACACGCGGGTTGTGCGTGATCACGTGGTCGTGAATGGCTTGGATCGCCTTTGTGTCCGCCTTCACCCACCCAACCTGCAACACACCAAACACTCAATATGAATATTGTTCGCAGGGCGAGGACCGAGGACATCAAAGTTGAAATACTCAGCGCGATATATTTATCCTGGATACGTAATAGACGGAGAGCTAGCGGTCAAATTACTGTAAAGTCCTTCAATTTCATGACTAATGCCCATTTTACATTACACTAAATCTTGAACAAAATCTTGTTCAATTTTTGAAACAATCTAAATTGTGTAGTATCATACTTCAAATTGTGTGAAATATTGCATTGCTTCGTAAATTGTCTGAATAAATCTGATGTGGACTCCACCTTGTACGCCTATTAAACTGTTCATACTTTTCTTAATAACTAAAATGTAGAATAATATAAAAATAACCATATTTGATTTATGCGGAAAATACCAAAAAATACCTAGAGTAAACTGCCCTTTTGGCACGGACGATCGCAACCAAAAATATGAGGTGATCAACTAGATGCAACATGAGTCTCAAATGACTAAAATATATTTGTAAGTGCCTATACATTTGTATAGTAGTAAAAAGAGTAGTGCGTGAGGTCTTGTGCTGGCCACATTAGATTTTTTATAAGTTAAAACCCTAACCTCACATAATCTGCCAGTTTCCAATGATAAAATAGTGTTAAAATATGGGTAAGAAAATCTAGTAGTAAATAATAGCCCAGCTGGCGATATTTCATAGCAAGAAGTATAAATTTTGTTGAACAATAATGGCGCAGGTTAAATCGTCTCTGAAACACGTGGCGCTGAAACTTCCTCTTCCGGTCGGGGGTGGGGGTTGTTGTAACATCAAAGCCGCGTCCGGTGCTCGTCGTCTCAACACCTTGTTGTGTAAGCGATTGCGCTAATTAAATTCCGAGCAATTAAGAATGCTTGAAAATTCAACCGCTTTCATATTTCGTTTGGTTTGTTTAATTAAGCCGTTGTAATTTAATGTAAGTAATCGCGAGTAATTACATAGTAATTAGTGCTGTACAGCGACTTAACAACCCCCCTGGTCGATTTTCTTTTATTATTCTGTACGCGCGAACGTTTACTGGCTGTAATTAAACAGTGTGTTTTTATGGCGCCGGTGTGTTTATCTTTTTATACTCTTTTCCCTCTTTACATGTCACCACGTGAGTTCACTATTTCTGGTCGCATGAAAATTTTATCACGAAAAGCCTTGTTCACAAATGGATTCTTGTTTTCAAACAACTATGTATGATTATTGAAATGAATTTATTATATAAATAATTTAGTTAGTAGATACGTAGTAAAGCCGCCAAGACGAGAAATTTCTCGTCTCGTAATTTCGAGACGACACGAGAACCAATAAATTTTTCGTCTCGCATTTTCGAGATGAGACGAGAATTCAAAATTACGAGACGAGAAATAGTTCTCGAGAAACTGAGAATTCTCGAAACTAAAACTTTGCAAAAATGTATTGTCAGGTATTGTCTTTGAAAATGTTAAAAAAATTGTTCCTAGCATTTTACCTTCCGCCATACCTGTAAGGAAGGTATTGCAATCATGCTAAAATTCGGGTAGTGAATTTTTTAAAGAAAATATGTATTTATATGTAGTTTGATACGAGAATACGCTAAAAATTTAAATGACATTACATTTTATTGTAATACATTTCGTAATTTAATTACTTGTAATAAATTACTGCTATTTGTTAAAAGAATTGGTTGATGAACCCAATCCAAACATAAAAACAAAAATAAAGAAACATGAATATTCGACTGCTGTATAGAAATGGCAAAAGCAACAAAAAATTCGGCTGAAACTAAAACAGTAATTACAATTATACAAATACTCCATTATTAGTTCCTCTTTTTGTATTGCGCTTGAAAGCTATTAAAGCAAAAGTGGTATCCGCTTTTTAAAAATCAGTTTTGTTTTTGCTTTGGTACACTCCATAAAATGATAATATCACCAATTACTTAACTAAAATCCGCTAGATCTCTGCACGTTTTTGTATCAAAGTTAAAAAAATAATTTATCTTTGTAGCGGGAGAGCTGGCGCTTGTCCAAACAGCGGCGTGCATGGGGGGGGGGGGTTGATATCACAACACCCCCCAATAAACGTTCGACTACCTAACATCTGTGCACTTTGCAAAAAATAAACGAATCAAGTTTACACACCATTTGTCATATCTGCAATATTACAACAGACGCCGACGCTGTGCGCCGCGACGCTCGCTACGAATAATAATGAATATTTTAGCGCATTTATTATTTAAAGATGATTCGTTGGAATGATGAACGCTGCTTTCGTCCAGACGGAATCTACGATTTCATTTTGATTTGTTCTTAGATGTTAGCAGCTAACGTAACGGTAACGGAGGTGCTGTACGTTCAAGCTTTCGTATAAATCTGTTTAATGTTTTTTATATCGTACTGCTCTACATCCGGAGTGTAGTCAGAGAGGTAAGAAAGGGCTTAGTCACACTAATATAATGTGTTTTCTTTAATTTAACTTCCGCTATACCTGTAAGCTGTAAAGGAAGGTATTGGAATCATGCTAAAAATCATCTCATTTTTGATAATTTCACGACGATGTGTATATGTATGTGTGTGTATATATATATATGTATGTAGGTATGTGGTCACGGCCGGATTTCTGTGTCGGATTTTGATATTTGGTAATTTACATTTGTATACAAACAAAGAGCTCATTTGCTCATTAGATTTTGGTACAAATATCTTCACCGGAAGTGTTATTTTTTGAAGAGTAAAAAGATAATTATAAAAAATTTCTATAATTTGGATAAATATGCTATTTATCTATATTGAGAATAAGATGAAAATTATAAAAAAATTGTCTTTATCTGGTAGCATTAAAGAATTGTAGTAAAATTTGAAAATGAAATTTATGAAATAAAACGTTAAAATCTTGTAATCTATGATCGGTTGATTTTTGTTTCTGCGTAAAAAAATATTGACAGTTGAGACGAGTGACACGTTGGCACTAACACTAATGGCCGTTTTCACCACTGCCACTTAAGTTGCGCTTAATATTAAGTAGAACTTCAGGTGAAAACAAAAAAATAAAAAAGCCTAGAAAATTAATAAGTAATGAAAAACCTGCATCAAAAGATTCATTTACCGAGTATGTGAGAGTCAAGAAAGGTTCTGAGTTGTTCATTTAGTTCATTCGACCTTATTTTGCACCTTCCTAAATGTTTAAATCTTCCTGCGTTTGCTATTTCCTTCGTTTGCTTCTTGCATATCAAATCTAAAATTCTTAATTAGAATTTTCCTGTGAATGAATCTTTAGATGATGCAAAATTCTGTATTTGAATATTTTAGATTTAGATTTGCATGTGTCAAATGGGCACCGCATTGTATACAAGGCAGTTTTCTAGATACGGCGGGAGGTTGTGCGCTGGCCACATCAGATTTTTTATCATTGCCATACTACCTTAAGGGGCTCGTCTACCTATTTTTCGAATTCCTAAAATACTCTCGATATTACTTTTTTTCTAATTCACTTTCTTCCCCACAACTATGACTGCCCGAACCCAGCCCAAAACTCGTTCTTTGCCACATCCTATTGTATCATATTGAAGTTCAAAAATACTGTAAACATGGCTTCAATATTTCCATAATAACTTCTGTATTTTTTAAAGAAATTATGTAAAACAAGAATTATTCGAAAAAGGAAGGTTAGCTGCAGGCTTCTTGCTTTTTAAAATCTTTCCATTTATAATGACCGAAAAAAATCAAGTAATGACAAAAAACATCATTTTTAAATATTTTTTACTTCAAATTCCTAGGCCAAAGACAAAAAAATAAACTAGAGGCATTTTTGTTAATACAGTCATATGTAAAAGTATCATATATTTCAATTTATAACTAAAGTAAACGTGGGAGGCGTACACCTCTGTAACGCAGTAAAATTTTAGGGTAGACGAACACCTTAAACAGTGTTTTTATAGGCAGCCAATGTGTTAATCATTGATATTCTTTTCTTCTTTACATGTCACACGTGAGTTCATATTCCGCTGGTATGAAAGTTTGATGAAGAAATTAAAGTCCCATTTTAAATGAACTGATATTAAGCCATATTTTATTCCCGGCTCTCTTTAAAAATGAATTCTACATCGTACACTCGATCCACTCTAAATAATTGAAAAGCTGATCGCTTGTATTTTCTCCTGCAGCTTATTAAATTGTTCAAATGCTCACAATCAATTCTACAGTTGGAAGAAATTTCATATTTATCACAGAATAAGAACGCAGTAGCCGGGAGATTTATATTCTGAAAAATCCACTCATCAGACAATTTACCAGGTGGTGGATTACTTGCTTCGAATTAACTTTAACATTAAAACATTCGCAGAAAAAATATATAAATTTCTTGTTTTATTTTTAATTCACACAGTATAAAATAGTTATTTGTCCAATTAGAGAGGAAAGCGCTTTGGAAAAATAGCTTTCCTCTTGTGTTAGAAACAACAATTTTTTTCACGAGATATTTACAAACATTGTACTGTTTTTAGAATCATCTAGTTTGAAAAGCGGTCATCTCCCTTAGTTAAATCGTAGTAGACTGTTGCGTGCATATTATTAGTGCTTTACCCATTGAAGTTATTAGCCTATCAATTATTGTTAGATATACATTTTAAAGTTTCAAAGATATTTTTAATCAGTTTGTTTATATTTTTAAGATAACAAGTTAATAGAAATGGAGATGGCTGCTTTTGAAAATGAACAAAGAATTTCGGGCGCTTTGAGGATGACTATTATCTTTTAAATAAACACGACCTCACGCCTAATTCTGCTTATTCTACTAATCTAATAAATAGTTTTACTTACATTTTAATAGTTTCATGTTCATGTACTTAATATGTAAACGATAATATAAACCAAGATACTAGCAAAATATGTTAACTGGACTGTCACTATCATAATAATTCAAATTTTGTGTAGAAACAAATTTCGTATATGATCATGAACAACAAAATACTGGAATTTCAAAAAAGTAGAATATTAATTGTACTTTATTTTATTGTTAAATACTACCAGATTCAGCAAATTGTATTTAAAATTAACTCTACCCATAGATAATTATATTTTCTTTTATTTTTAATAGCAAACATTGTCATAAATACATAATGTAGCAATTTATTTAAGGAAAACTATATCAGGTTTCAAAAAGGCCTCCTTCGGTTTGCGGATTTCAACCAAAATCTTATCCGGTGTTAAGATCCTTATTAAAACCTTAAATATGAAATTTGGTTATTAAAGCATTGATACTTTTTTGTTGTGATGTAGAAGACATTTGTTCTATTGAGATTCAAGTAATACGTACTAAAATGAATCAAAGAAAAATATACACTTGAAACATTATATTTATTTATTAAAAACAATTACATTGACATTTCTATCTTTTTGTTACTATAATACATTTTATAATATAGTGTTCCATGGAAGCTCAACACCCGACCTCAATTTTTAACAAAACTACAGCAACAATTAAATTACAAAATATTATTTCAAACCTAAATGGACAACAAAATTCTGAAACAAGCAACGGTTCAATGCTTTAGTAAATATATCTGCTAAATTGTTCTCACTTTTGACATATTTAACATTTACATATCTTTGATTAATTAAGTCTTTTATGAAGTGAAACTTAATATCAATATGTTTTGCTCTTCTCATGTTACCATTTCCATTGGCAATCGCAATAGCTCCAGTATTGTCATCAAAGATAGTCACGCATTCTGCTCCTTTAATATTAATTTCTTTTAATAGTCCTTGTAACCATTTACACTGACATCCTGCTACGGTTAGAGCAATGTATTCAGCTTCAGTGCTGGATAATGATACAGTATTCTGCTTTCTAGTACCCCAAGTAACTATACCTCCAAAAACTCTTATACAAAATCCTGAAACTGATTTTCGATCTTCGAGGTCATTAGCCCAATCTGCATCGCAATAAGCTTCTATTGAATGTCCTTCTATAAAATGCAATTTCAAATTCTTTGAGGAATAAATGTATTTTAATACACGTTTTAAATATTTAAAGTTTTCAAGAGTCGGATTAATTTGAAATCTACTTAAGTAGTTTACTGAAAAACATATATCTGGTCTGGTACTCACTGCTAAGTACATCAAAGCTCCAATTAAACTTCTGTATTCTGTTTCAATATTTTCTTCACTTTCTTTCCCTCTTTGTAGAACAAGACCCTTTTCCATTGGCGTTGTCATAGGTCGAATATTTTCTAATTCATATTTCTTCGCTAGTTTTTCTATGTATGTTCTCTGATGAATTTTCATGATTTTATTTTCTCTATCTCGTTCAACTTGAATACCTATAAAAGTTTTAATTTCGCCAATTTCTGTCATTTCGAACTCACTTGTTAGTTTATTTTTGACAGTCTGAACATCTACTCCGAATATTAATATATCATCTACATAAAGCAAGACATAGTTGTTGTATTCAGCACTAAAATATAAACATTCATCATATTTAGATCGTTTAAAATGCAAGGATAACATGAAATCATTAAATTTACTGTTCCAACATTTTGGGCTTTGTTTCAATCCGTACAATGATTTATTCAACCTTTTAATGTTTGAATTTGTGTCAAAAGGTCCTTCTGGTAACTGGATATATATTTCTTCTTCTAACGAACCATTTAAAAAAGCTGTCTTTACATCTAGTTGAAAAATATTCCAATCTTTGGTATTTGTAATTGCGAACATAGTTCTTACCGTAGTTAGACTTGCTACAGGAGAATACGTTTCTAAATAGTCTATTCCGAATTGCTGACTGTAGCCTTTAGCTACTAACCTTGCTTTGTATATCTCTTCTCCTTTTGCATTTTGTTTTTTCGTAAAAACCCATCTACAGCCTATTATTTTTCTTCCTTTTGGTAGAGTTGTTGATATCCAAGTTTTGTTTTTCTGATGAGCATCGATTTCGGCTTTCATAGCTTTATACCAATTATCTTTATCTTCCCTCTTCTCAATATCTTTATAAATTTTAGGTATATCCTCTATTTCTGCATTTAGAGCCACAAAATAATTATTCATCCAATATGGGATATTTTTGCTTCTTTTATTTTGCATGTGAAGATTTTCGTTTTCTTCAGCTACATTTTGAACATGAAGAATATTGTTTTCGTTTTCTTCAGTTTCTTTTTGTTCTTCTTCAGGAAGCTCTACATTTTCTTCAACCAACTTCTTACTCTCATCGAAAATAACATCTCTTCCCGAAATAATGTTTCTACCATTCCATAGTTTATAACCATTTGTGACATAGCCAACAAACTTACATTTAATTGCCTTTTCATCTAATTTCTTTCTTTTCTCTTCAGGGATGTGTAAATAAGCTGTACAACCGAAAATTTTCAATTTTTTCATATCTTGTTCAACTCCAAACCTTATTTTCGCTGGAATTTTATTATCGGTTGTAGGCAATCTGTTCAATATATATGCAGCAGTTATTATTGCTTCTAGCCAGAATGATTTTGTTAGTTTACTGTCAATAATCATACACCTAGCCATTTCTATCAAGGTACGATTAAGCCTTTCCGCTTTCCCATTTAATTGCGGAGTATACGGTATCGTCTTCTCAAATTTTATACCTTTCTCGCATAAAAACCTAGTAAATTCTTCATTCACATACTCGGTGCCATTATCACTTCTAAATCTGCTTATTTTCATTTGAAAATGTGTTTCTGCTTCTGCAACATAACTTTTAAAACAATTTAGAACTTCACTCTTCTTACGAATGCCGAAAACCATAGTGAAATGTGTAAAATCGTCTAAAAATGTTACAAAATATTTATGTCCATTTCTTGAAAGTGGTGTAATAGGACCACACACATCGCTGTGCACTAACTGCAATGGTCTATCTGTCTTCGGTGTCTTCTTTCTAAAAGGTAATCTACACATCTTACCTTTAACACAAATTTCACATGTAGAATGTTTTATATCAACATGGTCAATTAATCCCATATTCTTTAGTACCAATAGTGATTCATAATTTACATGACCTAATCTCCTGTGCCAATCAACTGTTCTGGTTGCTGAGTAAACATTTACCTTTTGACTTGAATCCATTATAAAATTAATTTTATACAAACCGCCCTCGCGATAACCTTGCACAATTGTTGTCTTTTCCCTCTTGATGAACACGTTGTTTTCATCAAAAGCTACATTTAGTCCTTTTTCTACCAATCTGCGAACTGACAATAGATTGCTTTTTAATTCCGGTACATATAAAACATTTTCTATTGTTATTTTAAAATTTCCAGCTTGTGCGACAACCGTCCCATAACTTTCAGCCGTCACTGAAGAACTCTTCTTTGCTACATCTATTTTTATTTTTGGACACAAATTTTTTTCATTTACTAATAAATGACGAACATTTATTAAATGATCGCTAGCTCCGGAATCTACAACAAATGTCAATTTGTTTTCAGACGTTTCGTTACTTACAATCATGGTACAAGAAGACAAGGTATGTTCGTCAGGCGGACGCGTTTTCGTTCAGTTCGCGCATTCAAATGTTGTAAAACATGTTAATGAAGATTTTCAGCGATTCTTGTGTCCATTAACAAAAAAACATTTTCTAACTACAATTCCTTCTTGATTATGACCACTGTTATTATGGCATATTACGTGTCGAAGATTATAAAACTCATGTTCTTTGAATGTGACAGTGACAGATGTAAACAAAAAACTAATATGGCATGAGAGAGTAAGAGAATGCGCAAGAACATACCTTGTCTTCTTGTACCATGCTTACAATAAATGCAATAGGTTCTTCTTTTGTAACAAATTTTTCTTTTGAATTAATATGATTTTCTTCATTTACAGTAAAATTAGCTCTATACTTTTCATAATTTCCATTTCCTTGA
Source organism: Agonum fuliginosum (assembly GCA_947534325.1). Classification (NCBI taxonomy): domain Eukaryota; kingdom Metazoa; phylum Arthropoda; class Insecta; order Coleoptera; family Carabidae; genus Agonum; species Agonum fuliginosum. The sequence goes on from OX384029.1 coordinate 43,225,229, forward strand.
CGAACTTTTACACGACAATCACGTTTGAAATGTCCAAATTTTCCACATTTGTAGCATTTTATATTTATTTTACATTCGGATTTCAAATGACCTGGTTTTCCACATTTGTAACAACTTCTTTTGACTATTTGAAATGCTACATCATCATTTTTCAACATATCTTGATTTGAAATAACAGTACTTTTTCTCATTTCTTCATCTAATAATCGCAATTTTACAAATTCTACTGTTAATTTCTTTTCGTCAATAGTTTCCACAGCAGAAATAACTCCGTTATATTCATCGGGTAATGACATTAATAAATTACAAACAATTTCATTTTCAGTCATCGTGGTACCTGCAGCTTTTAATTCAGTTACTAATTTATTAAATTTATTAAAGTGATCTTCAATACTTCCCTTGCCGTCAAACTTTAATTGTAGCAACCTTTTTCTCAACTGTAACTGAGAAGTGACTGACTTTCTCTCGTATTTATTTGTCAAAGTATCTATTATTTCTCTTGCTGATTTCTTCTCTTTGATATCTTCAAGTACATAATCGTTGATACAAGAAATTATGATTGACCTAGCTTTTAAATTATCTTTTCTCCATTTTTCTTTAGCTTCTTTATTTTTAACATTTCTTTCATTCTGAGTTAGGACCTCAGCAACACCTTTTTCTTCCAATACAACTAACAACCTAAACTTCCAGTTATTGAAATTTTTTCCATCAAAAACTGGAACTCCCAACCCGTGTGGGGGCCCATAACCTGTTGTGATGTAGAAGACATTTGTTCTATTGAGATTCAAGTAATACGTACTAAAATGAATCAAAGAAAAATATACACTTGAAACATTATATTTATTTATTAAAAACAATTACATTGACATTTCTATCTTTTTGTTACTATAATACATTTTATAATATAGTGTTCCATGGAAGCTCAACATTTTTAAGTTATCGTGGACGCAAAATCGTCAGTTTGTACGTCCACACACACACACACAGACATCATCGTGAAAATAGCAAATTCGTATTGTAGAGATAGAGACTCTGAAACGTGCTTATGCACCAAAAACTCATACTTGAAAATTTTGACCCATTACAATACATCTCTTAAAGAATATGAGGCGAAAGCACTATAATCCATGCAATAATTTAAAAATATTGATATTATGTCACGTGACGTAAATACTAGATTATGATTGGTTCATATTTGAGATGGCCGTTTTTGAAACTAGATGATTCTGTAGAAGAAACACATAACTAGAAGTTAGGTTATAACTGCCATCTATCAGAAAGACGTTTAAAATATTGAAATGTTTCACTGCAGCCAAATTAAATTTAAGTTGTAAAATTGTGAACCAGAAAAAGTATAAAAGCAAATATTTTTTTAAATATTTGACCTATTAATAAATGAATTTATAATTTTTTACTTACTCTGTATCCTCCTAGATGATGCACTAGACACCTGAAGGTGGCGTCACGTCCAATCGCCACAGACAGGTTCACAATTGGCTCAGCAAATTCAGGTTGAAATGCCGATCCTGAAATCACAAACAATTCAATTATTTCTCCTGAAATTTATATTATAATATGTTTCATGTGTGACATTTGTTTACGAGTGTTGAAATAATTATTATCATAATATGTGACATTAATATATGTTTGACATACGAAATGTTGTATGTAATATTTCCTATATTCAGTGCATTATAATAATAGTTTGTAACATTATGTTCGGTCAGTGGCGTATTCATGATTGACGAGGCCCTGTGCGCAAAATTTTTTGAGGTCCCATTTCACTAAGTAAATTTTAAATCTGATACTGACTGGCACTGCTCATTAGATGGGCCCAGGAAAATGAATAATTAACTGGCTACATTTAGATTACATTCTGTGCTTTTGTATAATTTAGTGCAAGACTTAAAACACACTTTTTCATTAATTAGGTACCTCACGCCTCATGTTCTATAAGAAAGGTAGGTATTGTAATGGGTCAAAATTTTCTTGTATGAGTTTTTGGTGAATAAGCACGTTTCAGGATCTCTAAAATACGAATTTATTATTGTCACGATGATGTCTGTGTGTGTGCGTATGAACGTATGGACTTCGTCCACGATAACTTAAAAAGTATCAAACCGTTTATAATTAAATTTTATTTTTTAAATTTTAATAAAAATCTTAACATCGGATAAGATTTTAGTACAAATCCGCAAACCGCAAGTAGTACTTTTTGAAGCTTGATTATAGTTTTCCTTCAAAAAATTGGTACATTATTTATTTATGACAATTTTTGCAGTTAAAAATAAAAGAAAATGTAATTATCTATAGGTACAGTTAATTTTAAAAACAATTTGCTGAATCTGGTAGTATTTAACAATAAAGTAAAGTACAATTATTAATATTCTACTTTTTTGAAATTCCAGTATGATCATATGAAATTTGTTTCTACACAAAATTTGAATTATTATGACAGTGACAGTACAGTTCACATCTTTTGCTTGCATCTTGGTTTACATTATCGTTTACAGATTACCTAAATGAACATTCTAACTATTAAAATATAAGTAAAACTAGTAGAAAAAGCAGAATTAGGCGAGAGGTCATGTGCTGATCACATCAGATTTTTTTATATGAATTCCAAAGATTATTGCATAATAAATTATAACTGGGCATAAACCTAGTACCTGTTTTTCCTTCAAATTTTTAATATGTAATAACGTAATAAGTAAAGCAGAAACTGCTACACCTATAAACACGCAATATTTTGTTACGGAGATAGGATATAAATACATTTTCGATTAAATTAAATTTTCTGAATTGGCTCGGTTTTTATTAGTTCACATAACCGAGCCCCTATACTGATAACGAAACAAAAAGAATTTTTCAAAAATTCGTAAAATTAAGGGTGGTTTATTTAAAGAAAACATGTTGAGTGCCACTGGTTTCATTATAGTGAAAGAAATTTGTTCATTACACAATATCAGCGTTGGATAAGATAATTACGTGCATTGTTAATATTTGAATAAAACAACACAAACAGCTATGAAACCAGTGGCACTGAACATGTTTCCTTTGAGTAAACCACCCTTAATTTTGCAAATTTTTAAAAAATTCTTTTTGTTATCTTATCAGTAGAACGTGTTACATATACCTTTAAAGTTTGATCCATAAGTACAGAAACACCCTGTATAGAACTCTGATTGGAATAAGCTTGTAATGTGTTGCGCTTGTATCGGTTATGTAACGGCATGTCCTGGATTACACAGACAATTGAGGTATCGGAAGAGAGAATCAGATGATAGATCGAGCACGCGGTTCAATTACAATGGCTACCGCCCCGGGTAGTTCATTTAACTCAATTACTTACAAAGGGATGTTACAAATTGGCAAAGTTGTACTTGGGTATAATTTATGTTGACAATAATGGCACCTGCTGCTTGCGCTGCCCGGCGTACGGCGCTGCCGTCGCCGTCTTCCCTGAGACTTTATACTCTGTTACACGGTTATACTTTTAATTAGAATTACCATTGAGATTTGGACAAGTATACATCATTATAGCAGAGCCAAGCAAGCTGCAATAATTTATTACGTATTTACGTAATCATTTTATGTTTAAGTGCCGCAAACTTTACAAGAATAATGGACACGAAACCAACCGTCAGTATTTAGCGAAATAAATTTCAATTATAACTGCATCTTAAAACCAGGAACATATTTGTCTTAAACATTATTCTCAATCTAAAACGATAGTTAATAAAATAGTTGATCATCGACGAAACAAATGAGTGTCAAACAAATGGCAATCGCTTAAAAACAATTGACAATCGAAAAATAATTGACAATCGAAAAATAATTGACAATCGAAAAATAATTGATAATCGACAAAAAAATGGGCTACTTGCATAGTTTTTTACTTCCTTGTACGAAGTAAGGAAGTATTGTAATCGCGAAAAATTTCGATTCTCAGATTTTGACGGAAATATCCGTTTTGACCTTTTCTGAATCCATTATGACTAGTTTCGACGTGACGTCTGTACGTACGTACGTACGTACGTATGTACGTACGTATGTACGTACGTACGGACGGACGTATGTGTGTCGCATAACTCAAATACGGTTAGACGTAGAAAGTTGAAATTTTGTATTTAGGACTGTTATAGCATCTAGTTGTGCACCTCCTATTTTTGGTTTCAGTCTACAAACCGGAAGTAGTACTTTTAAAAAATATTTCGATAAATATTTAATTTTAGACAATTTTTTTTATTTTAAATGAAAGATTATGTGATTATTACCTACAATCGGTATTTTATAAATATTTTTGTATCTGCTATCATTTAAAAATAATTAAAGTATATATTTATAATTTATAGTATTTCGGTATCTTGTAGTCCATGATCGATTAACATTTGTTACTACGTAAAATTTAAATGATTATGACATGACAGTGACAATAGTAAAATATGCTTTATATCTTCTTCTGCAGTTTAAATAAAATGACTAAAATATATTTGTGAGTATACTAGTATAATAAGTTAAAAGAATTTTAATATTATTTTACATTTTAGTTATTAAGAAAAGTATGAACACACAAGGCGTACAAGGAAGTCATGTGGTGTCCACGTCAGATTTTTTATTAATTAGGTATGTATTTTTATTTTTATAAAAATTTTATCAACATAAGCCCAAAAATAATGAATGAATAAAGATAATGAATAATAAAAACAAATATACCATTGTAGAAGGGAATTTCATATTTTCATAATTATTTATCAAAATTCAAAAATATATGCATGATCATGAATCATTAACACTCAATAATTTATTTTTTGTTTTCATTGGTAAACAGATAAATGTAACAAATATGTAGAATTTTTAACTTATTTTAATAGGAAAATGGTGCTAGGTAGAAACAATGTTTTAAATACAAATTGTATATAGTAGCATTTAGTATACATTGTTAATAAAAAAAATTGCTATTAATCCAAAAAATTTAAGATTATTTATTTTGAAAAAAAAACTTTTCAGATCTTTAAGAAACTGCCACTTCTGGTTGCACGATCAATACCAAAATCTAATCAGAACTAATTTAGGGAATATTATTAACAAAATCACAAATTATTTACTCATTTGTATTGGAATTATCGTACCTCCAACATCCATCCATCCACCCACACAGACATCATCACGAAACTATCAAAATCGTGTGCTTAGGGACCTCAAAACGTGCTTATCCATTGAAAACTCACTATCGAAATTTTAGCATTATTACAATACCTCTCTTACAGGACTGAGTGGCGAGGGGTAAAAAGTAACTTTTATGAATATTTCCCTCGAAAAAATTCAACCAATTAGGTTACAGTATTTTTTTAATTTCGAGCCAAAACAATCAAGTATCAGTAAGTACGTGCCCAAGTGTAGTACCCGCGAGTATTTGCACAAGTGCATTCCCGAGTATTTTTGACAGCTGTCAACACAAGGAACAAATCATCAAGAAATTTGTTATTTATTAAAATTACAGTTAGTACAATGGCAAATACAGGTATATTTACTATCTACATTATATTTTTTTATCAAAAAATTCAACAATTGCATTGGACAAAGTGCCAATGTCATTGATCTGACGTTTATGTGACAGATCAAATATTAATTATTTTATATTAAAAATATCGAATTTTCCTCGAGAAATATTCTACCAATATACCACTCGTGCATGACAAATATATACATCAGAATATTTTTTCGAGTGCACGAATGTGCACACAGGTATTTGTCATGCACTTGTGATATACATAACTATTGAATATTCCTGTTCAAGTAACTAAATTAAAACAATGTGAATTTGTTGTGAATTTGTAATAGTGAGCAGTTTAGCAATGCAAATAGAAAATCCAGTACATGGTAATGTAGGTCAAATGATTCTGATAAGATAATTTGAATGCAGAAGATGCGTGATATATAAATTAGCTGTGCTCGTAGAAGCGAGCGAGTGCATACAGCACATGGGTCTCTCTACTCTTCTTCTTGTCTTCTCTTTGTGTAAAAGGGGTAAATTTTCGTATGTTGCTCAGGCAGTCTTATTACAGCTCTTTATGTTGAACTGAAATATGGAGTCATTTATAGGTTACGTGTTCTCCTGGCGGCGTGTTGTATAAATTCGTTTCTTTACAATGCGCCATTTTGCGAGCGCCGATCTATCATGCCACGGGCTACAAAAGAATTTTTGGAAAGTTTGGAAGAGCAATACGGATAAATATGTTACTTGCTTCGGGCACTAAGACTCAATTTGTATGCTAGATTACGCTAACAGCGAACAGCTAAATTATGCACAGTTTTACAGAATCGCCTTTTATTTAATTTGGATGTGGTAGCCTCACTATGAGACATCGGTTTCTATATAAGAGGAATCCAATTTCTAACTTTACGAGAAAATGGGAACAATAATATATTTCATAAAGAAGGTCGAAACTGAGAAATATCGTGCGAGTTAAGTTTGACGAACGAGGTTAGTGATGCCGTCTAGATCTAGATCTAGACTTTATAGACTCTTAGATTGTGTAGGTTATCAAGACTAAATTGGCAAAAGTCGAGGCAAAAGTCTTATCTAGAAATTTCAAGACACTACAAGATTTTGTTATTCTAGACCGAGATTCTTGACAAAATTGTAAACAATTTTCTAGTAACTCGCATGACACAAATAACATAGCCAATGGAAAAATTGATTACCATAATAGTAACCTTGGTTATATAAAAATTTAGCGGAAATATTTTACTAGTAGCTTGAGGAACTTAAGGAGGAACTTGTCGTACCGTCGGAGACAAAAGTTTTCAGAAACACACACATTTCTGTAACTTAAATGTATGGGCATACAAGAGATTTGCTGATGTACCTATTACCTCTAAAATGATCATTAACACTCACTGCATTATAAATAAATTTTTCCTGGTCTAAGATAAGGTAGTTATGATTATTTATAACAATTTATTATCAATGACATAAAATTTCGAAATGTCATTTTGCCCTGAAAAAAACTTCACAACAAGAAAATCTTATCTATTTTAAATGAGTCGTATGATTCTAGTAAAGAACATATTATAATAAATGTGCTGGAATATCGATAAAAGTTATTATTTTTACACCTAGAATTAATAAAAATTCATAAAATAATAAAAATAAAATGTTAATTTACTGTAGTATAAGTGACAACGTAGCATTCCAAATCGAGCACAATTTTTTAAAGATGATTGGTAGAACTGATCGGCACCCAAACTTACTAGAATGATTATGTTATATTTTACAGCTATTTATCTCGTAAATACTCTATAAATATATTGTTAACAATAATTTATAATACAAATTTTATGATTTTTATATTCTAAAAGACAAAAACGCAAAAACAGTAACAAATGTCAAATTGACAGCTTTAACAGCTTACTTGTGATGACAAAAGTTAATTTGCGTCCCCAATATTTCAATTCTATAATCTAGAATGCGATCCATGCGACGTTGCCGTATGTTTTACGCAATTTTTCGGGAGACGTCAAAAAAGTAAATTTTTGTTAACATTTTCTTTTATATCTTTAAATCTAAGTAGTGAATCGTAATGATATTTTGCATGGATGTTTTTACAAGTATAGGGCATAATATTAAAAGATACTTATGAAACTGTCATATCTCCTTCATAACTTTTATCGGTGTTTACTGACTGATGGTAGGCTGCTGAGTAAAACATGTCTAACTAAAACGACGATAACTCCTAAACGAGCTAGTAAATGTACAAAAAAAATTACATGCACGTTTATAAAGATGAAATAAACAATATATTATATTTATATTATCATTATCAAATGTTGCAAATAAGATTAACCTCAGAATATCACGTTGATAACTCCTGAACGAGCTAGTAAGTGTGCATAAAAATTTGCATGCACATTTATAAAGATGTAATGAACAATATATTAAATTTTTACATCATTCTCATATCTCGCAGATAGGACCAGTACCTCCTTAACTGAAATTAATAAGCGGAAACTTTACTGTCATATTATATCAGTTTGACATTAAACTAAAAATTGATTAAATTGTTATTTTGAGTATAAATAAGCAATTAATAAAGTAAATAATATACATAAATTCAAATTTAGTAAATATTTCCAGTTTCTATTGTAAAAAGAATTAAAAAATAGAGCGGCGGTGTCATTGCGATTTTCTTACCGAATATGCACTCGTGCATACATTTATGCCCAGGAAATTTTTATCGTGCATTCCAATTCCAACTAGGGATGGGATCAGTCAATATTAATTTTCGTTTGTTATCGATGTATCGATAACTCGATATTATATATCAACAAATATCGAGTTACCGATATACATCGATACCAAAAGAAAAGTGATACAACTGATGTTCATATATCGATATTTATCGATAAATCGATATTTTCCCATCCCTAATTCTAACAACGTAATTAGCTCTCGTGTACCACTCTAGCTAATGAAGACGTTGTTGGGAAGCACTTTAAAAAAAAAAAATTCGGAAAGAATAATTAATGCACAACATGTAATATTATAAGTGACAATTTTCAAGATTCTAGCAAAAAGTATTTTTAAATTGCTATTGATAGTTTCAAAACAGTGAATTGGTATAGGCGGGAGTTAATTTTTTCAATACATTTTTGCCAATCTATTTCTTCCAGTTTTTTCCAATAATTAATTTTTCCAATAAAATTCTTATTTAATTTAGGTTTGGTTAAATTGGAATATATGCATATTGGAAAAATTAACTTGCTGAAAATATGCCATTGTAAAAAAGAATTCGCGAAAAAATGGATATTTTAAAAAAAATCACTGATTTAGAAAAAAATGAATTTATTTTTCCAGGATTCAAAAACATGAAAGAATTTTAAATTAGGTGTTTATTTAATATTTGAGGTATGGCAATACAATCATGAGTAACCTCCACTGTTAAACAGATAATCTTATTCTTTAAAAAGTGGAGTTCTCTGCTGATATTGAAGCAAATGATCTCGGATTTGAAGATATTATGTCTGGCGGTGGTTGGGTTTATGTTGTCATAAACCAGTCGGCGGTGTGTCTCATATAAAACACTTGCGAATTTCTGATAAAAGACATTCAAATCGAGCCGGCTGCGGCGACATAGGTAGCGGGGAGTCACGTTCACGTTCACGTGCACCGGCTGCGCCACGCATCTGCTAAAGAGTTAGTGCTGATATGTGCCCAACATCACAAGACCTAAACACTCTGTCTACGTGTGTGTGGGGGATGGGGTATTTACATCGAACAAAGACGGTTAAGTCATGTCGTACAGAGGCGGATTCTACCCCAAAGAAATCGGGACATGTAGGTACTAGTAGCTAGAGAGCCGTATATTAAATCAGTGGCGGCCGGTGACTTTTTAAAGGTAAGGGCTGCAATTTAAATGAAAATGCGCTGCAGGCTAAATTTTTTTTTGTTCAAGGTTAAATACTTTTATATTTAAAGTTAATTTTTATTAGGGAAGAGAAACTTCACAGTTTATCCCAGTTTTTGTAAAAAAAATAAATACGAATTTAATTATAATAGTATATTATATATTGAGGGACTAAAGTGCATGATTTAATCTTGAGGGTCAAAGTTTATTTCACGAGCCAAAGGTGAGGGAAATAATCACCTGAGGGATTACAGATACTTTAGTCCTGTGGTATATACGCTATTTTTTGCACTTCATCCTCAAACGAATGCCACATAGTTTAAAGGAATACACATTTTGCAATTTTGACAGTATATTGTTACCATAGATACTCTGTAACAAATAGCACGTATTTACTTGACAACGGGAATAATTAATTCTATTCCTTGACAACGGGATTAAATATGAAAAATAATCCCTTGGGATCAAATTAAGAACCTAAGTCCCTAAAAATAAGGACTAAAGAATAGTTTTAGTCCCGGAAGTGCAAAAACATAATTATATCAAATATCACAATAAATTTTAATAAAATAACAATATACCTTTATAAATATACAGTTGTACGCCTTTTAATTTCAACGCAAACTATTTTGTACCTTTAAACTACACGCATTTATGTTCACCGCTAGCGACAGAGCTGCGTTCGAGGCAGCCCCGTTGCTCACTGTGTAACCGACACATTGGCTATCTTCCCCTCACCGCGCACACCTACTTCTGCCTAAGTTCGAGAGCTGCTCGGACAACAGCCCATAGAACGAAAATGGGTATAGCGTTGACTCACGCCGCGTCAAAGTAACATCAATATTAAGCCTACAGGCGCAAATTTTTGAATTACAAGATATATTTGATGGATAGATAGATAATGTAGTTTATTGATATTATTTAAATAATGTATTAGAACAGTTTCATTTCCTACTAGGGGCTGCAGCCTCGCAGCCCTTACCCACGAGTCTGATTTTACCATTTGCCAGAAATTACTTTTTATATTAACTCAAGTCTTGCCTCCAAGAAAATATTAGGTACAACCGGGGTATTTCAAAGTGTTTTAACTGTTACATTACATTAATGTAATAATAATTTTACATACAGGGAAAAACGAAATTTGTAGGTACTTACAGAATGTCTCATTTGCTTGGACCCATTTATAAATTTGCGAATTTCAACAAAATTCTTTTTGATTCACTATACACCCTTAAATTTTGTTGCACAAGTTGGGTTACACCTTATATACTCTATAAAGGTGATTTTATTTCTGCATGAAAAACGGGACAGATATCATAATTATTTTATGAAACTTTAAGACTTTTACGATTCAAATTATTGCCACTTGAATACGACTGGCATATTAAATATAATTAATTTATTTTATAAGGTAAATTTAAAGTCACAGCTGTGTAAGATTGCCCTAATTACCTATGTTTTAAGACGTTTTAACAGTATGCCCTGTTCATATAAAGATTCTTTCATGCTTCTTAATCCTAAAAAAAAAGGAAATTCACTGTTTTAAAGGAATCAATGAATTATTGGAATTTCTTCTTTTCCAAGATTCATTTGAGATTCAATTTGGCGGCGCCGCTATTTGATAGCCAAATCTCATGTATTATTTTTATGTATGAATGAATCCTCAGAATCTAATTCAGTCATTTTAAAAATCTGATGTGGCCAGCACACAACTTCCCACCATATCTAGACTTATAAACATAAATGAATACGTACAATCCGGTGTCCATTTAAAATTATACAAATAAAAATCTAAAATATTCAAACACAGAAATTAGTATCACCTTATTCAAAAGATTCATTCACAGGAAAACTCTTCTGTGTTGAAACCATCCTCCGTTCAGTTCCTACATTATCTTACTTATGACTAGAGATGGGAATTTAGGATTTAAAATTTGCGAAAATAGGTTCCTAAAAAGGTTAATAAAATTCTCGTTTTAGGTACAAAATATCTAAAATTAGGATCCAAAAAAAGTATTTTAGGTTATAAATTTTTTTAAATATTTTATTATATTGATATAAATAAACATTAATTCATTCAAATCTTCAACTTTAAACTTCAGTACTACCTTAAAATTAGAAAACCATTTATGTAACATGAAATTTAGTAAGTAATTTTAAAATAAACACCTGCCCTTTTAATTGTAGCATTCTTCGTACAGTTTTAGTTTATGTGAGGTTCTTGGCATGATTTTTTTTTTAATATTCAACCACATTAACACTTGTACAGCACAAGCACAATCTACACTACAGCCAGTGTGGTGCGACTCGTACACGAACTGCTGTAACCATCACGTGACTAAAATTTTAGTTTTCGCACCGACCGCTAAATGACAGCTGTATTTAATTTCAAATACTTTTTAAAATGCGCGAAGAAAATAAGTGCAGAAATACAAAAATCAAAATTGCCAACCTAAAAAATACAAATAACTGTGAATGTTAGATTTTAAAAAAGAAAAATATTTAAAACACGATTTAGGAACATAAAAATATGATTTAGGTACAAAGATAGTAAAATAGGTCCAAATTTTAAAAAACCACGATTTTAGGAAAAATAGGTAAAATCATATTGGGTTCAAATGAAAGCATTTTCTTCAAAACGGATTTTGTATTATGACACATAAAAATAGTACTCACGTAGAAAAAAAGGAAAAATCACTAAATTCCCATCTCTACTTATGACTTATGGCGTTACTACAGTTCTTTAATGCTACCAGATAAAGACAATTTTTTATAACCTAAGTTGCAACTTGCACTTTTTCCCTTATTCTTATTACAAATAAATACTATATTTATTCAAATTTATAGATATTTTTGACAATTAATCTTTTCAATCTTCAAAAAATATCACTTCCAGTGAAGATATTTGTACGAAAATCTAATGAGCTCTTCCAATTTGTATCCAAATGTAAAATACCAAATATCAAAATTTTTTAGTAATTCGTATTTCAGTTATCCGACCTCCATATTGTTACCTGAAGACAAAAACACACCGTTTGCAAAACGTCGTATTGTAAATTAAATATGTTAAACACATCTTACCAAAATACATAGTTTATTATAAGTAATAATAAAATCTAAAAATTTCTTCCAATCTACAGGGTGATTCACAACTTCGTGCATATATTTTAATTTCATATAGTGCTGAACTCACTTATCACGAAACTGAAATAATGTTTTCAAAATTCGAAATTTTAGTTTCTAGTTCTTTTACTTAATCAAACAGTTTTGGGTCAATGTTTTTAAATGGAATTTCATAAACTTACTGCTCTCTTCCCATTGCCCAATTAATTAAAATTCAATTTTAAACCATTTATAGTCAATCAAAAATCCATTATACAATCAACAAACCAATGATTTCAAAAATGGACTACTTTTAAATTTACGAATTTAAAAAAATTATTTTTGTTTCATGATTGGTAAATTGAGAACTACATGCCATTAAAATATAATCATAAATCTTCCTTTAACCTCTGTTCACAAGTGAGTTTTTTGAGAATTCTTTCATGCTTCTAAATCCTGAAAAAAATATTCCTGGTGAGAATTGCCTGAAAAATAGCGCCGCGCTAAATTAATTCTTCATTGAATTTTCTTCAAAACAGTGAATTTCTTTTTTCCAGGATTCAAAACACGAAAGAATCCTCAAAGAATTAATGCATGAAGATGGCTTTTGTAGAAATTTCTGAGTACAATTCTGTATCGTGACGGTAAGATAGCACACAATACCGCGAATGTATTAGGAAGTAGTAGCAGCGCTGCTTCAGGCAACTGTGAATACAACAAGCCTCTAATTACCCCTAATCACTGCTCGGGTATTTTTATTAATATTCACAACCCCTGAACAATGAATTACATCACGAGTAATCATGTTCTTCAGGGGATGTGTTGTGAATATTAACACACACAATGTGATGATGAATTTACTTCACAGGCGTCCTAGATAACTTCAAACTCCTGAAAATACTTAGTAGGTATTGCATACATAACTATCATATACCTTGAGTGTGGCAGCTTCACATATTGTGAGAAATTGGTATATCCACGGTTAAAAAATAATTAGGTTTACCGACTGGCCACGTTTTTCATGGACCACCCCGGTCAGAAGTTGTAATTAGTTCATAGGTGTCTCTGCTGGTCACTACCGATACAAATTCTTTCTCTCACTTGCTGTCCCTGAATTTAATAATATGTGCGTTATGTTATAGAAATGTTATGTTAAATATAAAGAACACGTAAGCTTTATAACATTATAAAGTGACAGGTAAATATTGTTATAAAATAATGAAAAGTGTTTCAGGAAAACTTTCAATGTAAATATAGGTTATTTTAATTTTAGGAGAAATGAGTAAAACTCGGCATGTTTTATAAACTGAATAATGAAGATGAATAGATGCACAACGAGACTGAGTTCATACATATATTGTGAAATTATTTATTTATAACGACGATCTCCCTCGTAGAAAATGGAGAATTTTCAAAAACTTTTAGTCATAATATAGTATCTCTGATACAGCCAGATTAGAATCCAGTAGTCCTCAAAATAATAAAAATTTCAAAAAAAATTATTTGTACCTTTAACGAATATGAAGTCGTTAGTTATGATATTATAATAATTTTGATTGGATATAGAACAGAAAAACCCAACTAAATATTTTATTGCTATTATTATGAATCCTGAAAATGTCTGAATTGTAGGAATTTTATTTTCCACCCCGTGGTTAACTTGTTTATATTCTTTCTTGGAATATTTTTCGCTTGTTAAAATTTCTTGTTCTGTGAAGTATAGGTTCGAAGAAAGAGATAAAAGAGTCTCAGGACAAAGTTTTAAAACTAAAATAATAATATAAGAATAAAAGAAAGAAGTTTGGTGGCAGCATTAGCTTGACAGCTAATTAAAAAGTTTTCAATAAAAAATAACTCACAAGTGTGTTTGTAAGGGTAAGGGAGCAGAAATAAATAGAATGTTTAGCAAGTAAGACATTAGACATAACGCGCGCTATCGAGGCATACGCTTCCATACAGCGAGGATTAAACACAGAACAAACTCATAAGTCGCCAAGGCAGGATCAAGTGACAACTCTTAGCTCTTATCTCTCAAGGTTTAATGTTATGATGTGAAATTATCATGTTTTCCAAAGCTTCACTCGCGAGTTTAAATTCTCCCAGAGCTAGGACATTTACAAGAGCATAAAAACATATAACGTACTTTTCAATTAATTAATTACTTCTCGAAAGTATCAAGTATATGCATATTGCCTGCGGCAAAAGGTTGCTTGCTATTTAATTAATTAAAATTGCATCACTAAAAAGATTTTACTAGTAGTTTCATTTTTAGTCGCCGTTAGTATTTAGCGAAATAAATATTGTATGACGAAATATAATAAGACAGGAGATGACTGTTTATCTATATCTATATCTGGTAGTATTTAACAATAAAATAATATTCTACTTTTTTGAAATTCCAGTATCTTATTGTCCATGATTATATGAAATTTGTTTCTACACAAAATTTGAATGATTAGTGACAGTACAGTTGACATCTTGGTTTACATTATCGTTTATTATTACAACATGAAACGTTTAAAATGTAAGTAATAGTTATTTACTTTACAAGTTGGCAACGTAAGGAATTACCCACGAGGTAAATCTTAATTTTCTCGAGTGGGTCATTCCTTTTTGCCCACGTGTGAAGTATAACGTTTTATCCAACACCTTAATAACTGCTTAAATATTATTAAAATATTAAGTTTCAACCTAAAACATCGTTTCTATGGTGACTTCCAACAAGCAAAGTAACAATTTACCCACAAGTGGGTATAATTTAGATCAAAGCCACTAGTGGGCAATCTTTTACTTTGCTTGTTTAAAATCACCATAGTTATGATGCTTTTATTAAGAGGTGTTGGATAAAACTATTTATTAGATTAGTAGAATAAGCAGAATTAGGCGAATGGTCGTGTGCTTGTCACAGCAGATTTTTTGTATGTGTTTCCATGTCACATAATTTTACTCCAAAACAATCAAATTGGTTGGCGAGAGGAGGCCGCAGTGAAGTTAGTGGCGAGTTATCAGTTTAAAATTTAAATAGATATTTCCTCCATTATCTCTATTTTCATAATTATTAACTTATTTATAAACTTATTCACGTGGTTTATATTAAATAACTGCGTTTCCTTACTAGGCCCTTAATTTTTGTTTAAGTTTCAGAGTACCACAACTTGAAATTTTATAGGTACCTACTCTCCTTTAATAATGTATCATTAAAATATTAACATGCGACAAAAACAATTATAATCTAGTAAAAAAACGATTTATATTTTCTGATTGGCAAACAGCATATTTTAAAATTTTATAACCAAATTATTCCGGCTCTCTGCAAGCAATAAATATCCAGGGAAAAAATTGCAAGAAATAAGAGACTTGCAAATTAATGAATTAGTGAGTTTGATAGAAGAATAATAGAATTAGAATGCAATTAGACGTCTGCTGAGAGATTATACTGTAGATCAGTGTTCAGAATGCATCGAGACAAGCAGAGAGATTTAATTAAGTTATCAGTCGCCGTCCCGACGCTCTGGACGCCGGGTGATAATAGCGGCGGCGGCGGCGTAGGGACATCAACAGTACAAACACTTATAATACACCTTTAAACACGAGGCTATTTTATTCTACAATGATACATTATTAAAGAAAATTTAATGCCTCATTTCTGTTGTGGTCATTTCTCGGCTATTCATTATCGTCTCAAGCTTAGTCTCAAGGAAGTCGATTCTCGCCCCGTCTCAATTTCTTAAAAAAAATAATTGTCGCCACCAAAAACTTAAAGTGAATTTAGGAATTTTTTGTACATTCATTCTTGTTTTAAAAATAAAAATATCTATATCAAAACAAAAAAAATGCTAGGAGCAAAGTAAAATAATTTTTCGAAGACAATAATATTCATTTTTTTCTCGATTTCTCGAGAACTATTTCTCGTCTGGTAGATTTAAATTCTAGTTTCATCTGGAAAATCCGAGACGAGAAATTTATTGGTTCTCGTCTTATTTCAAGACGAAACAAGAATGAGACGAGGAAATTCTCGTCTCGACGGCATCATTAAGTATGCGAGAGAGAAAAACAATTGACAATTCAGCAATCTTTTCTAGAATCTTTTTTTCAAATATCCTCAAAATTTATAGATTAATAGAAATTTTTTTATAACAATGTATTCTAAATTATCTACAATACTACAATTTGTATTTTAAACGTTGTTTCCATCTAGCACCATTTTCCAATTAGAAATTATAAATTGTACAAATTGTTACAATTTTGATTTATCTGCTTACCAATTATTTATTTTTCATTTTTATTTTTGATGGTAACCAACCTACAGGATTAATTCCCTATTACAGTATTTATGTTATTATAGTGGAATCCAACCACTCGGACCTAGTGGTATTATTGTCGGTTGTGCTGGGAATAGAACCGGGAACCGCTAGCATGCTAGGCGGACCCTCTACCGCTGAGCTAACCACATTTAAAACGATAAATAAAATATTTGAGTGTTTATGACAAGTAAAGTTTTAAATTTTTGACAAATAATTATCAAAATATAATATGTTATTTTGTTATTTATATGGTATGAAAAACTTTAATAATATTATTAAAACTACAATACCCGAATTCCCTCCTACAATGGTATATATTTTTTGTGAGTAACCTACATTATACTTATATTAATAAATTAAAAATAGTAGAGTATGACGAGAGGTGTTGGCCACATCAGATTTTTAACACTCGATTGGCTATTAGCTATTCGTTCTATTTTGATAGAAACTTGTTTAAAATATGTCAAACCTTAATTAGAATCATACGAATTTTTACAGAAAATACATTTTAAAATCCTGAAATTGCTGAAAATTACAAATATTGTCTTTCTAATAAAAAGAAAACTTCTGGAATTCAGTTAGATTTTTTATTTATTTTTAGTCGGCCTCTACCGGTTTCAACTCCAGTTGGGTGTTTTTCAGGAGGAGTTTAAAAAATTTATTTCAAATACCATTATCCAGTCAAGAAAGTTTTGCTTATAGTCTTCTAAATCAATTTATTTATATATTTTCGGTATATTTTGGCGGCTCCTTGAAGTTTAATATTGTGTAGCTGCAGCAAAGTGAATGAATATTTAAGACGGGGTAGAGCTGAAATTTAGATAGTTTTCAGGTGTGTCAAAGTACCTGCGCAACTTCCACCCGCGAAACTCCGAAGCGAAATTTAATGTGACATATTCCCTACCCCGAAATTAGTTTCAGAATAAATTAAACTCAAAACAAAATAACAGAAACAATTTGCATCTTAATATGATTACGCACTTTCTTTATAACCCACTAGTGCGGCAAACTAGCGGTTCCTGCTCCACACTACGGAACTCTTAAACCAATTAAACAATTTCTCGTATCGAAAATTTAATTTATTAACATTCCTTCAGTAACTAAGTAGGACAGTGTGTTACTTTGCGAATGTTAATGCCGTGTCGCGCGCTGTGCTGTACGTGAATTAGAACCGAACGATCTGAATACGAAACAGACTTACATACTTGTCGTACATGTCACACTAGACACACTAGAGACTGTATATTATATCTCTGTTGTATTCTATCACTCCAAATGAAATAATAATACACAATGCACTTGCAAAGGCAGATCGTGACATTATTTTGTCTGATGCCTAGTTCACACGAAGAAAGTCTTCATTAGAAGATTGCTAAAACTCTGTTCGCACGAAGATTCTGAATCCTGCAGAAGAAAAAGTTTCAGAATTCTGAATCTTGAAAAAAATTAATGGTTTTTGAAGCAATCAATAAATTATAAATTCTTCTATTCCAAGACTCATTGAAGATTCGATTTAGCGACATCTTAATTTAACAGGTAATTTTAACAAGAAAGAAGAAAACTGATTCTTTTCCAGGATTCAGAATAAGTGCCTCCACAAAATATTTCTTCAATAAAATTTAAAAAACATCATAATGTTACGACCTTAAAATCGAGAACTGTTTTTAAAAATTACATTTTAATTTATTTTCACACATAAAAAGATTGTTATTCAAACCGAAATTTCATTTCAAGGCATTTGACCTTGACCTACGGCGCTATTTTATCATTACAGTCTCTAAAATTGACAAATTTGATATTGATTTAATTTTTAATTACATCAACATGGGTCCCACGCCCCACACAATAATTGCCCCGGGGACCCCACAACCTTAAATCCGGCTCTGATCTGATGCCGTGTCATAATGACGACATTATAAGCCTCAATTTGAGGACTATAATAGCATTCATTATAGGCCAAGGACTATAATAGCGTTCATTATAGGCCAAGAACTATATAACCAATCCAGTATGGAACTCAGTACCATAATTAAATAAAAAATCTGATGTGGCCAGCACAAGACCTCCCTTATATATATATATATATATATATATATATATATATATATATATATATATATATATATATATATATATTTGTTTTAAGTACACTACTGAATTCCTCTATCAAACTATATCTATACTAATATAGTAAAGAGGAAAGATTTGTTTGTTTGTTTGTTTGAATTGAATAGGCTCCGAAATTACTGGACCGATTTGAAAAATTCTTTCACCGTTGGGAAGCTACACTATCCCCCGGGTGACATAGGCTATATTATATTTTCAAAAAAAAAATGTTCCTTTTTATGACGAATTATTATATTATATTATATTATATGTTCCTTTTTATGACGAATTATTATATTATATCGAATTCAGTTGGTCTAGGTGTTTTAAAACAGACAGTTGTGGATTGTTAGTATTGGTTAGTATTAAGTTTTTTTTATTTTTTTACGATGTTAAATTTCATTGTTGTCGGCGGCTATCTAATTCAGAGTTTACTGCACCGATTGAATTCAAATTTGGTATGGTAATAGCTTAAGATCTAACTTATAACAAAAATGCCAGTCCGCCATCTTAAAACAAAATGGTGGCTTGCTAACTCAAAATGTACTGCACCGATTGTGTTCAAATTTGTAATAGTTAAATGTCGGTAACAGATTGGGTTCTGGTATGGTATCATGGGCGTAGTTAGAATTGCCACCATGTATATGGTAATAACTTAGAATTCTTATAACGAGATTCCTTTAAATTCGAGTTGGAGGCGTAGCAACGCGAACCGGGTTCGCTATAAATACATATTTTCTTTAAAAAATTCACATCAAATTTTTTTGTTCAATACGAAATAATGTATTTTACTCGGTATTTTACTTTTTGTCTAATTTACGCCAGCAGATAAAAGTTTGTAAGCAATACGGATAGTAACCTATAATCTTTATGGTACACGTGGTGTTAACAACTTGGCGTCGCCTCGTCTAATAATCTTCACGACTAGTACCATAATGATTGACATAAATAACTATTAAGAATCGACCTATAGCTTTAGTTTTTTAATGAAATAACTATTAGTTTCCCCGTGTGAACGGGAATTAAAAATTTTGATGACAGTTCATCACTTGCTTTCTTTTGCAGGAAACTTTTCAGAGAATACTTTCCTCGTGTGAACTGCGCATTGAGAAAAGATATTGAAATATAACACGCATAATTTTCATATTTTTATTCACCAATCATTTCCACCAAAATTTCATATTTGGAATATGTCATTTTCAATTTTTAATGTACATATTGGCCATGAACTGTAAAATATTTTTGAGTTACCAATTAAAGTTAAAAGGAAAAACAGTTTAGAGCAATTTTAAATAAATTACAAGCTAAGTGTACGTTCCATATAAACGTTTTCACGAATTTATATAAAGTATCTTCATTCCACGTTAGCTTTGACAGTTAAATGTACGTTTTGCTCTCTTAAAAATTCCTTTAGTGTGTATTTTACAGTATATAAATTACACCGTTAATTCAAAAAAATTCACATCGTAAAATTGAATTAGACTTAATGTAGCTCATTTGAAATATTTCCACAGGTGAGTAAGAGTATGGGAAGGCGCATTTTCTTTTAACCCTCGCTCGTGTGAGTAGGTATGGCCTCATGTTAAATTCTGTTTATGAATACGCGATGTTTATGCGTCGCTTTAAGTTTGATATGAAAAAATGTATCTTTCATACTCCGATATATTTACAGAAATAAATGTTATCGCGTCAACTCGAATGGAAAAATATTCACGATGGAAATGAAAATGTTTTTACATTTTACGATCGTTTTATTTTACATGTCACACTACACACTTCATGATGTTGTACACATGATATTGAGAGCGTTGCTGCTACTAAAACCTTTAATTAATTTCATTCTGAAAGTGCTTATGCTGTCACTCACAACTAGAACTAAAATAGTATTGACTTTTGAAGTTCACATTGGAGAAGTATTGTATTATAAACATGAAAAAATGTACCAAGGATTTATGGGAGGTATGAACATTCTTTACTTGATTCTTAAGCCACTGTGAAAATTTTAATAGAGAAATTATGGATCTACAGATGTGCCTTTTTAAACTTTTAAAAATAAATTTCTATCATGAGATATAACTGTGTAAAGTTTGCATAAATTGGAAATTTTTATGAATTTTTCGGAATTTTTATAATCATGTACAACTTTTACCTCTCGCCTCATATTATATTAACGGGTCAAAATTTTCTTGTATGAGTTTTTGGTAGATAAGCACGTTTCAGGGTCTCTGTAATACGAATTTACTATTTTCACGATGCTGTCTGTGTGTGTTCGTATGAACGTATGTGACGATTTTTCGTCCACGATAACTTAAAAAGTACCTATCAAACCTTTAATGACCAAATTTTATATTTAAGGTTTTAATAAGGATCTTAACACCGGATAAGATTTTGGTAGAAATTCGCAAACCGGAAGTAGAACTTTTTGGAGCTTGATTTAGTTTTCCTTAAATAAATTGGTACATTATTTATTTATGACATTTTTATTATTTATGAAAATTTTTACAATTAAAAATATAAGATAATATAATTATCTATGGGTACAGGTAATTTTAAATACAATTTGCTGAATCTGGTAGTATTTAACAATAAAATAAAGTGCAACTAATATTCTACTTTTTTGAAATTCCAGTATTTTGTTGTCCATAATCATATGAAATTTGTTTCTACACAAAATTTGAATTATTATGACAGTGATAGTACTGTTGACATTTTTTGCTTGCGTCTTGGTTTGCATTTTCGTTTATTATATTATATGAACATGAAACTATTAAAATGTAAGTAAAACTATTTATTAGATTAGTAGAATAAGCAGAATTAGGCGAGAGGTCATGTACTGCCCACATCAGATTTTTTATACAAATTTTAAAAGGGCAAAACTGTTAATTTATCCTTTAAGTATATAATCCTTGTTGGAATGGAATTTGACCATTCTTGTACTGGCCACAAAACACTCGCTTTGTTAGTAAGTACATTTTATGCTGGATTTTAGAGGGTAGACGAGTCTCTTAAAGTAATATAGTGTAAAATAATATCCCAGGACGTGCCTGAAGTGTAAACTCTATCACCACCACACCAGAGTAGTTTCGAATTTCACTATTAACTGTTCGTCTCTGATAGTCTGATATGATTTGATTTTCATGCTAGTATTACAATTTCACCGTTGGTTGCTGTTTCAGTGAAAGAATCCAGATTGGCGTATAACAAGCTGCGTGTGCAGGCACATCATGTGCCCGGCACATCATGTTTAACATGGAGATGAGATAGAAACTGGAAACCTCGGCCACATTGTGTCAATACCATTAGCTGCATATGCCGCTCGCTTCGTGTGTGCTGTGTGCATAGATGGACCGGTACAGCAGCGAACCGGTAACCGGTTACCGGTAACGGCAAAGCTCGCTAATCCCACAGCTAATATTATGAGATGTACAGCAAGGTATAATGGTGCATATTTAAATGTGTTACGGTTACTTTGTACCTGTTCGTTCGTTGCTTCATATTTTTAATTTTTCTAACTATTTTCTTGTGTTTATATAAAACGTATAGAACTTACAAAACTTAATTGAAAAATTGTCCTAATTAGGTGATATATAGAATGTATAAAAAGCATTGATGTGACATTTTAAAAATGATCTAGATCTAAATAGGCGAAATATGATTATTACATAAATTGAGTACCTACTTAATTTTCACAAATAATTTGTGAAAATTAAGTAGGTATATTTAGTATACTCTTATACTAAATTTTTAACTTGCATTATCCACTTGACATGAATCGGCTATGGGATATGTTTAAAAATATCTTATACTTGTACTCTAAGTGATATTACGTAAGTTTATTCTAGCGACATCCTGATTACGATTAAAAATTACATACTAAATACAAACATCTCAGAAAATTACATGAATACACAATTATTGGGATAATTTCCAAATTATTAACATTGGGATGTTACATATGGGCGGACTTTAGAATCGCTAGGATATTATTAGGTAAATATAGCAAGCTACAATCGTGATATTCACATTCTTGAAATGTTTTGGAGATTTTATTTTGTCAAGTGAGTAGCGTAGAAAAAACTAACCTTTTTTGAAATCATCGATAATGTTTATTTGATTAAAACCAAATTCAAGATCTTTAAGGATAAGATGATCTAGATTAGATCAAATATCACACACATTTATCTAGATCGATAATATGTGCGGCTGCCAGTTACAAGTTTAAACATTTTAGTAGAATTACTTTTTATTAAAAATGATTTAATTTTGACAGTCATTTATTAACTGATTGCTCCAACAATTTAGTAAAATTGTAACTAAAAACATGAATTTGAATCATATGATTATTTGTGACGTCACAAAGTCTTGTAGGTGTCAAGAAAATTTGAAAAAACTATAGAATCTATTACATATATTGGTATTTCATAGTGATTAATTTATATTTTACTTCTTGGTTATATGTTCTTGTATGTGGTATAGTTCGTGAGATGTAACTGGTGTTTGTGAGTGGTAAGAATGAGAGAATTTTGCATGGGGGTAAAGTTGGGTGCGGTTGACCTCGGTTCGGGTTGAGTTGGGACTACGACTAGTACTACGTACCTCGGTTGGCCAGTAGCAGGCCCAGCAGCGCTGTCACCACTGACGTCCCCAGAACCATCACGTCACATCACCACGAGATGCGAGAGACCAAGTTAACTGTCCCTAGAACACAACAAACAAAAACACTGTATTAGAAACAAGAAAGTTCTGCTCATTTTTTACAAACGTATAAGCTTCAAAATTGTCTACTATCAGAGATAAGATAAGATTGATTCTCTTTGCTACTATCTTAACTGAGAAACGTGAGAATTCAATATTTTATAATAAAACACAGACAGACTATGCCAAGAACCAAATAATCAGTTGATTCTTAATTCATTTCAATATCATTTGATTGTGATTACAATAAACAATCTTGATTACAAGAATCAATCATAATAAATTACAACAATAACTTGTTGAGTTAGGGTAAACATTGTTTAGCAGTCTTCACCACGACAATACCTTGGTCGAAAGTTAGTTGTCAGTCGTTTTCTAAATGACTCGGCTTCGGCTTATAATGTCATAATTATGTTATTAAACAAAAAGGCTTTTGGTAGAAATAGAAACTCTGAATTGAATTAAATAAATAACCCAATACCCCACAGACTCGCTTTAATGTTTTTAGTAGACACTGAATGATATTAAAAATACAATACTCTTCTTGAATCTTAAATACTCGATTTTAGTCCAGTCTGTTTAGATAGTTCTTTGGCAAATAGGGAAAAAATAACAAATAGCTGAATGTTGGTATATATGCTCATAAAGGCTTGTAGTTTAACATACTAAAAGCCCTGAACGACATCGCGCGTACTTTCAGTGCTACGACCTTGACAACATCGTAAGAATGATATTTTTGCGTATAACTCACGAACGGTGACACCAATTAAAAACTAAAAATTTTGAAAAGTCTTTTTAAAAATTTGTTGTCCCATATACTCATTTTTGGTTGATTAAACTGAACTAAACAAAGAACCTAAAAGGTACCCTTCTTGTGTGAAATAAAATGATGTAACATTGTGTTTTATAATATGTCTATACATGCCTAGGCTTTTTGTCTACGACAACGACAGATTGTCATAAATGAATAAAATTCTACTACTCTTACATAGTTTTTCCTAGTGATGCAACAGATAATGACTTTGCCGTATATACGACATTCAAGAACAAACTTTTTCGGAGGAGATGCGTAAATTTATAAACTAAAGATACACTGAAAGACATATATTTGGGTACATTTTTGAAATTTATTCCATATTTTATAGTTTTTATGAGAACAAACTTAAATTTTTTAAATGCTGATAACAATTTTCACGTAACCTCGTCTTTATTTTATATTTTTTCACTATCCGGTACAGGCCGGATATAAGATCACTATCCGGTAGCCGGATACCGAATAGTAACCGGATATTCGTTGCATTACTAGTTTGTTCTACTAAATATGCATCATCAATAACCGGTATAAAAATACACAAAAGAGGTTTTGGGTCATGTCGCAAAATATTATCAAAGTTCACATGTCAACCATCCCTGTCACCACAGAATAAAATATTTAAACAAGCATTTGGCGTGGGGTTGAGTGGACTTGGCTCTGTGTGGGTTTTTCCAATTTTCTAGTAATCGTCCATCGAATCCTGATCAGACATTGATGAATCGTTCGTCACAATTATCCCAGCATCCGACTTCTTACCGCAAGGCGGGCGGTTAATTTCAGATCGTTAGCCGCTGCTGCCATCTCGTTAACGGAACGGGCAGCGTATCGTCAGTGATGTTTAAAATTCAACGACGATTCTCTTCCTCCCAAGACTGTCTCAAATGTGAGTGAAATTTACGGCAAGTGTAGACCGTGTCGCGGTCCGTGGAAATTAAAACTGGGAAGTTATGGCTTTATCAGCGCAAATAATTTACCGTAATTCAAGCATTTTACGCCTACTTTACACACTCACAAAAGACTCCAAATTATCATTCGCGTTATGGATTCGTCAATAACTTTATCGCACTGTACCTACACAAACATAACAGCTGTTTGTAACGGAGCTATAAGTTTTGAACAAGTGAAGAAAAAAAATCTGATGTGGCCAGCACATTATCTCTCGCCTAGTTCTGCTTATTCTACTAATAAATAGTTTTACTTACATTTTAATAGTTTCATGTTCATGTAATATGTAAACGATAAACGATAATGTAAACCAAGATGCAAGCAAAAGATGTCAACTGTCTATCACTGTCATAATAATATAAATTATGTGTAGAAACAAATTTTATATGATCATGTACAACAAGATACTGTAATTTCAAAAAAGTAGAATATTAATTGTACTTTATTTTATTTTTAAATACTACAAGATTCAGCAAATTATATTTAAAATTATCTCTACTCATAGATACTTTTATTTTATTTTCAATTGTAAAAATTGCCATAAAGTGAAGTGAAGTGTCATAATGTACCTACTTACCAATTTGTTTAAGGAAAACTATCAAGTTTTAAAAATTACTACTTCCGGTTTGCGAATTTCTACCAAAATTTTATCTGGTGTTAAGATTCTTATTAAAACCTTAAATATGAAATTTCGTTATTAAAGGTTTGATACTTCTTAAGTTATCGTGGACGAAAAATCGACACATACGTCCATACGCACATACACAGACATCATCGTGAAAATAGTAATTCGTATTCTACAGACCCTGAAACGTGCTTATGTACCAAAATTTCATACTCGAAAATTTTGGCCCATTATAATTCCTTTCTTATAGAGGTAAAAATTGAAAATTTGGAGATCACTAAAGAGTCATTAAAATTACATTCTTAGATAGTGTAGAACTTCCATACAACGTGGAGTGTTTTTAGGTAATGACCACCCCAACTTTTTTAAATAGCAACCCCTGTCGAGTTATTTTAAAGGTAATGAAAAAAGAAACACAACCCCATAAACCAAAACCCGATATCTTTAATTATTTCAAGAATTTAATTTTAATGTTTTTTACACGTTTATTACGATTTTTATAACAAATGTTAAATGTTCAAATTGTCGACCTTCTTCGGCCTCGCAAAATCCTGTATAATGGCAATGGCGGATAACACGGTGGTAGAGTGCTTGGTTCTTATTACAGTGATCATGCGAGCAGGAACAAACGAAATATCAATCTTTTTATTATTTTATCCGTTGCTGTAATCAATAACAATTATGTACCTTATATTATGGTTCATTGTTGCTGTCATTCCATATTATTTCTCAAAGTATTTGGTGGAAATGTTTGAAATGCATAGGGCGTGTGTGTGTAGGATTTAAATGGGCTTGGCAACCTCAACAACATCTTAGCAGGGAAGACGAATGTGATGTTGAACACATGTACGTAATAAGGGCGCAGGATAAATTAGTAGTTTAAGTTTAGCGGCATTACATTAACACTAACAGTTAGCGCAACAGCATGCAATATATTCGCTGTAAGTAATTCTAAACGCTGTACGCGAATCTGCGAATAAAAGAAAATCAAAACATTTGCAACATGGAAACCGCCAATTTGCAATCCTCCAATTACTGTCGGCATCTGCTTGAGACTTACCCCCACCCACGCACGAGTGCAGACTTTGAAGTTTGTGAATTATGCATGACGTGGATTCGCGACTTCTTTCCGATGTTTCTATAAACACAACTCTGTCCCGGGTGTTAATCACTTCAGAAACAATTTTCTCTTTATTTTTTTGTTTTCTATTTTTTCAGGAAATGAGATAATCTGTATCGGAAATGATTTCATTATTGAATTCTTCAATAACTTTATATTATTTCTTCGTTTCTAACAGCCACTGCATTTCAAATTCATCTAATTATAGAACATTCATTTTCAAACTGCGTTTTATATTTCTTTATTCTCCTCGCGCAAATTTAAAAACATCAATGAAACCGGTACTTTACATACACTCACAAAAGAATTTTCTTTCACGTTCTGGATTCGTCAATAACTGTATTACATACATACACAAACATACACACTTCATGTCTTCAAAAGCTGTTTGTTGAATAATCAGGAACAACCGACATGTGTCAAGTGTCATCCTTCTGATTATTTCATCTATTGTTGTAATCAATAACAATTACTTTTTGAATATCAAGATTAAAATAAAATAGTTATTTATTTATTAAGGGAGTAAACAAGCTTTTCACGAATCCGATTATTAAACATTCGGGCTAATTAATGAAATGGTCTTTGGTCTACCTACTTGGCAAATGGCAGTCAATACTTGGCCATTACTAAGTGGGTTCTTCTACTGCATTTCTTTCCTTCAATATTTAAACTGACGACAATGCGACTGACAATTCATTATAATTTAATGATCTCTCGGAGATTTGCTTTGCATTTAAATCTATTTGTATTCCTACAACGGAAGATATACATTAGAGGAAAATTTCCTGATTTCTTACTATCTTACTGCTTTCTGTTGTCACACGATAGCGTACACTTAGCACTTAGATGAATAATAGAAAATTTCATTATTAAAATGACATTCATCAATACCTACAGGACTTTTCCAATCTCAAAACTTTGTTATCAATCAAAATTCATACTACTCCCGATCTCGTCTCGTCACGAAATTCACGAA
The DNA here is from genome assembly GCA_947534325.1 of Agonum fuliginosum. Taxonomy (NCBI): domain Eukaryota; kingdom Metazoa; phylum Arthropoda; class Insecta; order Coleoptera; family Carabidae; genus Agonum; species Agonum fuliginosum. Next base: position 43,253,326 of record OX384029.1, read on the forward strand.
AAAAAAATGTCTATTAAAATAGGTCATACCTGGTCATAGTCTGTATGAGCTACATATGAAAATTTGAATTTCTCGAAATCTGTACCTACGAGATAAAAAATATTTTTTGGACTGCTGTGGATCCCTCGTAAAAAAGTGCCTGCAGAACGTGCAAAATAGAAACGTGTATGGGTGTATGAATTCAATTAACAAAGTTATAAGCCAAAAACTAAATCGCCAAAAATTTAGTTTTTCGCTTTATCTAGTTACCTATGCATTTTTTCGGAAAAACAAATACATCACTAAAATAGTCTCTTAAGGCGCTATACTTGTTGACTGCAATATTATTGCTGCAATAGTATCAGAATTTATGATTCTGGCTATTATTGCTCAAATTAAAATTCATACAATATATTGTTGCGACAACAATTAGAGAAAATATGAATTATTTTTTGCTTTTTAGTATTACAAATCGTGGTTTTATTAATGCATATTAATTAGATTTGTTAGAAATAGTCGATACTTTGCATTGGTCCTAAGGGTGGTATGAAAAGATCTTTGTATCGTCTTAATATGACAAGTTTGCCCCAATTTAACCGACCTCGTATCTCTTACGGTTCTCGAGATCCATAGTGTGGCTCGAAAAATGGACAGCCTGTATATAGTGTACCTGCCTGGATTTGAACCTGGGTCCACAAAAAAACCACAAAAAAAGGAAAAAAATATTTTAGTTCAACCGAACTCTTTCGTTGATAAAATCACGATCAAGCGAGTAAAAATAAATAATTCTCAGACATTTTCCGCCGATTTGTTGAATGAAAGCTCGCCACTAATGTCTTTCTCCATTGCGTGAAGGTATGTGCGATGTGCGAACGTGCGAACAACGTGTGAGATGTCAGTGTAGAATGTGTTGTGCAAACTAGGTCCAGCTACAGACCGTCTGATGATGATGAATGCTTTAAATATATGGAAATTCAGTCTGGAATAATGGATCATGTTTCACGATGGAAAAACACAACAGCCGTCACCCTCACACACATGTAACGTGTTTTTGTAGTACAAGTGTTGTCGAAACTCCATCAACTCGATGACGATCATGACTGCCAGTAAGTGTCATCTATAGGATTGAAATATTGGAAATGTGAACACACTTTTATACCAAACTAAAAAAAAACTACCATACACGTATATTCAATTCACTGCCAAAATTACGCATATATCTAAAATTTATGTGATACCCTGAAAAATTTTCTGTAAAATTACTATAATAATTATTGTTACTGGAATCCAAATTGCCAAGGTGCAATATACTAAATTTACGTCAAAAATATAATTAATAACGTGCGAATTCATATGTTTTCGGATATTAAAATTGATGGTGAAAGTAGGCATTTTAAACATTGAGTGTTGAAAATAATTTTCATAATAAGTGCAGTCATTATAGAAAATATTGCACTTATATGTTTTCTAAAACTAATTAATTAAACAAATCAGATTTTGAGGTTATAGTGACATTTGTCCGCTTTGAGGGTTGACATTTTGACAATAAAGGGCTATTCCTGCATTTTCGAGGGCAAATATTTTTCATATAATACATTAACAGAAGTTGAAATATTCAAAAGTGAGATAAAAAATTTACAAATAGTTATAAAAATTCAAACATATAATTGTAACGTCATCGTGCCTTATGACGTTTAACTGACAACAGTGTCAATTATCGGCACTTGTTGTGACTAATGATGCCATAAAAATTTGCATCAATAAAATCCTTAAAAAATATACAAAATATTAAAATTTATACACTACCTACTTAAAACGTCAAATGTCAAAACCTGCAGTCATCAATTTGAAATGAGCACTGCTTAGCTTACAGCCGTGAAAAAATTGCATTTTTGAAACATAAAATTATAAATGAAAAGTAGTAGTTAGTGTTTTATTGCACTTTCTATTCATAAATAAACCTAATATACTACATTATGTTATTATTGAAGTAAATAATAATCTGATACTAGAGGTAAATTCATTTAAGCAGAACCCTGCGCGAAGTACGAATTCTCGTCTTAAAAAGAGAGGCATAGATGATAAACAAGAGGAAACTACGCTACTGTCTGTTCTACAGAACATCAGCTTCAATATCTGTTATTCGCATGTTGACGTTCGTAATGTTTTGCTTCGTGTAACGCTGTGAATTTTATTTTAGTTTTCTTTGAAAATTAAGTGAAGTGCAGCGTAGCATATACTCGCAAGCTCCACTTTTGTAAAACGGACAGTACATGACAAGCTCTGCCTTCTCGCGCAGCTCAGGGTCCTAGATATTTGAATTTTACTCCATCAAAACCAATATTCTAAAAATATATATTGCGTGTCACAAAGTTAACTTTGTGAACGCAAATAAAGTCCGTCCCAAACTTCTTTGCCGTGACGTCATTATTTTATTTTCAAGAATAACTAAAGAATACATTGTCTTACTCTTTCTATCTTATTACTGTCATATATTTAGTTGAAACACGTATGTCATTCGAAATTTGCGAAGTATTGATACTGTTACGTGAAGTTTTGTTCTTTGTTTTTATTATGAAGTAGAAAAAGAAAGAAATAGAAAACGTATAATTATATTGTTGATATACCAGCAATTTGTTATTTGAGTAGGCTGTTTTTTATATTGTTTTATGAAATATGTATTGTAAATTTTGAAACTGTCAAACAAATAAAAACTATTTTCACTGTGATTAAATAATTTAACATAGGTATATCGTTGTTTTATGCATCCATTAGCTGTTTACATATAGATATTTATAATAATATTTATAAATATGCCCGGCAAACGCAATAATAAACAAACAATTCAGATTGTCTTGAATTTGTACCAATATTTTACTGCTGAAAAAGAAAAAGGAGAATTACTTATTCCCGTGTCAGCTGTTCTAGAGGTATTTATTTATTATTAAATTTATATAGTTATTCCAAATATTCACATAATATAGTTTAAAAATATTTGATATCAAAATATAACTTTCCCGCCATAATTTCAAATTGATTCATACGAACTACAGGTATGACGTAACGGCAAAGAAGTTTGGGATGGACTATAGATAAAATAATTATAAGTCCGAGGATAATTTTCAAGTCAAAATTTGCGTGAACCTTAGTAGTATTTATTGTTTCATTAGTGCGTATTGTTATTGCGAACGAAGAGTAAATTCAACACAGGTGTTGTAACACGGTTCGCGCATCTTTTTCCTCAAACAGTCAGAGTTTATCCTCAACATCTTCTTATTCCCAGTGGCCGGAAGCATTTGCGCGGTTCTCTGCTCGTCGTCATATCCATTACTACAGTTCTCCAACCGCAGATTGGATACAACTAAGTAATGCATTACCGTCGTTCAAATCAAACTTGTCACGACTCCGAGTTCGAGTTTCCCTCTCTGCTCTCTGAAGTTATGGATGACGAACGCGCGTATTTTTCATGATTTCAAGAATCAAACGGCGACGATTTACGAGTGGAATTTTACACCTCACACACCGGTGCAGATACGGGAATTTATCTTAATAAAATATACTCGCATCGCATGTGAGAAAGACCAATCGTGCTGATTTATAGACATTAGATTGCGCACAGAACTGTTACTGTACTCAAAATAATTTCATTTGTGATTGTAACTCTTCGATCATATATACCTACGGTAGATACCACGTTGTTTATCTTATACCTACGTGTTGAAGCGGCGTGCCAACATAGAAGGTTAAAATTATATTTCTATCTCATATTTTAGATAGTCTTCTTCAAATTTCCAACCGTTCCAACTGTCACAGTCACATGATATTTTAGACTGCAGCTGCTAACTATTTTAATGATTACAACAATATTGACAACAATAATTGATTACAATAAATAACGATTCCCAGCTCAACCGACAATAATACCACTGGGTCTGAATGGTTGGATTCCACTATAATAACATACCATCCTGTAATTGGGAGTTAAAATCCTGTAGGTTAGTTACCATAAAAAAACTGATTTCGTTTGGAATCAATTTCAAACATGAAATTCAGTGTTACGCAATGTAAAATTATAAAATCTTTTTAAATGATATTAAAAATAAGTTACATAATAAATAAAATAAGCATTTACAAATTGGTTTTTAGTTGCAATACCACAGACATCATCTCAAAAATGTGTAATTCGTATTCTGGAGACCCTAAAACGTGCTTATCTGCCAAAAACTCACACTTAAAAATTTAGACTCATCACAATACCTCTCTTACAGAATATGAGGCGAGAGGTAAAAAACCCTGAAACGTGTTTCTCCATCAAAAGTTTTAATAAAAAAATTTTACCATTACAATTACAAATACCTACCTTACCTAGCATAGATTGAATATAAGGCGAGAGGTAAAACGACTTTATTTTACGTAGTTCCACTAAATAATGTCATCATCTTGCTGTTTGTGGTTAGATGTAGCGGTCGTACCTGATATTTTCATAAGCCGGCTTTTCAAATTATGATTAGGTGTATTACAATGCAAACATTTAACGTGCAAACAATACTCTCGTCTTCGTCGACGTTCCCTCATTGTTTACGTTTCATTTTTCTTTGCTGCGTGGCGTACGACTTTACTCAGCGCGGAAAAACAAATAAAAGTCTAGAAGTTACGCTCTTCGTCTCCCTATCGGTGAATTTCCAAACTAAACAGATCCCTGCAGATTCATTGACACTTGTAAAGTAAAATCGAAAGTTCCACCAACCCGACGTCGCTTCGAAAAGCTGCAGATTGAAGACTGAGGAATTTAAAAAGTTTCTCCATATACGAACTCTACATAATTAGGATTTGCCCTACCCTAAGTCACCAACCATATGACATGATTATAACAATATACAAAACTTGATTACAATAATTGACTTTGTAACCATAACAATGTATAAAATTTGATTGCAATAATTGACTTCTTTATAATGGCGGGTCAAAATATTACAGGAGAGGAATCGATGTTGCCTTCTGTCAACGTAAGCATTTATTTATTTAGTGATTTTGGTGGTTTGCAAATAAATGTTGCGTCGATGCGGATAGAAAGTATGAGACTGCGAGACATTTTTTTTCATTAAAAATTTATTAACAAAACATATACGTCTGAATATAAAAGAAGACGAAATTCTTTATTACAACCCGGAATTATCCTCAGGATCTAACATTATTGTTGAATTAATGTTATTATGAAAGACACGTGTAAATTTATTTCAAAAGATTGTTGCTTGGTAACATTTCGAGACAAACGACATGATCAAAATCCCTCGCTGAAGGTGAAGAATTTTATCATTCAATTTGTCGAGGAATGTTACCTATAAGCAACAATCTTAAGAAAAAATTTTAGCTGCAAAATAATGAGACCGAGATATATTTTGTTAGACTAGGTATTTCCCAGATAAACAGACAAATATAAACTGATTAACTTACGCTGGATGTCCTAATATTTTTATTATTAATAGTTATTTACGATACAAGTACGTAAAGCAAATATTTAGTCACGAACGGGTTCTAATTGAAACACGAGCGCAGCGAGTGTTTTAAGACCCGTGAGTGACTAAATATGCTTTTCGTAGGTGTATCGTATAAGATTTTATCTACGATATAATTTAAAAAACTCGAAAAATATTTAAAAATCCTTTTAAATTTGAATTAGGATCAAAACAAGTTTGCTTGGACAAGAAAATTTTCACGTTAGTTACCGATTGTTGTGCGGATGTTTTTGCGTGTTTTAAAACTTTAACCAGTCGTTGCTGCGCAACCCGTGACTAATGAAATCTTGCTATTAAACAATTGTTTTACAAACTAAAAACTGACAACTAATTGTTAATTTTACACACTATCGTAGATAAATGTATTTTAATGCCGGAGTAAGCAAAATTTGACACTGTTGCAGACCGATTAGAATAATTATTCGTGGTTTATCGTATTTTAAAATCAATACTCATTTTTTGACCGAAACGGGAGTGTCAAAATTCAAAATTTTTAAATTTAGTTTCTTTCGATTCACAAGTTTATTAGTAATTGGTTTCTAACTAAGGTTTTTGACGGAACTATATTTTTTTGGCGTATTATTTGATATATTTTTTATTTCATCGTAAGTTGTCACAAAAAGATTCATTCATTCAAAATTTGGCCGATTTGATATTTGACCAAACTGGTATTTTACCAATCTGTTATTTAATGAAACGCTGTTGATTTGACCAAATCGTCATTTGACCAAATTTCCAAATCGACAGACGCTAGTGACATCTTTAGGACACTAGATGTGGCAATTTGGTGAAATGACTATTTGGCCAAATGACGTTTTCCCTAAATTTCGTTTGGAGAAATGACAAGTTTGAAATAAAACAGTTTGGTCAAATGACGGATTGACTATACTACGATACAGCCACATCTTTTTTTGTTTATGGTGACATAGATCATAGTCATTCATAAGTGTCATAGCCATTTATAGGCCATTTCTTTTGAATATCCAACTCGTCTGATTCCGTGCCTCTACTATAATGCCCTGTTCACACAGATTATTTGAAAATTCTTTGAAGATCCCTTTATGCATTTAAATCATGGAAAAATAGAAATTTTCTGTTTTAAACCTAACAGGCTAACATCAATTTAGAAATGATTATTTTTGCAAGACACATTGAAGATTGAATTTAGCAGTGCTGATATTTTCAGACAATTATTTTTCTCCATATTCAGAAGCATGAAAGAATCTTCAAAGAATCCTTGTGTGAAGATGGATTACAAGAAACTACACGATTCATATTTATAAAATTTCATTTATGGCAGTTTCTTATAAACTTGAGAAGTTGTGCATACACGGGCGTCTTTTGAGAGCGGTGGATAATTAAACTTTTGTACCTAAGTGAGGTCCTCTCGCAGCATTGACAAACAATTTTCCTGGTTTAAACTCGGAATTAAAAAGCGGCAGATATTATACGTCACAGATATCAACATCTCCATCTCTTTCTTCCTATTCAATTTGGATGGCAAATAAGGAAATCGTTCAGAGAACAAATAAAGAATGATCCCCTGGCCCCGTCTACAGCTGGCCAGATATTACTTGAAGAATTAAAAGTTGAGCTGCTGTCAGCTGTGCGCTGGTGCTGCGATAAACTCGTGATCTGCCCCACCCCTCAGCCGCCCTGACAGACCGCAGGGGGACTAAGACTTTCAAATTGTTCACTTCTCAACCAAGAATAATTTTAAGGATAACTTCTTGAAGGAATTTTCAATCACATTTAATTATTACCGCAGATTCACTTCCCAGACGCAGAAAAATAGATAAATCGACTACGATCCTGATATAAGTACTTACTAATATAAATTTAAATTGCCATGTCTGCCCGGTTAAATCTGGCATAGAGCTTAGGCACATTATTTTTCACTGATTGTTAATTTATATTAATTTAGTAATTATTTTCAATACTTTGACAGGTATCGCCATCGAATTATGTGGCTATGCGCGTTTGTTAAACGGTTTCTATGCGTTTGTTGAACGATTGCTATGAAAAAAACAAATTTGTTATTCATATTTTCAAATTTATTTTATTGTTTCTTCATAGCAACAATAAGTTTTATCTACGACTAATGTATAACATGAACATTAAATATATGATGTTTGCTACATAATGCCATACCGGGAGTTTTTTTTATTAGTAAACATAGGTCATGTCATTACCATAGTTACAATGTTACAGAATGACAGCAATGTATTGGAGCGTCTTTTTTATCAGTAAACATAGGAATAATTACATACTAAAATAAATATGAAATATAAATTAAAGAAATGATAAATTATTTATTTATATTTTCTACACTTAAGAACTAGGTAGATACCTACATTAAACTAATGAGAATTTTTTTAAACGAATTAAATGCTCAAAATTGGAACCATTATATTCTAAACAATATCCTAAACGATTAAAAAATAATTTATAGCATTTGCTGGGGAGTAATATTTTGGGAAGCAGCACTAATTCGATTTTTTAATTGTTCAACATTCATTCTGTCATCATTGTACACATTATTTTTAAGTGTCTACCTAGTTCTTAAATTCTCATTAGTTTAATATGTATCTACCTAGTTCTTAAGTGTAGAAAACATAAATAAATAATTTATCATTTCTTTAATTTATATTTCTTATTTATTTTCGTATGTTAATTATCCCTATGTTTACTGATAAAAAAAACGCTCTAATGCATTGCTGTCATTCTGTAACACTGTAACTATGGTAATGACATGCCCTATGTTTACTTATAAAAAAACTCTCTGTATATTAATCCCGCAGGGAATAATAGTCAGTATTCCCTCCTCTGCACCAATCAGAAAATTACTTTGCCTGAACCAATTTCTCCGTGCAAATTATTTTTTTAAAACATTGCAACGTTCAACGATGTATCTATGGTGATAGAGAATTGATATTTGGAAATGTTAAAATTTTGCGTATGGTATATTTATTTTATTAAAATCTTGTTCGTAATAAATTAGCTGTAGATAAAGTACAGTATACAACTCGCTATTATGGCTATTATTCCCTCAGATGATTAAAACCCTCGCTCGCTTTGCTCGCTCCTCGCTCGCATTGTAAAACTTCATCTTCAGGAATAATACCATCCATTATAGCGTCGTTGTATAATATACTATTATTGCCTAGGCATTCATTTATGTCATGCCTACGAGGTAGCTACATTAAACACTACATTATGCCCTAGAGCATTAAGAAATTACTATGGTAATATTGACACATCACAAATGTTTTCTTCTATCCGTTGCTAGGATACCAAAAATATTAACAAAATTTGAAACCTCAAAGCGAAAAGTTACGCGCGGCATGATTTAAATAAAATAGTAAAACATAAAATATTGTATGCACCACGGACATCCTTGATGTTTATTGCCCTTGGGCGATTTACAGAGTCTCGGGCCTGAGGCCCTTGGGCTTGTCGCTCGCGGATGAGCAATACTCGTACATCGTCATGATGCCCTTAATACATAAATTATTATGACCTAGATATTATAAGTTTCAGCTGTCAAAAAATAGTACTTCTAATGCCAATCGGCAAAATATTTTCGAAATTTTTTATTGATTATATTATTTATGGCGACAATTAGGTACATTTATTGCCAAGGCATTAAAAATAATTTTATAAGCTTGGCACTAAAAGTGTCATTTCACAGATTGTCAACTGTCGAAAAACAATAAATTTAAATTGATCTGTCCTTCAATACAACAAACAAAATAAATTATTCTTGCAATCGAGTTTATAATGTTGTAATCAGATTTGATTTTGGTAATCAAAGAATTTATTTTATTATTTTACTAAATTTATTATCTTCAATGTTCACGTCACATTTTTTGCGTCGTGAAATAATAGAATTTAGATTTAATTCTTGGTTTCGGGTTTTGCGAACGGTGGTGAATTGTGTAATTTATGTTGAAAAAAGTAAATTAAATAGGAATATATTTCTTGACGCGTCAAAAACACTCAGAGAATTATCTTAGCAGCAGTTTTGATTTATATTTGTCCATTCATTCAGCGATTAAAAGTCAGGCGAAAAAGACATCAATCAAAGAAATTAAAAAGGTAGACAAGAAGATTATACAACAAACAAAAAGAATTAAGCTTGTTACATCATTGTCGCAATCAAATCAAAATCACGAAATTATTAACAGCAGTTTAGAGTTGGAATCACACTACATTCACAATATTAATTACTTAAAAATTTGATTATAAAAATAAAGAAATGTAAATTATTATTGTACCTAATCAAGATTGATTAATGCAATCAATAAACTTTTTACTGAAATAAACGGAGAATCAACAATAAATTTTAAATTTTATTTGTATTTTTATATTTATCTTATGGATTTTTGTGCCATTTACGAGGTACGAGGCCATTTATAATGGAGAAAATGTTATTGTAATAATATACAAGGGGATTTACAACTTGCATAATTATATTATTTATGTGTTACTCGACACTGTGTCCTATTGTAACAATAGTTTGCTCAAACAATAAATAATAATAATAATTATTATTATTTTAATCGTATCAAGTATCATCAACTGTTATTACCTTTTAATGTGCTACATTTATTGGTAATTATAAACATCATAATACGTTAGTTACTTATGATACGTTAGATGCTTATAATTCATTAGTTACGGAATTATTACGTTAGATATAACCATAATGACATCAAAACCTTCCATAATATGCGAATTGTCAACTAATTGACAGATAAAATTCTTGATTTGTTTTAACATCGCTATCTTTGATGATACGATTAAGCTTTGAATATAACGCGAATATATGCGATTTAAACCTCTTGAATGTTCAAAGAGACTCGGTTTCACCTCGTCGCTTAGCAACATCCTCGGTATTATAAATCGCATAATATTCTAGTTATATTAATAGCTATAATGGCAATATTTAAATTCGTAAATTTAGGGACAGTTCTTGCAACCACTGGATTCAAGACTGCATGTTGCATTATGGATATCTGATATGAATGGAATATGAATGGAATAAAATTAAATTTTAATTAATAAGTAAATTTATGAAATTCCATATGGAAACAGTGGTACAATTCTGTCTGATTAAAAAAATTCGAATTAAAAATTGTAGTTCATTCGTTGATCAAATATTCCTTAAGTATTTACACTGGCACTATATTTCAATTTAAAAAGTATATTAAATTTGTATGTCTGCCTGTCTGTTTGTTTTGTAAGTATCTACATCTAGACCGTTTGTCCAATCCTTATAAAATTTAGCATGCAGGTCTCTTTTGACTTCGATCGGACAATTAGGGGTTGTGGTAAAAATTTGAAATAGCTCTAACGGACGCAATTTTTTTTGCAACGAAACTCAGTAGATTTATTATAAGCTGGCGGCAAAAAAACGAAACACTTGAAATTCGTCAAATTTTGCCAATTTTCAAATCGTCATAACTCGGCGTGTTTTCAACCAATTTGGACGAGTCTTTGACAAAAAGAAAGTTTAAGGGCATGCATGCGATCTTACGTGTAACCCTTTTCAACCCTCCCCCCCTATGAAAAAACCTCCAACTTTGACGATTTGTACGGAGCTGGAAAAAAATTTCAAATCGATTCACCATTTGAGAAATAAAATTCAATCAATTTCCTGTAAATTCCATGAAAAACGAAGTGTCTACGATGTGTAGAAACGGATGAGCTAAATAAGCGCATTTGGCCTTTATCAGTTTTTGGTGATCACGTTCGAAAAGCGCATAAAATAACATTTGAAAAGCGCATAAATTTTAGTTGCATAAGCGCAGAAGTGCACATTTGAAAAGCATATGATTTAGGGATTGTACGACAGTTTTTCTACAATATTTTTTGAATTTTTTAAAACTAGAAAATATTCGTGCCTAATATTTTTCTGAACTTAACCCCATCATACTCGAAGAGTACCTACCTATTTTTAACAAGATTTTTTGAATTTTTTAAAACTAGAAAATATTTTTGCCTAACATTTTTCTGAACTTAACCCAATCACTCGAAGAGTATTTTTAATAAGATTTTTTGAATTATTTAAAACTTAGAAAATATTCTTGCCTAACATTTTTTTGAACTTAACCCCATCATATTCGAAGACGATCTGGACTAACTTGTTATGGTCAGAAATCTCATTTTCGAAAAATGCGCTTATTCAATGTTACAATCTGCGCTTATTGAACATAAATTTACTGATTATATTTCTGCGCTTTTCAAACGTTTTGATCACCAAAAATGCGCTTTTACAACTCTCCGGTAGAAACAAACTACAGAAGAAAAAAATCATAAATTTATTTATAAGACATATTATTACTATGCGAGACGTTATAAGCTTAAAGATTATCTCTAATATATCAATTATCTCCTTCTCCAATATTAGTTTTTGTAACTTGTAGGTACCAATTTTGCCCTAAACCCCTCAAATGTCATTGGTTACAACAATTCGATCCTGATTACTACAATGTAAACCATTGAGGAATGAAAATGAAATAGTTTATTGTGTGTGCGCAACAATTTGTAGTGATTCGACCTTTGCTAAATGTGTTTATTGCATGTACAGCTTTTATGTAAATCAAAATTGTAGTTAATAACATTAAACAGGAAACAGTAGGAACAAATTGGATTAACGAACAAAAGGGTCTATATTTAATTAACTAAAAATGTAGTGATGCAGATAATATGCCTGTAATCATATTGTAGTAGCTATAGCAACGGGTCAGAGTGTTTTTCTATTTATTCCAGCAGAGCGTATCATTTGCATAGCAGCCATTTCGACAAATGAAAGAGGCACTAAAATTAAAACTAATTAATATGCGTCGAATGCAGTTACGGACCGATTAATAAATGAAAAAACTTTAATTAAAGCAAAACCGGCAGCCGAGAACGAATCGTTAACCGAATATAGTTGGGAATTTTTTCCAAAATAAAAAATCTCTCGGACTCTTCTATATATCTTTCCTTTGAGCGCACAAAGGTGCAAATGACAGGAAGTTGTACACATGCGCCACTCACTTCCGGCTAATCTCATCCCTTTGTGATTATCAGCGGATATTCAAAGCGGACCAATCTCAAAACCAAATCTTCTTCACTCACAAAAATTCACTATTTATTGGATTACTATACACCTCAAAAGCACTGAGAGGATTGCCGGTCTCTATACAAGACTTTAAGTTTATTTCACATTAAGCGGCCCGTCTAGGTTTTTTCCCAATTCCTAGAATACTCTCGATTTTACTTTTTACTTCCTTGTACGGAGTAATAAGGAAGTATTGTAATCGCGAAAAATTTCAGTTCTCAGATTTTTACGGAAATATCCGTTTTGACCTTTTCTGAATCCATTATGACTAGTTTCGTCGTGACGTCTGTACGTACGTACGTACGTATGTACGTCTGTACGTATGTATGTCGCATAACTCAAATTCGGTTAGACGTAGAAAGTTGAAATTTTGTATTTAGGACTGTTATAGCATCTAGTTGTGCACCTCCTATTTTTGGTTTCAATCTACAAACCGGAAGTAGTAAATTTTAAAAAAATTTCGATAAATATTTAATTTAAGACAAATTTTTTTATTTTAAATGAAAGATTATGTGATTATTACCTACAATCGGTATTTTATAAATATTTTTGTATCTGGTATCATTTAAGAATAATTAAAGTATATATTTATAATTTAGTATTTCGGTATCTTGTAGTCCATGATCGATTAACATTTGTTACTATGTTAAATTTAAATGATTATGACATGACAGTGACAATAGTAAAATATGCTTTATATCTTCTTCTGCAGTTTAAATAAAATGACTAAAATATATTTGTGAGTATACTAGTATAATAAGTTAAAAGAATTTTTTATATTATTCTACATTTTAGTTATTAAGAAAAGTATGAACAAACAAGGCGTACAAGGAAGTCATGTGGTGTCCACGTCAGATTTTTTTCTATTCCACTACTACGGCTGCCTGACACCAGCCCAAAACTCGTATTTTGCCGCGTCCTAGCTATGCAATGTCATTTTGAAGTTGAAAAATACTGTAAAAATGTTTTCGTTGCGAGCAAACTGTCAGTTTATTATTGACTTCAGGATCATGTTTTTATAAACATTTAATAAAGAAAAAATGGATCTACAGATTACAAATTATTTCTATCATGAGATATAACGGTGTAAAGTTTGGATACATTCGAATTTTCTTTGAATTTTTCGAAATTATTTTAATCATGCATGATCAAGTTTTTAATCAAAATTTTTACCATTCTTGTACTGTATTCTTCTGTCTTGCACTGCAATTTACTTAATAAAATTGTTTTTTTGCAGGTAAGTGCCATTTGAAGATAGTATACCATCCAATCTGATATATGGAACTTCAAAAGCAAAGCATTTGCAAACTACATACGTTTTACGGTTTTACCATAATAAGGTAACCAGCGTTTATAATCAATAATCATCTTTTGACTACAAGTTTAACTTAGCCCCGGCCATTTAGCATTATATAAAATGTACTCAGTAAATTAAATGGTTTCATTTTTATAATCAAATCTGCATATTTTTTGTAATTTGAAATTTTATTAGGTTCGATTTTTAGAAACGTGTAGTATCACTAATTTTTTAACTTCACAACAAAATATATATTAGCATAAATAAATTGATTGCTGATAGTTTTGTTTACCTCTAAATAACCAAGCATATTTAAATTTTAATTTGTTTCTATATAATCTATAATACCCTGTACACGTGGATTCTTTTTGATAATTCTTTCTGACTCTTGTAAAAAAATAAATTTACTGTTTTTAAGATATTATTAATGAATCAGAAATTTTTTTTGCCAAAACTTATTGAAGATTGAATTTATTTAACTTAAATAGACTCTTATTTTTGTATGTAAGCTCATTTTTGAAACTTCGGTTTATCTTTAAAATTTTTAGAAATCTCTAGACTGCTGTAAAGCTCTGTTGACTAAAGGATTATTTCAGGATTCAAGAATCCTGAAAAAAATAATCCTGGTGAGAATTGCCTGTCAAATAGAGGCGCCACAAAAATAAATCTTCAATGAGAAAAAAGAGGGAAAGAATAATTTCTAATTTATTGTTAGCTTCGAAACCTTATAGACCAGGAGCTCATGACAGCTGATGGTCTCTGATTGCATACAGCATGCATTTTGGAGGATAGCATATTGACCCTGCTATGACAACAGAAAAACGGGTATTAAACCCTTGCACGCTTTCCGGTCATATGGGAAATTGCGTTTCCACTTGCACAAAACTTTTACGAAATTTTCCACCCTTGGGCCAACGAAGACTGCATGCCAATTTGGTTGTAGGTGTTTTATGACACAAATATTAATTCTTTTCATCGGCATGTTGTATGAAAACGCGGAAAATAATATTTTCTTATTACAAGATCACGTGACCGTTTGAGACCTTTGGGATTCTGCGAATCGCATGCCTATAATTTTTTAGACTTTAAATGTGTTTAAGTTTATTTTGATAAAAGGGCATGCATTATTAAATCAGAAAAACACAACAATTTTGTGCAAGTGGAAAAATGCAATTTTCCATATGACCGGAAAGCGTGCAAAGGTTTAATACCCGTTTTTCTTTGTTGTCATAATGTCAATATGCTATCCTCCAAAAGGCATGCTGTATGAAATCGCAGACCATTACCTGTCATGAGCTTCGGTCTATTAGAGGATAGAAGTTTATAGAGGAAGCATAGGAACAAGACAATGAATAATACTATCCGCCATTTTTGTATGCTCGATTTGCACATTTGAACGCAGTTATGTATTAATTTTCGAAGTATTTTTTTAAATATTAGTGCTGTGATACATATTTTTACTATAATATTTCGCTGTGCTGTACAGAATGACACTTATAAATAAATAAAAGGGAAAATAATAGTTAGGTAAGGTTATTTTGAAATTGA
Organism: Agonum fuliginosum; assembly: GCA_947534325.1. NCBI lineage: Eukaryota > Metazoa > Arthropoda > Insecta > Coleoptera > Carabidae > Agonum > Agonum fuliginosum. The sequence continues at coordinate 43,268,774 of OX384029.1, forward strand.
CATTTCTCAGAATTAGACGTATGAAAATTATTTGTATTACGTCGTCAAATTTTATTTGAACGTAGTACCTATATAATATATTAAGTATCAAGAACAGTAACGGTAAGGACAGTTTACCGATAGAAGACAATTTTGTCTGACATCGGTAATTCCTTAACGTTCGTGATGCTTATATCATTTTTGCACTATTGATAGTGTTGCAGCGAGAGTCGAGACTAGTCTCGGTCTCGTCTCGTCTTGTCGGGAAAATCGAGACGAGACCATGAGGCAACTCTCGACTACAAATTCGCACCCGAGACGAGACCAGTATCAAGTCTCGCCGAGAGTCTCGAGTCTCGTCTTATATAATTGATTAGTAACTATTTGCTTAAAATTAAAATTAACAGAAATATGCTTTCGTGAATATGATAGGATTAAACAATTACTCTCAAAAAATTTTCACTTCTTGTCCGTGACGCATTTTTAGATGCTAATGATGCTGGATATCAGGACTAGATCATAAATGGGTTCTTTCACAAAAAAGTTGTATTTTAAGTAATATTCCCAAGATCAACAAACAATAAATGTATACAAACTTACATATTTAAAAATAAAATCTTTAATTTGATCTACATAAATCAATTATTAGATATTTAATAAAAATAATACCTATCTATTCCTAAAATTATGTAACAGTTATTAACAAAATAATAAGTTTAGTAAAAGATATAGGTATACGAAACATTTTTATTAATTAACAAAAATTAATTTTAATTATAAATTTAGGTACCTAACTAGTCAAGTATAGATTAAGTACCGTGGAATAAAATAAACATGTATTAGTTAGAGTTAAATATATCCCAAAAGAGTTATTTCGTACAAAATACGTAGAAGTAATCCCATAAGACTGGACCTAGGCCGCACTAAAACTAACAAACTAATACTGACTTGTTTTGCATGTCAAATAAATAAATACCACACAATCCAAGTTGATTCGAGATTTTCGAGACTCCATGTCGAGATTAGTCGAGAAATTTCGAGACGAGACGAGAGTAACTTTTATTAAAGTTGGAAATTCCGAGTCGATACGAGAGTCGGATGCACTCTCGACTACTCTCGACAAACGGCATCACTAACTATTGGTCTTTTTTATCCATACGCAAATATTAATTTCTTCGTAATTAATGACTTACCGTTCTGTTAATTTACTTACCGTTCAGTGAACAGTAAGTAAATTACTTACCGTTTTGGTTAGCCTAGCAACCGGTAACATCAACATACTGTCTTGGAAACAAGCATGGTAAAAAAAACCAATTTTTTCAAAAAGTATGTTATATTTAAAATATAAGGTCAGTAATAACATTTTATATGCCTCCGGTCGGCATCGCTAGTTTTCCATATCTCAAAATCCGCCAGAAACTCTTTGTTGCCAGCCTAGGCCGGCAAACAACCGGAAGTTATAGGTTGGCATCTTGACATTACTACAGTTGTCAAGCAGATGTCAATTTTATGCGTTGAATATTTTTTATACAAGAATTAACAAGATTTTGACAAATTTTAGACGTAAATCGTTAATAGAAACTGAAATAAATATTATAAAAAAGAGATGCTATACATAAACTCAGACAAAAACAATGTAAACTTAAAAACAGACACAATGAATTTGAGTAGTATATACAATCATATTTTGAAATCAAATTCAAAAATTGAGTAGTTTACTCATTTTAGCTTTCTTTGTATGAGTAGTGTTAACGTTTCTAGTCATTTTTCTGTGATACATGGTTTTAAGCAACATGTGTAAATTTTCTAGTAATTATTGTGATCTTGATGTAATTAATAATATGACTTAGTCAGTTCTTCCATGTTTGTGTGCTGTGTATGTCACGTTTTCATTGATTTTAAATTATTTATTATTAATTTATATTTTAATGTTAATTTTAATATGTTGTACTATACAAAAAATGTTTTGACTTTCACGTAAGTTTTCTATTGTGATTTCACGTAATTTTTCAGTTTTTTATAAATTTTTATGTATTGTAATTGTAGCTCCTGATGATGACCCAGGTGGGGTGTGAAACCGGTTGAGGTTGAAATAAATCTAATAAAGTTGACTGAATTCCAGTAATTGTTTTTTACTTCCTTGTACGAAGTAAGGAAGTATTGTAATCGCGAAAAATTTCGGTTCTCAGATTTTGACGGAAATATCCGTTTTGACCTTTTCTGAATCCATTATGACTAGTTTCGACGTGACGTCTGTACGTACGTACGTACGTACGTACGTACGTACGTACGTACGTACGGACGTATGTGTGTCGCATAACTCAAATACGGTTAGACGTAGAAAGTTGAAATTTTGTATTTAGGACTGTTATAGCATCTAGTTGTGCACCTCCTATTTTTGGTTTCAGTCTACAAACCGGAAGTAGTACTTTTTAAAAATATTTCGATAAATATTTAATTTTAGACAATTTTTTTTATTTTAAATGAAAGATTATGTGATTATTACCTACAATCGGTATTTTATAAATATTTTTGTATCTGCTATCATTTAAAAATAATTAAAGTATATATTTATAATTTATAGTATTTCGGTATCTTGTAGTCCATGATCGATTAACATTTGTTACTACGTAAAATTTAAATGATTATGACATGACAGTGACAATAGTAAAATATGCTTTATATCTTCTTCTGCAGTTTAAATCAAATGACTAAAATATATTTGTGAGTATTAGTATAATAAGTTAAAAGAATTTTTAATATTATTTTACATTTTAGTTATTAAGAAAAGTATGAGCACACAAGGCGTACAAGGAAGTCATGTGGTGTCCACGTCAGATTTTTTATGAAATAAATATATTTTAAGCTCAAATGCAAGTATTCAGTGCACAATTTTTTAGGTTATGTATAATTATTTTATATTTTTGTAATGAAATCGGCACATAAAATATTGTGTATTACACGTCCAGAAACTGTTATGCTAGTGCTCGTAATTTGCAAGCCTCGCCTGTGGCTCGGTTTGTCAAAAATACTCGCTCTTGCAAAAAGTCAGTTTCTGGCCTTGTGATACAAATAACTATTCTGCATTGTGTTCTTTCCATGGTATGTTTACTATTTACAAAACTTTCAGAATAAATATAAATATATCCGCCATATTGGTATGCTCTAGTAGCACACCCGCCTTCCGTCTCATGGCTTCAATCCCTCGTCCAAAATATCAAAGTATGCTACCTCTATAATTATTGTCTATACTCTAAATTCAAAGTAGTGAATTCCTTTTTTCCAGGATTCAGATACACAAAAGAATCCTCAAAAAATCAATTTTAAAGTTGCGAATTTAAACAACGATGAGACTGCATTTTTAAGTAATGCCGTAGTTGTATTTCCGGGATGATTAATAACGAAAGTAATGTTATTTTCTGGGGTGAATTTTCTCGTTTTTGTTGACAGCAGCCATGGTGCATATCACTTGGCTACAGAATGCAATTAGTTGAAGCACCACAAACAAAATGAACATTTGTTATATAAAATCCGCGCATAATTAATTCCAACGTTTAGCGTTCTAAAACAATTCGTAATTAACATTGCCAACTGAAACGTGTACGGCTGCGATTTTAATTAACTAATATAATAAACAGCAACGCGGTGTAGTTGTGCGCGCCGCCGCCAGACACTTGTGGCGCTCGCGTCGCCGGACATTTACTTTACACCAGATCAATTCAATTACATGTGATAATGCCAAGGATTACAGAGTTGCCGGCAAAAAGACTTTAACGCTGCGTCGGAACACAATACAAGCTTTACTTACCCGGGGAAATTATAAATAATGATGCAATTATGTTTTATTTTATATACTGGATGTATAAACTTCATTTAAGCTTCTTATCCTTCTAGTCTTTTTTTATTACTGAGATTAACACATTAACTGTTACAGGATAGGCAGATTTTATTGTCAAGATTCTTTACAGATACACATCCAAATGTTAAATTGAAGTGTCATGTTTTATTTTCTAGTGTGCTTTGACAGGGGGAGTGATGCAATATAGATTTTACAATCAATTTGACATATCTGAAATTTAAAATATATTGCAAAATATGGTTCTATTTTTGTATCTAAGTTTGACGTATTTTTTTATTTTGCATAAATTTTATTATTACAGAAGAAAAAAATATTGAAAATTCAAGTATTTTTTTGCGCTCTATGTGACGTCACGTGTGCTTCGCATGTTTGGGTTAAGTTTCGACGTGCCATCGTATTGTTAAACTAAGACAGCTATACTTTTTTTGCTACGTGTATGTGTCGAGGAAAGGGGAAGTTTGTTGTTGTTGTGATTTTTATCTAGCTCTAAAAATTAATTGAGTTAATGTTTAGTAAAACATTTAATAACATGTTTATAGTAATAACCGTAATAACTTTATTATCATACCTTTAAGATTTTACATTTCTTGTTTCGGCGCTTGTGAAATCTTGATTACATCTATAATATTCATGTATCATGAGCGAATTAATTGCTGGTAAATTTCCAGCATCTGCTTTTTCGTATTATAATAAGGTTTAAGGTTATGCCTCTTGAGCTGTCACCGCTATCGAAAATTTTTACTAGAAGCTTGAGGAACTTAAGTGAAATTAATAAGCGAAAACTTTACAGTCATCTGCCAGTTTGACATTAAACTAAAAATTGGTGAAATTGCCATTTTAAGTATAAATAAGCAATTAATAAGGTAAATTAGACTTATTTATTAATGTTAAATACAAATTTAGTGAATATATCAAGTTTCTATTGTAAAATGAATTCAAAAATAGAGCGGCGGTGTCATTGCGATTTTCTTAACGAATATGCACTCGTGCATTCATTCATGTCCAAAAAATTTTTTAACGTGCATTTTCAACAACGTAATTAAGACGTTGTTGGAAAGCACTCAAAAAAATTTCCGGAAAAAATTAATACACATGTGATATTATAATTTTCTACCTGTTAATCAAATAAATGTCAGTATTCTGTCACGTTTCAAATATATGTTTTAGAATCATTATAGTTTACTAGATGAATTGAGATCATATAATTTATAAATATTAATCCTCATTTTGCCCAAAATTTCTACATTTGTTGTTATTTCACATCGGGAGTAGCACTAGCGACATCTATAACTAAATTTAGAAGGAAAAAATCTGACCATTTGTTTATATTGTAGTAACCCTGGATCAAGGTAATTATAAATTCGTTCTTTTATTTTGATTTCAGTATAATTTAATAACTTGTTAATATACATAAAATTCAAAATCAATACAAAAGAAAGGCTAGTAAATTACTACATTTTTGAAGTCTGTAAATCTGATTGTTATTTTTACTCCTCGTAGTTTAAAAGCAGACTATTCTAGTATTGTATTCTAAAGGACAAAAGGACTATTTTAAACACTTTTATGATTTTTGCTCAACTATCGTATTGTTACATTATTATAAATGCATATTATTACCAAAAAACGTATTCATTTCAAAGAAGGGTTAATTTAAATTTGGTTTATCAAGTCGGGTAAATTTTTTCGGAAGGATCCTTTTTCTTTGTATCTACAGATTGTTTGGATTGAGGATAAGGATAACTAGAATGCAATTATCTAGCATTTTTTTATCAATCAATTTTTTATGTAGGTATTATATTTAGATAAAATTATTTACAAAATTATTTGAGAAAAAATTGCCTTCAATAAAAATGCATAGAGTGCAATTAACCAATTTTTTTTTAATCAAACAATTATTTATGCCTTAAATAAAAATCTGACGTGGCCATCACACAACCTGCCGCCATATCTAGACTTTAAACAGAAATGTATACGTACAATCCGGTGCCCATTTAAACACAGAAATTTGCATCATCTGAATAAAAAGATTCATTCACAGGAAAACTCTTCTGTGCTGAAGCCATCCTCCGTTCAATTACTACATTTAATATCTTACTTATGACATATAGCACTAGTATGTCAACCTGTCAATATTTTTTACACAGAAACAAAATTCAGTCGAACATGGATTACAAGATTTCAACGTTTTATTTGATAAATATATTTTTTTAATTTTACTGCAGTTCTTTGATGCTACCAGATAAAGACATTTTTTTTATAACGTCAGTTGCAAATAACTTTGCCTCTTATTCTTATTACAAATAAATACTATATTTATCCAAATTTATATAAATTTTTGACAATTAATCTTTTCAATCTTCAAAAAATATCACTTCCGGTGAAGATATTTGTATCAAAATCTAATGGGTTCTTCCAATTTATATACAAATGTTAAATACCAAATATCAAAATTTTTGGGTAATTCGTATTTGAGTTATCCGACTGACAGAAATCCGGCCCTGACCACATACACACACACACACATACATACAGACATAATCGAGAAACTATCAAAAATGAGTTGTAAGGCCCCTAATTCGTGCTCATCCACTTAAAACTCACTACCCGATTTTTTGCATGATTCCAATACCTTCCTTTACAGGTAAGCGGAAGGTAAAAATGCACACAATTACTTTAAGTGTCAAGAAAAATTTGTTATCAACAAATAACTACACTGATGTGCCATCATTATTCGAGATTAACTCAAACTCGGTTCAATTTTTTTACCTCTCCGACCTAAGTAATAGGGGTTTTGTAATCGTCGGTCTGTCTAGATGTTCCTAACTTAAAAACGCGTTGGAATTTTGGACTGAACTTTTATATTTAAGATCTTGAGCCAAAAACTGACTTTAAGTGCGTCAATAGGCTTTATTAAACCAGTGGTACCAACTTTATAAACTGAACTTTTGTTATTTTTCTTAAAATACTATCGTGTGTAGTATCAAATTAAAGCTCTGGGGAAAATAATTCTAGTAGAAAAATAAAAATAACATTTAAACGATCTTCATTTTTATCAAAATTATCAAATTATACCGAGTTTGGTGTCAAGTTAAAGATCTCGGGGAGATTTTAGTTTAGTAAAAAAAGTAAATAATTACATTCATCTGATTTTCAATTATTGTTTCTCAAGAAATTATTCCAGTTTTTCAAGTATATTATCAAATTATAGGTTCCTGGGGAAAAAATTAATCGCAGAATCAAAAACAACATTTATAAAACAATGGTCAGTTGTTTTTTCACATGTTATTCAAATTATGTCGAAATGGTATCAACTTAAATAGTTCGGGAAAAAAGATAAATTTATTTAAATTTTGCTGAATAAAGCATAAAATTATTTTATTATTAAAACTTAGTCGGGGAATTGCTGTGGTGGGCACAGCGAATTTTTTAAATTTTTAATGGAAACCACTCAACAGGACTAACTAACTCCTAATTACAGTGGAATCCAACTACTTAGCTGGGATCGAACTGCGGACCTTAAGCATGCCAGGCGGACACTGTCCGTACAAAAAGAGTCACTGAATTACTCACAAGGTCTGGTAAGTCCTCAGTCTTGGTTTATCCCCGCTGTGACATGTTCAACACGCGACTAACTGCGCGAGGGACCGACGAGTAGCGTCGCGACGTAGCGGCGTTCACGCGACAACTGACAACGCGAGCGACGCTGCCGACGCTACCGACGCCGCTACCGCACACACATGCGCGCGGCGACGCCGGGTTAAACGCTCTTTCACTTGTAATCACAGCGGCGCTTGTCACGCGGGCTTTCTTACATCTTTTACCAAGAGTAAGAAAGTGAAGAGGTGCTTAAGATGTTCTTAATTAAGTTGTGAAGGGTTTTTATAAGAGACGTACTGTTTAAAGGTTTATTAGTCAGTTTAACTATCAGATTGGTAGCTTCCTTAAATACTGGATAATGGAAACAAGTTTTATTTATCTTGATGGTTCTCAATCAAAAGCGGAATCCAACCGATTTCTGCATTCATAACCTCAATCCCTACCAAAGCAGCATCGGAGGTATTCGTATGCAACTAGGACTACATTTAAGACGATCAAGTGGTCAGCTTGAAGTGCATCCGAGATGTTTTACAATTACACACTACCGGCCAAGAGACTTGAACCACGGAACTCCGGGTTCGTACGTCATCACATGCAGAGAGCTGTGAGAGATTCTAACGCAACCAGAACTACATTTAAGACGATCAAGTAGTCAGCTTGAAGTACATACATCTGAGATGTTTTACAATCACACACTGCCGGCCGAGAGACTTAAACCACGGAACTCCGGGTTCGTACGTCATCACATGCAGAGAGCTGTGAGAGATTCTAACGAAACCAGGACTACATTTAAGACGAGCAAGTGGTAAGCTTAAAGTGCATCCGAGATGTTTTACAATCACACACTGCCGGCCGAGAGACTTGAACCACGGAACTCCGGGTTCGTACGTCATCACATGCATATATGCTTGCGCATTGCCTTGCTGTCACCAACAATCAAAAACTTGTTATCCTTGTGGTTATAGTTATTTCTCTCGATTCTACGACTTTCCTCTCTCTAGTAAGTTCTTTACTCTGAAGATTTAATCTAAATGTTCAAATTATTCTAAATGAATTTTTACATATTTTATTTATTAATTTATGTTGTTTAATTTCTGGTCGTAGATAAAGTATAATATGTGACTCGTTTATAAACTTTCTAGATACTCGTTTTTTTTACACTCGCCGCGCTCGTTCCTCGTGATTAAAATGACATTTATAAAATTTTATGCATAATATTCTATTATAAGAAACAAACCATATCATGTATAAAATGAGCTGGCTGTTTCATTAAATTTTATTCCGAACGGTTTTAAAAGTATCTGTTCTAAATTAGCGTATGAGTAATTGGGCTGGAAATTTATCTCCAGCAGTAAAAAAGCATTAAAATGTTTAAAAACTTAGCGGATGAGTTTGAACAAAAACCGCAGGACGAGCGTAGACTTGTCATCTAATTTCAGCGCATCAACTCCATCTAAATTCCGCATCCATTAAAATCGAACGTTTTAATGTCAGCAATAAAAACTAACCTAGTTACAGGGGTAAACCACGTGCGTGTGTGTGCGCGCCGCATTTAACTTGTGCTCGAGAGACTTCCATCAAACACATGTGCACGACAATTAGCTAGGCTTCTAATTTATTTCACATTTCATATCAAATCTCGGAAAGTTTCAGGCGTTTTGCATAGCTGGCACGGGCTAAATTAATGCCTTTCTACGTGCTGCGAGTGTACATCTTTATCTACTCATTAACATTCATTAATCAACAAGATTCTTCACCTCTTCTTATCAGACAAGGAGCTACAGAACAGGATGGATATACTCTACCTCAGTCAAATAAATCAACCTTCATGCACTTTGTTTGTTGCATATTTAAGTTTATTTAAAAAATCTGATGTGGCCAGCACATAACCTCCCGCCTTGACAGTGAAATATGTGAATTTGGCTTTTGTTAGGGTACTTTTTGTAATTTTTTTTATAGTTCTTCAAGCAAAGTACCGATTCCGATTGGCATTGAATTCAAATTAGCTTTTTGTAGATACAATTTTTACTTTATTATTACCTTATTACAATATACCCAGTTAAGAATAAATCGATAATGCTTCTTGACTGGATAAAAAGGGAATTTCGTGATTTTTTTATTTATTAAATTTCGGCTCCTAGGTACTAGTTTAAAACCCAATTAATAATATTTAAAATAGTCAAAATAGGTTCTAAAGGTGCTAAAACGTGCTTATTGAGAAAAATTTCGATATCCATTTTTTTTCAAGATCCCTATATCTCTCTAGGCGAGAGGTAAAAATACTTAACTTACTTTTTTGATTTGAAGGATAATATTTAAAAGAAATTTTAAATTTATATTGCTTAATATCCAGTTCACACCAGAAAAGTTTTTTTTTTTTAAGAAAACAAGTGATCTCCCATGTGCATTAATTCTTTGCGAATTTTTTTTTTGTATGCTTTCCAACAATGTTTTAATTAGCTCGAGTGGTACACGAAAGCTGATTACGTTGTTGGAATGCTATCTTGCACGATAAAGTATTTCCTGGGCATAAATTATTGCACGAGTGCAGATTCAAATCATAATCTACTTTTAATTATTCACATCATCTGTCATCTGTCATCTGTCAAAGAAAGACCAATAAAAATGCAGAATATTGAATTTCACAACCAATTAAAATGACTTGACTTGATTATTTTGTACTATGCTCTATTTAAAAACTAATCGGACAAATTAATCTGAAGTTGGAATGCTAAAACTGATCGTTTTTGATTGGCTGATGTAACACCAGTTTTACACCACACACACTTTGTTCAGGAATGTTCACCAGCTTGTCTAGTTAGCTGTTGTCAGTGACCGTATCGAGTTTTCCCGTTAATAGGTAAAATTTAATTTTGCCGCAAAAAAATTTTTTCTTCGTATTTACACAGTGCAAATATGGCCCAGCGAGACAACTTCAAGTTTGTCCGTTTAGTTATTAAATCAAGTATAGTAAGGTTGTGTGTCGACTATTCACTACTAGTACTTTTAGGTGACTATTTAACAAATGAACATTTTTATATAATCTAAATTTTTCGCCTGCGACGCTATTTTATCTTTTTCCTTAGAGAACAGCATCAAAATATTATTTTTATAAAAATTCGTCCCTATCTTGGAGATTTTCTAGATCCGGCACTGCCACTTGCAAAGCAAATATCTATTATGAAATCTAGTCTACATGCATGTTGTCAGTTAGGCAAGTACATCATTTTACATTATGATTTATGTTCTTTACATAACGTCATCATTACGCGATATGATGGATCAAAAACCAAAAGTGTGCATAATAATCTGTAAGTTTTAAAGTAACCTACATCTCGTCTGGTAAATTATTGAAATATCTTTGTATAATAAACAATTAATTAATTAATTGTGCATCATAAAATACCTGACTAATCTGTATAGAAATACATTTTTAGACGTCACAAATATTTTTAGTTTTCTATAGAAGAAGAACAGTTATGAAATTATCAGATGTAGGGTATATTATGAGTGTGGGTCATGTGTGTTGAGCTCATTTTATGAGTAGACCTCTCCATTCCGCACATAATTATTTCATTTCTTTACATTCGCACAATGCGATCTTAGACATTTCAGCACACTCTTCGCTTCTGCCTAGCTAATAGCGTTCTTTTCATACATTCAAATTTATTCGATGATTCCGTCTTTCAGTCGCAGACTTTAATATATAAGAGCTTAATCGCTAAGTTAAGACCCACTTGCTCGGTGAAGAATGGCGGCAGACGGAAGAACAATGCACCTTTTCAAAACCGAATGGCGAATCATTCTTCATCAAGTTTTCCTCTGAAAGAACTGAACCAGGATTGCTTTGCGGTCCCATGAGACGGTAGTCGTCAACTTTGTCACTTTGTCATCACTGACAACTCTTAAGGAAATCTCGACACAAATGTGTCTACATTTGCACCAAACACAATATTCCCATTTTCATATCACCATGGATATGGACATATCAAGGGCAATTGAACATTTCAAATGAATATTGATATCTATCCTACTATTTCAGTTTTTTGGAATTTCGCCTACTATGACAGTAATGAGGAAAACCTGATGTGGCCTACACAATGACGTCTCGCCATACTCTACTATTTTTATTTGGTACTTAATGTTAAAAGTAGAATATATGCGCTCATTTTTTGTAAAATCACTTTAACATCAAATGTAGATGAAGTAGCTTTTTATCTAGACTTTATTTAAAATACGTTAAAAAACATAAGCGATCGCAACATTACCTACTTTGATATTTGAAAATATTTTTGGGAGTTGACATTTTAATACACAAATAAATATTATTAATTATTATTTAACATGAAGTAGAAAATAAAATAATATATTGTAGGTACACGACGTTAAAGAGTTTTTATCGATTCGTCGCTCAAGATCTAACATCTTTTACTTATCGATAAATGATCTCTTTATTGTCTTGTATAATAAATAACTATTATTATACAATAAAACAGGGTAATTCATAACTTTTGGTACCTACAAATTTTAAGTGGTTTGGTTTCCAGTGTCCAGCTGATATTTCGTGGACTAATAACAATAGATAATTTTTTTTGTTAACTTATTCAGTATTATGTTTTCTATATTAAAGCACTATTGATGTGCAGTTTATTATTTTTTTAAATGGAAACATACCTATAGGTAGTTATTTTTGAAGATTCGTAAAGATTTTTTTTTCTGAATTTAAAAACAATTTTTTTATTTTTCGAATAACGAGTTGGAATTTTATATTTTTAATATCTTGAACCAAAAACTAACTTTTTATTCAACAAGTGGTACTAACTTTATAAACATAACTTTTTCATTTTTATTAAAATACCATCGTGCGTGGTATCAATTTAAAGTTTTCGGGAAAAAATTCTACTAGAAAAATAAAAATAACATTTTTTAGAAATTATTCAAATTATACCGAGTTTTGTGTCAATTTAAAACTCTCGGGGAGATAAGTTTAGTAAAAACGTAAGAAATTAAGACATTTATGCGATTTTCAATTGTTTCTCAAAAAATTATTCTAATTTTTCCAAGTGTATTATCAAATTAAAGCTCTCTAGGAAAAAAATCTAATTGTAATAAAAAAAAACATTTAAACGATGGTCACTTATTTTTTCACGTTATTCAAATCATGCTGAAGTTGGTATCAACTTAAAAAGTTCGAAAAAAAAAGATAAATTTACTTAAATTTTGCTGAATAAAGCATAAAATTAAAGCCTTTAAATACTGTGATAGCCACAGCAATTTTTTTATAAAGTGAACAATGATTGATGTATCTGTTATCATCGACTTTGAATCATTTATATTCGCGTACGACTTACTACCTACCTTAATATTTTAATTTGACATTAGTAGGTACAAAACATCATAGGTATAGGTAGTGCTACCTACATTCTTACGTTCTTGACGCATCTTCTATCTCTTGCTCACCTATAATGTAAGTTTTTCGGTCTTCCAGAGCAATTACCTATAAAAAGCTCCGAAGTACTCGATCATAATTTGCAGCATCAGTTCGCCGGTTAAGTAAATGCCATCGACATAATAGAAAATATTCACGAAGGCGGCCACTCATTAAATTACATGCGATATTTTAAAATTAATTCTCGCTGCACAAACCGAGTGATCACAGCGAAGATGAATGAAGATGGTACAGGATTGGCCCAAGGAGGAGAGGAGAGGAGAAAAATAGAAAAAATATATCTGTACCATTATGTTTTAATTTAACCAAATTAATTTGTAGCTCAAATTATATTTGCTTGATTATTTAACAACCTTCAAAATAATAGTTGAAATGTCAACATACCTCTAAGTGGTTTTATCAAATTTTATCAACTTGAATTATTATACAAGAGCTTTTTATTTCGCCGGATAAATTTCTGTTTGTATTGAAACCTTTGTTGCCTAGCACTTCGAAAAGTCAAATTGCTGTCGGGTGACAAGGTTGAGATGTCAAACAGAAATTTATTCGGAGGAAATAAACTGCTCGAGTGTAATTCAACGAGATAATTTAACGACTATTTTGGTTCTTCTTCACAAATACTCGAAAATCTAATCATTTCGCTGACACATATTAGAAATATGAACCAAATGACATTTTAGTGTTTTGTTTGGTTGCTAAAAAAAGGTAAATAAGGTTTTATCATTTACAAAAATTTACCTTCCTTTTTATCCGCTGTCAAAGCGATATAAAATTGTGTTTTGTTTATGGCTTACTTTATACAGTAGAGGAATTATCGCTAATAACTTCCTTGTTCGAAAAGATAAAGCATTCTAATTGGTTAAAAATGATGTATGTGTTGTGTAGTGATGCTGTGAGACGAGACGAGACGAGAAATAATCAATTCTAGTTTCGTCTCAAATTTTCGAGACCAAATATTTAATTATTCTCGTCTCGGTCATTTCCTGGTTGTTCAATTCTCGCCTCAAAGAACTCGATTCTCGTCTCGTCTTAATTTCTCGAAAAAAATTTGTTGCCATCTATTTGAAAAGCTAGAAGTATAAATTTAGGAATTGTTTTGTACGTTTCTATTAAATTTGCACTCAATTCTAGTTTTAGCAATAAAAATATTTACATCAAAACCAATAATTAAAAAGGCAAAGAACTAATTAAAATAAAAATTTGACATTTTCGAAGAGAAAAATATTAAGTTTTAGTTTCGAGAATTCTCGCTTTCTCGAGAACTATTTCTCGTCTCGTAGTTTTGAATTCTCGTCTCATCGAAAAAAATTGGTTCTCGTCTCGAAATTACGAGACGAGACGAGAAATTTCTCGTCTCGCCGGCATCACTGCGCGAAATAATCAGATAAAAAATATTGACAGGTGACATTTAGCATTAAGTTAAAAATTCAGTTTTCTGGATAAGGCGGAAGGTTGTGTGCTGGACACATCAGATTTTTTCTCATTATAGAATGAATAAACGATATTTCTTATATTAACTTTGGATGAATGAAGTAAGTATTTGTATGTTAGTATAATTAGGGGCATGTTGATTGAAGCCGGTCCTGTAGGTGCAGATGAGCAGTGGTTTGTAGTCGCCCGGGTTCGGACAGGCCGGCAGCCGCCAGAGTAATTTGCGAACACTATATAAGGAGCAGCCACATAAAACGAACGTCAAAGCACGGAAATTCCATTATAGAAAAGCCATACTCGTAAATCTCATAGTGCGGGAGACGAGAGAGAGTATCTGGCACTGGTAGACTCTCTTCTTCGTACTTCCTCTACCGAACCGACGCCTCGTAAGTCAAGGCGCGCAAGCATAAATAGGATCGTAAGCCCGGCTCCTTGTTTCGCCTTCGCCGCAACTGGAATATATGCTACCTTCATTATTGCGAATATTTTCTTTCTGTTTCAACACAACACCGGAATACGCAAATCGAAACGTTCCTGCACTAAAACATATACACTTTTATCAATTTCAACAAACAACTAACATCAATCTAAAACATAAAAACAACCTGCAAGCAAACGGAAAAGTAAAAGATTTCCGGTTTTCTGTTTTATTATACATACCCAACTTGAATCAGACAGCATCACTTTACTACAGTAACATATCTCTCATAGTCAACTAAGTGATCCTCTACCCATGGCAGAAAACAGATAAAAACATTGATTCCGCACGCTATTCTATAGCATTTATTGTTTTGTTGAACATAAAAATAACAAATAATTTATTTTTGAGGGAAAAAAATAATTTTGATACTCATATTTGTAAAAAAAACTGCAATATTTGTAAAAAAGAGGGTTTTCGCGCGCCTCTATACAGCTTTAATTTATAAGTGAATTAACTTCAAATTTTAATATGTTGTCAATAAAGCTTGGCTCTGCGAAATAACCGATCGAATTTATAAAATTCGTTTTCAAATAGAAGATATTTGTGTTCAAAAAATAACAAAAATTGTCAAAATTCAAATTAACATATTTCGATTTTAAGCAAAATTTTTTAACTTGTACTTTTATCTTCAACAATATCTTTAGATTATTATATTTAACAAAACAATAAAAGCTGTGCAGTGGCGCCCGAAATCCATGTTTTTGCTTGTTTTCTGGCGAAGTAGAGGATCGTCTTAATAACGGAATAAAATTTGGTGAGTGTATGACTGTAATATAATTTAGAAAAAGTGAAAAATCGGAATTTAGTTTATTCCTGCTAATGTCTTCAACGACCTAGAACTCGGAAACTATAACAGATATCTAAATTCTGTTTACGGCATTGAATTCAGCAACACTTATTTGTACTTATAAAATATTTTTCAGCAGTCCAAAATTCCTGTAAGAAAAATGGCGGACCTTTAAAAAATTCCTGCTGAATATTATTTTCATATTTTTTTATCAGAAATAACTACTTAAGCTATTGTCAATTATTTAACTGAAATCATTAAAATTCTACTAAACTATACTGGCGAAAAAAAAATGAAACACTTTGAAATTCGTGAAATTTCGACCATTTTCAAACCGCTATAACTCGGCGTATTTTCAATCGATTTCGATAAATCTTTGTGGACGAAAAACTTTGAAGTGTCTACTTTAAAGTCATGCCTGCGAATTTTAGCGCAACCCCTTCCGCCCCCCTCCAGCACCCCGGTGAAAAATAATAAATTTTAATTTTAAAAATGTCCAACTTTGACGATGTCTATGGACTTTAAAATTTTTTTTTCTTGATCCATCAAAAGGGCACTAAAATTCACTCAATACCCTGTGCAGGACTCAAAGAACGAAGTTCCTACGATCATTTGGAACAAAGTTATGAATTTTTTTTAAAAAGGGCATTTTTTGGTTTTTTGCACATAACTCAGCGACTTTTCAACCAAATTAGACGATTCTTTCGGGGAAAAACCAAATAGTGGGTGTACTTTAAGGGGATAATCTCAGATTAGGATGATCTTTTTTCGTACCCTTTAAAACCCGAACAAAAAAACACGTTTTTTCGCAAAAAAAAACGTCTAACTTTGGCGATGTGTACCGAGTTGGAAAAAAATTTGTCGGCTCGATCCACAGAAAAGGCATTGAAACTTGTTCAATTACCTGTGCTGGGCTCAAAAAACGAAGTTCCTACGACGATTTGGCACAAAGTTATGGCCGTTTGAAAAAAAGTGCATTTTTTTATTTTTTGACTCATAAGTCGGAAGTTTTTCGGCGAAATTGCTTGTTTTTTTCACGAATGAAATTTTCCTTCAAAATTTCTAATTTTTTAGACAATTTGAGTTACACAAAATTTTCAATTTTATTTTTAAATTTTATTTATTGACAAAAGCTTAAAGGGTTATAAACTAATTATTGATTTAATTAACACAAAGAATTGATGAATTTTAATTCTCAGCTGTCAAAAATAATTTTCAAAAACCTTCAAAGTACGAAGTGAACATAGCAATAAGCAATATACAAACTTTCGTATGGCATTTTGCTATACCGGTGTAACATCCTTTTGATAGCTTTGTACGAAGCAAAATGCCACATCGAGCACCGTGCTTCATGCCATGGGCATAAGCAAACCTGTAATATCGAGAAAATTTAAAAATAAAATTGAAAATTTTGTGTAACTCAAATTGTCTAAAAAATTAGAAATTTTGAAGGAAAATTTCATTCGTGAAAAAAACAAGCAATTTCGCCGAAAAACTTCCGACTTATGAGTCAAAAAATAAAAAAATGCACTTTTTTTCAAACGGCCATAACTTTGTGCCAAATCGTCGTAGGAACTTCGTTTTTTGAGCCCAACACAGGTAATTGAACAAGTTTCAATGCCTTTTCTGTGGATCGAGCCGACAAATTTTTTTCCAACTCGGTACACATCGCCAAAGTTAGACGTTTTTTTGCGAAAAAACGTGTTTTTTTGTTCGGGTTTTAAAGGATACGAAAAAAGATCATCCTAATCTGAGATTATCCCCTTAAAGTACACCCACTATTTGGTTTTTCCCCGAAAGAATCGTCTAATTTGGTTGAAAAGTCGCTGAGTTATGTGCAAAAAACCAAAAAATGCCCTTTTTAAAAAAAATTCATAACTTTGTTCCAAATGATCGTAGGAACTTCGTTCTTTGAGTCCTGCACAGGGAATTGAGTGAATTTTAGTGCCCTTTTGATGGATCAAGAAAAAAAAATTTTAAAGTCCATAGACATCGTCAAAGTTGGACATTTTTAAAATTAAAATTTATTATTTTTCACCGGGGTGCTGGAGGGGGGCGGAAGGGGTTGCGCTAAAATTCGCAGGCATGACTTTAAAGTAGACACTTCAAAGTTTTTCGTCCACAAAGATTCATCGAAATCGATTGAAAATACGCCGAGTTATAGCGGTTTGAAAATGGTCAAAATTTCACGAATTTCAAAGTGTTTCATTTTTTTTTCCGCCAGTGTATATTAGATCAAAAACAAATGTTATACAATTAAATTGAAATGTAAAGATGTTTGGATTATTATTATTATTATTATTCATTAGTATTATTATTATTATTATTTAGCTATAATATGTAGGTTTTTTTTTTTATTTAAGTACATTATATAAAATACTTGATTCGTTATTGAAATAAATTTTTTTCTCATTCTTTTCGTTCCTTACCCACTTGACATGAATCGTCCATGGGATGTTTCAAAATATCTTATTCCTGTACTTCAACTGATATTACGTAAGTCTATCCTAGCCACATCCTGTGAATGATAAAAAATTACATATTTAATACAAACATCTCAGAGAATTACATTTAAATGGGACACATAATTGGGATATTACGAAATTATTAACATAGATAATGTAATAAAACTAGCAAATGGGGGCTTCCAAGCCTACGACTTTTAAAGAAATACTTATTGGATATCAATTGTCAGCATAATATAAGTTATAGGAAAGTAATAATAATTGTTAATTTTGATAGATTACCATTTCATCGAATGTGCGACGTACAGTAATGTTCAGAAATAATGCCCAGACTCCCTACTCTAGTGCTGACGATTTATGAAAAATTCGATATACGTTCGATTGAGTGAGGGTGATGAGAGATAAGTAGCAAAGGAAAGGTATATTGTTTCTATTCCAAGAAAATAGAACCAATTTTAGAAGTATCCTCTTTACCTGAGAGGCAAGAAAATACCTTGATTTAGAATTTCGTCAAGTGTATGAAATCCAAATGAATTTTGAACCAGAGAGTTAAACTGTAACCTATACAATGTAAGAAATAAAAATGTTTCGATTTTTGTTTCAGTTTTAATCTGATTTAATTAACAAATCTAATTCAATAAATTATTTTTTCAATACCTGCACCGAAAACGCCACCTTTCGTCCCTATTATTAGGGACGAAAGTGAGGTATTTCTGACCGGTCAGTAATATTCCTCCCTGGGCAGTAAAAGTAGTTTTCCTCCCGCTTTATGCGGGTATCCACTTTATTTTTTCTCCTTAGGGAGGAAAAGTACTTTTTCTCTCGCCTTATGCGGAAATCCACTTTATCTTTTCCTCTCTCTAGAGAAAAAATACTTTTCCTCCCGCTTTATGCAGGATTCCAAAATATATTATTTAGATTATTTTTATTTATTTTTAATTATTATTAGAGATATAACGAATAGTAAATGTGCCGAATAACGAATATAATGTATGATTTTCTGTCGAATAACCGAATATTTAGCAAATATTCTGCACCCTTATGGCGCCAAAAAAAAGATAAACTTACATCGAATGCAGAGAATCTTATTTTTTACTCCATAATTTTCCACTTTTAAATTTTAATAACGAATAGTTAACCATTTTTATTCGAAATGAATTTTGAACCAGAGAGTTAAACTGTAACATACAACGTAAGAAATTTATTTATTTATTTATTTGAATATAAGATCTATAAAAATGTATCGTTATAATGTAATTATAGTATATTACTTTACTAGTGGGAGAAGTAAAATACTTCGCTTTGCTCGTGGCCAATCAGGACACGAGTTACAGGAGCATTTTACTTCTCCCACTTGTGAAGTACGCTATTTTTCCTCACAGTGAGGAAAAATTACATTATTCTGAAATATGTTTTATTATTAATTTACCTATTATTGTCTTTGTGTTACAAAGTTTAGAAATAGATATATGTAAATATAAAAAGCATCGTTTAATTATTTTTTTATGATAATTCTTAACGCATAATTGCATGATCTACTAATTTTATTTGAGTTACTTCACTACAATATGTTTTAAAAATAAATAGATATGAATTAATGAGTTATAATTTTAATGCAGAATTTTGACAATACAAGTGATTGAATAAGAAAGTATCTATCCGAGGTATCATCGAAAGTAGTGAATCCTAATTTACAAAATATTTCAAAATCTGAAGCCTCTGTTTACCGTAGCTAATGTTGTTTTTCCGAGAAAATTGGGAATATAGCTATCTTTTGCTTTGTATCTTCTGCCTCTGTTCATCAACAACTGCAGACGTATTTCGAATTTTTCATAAATCGTCAGCACTGGAGTAGGGAGTCTGGGCATTATTTCTGAACATTACTGTACATGGTATTGAGACCAAACCGTGGGTAGAATTGTTCGTGTAAGTTCGTTTTTTGTCGTTTTCAGAGCCGTAGCATAAAATTTTGCCGCCTGAGGCTAAAAAAATTTACCGCCCCGCTAAATTTGCAAATGTATTAAAAGTATACTTCAAACTTCAAGGTTAAATGCCTTTAAATTGAAAGTTGTTTTTTAAGGGATAAGTAGTTGCAAGCCTCACCATAAAAATGTATGTGCACCCGTCTTACAGAAAAAATTAATATAAAAAGTTATCAAGATATAACCTCATTAAATTAAAATAAAATTTTTCAATAATTATAATAAATTAGATATACAAAGCAAATTAAAACCAAATATTGGATATGAAACTATAATGCATAAGGCGAGGCACTCACTAGACTAATACAATTTTATTAGAAATAATATTAAAACAGACAAAAGCTTTTTTGCTGCAGGAATCAATGATCGGATTTGTGTTTTGACAATTTAAACTTCAAAGTGTACCACTCTCAGTATAATAACTATTTCCTGTTTCTAATTACATTGCAGTTACATTGTCAGGGATGGATGCGAACCAGTTCGAAACGTTTTAAAGCGTAAACTAAAATTTATCATTTTTTCTGTAAAAAAGAATAAAATCTTGAAGCTTGTTTGATACTACTCTGAAGACTCTGAATACATCATTGCGCATGCGTGTTGCGTATTCCATACTCATTGTAGCACTATTTCCCCTTTTCCGTTTCTACTGTGGTTTTTTATTTGTTTCGTATAAGTTCATAAGCTTAATAAAAATATGAACGATAAGGACAAAGTTCATATTTTTACCATATGAAGATAGTATTCAGAATTTATGCCAGCAGATGAAATTATTTTCCATCTACATCATAGGAGCAAAATAGAACAGCCCAAAAAAAGATCTCGATTTAAATTTGACAATGTTAGCACTCGGCCACTCGCTTATCCATTACTACGAAATTTATTATAAATTAATGATTCTATTATTATATTACTTATGGCAAAAATTATTAATAAAAATTGAATATTTAACATTTGTAACGTAGAATGTTTCAATTTCTTTTATACAAAATAATTACGTCCCAGGCATATTCCTTCTGATTTTATTTTTAAAAAACTTTTTTTTCTGTTTTCTACCTAACTTTAGGTACATAGTGATAAAAATATAATTTTCAGAACCATGCAAGTAACCTATTGTCAATAATTTTTCGGAAAGTGCAAAATTCAATAAAATTGGATTCAATCCATCAATAAATTTTCTAATGTATTTCTAAAGTAGATATTCCGGTTTTTCTTACATATATAACTAGTGTCAAACGATATTCATTATTAATTTATTATGAAAGTATATCAATTAGCTTTATTTTACCAAGTTACTTGAGATTAAAAGCTTGGTATTGCTTGAAACGTCAAGCTTTAAAAAATTCATAGTTGGCTTGGTGTTTTAAAAGCTTGGCTTGTTTTTCAAGTGGTAATTGACAATCATATACCTACTAAAGTAGAAGAATTTTTATTTTTCCAATTAAAGTTGACTAGAACATTTTGTGTGGGCAAAGTCGGATGGGCACAAAACAAGGTAAAAAGCACCGTCTGTCTAGCGGACAGATAGAAGTCTCAGTATTTGAGTATTTTAATTTCCGCCTTTGAGGCTTTATTCGACATAATGAACTTGGTGTAGATGTGTGTACGGATCGGTTTCGTCGTCGTCATTCAATTAACCGCGCGCTAGCGGCGCTCAGTATTAAAATCCAATTTGGGTGACAATTCGAGCATAAGAATGCGCCCGGCGCGACGTGCTAGTCGAGACAAATGCTCTGCGTGCCGGAACGTTCACATTCATCCGCCATCAACACTAAACATAAATAAATATACATCAGTCATTCACCAAAAGATTTATGTAACCTACCTTAAAGTCCAGTCAAATTAGATTTTTTATTGGAAAAAATTAGCAGAAAGCTGGATTTTGGTATACATACCTCCCCAGTGTTTTTATCTACAACATACTAAAAGTCTCATTCGATTGGACTGGAGCTTCGTCCATAATTTTGAAAATTTGCCGTCTATTGTTTATAATTTTTATCTCGTAAATGATTAATATTACGAAAAAACAGTTAATAGCAGATAGTAGAGCACAAAATTTGCTATAAAATGGTATACATATTTTTTTATGAAAGTGATACAGTTTTCGAGAAAATCGTGAAAATGTATTTTGGAAAAAACGAAATTTTAATCAAGTAGTGATTTATGTCACATCATACGAAAACGGCTGTAATTTTTTTATGAATAAAAATATGGATTTCCGGTTTGCAGAATCTCAATATCCTGAGTAAAATTATTTTCAAATTTTCTGACGGACGGATTTAGTCACAATTTAAGGATATTCTTACAAAAGTTTAACAAAAAATTTGTTTTATATTTTAAATTTTGAAGTATAATTTACAGTGACTTTTAATTGGATAAAGTCATTGACATCGGAATGTCTGCATATAATTCTCTACAAAAAAAATTTAAACGTTAAGGTTTTAAATTTTTTGTTAAACTTTTGTAATTTTTTAATTGTAACTAAACCCGTGCGTCAGAAAATTTGAAAATAATTTTACTCATACAAAATACATTTTCACGATTTTCTCGAAAACTGTACCACTTTCATTAAAAATATGTATACCATTTTAAAGCAAATTTTGTGCTCTACAATCTGTTATTAACTGTATTTTCGTAATATTAATCGTTACGAGTAAAAAACAATATTCAGCGTCCATTTTTCAAAACGGCGGACGAAGCTCCAGTCCAATCGATTGATACTTTTAGTATGTTGTTGATAAAGGTACTGGGAAGGTGTACACCAAAATCCAGCTTTCCACTAATTTTTTCCACTAAACGACAAAATATGATCTAATTTGACTAGACTATTATTTTTATTTATTTATTTATACAAAATCGACATTTCAACAGGAATTAAATTCCCAATAACAGAGAAGCACTAACAAAACATATATAAAATGTGTACATAATTGAGAAAAATAACAAATTACAGAATATATCAATATCTTATTACAACTGCTACAATCTGTTTTTAACCCTAGAGGAGGCGCGCCTGTTTATTTTTCACGAGCTGTCGCGCGGCGCAAATATGCTGCCAATGACTAAAAGTACCTTTTTCGCTCAGCTAAACTATTAAATTCATAATATTATAAAACAAAATCATTCCGTTTATGAACTCGTCAATAAGTAATGTATACAGATTAGTGTATGGTGTGAGGTTTGATACAAAGATCGATTGTATGATTCAATACAAACTAACTGGGATACAAGACTCGGCAGTAGGTTGATCACGACGCGTTTCGATCTTTCGATCATCTTCAGGTGACTGGAGTTGAAGGATAGGAGGTAAGATTGATATTGCAATAAGTCGTATGTCAAAAAATTATAATTTAGACTTATGGCACCGTACTATATAGAATAATTATATCTGGCTTACTGTTCGTTACTGCAAAAGGTTGTATGTGTTAGACCAATAGGAAAGGCAGAAAACTAACACAGTCAATAAGACTAATGTCGAAGATCAATGAATCAACGACGTTATATTGTTCAAGAATAATACAGTTAAATTGATTCCCTATGTTTCATTTTAAAAAGAACGCTCTAATACATTGCTGTCAAAGTCGTAACTATGGATATGAAAAACTCCATGTTTCACGTTAAAATAAACTCACTCACTGTAAATGTAGTTACACGGTGTAAAAGCATGAAGCAAATTACGAATAACGACATTACATAGCACGGTGAATAAGAGATAGGCGTAAGTAGTGCGGTATAGTAGAGGCTATTACCAGCTTACATACATACCCGGGCTTGTGTTCATCTTGAAAGACATCAAGATGTAATAAGCCTGGCCGGGCCCTGGGCCTGGCTGCTATAATCGCGTTAACTGATTAAACGTCAGTTCGCAACAATTCAAGTCACGGCGGCCGTGAACCGCATTGAGAACACCATCCCCCTCCCGCCCCACCAAGTCTAATTAACCACCACCACCACCACTAGCCGAGGTAAGTGGAAACTTCGCAAACTACATTCCTGTTCCATTTTTATTTCCATCCAATTGGAATCTCTAATTTACTTACATACGAACGTTGAATTCTACTTATTCAGAGGCGCTTTACTACTGGAAGACTGTTTGCTTTTTCGCACGTTTTATACCATAACTAATGCGTACAAGACTCTCTTGCAAATCGCTTCATTTCAGCTTTTACTTGATAATAAGAAATATTTCTCGAAGGCATTTAGATTGAACATTGATTACAATAAAGAACATTGATTATAACAGAACATTTCATGTACTGTTTTTATAATTTCCTTGATTATAACAAAGGGACGGATAACTAATGGGTTTTTCAGCGTTTACTATACTATAGCTTCCCGAGCTTTTACTCCTTTAAATTATTAGGAATTATAATTCAAAATGCATTAGCTACCTTATTGATCATTGATTACAATAATCAACATTGATTATAACAATTGCGATTGTTCGGACATGTGGCACGAATGTGGAATGAAAGGTTAGCAAAGCGAATAACATGCGGGTGAGATGATAGTTGGTGAGCGATTGTTTGGACGTCCGGTGAGTAAATGGATTTATATGAGTGATGGTTTGTTGCGTATGCGAAAATTTTCGAATGGAAAGAATAAAAGAGCTTGCATGAATAGAATAATGAATATGGAAGAGACATAAGAAGTGTGGCTCAGGATAGAAATGTTTGGCAAAGATTGATTTCTGGTTAAATGCTTGTGAATTGATACACAATCGGCAAAAGAAAAAACGCAGCACTCGAAAATGTACCAAAATTTCCGAATTTTTAAACCGACATAACTCGGTTGAATTTAATTCAAGTTCTGACAAGTTTGAAGTTTCCTCTTTTTAAGAACATGCAAGTTAATCTGACGCTAAGTTCATTTTACTCCCTGCAAGTCCCCTGAGAAAAAAAGTTCTTGATGTCAAAAAATGTCAAACTTTGACAACTTGTACCAGATGCAAAAAAAATCGTGGACTCCATTGCCAAGTCGATAAAGTTTCCGGAAAACAAAAATTGAGTACCTGTTATGAATTTTTTTTAAAAATTGCATTTTTTAGACCTTTAAAAATTTATCGAAATTGTCTACAAATGTATACTTTACCTTAAATTGAAAAAATTCAAGCAGAGTTATGAAAAAATAACAAAATGCTGAGTAAATTTGAAAAGCCCATAGCTTCGGATAAAATCATCGTAGGTAATTAAAATTTTTAAAAATTTACCGAAAACGAATAAGTTATATCGTCATGTTGATCATTTGGGTCAAAAACATTTTTTGGTACACCATAGGTACATGTTGCGTGATATACATATATTACAACAAACTATCTTGATTACAATAATAAATATTTCATGTATAGTTGGTAATAATTTTTTGATAAAGTTTCATTGATTACATCAATTATTTGGACAGATAATCAGTTCTTTACGTTTTATTATTCTGGGAACATGGAATTTTCTTTGGTTAGAGAATGGTAAAGAAAGTGTTTTAAATTTGAACAGTAGGCAGTTCTGTATCAGGCCTCAAGGGCCAAGAAGTAGTATAAAATAAAGTTTGATTTCTTAAAGGAGAACTAAAGAAATAAAGGTGGAAAGGTGGCTTAGTGTTCTGTATGTTGTGTAAAATCAGAGTTTTTTATGTCTGCCGTGAGACGTAGTTGAGTTGAGTCTGGAGCAAGAGATTAATGCTGACATATTTCAGTAAAAGAAACCGTTGAACGTGCGTACAGTGCAGCAACAGCACCACTAGTGTCTAGTGCGAGGTGTTATTACGTAGTGAAGTGAAGATTTCTTTCTTGTGAGGTGAGAGACGTGACGGCGGACAGACGCACGTGCTGTGCTGACCCACCCCACCCCTCAACAATAAATCATACCAATATATATATTAAAGTGAATTTTCACAAAAAAATAATAAAGCGGAAACAATGTTTTCGACCAGCTGCACGCGCAAAAAGATCATTAATAATTCCCAGTGACAAAAACCAAAGTTGCGAGTTCGAGCTGCGCCCCAAAGTTACACGGATCATGTTCTTGTGCGCGACAACAGGTCAGCTTAACTTTCATCACTGCGCAGTGCTTAGTGCTTACTACGAGTGCACAATCTAAAAACATCATCCAATATGCAACCCACGTCGAAATAGGTACTAACTCGTCTACCCATTTTATTTTATTCTTTTGCTGTCTGAATGAAGGCTATTTTATAATGGATGCAAGTGATGACTTCTTCTGTGTTCTGTGTTTTGTTAACATGAGCTATAGATATTTCTTGTTACGGTTCATAATGACACTGGATTTGACGTTTACCTATACTGTAACTTTTAAGAAAACTTCCTAGAGTATCACTATATATATAAAGAGTGTGGCCATAGGCACTATATATTTCATGTGGCCACCACAGTACTTCCCAGACTGTAAGTTTTAATAACTTACTTTCGTAAAGGCTTTAATTGTATGCTTTATTCAGCAAAATTTAAATAAACATATCTTTTTCCCAAACTATTTAAATTGATACCAACTTCAGCATAATTTAAATAACATGTGAAAAAATCTGATGTGTCCAGCACAACACCTCCCGCTATACTCTATACCAACATTTTTTTACCTTCCGCTTACCTGTAAAGGAAGGTATTGGAATCATGCAAAAAATCGGGTGGTGAATTTTTAGTGGATGAGCACGAATTAGGGTCCTTACAACTCATTTTTTATAGTTTCACGATGATGTCTGTGTGTATGTGTGTGTGTATGTGTGTGTGTGTGTGTGTGTGTGTGTGTGTGTGTGTGTGTGTGTGGTCAAGGGGTGTTAGTCGCATAACTCAAATACTAATTACCCGAAAATTTTGATATTTGGTATTTAACATTTGTATATAAATTGGAAGAGCTCCTTAGATTTTGGTACAAATATCTTCATCGGAAGTGATATTTTTTGAAGATTGAAAAGGTAAATTGTCAAAATTGTATATAAATTTGGAAAAATATAGTATTTATTTGTAATAAGAATAAGAGGAAAAGTTATTTGCAACTTACGTTATAAAAAAATTGTCTTTATCTGGTAGCGTTAAAGAACTGCAGTAAAATTTAAAAAATAAATTTATCAAATAAAACGTTGATATCTTGTAATCCATGATCGGTTGATTTTTGTTTCTGCGTAAAAAATATTGACAGGTGAGACGGGTGACAAATTGGCATACTAGCGCTATATAAGTCCTAAGTAAGATATTAAATGTAGTAATTTAACGGAGGATGGCTTCAACACAGCAGAGTTTTCCTGTGAATGAATCTTGTTATTCAGGTGATGCAAATTTCTATTTGTATATTTTAAATGGGCACCGGATTGTACGTATACATTTTTGTTTAAAGTCTAGATATGGCGGAAGGTTGTGTGATGGCCACGTCAGATTTTTTTCGTTTTATGTAACTGTAGAAGAAGATATACTTAAACGATGTGTCACTATTTTGACACTGTCACTGTCATAATCAATTTAAATTTACGTAGTAACAAATGTTAAACGATCATGGACCAAAAGATACTGAATACTGAAGTTTCATACTCTGAATTATTAACTATTGTTAATTTATTTTCTAAATAGTATCATGTACAGATAAAACTTTAAAATACGAATTGTAGATGACAATAGGTATTTTTATTTTTCTACTAGAATTTTTTTCCCGAGAGCTTTAATTTGATACAACAAGTGATAGTATTTTGATAAAAATAAAAAAGTTATGTTTATAAAGTTGGCACCACTGGTTGAATAAAGCTCATTAACGCACTTGAAGACAGATTTTGGCTCAAGACCTTAAATATAAAATTTCAGTCCAAAATTATTATTATTATTATTATTTTAAATTATCTAACACACAGACAGACTGACAGACTAAAAGACCGTCAGAGCGACTTTTTTAATATTATGTTTTTTGGGTTCAACGTGAAGATTCACCAAAATCTCGAAATCACGATTAAAATACTTTCCTCTATTACGTAGATCGGGGAAGTAAAAATATGGAATTACTTAATGTTATATTGCTACGTTAGTACATTTTATGCTGCATTTTAGGAGGTAGACGAGCCAGTTAAGGGTTAAAGTACTACGCGAAGGATGGGACCAACACAAAACATCTCTAATCTTAAATATTTTTTAAACACATAATGAAATGTTAAATTAAACTACATTATAATATGATCGACGGATTTTCTATACATTAAGCATGTTTTTAAAATATCTAAATGTAAGTTTTTTCTAGATTACGTTCAAGTTTACTACTCGTGTAAAAGATAAGAAGTTGAGTGGCGTGGTAGTATAGAATGCGGGGTGGTTGGTGTTGACTCATGATGGAATTATTAATTATTACTGAAATAATTAATGAAGTTCATACGCCAGTGTGAACATTGTTTCTGCATTAAACCGCCAATCAACGGCTTGGGTTAAAAACTTGTATTGTCGGTTTCTTTATAATGAATATTATTATTGATCCCGTTCTGTCGCTGTCATACTCAGACCTAAATTAAATCATTACATTTTAAATTTAAATTTGAATTAAAACCTAATTATTTACGGAAAATAGTTCACAAAATTAAAATGTGCAAAAACCGTCATTAGCAAATCATCAATTAATTGTGTTTTGTATTTTCGATTTGAAATTAATGGGGACGCCAACTTTTTTTATTCAGAATTACAAATATTATGTAAAAAATTTTGATACCTACCTAAGCGGACCACCTACCATTTTTCCTAATTCCTAGAGAATTCTCGATATTACTTTTTTTTTCATCTGTCCAAAACTCGTACTTTGTCGCATTATTATTATGTCATTTTGAAGTTGAAAATACTGTAAAAGCAGGGACGTAATTAGGATTTTTTTAGGTGGCTGTGGGCCAGTAAAAAATTAAAGTGGGCTCCACTTTTTATAGTAACATTTTTGTTTTGAAAAATACAGAAAAAAATTTCACTGCTAAAGGAGTTAAGAATTATATCAAATATGTATGCATAGATAAAGATTGCACGAGCACTCAGACTGACAAGTTAATAAATTATATCTATATTCAAAAATACAACATTTACCAGCAATAAATCTATATCTATCCGCTATTCATATTCATAAACATTTATTTTGCCTTAACTAAATCTGTATCTCTTCCCTAGTATTATATAAGGTATTCTTAAATATTTTAAATATAGGTATCTCTTCCGTAGGTAAACTAATGTAAAAATATTGTAACATTTTTGGACCTTACACTTAGTTACGTCCCTGTGTAAAAGTGTTTTTAGTACATGCTCTCTAAAATCGTTTTGATTTTGAGTCCGTAAAATAATATTTTAAGGGATCCAGTCCTTTAAAATAATAACGTAACCTAGGCAATGAGCTGTTATTTACATTTTATAGAATTATTTTTATATATAATACCATTAGTGACTATGATTTTGCCGGCAATTTTTGCCGTCTGGTCACGGCTGCTTGTTGCAGCACTCGTGTTTATTTTCTAAAGCAATACAAGCAGGAGTGACCAGACGGCAAAAATCACCAAAAAATCATAGTCACGTATTGTATTCGGCTTGACAATTTCTCGAATTATTTTATTTATTCCAAAAAAAGTAATGTATTTTTAAAACAATCATCAACTGACATAATATCTAAGCAACGCTTCGCGGCAATTTTCACTAGTGAAAATTGTCAGTGTAATTTTCACTAGTGAAAATTGTCACTGTAGTTCGTCAGTGATTGGTATACAATTCAGCAAAATACTGTGTTTTGATTTGATGAAAAACTATGAGTGGAATTGTCACTGATATCCTGATATTCTTTGTTTCATCGTCTATGTTTTTCTGAATTTAATTTTTAAGTTATATTTTACAATAACTTCGAATAGTTACTAAACAAATTTGGAGAGCACATACTAAAAATTGTTGTATGTAACAAGTACACAAACTGAGTTTTAGAGGACTCACCTAATTTAAAGACTTGGATTGCGCCTTATTTAGAATTTAGAAATCTACAACGAAAAAGTAGCTTATTATACATGGTTGTATTTAGAATTTTATGTAGAATCAAAATCTTAAAAAATATACGTGGTGTTCTATTTAAAATAAGGAAGTTGATGTCACTTCCGACTAAACAGGGAATAATAAAAATTCATTATTTATGTAGTTTAATGCGCCTTTTATAAACCTATAGTATAAATGTAATTGAATTAAAAATACAATTTTTTTGGAGGTGCACCTGTTTCAGGAAACGCCCGCTGTATAGTCTTTGTTTAAATAAAATTTGACCATTCTTGTACTAGCCACAAAACACTCTACGTTAGTACATTTTTGCTGGATTTTATAAGGTAGACTGGCCCCTTAAAGAAAATTTGAATACCTACCTGAAAACAGACTATTCTGAATTACTTAGCGTTTTGTAATTTGTTTTGTGAATTAATTAATAACTAGTATTCCTGTTGAAGTGTCATGTAACTTGTTGTGTTAGGGAAGTTCAGTTGTTACGGTGGTTGGTAACCATGATACGGCAAATAACAAATGCCGTCTGGTGTTAGTTACTCTCTTTCATGACAAACACAACATTCAGCGATGCAAAGTGAACGATGTGAAACTAGCGCTTGTTATTGTATGCGAGTGTGGTCTAATTAGGAAGTGGCAAGCACATCGGCAGGAACTGACGCGATTTATTTATGTGCAAATAACTTGAAACTTACGTCTACGATAGGATTATGTAACAAAGATCTGTTGCGAATTTGTTCAGGAATAACACATTTATATACAACCTGTGTAACAAAATTTAAGGGTGTATACTGTATAGTACTGGACGCACTGATCATGAATCAAAAAGAATTTTGTTGAAATTCGCAAATTGAAAAATGGATCCAAGCAAATGAGACATTCTGTAAGTATCTACAAATTTAATTTTTTCCTGTTTGTAAAATTATTATTACATTAATGTAGCTATGCTAATAAATAATGCATAACTATTGTTTAACTTTTTTTGTTTTTAAATGTGACAACCAGTGGTACTCAAAATTATTATTTTGCAACCTATTGTTAAGTTAACAAAATTCTTTTTGATTCATGATCAGTACTTTCAATACTATACACCTTTAAATTTTGTTACACAGGTTTTTTGAAAGTGCATTTAAAATTGCACCCGACGGAATTTTTTAAAGAAAATATGTATTTATATTATGTAGTTTGATACGAGGAATCCAGTAGTGTACTTAAAAAAATATGCAAATATGTTTGTATCTTGATGATCTTGATTTAGTAAAAAGAGTAGAGTATGTGCTGACAAAATCAGATTTTTTGCATATGTAAGCAGATAAATACTGATAGCAAGCAAATATTTGACATTCATGAAAATTTCAAATGTCATTTATTAATTTTTATTTGCTATATTTAAGATTGGAGGAGTAGAAACGTTCTGGCAATACCTATGTATTATAAATAATAAATATCGTTTATTTCCACCTCTACATACGCCAGAACTCTTAATTTATATAATTAACATTTTTGTAACTCAACTTTTTACCTTCCGCTTACCTGTAAAGGAAGGTATTGGAATCATGCAAAAAATCGGGTAGTGAGTTTTTAGTGGATGAGCACGAATTAGGGTCCTTACAACTCATTTTTGATAGTTTCCCGATGATGTCTGTATGTATGTGTGTGTGTGCGTATGTGTGTGTGTATGTGTGTGGTCCGGGCCGATGCCGTCTGTCGGATAACTCAAATACGAATTACCCAAAAATTTTGATATTTGGTATTTTACAATTGTATACGAATAGGAAGAGCTCATTAGATTTTGGTACAAATATCTTCACCGGAAGTGATATTTTTTGAAGATTGAAAAGATTAAGTGTCAAAAATTTCTATAAATTTGGATAAATATAGTATTTATTTGTAATAAGAATAAGAGGAAAAGTTATTTGCAATTTACGTTATAAAAATTGTCTTTATCTGGTAGCATTAAAGAACTGCAGTAAAATTTAAAATTGAAATCTTGTAATCCATGTTCGGTTGATTTTTGTTTCTGCATAAAAAATATAGACAGATGAGACGGGTGACAAGTTGGCATACTAGCGCTATAATATAAGTCATAAGTAAGCTATTAAATGTAGTAACTGAACTGAGGATTGCTTCAACACAGAAGAGTTTTCGTGTGAATGAATCTTTTGATTCAGGTGATACTAATTTCTGTGTTTGAATATTTTAGATTTTTATTTGTATATTTTAAATGGGCACCGGATTGTACGTATACATTTCTGTTTAAAGTCTAGATATGGCGGAAGGTTGTGTGATGGCCACGTCAGATTTTTATACTTGAAGAAGTCTTAATGCCTAATCCGGTTACTTAGGACTGGCAGACTGGACATTCCATCTTCAGCAAACCCTTCAATTTCACGACTAATAAATTGTCCACACTAAGTTGACCGCTAGCTCTTAGTCTATTTGTAAGAGATGCACTTTAATGGCAACACACATTATAGTTAAGTAAAGATTGTGGCATACAAATTTTGAAAAAAAATTGTTCCAAATTTTAAAATCTATGACCGTGGCTTTAATGAAAACTCGATTGATTAAATAGCGAATTGTATTCAAAAACAAAATTAATTAATTCACAGAAACAAAGCTCGCAATATTAAGAAATGATTTGCTTGATGAAAATAACACCCACAGGTGGCCCTTGGCTGTTGGCAAGGGCTAATTAAGGGCTGCATTGTGTGTGTTGCAACCGAACTCTGACTTCAAATCACGAGTGCCGTTACGGATTACCCGCTCTGCCTCAACAATTTCCTTCCGAAATTCATTTAAATATTAATTTGGCGCGCCATGTTTTTAATTAAAACCAAATTAATACGCGAACAAGTCCCCGAGACCAAGATTTCTCTCCGGAAGCGATATCGAAGAGTCGGAACGGAAGTTGGAATGGTACACTACTTTGCCCTACATATACACAGACATTCCGGGGGAAATTAAATATTAACTGGCTAGAAATACAAGCTTTTTAACATTGACATTACATTTGGAAACTTTCCCTGCGTTGGCTTTAAATCAGATAAATCGATTTACTGGTTTTATATTTTCCCACATATTAATTAAACCAATCATTTGCTTCAATTTTTTAAATTCTGACCAATGACGTACATAATATATCGGCAAAAATTATAAAAATATGTATAATCATGGATAACAAAATACTGGAATTTCAAAAGAGTAGAATATTTAGTTGTAAGTACATTATGTACTTTATTGTTAAATACTACCCAGATTCAGCAAATTCAAGTATGGGTCGTGTTTATAAAAGAAAATTGGGCAGTAGGCCCTACAAAAATTATTCTGAGGAGCAATTGAACAAAGCAGTCGCAGCAATGCGTAAAGGAGGAATGTCCTACAAAAAGACAGCAGATCTCTTCAATTGTACCTTTGTTAAACAATAAATGTTGATTATTTTGTAATAAATAGACCTACAAATCATTTTTTTAATGTTTAATTTTTAAAATGCTTTTTTTGTGTAAAGAAACCTATTCTCGACCCATACAAGTCAAATTTAATCATTTTAAACCCGAGGATAAAGTAACACCGAAAGTTGGGGTAACTTTACCCAGTATAAAAAAAATAAAAAAAATAGGTCCGTTGTATAACAAGCCTAACAACATGCTTAATCCATAGACGAAATACAAATGTATCGCATATATGTCAAAAGTGGAATGATACAATGAAAAGTATTAAAGTTATTTACAAAAAGTTATGAAAATCGTTCCGAAGTAACACACCGCTCGATGGTATTTAAAATTATCTGTACCCATAGATAATTATATTTTCTTTTATTTTTGAATGCAAAAATCTGATTTGGCCAACACATGACCTCTCGCCTAATTCTACTTATTCTACTAATCTAATAAATAGTTTTACTTACATTTTAGCAAATGATGTATATTGTACAGTCACTAGCATAAACATAAATGTAAGGCTTTATCAACTCAAAAGCAGTTCGCCTATAACATACTAAAAACTTTTTTTTTCTACGATAATCCAAAATTTGCCAACTTCGTACTTGCCTCAACGCGACTGAGTCAAAGAGAAAACCGATCTGGACGACTTCACTATACACTATTACCGAAGCGATTTCTGCCAAAATATTTACTGATATTCTATGTCCGCACGATTAATATTGCTTACCAATTTAAAATTTCGCGTACTGTTTGCGATCTATCTTTTGCCAATGAATAAACACTACCAAATCCATTAAATTAGGTATCCATTTATATACAGCATTACCTAAATGCTTGATATTCAATTAATTAGTAAAATTAATAGAAGCTAATAATTATAAACAACAACAACAACATATTTTATGTGATTGAAAGATTGCAACCAATTTTAATGTGAAACCTGAACATAGGCGTACTCCGTTCCTCCACAGATCTGGGCATTACTTAAATATTAGGTACTTAAGTATTATTTTTTAATAAAAAATAGTACTTAATATTTGTACATAAAAATAAATATTTTTGGTACTTATTACTTTAACATTTTAAGTACCTAAAATAAAAACTTGTACTTTATACTTATTTTCATTTAATTATCGTAAATAATACTTTTAAATACTTTAAGTATTTCAAAAATCCTGTAATCATGTAAAAGTACATTTCTTCAAAAGTTTATGTAGGTAATTATACAAACTGCGACCAACGCAACAGGGTACGACATTTTTATTGTGAATTAATCTTCCTCAATGAAAAAAGGTTATAATAGTAATAATAGGTTATATACCATGCAATTAATATTAATTTTTAAAATACTGGTACTTGAAAAATACTTATTTTCAAAAACTTTTAACAAAAAAAAGTTATACTTCAGTATTTTGGCTTCGATACTGGCCCAGTTCTGACTCCCTAACTACGTTTGTTCTTTTAAAAAAATAATATAAACATTGAATTTCAAAAATTAAACTCCGAACACCCACCAAATTGATACTGTGCCATTTCTGAAACATCGTTCTCTTGCTGAAATAATCCGATCACATATTAGAGTGAGAATGTGAACGTCAACCTTCTGGAAGTTCCACTTAGCTGTAAATATCTTATCTGCATCTAGATATCTTGATATCTTGATATCGCATTAAGGTGTCTTTATGGCAAACTACTTGCGCGGAATAATTACGTTATGACAATCTGATCATCTGGTAGTTAAGCTGAGGCTGAAGATTGGCGGCAAACAGAGCGACGATCGCAGCGCCGACTAGCGGAGCTGCACGTAATTAAGAAGGACGGCAACGAAGTTACAGCCTGTCGCATGATGTGAGTGTCGGACAAATGGCTGCGCTTATAAGACAATGACAGGACAAACATGTTCAGAATCTTAGTCTTGTCGGTTGCGTTAGAAAACAGTCAAAAACATGGATTTCGCGCACCACTCCACAGCGTTTATTGTTTTGTTAAATATAATAATTATAGACATTGTCATTGTTGAAGATAACAGTACAATCTACAAAATACAAGATGCAGAATTTTGTTTTAAAATCGAAATTTATGTTAATTTGAATTTTGACAATTTTTGTTATTTTTTGAACACAAATATCTTCTATTTAAAAAAAAATTAAAATCGATCGGTAATTTCGCAGATCCAAACTTTATTGACCGCATTTGAAGTAAATTCATTTATAAATAAAAGCTGTACAGTGGCGGGCGATAACCCTCTTTTTTACAAATATTGACAGTTTTCTGGCATTAATTTATTTTATCCACGCCAGTAATATAATGATTTTATTATTTTCATCATTTGAGTGAGGTAATTTGTTATATTACCTCATTAGTGAGTAATATGATGTGCTTTTGTCATATTACCTCTCGCATTTATAATACTATACTTTTCTACCTATTTTCCTTAAATATTCTTAGAATTTATCAATTTTGAAAAAATATTGTCTCACAATAAATAATTTATAAATGAATAATAAATAAATATCACGTATAAACTTACAAATTAAGAATTTGTTTGTTTATACATACAACTGACAGGATGCACTGTCAAACAAATTGTATGTTGAAGAGATGAAACTAAATTTTGGTCTTCCATTATCTTTATTTACGAATAACACAAATATAAAATTATATTACACAACGTTTCGGTAACTAAGATCTGTTACCGAAACGTTGTGTAATATTATTTTATATTTGTGTTATTCGTAAATAAAGATAATGGAATTCCAAAATTTAGTTTCATCTCTTCAAAGTAAATCATTATCTAATAAATTCAAAGTTAAATTGAAATTGTATGTTCCCTGTTGCTTTGATTTTAAATCAAAATTATAGAAACTGACATCTGTCAATAATTGTCAAAATATATAATTTTTAAAATTTCAAATTGACGTTTAAACAAAAATATCAATTTTTATTAATTTTGAGCAGTCGTGGATAAAATTTTGTATATTACATGTGGGTTAAAGCATATTATAACACTCAAGTGATTACACGACTCGGTATACAACCTCGTCATTCAATTCTTCACATTCGACTGCTGTAATAATGCTCAAATGCTCTTATCCCACTTGTAACATAATAAATATTTATGTCACAAGTGCATAATCTAGGACTTTATTCTTTATTGACGAGCCGTTGTTTATGGCAGAGTGAGCGCAGCGAACGAGGCTTATAAATAAGGGGAGTCTATAAAGTCCGATTATGTACAAGTTACATACAATAGGTATTTTATGTACGACTTCATTCATTATATAGGTAACTGTAAACTCTCAATAAGACACTATACTATTATGAGTTCATAATTCAACACTATTGTATTATAAGTTCATTATTCAACACCACTGTCATTGTCATCACATCAAATTTTTGATTGCAAGATGTTTTACAATTTAACGACTACCGGCCGATAGACTTGAACCTTGGAACTCCGGGTTCATACGTCATCACATGCAGAGAGCTGTGCTTAAACCCGCACAATACTTTTAATATTTTTTCTCTTACGGAATTTAATCCTCTTCTTCGTCATTGTCTTATAATCTAATCTAGTTTAGTCAAATACAGCTATTAGAATGAAAGGCACATATCAGCTCTAACTCTAGTCGTTCTCAAACAAGATAGAACGTTAGAAACGAGTTAGAAATCTGCATCAAGTATGTGGTTGTGGAAATGCAGAAGAACCAACGTTGTATGGGTTGTACTTTTACGTATTTAACCCCTACTTGGATGTTTGTATTACGAGACAGTTGTCAACAATGTTTTTATCTTCTTGATTCAATTTTCTACTGTATGATACAGTAGAAAATTGAATCAAGAAGATAAAAACATTGTTGACATCTTTTTTAAATGATTGTTGATTCATTTCCATAAAATTTTTGATTGCAATAATCAACTGTGATTACAACAATATTGATTAATACTTTGTTGACATAATAACTGCCACGCCATATATATTTTAATGGCAAATAGTGCTCAACTTACTGATCATGGAACAATTTTTTTTAAATTGTTGATTATGCAACGGATCTGTGATTAACTATGAATGGAACAAAATAAAATTTTAATTAGTTGTGCAATAGCAAGAATAGTAAATTTATGAAATTTCATTTGAAAACAGTGACTCAAAACTGTTTGATTTATAAACCTGGAAACTGGTGTGAGGTGGTGCTGACCGTATGTTGGGGATGTAGGCATGAGTGGTATCGAAAACTAAGGGGAGTGAAAAGGCAAGTGTATTTGTTTGACAATTCCACTCATAGTTTTTCATCCAATCAAAACAAAGTATTTTGCTGAATTGTACCAATCACAGACGAACTACAGTGACAATTTTCACTAGTGAAAATTGTCAGTGTAATTTTTAAAATGCCGCGAAGCGTTGCTTAGATATTATGTCAATTGATGATTGTTTTAAAGATACATTACTTTTTTTGGAATAAATAAAATAATTCGAGAAATTGTCAAGCCGAATACCATACGTGACTATGATTTTTTGGTAATTTTTGCCGTCTGGTCACTCCTGCTTATTGCTTTAGAAAATAAACACTTGTGCTACGCACTCGTGTTTATTTTCAACGCAACAAGCAGTCGTGACCAGACGGCAAAAATTGCCGGCAAAACATACTAATGGTATTATATATGATAATTTTAAAGCGTATTTCGTGAAGTTCTGTAGGAGAGAGCAAGTGTATTTTGGAGTTTGTAAATATATTACCTATTTTATATGCAGTTTTATAAGTATTTTGTATCATGAAAAAATTATTTAAATTACATTTTGACAGAAACTGTTCCAAATTTAATAAAAAATATGCAAAAGTGAGGTTGGAATACTATTGCCCCCCTGCTTATGACGTCATTCTGGATTTCTCTATATTGATAAAATACATTACAGGAAAGATGAGAATAATTTAATAACAATTTATCAGAAGTGTAGATTAAATAATATAAAATATGCTACATTTAATTTTGCAATATGATTTTCATAAATATACTTCTTGTTAAGTTAAGAGTTTGTACCGTGTTGTTTTTGTGAATGAATGTTTTTCGATTGATTCATAAACTCGATCGCTATCATGAATGTGAACGGCAGATAAAACGATAAAACAATCGTGGCCTTGAATCGTGTGTGCGTTAAGCGCATAAAGCAATTAATCACTGCGTGTGTGTGTGCGTAAGCTGATCAACGCACCGTGAACTGTGTGATGTTATCAACGCACCTACACACACATTTCACTCAATCATCAAAACAGATTTGCGGTCGAAGTTATACACTCGGACGCCGGCTGTCATGACACAGTGATTGTCAACATTCAACGGGAAAAACAAATATTATATAATTTTATGCGCAAATAAAAACTACGAAGTATAATAAAGACAGGAGATGGGCAGTAGCTAAGCTACTAGCTTAGCTACCTTTTATTTACACTCAAGTAGTTGTAGCTTAGCTACTTTCTAAAATTGGTAGCTTTTAGCTGGTTATCTTACATATTAAAAAATCTGACGTGGGCACCACATGACTTCCTTGTACGCCTTGTGTGTTCATACTTTTCTTAATAACTAAAATGTAGAATAATATAAAAAATTATTTTAACTTATTATACTAGTATACTCACATATATATTTTAGTCATATTATTTAAACTGCAGAAGAAGATATAAAGCATATTTTACTATTGTCACTGTCATGTCATAATCATTTAAATTTTACGTAGTAACAAATGTTAAACGGTCATGGAGTACAAGATACCGAAATACTAAATTATAAGTATATACTTTAATTATTCTTAAATGATAGAAGATACAGAAAATTTTATAAAATACCGATTGTAGATAATAATCACATAATCTTTCATTTAAAATAAAAAAAATTGTCTAAAATTAATTATTTATGAAAATATTTTTAAAAAGTACTACTTCCGGTTTATAGATTGACAGATAACAGTCCTAAATACAAAATTTCAGCTTTTTACGTCTAACCGTATTTGAGTTATGCGACACACATACGTACGCACGTACGTCACGACGAAACTAGTCATAATGGATTCAGAAAAGGTCAAAACGGATATTTCCGTCAAAATCTGAGAACCGAAATTTTTCGCGATTACAATACTTCCTTACTCCGTACAAGGAAGTAAAAAGGGTAGCAGTAGCTTTTAGATCATGAAGTAGCTAAGCTACTAAAAAGTCGCTTGGCTACTCCAAAAGTATAGCTTAGATTATAAACGTAGCTCTACTATATGCTGAACAAGTATAAATTACATATTCTGGATATTGTAATTTTACTTGTTTTAAGAAATAAGTGGATACAATACGATGTAACATCAGAGAATTGTGTAAAAAATTAAACTGCAAACCAATTTAATATTTTAATCTTGTATTTCATACTATAGGTGTAGCGAAACGTAAAATATTAACTTAATTTGATGCGAAATTTGAAAAAAAAAACAACTAGGCTTGAATTAATTACTGGTTAAATATGAAGAAAAATTAATAAATTTATCTGATTTTACTTCTTTCTTATGCTTTAGAAAAATTAAAATACAACAAGGCTCTCGAATAACAAAAACTAATAAATGAATGTAAATTTCAATTTTGAGCCTGCATAATAATAAATGGAAATACTTTGCTATAAAAAGTAGGCTTGATATTCTTCAAAAGTTACTGTAGTAGCTTGTAGCTTAGCTACATTTTTGGTAAAGTAGGTAAGCTATTCAGTGGCTTAAGCTACTTTTTTGCAAAGTAGCTAGTAACTTAGCCAACCTGCTTTTTCCAAGTAGTCTGGCCAGCTCTGCTCTATTGTAATACTTAGTCCAAGAGCTAGCGGTCAAATTAGTGTGGACATTTTATTAGTCGTGAAATTGAAGGGTTGGGTCTTGCACATCTGCTGAAGATGGAATGTCCGGTCTGCCAGTCCTAAGTGGCCGGATTAGGCTTCCTCAAGTCAAATAATAATAAATGACATTTTATATTGTCAAAAATTTATTTTTACCTCCTGCTTACCTGTAAGGGAAGTATTGGAATCGTTAAAAATCGAGTAGTGAGTTTTAAGTGGATGAGCTCGAATTAGAGCCCTTACAACTCATATTTGATAGTTTCACGATGATGTCTGTATAATGTATGTTGTCAAGGCCGGATTTCTGGAGGTCGGATAACTCAATTACGAATTACCCAAAAATTTTGATATTTGGTATTTTATATTTATATACTAATTGGAAGAGATGCTAAGATTTTGGTACAAATACCTTGAGTGAAAGTGGTATTTTTTTAAGCATTTTAACATTTTTTGCAAAAAATATAGGAATTTCTGCGATAGTTATACAATTTGTCATACGACATTTGAAGGAACAAATTACATCTTATAATATTTATTTCACATCTTTTCTATATCTCTTACCAGTAAAGGAAATCAATTCTTCAAAATATGTAATTTTACCTACCACAATTTGTTAATAATAATATAGGCAAAATTTAAAAACAAAAATGAATAATGCCAATGTCCCACGCGCGCATACACACACAGACATCATCTCAAAAATGTCTAATTCGTATTTTAGAGACCTTAAATCGTGCTTATCTGCCAAAAACTCATACTCGAAAATTTTGACCCGTCACAATACCTACCTCTCTTATAGAATATGAGGCGAGAGGTAAAAACCGGCCAAATTGACTATTTTTATTAATTTATTACTAAAATTAATACCAAATATATATATATTTCAAAAATATAATTTCTTAGCACTCTAGAGTCACCTTTTAACTATCTATACAGGTTGGTGGAAGTGAAATGCGAACATAGGGAAATATATGACAATGGAGTTATCATGCTAGGCATCTTGATATACGTGGAATAAGTACTGTCAATATCAAAGTACCTGTCATATTATTGAAATGTTTATTTTCTTGAAAATATTTTCTTTGCATAATAATGTATATGTACGAGCAGAACGAGAAAGTTTAAATGCACTTTTAGATTTTATTATTATTTCTGTTATTGATTACTCTTTTTGCCATACAAATTCATATTACTTCGTTTTGTGACACTACTACAAAATATATCAAGATACCTCATGTATGTTCGCTATGTTCGCATTTCACCTCCACCAACCTGTATATAAAATATGAACAGTGTAGATGTACTAACAAGAGCTCAGTTTGTAATATAGCAAGGTCCCTTTTTCACTATATTTTTGGCACAAGTGTAGCGCCTTAATGTAGATGGCGATGTGAACCCGGGTGGATTGGAACCACAGTTGGTAAGATATGGTCGTGAACATTTTGGGCCGCACTCGTCTTGTGTATGTGCTGCCACATGTGCCATGCGATGTTCCGCGGTGTTATTGGCGTCATCAACTCCGCCGCTATTTTCATGTGGTTGTGGCAGGCGACGCACGGCATCCCGACGCCCTCCATTTACACAAAACGACGCCGCGTCAACACACGTAACAGTTTTACACACGGAGACGTCGTAACGTACGGGGAGCGAGCGCGTTTTCAGAGGTGCAGTCTGTGAATTCTCAAATGTGATAACAGTACGTGGGGTGACACACCCAAGTTGCTACCAATTGTGATTCTTTCTTTCCTCTCAATCCTGAGGAACAGAATCATTGTGAGAATTGCCTTTCAATTATATTCAATGAGTTTTGGAAAAAATAATGTTCCATTCATTGATAGATTCCAAACAGTGAATTAATTCTAACCATAAGCATGAAAGAATCCTCAAAGAATCCATGTGTGCCAGGGATGATCACAGCAGAAATGGGTAGTTGCTTTATAATTCAGTATAATTCTTACTTTTAACCTGTAAAAAAACGTGATTTTGAGACCCTTATGAATATAAAAATTATGACTTATTACAAAAATTAGGTACCTAGCAGATTTGTTCTGAAACTGAGATAGCTAATTTAGTTTTATATTTATACTTAAAGAATCAAGAACCTGTTTTAAATAAATTGGCTTTTAATGATTGATTGTCATTTGTTTTTTAATCATA
This sequence comes from Agonum fuliginosum, assembly GCA_947534325.1. Lineage (NCBI taxonomy): Eukaryota > Metazoa > Arthropoda > Insecta > Coleoptera > Carabidae > Agonum > Agonum fuliginosum. Next base: position 43,311,238 of record OX384029.1, read on the forward strand.
CAAAATTTGATATCAATTTAAAAATATACAATATTTTTTATCTTCCGCTACATATTATGTACCTACCAGTAAGGATGGTATTGGAATCATGCTAAAAATCGGGTAGTGGGTTTCTAGTGAATGAGCACAAATTAGGATCCTTACAATCCATTTTTGATAGTTTCACGATGATGTATGTGCGTGTATGTAATTTATACAATGGTTTAAATAAGGCAGAAGGTTGTGTGCTGGCCACATCAGATTTTTTAATCCAATTTATAGGTTTATTAATACACAAAAAAAAAATTCTTATGAAATCGGTAATGCACCTTAATTGGAAAACATCTACCTATAGAGAAAGATTTTTTAAAATATTTAACCAATTGACTGTAAAAAATTAAGTAAAATTCACCTTTTTAATTATTAGAAATACCGCTGTAAATTATTAAAATTCTATATTTGTGTAATGACAACTTTTAAGGTGCTAGTATAGTTGCGTTTAGTAGTTCCTTATTAAATTAATTTCGAGTGCATTTCGAGTGCTTTATGAACCAAATTTTGGTTACAGTATACTAAATATATGTATTGTCTTTTCTGACTTTTCGCACTTGTTTTGAATAATGGAAAGTCTAGAAAAACATCAAAAATCGTACTTTACTAATAACTCATCCTACGATTGAAATATTTTTTTCAAAAAAATTGCACATAATCTACATTAGTATCTTAACATCGGATTGTCAATATTTTTTCAAAAACTATTCCCAATTTCAAATTTAAAAAAAATATCAAATTTTGAAATTTGTTTTTTTGAGAATTTTGAAATTTTTGAATCAATCCGATGTTAAGCATAAAATTATAGACATTTTTTGTAAATAATTTTTTTCTCTAAAGTGCACCTGAATTAACGACACTTTTATAGTAGCTATACCCGAGCCTTAAGTACATCATTGTAAAATATGAGATCACTTCAACCCAAAGTCACAAAATGACTTGCTTTGAATTTTTTAGCAAGAGCCTTCTTCGGAAAATATTCTCTCGGGTTGAATTGGTTCGTATCGAATTCTCCCCGGTGACTGGATCTGTTTTCGGTGTAGAGCCTGGGATATGCGATCCCATCCCCGTGTTTTATCCGCTGCTTTGCCTGTGTTGTGAAGAACGAAACTCGCACGGCTCACACTTTATTTCCCTCTTTATTCCGTCTCTTCACGTCGTCATTCTCACAGAACAAATCAGTTTACTTATTTCACTGCAAACAGACTTGTCTTCCTTCTAAAACAGAATAGAGACAGCCGGGTGCTTTCTTCACCTAAGAAAGAACTTTATGAAATCACAAGTTATGTGATTCAAAAGGAATCTTATTTTGCTAAGAATATTACCTTAATTATATAATTCTGTCAGTCAGGTACACATTCCGATTTGACTGCACAAACATCGTCCCTGTGGTGTCCCCTCCACTAACGACCAGCTTATTAAGAATAACTACACTACTATCGGATTCAGAATTATAGTCAGTTGGGTTTAAAGATGAATAACTTCAAACTTTATGCTAAAATATGCATATTTCTACGTTATTATGTAAAGTTTAAAATTTTTACATTTATTTGTTTAGAAATAACAACAATTTATAGCAAAAATGAGCTATGATTTCGACACATTCTTCAATGATGTCTACTGTCAATATCATCTAAAAAAAATCATATTTTGGTATAAGGCAGTCATAAAGCTTTGTAAAGTTATTTATTAAGTAAATTGTTTTTAAATGTATATATTTTATTTATAATATTCAAATAAGTGAACATGCAAGATTTTGGTTTCTGGTAATCTTACAAGATTTAAATTCAGGTTAACAATACCTTATATAATTTAAAAAAATAATTGTTAATCATTTTTGTTTTAAAATTATTATTTGAATTTTAATAATTATTTTCTGGAAAAGTGCAACCGCGAGGATCCATAAATTTCAGACAAAAATTTATCAAAATTTAAGTTTTAATTTTCAAAAAAAAAAATCTGACGTGGGCATTACATGACTTCCTTGTACGCCTTGTGTGTTCATACTTTTCTTAATAACTAAAATGTAGAATAATATAAAAAATTCTTTTAACTTATTATACTAGTATACTCACAAATATATTTTAGTCATTTTATTTAAACTGCAGAAGAAGATATAAAGCATATTTTACTATTGTCACTGTCATGTCAATTATTTAAATTTTACGTAGTAACAAATGTTAAACGATCATGGAGTACAAGATACCGAAATACTAAATTATAAGTATATACTTTAATTATTCTTAAATGATAGAAGATACAGAAAAATTTATAAAATACCGATTGTAGATAATAATCACATAATCTTTCATTTAAAATAAAAAAAATTGTCTAAAATTAATTATTTATCAAAATATTTTTAAAAAGTACTACTTCCGGTTTATAGATTGAAACCAAAAATAGGAGGTGCACAACTAGATGCTATAACAGTCCTAAATACAAAATTTCAGCTTTCTACGTCTAACCGTATTTGAGTTATGCGACACACATACGTCCGTACGTACGCACGTACGTACAGACGTCACGACGAAACTAGTCATAATGGATTCAGAAAAGGTCAAAACGGATATTTCCGTCAAAATCTGAGAACCGAAATTTTTCGCGATTACAATACTTCCTTACTCCGTACAAGGAAGTAATAACAAACAAATCTTTTTATAATTATATAAGGCATTGTTAATAAGAATCATATAAGATTACCAGTAACCAAGATCTTACCTGTTCGCTTATTTGATAATTAATTATTATAAACAAAATATAAACACTAAAAAAGAATTCTTTAACAAAATAACTTTACAAAGCTTATGACTACACTAAACCAAAATATGAATTTTTTTGATAATGTATATTGACAATAGACGTCATTGAATTAATGGTTTCAAAAAAGATGATAAAATCATAGCTCATTTTTGCTATAAATTGTTGTTATTATACTATATATTTTAAAATTTGTAACTTTATATAATAACGTACAAATGTGCATACCCATTTCCACAATATCGGTTAAATAATAATAAAATTATATTTTAATTAATTATGTGCAATAAAAGTAAATTAAAGAAATTCCATTTGAAACAATAACCTAAAACTGTTTGATTAAAATACCTGGAAACTAAAATTTGCGAATTTTCCATTAAACTATATGCACGAAGTTGTGAATCGCCCTGTTGTGTTGTTATTTTAGGAAAGAATTTGAAGATTGCAAACATTAAAATTCTAAACATGTCCTAAATAGTAGAAATTTTGAAGATTTTACATATTCAAATTTCATTATTATCACAGCAAAAACTATTATAACGACGTGCCTAACTGAATCAGTATTTAGCGAATAATTTTCCATAATATTTATAATTATCCAGGTTAATTATTACTAATCATATTATACGAGTACCTATGTCTAGACTAGAAATATAAAATGTTTTAAACTTTGCCTCTATTGTAAAATTAATCAAAATTTCATCAGGTTTGCACAAAAACAATGCATGAATTTGTGGTATTACATATTAATTTAATTTGTGAACACGTGTTTATTCACTGTGAGGTTGATTAAATATTATAAATTATTTTAATTCGCGGCACAACAAAACATTCAAACATAAACAAAAACAATCGCTCACACAAACAATGACCAGTTAAATTGATAAGATAAAAAATTCATTTGATTTCTAGACGAGATGCAAGTGCTAAAAACGTTTCCTTATCGAGATATGTTAATTTAAATTTATCTAATACACATAAATATTATTCTAGTCAGGTAGGAAAAGGAACTATATAAAGGGAATTCATTTTCTGCATTTCACAGTCAAGTACGAAATATTCAGTGAAAAATGAACATCATTGTTTTGTTCTGTGTTTTTGTTTTCGTCCAGGTATTTAATTATTAAATATTTTGCCATTATACCCGTTTCAAACATAGATTCTGCTAATTAAATATTCGGAGTGTATCATAACTTCGACTATAGAGTTATATAGTTTGATAGCTGATTTTGGGCCAAATAAAATTTTAATAAAAGTAGTATCTTTCAACGATTAACCTTCTATTATATTTTTTTAACTTAGACGTCTACAAATTTCAGCAAATAATTTTTGAACCGTTTTGCATGAAAACTATATTGCAATTTTAGCTCATGATTATATATGAATTTTATAAATTAAATAAATAATGAAAGCTACACTGCAAAAAGCGGACATCTCGTGCTACATGTTACATTAAATCATATTGAGACTTTGGTTTTGAAATCGATGACCTCATAATTTACAATGATGTACTTATACTTATAGGTTGTGCTTGTGTATAGAATGAAATTAACAAAAAACCTTGCCGTATTTACTTTTACTTTTATTATTTTTACTAATAATTTATTTTTATAAATCAGAAAAAGCTACATTTTGTCAACAATGCACAAGAATATCATATAAAATAAATAAAACTTCTCGAATACGACTGAAGAAGGTATAAAATTTGAACGATTATAAATTTTATAGGTACATTTGAAATTTTTTTTAAAATTGAAATTTTTTGTTAAAAGGTACAAAATATGCATTTATAATAAATATATGTAAAAAAGTTGAAAATATGCAAACATTTTATAGGTACCATATTTTGATCTTTTTTGTATGAAATGCAAACATTTGTAAAAAAGTACCAATATGCACAATATATAGAAATGTACTCTAGTTACGATACATTCTGTATAGAAAAAAAATGTTATAATAAACCAGATAAAATTTTGAGTGAAGTAAAAGAAATAATTGCTTAGTGAGGAGAGTAAACCTAAATCAATGTGTTTAATCGTTGTTGTTAACGATTGCCATTCAATTACTGTTTGTATTCAGGCGGAAACGGATTGGGCTAATGTAGAGGAAAACGAATTAACAATAGACGTGCGATTCTTTAATTTACCCCCACCAACTGCGATGCTCATCTCACAGAAAGTGAAGGAGAAAGATCACAGAATCGTAGGCGGCCAAGAAGCTGAACCACACCAGTTTCCATTTCAAGTAAGAAAAACTCTACAATCCCGATCATTACTTTCTTGTAATCACGAAGTACAGGGTGATTCATCGTAACTTACTTATTTCAAAACGCAATAATGCCCATTTTATGAATCAAAAACTTTGTATTTTTATTTTATAATGTAGGTACATATCTAAAGTTTTGTTTCACCCAGTTTTCAAAATCATATCAGGTAGGTGACGCCCCCCATTGTCTATACACTGAATAAGCCGATTTCTGGTGTTTGTCATAATCCTTTCCAGCATGGCAGCGAGTATGTTGGCAATTGTGGCCCGGATGTTAGCCTTCAGGTCTTCTAGAGTCCTTGGACGGTTGACGTAAACGCGAGATTTCAAAAAAACCCACAAAAAAATCACAAGGAGCCAAATCGGGTGAGCGGGCTGGCCACTCCAAATCGCCCCTTATTGAGATGAGGCGCCCCGGGAAGTGTACGACTCAACTGAAAACATACGCTGCTCCGTGCTCCAACGCATAATGGCGACTGACCGGGTGGGGAACAAAACTTTCTCTCCCCACTACGATCCCTACAGCCTGAATGGCACGCATTTTTAAAAGCAAGTTATGATAAATCACCCATCACCCTGTATAATATAAACACAGGAGTGGACACTCCGTATCTTGGCAGTACTGTAGATTCGTGGCATTTTTGTTTATTATGTGCGAGAGAGAAAGACCACTACTGCGCTCGAGCGTTACCATTGATTATCGTTAAAGAATGCTTGTTCCGAGCTGGCCCGTAGTTTCTGTCTCTCTCTACAAGATAAACAGTGTCCACTCCTATAATATATTACCTATACTTCGTGGTACCTACATAATGTTAGGTGGAAAACTTATGTAAAAATATAGATTTTATTTACTATTTATTTTTAGTAAACTGCGAAAGAAATTTTGCTTTGACGTCATTATTTTGTGGAGAAATAAAAGCAGCATTCTATACATCACATTTATTAAATATTCAATTTTCATTAATGATGTTGTTTTTAGTTCTTCGACTAGAATTTTTCCCCAAAAGCTTCAATATTTTTAATTTTTTGAAAAACAATTGACAATCGCATAAATTTTTACATTTCCTCTAAATTTATCTCCCCGAGAGCTTTAAAAGTTAATAAAAAACTTGTTATAATTTTAAAAAGTTATTGAAAAAAATGGATTACGGATTAGGTAATGTTGTTTTTATTCTTCTACTAAAATTCTTTCCCCAGGAGCTTTAATTTAATTTGATACCACACCCTAAATTTTTTTTATAATAACTAAATAAGGATTCATGAAGTTGTAGAACCACTAATCTGATCGCAGATAACATCAAATACTGACTGCTCAACATTACAATCCTACTTGTAGTTCTAACAACATCTTATATAAACATAACTATTCATAATACATTCTTTAAATAATATCTTACACTAGTTCAAAATTCCAACGCGTTTTTAAGTTATCCAACATCCAAAAGACACACAGACCAACTTTTTTTGGGAATAGATACATAACCAAAATCATAAATTCATTGTTGATCGATTTCAACAATCAAACACAAATATCTCGGCGTTGTAATCACATTCTTGTTCTTGTCGGTGATTTTCTTGCGAATTGTTGGTTCCAGGCGGGCTTATTACTCACATTACCCAACGGAAAGCAAGGATTCTGCGGCGGTTCACTCATTTCGCAAAACTTTATCCTAACAGCTGCGCATTGCGTTGATGGGTAAGACATTAAAAATTACATTAAGACAAGAACAACGTTTTGACGAATGTTTTACGCAGAATGGCGAGCATTGAAGTGATTCTCGGCGCGCATAAAATCAAAGAGGATGAGGACACTCAAATCAAAATGAATACCACAGAGTTTATCGTCCATGAAGATTGGAATCCGCAGTGGATGAGGAATGATATTGCCTTAATTAAGCTGCCAGAACCTGTTCAGCCTAATGGTAATTGTTATCATCGCATTTAATGGCCTGTTAGTATAATTTTTCTTGTAGATTATATTAAACTAATTGAATTGCCGCCAAAAACTAAAACTCGTGACTATATGAACGATAAAGCTACCGTTTCCGGTTGGGGACGAACTTCCGACAGTAAGTTTACACAGTAATATAAAGCTTTATTTACACAAGGATTCTTCCATGCTTCTTCATTTTGAGAAAAATAATTGCCTGTCAAATAGCGAGCGGCGCCCACTAAATTGAATCTTCAATTAAACTTAGAAAAGAAGAATTTCTAATTTACTGTTTTAAAGCTATCCAAGATTCAGAAGCATAAAAGAATCCTCAAAGAATCCATGGGTAAACAGGTCTTAAAAGGTGACCATTCAACACCAGAAAAAATTCTATTCATACACTGAAAAATAAGAAGATTCAAATCTAGAAAATGTATGAGTAGTTATAGAATAAAATATCTGCATTAGAAGATTAATTCTGAGGAAAATGTAAAACTAGAATTTTAGATTCAGCATAAATACAAACATAGGAAGATTCAAATCTAGAAAAAATATAGTCAAAACCGAGTATGTGGGACTAAAAAATTATATTGGGTTGTTCATTTAGTTCAGTTCAATCAAATTATTGTGTATTATTTTTGTTCTTGTGTTATAAAGAACCAAACTAGTTTCCTAGATCTGCAATTCCTGTGTTTGCATCTTCCTATGTTTGCATTTATGCCGAATCTAAAATTCTAGATTTGCATTTTCCTCAGAATGAATCATTTAATGCAGGTATTTTATTATGCCCTAGTTCACACGAGGAAATTTTATCCTAAAAATAAAATTGTTCTTGAAATTAAAACAAGTGCTATGAGAGCTGTCATAAAAAATTGTACATACCGGTCATACGAAAAAACCGTGGGGGAAATAATAAAAAATATATTTAATAAAAATAATTTAAGCTCCTAGCATTTGTTTCATTTTCAAGGAATTTTTAGGAAAAACTTTCCTCCTGTGAACTGCATTAAAGAATTCATTATGCCCATGTTACACCTGTAATACACTGTATCATGTATGATCAAAACTGTGTATGACGAAAAATAGAAGAGCTGCTATTTCTATCATACACGTCATACCGAATCAGACGAAACTGTTTGTTACTCGAAATACTCGTAATTTATATAATTTTTCATATTATTTATATCATACAAGTGTGACATCCAGTACGAGAGATTTTCGTCACACACGGCAATTTTCACCATACATAATACAAATACAAGTATTACAGGTATGACATGAGCATTACAGGGAAATGCAAATCTAAAAAAACTAGTTTATTACTTTATTAACACAAGAACAAGAGGAATACATAATTATATTGAACTAAAATAGGTGACAAACCCAATATCTTGAATCTCACTATAACTTTTCTAGATTTGCATCTTCCTGTGTTTGCATTGATACCAAATCTAAAACTCTAGATTTTTATTTTTCTGTAAATAAATCATTTCAGGCAGGTATTTTATTACTCAAAATTTTCTCGATTTGAATCTTCTTGTGCACGCATTTTTCTGTTTATACTTTATAATATTCTATTTTATTTTCTGGTGTTGAATGGCAATCCCTGCTTTACAGTAAAATGTTTTAGAAACTTCTGGTACTAGTCCAGTCCTCATGTACACAAATGCAAAAGTAATCTCAAATAAACGATGCTTCCTCTCATATCCATTTATTATACACTCTTCGCATCTATGTATGGACGGAAAGGACGGAAGATCGTCATGTAACGTAAGTTATAATTTTCGCATAAATAATACAGATAAAAAATAATATTGTACGAATAGGGTGACAGTGGTGGGCCTCTAATTGTCGAAGAAGACGGGAGCCCCCAATTAATTGGACTTGTTTCATTTGGGCGCGCAGATGGTTGCGAGCGAGGCCATCCAGGGGTCTATACGAGAATTACAAGTTTCTTGGATTGGATTGAAAAAAAACTCAAATAAATTAAACTACCTTAAACAGGCATATATTTTTTGTTGCTAATATTGTTGAATTTATTTAATAATTTATATTGTTATGTTAAGAATTGATTTTAAGTTTTTTTGGTTGTTTGTCAGGTGTCCGGAAGCCTGCTTTAGACGAATATTATTTAATTAATAAAAGCATTTACAAATGTGCTTATAAAAAGTATTTAATTATATTAATAAAAAGTATAACATATGAAAGCTTGGATTCTGTTCATATTGTAAATTGTCCCAGAAAATAAGACATAATAACTAGACAGTGAAATATAAATCGTCCAAAGCATGCTTTATATGATGGTTTCTAAAATAGCCGCTAGACGGATGAAACGTTCTTTGGTGTTTGTTATGTGTATTTATTTGATATAAATATAAATAGTATTATTTAATTATGGACATAATATTTATGTAATACCAGAATAATGTGTTTTAAGAACAATTTTATACTGTGTAAGTAAGTGACAATTCATGAAATGCAAATTATAAGCATCAAGTAAGTCGAACGTAGTATGTTTGCAAACAAAACAAAGGTCAGTTGGTTTGGTTGGTTGATTTGAAATTATCTGTAGTGCATTTTTAACGTTTTTTTTGCTGATAATTCGTGAAACAAAAGTAGTTTAATGAAAAGAGTCGTCAATCAATCAAGATGGAATTCCCATTTACTTGCGATTACGCGAAGTCCAACAGAGCTGTTTGTAGGGGATGTCAAGCATGCATCGTAAAGGGAACTTTGCGAGTCGCTATCATGTTACAGGTAATATGTTTTACTTTTTAGTACAGGAAATCTGCAGTCTATAGATACTGGGCATGTCATTCTGTCTGTACAGCCGAAGTCTTCGTTCAACCAATCAAACCGTGTTATCAAGTACAAAATATCAAACTGCGAAGTTTACTGCTTTCACTGGTTTGATTGGTCAAACGATGTTCTTGGCTGTACAGATTTTATTGAGATTTTACAAAAGATTGCAGATTTTAAAATGAGTTTACAGGGAGTTTATCCTTCGGCTGCAGATTTAATTTAATTTCTATTCTGTTTTATTAGTCCACAACATTCGATAGCAAGGTGCCCAACTGGTACCACTCACAATGCTTCTTCGTCGAGCACATGCCTCAGTGTTCCCGAGAAATCGAGGCGTTCGATTTGTTAAAATGGGAGGACCAGGAAGAAATAAAAACCATCATCGACAGAGGAGAAAGCCCGTACGCTTCTCAAGACCAGAGACAACAGCTCAAGAGAGCGATCTCAGAAGCAAACAGCAAAGCCTCTGTTCAAGAATACACCATCGAGTACACCAAAGTTGGCCGGTCTAGTTGTGAACACTGTAATATTGTCATTCTCAAATCTGAAATTCGTATCAGCAAAAAAGCACCAAAAAAGAATAAAATGTATCATTTGAATTGCTTCATTGCTAATCACGAACAGTTAGATTTCTTGGAATGTGGCAGTGAAATTAATGGATTTAGCAATCTTGCTGAGGAAGACCAAGCAGTCGTCAAGGAAGGATTACCGTAAGTAAAAACGAAAAAAATTTATACAATACTGTTGCGACAACAATTAGAGAAAATAAGAGTTAATTTTTGCATTTTAATATTCAAGATTCTTATTTTATTAATGAATACAATTTAATTTTTAAGTATTGCGCTAGTTGTAGTATTATATTATTATTTGAGCAATATTTCAGTGGATGTGTAGCAGCGCCAAAGAAAAAACGTCCAAGCACAGAAGTAAAATCAGAAAAACCACTGAGCCAACAAGAAATGGTTTCTAAAGATTTAAATTCTATTATGTATCAGTACAGAAATGACATGAAAGCTAGTATGAAGAAGGATGAAATAGCGAAGCTACTGAAGGCCAATGGACAAAAGATAGTGCCAGGCATCGAAAATGTAAGTGATTACAGACATGTAAATGTGTAAATAACCGGGTCAATTACGATGTAAATTACCGTAATTTACCAAATTTTTGTTACCGTAAATTACAAAGAAATTGCAAATAAATTACCAATTGCCTCGGTACTTTATTGACCATTTCTCGGTAATTTAAAATATCGAGAGCCGGAATTTTTTAGATCATAAAAAAGATCAATATCAAACAAAATATGTTACTGTTGAATTACATTATATTAAAAATAGACTATTTTTAACTTGCATAGAAAAAGACCTAAAATTCTGATCTTATTTTGAGATCAAACATAATATTTATTTGACTAGATCAAAAACAAGATCCTTATAGATAAGATGATCTAAATAAGATCAAAGGTTACATAAATTGATCTAGATCAGTCACAACACTGGTAATTTATATGGTAATAGAAATCGATAAATTTCTAGTGGTAACAAAAAAATTAATTACCGTAATTTTACATCCCTTTAAATGATGTTTTTTTTTTATTTTACGAATTTTAACATTTTAGCTTTTGGATCGGGCATGTGACATGTTGACATACGGCGCTCTAGTTCGTTGTATGAACTGCGGACGCGGTCAACTTGAGTTTTCCAACATCGGTTACAAATGTACCGGAACTTTCAACGCGTGGACAAAATGTAACTTTATAACAGAAGAACCAATTCGCAATCACGTCAAAATACCGCAAAACTTAAAACTAAAACACGACTTTCTTTACAAATACGAATACGTACCTCGACAAAGAATCATCGAGCACGCCAAAATAACTGTCGGGCCGTTAAAAACCAAAAACTTTTACATCCACGGGTTTTCCAAAGAAGAAAACACTGCTCTGTACAATAGAATAAAATCTTTAGCCGGCAGAGTAGTCAGCGAAGTTCGCAGATCAGTTTTTTGCGTGATTTCAACTCCAGAACAAGTCAAACTTGACACTAAAATAATTCAAGACGCAAAACAGCAAGACGTTTACGTGGTTGGCAAAGAGTTTCTCAACGATGTAAGATCGAAAATTTCACTAGATGACATTGCTAGAATTCATAGTTTAGTCCAGTGGGGCTGCGAATTGCATCAACGTATTCCGGAACAATTTAAAAACAGTAACCCTGGAAAATATCGACACTTCACTGAAGAGGAGGAAGCTGGAAAACGACGAATGAAAATCAAAAACGGTATCGCAATTGAACCTGACTCTTTACTCGATCATATCGCCCACGTTTACCAAGTTGGAGCTGTCATTTACAACGCAGTTTTGAGCAAAACGGACGTAACCAACAACACCAACTCCTACTACAAAATACAGTTATTAGAAGCAGACACTTTCGACGATTATTGGCTCTACACTGGATGGGGAAGAATTGGAACCAAAAGCGGATCAAGTTCAGTCAAAAAAATGGACGACCTCGAAATGGCTAAAAAAGAATTCAAAGATAAATTCAAAATAATGACAGGCTATACCTGGGAAAACCGATATGGTATGGAAAAGAAACCAGGCAAATATATTTTTGTGGACGTTAACTATGAAGCAAACAAAAACGAAATACAAGATTTGAATAATCGAGTGGCTGACTCAACTCTTAAACCAGCTGTGGCTCAACTCATGGCCATGATATTCAACGTCACAGCCATGGAAAAGATGATGCTTGAATATGAGGTAATAAACATTTTTGCGTTCAAAGTATTGGTAATAATGATTATGTTTTTAGTTGGATCTGCAAAAAATGCCATTAGGCAAATTGAGCCGAACGCAAATCAAAACTGCTTACGCCATTTTGACCGAAATTAGTTGGGCCTTCCAACGCAAATGTTCCAAGCAAGAAATTATTGAGTATACCAACAAGTTTTATTCGTACATGCCGTTCACTGCTTCTTTGGAAACTCCACCGCTTTTGGACAACCGGGAAATAATAAAGGTAATAACTCAATAAATAATAAAGATGCTAACAGGGCGATTCTTCGGTCTGTTCTTTTTTATTATTTTTTACAGTGTTATTTGCAGTCATAGAGTAAAAAGTCTTCTAAAGGCTAAATTTTAATTTTCTTTTCATAATTTTTTCTACTATATTATCTAGTTTATGAACACCTGTCTCTATGTAAAGACTGTTATTACATTTTATTTACATGTTTGTGTTGAGAATATCATTGTTTTTGACTTAGTAGTGTTTTCTTCATCTATTATTGCGCCACTTTAAGTTCATCATTAATTACCTTGAACAAATCATTTTGATCGGTAAATCGTTAATGTAAAGTAAAAATAATAAAGGGCCTAATACGCTACCTTGAGGAACACCTGTGTTATTTTCAATTTCTTAACATAACTTACCAACTTTTCATCTGCAATAATTTATTTAAATTGCAGAAAAAATCAGACATGTTAGCAGATTTACTGGAAATGGAAACAGCTTACGCCATAATCCAACGCGGAATAAACGGCGAATCAGGAAACCCACTAGACTCGTATTACAATCAGCTCAAAGCAGAAATTGAGCCATTGGAAGAAGCCTGTGATGAATTTAAACTTATCCAGGATTATGTAAACAACACTCACGCCGACACGCACAGAAATTACGATCTGAAGATCTTAGAAATATTTAAGTTAGCCAGAGAAGGCGAAAAGGAACGCTATGAGAAATTTAACAGCTTGAATAATAGGAGACTCTTATGGCACGGATCTAGGAAAACCAACTTCGCTGGGATTATTTCACAAGTGAGTTATTTCCGCACAAATTAATAGTTTTTTATTCGATGAGAGTTTAACGATAACCATTAGTCAAGAAAATGAAATTTTTACTGCACGAGTTAAATGCGAGTGTAGTAGAATGTAGAATACTACGCTTTATCAACGACTATACTAAATAATTATTCATTTTATAAGATAAATTTACACTGATAACTGGTTTCAAAAATCTTTTATTTTTTAAATTTGTGTACATAGAGACTATTATGTTTAAATATACTTGAATACAAGAAATTATATTGTAGTCCTAAGTTATATTGGAATACATGTCAATTAAACCATTCTCGTTTATATGAAAAGTGGTGCCAATGTCTTGAGCGTCAGATACGGCCGCCATTTTGAAAAATGTGCAACATTGTTAGTTTTTTCATTCTCGTATTTTTTATGTAAGTGGTACAGTTCTCGAGAAAATCGTGCATGAAAAACTTTTTAAAGCTTTAGTTAAATCCATATTTAATGATATTTTTCTCAGGGAAATAGAAAATTTTAGTGATTTATATATTTATTGTTTGATCAGCTATAGTTTATGAACTGACCAATATATTGACTTGAAATTTTCAGCATTCGATTTCTTGAATATTTTTCTATTACATGTCAATATTTTGATCCGTTCAGAAACAACTTCTGTTCAAACACAATAAATAAAAACAATACGAAATTATTTCAATTTTCTCTAGAAAAACATCTGTAAATATAAAAATTCTTTTACACAAAGTACCTTATAGATATTTTTTTGAAGAATCTAATGCATCTAATCCACAAGTTTTAATTCGTTCAGGAATGACAGTTTAATAAACACAAAAATACTAAATGTTGTATCTGACACGAGATGAAAGCTCTTTTTCCACTCCCGCTTATAAACTTCGAACTCGAGTGGGAAAACGAAGCGCTTTTCTCTCTAATTGAACAAATAACTAATTCTTACCCTGGATATTTCTAGGGCTTGCGTATCGCGCCACCAGAGGCGCCCGTGACAGGCTACATGTTCGGTAAAGGCATCTACTTTGCCGACATGGTCTCCAAGTCCGCCAACTACTGCTGCACGTCCAAAGACGACTCTGAGGGGCTCCTCTTGCTCTGTGAGGTCGCTCTGGGCAACATAGACAACAAAGTCCGAGAAGAAGACGTCAGAAAACTCCCCAAACACGTCCACAGCGTTCGAGGGGTTGGCAAAACTGAGCCCGACCCAAGCATGATGAAGACGCTTGAAGATGGCGTGCAAGTGCCGCTTGGCAAGCCCGTCACGGGGGGAAATAACAATTGTGTCTTGCAGTACAATGAGTATATTGTCTATGATGTCTCCCAAGTCCAAATTAAGTATTTGCTTAAACTGGACTTTAAGTATAAGCATTGATTCTTTTCAGGTGCCATGTTTAATATTAAGTATTATGTTACCTAATAGACCTGTTGTGTATGAGTTAGATTTTTAAATATTAGAAAGTTTAATTTTATATAGAAACGTTCTAAATAATATAACGTTAATTACAAATACATATTTATTTTCTTAGTTTGATAATTAAAATAATAGAGAGGTTCAGTGCAAAAGTGGTACAAATAACATTTTTGTAAAAAAAAACAAGGTAAGTACAGGAATGGAAACTAGAAGTACTGTTTTACTTAGAGCAAAAATGATACAAGTTACTATTCTACCTGCTATTGACATCTGTCGAATTAAAATCTTAATCGTATCATCAACTGTTATTACCTTATAACATGCAACATTTTTTGATAATTATAAACAACATAATACGTTAGATACTTATAATTCATTAGTTACGGACTTAATACGTTAGATACAACCATAATAACATCAAAACCTCCCATAATATGAGAACTGTCGACTAATTGACAAATAAAATTCTTGATTTGTTTTAACATCGCTATCTTTGATGATACGATTAAGCTTTGAATATAACGCGAATATATGCGATTTAAGCCCCCTTGGATGTTCAAAGAGACTCGGTTTCACGTCGTCGCTTAGCAACATCCTCGGTATTATAAATCGCATAATATTCTTGTTATATTAATAGCTATAATAGTACCATTATTTTAATATTAACTTCTAACTTTGACATAAATTATCTCCAATGTTAGTTTTTGTAACTTGTACCATTTTTTGTATTGAACCCCTCAATAGTACTTCTCATGCATCCAGAGTTGGCCGGAGCGATAAGAGAGATAAACTATGTGCTTTATGTTCTACACAGAGCTGAGTCACAATTCGCCAACTTATTACTCGACTGAATGCAACTGAACCAAGAAAAAAACCAAGCTGGACGACTTCTATATATCTACACTATTTCAAGGCAGCGAAGCAGTTTCTGCCAAAAAATTTCATGATAATCTTTGTCCGCTCGATTCATATTGTATACCAATTTGAAATATTTTTGACGCGAAAAAGTACTAAGAGGTTAACCTTAGTTTTTTTTTCAATATCGGCCCAAAACTTTTGGAGCCTATAACTCAAGAACTAAAAGACTTATCAAAGCGCAGTTTGCGGCATTGGATTCCTCGTAATTTACTTAGTATAATCCGCTACCTTTGTTTTTTTTTCTATTTTGGATCTAAACTTTGAGAGCTCATATCTCGAAAACTAAAAGACTTATCAAAGCGCAGTTTGCGGCATTGACTTTCTTGTATATTAATTATTTGTATGTTCAGGTTTTCGACGCGTGGAAGGATTGTCAGCTGTTATCTTCTCAAGAGGCGATGGCGACTTGGCATCCTTCAAGGGACTTGGAAACATAATATTTTTTTATATTATAAAAATTAAACAATCGAGATAAAATAGCTGTATATATTATTAATAAAAACAAATAAGTAATACTTACACAACTGATCTAATTTTATTTCTAAAAAACCTTTCGTACACTTCCTAGATACTTACAGGTCTTCTACTTTGAGAGCTCACTCCCTTAAATCTGAAAATGAACCAGGATATCAAATAATAAACAGTAAGTATACATTTTATATTTTATTTAATAAAATACTTATATACAATACATAATTTTATAAATAAATGAACTTAATTAAACATTTTTATCATATACACCCTTATTTAAGTTCATATAAGCTCCAAACGAGCTTTGTGCTGCCATCTATTGGTGGCGGTTATTTAAATGCATGATATTCTTCATTATTAAGGATTTAATAATTTAATAACTCGAAATTTAAGGGTTTCATACCAAAACGAGGCGTATATTTGGATTCAGCAGGTCCGAATTAAGGAATTAGACTACCCCTCTTTATTCTGCTATGCTTAGTTTACGAGATATACGTATTTTAAAATTTTCTTAGCATAGATGTAATTTTGCTGCAAAATCGTCAAAAAAATTGACACTACGCTAGGAAAATATTAAACTGTAAATAACTCGAAAATTAAGGGTTGTACGACAAAAACGGGGTCATATTTGGAGTCAGAGGGTCCTAATTGAGGGGTTATACTACCCCTTTTAATCCTACTACCCTTAGTTTACGAGATATAAGAATTTTAAAATTTTCCTAGCGTAGTTGTAATTTTGCTGCAAAATCGTCAAAAATTTGTAACTACGCTAGAAAAATTTTAAAATGCTTTTATCTCGAAATTTAAGGGTTGTACGACAAAATAGGGTGCATATTTGGATTCAGCAGGTACTAATTAGGTGTATATGATACCAACCACGCTTGAAATCAACGTAATTTTTGTCGATTTTGGTGAAATTTTGCTGACATTAAATAATTATTATCTCGTAAACTAAAGGGCTAAGGGCAAAAGGTTAAATACAAAGGGTGCGTAAATTTTCATTCTCTATCTGCCTGTCTATAGATAGGGCCGTTTTGGCCGATTTTTAATTATTTTTTTGATCTCCCACCATTCATGTTTTCCTGATACAAACTTGGTGATTTTTGTTCGATTCAAATCTGAAGTCGTGGGAGGGTGAAAATTTAAAAACGCGATTACGTAAAATCTAAGGGTTGGGGAGTAATTTACGGGTCATATTCGTACTCTACGCGTTGAAAAATATACCAGTATACATATTGCCACCCCTAAAAGTTCAATAGCACCGGGGATATTCAACCCTTATTTGTATCTCCGGTACTAAGGGTCGTATCGAAAAAATTTACATTGCAGTCGATAGGGGATGAAAAACGGAGCATCTTTTACATTTAACTTTTTCCTCTACGACCCTTAGTTTAAGAGTTAATGACTATATTTAGACGACCTTTTCACCACTTTGATTACTTATATCCCTTAAACTAAGGGTCGTAGAGAAAAAAGTTAAATATAAAAGATGCTCAGTTTTTCATTCCCTATCGACTGCAATGTAGATTTTCTCGGTACGACCCTTAGTACCAGAGATAAAATTAAGGGTTGAATATCCCCGGTGCTAATTAACTTTTAGGGGTGGCAATATGCATATTGGTATATTTCAACGCGTAGAGTACGAATATGACCCGTAAATTACTCCCAACGCTCAGTTTTTACGTAATCGTGTTTTAAAATTTTCACCCTCCCTCGACTTCAGATTTGAATCGAACAAAAATCACCAAGTTTGTATCAGGAGAACATGAATGGTGGGAGATCAAAATAATAATTAAAAATCGGTCAAAATGGTTTTATCTATAGACAGGCAGATAGAGAATGAAAAGTTACGCATCCTTTGTATTTAACTTTTTGCCCTTAGCCCTTTAGTTTACGAGATAATAATTATTTAAAGTCAGCAAAATTTTACCAAAATCGACTTGATTTCATGGATTGTTTGTATCGTATACAACAAGCATGATTTTCTGGCGTACTGAACAAAAACTTATGGACGCCATTACCAAGATATGGCAGCACTAGTCTCGTTGATCGATTTCACCCCTAAGAATTTAATTTTTACCCTAAATAACGGGACGTAGGACAATAATAGGTTATAAATATAATAAATAGTTAATTAATTTAAAAATAATTTATTTTCTCAAAGAATTTACATTTAATTTGAAAAATTCATACAACAAAACTAATTTTAATATAAACTTAAGGTAGAAAATCCGTCGGTGATTTCGGTGTGAAGTGAGGCCGAAGCAGTCAAATAATCAGAAATAAATCATTAAAAATCGTAGATTTGGATGTAAATTACAAATCATAGGTATCCAATTAAATAAAAAATATAATTGAAATTTAAGTTTACACTGAAATGCAGTAGTAGTACGTCAAAAACATAATTTTTCTTGAGACTGGAACCTTTTGCATGCGATTTCTCAACCATTATTGCGGTGACCCATATTTTTTATTTTTCTAATAAATACCTCAAATATCAAAGAATAACATATTCGTTTTCCAAATATGTATTGGGTTGTTATGATATAAAATTTTCTAATCGTTTAGTAAATCTACTGGTAACCTCCATATACGCAATGTATTTTAGCGCGTTTTTGTGTCAACTTTAAATTCAATTATCTTCGTTATTTCAACGGTTACCTATAAATTTTAAATTTTTTTCAAATTCTACGACTTGTAATGAATGCTGTATATTAATTTAAGTCATATTTTGGGTTGTCACTACCCATGGATTTACTACCTTAAAGAAACATGACAAAATAAATAAATACTGTTCATTTTTATTCATTTTACATAGGTATATAAAGTACAATAAATACATAAGATAATACAATACTCTGACACAGAAACATACATACTACATGCACAAATATCACGCCATTTCCCAAAAGTTGGGTTGGCACGAACCCTGCCACACATTTAAACTCAACCAACAAGCAATCGTTATCACATAACTATTCTGACACACTTCTTTTGTCTCATCTACTTTCATTATCCTCTTTATTCTTTCCACTCGGAATCATTTGCACTTGCAACAAATCATCAGTCATTTCAATCCACTTGTTCACAAGACGTCAAAGTCATATATTCAACATTCATTTTGCACTCTATCAACCACATTCGTCATGATTTGCATTCTTCATACATACATTTTTTCCGCATTCAACACTCAGTTAAATAAATTCAAATAAGCATCCCTTCAAACATTCTCATTCTCTAACGCACTATACAATCAGCAGACATTCTTCTTTTGATCTTCCAGTCAATCATTCAACCACAAGACATCACACAATCCAAATATACAAACTCATTTACTCATTCAAACATCTCTCTGAAACACAAACACATTTACAAGAAATATATTTATATAGAATACAAGTTTTTATATTTTTATTACAATATAACATAATGAAACGACTTGCCCTGAAAGAAATACAATAAATGATTAGTTAAATTTTGTTACATTACAATTGAATTTTATTGCCAAATGTTATTACAAGTCTTAATTGTAATAACTGCACATATAGAAAGATTTGTACTGCTAACTCACAGTATGTGAGGCTGCCACACCCAAGCTGGATGATAGGCGAAATAGGTACGTATGTTTTGTATACAATTGTATCAAAGATTAAGTTACATTTCATGGCAATGACTGAACCGAAATATTAAATGTCACTGAAAGTATTTTAACTATCAAAATTTTTCTAAATGGACCTTTAAAAAAAATTAGTGGAGAAAAGAACCCAACACACAACCAACCAACACGGTTCTTTTCTCCACGTAAATGGACCTGTACATAATTCATAAAAGGACCATTAAACAAAGAATAAACCACATATATTTTACATTTTCTATCTGAGTTTAATATTGACCGCGGGTGATTTTCACTTGAAACCCAAGAACAACCGATGTTGCTCTAAAAATGCAAATATCGTGAGGTGTCCTGCCGATCTCGCTTGCTAGGATTGCGAACAAAAAATTTATCTAAAAACTACAAATTTTAAGTGCAACCCTAACCGGCGGTTGTTGTTTAGAAAGCCAATAGAACATGGATAACAAACAACTAAAAACAAAGCTATCACCCTAACTACAAAATACTTTAATCCATAATAATGTCACTAATCTCATTAAAATTCTGTATATCCCTTAAATCTGTACTTTTAAAGTAATAGTACAGTTAAATGAGGATGGTTTGGATCTTGGATATAAAAGGAAGGGTGGAGTAGAAACTCCACATGCACTTAGGCCGCTCAGACGGGCCCATTGTACATCCTCCGGGTAGCACAGCTCCTTGCTACAGATCCTGAAGCCATTCCACACTCAGGAAGAAATCCAACAGGTCAGCAGCGGGAGTTGTGCTTAGGGTGGCCATGTCCGGCCAGAATTCCCCTAGTATGGATCCTCTTTTTGAAGACAAAGCAGGGCATTCACATAGGATGTGCTCCACAGTTTCATCTTCTTCTTCGCAGCCTCTACATAAAGGACTGTTGACGATTTTCATGCGGTGCATGTGTTTGTTTAAACGACTGTGTCCCGTCAAAATGCCGACAAGAAGTTGAAGGTTATTCCGAGAGAGTCGAGTGAGATAGTTTGCCAGTTTAATAGTTGGCCTCGCAATTAGTCTCTTTGTATGTCTGCATTGAGGTGTGGTAGTCCAGTGGACTGAAAATTTTTCAAAGCTTAAGTTTTTGACAAAGTTATGAAGAGTTGAAGTTGCCAACGGAAGTATTGGTTCCGGGCCACAAGGCAGGGAAGACGAGCCTTGCCTAGCAAGTTCATCAGCCTTAGCGTTACCTTCATTACCGCTATGCCCTTTAACCCAAATGAGTTCTACGGCATTGTTCTTGGATATGACGGACAGTGCTTGTTGACATAGCTCGACAAGTTTTGACGTGACTTTGCAGCCATTGAGCTGCCATTATCCATCCATCCGAGGATGGTTTATTCTTTGTTAACTTTTATCTAACTTAAAACTAACTATTGCAATGAGTAAATTACATCCCTTGAATCTAAATTATTAAAGTACTAGTAAAATAAAGACGATGTGGTTTACTCCTTGCAAACTATTATCTAAATTAAAATTAATTGTTGAGATTTTATTCACATGGTCATTGAGAATTGAACCCAAGACTGTGTCACCTTCATTCATTAAATTCCGATTTCAACATTATTATCAAAGATAGAAGTCTTTATTACTTATGTAAAGTATTATTTCGAGTTAAAGGATGATTCGCGCCAAAGGAAAACCTATGGCAAAAGACTGGCAAAACTATCTTTGATAATTCACTTATCACTAAGTCCCTGGAAGATCACTAGAGTTGATGTCGCCTGCAGAAAATCCCTCGATGTATCTTGAAGTTGTCCAGTGTAGTCCCTTGACGACTCTCCTAGTTGATGTCATATGCAGAAATATCTTCCTCGTCCTTGGAAGGCTGCTTGACTTGTTCACATCCTTCTTGCATATGATATGCTCGAATACCTAGGAACCACAAATCAATTATTTACATTTGACAAATACCTGAAAATATTAAATATTTTATACAGGAATATGTGCACAAATATCTCTCCTGTAGTGTACAAATTTTCCAAAACAGCTAAGAGTATCCACGAGTTAACAGCTGATAACCGCACACACGGTATCAATTTATATCTACACCGATGACTCACATAAATCAGGCAACCACACCCAAATGAGTGAAAGGCATAATATATTTATAGTAAATTATTTAACAAACAAACATGTAGTATAACAAATGATTTAATTAACGAACAAAAATCTCTCTATGATGTACTCTTTACTTACAATCGTGAGTGAGGTACCAGCTGGTAACCGCACACACGATATAATGTATCTATACCAATGACTCTCACACGTGAGGCTGCCACACCCAAGTTGGGTAAAAGACTTGATAGATATGTATATGTAATGTATGAAATATAATTATACAACTGTTTCAGTTTCAAATCCAGACAGATACACATTCCAGTTTACTGCACAAATATCTCCCCTGTAGTGTACTTTTCACAAACAGTCATGACTGAGATGACTTAATTTTATACAAAAATATCTGCACAAAATATTTTCTGTGGAGATTTTTTCACTTACAGTAGAACTATATGAGTGCCCATGAGTTGACAGCTGATAAACGCAATACTCTATAAAACATTATACTGTTGACTCACATAATGTGAAGGTGCCACACCCAAGCAAAGTAAAAAGCACGATAAACATGTATGTAATACTATTTGTGCATAAAATGACCGCTAACGCAAATTTAAACATAATTTGAAGACACTTACAGTTGAGTCACCGCCTCGTCTCAGGAACTAGAAGATCAGGGCGTCCAGTCGGGTCGGCCACCAGTCAGAAAAGGAGACTCTACGACTGGAAACAGCAGCCAGCAAGGTGCACTGTCGATCAGAAGCGAACGAGTCTGCAAATACAAGTTTAAAATAAATTTATTATAAAAATTATTTTTAACACGAAAATTAGACACTTGCAATTTGATAATTTAGATTGTCAAAAATATACGTACACAGTACCTACGTACCTACACACAGTTATTATTGTGTAATCTTTTGGAATGATGTTTATAACATCACTTTATTGTTCCCAATTAATTTAATGAACAAATCAACATTACAAAAAAAGTAATTTCATCCCAAGGAGTTTCATCCATACTGTAAGTTACCAAAACATTTTTAAAAAAATCTGACGTAGCCAGTATATAACCTCCCACCGTAACACTGTAATTTATGTAAATTTGGGTTTAAATACTCATTTATGTCCTGTTAATAATATTTATACATTTCTTTAAAAATTTCAGAAATTGTGTACCTATACGTCTGATCATCTGTCACATCGATATTTTTATTTTTGTTTTTAATTTTTTTCCTATATTGTGATTTACAAATCACAAATCGTGTTAGGTAAATAGTATATTCTGCAACAAGTGTGGAATGAGGCATATTCAGCTCGAGTGAAAAGTTTGTAAGACGAGTTTCACGGTTCCACGAGAGCGGAATAGCCATTCCAAACGTGTTGCAGAATATACTATTAACTATTTTATATAAATGGGAATATTATCACAAGAAAATTCAATGAAGAGAGAAAATGCAGGTATAGAATCATAAAACGAGCGAACCTTCATGCTTAAGATAACTCATACACAAAAATAAATATAAAAGAAAATTCATAGCAAGAATCCAGTATGACATAGAAAATTTATGTAAAAATAAGGAATATTCAAATTTAGAACAATTTTATTCACTTTCATTACGGTATTACTCATTCGTCAGATTCTCACGTTTTTTTGTTCTAGTGTCAGAGGTATTCAAACAAAGTTGAAAATCGGTCCAATACGACGAATATAGTGTACCTACCCTTAGCCAGAGCAGGGCAAGTATCGAAATCAAAATACTTAAGTATAAGTACCAGTACCACCTATGGTCAGTACTTGATACCAAATACATTTTCAAGTAAAGCTTCGCAGTACTTAAGTAAAGTATAAGTTTTTCTTGTCAAAAGTACTTAAAAATAAGTATTTTTCAAGTAGCAGTATTTTTTAAAATTAATATAATAAATTACATGGTTTGTAACATTTTTAACCTTATTACATTCGATTATTATCTTTTTTTATCGAGGAAGATTAATTCACAGTGAAAATGTCGTATTCTGTAGCTGTGGTCGCAGGTTGAACAGTATAATACTCAAACTATTGAAAAAACTTAAGTACTTTTACATTATTTCAGTATTATTGAAAAACTTAAGTATTTAAAAAGTACTTCAGTATTATTTACGATTATGAAATGAAAATAAGTCTTAAGTACAAGTTTTTATTTTAGTACTTAAAATTTTAAAGTAATAAGTACCAAAAAATATTTATACTTAAGTACAATTATTAAGTACTAGTTGTTATTAAAAATTGATACTTAAGTACCTAAATACTTAAGTAATGGCCTGCTCTGCCCTTAGCGTACCTATAGTATAAAAAAATAGTAAATTTCAGTTTTATAAGACGTATTGTCGCGATAAAATACCGTTTTATAAAACTTGTATAATAATATATTGGCGCCAAGTAGTTTAAATGTTTTCTTGGCGAATCAGATCTAAAAGATTTGACTTCGCTGTACGGGATGCTCGATTTGTATAAGTAATACTATGTCATGTTAGATTTTCAAATTAAGATAATTTAGGCCGTTGTTCAATTCAAGTTTAGTGCCAGCTTAAACATAAACTCGTTAGTTAAATTGAGTTTTCTCAGCCAATCTCCAGCGTTAAAATAAAACAATTAACCAATGAGATGCCACAATACAACAGGAAAACTTCGCAACCATGGTTTTAACATAAACGTAGTTTAAGCTGAGATTGAACAACCGGCCCTAACTTATTAGATAAATTTAAACAAAATAAAATAATTTATTATGAAGTACGTATTTTTGTATTAGTTTCTCAAAAAAATTCTTCTGCAGGAAACTCGGTGAAAAGTTTCTGTGAGCATGGCATAAGATAGGTAAAGCCCTGTTCGCACGAGGATTCTAATGCCCTGTTCACACGTTGCTACTTTGAAGACACATTCGTGCTACTGTAGCAAGAAAAAATCTGAGTCGCTTGTCAAATAGCAGCGCTGCTAATTTGTAGCATCAAAGTATCAAGAACTACTCGTTGATAATTTCACATCGTTGATCGTTGTATGTGTACATAGCGATTTTTTGCGGTTATTGTTTCGATTTGAATATTTTTTATTATTTGCGTCTTCAAAAACTTCTTCTTTTCATGCTACAGTAGCACGTATGCGTCTTCAAAGTAGCAACGTGTGAACAGGGCATAAGATTTTGAATCCTGGAAAAAGTTTTCTTCTTTCTAGTGAGAATTATCACTTATAATATCACACGTGCATTAATTCTTACAGGAATTTTTTTAGTGCTTTCCAACAACGTCTTAATTAGTTCAAGTGGTACACGAGAGCTTGTTATGTTGTTGGAATGCACGATAAAAAAATTTCTGGACATGAATGAATGCACAAGTGCATATTCAATACGAAAATCGCAATGACACCGCCGCTCTATTTTTGTATTCTTTTTACAATAGAAACTTGAAATGTTTACTAAATTTGTATTTCACATTAATAAATATGTATTATTTACCTTATTAATTGCTTATTTATACTCAAAATAACAACTTAACCAATTTTTAATTTAATGTCAAAGTGACATGACGAAAAATTTCCGCTTATTAATTTCAGTTAAGTTACTCAAGTTACTAGTAAAAAATTTCCGAGAAAATTTTTATATAACCATTGGCTGTTATTTGTGTCATGTGATTTTCTGTTAACTGAATCTTCAATGAGTCTTGGAAAAGAAACATTTATAATTTGTTGATTGCTTCAAAACCATGAATTTTTTTTTCAAAATTCTCTATCTTGAAACTTCTTGTTTTCCGCAGAATTCGGAATCTTGGTAGAATCCCCGTGCTTACAGGGCTTAAGTACCTGTTTAAGTATTGTTTGAGTATCACTGGAAATATATTTTGTCGGACTCGGACATCTATTGGGAACCTTCGAAACTAAACCCAAACCAAACAACAAGCACAAACAAACATTGTGTCTATGATGCAATCTTATTCCCTTCCACATGATGAAACCATCTTAAAAACAAATAAACAACATGAGTCATAATCTCACTAATGTTCAAGAGCGCAGACTCCGAGTTAAAATATCAGTAGCGCCAAATCAAAAGTGCGTCCGATTGAAATTATGTTCTGGAAATTATGCTCAAGGCCATGGTTTTATCAGTTCTTCATTATCAGTGTTCAATGTTTCTGCATCAGTATCAGTGTTGCAGTGTTAACAGTGAAAGTTAGACGCGCCCACCTTGCAGTGCCATATTGAAGCAAATTATAATATTTAAATAAACACGTATTAATTTTACGCATAAGATAGAAAATTGTTGAGTTGTTTTGTTACAAAAATGGAATTACCTTTTATTTGTGAATATGCAAGATCAAGCACAGCTGTTTGTAGAGGGTGTGAAGATTGCATAGAAAACCGCACTCTGCGAATTGGCATAATGTTACAGGTAACATAATTTTATTTTTATGGTTCGGTTCGCGGTTCACTGTGCTTTATAAGCTTCGGTTTTGTTCAGGTTTTCACATTTCTTCTTACCGGTTTTCAAAAAAAGTGGTTCAAGTTCCGGTTTAAAAATCGGTCTAGCTTTGTACTAAAAATATAATTATTTCTAAATTAATTAAAAACTTGACGAAATTATAGAAAATACAACAATGTTCATTCAAATTTAATAGCATTTTGATGAAAAAACGTTGAATTTTCTAACCAGTTCAGCTCCGGTTATGGGTTTGCCAAATTATTTTTCATAGTCCGTCAGCCTGCTGCCAAAATAGGTGAGCGGTTCACCCCTAATTTGAGAACATGGGGGTACTAACCTCATTGCTCCTGGATGAAACCAATTTTTATTGGTGTATTAATTGGTGTGAGTAATGTATTTCCGTAACAATTTTTTGCCAAAGCGAGTGCACATCAATTTGTTATTAACAATTGCTTGTAACTCGAGAAGTAAACATTTTTTCGAAAAACTTTTCGGACTAAAGTTGTTGTTTCTACGGGGATATCGGCACTTATTCCTCTTCGGTCACGGACAAAACCATTTTCTTTAGTGTATTTATGTTATTGGTACATTCCCGTAACAATTTTTTACCAAAGCGACTGCACAATAATTTGTTAATAACAATTTAAATAAACAATTGCTCGTAACTCGAGAACTAAACATGTTTTCGAAAAACTCCTCGGACAAAAGTTGTTTTATTTGTAAGAAAAATTTCGTGAAAAATGCCTTCTTATACAGAGTTGTTCAGAATAAAAAATGCAACAACTTTTGTCCGAAAAGTTCTCGAGTTACGAGCAATTGTTTATTTAAATTGTTAATAACAAATTATTGTGCAGTCGCTTTGGTAAAAAATTGTTACGGGAATGTACCAATAACATAAATTCACTAATAGAAAATGGTTTTGTTCGTGACCGAAGAGGAATAAGTGCCGATATCCCCGTAGAAATGGGGGTTTTCACGATTTTTTGGTTTTTTTATATGTTAATCTATACATTAAAATATAAGACCCGTATTTTTTCTTTTCGTTTAAAAGTTGCTAATAAGCCAGAAAAAAATTCGTAAAGTTTAAAAAAATAAGTGCCGCGAAAATCGATGCCGCGTGTAACAGTGTGACGTCACCAACATCTAGAACATACGTTCAACGCGCTGACAAGGACCGATACGTAGGTCTTACCTTACACAGTCAACAACTTGTCAACTTGAACAGAAAAACATAACCAAACTGTTTCATGCCGTTTCATTTCGATTAAAACCAACACAAAAATTCTGCAATAAACTGTAAGTAATCGTGTTTGAACCTAACCAAACTCGACAACGTGAACCCGTGAACGTTGGTGAACGTGTCAAAAATTGAAAAATCAACTGGTGGTCCGTCGTCCAAACGACAAAAAACGAACTTACACGAACCAACTCCTGGTTTGCTAGCGATGTTGGCTACGTCACACATGGCGCATTTCAATGAACGATTCAAAAGACTTACATTTTCATTTCGATAAAGAGGTAATAAATCTATCAAAATTAACAATTATTATCACTTTCCTATAACTTATACATGCTGAAAATTGATATCCAATAAGTATTTCTTTAAAAGCCGTAGGCTTGAAAACCCCCAAAAAAGTTTTTTGCAAATATCTTGAAAAATATCGAGTTTTCGTGAAAAATGCCTTCTTACAAAGTTGTTCAGAATAAAAAATACAACAACTTTTGTCCGAAAAGATCTCGAGTTACGAGCAATAATTGTTTATTTAAATTGTTAATAACAAATTATTGTGCAGTCGCTTTGGTAAAAAATCTGCTGTGGCCACCACACGACCTCTCGCCTAATTCTGCTTATTCTACTAATCTAATAAATAGTTTTACTTACATTTTAATAGTTTCATGTTCATGTAATATGTAAATGATAATGTAAACCAATATGCAAGCAAAAGATGTCAACTGTACTGTCACTGTCATAATAATTCAAATTTTATGTAGAAACAAATTTTATATCATGGACAACTAGATACTGAAATTTCAAAAAAATAGAATTTTATTGTTAAATACTTCCAGATTCAGCAATTTGTATTTATAATTAACTGTACACATAGATAATCACAATTTCTTTTATTTTTAATTGCAAAAATTGTCATAAATAAATAATGTACCAATATATTTAAGGAAAACTTTTCCAAACTTCTAAAGGTACTACTTCCGGTTTGCGGATTTCTACCAAAATCTTATCCGGTGTTAAGATACTTATTAAAACCTTAAATATGAAATTTGGTTATAAACGGTTTGATACACACAGACATCATCGTGAAAATAGTAAATTCGTATTCTAGAGACCCTGAAATGTGCTTATCCACCAAAAACTCATACTCGAAAATTTTGACCCATTACAATACCTCTCTTATAGAATATGAGGCGAGAGGTAATAGTTTTTTGTGCACCTAGGGAGGGAAGCGTGCTATTACTCCCGCGGGCGAAGCGGCGGTCCGAGCGAGGGCGCCGGCTTCGCCCAAGGGAGGAATAGCCTTCCCTCCCGTGGGACACACAATATTTAACGTCACGAGGGCCTCGAAATCACCTTTCTTGCAAGCAGGAGAAAACAGTGTTTTCCTCCCTTACGGGAGGAAAGCAAGTACGGTCCTCCCGAGTGGGAGGGAAAACTCGCTTCCCTCCCTCCATTAGCAAGAGGAAAACACTGCTTTCCTCCCCCGAGTGACGTAAAAATTGTTACGGGAATGTACCAATAACATAAATTCACTAATAGAAAATGGTTTTGTCCGTGACCAAAGAGGAATAAGTGTCGATATCCCCGTAGAAATTGCGGAAAAGGCATTCTAAAAAGTTTTTTGCAAATATCTTGAAAAATATCGAGTTTTCGTGAAAAATGCCTTCTTACAAAGTTGTTCAGAATAAAAAATGCAACAACTTTTGTCCGAATAGTTTTTCGAAAAATGTTTACTTCTCGAGTTACAAGCAATTGTTTATTTAAATTGTTAATAACAAATTAATGTGCACTCGCTTTGGCAAAAAATTGTTACGGAAATACATTACTCACACCAATACACCAATAAAAATTGGTTTCATCCAGGAGCAATGAGGTTAGTACCTCACCCGTGTTTTAGGCCGAATTTTAGGGGTAAACCGCTCACCTAAAAAGTGTAATGATAATGATAGTATAACGTATGCTCTCTAGGGTTTTGGCAGTTATGTATATAATGATCAATGAACAAGCAAAATTAGCGGGTAAAAAAAATCACATTTTGCGATGATAGTATAACGTATGCCGAGCATAGTAAACGATGTTTCATTAAAAAACATCCATCGGAATACGATCGGCATACGTGCAGCGTGGGTCCTAAGGGTCAACATGCGCCCTAAAGGTGTTAAGAAATACGTCATTTGTATATTACTATGTTCAATTCGTACTTTGAAGATTTTTGAAAATTATTTTTGACAGCTGAGAATTAAAATTCATCAATTCTTTATGTTATTGAAATCAATAATTAAAGTGTTATATTCTTATTATCTAATTTACCTACTGTTATTATTTTAACATCAATTATTCACCAAATGTCAAAAATTATATTGAGGACTCATTGTGAAATCAGCAACAAATTTCCATATGTATTTCTTATTTATTTATGTATTAAGTATGTTTGACCCACCGGATTTGTATGCCGTTCGAAAATTTACATAATTGTAGGTGATATCCAACTAAAATCACAATGGCATACGTTATACTGTCATAGCAATTGTTAGAAAATTCGCGCAACTTTTTATCGGATTAAAACATTTATGTTCCAATCGATTCGTATGCCGTTCGACAAACTTGCATAATTAGATGCATATTTCATTTAAAAAACCAATGGCATACGTTATACTATCATCGCAAAATGTGATTTTTTTTTAACAATAAACAATCAACTTGTCCAGTGCAAGTTCCACGATCACCCGCTAATTTTGCTTGTTCATTGATCATTATATATATAACTGCCAAAACCCTAGAGAGCATACGTTATACTATCATTACACTTTTTGGCAGCGGGCTGACGGACTATCAACGGTTCGGTTTGGTTCGTGGTTTGTTAAAATAGCTGCGGTTCGTTCCGGTTCGGTGCGAGTCCCAGTTTTGGAGTAAATGCGACATTGCTTTCAGGATCAAAGAAATATAGTAACAAAATACAGATGTTTTTTTAAATTTTTTCTATAGCTGATGTTAAAGTGCTACTTTATCGACTACTTTGAGCAGATAAAGTACTTTAATTTTTACATTTTTTTCTTCAAATTCGTTTTCACACATTCCGCTTTGTGGAAAAAGTAGGATGAAAAACATTACAAACAATATTCTTATATTTTTTCTTTAACGACGATGACATTATATTATCGAATCGAGAAAAATAATTAAGGATGTTGGTGACCATATAGGTTGTGCCTAATTTGCTGACCAGAAAAAAAAGCTGCTGACCAGGTATAAAGAGTTAAGCGATTCGTTCGAAACTTTATAGCCTTCTTCGTTCTTCAGAAGGGTACTTTAATCTAGTGAAATACTACAAAACCTTGCTGACTGATTCTAAAGTAAAGTACCCTTCTGAAGAAGGCTACGTGGTTCATAATGATGGTGTATGACGTAACAGGTGTCCTTTAGCTATAGGATATAAAGTTTCAAGCGAATCGGTTAACGCCGAGTTAACTCTTTGTACCCGGTCAGCAGCTTTTTTTTCTGGTCAGCATATTAGTTTATCCGACCATATATTAAATGATGATAGGCTGAAATTTATACAGTGCCTTTATCCAAAAACAATTTTTTAAATTTTTCGTCTTTCCGGTTTTTGAGTAATTGAATGTTGAAATTATGCTCGTTTTACATGGACTCTTATGGTAATTCACAAAATTTTTGTTTTGCAAACCTCGCTTTAAACTAAAATGATGAAAAATTCATAGAACTTGTAATAATATTTCCTAAACCTTTAAGAATAAGTTCGTAAAGATTGTGTGTACTTTTTCTAAACCATTTGCAAGTTATTTAAAAAAATGTAAACATTCCAAGCATTTTTTGATTAGTGAATTAATAATTATTGTCAAAATATATCATCGCAATTGAACAAATTGCAATGATATCAGCCAACGCGCGTTGAGCGAAATTTGTTTCACATTATCAAAAATATTTTTACTTTCATATCCGTTCCCAAGGTTAATGTCTGGGTACGCCACTGCAGATGTCTCTAACCTACTTAACACTTTTTTTGCAATAAAATATAATTGTATTGTCTTGTATATAAAATAATTATATACATTTCTTCTTTTTTCAAATTCGTTCTCACACATTTTCTGCATCCGTTTTGTGAAAAACGTAAGATGAAAAATATTACAAACAAACTCCGAGATTGCGTTTTAACAATAATTTAATTTAAAATTTGTTTGCTTATATTTTTGATCGGTCTAATGAATTTCAATATAATTGTCCTCCAACAATAAACAAAACAATTAGAATAGGTTTGTTTTATTAAAAGAAAACAGAGAATTCTGTGACGTTACATTTACTCCAAAATTAACAATCTGGATCATCAACTTAACTAAAATTAATTTTATAAGCACAGAAAATGCAATAAAAAATCTATTATTTTTAGGGACTTCATTGTGGCCAAAATGTGACTAACTGGTATCATTTCGATTGTTTCTTCATTAACCATATGCCAGACAGTCCCCAAGAAATTGAGAATTTCGCGTTTCTAACATTGGACGATCAGCAAGCTATCAGAAAAATCATAAACAAAAGGGAAAGCCCATACGCAAACCAAGATCAGAGACCTAACCTTAAAAGAGCTATTGAACTAGCGAATAACAAAGCCTCTGTCCAAGATTATACAATTGAGTTTACAAATGGAATTGCTACATGTACACACTGTAAAAATCGTATTCTTAAGTCTAACATTCGCGTTAACAAAAAATTGCCAAAGCGAAAGTATAACAGGTATCATTTTGATTGTTTTGTTACCATTAATGAAGAATTGGAATTTTTTGAATGTGGCAGTGAAATAAATGGATTTGATAATCTTTCTGAAGAAGATCAAGCAGCAGTAAAGAAAGGATTGCCGTAAGTAAATGTTTTTTAAATTTATTCCAGTCAGAATTGAGCATTAATTCAATTACAAGTTACAAGTAATTGAAATACTATAATTAAAAGGATTTGGTAATGAACTACTTGCATAATTTTATTTTATTAAAAATATTTGTATACCTAGGTATTTTTAATTTTCACAAAATTTTTATCAACAATACCAACTAGTTTTTTATGTAACAAGTACGCAAAATATAGTTTTAGTAGACAGACGAATCTATTAATTAATTAATCTTTAAATTAGGTGTGTCTTCTAATACTCAGTTTGTGTGCGTGTTACATACAACATTTTTAGTACCTATATACTCTACAAATTTGTTTAGTAACTATACGAAATATTACTTTAAAATAAAAATTTGAAAAACGCAGGCGATGAAACAATGAAATTTAATGAAAATAATCTTGAAGGAGTCGATTCGCTAAAATATTATTTTGCAGACTCAAACCAGTTTGCAAAATAACAATTTAAAGAGCATACTAAAAAATAATTAATGAAAATTGAATATATGTTAATGCTGCATTAACTCCTCTACAAAATGATGTCATCGTCACTACATAATTTCTATCTCAATTTACTAAAAAAACATAATTTTTTAAAAATAAAATTTGTATTTTTTCCAATATTTCAGACCTAACAGTAGGTTCATAGTGATATTGTAATTGTTAATTAATATTGTTTTTTAAGTCACTATAATGATTCTAATTCCAACTTTTTTTTAATACTTTTTGTAATGCTCATAATTTTGTTGAAATTAAATAAATAATTTAATTATTTTGATACAAGTACTTGTTTAGTTCAAATACTTTTTGTTAGTAACTGTAAATTTTTAAAATTAAAATAACTTCAGTAATTGCATTTTCAAATAGGTACTCAACAGGTCTGAAAAGTAATATTGTTATGAAATATTTTTTTAAATAATTAGTAAAAAGTAATTAGTAATTAGCAATATAAAACTGTTTTGAGTA
Source organism: Agonum fuliginosum (assembly GCA_947534325.1). NCBI lineage: Eukaryota > Metazoa > Arthropoda > Insecta > Coleoptera > Carabidae > Agonum > Agonum fuliginosum. The sequence continues at coordinate 43,344,863 of OX384029.1, forward strand.
ATTCTCTCAGCTATGTTTGCAGTAATGTATTGTAATTATTTTATCAACATTTAGAGGATTATATGAATCATCGCCAAAGAAAATCCGTCTAAGTACAGATGCCGAACTGACGCAACAAGAATTAACTGCCAGAGATTATAATATTATTATGGATCAGTATAGAAAAGATTTAAAAGCGAATTTACATAGAAAAGAAATATTAATGTTACTGATAGCTAATGGACAATGGACGAAAGGACGACAATTAGATGTAAGTAATTTTTATTAATTTTTTTTCCTCTCGCCATATATTTTATAAGAGAGCAGAGGATAAGCACGTTTCATGGTCTCTAGAATACGAATTTTTTGACGACTTTAAATTTTAAATTTACTTTCATGGGATCCTGAGTTATAAAATACAAAAAAGTTAAATTTATTTATTCAGATATACCGGGTGTCCCACGAAAATAGTACGGTCGAAATAACTTTTTTATTTATTAAGTAATCTCAATAAAATTTTATATAGGCAAACTAGCCATAAGAAGACATCAAAATATATATTATTTACAAAAATATCACTTCCGGTTAAACCGAAAATGACATCAACTTTCGTATTTCAAATAGAACACCCTATATATTTTTACATACCTATTTCAATTCTACATATAATTCTGAATACAATGATGTATCACAAGTCTAGATTTCGTACAAAATATCCCAAGAAAAAGAAATAAAGAAAATCAAGAAAGGTTACAAAATTTGACATTTGTAAAGACAATTGACATGCAATAGGTGAAAATACTTATTAACAATAGGTATAGTACTAGCGTCAGACCCCCCTACGCGGGCCATCGGCTAGGTCGCGCTACCGCGCGACAAGGGGGATTCGCCCGCTTCGCGGGCTCAAGCTCCCCGAACCCTGAACGAGGGACGATTCGGCACTTCGTGCATAACGATTTTAACATTTTTAGACTCTACTGCTGCCGCGCGACAAAGAGGATACGCCCGCTTCGCGGGCTCATGCTTGGCGGACCCTAAATGTGGGACAATTCGGCACTTCGTGCCTCAATTGTAATACTAGGTCCAGGGCCGGATTTAGACTTCTTGTGGCCCTAAGCTATAAAATATTTGAGGCCCTTTTATCTTTTCATATGTTATTTTTAAGTACCTATGTAATATATTGTTGGGTTCATCTTTTTTTTCATTATTTATTTTTGTAAAATAACTCTCCACTTTAGTTAATTTTGATATTTGAGCAGATAGCAATTGTTTCGTTTTTCGTTTTTGACTCCCACTTTAAAAAGTACGTTTCATTGTTAATGGAAATAAATAATATTAAATTTATAAAATAAAAAATATAGTTCATGAGTGTCCTTACAATTTTTATTAAATCACCAGCACTATTATAGAAATATGTTATCTGTTAAACTAAATTATTGATAACTGAAAAATAGATCTAATAAAAACTGCACACCAGCCAAAGGCCCAAAGGCGGGAATTCATTCGAACTGCCTCGAATTGTTCGGTCTCGCCTTGCCTCGTTCCCGTTCGTACTCATTTTAACAATAATTCTAAGAAAATTCATTGTTGTAATTTCTGCCGAAAACCCCGGTTAAATTTCCAGTAATAACTTTGTGATGTAACAAAGTTTTCTTGTATAACAATTAATAATTCATAGAATTATTATAATATTGAATAATACCAAAAGTATCAACAAAATGAATCGTTGAGTTGATTTTTGTTAGGGAATAAATTATAAACATAATTTAATAAATAATTTTGAATGATCATCTCCGCGGCCCGAGGCCCCTCATAATGTGAGGCCCTAAGCTAAAGCTTGTCTAGCTTATACCTAAATCCGGCCCTGACTAGGTCCCGCTGCCGCGGGACAAAGAGGATCGCCCCGCTTTGCGGGGCTCAAGCTACGTGGACCCTGAATGTAGGAGGATTCGGCACTTCGTGCCTCACATAAATCCACTTTTGCATTTAGACTTACCATTTGAATAAGTTTTTTCTGACGTCTTTTGATGTGATTATCGGAATATACCAAGTAGGTAGTCATTAGTGTTTTAAAAAGAAAATAACAAAATTTTGTGAAAACTAAAAAAATACTTTTTGTCCGACTAAAAACAAAAGCCAAATTGTCGAAAGTCATTTTAATACATACTGTAGATTTTTTGTCCTTATTAAGACCTTTAATTTGATATCAATCGCGATATAATTTTTAAAATATTCAGAAAAAACAAATTCCGCTCACCGAGTGCAATTTTAATTTTTACTTAGTAAACAGCCATAATTTTGGAAAACATTGGACGATAAGTTTGATACCAATCATAATTATATTAAATTTATATTGAAATACAACTGCTGATCATTGAAGCCATATTTTGACCCCTTGGTGCTAAATAATTAATACCATACATACTTTTGTAAAAACAGATTTGATACTTGATACAAGTGCAATAACAATGTAGATCATCTCTAGTCCGCTTCCTGTCTCGTGCTTGTCCAGTTGTTAGTTAGTGGGCGTATCCAGGATAAAGATCCCAGTAGAGCGGCTTGGGCAATAGATAAAAATCTCGATTATCGGACAACATTTTTAACACGTTTGTTAAATTTGTATATTGATTTGACATTTAAAACTTTCCGTAAAATACTGAGAAATATTATTATCCACGGATATTGGATATAGATACCTAATTTTAATTGATCATTTACACTTGGGTCAAAATATATTACTATAAATATACTACATTAATAAATAACAACATGCTGCAACTTCACAGTGTATTGTTAAATTGAATAAAAATTTTCCAAAAATATATTACAAATTTCTACAAAAGCATGTAAACATAATGGTGACCGGACAAAACAGAACAATGAAAAAACAGAACATGAAAAAACAGAACATGAAAAAACAGAACAAGAAAAAAAAGAACATGAAAAAACAGAACAGTGAAAAAACAGAACAATGAAAAAAGAGAACAATGAAAAAACAGAACACTGAAAAAACAGAACAATGAAAAAAGAGAACAGTGAAAAAACAGAACATTGATAAAACAGAACATGAAAAAACAGAATATGAAAAAAAAATAACAATGACAAAACAGAACACAAGAAGGGATTTGTTAGCTTTGATTAGTTTATGTCAAAAAAACGGAGTTCTGTTGGACTCAATTAGGGTTTTGTTAGTATTGATTAGTTTATTTTTTAAAAAACGGAGTTCTGTTGGACTCAATTAGGGTTTTGTTAGTATTGATTAGTTTATTTAAAAAAACGGAATTCTGTTGGACTCAATTAGGGTTTTGTTAGCTTGATTAGTTTATGTCAAAAAAACGGAGTTCTGTTGGACTCAATTAGGGTTTTGTTAGTATTGATTAGTTTATTTTTTAAAAAAACGGAGTTCTGTTGGACTCAATTCGGGTTTTGTTAGTATTGATTAGTTTATTTAAAAAAACGGAATTCTGTTGGACTCAATTAGGGTTTTGTTAGCATAGATTAGTTTATGTCAAATAAACGGAGTTCCGTTAGAGTCAAGAAGGGTTTTGTTAGCATAGATTAGTTTATGTCAAAAAAACGGAGTTCTGTTGGACTCAACAAGGTTTTTGTTAGCATAGATTAGTTTATGTGTTCTGTTTTTTCATGTTCTGTTTTATCAATGTTCTGTTTTTTCAGTGTTCTGTTTTTTCAGTGTTCTGTTTTTTCACTGTTCTGTTTTTTCATTGTTCTGTTTCTTCAATGTTCTGTTTTTTCATTGTTCTGTTTTTTCATTGTTCTGTTTTTTCATGTTCTGTTTTTTCATGTTCTGTTTTTTCATGTTCTGTTTTTTCGTGTTCTGTTTTTTCATTGTTCTGTTCTTTCATGGAATCAAAATTTCAAATTGGAAACGTGAAATCTGACACTAGACAAAAAAATCATTTTTATCAAAAAGAAAACAAAAATTCCATGGCATGCTTCCATTTGCGTTCCGTGCATTATTCAGTTTTTTCTTAATAACTTTCTTAATATACCCAATATTGGGTTGAAAAATGTATAGAAATATAGTCAAATTCATCCTCTACCTATAATGTCAAATGAAAAAAACAATCGAATAAAGTATAACGCCCGTATCCAAGGACTCAAAAAATCACGGTTTTTCAACTCCCCTGCGACTACCACTCCATCTACAATATTCATATACCCAAAAGGTACTACTTCACATTAACCTCTATCAAATAAAAAAAAGTTTATCAAAATCGGTTGAACCGTTTAGGCTGTAGGCGATTTGAGAAACGGTTGCTAAGCTACTGAAAATATAGTGATACCTAGCCTTTTAGTATATAAAAAAAGATTGTTAAATTCTGTTCATAAATACTATATTTTTGCGTCAATTGTTTAATACTATAAATAATATATTTTTGTGTCAATTGTTTTTAAATGTCAAATTTTTTCTTGGGATATTTTGTATGAAATCTAGACTTGCGATACATCATTGGATTCAGAATTATATGTAGAATTGAAATATGTAAAAATATATAGGGTTGAAATAAATAAGAAAGTTGATGTCATTTCCGGTTTAACCGGAAGTGATATTTTTGTAAATCATACATATTTTGATGTCTTCTTATGGCTAATTTACACATGAAAATTTTTATTGAGATTGCTTCATAAATAAAAAAGTTATTTCAGCCGTACCATTTTCGTGGGACACCCGGTATAATTTAATACTTTGTTTGTTAAAGTAATAAGACTGTTTATCGAATCCCATAATTTGACTATTATTTTCATTATTTTATTTATAGATTAGTAGATTGAGCAGAATAGGCGACAGGTCATGTGTTGGCCATATCAGATTTTTGTGCAATTAATTTACAAACTTTCATTTTAGCATCTGGACGTCCTGTCCAGGGCAATGGAAATGCTAACATTCGGTGCTCTTGCTAAATGTCCACTCTGTAACCATAAACTTGCGATTTCTAATCTCGGATATAAATGTACCGGTGGTACTAAATATACAAAATGTAATTTTATAACTACAGAACCAATACGAAATGACGTTATAATTCCAGAAGAGTTACTAAAACACAATTTTCTTCGCGAGTATGAGTATATACCTAGGCAAAGAATTATTGAAGATCTAGTAATTATGAACGGTCCACTAAAAACTCAAAACTTTTACATCCACGGGTTTTCCAAAGAAGAAACCACTGCCCTGACCAATAAAGTTAAATCTTTGGCTGGTAGAGTGGTTCAAGAAATGCACAGATCAGTTTTTTGCGTTATTTGTAATACAGAAAATCTTAATACGGAAATAATTCGTCAAGCAGAAGATCAAAACGTATACGTAGTTAGCGAAGACTTCCTGAATGCAGTGACGTCAGAAGTATCCCTAGACGCCATTGCTTTAGACACTAGTTTAGTCCAATGGGGACTTCCAGTACATAAACGAATCCCAGAAGAGTTCATAAACAAGAATCCCGAAAAATATCTCAGGGTAACCGAAGAGGAAGAGGGCGGCAAACGACGATTAAAAATAAAAAACTTTGTCGCCATTGAACCTGACTCGAAACTAGACCACAAAGCTCACGTCTATCAAGACGAAACTGACGTTTACACCGCTGTTCTAAACAAAACAGACATTACAACAAACACTAATTTATACTACAAAATTCAATTATTAGAAGCAGATACTTTTGACGAATACTGGGTGTACACTGCCTGGGGTCGAGTTGGAACCAACGACGGTAATTGTAAAGTTTCTAAAGAAATATCCAACTTAGTAATGGCTATACTAAAATTTGAAGACACTTTTCGAAGGATGACAGGCAATACTTGGGAAAATAGATTTACCATGGAGAAAAGACCTCACCAATATATGTTTGTCGATGTTGATTATCATGTATATGCTGACACGGTTCCTGATTTAAACAACAGTGTTGCTGATTCTAGTTTAAAACCAGAAGTGGCTCAACTTATGACTATGATATTCGACGTTCAAGCCATGGAGAAAATGATGCTAGAATACGAGGTAAGTACACAAAAGTATGAAACAAAAGTCCATATAGGAGTGACGTCATATCAGATAAATTCTATCCACCACGTTCACTAAATAAGCTATCTCTTTCTTACACATTTTACTCGTATAAATCTATACGCATATCGTATGTCATAAGGGGCGGGGCTTATCAATTTGTGTCTTAGCGGCAGTAGCAGAACAATTATTCATATAATATAGTATTCATTATATGAAATATATTTTCTTACATATTATTGTTTTCTTTTAGATTCACAAAAGTACATTATATACCATTTATTGTTTATTGCTAACAACTTGTCAATTTTCTCCTTCTTGTTGTGTCAAGTGTCAACATAAAATTTTGAGGTTAACGTGTTTTGTTATTTAGATTTGTTCTATTTTAATAATCTTTGATTATTTCCTACAGAATCATGCGATGTATTAAAATGGTAAAATAATGATTAATTTAAAAACAGAAATAAAAACTATTGCTTTTAAATTTCGCGTATAGAGAAAGACTGCCAGCACCATCTAACAAACACATTCTGTACTAAAAGTAAAATCTTGATTCATACGAATAATTTGCTTTTTTTTATGACGTCACTCCTATATGGATTTAAATCGTCTCTAAACAACAATCACACATCGTTGACTTTTATTGCTTTAATAAAAAACAACATTAAAATAAAAAAGAGAGCCTACAAAAACGCTACTTTACACAATTAATTGTTCAATAGTCTGAAATAGATAAAACAGATTAATTTTAAATGTGACATTTACTGGCGACACCTCTTAGCAGTTGTTTCAAAGCTTCTTGACAGACGAAAATTTTAGTGCAAATGTCAAATGTATCTCAGTTATGGCCATTTGCACTGCCTCCACTTAAATTTTAAGTATCACTTAAATAAATAATATCGAATCGAATTAATGACAGCAATGTTATTTCTACATTTCACAATTTGATTTTGATTCGATATTTAAGTGGAAGATATATCGGCCAAAAATATAATACATAATGTGTGCGTTAGGTATTTGTACATCGCTCGGTTTTATTAAAGCACTCCGTTTCGCATCGTACTTTACTATAGAACCTCACGTTGTAAAATAAAAACTACTGCACTTATAATGTAAATAACTATTACAATAAATTTAGCAAGTAACTATTTTCTTAAAATATTCAAGTTGATATCAATCTATAATTTGAATAACATGTGAAAAAACAATTGACCATCGTTAAAATGTTGTTTTTGATTCTTTGACTAGATTTTCCAAAGAGCTTGATACTTGGAGAAACAATTGAAAATCGCATAAACGTCATTTTTTACATTTCTCTAAACTTATTTCCCCGAGAGTTTTAAATTTATATCTAACAAAAATGTATTTATAATAAAAATAATCGCTAATAATAATAAAACGATCGCTTAAATGTTTACTTTAACTTTCTAATAGAATTCTTTTCCCCCATACACTTGATAGTATTTTAATAAAAATAAAAAAGTTCAGTTTATAAAGTTGGTACCACTGCTTGAATAAGCTCATTAACGAACTTGAAGTCAGTTTTTGGCTCAAGATCTTAATTATAAAATTTCAATCCAAAATTTCAACGCGTTTTGATTTATACAACATCCAGATATTTTTTAAAACCATGTTTCTTGGGTAAATCGTGAAGATTCATCAAAATCTCGAACTGTCAAAAAATCACGATTACAATACTTCCCCTATTAATTACATAGGCAGAAGGTTGGAGAAGTAAAAGAAGTTTGATATTTTTGCCGAAACTTATATCACTTACATTATGCGCTCAAAATATTAATGATATTAATAACATTTTAGTTGGATCTTACAAGCATGCCTTTGGGCAGATTAAGCCGAGCACAAATCAAAGCTGCGTACAACATTCTAACCGAGATTTCTTTTGCATTACAACGCAATTTTTCCGAACAAGAAATCGTAGAATATACTAATAAATTCTACACTCATATGCCATCCACATACAGTTCTTTAAAAAGTCTGCCGCTTATAAACAACAAAGATATAATAAAGGTAATAATTACATAAAACCACGGTTAAAGAATAATTAGGTTTACCGACTGGCCACGTTTTTTATTAACATCCTCGGTCAGAAGTTCATAGGTATTCCTAGGTGTCTCTGCTGGTCACTAGTGATACGAATATATTTTGTTACTGAATAGTATTTTTAAAATTTAATAATTTGTGCGTCATATAGTAGAAATATATGCGAAATATAAAGAATATGTAAGCTTTTTATTACTGTATAAAGTAACAGGTATACACGGTTTTCCATAAGTTTTGAACGAGTGAAAAAAAAATCATTGAAAAAACATTAAAATTAATTAAAATTAAATTCTTGAAACAATTAAGATATCGGGTTTTGGTTTATGGGGATGTTTTTTTTCATTACCTTTAAAATAAAGTGAAATTCGACAGGGGTTGGGGTAGTCACCCCTAAAAAACTCCACGTTGCATGGAAGTTCTAAACTATCTAAGAATGTAGTTTTTATGACTCTTTAGTGATCCCCAAAATTTCTATTTTTTTTTCTTCACTCGTTCGAAACTTATAATTCTGTCCCTGAACTTTCAGAAAAATTGTCAATGTAGATACAGGATATTTCAATTTTAGGAGAACTGAGTAAAAATCGACATGTTTTATAAACTGAATAATGAAGATGAATAGATGCACTACGGGACTGTGTTCATCACAGAGCAAATAAACTTACAGAGGGCATGTGTCAAATCGGCGTGTAGCCCCTTTAGTTTAGAAGTCGCCATCTTGGTTCGCCCCGTATATGATTTGACATTTGAGTATTAAGTTTTATTAAAATCTAAAGTATTAATTTTTATTAATATTTTAAACAATGAGACCATGTGCAGTGTTTGGTTTGTCAATAGGACAGCAAGTAACGTATTTGTATGGATTCAAATTTTAAATGTGGGGCGAACCAAGATGGCGATCGGGCGTTTTTCGTGTATACCCCTTCCGTCTCATGGCGCAACCTCCCTTGCCAATCAACCCAGTTTACATTCCCTCTGTATCATATATTATATTTATTTTTGCACTTCCGGGACTAAAACTCTTCTTTAGTCTTTATTTTTAGGGACTAAGGTTCTTAATTTGACCCCAAGGGATTATTTTTCATATTTAATCCCGTTGTCAAGGAATTGAATTAATTAATCCCGTTGTCAAGTAAATACGTGCTATTTGTTACAGAGTATCTATGGTAACAATATAAATATTTGTCATAAAATTTACTGTCAAAATTACAAAATGTGTATTCTTTTAAACTATTTTGCATTCGTTTGAGGATGAAGTGCAAAAAATAGCGTATATACCACAGGACTAAAGTACCTTTAATCCCTCAGGTGATTATTTCCCTCACCTTCGGCTTGTGAAATAAACTTCACCCTCAGGATTAAATCATGCACTTTAGTCCCTCAATATATAATATACTATTTTGCACTTCCGGGACTAAAACTCTTCTTTAGTCCTTATTTTTAGGGACTTAGGTTCTTAATTTGATCCCAAGGGATTATTTTTCATATTTAATCCCGTTGTCAAGGAATTGAATTAATTATTCCCGTTGTCAAGTAAATACGTGTTATTTGTTACAGAGTATCTATGGTAACAATATAAATATTTGTCATAAAATTTACTGTCAAAATTGCAAAATGTGTATTCTTTTAAACTATTTTGCATTCGTTTGAGGATGAAGTGCAAAAAATAGCGTATATACCACAGGACTAAAGTATCTTTAATCCCTCAGGTGATTATTTCCCTCACCTTCGGCTCGTGAAATAAACTTTCACCCTCAGGATTAAATCATGCACTTTAGTCCCTCAATATATAATATACTATTACTCTGCGGTGTTCATATACAGGTTGTTTCTGTACTTATGGATCAAACTTTCAGGGTTTATGTAACACGTTCTACTGATATCGGAACAAAAAGAATTTTTCAAAGATTCGCAAAATTAAGAGTGGTTTACTTAAAGGAAACATGTTGAGTGCCACCGGTTTCATAGCTGTTTGTTGTTGTGTGTTGCGTGCGCGTAATTATCTAATCCAACGCTGATATTGTGTAATGAACAAATATAATTTCACAGTAATGAAACCAGTGGCACTCAACATGTTATTTTGTTCCGTTATCAGTAGAACGTGTTACATATACCCTTAAAGTTTGATCCATAAGTACAGAAACACCCTGTATTATGAAATTATTTATTTATAACGACGATCTCCCTCGTAGAAAATTGAGGATTTTTAAACACGTTTTGTTATAGTATTTTCGATCAAAAGGTAAATTATGGCACATAGTCGCTTAGATATATCAAAATTACAATTTTATTTACTATTTTATGTATTAAAGTGTATTTTACAATTAAATTAGTGTCAATATAGTATCACCTGATACAGCCAGAGACACCTAGATCATGTTGGCCTAATTATTCTTTAACCGTAAATAAAACTAAGCAATTTCTACACTTATTTAAATTGCAGAAAAAATCAGAAATGCTAGCAAACTTGCTAGAGCTTGAAACGGCGTATACTATTATCCAACGCGGTACTAAAGACGAAAAAGAAAATATTCTCGACGCTTATTACAGCCAATTAAAAGCTGAAATTGAACCCTTGGAACAAAATTCTGATGAATTTCAACTTATTCAGGAATATGTAAATAACACTCATGCCGATTACCATAGTAAAATGTACGATTTGAAGATTTTGGAAGTGTTCAAAGTTGCTAGAGAGGGCGAAAAAGAACGCTATGATAAATTTAATAGTTTACATAATAGAAGACTCTTGTGGCATGGATCTCAAAAAACCAATTTCGCTGGAATTATTTCACAGGTAAGAATACCGTCCTTATTTTGATTAAGCAGGTCTACGTTTTTTCCAAATTCCTAGAATACTTTCGATTTTACTTGTTTCTCTATTCCACTCCTTCCCACAAATATGAAACTACGGTTATTTACTAATCCAATGGTGCAATCAGATTTTCGATATTACATTTTGTTCAGCCTGTACATCACTTAGAAAAATTATAAATCGATTTTTACCTTGTATTATAAATCGCAAGGCCTTGAAATTTCATCCAGGATTCAATGAGATACTTAGACACACACTACACATAGTTTTGTAAATGTATATCGCGAAATAGATTTTAGTAAATAAAGCATTACGAAATCACAACGCGTTGATTGTTATATCACTGATATTCTTACAGGTTTATGTTTTGCACATTCTTCATAGAAATGGCGCCAGTTTCGATGCATATTTGAATATTTAAATGTTTTAAATGATACTCTGGTAAATTTATGTTTCTTATTTATTTAGATAATGTAAATTTGCAAACTAAGTAATGAATGAATTAAAAGAACATGCTTTATTAGTGCTTTGTATTTCGGGATGCAAATATTTCAGGATTTGTTAAAATTATTGGTTGAATATTTCATTTTAAATCGATACTTAAACACAGTGTCTAAAATTTTAACATATTTAAGATGAGTTATTATTATTATAAAATTAAAAAACTATTAAAAAATCTGGCCTTGTGCCCCCGAAATTATTTTGCCTCAGAGCCCCTAGAAGTTTTATAACCTCAGTTTCCAACACATGTGTTTGATGTGCGGTGTGTGTTCTGTCAGTGTTGCCAACAGATAAGATAAATAGACCATATCAATTATTATAGCGCCTCTTCCGGCTGACTTGCGATGTAAAAAAGTGATGCCAGGGATGCCAACAATTTCTTATTTTTCTAAATAAGTTGGCAATGATCAGCCGTTTCGGTGTTAAAAAATTTAATTTTTTAATTTTAAAACATGATTTGAAACACAATATTTGTAACTAAGCATATTGATATAAATTATATGACACTACATCAACAGAAAAACACACTTTTAAGTTATCTATCACTCGAGATGTTGGAATCCCGCTAAAAAAATTCAAATTTTCATAGTTATTTTCACATAATAAACTAATGATCATTTATATTAAACACGGGCTGAATTCGATACTTCGTTATTAAATATAACTGATATTAAAAAACGGCCATGCGATTCTGTCTGCATGAATTACTATATTAGTTTAAAAATTCACTTTTTCCCATAAGGAAACATTAGTTTCATTTCGGTAGTACTCACAACATTGTGATTGGTGATTAATGAGCATGCGCATTGAATAATTAATATAGTCTATTAATGCAGAAGACGTGGAAACTATACCCTGTTCCAAATAAGAGTATAGTAGATGGCGCTGCGGAGCCAGCCCGTTTTACACACATTAAATACAAATTTAAACGTAGCGCGGTATTTTTGAAAAAGTGTTATGTTCCGCGCGTCACGAGCTACTGACGACTCACTTTTTCAACAATACCAGCTGTTACTACTACGGCGTTCGACAGCTAAATGATGCGCTCATATCACAAATTTTTCGCTGATGTAAACTAGACCAATCAGAACGCTCAAATCGTAAGCCCTATCTTGCCCCATACTATATTCTTACTTGGAACAGACCTTAATAGTATATTATATAATAATAGTATAGTATCGTACACATGAAAATTTTAAATTCAAACGTGTGATTAATGGGTTGCAGGGTTTGCGCATCGCGCCACTAGAGGCACCAGTGTCAGGCTACATGTTCGGTAAAGGCATCTACTTTGCCGACATGGTTTCCAAGTCCGCCAACTACTGCCGCACGAAACCAGAGGACTCTGAGGGTCTCGTCTTGCTCTGTGAGGTCGCTCTCGGCAACATGATCAAGAAATACAAGGGGAAAACTATCACAGAACTTCCTGAGAACGTGCACAGCGTCTGGGCAGTTGGCAGAACTGAACCAGATCCTAATATGATGAAGATCCTTGAAGATGGCACCCAGGTGCCACTTGGCAAGCCCGTTAATGTGGGTGATGATAATGCTCAATTGTTCTACAATGAGTATATTGTTTATGATGTCTCTCAAGTTCGAATTAAGTATTTGTTGAAATTGGATTTCTTACATAAAAATCAAATTTAAATAATATTTTATCCACGACTATTAAATAATGCAGTCATTATATAATTGTTTTGAGTGAAAAATGTGCCCTATTACTCACTGTAGTCTGTTTTTAAACAATACTTTACATTTAAAAACTAGGAGGAGCGATTTAAAGTTGTCTAGCTGAGCTATATTTACACTGTGTAAATACGAAAAAAATATCACTAGATTTTTTGCAGCAAAATTAAATTTGATATTTCATCTTCACTTTTATTTTTATAGCTATTGTCTGTTAATTAACAACAAATATTATTTCAATAATACAAATTAATTTATTACCAAAAAACTACGGTGAAACGGAACAGTTACTGATAATGACAACAGCTGACGAGACAAGATGCAGAATACTCGTTTGTTTACTCTCTACAAAGTTTGTAAAACTGGTGTGACATCAACCAATCAAAAACGATCACTTTAGCACTCCAACTTCAGATTGCTCTTCCTAGTTTTTAAATCAAGTATAGGAGAAAATAAAAAATCAGATTTACATTATAGGCGAAAAAAGTCGAAGTGGCTGACCTCTGGTGGCAGAAAAATAAGCTGAGTGTGGGATTTTTTCAAGATTTATTTTCATTTCCATCAACAATTATTCATTTAAATAAAACGTCAAGAAGATAGTCTTTAATTAAACAAAACACATAAATTACCGTACGAAGTACGATATAATAAAACGATGGTTAAGTTAGGTTAGCTTATCCCACACTCGAAGCACGCTGGTGCTACCTCCTACAGTCAGCTTTTTTCGCCTATTAAAAAATCAAAAAAATTACTAGGATTTTTATAGATGAAATAGATTACTTGACTGGTGTCAGATAATTAGGAATGGAGAAAAATTTCTGGGAGGTAGTCACAAATTATTTATTTCTCAATCGACTAGTTTTGACAGGTGTCAGTGCAAATTTATCTTAAACATGAATGAATTATTTAGTATAGTCGTGGACAAAATATTATAGTGTTGTACTAATTTAAATTTATAGTCGGTTTGCACATATCGAGCATGAGCGCCTCTAGTGGGATATTCGGCAAAAGTAATAGGTATACAACACGTTTGAATGTTTAATTAAATAAAATGAGCACTGGTTCCCAGCGCTTTTCGTCAATTCTCAAAATACAATTAATAAATAGATTATAAATCGTGATAAAATATATTTACAGTTATGTAGGTATCTACTTACGAAATTCGTTTTACTCTGTGAATCCAAATTTTACATCTCTCGTCCTCATACCATCTTATTATAGAACCTTAGAACTTAGAACAGAACTGGTTGAATTGAAACAGTACCTACAACCACAAACCATATAAGAGTCTATAGATAACCCACTCCCATGTTAACAGACCTGACATTGTTGGTGGCGCCATCTCTTGATCTGCAACGGTACTAACGCAAGTTCAGGCTTTTGCAGCCCGGTAAATATTTAAGTGATATTTAAAAATTAATGAAAAAATACAAATAAAACAAAAAAAATTAAACAAAATAATATTTATTTAATGGTACATATTTAGTCAAATATTTATTTTGACTTAACTACTGAAATATCCTATCGTTATTTACAATTTTTTTCCAAACATATAATTTTTTCTTTTACATAATAATGGATAATTAACATGATTGTTTTGTTAATAATTATGTCTTTAACAATCTCTTTATGTTCTTCACATGTTATAAATTTGGAAATAACAAGGGTTGGTTAGAAGCACGGTATAAGGGTAGAAGTTATTATACTCAGGTAAAATAACTCTAACGGTTCCCCACTTACTTGTATGCATGTATAATGCTATTTTCAAAACATGTAAATAATATTACATTCAATTATAACATTATTAATTAACTTCTTCACATGCACAAACTGGCTTTGCTCGTTGCTGTCACTTTTTGTTTGCTTAGATTAGAGTAGCTATATACAAAGAGTACTGGCTACAGTAGTGGCCATACAAGCCTTTGGCCATTTTGGTAAGGACGTAAGGACCAATAGAAAATGACTAGCTAATTATCTATACTCTTTATTTGAAGTAACATGAACTGGGGGTGACATCTCTTGATCTGCAACAGCACTACAGCCAGTGTCAGGCCGGGTCTTATTAGAGTTACCATACACTGCCTACAACTACTGTCGAACTGTCAAAGGGTTTACCCTAATGGCGGCGCGGACTACTCATGTGCAAACCGCCTATATTCTTATATAATCTTTTTCAATTTTTTATATTATATTTTATGACTTATAATTATAGATAAATATAGTTTTATATTTTGGATAATCTCATGAAACAATAAATAATACATACCTAATACTATATTTTTTATATTTATTGGAATTTACAGGTTTTCATCCAAATATAGTCATTCTGACAATTATTCATTTAAATGTCAAGCAGTATGCAAAATAAGAGATGGTTTTTTTAATAAAAAGCCTAATTTTACAATCTGCCTACGACATATTATGTTTAGAAGAAATGGTTTCGTGAGTAGAAGCATTTTTAAATGTAGTTAGGCGTCGATCTAAATATTGTTATATTTTGTAAAATAATGCAGAATATGATGATTCCCATTTGTCTCTTTTTATTTGAACATGACAACAGAAATATGTAAGTTTCATATTCCTTAGCAGCTTAAACTTGTTCCGCGAATTTGAATTGGTAATGTGCCTTATGGTAAAGAGAATACGTGTTACATTTCCATAAAATTTTCAGTCGTATGTTCTTCCGTTTCGAGGAAAATTTCCTCAGGAATAACTAATTATAAAGATCTAGTGTAGACACTATATTTTTATAGATTTAAATAAATTTTCAGATCTCTTGATAATAAATGATTTATTTATTTGGGAAAATAGTTCTGTAACATTTATTTATTTATAATACGATATTTCGAGAACGATATTTTTAATTGGTTGTTATAACCAAGATCTATTGTTGAACTCAAGGTTGATTTTTGTACTGTTTATTTTAATATTCTAAATACCATATTCTATTAAGGTGCTCATTAAATTTATTTTTAATAGGAATTATGTGAATTAAATGGTATTTAAGACGTTCCTCTACCGCGCCAGAAAATAGCCAAACACATGGAATTCGCGCGCCAATCCATAACGTTTATTGTTTTGTTAAATAGAAGATAAAAGTACAATCTACAAAATTATTTGTTATTTTTTTGTTTAACAAAACAATAAACACTATAGAATAGCGTGCGGAATCACTGTTTTTGACTGTTTTCTGCCATGGATAGAGGATCACCTTAAAAAGACCGTGAAGTAAACGAATTTGTGAAAATTACTTTAATTTGTGATCTGCATATCAAACTGTATACCCTTAAGGTAAGTACTCATTATGCCACACCCTGTAATATTGTACTTCTTGAGTGTGTTTGTAAACGTTTGCAAACGAACCCTGAATATCTTTCGAATGGGAGAACAACCTTTGCAAAGCAATACATTTAAATAATCCCGATTTAATTTGGCTGTAAAGTGTTTGCAAACTAAAGTAGTACTTGTGTATTTATATCTGAACGTAATTTAGAATGGAACTGTATAAATTCTCTTGAAAGTATCTGCAAATACTGCCGTATGAGAAGTTAAGGTGGCAAATCGTCCGCGGATATGAGATTCATAGACGATAGATGGCAGCTATATATCAATTGTTCACTATATAACAAAAACGGCACATGGTTTATAAACATAAGGAAAAGTAATTTACACCACAACATTGAATTTTAAGAGGTCACTAAACAACGATTAAACTTTTTAAATTGCATTTATCATAAGTTATAGACATAATATGAGCAATTTATGTAAATTAAATTAAATAATACTAGTGAAAGCGAAAATGTTTACCATTTTTTCATCAATTCAAGTACTAATTTAAAAAAATCTAATTCATAAAGTTAGTATCACTTATTGTATAAAGCTCATTAACGATCTTAAAAATAACTTTTTTGTAAAAAGATTAAATATAAAATTTTAGTCGAAAATTCGTTCGCGTTCTCAAGTTATCGTGGTTACCGGACAGACAGACAAATCGACTTTTTTTAAATCATGTTTTTTGGTTCAGTAGGGTCTTAAACGTGAAGTTTCATCAAAATCTCGAACTGTCAGAAAATCACGATTACAATTTACTTCCCCTCTTATACAGGTGTTTCATAACTTCAGGTACATACGTTAAGGGTATTAAGTATGTAGTTTGATATGCTGATTACGAATTAAAAAGATTTTTTTTTAAATCGCAAAATTAATTTTCATGTTTCCGTCAAAAAATTTTCATTGCCACTGGGTGAAGTAATGATTGTTTCTTTAAAAATAATTAAATTTTGTATGTTTATTTTACTAGTATTATGTAATTTAAGATGTTTGATTCCCTATTTCTCTTGTTTGTGTTTAATAGGAAAACGAATCCAGTGTAGTACTACAAAAAATGCTTCTCTTAATTTTTCGAATTTAAAAAAAATTATTTTTGATTCGTAATCAGAATATCAAACAACATATACCTTTAACGTATGTACTCGAAGTTATGATACACCCTGTATAGGCCGGGAAAGTAAAAATTAATGAAAAAGTGTGTTTTAAGCAATTTTATACATTGCTGTATCTTTATGATTAAGAGATTTATTAGAAATAATTCGGCATAAACCTAGTTCCATTCTTCATCTGTAATCTGTAAATAAATTTATTAATTTTGCTTTATCTGTAAAACTTCTTGAGCAATTTAAAAATTTCTAGACAGCTTGTACATATTAGGTTACCGTTTCCATGCGTTACCATATAGAACAAACATATTGTTGAGCTACGTGGTATCGATATAAAAATGTACAAAATTCATACCATACAGCTAAAATTGCAATATAGTAGGTATTCGAAAAGGTTCAAAAGATATTTGCTGTGTACACGTTTACGTGAAATATTATAAAAGATGAATCGTTGTTTGTTGATTTGCCACCTTAAGAAATATAAGAGTCTTTTGGGCAGTGATTTGGCGCGCGGCTGCGCTTATGCATAATTCATGTGCAGTAATTTCGGTCACTATTTGCGGCTTCCCTTCGACTCAATTTACTCTTGGAACTGTATTAACGCATGGCCGATCAAATCTATCAATAAATATTCATCGAATTTAAACGAAATGCACGGCTGCTCGAATGATCGCGCTCTAATTGACACCCGAAGCGGGAATAATGAAAACAGGATGGGGCCCTTTGCCCGCTCTGCCCCACTCAGCGACGACCAAACAAACACTACTACCCATAAATCATACATAACAAAAATAATATCATTCAGTCATAATCAAATACATACATACCTAACTTGTGCATCTAGAATATTCAAACACCAGAAGAAGTCAAGTAAATCTATAAAATTTATAGCAATGAGTAATAAAATAACTGCATCAAAAGTTCCATTCACAGAAAAATTCAAATCTAGAATTATATTAAATTCGGTATAAATACAAAAACAGGAAGATGCGAAATTAGATTGAAATTTTCTAAATTTGTATTTTCTGGTTTTGCATTTAAGATTTTATTTTCCTGTGAAGATCCAGAGAAGATCTGTGAAATTAAGATTTTTTGATTCAATGTCCAAAGCTGTTGTAGCAACCACTGGTTGCTTCAACCAGCAATTTACTTAGAATGTTGCAATAATAAAATGTTACTACATTTTTTTCTTGTCGTTTTTTAAATAAAACTATTTATATACTTAATTAGATTTATTTTTATATTCGTTAAATCCTTTTTTGAATTGGTTGTGTTTCTGCTTGGAAAAATAAGTTTGGGAATCACTGTTTTACTACTCTAAATTTACATCAAACGTGATTCTGTACTTTGTTGGCGCTAAACCTGAACACATTCCCTTTGCTAACAAAATACAGACAGTTTTAATAGTCCAGTTGTTATTACTGTATGCAAAACAAATAATCAACTCCATGTTCAATTCTTTTTTTGTAGCACATCAAATAAATCGTTGAATATGTGCACAGAATTGTGAAATATAAAACAAATCCGTTTTGCACCACTGACACACAAACACAACACATTATAACTCGAGTAAATTTTATTGTTGTCATTTAGATCGGTTGTACGTGTAATCAAGGATCGATTATTGTAATCAATAAATTTAGTATTGTAAAACCGAAGTAAATAATTATTGTTGACATTACTACCGTTTGTTGTAATCGAGGATTGATTATTGCAATCACCGAATTTATTTACCCTCTCAAAGATATTTTAGATTTAGACTGTGAAAAGATATTTTGGGTGTAGAATTTTGCAGGTTTCTGTAATCTTGTTCACTTCTCCACACTTCAAAGTGAAAATTCAATATTTTAAAGTTAGATATATTTGGTTTGGCGGCTGTAACAGACGGAAAGAAGAAATTTAGCATGTTGTGTGGGTGCGTCGTGCGATGAATAATTCCACGCGATGTTTGGCTCTTCGTGGGGCTTCCGCAGCTTCCAGTGCTTCTGCAGAGTTTGTAATTTAATTACAGACTGCGTCAAAGAGAAACACACAGACCCAGAGATTAGGTGCACGCGTAAACAAACACTGCAATATTTTACTTTTCTGTTCTGGTTGGCATTTTGCATAGTGAACATTTTCATTAGTTTTTGCTTAGTTTTGTTTACCTGCTTTTTAACAGTTTTTATGCTCGTATGCGCGGAAATAGCTGATAAATTGAAATGATTATTCATACAAAAATGGACAAATATTCGTTACACATATCACTCTAGATTTAACATGAACAATCCATAAAATATTTTCATTGACCTCAAAATTTTAATGAATATAAGAACGAATTACAATTTCTTAATAAAATAATATGTTATTTTAGTTTATACGGCTGCTTCAAAATTATTGACAAAAAAATTAAGAATACTTACATAATATTACATTATTTTTGATGTAGGTATCTACTATTGGGCCACTTGCGTTATTTTTTATTATTAAATATTTTTGAAGAAAATATAAAAACTTGGGACCCGTATTTTTTATTTTTACTAAATTTTTGTTAACAAGCAGAAAAATAATTAATGAAAATTGATTAATATGTCCAATACAAAATAGTGACGTCACAGCAAAATTTCGTACTTAATTTACAAAAAAAAAAATTTGTATTTTTACCAATGTTTTAGAGCTAAGATTAGATTCGTAGTATTAAAAATCTCATTTTCCGAAATTCATAAAAATAATTGTACATTACTTGGAGCAAACATTTTTCGTGCCACTGGTCTGATAGCTTACAGTAATGAATAATAATTGTCAATTGTTTATCCAAAATTATTCAACGACTTTTAAGCAGCCCGTCTAGGTTTTTTCCGAATTCCTAGAATACTTTCGATTTAACTTTTTATTCTAGTCCACTCTTTTTTCCATTACTACGGCTGCCTGGAACCAGCCCGAAACTCGTACTTTGCCGCATCGTAGCTATGCAATGTTATTTTGAAGTTGAAAAATATTGTAAAAGTGTTTTTCTACAAACACTATTAAAAATTAAACTTTTAACACAGCCTACTGCTGTTAAAAATGCAATATTATAAGACGCCGTGTTAAAACTAAGTGAACTGTCAATCACTTTTAACGTGCGTTAAAATAAAAATCTCTTAATAAACAACTCTCAATTTTTATTGAATTCATAGACTACGTGTTTCATTATATTACTATATAAATATCTTTTGTTACTGAACTGTCAAAAATAATTAAATAAATTATTTCTTATATTAAAATATAAAACGATGTTTGTAGAAAAAATAGTGTATGATATACGTGTTAGAAGTGCTTTTATTTTGTTCGAAGGGTTACGCCACTCCGCTTCGCGTCGTGTCCTAAACTTCCCGTCTCACAAAATAAAATGTCACTTTTAACACTTATATCATAAATAACTATTTCGTTGCGAGTAAACTATCAGATTATTATTGACTTCAGGATAATGTTTTTTATAAATATTTAATAGAGAAAGAATGGATCTACAGATGTGTGTTTAATTTTAAAAATTAATTTCTGTCATCAGATATAATCGTGTAAAGTTTGCATAATTTTTTTTTTTTAATTCTTCGGAATTTTTATAATTATGTACAATTTTTTAATCAAAATTTTAAGCAGGCACATCTGTATATCCATTCTTTGTTTGTTGGAATAAAATTTGAGCATTTTGTACTGGCCACAAAACACTAGCTACGTTAATATACATTTTATGCTGGATTTTAGGAGGCAGACGGGCCTAAAGATTTTTTAAAAAGTTTCAAGCATATTTTGAATTAAAAAAGATTCCGATATGACTCCCGTTTATCCAAGTACAAAATGAATTCAATTTCCACAGCGTCAACATTTGTGATGAAAAACTGACGCCAGTGGGACTTCAAGTCGCCGGCTCTTCCAGCAATAACTGTAAAGTGTGGACCCGGGGGACGCAGGGCCGGCTCGCAACAATTCCACCTGATTGCTGACGGTGCGGTCCTGGACTGTGAGCGTGGACCAGTAATCGGATTTACTTCGGTCTGTGCAACAAGACCAGGACCCGCACTTCCCAGCTTACCATCTCATAAATTATACTTATGCACTGAATACCAACACCGAATCAACTGATTGTAAATTGTAATTAAGTACACGGTTAACCACTACATAAGGGTGCAAGAATTGTGTGATGTTTAAAAACTAATTTTACTGTCACTAAACTTGTACTTACTACAGTGGCGTAGCTATGGTAGGGCAGTTCGGGCAGATTTTGCAAGTTTAAACAAAGAATTTTGGCATTGAATTAAAAAATTACTTGCTTTGCAAAATTAATAAGGTGAACAATAGGGTACTTTACCATAGTAGCAAATTAACAATCCAGTCAATTATATTGAAAGGAGACTTCAAAAATGAGTTATTTGCCATGAAAAAATTGTTAAAAAGTTAATGGTTCTTTAAATATTTGAGATTTTACGAATCGATACATGTACGTCACAATAATGCGTTTCACATGTGTTCTTACTTACAGTAATAAAGAAACTACTAAATTGTATTGTATATTTTCTAACATTTAGAAACAGTTGATTTTATATGCGTACCTACATTTTAATTCCAGCCCCATGGTTTGAGAAGATTTTCAGCTAATTTTAAAAATTAATTACAGCTTTATTAAGAACAATTAAGGCTTATCAGTACTCTCAATAGTTTTCAAATAACATGAAGTTTCAATAAAAAAACTTTTAAAAAATGGTAAACTACCCTATTCTTAAATAAACTATTTAAAAATTCGTAGAAATTTTGCCAAAAGAGCCAATTTGGATGTGTCAGCCTTACATACTGTGAATAAACATATAAATTCATATTTTACTATGCGCAGTTCAAAATTTTAACCTGAGTTGTTCGAATCCAGTCGATGACGTTACGCACTGAGCTACGTTTCTAATGTTCATACCTCTCAAAATATACAGGTTGTTTCTATATCTCTGCACGCAACTTTAATAGGTTATATAATTTGATATACTGATTAAAGAAAAAAAAGATTTTTTCAAAATGCACAAAAATAAGGGTAGTGAAAATATAAGTTCCATTGGTTTAAACGTCCATTTAACTGCTTATTTATTATGTTATTTATAAAATAAAATTTATTAGGCACTTTTTATGTAATAATTAATAAATAAACATTAAAATGAACTTTCAAACTAATGGAAATTATTTTGCTACGCTACTGACTTACAATCTGTTTAATATTAAATGAAGAAAGTTTTTCTATTAGTATATAGGTTCTTGTGAATAAACAGATTTTGGTTCAAGTATTAGAATTAGAAGTTTAAGATGATTAATATTCAGTGGGTTTGGGTTGGGTTTGGGTTGACGTCCCGCATCCCTTAAAAGTTCGATTTGAATATTTGATCAGTTCTTCAACAAACTTGCTAATAATATTGTGTTCATTTCTGCTTGGCAACATGAATCGTTTATTATGAACATATGACTAGCTACTAATTTGTAAAAAATTTACAAGACAGCTGTCAATTTTACAGGTTAGTAACTTGTAAAGATTCATTTTCAATGATATTAAAGGGAGTTTACAAGTGAGTAAGGCACTAAAAGTAACACTTCAGACTGTCAATAAAATAGCATTTTAATGTCAATCGGCGAAATAGTATATTACATTACAAGTCATGAAAATGTTTCATTGCAGACGAGGAGGCGTTTGAAGAATGCGAGGATGCGCAGCGTCCGAGCATTTCTTCAAAGCCTCCGAGTCAAGCAAAGACATTTTTATGCCGCGTGATGTATTCTATTTTTTTTAAATCGGCAATTAAGCTTAAAATTATAAAAAAAATTAGGTTTGCATAAATCATCAGAGCTGTGACAAATCATCAGAGCTGTCACAAATTTTAGAAAAAGTTGTCATGACAAGTAAACAAAGTTGAAAGTAAAAATGACTAGGCATGAAAATTTTATTTTCATGCCTAGTCATGAAAATCTTACTTTCATGCCGCAAATTAGTCTGGAAATGACGATTTTCATGCCGATTTTGAAAAAAAATTATTTATTTACGTGGTGTAACCGTTATTTGAAGGTTATGGTTATGGTAATCGCACGCATGGTACATATTAAGAATAATAGAGGTACGGAACCAGACGAGGTGGGGATTCAAAAAAAATGGCCTATGACAGACACTATGACTATAATCTATGTCGTCATAAACAAAAATATTCGTTGATGACGACATAGATCGGGAATGGGTTCAACAATATAAAATAAAATTCCAGAATTTTCAAAATGCGTGCACATGAAAATTCAAAACTAGAAAATTTATACGTAATAAAATACCTGTATCAAAATATGCATTCACCAGAAAAATTCAAATCTATAATTTTAGATTCGGCATAAATGCAAACACAGGAATATGCAAATATAGGAAGATGCAAATCTAGACAAGTTATAATGTTATAATAAAACCGAGAACGTGGGACTCAAGAAATATGGTATTCGCTTCGACCATATATAGGTATAGACAGGTAACACTCAATGCTGTTGTATACGATGTTGTGAAGACAAGAAGTACTGTAGCGCGAGCAGCAACTATTAGGCGGGGAAAGAAGGTGAATAACTAGGTAGAGTGTTGCACATTGCTGACGTCTGGTTTGTTGTAACAGCTGATGGCAAACTCCGCAAACTGCAACACTTCAAGAGGTTATGAAGGTCGTACTCCTCTTCACACCGCTATACGCTAGTCCTTTGCTTCACAACAAAGGCGCGTTGTTTGTCTATACCTATATACCGGTACCGGGTGTAGAATTGAAATGTGACGTATAGGGATTTCAATGTTATTTTTTAAATATTGCTGTATCTCTTTACCTATTCACTTTAGAGCAAAAGCGTAAATACAAAAAAATAAAGATGTTCAAAATAAAAAACTGCATCGAATAACCTTAAATTTTTTGTTCAAATCGATTTCTTTCACGAAATAAACATGAAATAAAAATGAACAATTTAGGCCATGTAAAATTAAACAAAACAAAAATATTTATTCCGTCACTCTGACAGTTGACAGATTTGAAATAATTGTTCTAATTGATTTATTGGACCATAAGAAGGATTCACTAATCAAAAAAATAAATTAATAATGATTTTATTTTCCTTCTTTTCTTCCTAAGGTACATTTTATCGTAATTAATTGAAGTGTTTATTTTTTTGATCTGACTAAATTCATTTTATCTTACAGTAGTGGCTATTGATGCACATTATGCATTTGTTTTTAGTGACTAAAAATAACTCTTATTCACAAGTGACTAAAATGATTAATTATACAGAGTACTGTCAATTTTAAAATTAATTTTATTTATTTTAATATAAAAATACATTATAATGCATAGGTTAGGTTGTTAGGTACATACTTTTATCAACAAAAAGGCATCCGATGTTTTAACCAGAAATCTATTTATTTTGTCTCTTGTAAAAACCGACGATTTCTAGTTTCATATAATAAGCTGCTACTGTAAGATAAAACGTCGTATATCACACGTGAGTGAAATGTCATTATACATTCGAGAGAATTATC
The DNA here is from genome assembly GCA_947534325.1 of Agonum fuliginosum. Classification (NCBI taxonomy): domain Eukaryota; kingdom Metazoa; phylum Arthropoda; class Insecta; order Coleoptera; family Carabidae; genus Agonum; species Agonum fuliginosum. Next base: position 43,369,885 of record OX384029.1, read on the forward strand.
ACACTCATGTATAATGACTTATTTCACTCACTTATAATATAATGTACTATTATTTTTCATGGCACTCTGTAAACAGCTAAAATTTATCAAATTTAATTTACGTTTATCTCGTGACAGGAACGTTTAACGTTTTATATCAATAAATAAGGGCTCGTTGGATGCAGTTTTTTATTCTGAACATATTTTGTATTTACGCTTTTGCTCTAAAGTGAATAGGTAAAGAGATACAGCAATATTTAAAAAATAACATTGAAATCCCTATATGCCACATTTCAATTCTACACCCGGTATATGGTCGTATTCGATATTGGGTTGTTCATTTAGTTCATCCTTGTGTTGAAGTGAAGAGACAAACTAGTTTTCTGGATTTGTATCTTCCGGTGTTTGCATCTTCCTATGTTTGCATTTATGCCGAATGTAAAATTCTAGATTTGAATTTTCTTGTAAATGAATCTTTTGATGTACCTAGATATTTTATTACGCACATATTTTCTAGAAACGAATCTTCTTGCATTTTCCTATGTATGAAAATTTATTTTCTGGTGTTGAATGTCATATGTATGTCATGCTCATGATCATAGTCATAGTGTCATGGCCATTTATATCTACATACAACCACCCACGTTGGGTATAAAAGGCGTGTTTAGTGTTTAAACCAGGGTTTAGCTCCCCGCTATCGCCGGTGGTCGTGCGCAGTTTAAGAACTCCCAGCTTTCCATTCATTACAGCTGGTTATTATGAGTTTCGTTTGTTGCGTGGCGTGCATCTCGCGTGGTCGTGGTTTGAAGAAGAGGCCATTCAGGAAATTGGAATAAGATTCTGTCAAGATAAACTCAGTCAGAAATTTATTTCAAATTACCCTTGTAATCTGAGGCTTAAGATCTTGTCGCTTGTTTGCTAAATGGTTACTTAAATTTATGATATATAGCTCGACGCCTTCCGACATCGACTTCGTGGTCAGCAATTAAGAATTTACGCAGCCAACAACACCTAGCTGTGTAGAGATTGCTGCTACTAACACACAACCCTTCTAGAGAATTTAGCCTCATTCACATAAGCATTTATAATAATAATAATAATAATAATATTATTTTATTCCATAATAAGGTGTACAAGGCAGCCTATCGGTATCGTCAGTACATTATAATATACATACAATACGAAATAATATAAGATAGAGTAAGTATTACATATTAAAATATTCATTAATTGAGTAAAAGCAATTGGATGTAAAATAAGTTTTTAGTGTACATTTAAACTCGTTAGACCCAAGTTTACATTTAATATTGGATGGTAATTTGTTGTAGACTTTAATACATATATATTCAGGACCTTTTTCGTAAAAAGTAGATTTATGTTTTGGAACAGTGAGATCATTGACCTGTCTTGTAGTGATATAATTGTTGTTTACATTTTTTATAAATTTTTCAAAGTTATTACTGACAAACAGAGCAATATTATACAGGTATAATGAGTAAATACTCATAATTCCTAGCTTTAAAAATAAAGGTTTACAGTGATCAGTATACATAGATATAGAGATTATTCTAATAATTCTTTTCTGTAGAACAAACAATCTAGAGACTAAGCTATCGTTTCCCCAGAAAATAATTCCATAAGTGAGATGGCTTTGTACATATGCAAAGTAAAATGTTAACAATGAATTTAGTTCTAGGAATGATCTTAATCTCATAAATAAATAAACACATTTTCGTTTGTAGGTTTAAATTTAAATAAAAATCTGATGTGGCCAGCACATAACCTCTCGCCTTGACACTAATTTAGTAATTTGGTTTCTGTTAGGCTACTTTTTGGAATTTTTTTATAGTTCTTCAAGCAAAGTACAGATTTCGATTGGCATTGAAATCAAATTAGCTCTTTGTAAATAAAATTTTTACTTTATTATTACCTTATTGCAATATATCCAGTTAATAATGAATCGATGATGCTTCTTGACTGGATACGTTTAATGGAAGGATACAAAATTACTGGAATTCAGTCAGTTTTTTATTTATTAAATTTCGGCTCCTAGGTACTAGTTTAAAATCCAACTAATTTTTTTAAAATTTAAATGGTTTCCAGTGCGGTGATTTCCGGAAACTTTTGGTTTGTTAAAAAGCTCATTTTTCTGTATTGGACTCGGTGGAGAAAGCTTTTGTTGCAGTTTTTTGAAGTAAAGTTATAGATTCCCTGGACTAGTATTATGTCAAATATCTTAAGGTTATGTCTTAAACTAAAACAGTGTTTATGCTAAGAGGCCGAAACGTAACTTTAAAAATGCAAAATTATTCTTAAATATAACTTTAGAATATAATTTTGAAATACGTAGGCGATAAAACAATGAAAACCAGTGAAAATAAACCTACATAATATAAATAACAACTCATTATTAGATATCGTAATTTGAAAGGACAGGATCCGCTAAAAATTATTTTGCGGGCTCCAACAATTCACAAATTAACGGAGAGCATGCCAAAAACCCTAAATAATACTTATTTAAATGATTAAAACACTATTTTGTGGCTCATCTGGCTTCATGTAAAAAGCTTTTATAATAATGAGTGATTTCCATCGTTAAACACTGGTTAAAGTATTAAAATGAATAGAAATAAGCTTAACATTCAATATTATTATTATTCTAAATGAATTTAATCTTTTTAGCTCTGTACCTACTGACCATTGTTTGCGTACAGCTCTGACAATAATAATGTATTTTCAGATTAATTAAAATCGTTATCTACTATTGTATTGTTTCATCATTATTATTATTGATCACAAGCTCTAATTGAAAACTCAATTTATTATAAAAGCTTCCATTATATTAAAACCTTTCTAATTATGCAATTTATAATGATGATGAATGATACCAAAAGAAAATGGAATTAAAAGATACTTCAGACTCGAAGATGATTACTAAAAATTCTCGTTTTTATAAAATCATATTTAAAATTTAAACTGGTACCTACCTACACAGGGTGTTTCTATACTTCTGCATGAAACTTCAATAGATTATATAATTTGCTCGATAATTTGATATACTGATTATAGATAAAAAAGTGAAAATATTAGTTCCATTGGTTTTAACGTCCGTTTAACTGTTTATTTATTATGTTATTTATAAAATAAAATTATAAATACTATAAGACTATCTACAAATATTCACTTGTTATGTAATAATTAATAAATACACAGTTAAATGAACTTTCAAACCAGTGACACTAAAATTTTCACTACCATATTTTTGCGATTTTTCTGAAATGTTTGTGGTACCATTTTAAAAGAAATGTAAATATTATTAACTGAATATAATGTAATAACAATAAGGTACCTAATAATAAAGTTAAATTTTTATCTATAAAGAGCTAGGTAATTAAAGAACTAATAAGTAGTATAAAATTATTTTCAAGAAGTTTGTAAATTTATTGCAAAATTATAATTTAAGAAAGCCTAACTAAAACCAAATTCACATAAATTTCAGTGTTAAGGCGGGAGGTCCTGTGCTGGCCACATCAGATTTTTTATATCTGCCATCATCCCGACTGAATCATATCCGCGAACGACTTGCTACCTTAAAAAACTGAATCTGCATTAATTTGCTGTTGGCATTTTTCAGATATTAATAAATTCTTTAGTAAAAGAAAACCGCAATGTCGTTTGCGAAATTTATTTCTGTTTAATTAAATACATTTTTCATTTTGCTTATTTCGTTTAATGTTTGTTTTGTCATATTTCTCCACCTGGAAGAAAACAAAGACATTCAATAAGAAGAGAAATTAGTTTCTGAGTGCTCGGATATGATTATTAGGGCAAAATTGAAGTATTCATTATTTTAATTTAAGATTTTTATCTTTTATTTCAGAGCAAACTGCACTGCCTTCGGATATTTGAAACGTCATTACATTTTCTTGAAAATAATAAGAAATATTAGCTCTCATCTAATTATGTTTTTGATTGTGCATTGTTGTCAATGATTGTTGCCATAGCGATTGTCTCATTAAATAAGAAATTACTGTGAAAGCTCTGAAACAATATTTTTATTACATTACGAACATAAAACGTTTTCGTTTATCAAAATGTGATCTAAAATGAACAAACTATGTTCCTAACTTCTGTCATTCTATTTACTGGTGTCAATAAAATAAATACATTGAGAAGTCGGAAATGTATTACAAATACGATCGTCGAGAAGGCGTTTTGTCCCTGTACGTTATGTCCGAATTCTTTTTATTTCACAATAGATAATTTATCAAAAATTATCAGGGGTAATATCACAAGAGATGATAATTTTTTTGAAAATTGTGTTGTCGTTTCCACGGCAACTTATTTCTAACAATTTCACGATACAAAACATCATTTGATCAGTATTTAGGAAGAATATTTTTCTTGTTAAAAACACAATCAAAACGACTTATTTTGCAAAACATTTTTGACGTTTAATTTGACAAATTAATTAATTAATTGTAACTAACGTAAGTAAATAAAATCTAATCTACATAATTATGTAGTCAGATACATCATTTTACATTTTCAATTCTATTGGTTCCATTACGTCATCCGACGTCATCATTACGCAATATGATTGGCTAAACCATCTGTCAAAAAATATTCAACACAAGCGTAACTGAAAATTGTTTGCTGTTCACATGCGTATTATCACTAGGTTTTATTATTATGAAATAAAGGATTTTTCGACTGGTGAAATTTATTAATCAGGAATGCAGTCAATTGATTTTTTATTATTCTAATATACCGACGTTTATTATTATGCGTTATGAAGAGTTGCTTAAACCAGCTAATAAATAATAATTTTATTTTATAAGGTAAATTTTAAATAACAGCTATCTAAGTTATAATATTACGGTTGTACTCTATAACCTACTAATTTTATTTACTATTGAATTTACGTACGTTACATTATGGATTTATTATACAGGTTGTTACTATACTTCGAAAACTAGGAACAAAAATAACTTTTGAAAAAATTCGCAAAATTAAGAGATACCTATATACCATTTTATTAAAACAACATATAATTGAAATGAATTATCAACACCAGACCTTTTAAATAATAAATTGGCAATTTGCATGAATTTTTTTTATTAAATATTTTTGAAGAAGAGATAAAAATTTGGGATCCGTATTTTTTGTTTTCACAATATTTTTATCAACAAGCCCAAAAATAATTAATGAAAATTGAATAATATGTGATATGACGTACAATGCTCTGCCATATCTCCTATACAAAATAATGACGTCACAGCAAATTTGTTTTCTCAATTTACTAAAAAACATAATTTTTTAAAAATAAAATTTGTATTTTTCCCAGACCTAATATTAGCTTCATAGTGTTAAAAATCTAATTTTCAATGATACTAAAAATGTTCAGTTCACTTTAAATTGTTTACCCTCATTTTTGCGGATTTTTCAAAAATTCTCTTCCACGCTCAGCACGCCATTTAATACCCATAAATTTTTTCTCGGAGTATAGTAACATCCTGTATAGTATAAAAAAGTAGAAAGTAACTAGAAACGTACGAAATTCCCCCAGTTAAACCCGCGTCACGTCTCCACAGAACTCACTTACGTTACTTCTTGTACGTTGGTGTAACAGCATCTCAGCATCTCTGGTGCATTTTGTAGCACGTCACATCCTGTCTACCCCCACCCTGACTTCCGCTAGCAAGATGTCTGTGACGTCACCTGCTCAATGCTGTAGAGTTCGATAGACACCGGGTGTCACTTACTTATACCAAACTGAAAACGTGCGGGAACGATCTTTACAAAGAGAAGAAACTATTTATTCAGTTGACGTCAAATAGACAGAGATCATTCAGTGAGTATCGAAATATAATAATCAACGTAAAACAGTCGCATCTCCCAAATAATTGTATTTTTAAGTCAATTACATTTTTTTATATTGTAGGTTTATAAACTACATTCAAGGGCGAATTAAACCACATAAATAATGAATTTTTATTACTTTCTGTTTAGCCGGAAGTGACATCAACTTATTTTAAATGGAACATCCCGTATATTTTGATTCTACATAAAATTCTGAATATAACCATGTATAATAAGCTACTTTTTCGTTGTAGATTTCAAAGTAAAAATAATAATTAAAATAATACAGAAACTAATCGAATCATTCCTATTTAGCTATGAAATAAATGATAGAAAACAGATTTTATGATAGTAAAAATGCCAGTTTATTAACAAAAATAAATAATTTAATAAGAAATTGCAATTAGATTATAATATTATTTCTAGTTAATTAATAACAATAATTTAATTTCCAGGTTTTAATCGAAGCTGTGAACACGTTTCATAAGACTAATTTATATTTACTTTCACAGCTGTGAATGAACCTTTAACTATTAGATTATCATAATTAGTTCTTAGTTCCCTTCGGATTAAAGTTCCAATTATTGTAGCAGTAAATTAGTTTTTAAATATAACGAATGTGAAATGAGTGGCCGTTGAAAATACATTAGAAACGTTGGTGCGTATGCAAATTAGGAGTTAACATCTTTATAAATGGCCCCTCGTATACGCACGCCTCTGGCCTATAAACAAAACACTGAATTAAATGCACTACCCCGGGCAGAGTTCTCGTCTTGGTTTACGTTAGCATTTGCCATTTGGTGCGCGCTGGGCTCCTACAACATCGACTGAAGGATGTTGTGCTACAATTTACAGATACATATGCATGCTTGCAGATTGTTAACACGTTTACATAACATTACTTATTCATTATGCCATTGTGAGCTAGCCTTGTTTGTTCTCAAAAATGAATGAACAATTAACTTGAAATTCGTGAGCGAACGAACAATTCTTATTCTAACACATAGAATTGAAATATACACACTTAGCAAAATAAAATTCCGAGAACATTTCAAGAATATGAACATTTTGCCTTGATATTCTCTTTATTTGCCTATTAACATCTTAGCGATTGCCAATGTCCAGCCTTAGTAACATTATCAACTATAAAAAAACAAAACTATTGATAATTACTAAATAATTTTTTGGCCTCGTGACGTGTAAACATAACAATCACACATCGTTGACGTCTATGGTAGTTGCGATTTTACAGACATGTCATGAGTTTATTACACGGAGGTTAGATAATACGCACCCTTTTTTTAGTATTTAGAGGTTATTAAATAAAAAATTGCTTTGTAATAAAAAAGAAAACCTTTAAAAAACGCTCGTTTACCCAGTAAATTATTTAATAGAGTCTGAAATAAGTGAAAAAGTTTCATTTTAAATATGACATTTGCTGACTCAAATGCACGTTTTTAATTATATTGACATTTCATTGTTTTCAAGATTGTTTTTCAACGCGGCTTAATTTTAAAATTCAATGTTCACAACTTGAAATTTTATATAAATTACATATTTTTAATAAATAGTTAGTATGATGGCCAAAAAATAGAATACATTATGCGTGCGGTAGGTAATTTTACAACGCTCGGTTTTATTAAAGCACTCCGCTTAACTTTAATATGGAACCTCGCGTTGTAAAATTGAACCTACCGGTACCGCACATATAATGTAAACTACTATTGTCACATTCCGAAAGCACGTTGCTTGTTATTTATTGAAAATACTATTAAATTACATAACCGTCAATAATTCTGTCATGTCAATCTGTCATTTTGACATAACCGACATAAGTGATATGATAATGTCCCATGGGTTGCTATCAGTCTAATGTGGGTGTCTCATTGGCCAACTTCGCACACGTGATAAAAAATGAAATAATTTCATTGGATATTAATTTAACAAAAAAAATTCATATAAATTCCCTATAAACATTTTATTCATTTCTGTCATCATAGATCGATCTTAATCGAAATAATTATCGGAATCAGGCAAGAAATACCATCTTACTAAAAAATTAAAAGAATTAGGAAATTACTAAAGAATAAAAATTCATTGACTCCTTAAAATATTTCTGGATTTTTACATGAATTCCATAGGTCTCAGAAGAACTCCTGAACTTAATGAAAAAAATCTGACGTGGCCATCACACAACCTTCCGCCATATCTAGACTTTAAACAGAAATGTATACGTACAATCTGGTGCCTATTTAAAATATACAAATAAAAATCTAAAATATTCAAACACAGAAATTAGTATCACCTGAATCAAAAGATTCATTCACCCGAAAACTCTTCTGTGTTGAAGCAATCCTACGTTCAGTTAGGAACTACATTTAATAGCTTAATTATGACTTATATAGCGCTAGTATGCCAACTTGTCACCCGTCTCATCTGTCAATATTTTTTATGCAAAAACAAAAATCAACCGAACATGGATTACAAGATTTCAATGTTTTATTTGATAAATTTATTTTCTAAATTTTACTGCAGTTCTTTAATGCTACCAGATAAAGACAATTTTTTTATAACGTGGATTGCAAATAACTTTTCCTCTTATTCTTATTACAAATAAATACTATATTTATCAAAATTTATAGAAATTTTTTACACTTAATCTTTTCAATCTTCAAAAAATATCACTTCCGGTGAAGATATTTGTACCAAAATCTAATGAGCTCTTCCTATTCGTATACAATTGTAAAATACCAAATATCAAAATTTTTGGGTAATTCGTATTTGAGTTATCCAACAGACGGCATCGGCCCGGACCACACACACACACACACACACACACACACACACACACACACACACACACACACACACACACACACACACACACACACACACACACACACACACACACACACACACACACACACACACACACACACACACACACACACACACACACACACACACACACACACACACACACACACACACACACACACACACACACACACACACACACACACACACACACACACACACACACACACACACACACACACACACACACACACACACACACACACACACACACACACTCACACACACACACACACACACACACACACACACACACACACACACACACACACACACACACACACACACACACACACACACACACACACACACACACACACACACACACACACACACACACACACACACACACACACACACACACACACACACACACACACACACACACACACACACACACACACACACACACACACACACACACACACACACACACACACACACACACACACACACACACACACACACACACACACACACACACACACACACACACACACACACACACACACACACACACACACACACACACACACACACACACACACACACACACACACACACACACACACACACACACACACACACACACACACACACACACACACACACACACACACACACACACACACACACACACACACACACACACACACACACACACACACACACACACACACACACACACACACACACACACACACACACACACACACACACACACACACACATACATACAGACATCATCGGGAAACTATCAAAAATGAGTTTTAAGGACCCTAATTCGTGCTCATCCACTAAAAACTCACTACCCGATTTTTTGCATGATTCCAATACCTTCCTTTACAGGTAAGCGGAAGGTAAAAATCTGCCCTTGCTAATTAATTAAAAACGAATTAAATTTGTGTCCGAAATGAGAGTGTTCGAAGTGGGAAGACACCAGCACCGCTTTGAACATTCTCATTTTTATTTTGTTGAAATATTTTTATGAAGTATTAAAAATGTAACTGGTTTTTATGTAAAGTAGCGCGGTCTTGCATATTTCTTCGCATGTATGCAAACCTACAACGTTCTGTGCTCTTGCTTTATTTGCCTCTGTATTTTAAAACAACAATATTTTGCATATTGAAGAATTCTGTACGTTTCATGTTGGAATGCTTATAAGTTTTTACAAATAACGGAAAATACTACCAGGAGAATAAAGAATGCTTTATTTAGATTTCGTTCTATTTTATTTTAAATTCTATGGCGTAAAAACTGATTGACCTATATTTTCTTATTTTGCTTATGATTGTTGGTATCAAGAATCTAGATCGATTATTGTAATCATGGTTATTTTTTGTAATCAATGAACTTATTTTACCAAAAAAATTTTATTTAATTTAATTATTATCTTAAGTACTTCCGTGGCTTTCAGAAAAAGGCAGGGCAACTGCATAATGGAATGAAAAAGTAATATAGTTCTCAGTCTTCAAAGTTAAATTTATTTATTAACTGATGATAATCATCAATTTAAATATTTTTAGACCAAGCAAAATTACTACTAAGAATCAAAAATATTTAAAAAATTTTGTATGGTGTATGTTTTAAATTATGACAACAAGTTGCTAAATTTTTGTGTAACTAAATGTTTATTTTTCAAGATTTTGATAATTAACCCTGAGGAAGGTAGATTTGCTATCGAAACGTCGGTGATGATTATCATCAGTTAATAAATAAATTTAACTTTGAAGACTGAGAACTCTGTTACTTTTTTATTCCATTTACCTAAACAGTCAAGAAATTACAATAAAAAAAAACAACTGCATAATGTTTGTAAACAGCACAATATTATATTTAAGAACAAGTTTTAAAAGACATGGTTTTTTCGCACGCGTCCAAGTGCGAAAAAATCTTATAAAATAAAACTACTCTAGTTGATAAGTGAAGACATTATAGATAATATTGAACTTATACGTTTTTCATTACTATATTTGCTAATTGTATTACATAAAAACTAATTACTAATCAAAACAGATTTAAGAGATTATACCAAAATTTGTACGTTTTCAGGTTTGACGTTTGACATTTGAATTAAATGTCATCTCTACCAATACCAACCTTCGAAAAAAAATTGTTGCGGTTCACAAATAGAACTGACAAATTTCAGTATAACCTCTAAATCTCTTAATTCATTACTTTTTACCTTCCGCTTACCTGTAAAAGAAAATTGAAAAAATAAATTTATTAGATAAAACGTTGAAATCTTGTAATCCATGTTCGGTAAAAAATATTGACAGGTGAGTCATAAGTAAGATATTAAATGTAGTAATTGAACAGAGGATGGCTTCAACACAGAAGAGTTTGCCTGTGAACGAATATTTTGATTCAGGTGATGCAAATTTCTGTGTTTGAATATTTTAGATTTTTATTTGTATATTTTAGGGACACCGGATTGTATACGTATACATTTATATTTATAAGTCTAGATATAGCGGAAGGTTGTGTGCAGGCCACTTCAGATTTTTATTCAATAAAATTAATGAATCTAGTAACAAAAAACATTTAAGTTCAATATTTTCTATAATGTCTGCACTTATCACCTAGAATATCGATTATAGAATCACGATTGTGGCAGTTTAAAATATTAAAAAGACACCAAATAGAAAAAATAGTATAAGGAACTCATTTTATAAGACTTTTTTTCGCACGCGTCCAAATTTAGTAAAACGAGCCCTCGGGCGAGTTTACTAAAGGGACAAGACTAATTCTTTAATATACAATTTAAATTTTAATGTAAGTAGAGAGTGATGTTACGTCGTAAAGTATAATATTGTCCGTGATTCTAGTGAACATTTGATGAAACTGCACTGCGGTTTGCGGGAGATATTAATTTAAATCAACGGTAGAAAAATCGTTGGCTGTGAATCCAATTACCCGGGGACAATAAACCCGGCTGTGTGATTCTTTTGATGGACATAGCGGCGTCAGAAACACAGGACGTCGCCAATAAAACCAAGTCGATTTCGATTTAAAACAGCAAAATGTTTTGTGATCCGGCGTCAGAATGAAAATAGCCGTTCGGCGCGATCGCTGCTTGTTTTATGTGTGGATGCACTTCCGATATCCGGTGGCCATGCGACCACCACCCGCCCCCGCCCCCCGGGTGATTTACTACTCGGGCAGATAAGTGTGATAAATGAAAATGATCATTTTCATCAACGGTGCGCACAGTTCGTCTAGGTTATGGTGTGTATATGTGTTATGTGCAATCTTTTAGATGGACTATTTATTTCTGCACTCGCGTGTATTTTATTTTTCAGTGATATATTTACTTTGTTTGTTCAGTAATATTTTTCATTAAATTCACTGAGAGCTTTGACGTTGTTAATAGAATTATCTTTATGTTTTATCATCACATCACTAGAATTTTTTATAGGTACTGCAAACAAATTATATTTGTAACATACATACCTAACCTACCCTACATATTTGTCACTTCTGTTACTCAATTTAAATGTGACAGTCTCGTATACTACGAATAATAGGTTACTCGCATAATTTTTAAAATAAAATATATCAAGAAAAAGGAGAGATATATACAGATTTAGTGTGTCGAACAAAGGCAGCAATAGCGAACGCGCTCTAAAAGTGGCATCGTATTTGTAAAATAGGTAGGTATTGTATTTATAAGACAAAAGAAATAATGAATTTCAATACATTTTGTATTTAAAATGCCCTAAATTAAACATGTAAAAGTAATATTTTTCTCATTATTTGGCATTTTTTTAAAACAATACTACGGCAAAATTTGGTAAAATCGAAATGAATATTAAATATTGTCGTAAAAATATTCCAGTGTTCTTACGTTAGTATTAGATTCAATATTTTACAAACCGTAGAGCAATGTTTTATACATATATACTTATAAAAAGGAAAAGCTGCAGCTACAGTCCCGCCTAAACGATCCTCTACCGCGCCAGAAAACAGCCAAGAACATGGATTTCGCGCGCCACTCCACAGCGTTTATTGTTTTGTTAAATATAATAATCTAAAGATATTGATGATCGAAATATGTTCATTTGAATGTTGACAAATTCAAGCTTTGTTGACAACATATTAAAATTTGAAGTTAATTCACTTATAAATAAAAGCTGTACAGTGGCGAGCAAAATCCCTCTATTTTACAAATATTGCAGTTTTTTTACAAATATAGGTAGGTGCCAAAATTATGTTTTTCCCTCAAACATAATGTTTTTGTTATTTTGCCGTTGGTAGAGGATCGCCTTAATGTAATGTAATTCAATAATTAAATATTATTTTTACTTTACAATCTAAAAAAATTATTAATTCCTGATCTGATCTATAAAAAGAAAAAATCGTCAAAACTGATTTATGATTTGATCTACATCGTATTAGACGTAAAGATCTCGATCACGATATATATGAAAATCTTTTTAAAATGATCTGTCACAACACTGCATAAACTGTAATGGTCAGGGAAGTAAAAAGGAATTTGCGTAATTAGTCGTTGAAAATACCGGTAAATTTCCCCAGAACAAAGTACGCTAGCAAGCATATTTGATTGCATTCCAGCACAACCGAGTGAAATGTAAAGAAAAGAATGCGCACAATAGTTAAACACAGTGAGAAACGAGCTCGGTTAATGCAGCAGTAATAATAAAAGTCAATTACAGTTACACTCTTACACAGAACTCCGTGTCTATTACGAATCACTAGTGTGGAATTCTGTTATCAGGACACTCAGGGCAGAGAATAGCCCAGTCCGCTGCTCTCTGCAAATAGTTATTCTTTTCTACCGGAAATAAAAGTACATCGCGCAGAAAATGGAACCGGAATGGACTTCCCTCCCTCCCCCTCACTTCTTCCTTGCTTTACACAATGTCCACCACTTCCTCACAGATGAATAACAGCGGAGTCAGGGGTGGCCCACTTCGGACACTACACTCATTTTAGTTATTTTGAAAATTATCAAAATAGTCTAGTAAATTTAGGATTCTGCCTGGAAAGTTTTGGAGAAGTATTTTTTCTTTCATTCTATGTTACGAATTTTAGGTTTGCCAATTCGTAACTTTCCTGCTTAAAAAGATATAATATATAAATCCGATCAAAATATTGACATGGTTCTTATAGCTTCTGCAAGGAATCAAATGCTGGAAGTTTCAAATCAAAATATTGATCAGTTCAGAAACTACAGTTTGTTGATCAAACACAATAAATAAAAATAATTTTAAAATTTTTTCGAGGAAAAAATATTTGAACATGGAATTTGACTAAGGCTTTAAAATAAAATTCGTACAAAGTAGGTACCTACCTTATATAGAATTATTTGGAGAATCTAATGCAGGAATCCGCAGGTCAATATTTTAATTCGTTTAGATATAACTCAATAAACACAAAAATTATTAAAATTTCACCATTTTCTCTAAGAAATTATGTTTGATTTGTGGCTAAACTAGAGCTCGCGAAATGTTGAAAATAATGTGCATGTACAAAAATATCTAAGAAATCTAATGTTGCAGTCCGGAAGTCGATATCTTGATTCATTCAAAAATTCTATTTTAACGATTTTTTTCGAGAACTATTTCTATGAAAAATGTTGGAAAATATCTCTAGTTTAATTTGATGTAATTTTTCAAAAATGTTTAACCCTCTACCAAATACAAGGAAAAACCAAGAAAACCCCGGTTTTCCATGGTTTTTCGGTTATAACTTTTTAAACAGGAAAGTTACGAAGTGGCAATTTTAACAAAGCTAAATCTATCATAAAATAGTATCCAGGTATTCTAATTAATTAGAGAAGTACAAAAGTACCTTCCTTTTCTAACATGTGAATGAATCATTAAATAGATCATAAAACTCGACTTTGATAAGGTATAGCTATCAGATATCATGTTATTCACTAATTTATAAATATGCAAAACATTCATGACCTTATAACAGAAGAATGTTGAAAATAAATAATGTTACAGAGTACACCCTTATAAACCAATTAATATTTAAAAAGCACCCTTCACCCCTCGGGCAAATTTCTCCCTTCATGCATAATTCAGTTTCAATAATAATTCGTAATTTCTCGTTTGAAGATGTAACACGCGTCAACGCGAACGGTCAGATGTATCAATGAATATTTAAATATCTGACCTTTCACCCCACCCTGCCGCGCTGGTCGCCCTCCGACAATGATCGATCGCTTTTTAATTGGCGCTAGCTTCGAACCAAATTACCACCAGAAACATGTTATTACGTAGTATTTGATATTTGACGCCCGGACTTTTAAACTGAAGGAAACATGAGATGCTGACGTTTTGAAAATGTTTATAATTTCTATTTTTTGATATGTATACTTATAACACTTCGTACCTATTCGTGATTATTATATTTCTTAAAAATTGATCATTTAAACAACAATGTAAAGTATTTTCAAATAATTATTGTTGTAATCAATTAATTATTGAATGAGATTTTAACAATAGAAAGCATTGAAAATCGAAATGGTTTTATCGTTTTATCACTATATTTATTACATTACGGCAGCAGTAATAGTTCCAAGAGACGCCTTCAACATAAACTTTTAATTGTTTAAACTATATCTACATCGTATTTCCAGGTAGCAACATTTGAATTTATTAATTGGAGTCAAACTGATGCTACCTGGAAATACGATGTAGGTATAATTTAAACAATTAAAAGTTTATGTTAAAAGCGTCTCTTGGAACTATTACAACAGCCCAAATATGTTATATTGGTCAAGAATAATACAGTTAAATTGATTCCCTATGTTCTATTTAAAAGAACGCTCTAATACATTGCTGTCAAATTCGTAACCATGGATATGAAAAATCTCATGTCTCACGTTAAAATAAACTCACGGTATAAGGTGGTTTTGAAGTTAATGTCGTAAATTTAAGGGTAAGTAGTAGGACATGTGTAGATTACGATTTTTAAATCGCAAAATCAATTTCCATGTTTCCCAATCAAAAAATTGTCGTTACCACTGCCACTGGGTAATAAATATTATTTAATGAAAAATAATTAAATTTGGTTTGTTTATTTTACTAGTATTATGTAATTTAAGATGTTGGTTACCTAATTCTATCGTTTGTGTTTAATAGGAAACGAATCCAGTGCAGTACTACAAGAAATGGTGCAGGTATACTAGGAAGGTACCCTTAATTTTTCGAATTTTAAAAAAATACATTCTGTTTCGTAATCTACATGTCATACTACTTACCCTTAAATTTAATACATTAACTTCAAAACCACCCTAAATTATTAAAAGTTCAAAAATACTATTCAGTGACAGAATGAATTTGTATCGGTAGTGACCAGCAGAGACACCTAGGAACACCTATGAACTAATTACAACTTTTGACCGGGGTTGTCAATGAAATCGGTAAACCTAATTATTCTTTAACCGTGGTTTTAAACAATGTGGAGGTAGAATTTTATTATTTGTGTGATTTTCCGCCTTGCATAAAGACATTTAGAAGAAAAAGAATAGGTGAAAATGAACATGTAACAGAGTAGTCGTGTAGGGATCCTACCGAGGATCCTACTTTATAGTTATTGCTTGGCGCTTTTATCCATTTCCGTTCCCCGGGGACATCCCTTGTCACGTTCTCATCACTCGCTCCTCCGAGACACGTTGTTATTGCATTATATCACGCGTAGAAACGCAATTGTCACCTTCCTTGACAACACAACACACAGCGGCCTATAACTTAACTTCGCTAGAACACAAGTAATAAACAGTCAAGTGAAATATACAAAGTCGAGTGACACGTGCCAGGCGACGCTACGTGCCAGTGGAGAACGACATCTTCGCTAACGCATAACGTGACCGACTCACAATGTTCTAAAACTTTTCACCCTCCTAATAATACGTGTACACTTTGTTACTGACGGATAGGTACAAACAAATTAAATTGAGATAATATTCTATACAGAGTGTCTGTTTTTCGCGCCCATTTGCAACTGTTTTTTTAAATTAATAACTTCGCGCCAGATCATCGAACTCGAATTTTTTGGGAACTTAAAGGAAAATTAATGAACTTTCTCGCTCTGTTGGTCAATTGTGTCCACGAATTTTTGGCACTCCCTACGAGCTGTCAAAGTTGGACATTTTTTGACATCAGGAGCATTTTTTTCTTAGGGGGGCGGAATAAATTTGGCATCACATTGACTTGCATTACATTAAAGGGAAAACTTCAAACTTTTTAGAACACAAAGATTTATCCAATTTCGACAAAATGCAACCGAGGTATGGCACTCTGAATATTTGCCATTCTTGTTGCATTTTCAAGTGGTGCGTTTTTTCTTTCCTCGAGTAAGTAGGCTGACCCGTTTTATAGAGATTTTTTCTCTTCTCAACGATCAAAGCTTCTAACTCCAGAATTTTTTTTTAAAGCTATCATTGAACTAGAAATTTTTTTTTTTAAGACTCATTGAAGATTCAATTTAGTGGCGACGGGAATTGAAAGATAGGTAAATATTATTGTCTCTAGGATTATATTTTTTGAAATTCAGAAGAATGAAAGAATCCGAGCGTAAAAAGACCTTACGTTGACGGTTGGTGACAATCAAAATGAAATTGACAGAGCAAATATGTAATTTTTGTAATCAAAATTGATTGTTGTTGATTATTGTAATCACTAGATTATCATGCAAACAATTATAAAATTTCAAATTAATGAAAAAGTTGCATTGTGGAGTGGACATGTGACTACGACCCCTTTGTGTACAGTTCATCCCCTTTATCCGTCCGTAATTAAACTTTTCCCTGCCCATCAAAAGTCAAATTCTCAACAAAATTGCGAAATTATCAGCTTAGCGAGTTGACACATTGACAGTTTGCGTTAGGGACCTTATATGTCAGGATTAGATTCTTCTAAATCCACTTTAAACTCGGCGTACATTTCGCTAATCGGAAGCGAAATGAAAAATTAACGGATTGGAAAAAATGAAAGACAATGTCGACTGTACAGCCCCGGATTTGCTATCTCGTTCTGCGCCACTGGACAAAGAAATAAATTAGTGCGTTCAACACATCAAATTTTACGTTGGAGAGATAAAAGCCTAAAGCTCGCGGTATTACCTCATTCTAGAAAAATTGAAAAATTCCTTCGAAGTATTTACACTAATTTCAACAAAGCAACACTTCATTGTTGATATCTGAATTATTTACCCTAGACTAAAATAATACACTGCTTCTTGATTTATATACATAAAGCCATGGATTCTTTGACGATACTCTTTTATGCATTTTAATTATGAGAAAAATAATCCTGGTTAGAATCGCTTGTCAAATAGAGAACAGAGGGGCCGGTAAATGCCTAAAGTGAATCTTCCATGAATCTTGGAAGAATTTGTAATTCGTTGATAGTAGTAGTTATGTCGATGATTTTTCTGGTACGAATGTTCCTTGTGCTTGGACATGAATATGACGAGTGCGCAGCACGAGTAATATTCGCAAGCAAAAGGTACATGAGTGTATAATATAACTACCCAGAAAAATAATCTACTTAACTATGACTACGAATGCCGAATGGTATCCAGTTTTAAATTAAAATGGCAAGAAATGCAGTTATCCATGATTTCAGAAAACAAAAATTTTGATAAAATTTAGACTTAGGTACCTAACGTTATTAAATGTGTCTTGTGTTTTTCGGTAACCGAAAGATACAAATGGTGCAATAAAAATGGGAAATATAAATTATAATAAAAATGTTTATTTGTTAAATAGTCACCTAAAAGTACTAGAATAGTAGTGAATAGTCGGCACATAACCTTACCAGTTACAAAATAATCAAGTCTACTGATTTCTATTGGCTGTGAAATTCAATATTCTGCATTTTGATTGGTCTTTTTTTGAGAGATGATAAATGATGTGAATAATCATTGTTAAAATCTAGTTATGAATTGATCACAACAAACAATTTTATTTTTAACCTCTATTTATTGTTGTTTATATTCAATATTTAAAATTCGCTTGTTGCTTTTGATGTTTGAAAAGAAAAATAAATAAACGTAGTGGAAATTACGGTCTGTCTCTACTTTACCTGAATTATTAGAAATTCCAAGCGCTTAACTTGCAAAGCTCATATCCCTTACAGCACTAGTTTTGAATTCTCTGTAAGCATTCGTGTGCATCGCAATGAATTCCGCGTGAAATATTAAATTTTCCAAGAAAACTAACCTAAAACTTCCCAAATGTAAGCCAGTGTTGTGTGCTTTTATTTTTTTCATCAAGTATAACTTAGAGAGAACAAAAAAGTTTACAAGAAAAAATGATAAAGTCTAACTGGCAATCTTACGCAGGGCTACAATTTTCTGCGTGATGTATATTTATGTTTTACGAAATAGAAAAATTCCTAGCAAGATATTGTGTGTTCTTTTCTGTAGAATGAATTAAAATGGTATTGCAAGGGATAAGAAATATGTTTTGAAGGCGGATATTCAAGCAGTAAAACGCAGTATAAGAGACAAAAGCTATTAAAACCATGAAAATAAAGTTGGGACGGCCAAAATGTTATCAACGCTGTGCGTACGTTTTCCGGCGAGGCCCGCACACTAAAATTTATTGTATTATTATTTGCGTCTATCAAAGGCGAATTGCAGTTAAAATGACTCGTAAAAGAACTCGTAAACATTTATTGCGTTAAATTTTACGTCTTAGATCTGATGTTTTGAATCATCCAATTTAAATTTAGTTATAAACTGCGACACTTAGATAAATTTATCACTGACAGCACTTTAATTTGTTGTTTATTCATCCCGAGCTTCCTGTCGACCTCCTACAAAATATTTTATTAAGAAAATTGATAAAAGAGTAATCAAATTATTGTGGAGTAATGCATTTTTTGCCCGGAGAATTTTAATAAGCAAATGCAGCAACAAATTCCCTACTGATGTTCTAATTCAATTTCACTGAAAACAGAATATCGATTCCGCTTCGAAATGCACTTCAACAAATATTTTAAGGCCCGTTGTAAACGAGAATTTTTAATAGAAACTATAGAATGAGTTTGAGTTTGTCATTTCAAACATTGACAGTTTGGCGAATTCTGCATTGTTGTATTGTGCTATTGTGTAGATTGAAAATTTAGCGAGTATTAAGGAACGGCGAAATCAATAAACTCGAAGAGATTTGTTGGGTAATCGCTCGAGAATTACAAGATCATCACAAAGTGAAATTAGTTGATCCAGTACCTGATCAGATCGCCTTGAGCTTCGAACGCAGCAAATCGACTAAAACTTTAACGCAGGGCCGCACTCAACAGGGAACAACCTATATAATCATTTTCTTCATTGATTACATACAACAATACACAGGGACATAATTCTTCATTGTTGAAATCAATCACAACAAAGCTGATTGCAGTCTGACGGAAAATAAAATTACAAAATGTTTATTATACAAGAAAATGCAACACCAGCAGATGCAAATCTAGAAAATACAAGTATCAAAAGATGTATTCACAGGAAAATTCAATATGCAAATCTAGAAAAGTTATAAGTAATTGTAAAACTGAATATGTAGGACTCAAGAATGGTACTTGGTTATTCATTTAGATCAGTGTTCAGTCCAGTTCAGTGCTCAACCTTATTTTATCATCAATAGAACAAACCTAACCTGATATTTTATACAAATTAACACCAGTTCTTTATATCAAATCCTTACATAATTAGTTTGTTTTATTAACAACATATTTCAGAAACCTGTATCTATACCGATATTTATTGCAACAATAATAAATAAAAATTTGTATCCTACCTTTTGCTGGTTCCTGGCTATCCTGCCTGCTAGCGCCTGGTTTTGGGATCGAATCTTGATCACTGCAGTCCACTTTCACTGCAACACACATGTTTCAGTAACATATAATACGTAGTTCAGTATAAAATTACAAGCAAAACACTCAAAAACACTGTAAATTCTGGCATTTTATCAACAACTACTGTTACTGTTATGCAAGATTTAACCTGGTATGTTTATTTAGTACGCCGCTAGAGGTTCGCTATACTCAACAAAGTTTTATACTGGGCACGAGTTTTAAAATGAAATAAGAAAGAATTGAATATTTAGGAATAGATTGATTATTCATAATTTGTGTATGTATTGTAACAGTTATAGCTTTTGTAAAATAATAAAATAGACATAAAAGTATAAATTATTCGATGAAAATTTAACGATTGCCATATTACTTTAATATATTACTAGAATGAAAGTTTTTCTACCCGAATCGAAGACGAATCTCGTATGGTGAGTTTATGCAAACATCTAAATTAAGAAATTACATTCTTATTCTTAGTTTAATTTCTGAAGGGTTTTATAATTTATTTTCTATTATTTTACTGGTATCATTCAATAGGATTTACTCCCAAATATAAATTGGTAGATGTTATTGTAGTGGAATCAAACCACTTCTAGACCGACTGTGATGAAACAGTTAATTGTCAAAATAATAGTATATTACTTTACTAGTGGGAGAAGTAAAATGCCTCTGTCATGAGTGTCTGATTGGTCACGAGCAAAGCGAGTGGCCAATCAGAACACGAGTTAGAGCAGCATTTTACTTCTCCCACAAGTGAAGTACGATATTTTTCCTCACTGTGAGGAAAAATACAAAAAGCTAAATCCAGTCTGAATAAAATTTTGATTTTTGTTTTGTTGTTATCATTAGGGACGGGAACAACCTTTCTATAAATTGATTCGATTACAACATAATGTGACTGTTTCAAATTCAACAAAGCTGAGTGCAGTTTGACACAATTATGGATTGTTGTTTCGCAAATTTTTGAAGAGGAGTACCTAGATGTGTGTTTATTTGTCAACACACGAGGGTTAAACTCGTGTATTTGATTACCATCACATATGTATGCAAATGAAAGGTATAATTAGTAATAATAGTGTTTAGTAGAGTGGGTAATAGGTGTAAACGGAAAGGGAAATGATGTAAATGGATGTGTTGCGATGTGTAGATGTCGCCTGCGGCCAGACTAGTCCAACCCCCGAGCCTCAAAGGGGGTGAAAACTTAATATGCGACCATACGATTAATAATTGGTTTATTTCACGCGAATTTAGCACGAACTTTGCCAACTCAACTACAGTTGCATGATTGCGTGGACCACTGAATTGTGACGATATTCCGATGTAATGAATCCCTACCACTAATGAGGAAACTTACTGTATACTCTGTTATACACAGTCCGACTCTGCGTGCAGATTTTATCTAAGTACATAAAAGTTAAGCGAAGATTTGTTGACTCATAATTGTGATATCCGATCTCTTAAATGAATATCAATATTATCACAACCGAAATCAAACGAAATACGAAACAGTTAAAGACAAAGTCATTTGGAAATGAAGATCATTTACATTCCATTTTCATCGGCCAAAATCACTGTATTAATATTATTTCCAATTAGCAATCGTACACAACCTATATCTATCACATCTGTAGCCAACTTTGGTGGGTCATCATTAAACAACAGGCGAGGATGAGGATAACATACATTTCGATGTCTTAATCAACAATAATTTTTTGTGAGTCGTAGATAAATAATATTGTACACGTATTTTTATTTCCCCGACTGAAATTTTATATTTAAGCTTTTTACAAAAAAGTTAGTTTTAAGTTCGTTAATGAGTTTTATACAATCAGTGGTACCAACTTTATTAATTAATTTTTACCTCTCGTCTCATATTCTATATTAAGCCAGGTATTGCAATGGGTCCAAATTTTCTAGTATGAGTTTTTGGTGGATAAGCATGTTTCAGGGTCTCTAGAATATTAATTTAATATTTTCACGATATGTCTGTGTGTGTGCGTATGGACGTATATGACGATTTTTCGTCCACGATAACTTAAAAAGTATCAAACAGTTTAAAACCAAATTTCATAATTAATATTTTAATACGGATTTTAACACCGGAAAAGATTTTGGTAGAAATCCGCAAACCGGAAGTAGTACTTTTTGAAACTTGATATAGTTTTAGACAATTTTTGCAATAAAAAATAAAAGAAAATATAATTATCTATATGGGAACAGTTAATTTTAAATACAATTTGCTGAATCTGGTAGTAAATATAGTAGGTACAATTAATTAATATTTTACTTTTTTGAAATTCCAGTATCTTTTTACCTCTCGCCTCATATTCTATAAGAGAGGTATTGTAATGGGTCAAAATTTTCGAGTATGAGTTTTTGGTGGATAAGCACGTTTCAGGGTCTCTATAATACGAATTTACTATTTTCACGATGATGTCTGTGTGTGTGTAAATTATGTTTTAAAGTCTTTTGGACTTTAAAAAAATACAATTTATATATTTTTAACAAGAACTTTATTTAAGTTAATACAAGTCAGATATTACTTGAGAATCGCTCCTCAGTCCTTCTACATCCATTTTTATAATATTTCTTATCTTCTAATTCTTATTCTAGTGGAAGGGGTAATCATGCGCAAATCGCGAAGTACACCACTAAGTGCATAACATAATTCCTCCCTCGCAAGACTTTGCGATATTCGCATGATTAGGCTAAAGGATTTAATTCTATTTCTTTTTCTTTGTTTTCTTTCTTTTTACATAAGTTTTGCTTATATTTAAATATTATTTTGACAATACATCCTATAATTATTATAACTAATATTATATGTATTAAATAAGAGTGATAATTGTTGTTTATTTCGAGATTCTTTATTTTTGGTAAATTAGTTATGGGTTCTTTTACTTTTTCTAATTTCTGCAAATTTAGTGTTCCATTTATTTTATTTTCATGATTTAATTCCAAATTTTGGATTTGTATTTCTTTATATTGTTGATTAACGATTTCGAAAACATTTTTATTTATCTGACATTTTTCGTTAGTTTTCATTTTATAAATTCCTTGGATTTCTTTATATAAATTTTTATTCAAACAGTTAATTTGAATTTGTTGTTTATTTGGACTAATGATTATTATATCATTTGAATTTTGAATTTGTTCAATGTCGTTTTCCATGTTCACATAATGGTACAAACAATTATCATTCCTTTGTTTATATATTAAACTTATTATACAATTACTTAACTCAAAATATTTAGTAACACACGTATATTTATTATCAACTAAAATACAGTCATTAATTATATAATTTTCAACTCCAGTTTTAAAGAACAATTTTTGATTTTCATTTATTGTGATTAATTTTTTCTCTTCATTATAAGTGGGAATAGGACTAAATTGGAACAGTGGATATGTTTGTTTTGAGAAGTTTGGTATCGTAATTAAAAATTGAATTTGTTTGTTTTCGAATTTACAATGTGTTTCTATGAGTTCATTGAAATTCCATATATTTCTATTTTGGGTAATTTTTATCAAGTTATCGTATGTAATAATACTGGGGTGTAGTTTGTGCAATGAGCAAAAAGTTAGACTTAGTTCTATTTGTTTACAAAATTCGTTAAGATTTTTGATTATTAGTATCAATTCTAATATTTGATTGTTAATATTAATTATATTCTGCCAATTTTGATTTTTGTTTAATTGTGATATTACCATTTTTAATTTTTCTTGAATACTTTCTTCGTTATGTTTTATATTTTCTAACTGTTGATTAAATTGTTTAGAAATATTCGTTGTAAGTTTTAAATTTAGCTCATTTTGTTTTTGTAACGTAATTTCATTATTTTGTATTTGTTCGAAAAGTTTATTATATTTTTCTTCATCATTTGAGTCTAAATTGCCAGTAATTGCTTTTATTATGGATCCAAGTCCGTTAATTAGACCTCGTTTAGTTCTTTTATTGGTGTTTATAAATAATTTTGTAACTTGATCTTTTAAATCCGTGTAACTATATTTTAATATATTTATAAGATTTTGGAAGAAGTATCCGTTGTTTTCTAGTTGTTTTTGTACTTCAATGAATGTGTTTGTAATTTTAACAAATTCTATTTCTATTTGCGATATGTTGTAATTGTTATATATTAGTTGTTCAGATTCTTTTAGTTTACATTCGCCTAATTCAATTAGGTGAAATCCATTGTTTTTAGAAATGTCCGTCAGTTGTCCATGGCATAGTCTGTAATAATAGTCATTGTCATTGTTTGATTTTATTTATTCGTATATTTTTGTCACCGTGTAAATCGCTAATTTTTATTTTTCCTAATAAGGGGTTGTAAGCTTTTAGGGTATGTTTTTTGTATAGAGGTTTCCGGATTTTTCCCAATAATCTCGGGTTTTGTTTAACATATATTTGTTTCTTTAACTGTAACGGATTATCATTTTCTTTAAATCTACTTAATTTTTCTTTTGTGATTCTAAGTTTTACTAATTCGTTAACTACCTTGATGTTATTTTGATATTCATTTAAGGTTTTGTCTAATGTGACTTCTGGTTTAAAATATTTATTTTGATCAGTTCCGTATAGTATTTCATTCGGTGTAAATTTGGTTGTGTTATGTTTTGTGTTATTATATGCTATTAATGCTAGATCTACTTTTTGGATTAAATTTTGATCTTTTATTCTTTCTTTTTGATTAATCATTCGTAATGATTCTATTAGTGTAGAATGAAATCTCTCTATTACATTACTTTTTGGATTATTTACACAAATAAAATGAATATTGATTCCATATCTTTTCAATAGGTCTTGAACTAACGTGTTTTTAAATTCTCCTCCACTATCTGTTATTATCTTGTCCGGTATCATATACGTTTGAAAATATTTTATTAGTACGTCACATATAGTTTTGGCTGTTTTATTGATGAGGGAATATGCTTGTGCGTGTTTCGAAAATTGATCCATAATGGTTAAAAAGTATTTACCTTCTAGTGTTAACAAATCTAAATTAATTATATTAAAGGGTTTTTCGGGAGTTGGCGTGAGATTATCTGTTGTAGGTATTGGTTTTCTATCATATTTGTTTAATTTACATAATTCGCATTTATTGATATATTCTATTATGTCTTTATTCATTTTTGGCCAATAATATTTTTCTTTCAATGCTTGGATCGTAGCATTTATTCCTCTGTGGTTTGTGAAACCGTTATGATATTCGTGAATAATATCTAATTGTTCCTCTTCATTTTCGATATCCGAGACTAATTGATCTACTCCTATTATATTTATTGAATCTGGAGTAAAATTTTCAGATATAATTTTTGTTAGTTTCTTATCAAGGGCTTTATTAAATATGGCTAGGTATCTAATTTTTGGAATAATGTAATCTTTTAAAAATTCTAATGTTTCCTGTTCAAAGTTGTTTTCATTTATTGTTACGTACATTCTCTGTTTTTTGTGATTAAATAGCTTTATAATTCTAATATTCGTTTCTTGATTATGCGAGTCGAATATAATTTGATTATCTCCTATATTTAGACGATTATTTATATATTTAATTCCCGCTATGATATTTTCATTATCGGAATGTATTGTATTTAGGTCATCTTGTTCGCTGTTTGGTCTTTCGCTAGCATTTGTTAAATGATAATTTTCTGGTAAACTAAAGACATTAATTTGAATGTTGGTATCTTCAAAAATTTTGTATAATTTCTGTTTTACGTCTGTCCATGATAATTTATCTAATCCGCAACCAATTTTGGGGATATTTATTTCTTGTAATTCATTCATTATCATATAATCTCTCAGTTCTTTTAGTGGTTTGTCTAAGTCTTTGATAGAAGGCCTGTCGTTATATTTTTGTTTCGTTATTAAATGAATTATTGTTTTATCGCCTAATTTTTGTATGACTAAGTATTTATTCAGAGAATCGTATTTTTTGCAATAATTTTTACTATCGAATTTATTTGATATATCTGCCGCTATCCCTTTCGACATTTCGAAATCGCGAGATACACCGTGTGCTATGATGTTTTTATCTAACACATTTCCAACAAATTCTGTGATTTTTGATTCCGGCCGTTGTCTTGATAATAAGTCCGCGATTACGTTTTGTTTTCCGTTTAAGTATTCTATTTCAAAGTTGTATTCGCCTAATTCGATTTTCCATCGCATTAATTTTGAATTTGGATTTTTCATATTAAAAAGCCATACCAATGGTTTGTGATCCGTTTTTATTTTAAATTTTCTTCCGTATAGGTAAGGTTTAAAATTATTTATTGCCCAAACAATTGCTTTTAATTCTTTTTCTATAGTTGAATAATTTTGTTCTGCTGAGTTGAGAGTTTTTGAAGCGTAGCAGATAGGTCTTTCTTGGTTCTCACACATTTGTGTAAGCACAGCTCCAATTGCATAGTCGGAGGCATCAGTTGTCAGTATGAATTCTTTCTCAAAGTCTGGAGTCTGTAATACTGATGACTCGGATAAGATCTTCTTACTGTTCTCGAAAGCGTCACGATAATCGTGGTCATAAATGTCGATCTTTGCATTTTTCTTTAAGCATTTTGTGAATGGTTTAGTCAATTTCGCATAATTTGGAATGAATCTTCTATACCAGCCTAAAGTGCCTAAATATTGTTTTATTTCCTTTTTCGTTTTTGGGATGTTTAATTTCTTTATACTTTCAATTTTTTTGTCATCGGTTTTTAATCCATTTTGATTTATTATATAGCCTAAATATTTAGTTTCTGATTGCAAAAATTCGGATTTGTCTTTTTGAATTTTTAAATTGGCTTTGCGTAATTTTTCAAATACTAGTTTTATATTATTTAAATGTTCATCTAGAGTTTTTCCAAAAATAATTATGTCGTCTAGATATACGAGACATACTTTATTAACTAATTCTTCCAGGGCCGTATTTATCATTCTTTGAAAAGTTGCGGGGGCGTTTTTTAATCCAAAAGGCATTCTAAGAAATTCATAATGTCCTGAAGGGGTGGAGAAAGCGGTTTTTTCTCTGTCAGATTCATTCATCATTATCTGATGGAATCCTGAATGTAAGTCTAATGTCGTGAAGAATTTTGATTTTCCAATGTGGTCGAAAATTGAGTCAATATTTGGAATAGGAAATTTATCGTCTTTGGTTTTAGCATTAATTTTTCTAAGGTCAACGACCATTCTAGTTTTCTTTTTGTTCGAGGCATCTGCCTTCTTTGGAACGATCCAGATAGGGGATGACCAGGGTGAATGTGATTTTTGAATGATATTTTCTTTTAATAATTGATTTACGTGTGTTTCGATTTCCTGTTCATAAATTTGTGGTAATCGGTAATTTCTCGTGTAAATTGGTGTTTCATCCGTCATTATAATTTTATGTGTAAGAATGTTTGTGTGAGATAGTGGTTCGTTTTCTTTAGGGAACAGATCATCATAATTTTTGAGTAATTGGTTTAATTTTTGTTTTTCTGTTGTGTTTAGATGCGAATTACGAATTTCTATCGAGTTTATTTCTTCAGTGTTTTTATTTTCTTTTAATTTATAGCATTTTTCATTTATTACTACATTATTTTTTTTGAAATCTAATTTTATATCTAATATACGAAATGCTTCTATTCCAAGTAATAAATTATACATTTTGTGAAATTTGAATATATAACATTTTATTAATTTGTTGTTTATTTTAATCTCTACATATTCGTTACAATTTGATTTACCGTTTACTGTTTTGAATGTCAATTTTGTATCTAATTTTTTTAATTTTAATTTTTCTACTAGATTTGGATGTATCAGATTTATTGAAGATCCGGTATCGAAGAGTACATTGAAGTCATTTTGTTGTAACGAGGGCAAGTCAGTGGTTAATGATGACATTATATAGTGTTGTCGTGATTCGGGTTTACGTCTAAAAAAGAGTCATGTTCATTTTCAATTTCTTGGTCTTCAATTTCTGTCTCTTCGTCTTCGTTAGTTTGTTCCTCGGGTTCTATATTATAATTTTGTCTGGTAGTTTGAACTGACATAGGCTGCGTTTGCCTTGTTTGAGTTGACATGGGTTGAGGGTTGAATTTTTGTCTGGTCTGTATTCCGTTTTTTTCATTTTGCTTAGATGCAAATGGTAAACTATTATTCTTATAAAAATTTTGTTTAAATTTTATTGGTTGTGACGGGAAATTATTAGTTGGGAATTTTTGTGGTGGTGGTCTATTGTTAGTCGGTTGTTTAACGAGTGGTGAGGGGTGTTGACTTTGATTCGCGAAATTGAATTCATTTTTCAATAACTGCTCGCATTGTTCTAATGTACTGGGGTTTTTTACTACAAATGATCCTCTTATAAATGTAGGTAATAAACTTATGAAATGTCTCACAACGAGTTTCTGTACTTCTGTCGTTATCGCATTTTTTTGATTAGAATCATATTCCGTTAGCATAATTTTTGATTTATAGTGAGTAAATTTCTCTAAAATGAATTTTAATGTGTTTTCGGAATTTGATTTATATTTACAATACATGATATCTTGTAGAATAGTTTCTGGTGTGAGTTTATCGGTGAAATTTGACGTTAGATATATTTTTAAGTCTTCCCAATCTTTAAAATTATTTTCGCTGAGAAGTTCAGCTGCTGCATGAGTTAGTTTTGTTTTTACAATACCAAATAGATATGTGCTTTGAAGCTGTGATAGGGCTAGGGTATTTGTAGTAGCGTATACTTCGTCTACTGCTTTTATAAAATTGTTTAGAATTTTGATGTTTCCATCATATTGTGGAATTACATCTGAGAATGTTCTAAGTTCATTTAAGCTAATATTTGCCATAATAACTTCGTGTAGTCTACTCGGTTTTAATGTTATTTGAATAGGAGTCAAATTTTCGATATTTTCGGAATCAGAATTTTGTTCTATTGTTTTTTCTGATTCGGCGTCAGAGTTATCTGACATTAATTGTTAATTGTTATGAAAGTAAATTTGTGTGTGTGGGACTGTGCCGGTCCCTCGACAACTTTTTTACTAGTGTTTACTAGAGTTGTCCCTTCTGTGTAATAAATTTAATTTTAAATTTTAACTTACACTATTATTATATTTAGGGTAAAAATAGTTTGATGGCTGACGGGCATCACCGGGTTCTCAGTTTCTGTCTTGTTGAATTGTGGGTTGACCTCTTCGACGACGTGCTCTGGGTCCTCAACAGCAAGTCTTCTTCTCTGAAGAAGGCGTGATCAGGTAACGCGGAGCAGCAGGTTGTCGATCCTGGTCTTTAGAGATGGGTCGTGGTTAGACCCTGATGGGCTTAGGTTGAAGCCGTTTGATGTTCTTGTAGTTATTATTATTTATTTCTTTTTTTAGAAATAATTTTCTTGCTTTGTGATTAATTGGTTTATCAGAGCGAAGAATTGATATTCACCACACAATTACTTTGTGTTTCTCTGATATCCTACTAAGACAGCGCCAATTATGTTTTAAAGTCTTTTGGACTTAAAAAAAATACAATTTATATATTTTTAACAAGAACTTTATTTAAGTTAATACAAGTCAGATATTACTTGAGAATCGCTCCTCAGTCCTTCTACATCCATTTTTATAATATTTCTTATCTTCTAATTCTTATTCTAGTGGAAGGGGTAATCATGCGCAAATCGCGAAGTACACCACTAAGTGCATAACATAATTTGTATGTGTGTGCGTGTGTGTGTTTGTATGAATGTATGGACTGACGATTTTTCGTCCACGATAACTGAAAAAGTATCAAACTTTTAATAACCAAATTTCATATTTAAGGTTTTAATAAGGATCTTAACACCGGATAACATTTTGGTAGAAATCTGAAAACCGGAAGTAGTACTTTTTGAAGCTTGATAAACTTTTCCTTTAATATATTGTTACATTATGTATTTATGACAATTTTTGCAATTAAAAATAAAAAAAAATATAATTATCTATGGGTACAGTTAATTATAAATACAATTTGCTGAATCTGGTAGTATTTAACAATAAAATAAAGTACAATTAATATTCTATCTTGTTGTCCATGATATGAAATTTGTTTCTACATAAAATTTAAATGATTATGACAGTGACAGTACAGTTGACATCATTTGCTTGCATCTTGGTTTACATTATCGTTTACATCTTACATGAACATTAAACTATTAAAATGTAAGTAAAACTATTTATTAGATTAGTCTCGAGGTTAATAGAATAAGCAGAATTAGGCGAGAGGTCGTGTACTGGCCACAGCAGATTTTTTTCTTTTTGTCCATGATCATTATGAAATTTGTTTCTACACAAAATTTGAATTATTTTGACAGTGACAGTACAGTAGACATATTTTGTTTGCATCTTGGTTTACATTATCGTTTACATATTACATGAACATAAAACTATTAGAATGTAAGTAAAACTATTTATTAGATTAGTAGAATAAGCAGAATTAGGCGACAAGTCGTGTGCTGGCCACTTCAGATTTTTTAAAAATCAGTTTGAATTAATGAAAATATTGTAAACATTTGCGCTTTATTATTACTTCATTTAATTTACGTATTGCTCGTATTTGTAACCAGTGGCGCACCCAGGATTGCATGTTGGGGGGGGGGCCTAGAATTTTTTTATGTAACCTGTAGTACGACACAAGAAAGAAATGCGCCGCAGGCGAATTTTTTTTAGAGCTCAAGGTCAAACACCTTTAAATTTTCATTTTTTTAAAGATAAACAGTTGCACGTTTTACTCTCTTTCTTGTGCACACACATTGTTTTTTCGGCAGCTCTCTTGATATAATTTCATAAGAACGACTCTGAGCAGAGTCATGTCAGTTATATAGAAAAATACATATATTTTAATTTTAGTTCATATTTAATGTATCAGTTCTTTCTTTCATCTTTTTAGTTTCACTCCCAAGTGCACCGTTGTTTAAGTTCAAAATTTCACCACAAGGTTCGCATTCTTATTAAAATATCCCAATAATCGTACACATGCGTAATGCCTCGTTTTCATGTATCCGGAATCCGCAGATTTCTTGCGGAATAAAATGGCCGCCACGAATTCCGTCAGTAGTTAAATTATTTTTAACTTTCTGCGGAACTCCGCAAGCTCCGCAAGTTTTGACGTTTAAACTGTCAGTTGTTATAACTTCAAATATATGTTTATTTATGTTGAATATGGAGATGGAATTCGTGGCGGCCATTTTATTCCGAAAGAAATCTGCGGATTCCGGATACATGAAAACGAGGCATTATACGGAGTGTATACCGGGAGTTTTTTTTATTAGTAAACATAGGGCATGTCATTACCATAGTTACAGTGTTACAGAATGACAGCAATGTATTAGAGCGTTTTTTTTTTATCAGTAAACATAGGGATAAAATTCACATATTAAAATAAGTATGGAATATAAATTAAAGAAATGATAAATTATTTATTTATGTTTTCTACACTTAAGAACAAGGTAGATACATTAAACTAATGAGGATTTTTTAAACTAATTAAATGCTCAAAATTGGAACCATTAACTTCTAAACAATATCCTAAACGATTATAAAAAGAATTTATAGCATTAGTTATTTGCTGGGGAGTAATATTTTGGGAAGCAGCACGAATTCGATTTTTTAATTGTTCAACATTCATTCTGTCACCATTGTACACATTATTTTTTAAGTGTCTACCTAGTTCTTAAGTGTAGAAAACATAAATAAATAATTTATCATTTCTTTAATTTATATTTCATATTTATTTTAATATGTTAATTATTTTATCCCTATGTTTACTGATAAAAAAAACGCTCTAATGCATTGCTGTCATTCTGTA
This sequence comes from Agonum fuliginosum, assembly GCA_947534325.1. Lineage (NCBI taxonomy): Eukaryota > Metazoa > Arthropoda > Insecta > Coleoptera > Carabidae > Agonum > Agonum fuliginosum. Next base: position 43,402,222 of record OX384029.1, read on the forward strand.
ACACTGTAACTATGGTAATGACATGCCCTATGTTTACTGATAAAAAAAACTGTCTGTATTATTGTATAATTTGAACTATTTGAATTTAAGATAATCATAAAAACAGATAAAAGGCGATTATTTTTAGTCTTCAGTGAACTTAAATAATCTTACATAATGTTTAAAATGTTTAATCAAAAAATTTGAAAAAAGTTCAGTCGTCTGGGGGGGGGGGGGCTCAAGCCCCACGAGCCCCCCCTTGAGTGCGCCCCTGTTTGTAACTCATAATAAATGCAATTAAAATCTCGAATTTTAAACGTCACTTTTGACAATAACAGCTGTCACTTTGACATTGTCAGCTGTCACAGTAAAACCGCTTACGTTATTGCAAAGGCTCTAATAATTTTATGCAATAAAGTGCAACTTGCCACAAAATTTATGGCCGAGGAAGTACTGTAGTGGCCACAGTAAAATGTTGATGTTGAGAAGTTTTCAGCTTGTGATAGTTGACTAGTGATATTGAGTTACATCACGTGTGATATTAGGATGAGAGTGGTGGCAGCACCTGTGCGACAGGTAATGAATAATTCGGCGAATCTGTGCTGCTCCTTTCTGCCCTGCGCCGTTATTTAATTACACCGCCGCGACGTGCATCCTTTATTAGGGGGCGGTGTCGCCGACATCGCATACCACCGTCTTCCGCCTAGGCTACTACAATAAATCAACACTAATTTTAATATGAATATTTCATTGAAGCAAAGAAGAAATCATTCCGTGACGTCTAGGGATGCCAGATTTTAAAATTGTTATAGAAGAATCTACAAAAAAATTATGAGATTTGCTAAAATTGTAGAAGATTTGGTAATGAATACTAAACTTATTAATCATATACAGGTTGAGTTTTTTATCTTGAGAAATATAAATAGAAATCGAAACTACTAAGGGTATTTGTGGAAACTAGTGTTGACTAGTCAAAACGTGAAGTTGCTAAACGCTTTTATAAAAACCCGAATTTGTTTTCAAACAGAATCACTGTACAAAAATGGCATGAGATGATTATAATTCATTCCTTAAACATGTTAAGTAAGTTAGGTTAGGTTAGGTAAGAAAAGGTTGGTAAGGTTAGGATAGGTTTAAATCCATTTATTGTTTGTTTTCGCGAGAGTTGACTAAACCACGGTACTTTAATTTGGCTTTTTACTAACAACTTAATAATATTTAAGACTAGTTCTGCCAAAAAGGCAATTAATAAGAACTAATTATTACAATAATTATTTTCAGTTAAAACGTGGATTAAAGTAAATGAAACGAAAATTATTCGGGTTTTTACAAAAGCGATTAGCAACTTCGCGTTTTAATTAGTCAAAACTAGATTCCACAAATACCGGGGTAACTTCGAGTTTTAGCTAGGTTAAACTAGTTTTAACTGATTTCGGGTTTAAACGGTATAACAGATCTACAGAACACAGTGTAGATTTGATGATGATGACACAAGGCTGTGTCGAAACGTTTTGACTGCATTCCCAATTAATTACTTCTTGCTTAATTTTTGACATTTGATAATTTTTTCCTGTCATTATAAATAAAATATATGAGATTTGTTCAGGATATAGGAGTCTCCTGTAATATAGGAAGTCTGGCAGCCCTACATTGAAGCGACAACTGAGAAGAAATAATTCTGTGACCTGGCGGTCACCCAACCTCTCAACCCTTGTTTTTATTATCGGAATATTAATCGGCGCAATAACAGGAATAAGCTTCCCGCACTGAAATCGCAATATCGCAAAATTGCGTTTTTTATTGCCTAGAGTTAAAGCGACCAGGAGCGAGACGATTAAAACATAAAAATGCAAATTTCCCACGAGCAATAAGCGTCACAACAGATATCAATTATTTCACCCCAAGAACGCGTCGTGAACAAGAATATGTCCCACATAAACTTTCACCTTTTTCCACCTTTTTCCGAAAAGAAAATATGTCACTACATTTATTTATTGACAACGAACAACAGACAGTGTCTACTGATTATTTCATAGATGAAATCCAGTTGATTATTATCAGGGCTATTTCCCTCATTATATTTTAACCAATTAAAATGCACTATTTTTCCCAAAAACCATAGAAACTATAAACAACTATTCCAGTGCATATACTCGTATTTGAATATTGACATAGTATGTGTATATTCACCGTAACCATGACACAACAAACAATTATAAATGTTTGTTTATTTTTCACCAAAAATGTCAAAATATTTAAAATGAATGTAAAAATTGTGTTATTTAAAATTGATAAATTTGTTTTATTCATGAAATAGTGAATACGTATACCACTCGATCATCAAAAATAATAGAAAATACTTTTGCCTCTCGACCTCCGGTCTCGAGTTGTTTCTATGGAAATACGTCTCATCAGTCGGCAGTATTTTTGAAGCTCTTGTGGTATAATAACTGATAATTCCACTCCTGTTCAAAGTAAGCCATAAACAAAACACAATGTTATCGCTTTGACAGCGGATAAAAAGGAAGGTAACTTTTTGAAAGTGATAAAACCTTATTTACCTTTCTCTTAGCAACCACACAATAAACAAAAGACTAAAAGGCATTTGCTTCATATTTCTAACATTGGTCAGTGAAATGATTAAATTTTGGGAATATTTGTGAAGAAGAACCAAAAGGAGTCGTTAAATTATCTCGTTGAATTACACTCGAGAATTTAATTTACTCCGAATAAATTTCTGTTTGACATCTCTTGTCACCTGACAGCAATTTGACTCGAAAAATTGTTTTAAAATAAAATTTTATTAAATAATTTTTCTTTTCAAATTGCTAGGTAACAAGGTTTCGCTACACACACAAATTTATCCGGAGAAATAAAAAGCTCTTGTGTAATTACAGTTGATTATAAGCATTTAATTTGCTGATTACAATAAAGCCCACTGACAATTCCTGTCATTGTTGATATCATTAAGTGGGTCTACCTTTGATTATTAATACTGAGGAGATAAAAGGCATAGAACTTATGCACTATGCTACAGATGATAATGATTCGAAATCGCTTGTACCATAAGCTGTTGGAAGAGGTGGTTCAATCAATTAAACGAATACTTGTTGATATTGATACTTTTGACAATAATGCATTTTTAAATCTAAAGTGATTTGATAATATTTTGTAATGTATGTACCTATATATAATTAATCCTAATCTGGATATCGAATAACTTAAACTGGTATGTGTAATAATGGCTAGTAACCGGCTCGTTATAGTATGAAAGGTTGCCACATCCAAGATTTGTAAAAGGCATGAAAGATATGAGGAACTATTAACATGTAGATAGACAATATTTACCATATTGTGCATGTGCTACCCTATCCACTGATCATTTCAAACGTAACTTGTTTAATTTGCACGAGGATTCTTTGAAGATTCTACAAAGATTCTGAATCCTGGAAAAGAAGAAGTTCTTACATGGTTTTGAAGCAATCAATAAATTATAAATACTTCTTTTTCAAGACTCCTTGAAGAATTAATTTAGCGGCACCGTAATTTAACAGATAATTCTCACTAGAAAGAAGATAACTTCTTGTTTTCCAGGATTCAGAATCTTAGTAGAATCTTCAAAGAATCCTCGTGCGAACAGGGCTTTAGAAATCATTCTCACTTTTGTTTGATTTCGTTGATTCAAGTAAAAATGTCTCATCGATCTCTGGGTGGCCCACGTTGTATAGAATACCCATTCCTAGCGTGTGTGTTGTGTCATGTGTGAATACACAGACTGCTCTTTGCACCACGTGTCCGCTCCGCTTCTGGTTTCGAATCTGACTTTGTAATGCGTTGCACTCGCGCTGCCAAGCCAACATTTCCATAAAATTTGTAATCGTCTGCTGAGGTCCACTTCCATTTGACTTGAAAATCGATAGAACCAGAACACGTCGCCTGACGATTGCTGTGGCCATCGGGATATTACAATTTCTTTCACACAACACACAATCTGCACGTGATTGCCATACATGCAGACTATGTTTGTATTACTGTCAAATGCGGAATAGGAATGAAATACTGTCAGTCAATTGTTGTCATCAAAATCGATTATTGTAATTAATTTATTTACTGCGGTTTTAACGCTGAACAAAAATATCCTCAGTGATGTTGGCCGCAGATTGGAATGGCTTCAACACCAGAAAGTAAAATAATAATTCAATGTGGAAAATTATTTTCTTGACCGGAAAAGGTTTTAATGAAGGATCGTTTCTTTGGGATTGCGGTCAGTTGCGAAATAAAACAACAATTGTTCTCTTTGTCGACGTTTCGACTAGAATCTAGTCTTCATCAGGAATCAAGAACGATTTCTACTATATAAACTGAAGTTAACATTATTATACATATTTAAGAAACAGAATTGAGCAATTTTATATTGACACATCAGTCAATGCACGAAGCTGACAGCTGACTGACTCCATCAGTCAAAACATACAAAGAGAACAATTGTTGTTTTATTTCGCAACTGACCGCAATCCCAAAGTAACTATCCTTCATTAAAATAATAATATTCTATACTTGATTTAATAACTAAACGAACAAACTTGAAATTGTCTCGCTGAACCAATACTGCCTATCCGAGAAAAATATCACTACAGTCTATTCCAAATAAGAATATAGTATGAGGCGAGATAGGGCTTACGATTTGAGCGTTCTGATTGGTCTAGTCGGAAACCAAGTTTACATCAGCGAAAAAATTGTGATCTGCGCGCTTCATTTAGCTGTCAAACGCCGTAATAGCCCGCGGGTTTGGTTTCGGTTTCTGTTATATATATTTTATTATATAAAATTGGAAGGAAACTATATTATTATGAAATTTTTACAATATATGTAATATGTCTCACAACAACTGTTTATTTAACTATAGTTTACAAAATTTTATAATTTTGACGTTTCGACTTGTAATGACATATAGGTAATATGTCATTTCTTTTTAATGTGTGTAAAACGGGCTGGCTCCGCAGCGCCATCTACTATACTCTTATGCCTAGTGCACACGGGGAAACTTTTAACAAAGTTTCCTGAAAAAAGTTTCCAGAAAATGGAGATTTTCTTTGAAAAACTATAAATATGTTTATGATCACATGTCACATTTGACGATTTGACAAATAATAAGTTAGTTGCACTTCACAATGTTTCCTGAAAACGCCTCATTTTTATAGGCGCCGTTAAAACTTTGAAGTTTCCGGAAACTTTTTCCAGGAAACATGTCAAAAAGTTTCTCCGTGTGCACTAGGCATTATATGGAATAGGGTATAGATTTTTTTGGCGGCAAAATTATCAACGGGAAAACTAGATACAGTCACTGACAAAAGCTGACGAGACAAGAACATTCGATTGGTTCATTACAAAGTTTGTGTGGTTTAAAACAGGTGTTACATGAGCCAATCAAAAACGATAAGTTTTAGCATTCCAACTTCAGATTTGTCCGATTAGTTTTTAAATAGAGTATAGAATGTTCATAACACAGGAAAATGCAACACCATAGAAGACACAAATCTAAATTTAAATACCTGCATTAAAAGATAAAAGATTCAGTCACAGAGAAATTTCAAAACTAGGATATTAGATTTGGCATAGGTATATGCAAACACAGAATGATAAGTGATTGCCATAAATCTATAATTTTAAATTTGGCTTGGCATAAATGCAAATACAGGAAGATGCAAATATAGAAAAGTTATAGTCAAAACCGAGTATGTGGGACTCAAAAATGGTATTGGTTCTATCATTTAGTTCAGTTTAACCTAATTTATCCCGTTTTTGTTAAAGAGACAAACTAGTTTTCTAAATTTTCTCATCTTGTTGTGTTTGCATTTATGCCGAATCGCAAATTCTATATTTACATTTTCCTGTGAATAATGCAGGCATTATATTATGTATAAATTTTCTAGATTTGAATCGTCTTGTGCATGCATTTTCTTGTGTATGAATAATCTAGAATAATTATATTTTCTGGTGTTGAATGCCTCTATTTGGCATAAATGTAAACACAGGTACAAACCTAGATAAGCTATAGTCAAAACCGAGTATGTGGAACTCGAGAATGATATTGGGTTGTTCATTTAGTTCAGTTCAATCTAATTTGTGATGAAGAGACAAATTATTGTTATAATCAAGATTCATTATTGTAATCAATATATTGATGTATCTGAATATTTTTAAAATTTTTATTATGATTCTTGTTTGACTTTTATTTAGATGCAATAACTTTGTGCACTAACAACTGGAAAATTATTTGCGTGAAACTTTAACATGATAACAAATTTTTTGTTTACTTTTGCTACAAAGTTTTGTGCTGTCTAAGTTTGACTCGACAGAAAACTTTCAACGAATATCTACGGTGGAAATATTTGTTGCGTATTATTTACTGAATAACATGAAATAATAAGAATCAGGCATTTTTTCAGTCTAACCGTCTAACCGTGAATCAATACAATAAAGGACAGTTTCATAAATTCCATAATTTATTATTGTTGATATTATCACATGTCCATCCTTTTATGTCGAATACTTTCTTTATATAAGGTAATGTATATTCATTATATTATATTACAATACATTTAATCCATTACACATTATTGTATATAATATAGTAATCATCATAATACATACAAATGTGTTTGAACAATTTTTAAAGTTAAAAGCATCATTTAATTTTATTACTAAATAAATAAAGCAAAATGCATTATTCAACAATCAAATATCTGGAAAGAAAATACGTTTTATAGCAACCAAGCGCCAACAAGAATATTAATATTAATTATGTTGTTACTGTTTGCAATTAAACATTTAGAATAAATATTTTTATACTTGCAAGTGGATTAATTAACAAAATTAATAACGTCAAGTAAAATATAATTTAATATTTGAGTCAGCAAAACGGCTCCATTGCAAACAATAAATTAATGGCTCTGTTAAAATGCTGAGCTTGATTTGATTATAAAATCAAACTGGTTTTCAACCTCGACGAAGAAAATATAAAGTATCACATTTCATTTTAATCCGTTTTATTTGTCACTTTTAAAAGCATTTTTTGGGGCGGCATTTCGAAGTCTCTGTGGTCGTTGTATCTTGTATTACACAAATCAGGAGTTCCCAAAATTTTTATCTTAAACGTTTTTTCTGAATTCCTAGAATACTCTCAATTTTACTTTTTTTCTTATTTCACTCTTTTTCTCATTACTACGACTGCCTGATACTAGCCTGAAATTCGTACTTTACTGCATCCTAACTATGCAATATCATTTTGAAATTGAAAAATACTGTAAAAGTGTTTTCGTTGCGAGCAAACTGTTAGTGTAGGTATTATTGACTTTAAGATAGGTACTGTTTTTATAAAAATTTAATAGAGAAAGAATGGATCTACCAGATGTGCCTTTTTAAAATGCCCTGTAATTGATAGTTTTCCTGCTCATCTCTTATATACGTGGCATTATTTACTTTAGTTATACAGAATAATAAAAACATATTTTTGTTTTACTTGTTCATGATTTTTAAGCTTCAATTTAGAGCATTATGCTAAGATTACGCTTGGTTTTTACCTAGTCAAATAGAAAAAATAATTATTCCGATTTATTTCCGGCACTGCTTTCATACTTATTTTGATAAAAAAAGCCTGTCAATGAGTCTTAAAACAAAATTCTAAAGCCAATTTTACACGATTCAATTAAACAAATAATAAATAAAATAAATTATTGATCTATACCTCATTTCACGTAAGAAAATGCAGATGGCACTGCGAATGCAGTCCATTCTACACATTTTATTAGTTCCAAATTTGGCACGAACTTAAAAAATGCATGTTTTGTGAGTAAAGCTCTCATATATATGTCAATAATGTAGTGCTTTTCGATGTAACTATGAAATTTAAAATAAGAAGGTATAAGATATACCCAGGGACGGCGCCAGCCCAAAATATTTAGGTGGGCCAAACCAGGACCAATAGTTTTTTAGGTGGGCCCATGTGAAATAATAAATTGGGTTAAAATGGCTTTTAATTATTTATTTAATATAGAATAAATCTACGTAAGAAAAATTCATATTTAAATCTAATCTAGAATATTTAAAAAAAAAACTAAGTAACATTTATACAGGCTGTTTCACAATTTCAGGATAAAAATTTAACGGCATAGATACCTACTACAAAATATACTCATAACAAATCAAAGAGTTATGAAAAATTTTAATCATGATCAGATCACTGATCGTGATCATCATGTACAATGTAATAGGTATCTTAACCTTTTAATTTTTAATCTGAGGTTGTGAAACATACTGTATTAGGTAAGATACCTATATCCTGAGGCGGATTGGAACTTAACTTTTTACCGGGCTTTAAAGTAATCAGCCCCAATTATACAAGCGCTGATATTCGAAATTAACGCCGTAGGCGAAAATTTTTTTGGGTTCAGAGCCGTACGCTATATCTATTATATATTACTAAAATTTATAAGAATTTGTGCAAAGTTTAATCTCGACCTTTCAATCGGCTCAATATTGGGTCGCTCTTACAACCAATCTGTCCCTGCCTACCTGATACATAGATCATAAAATTGGATTTTAAAATTAATTTTAGTTTTTCAGGGAGTTCAGCGAATTTATTGACTAGAATGTTAAAATCTACATTTTCTATAGCTATTGTTAAATTTTCGTAAACACTTGAGTTATGAAGGGTATGTCTGCCATTATTGTAATACAATAAATAATTTTGTAGTTTTTTGAAAATTACATTAATATTTAATAAATTCATTAATTATGTATTGGTGGGCCCAGAACTTTTAGGGAGGGGCCGGGCCCACCCAGGCCCCCTCTGGCGCCGTCCCTGGATATACCTAAGGGATATAAGTAATGTTAACGGAAATGAAATTGCTGAACAGAAGTCACGCCGACTTGTTGAATGATAAAATTAATAACGGATAAGGCAGCAATTTTGTTTATTGGACTTGAGTAGTTATAAAAAAATCTCCAATATTTGGTATTATTTTTTTTAATTTTGATACTTCATCAGAGATAACTGCAAGACGAAAATCATTTCGCCTTCCGTTCATATCAAATTGTATTTTTTATACCCTTAACCTCTGTGTATTTCTGACAGAACATGAATATCCTATTTGCTAATACTCATAAGAGATATTAAAATCAGGCAAACAATAATTTTTCTGAAATCATTTGTTGCTATTCTTGTTGAAGTTTCTTATTTTTTTCTGTTAAGAAATGATGTAAAGTGTTCTATCTCCCATTGTGTCTTTTGAGGGCCGCAGCATGAGCAAAGTTGAGTTGTAAGGGAAGAAAGGACCACAGCTTCACAGCAAAATGTAATTTAGCACTTGACCGCTTTCGGCGCAAAAACTTCCCCGACGATTGTTTTTGCGCGCATTTTAATCAGAATCATAACGTGGTCACCTTCAAATCTGCAATATCGCAAAACAGAGATTTATGCCGCTGCCTGGATAATGAAAACACGGAATTGCAAATTTCTACACGTGGACCGTGGACTGCCTACGCCTCCACACAAGCGCATGGAACCTAAAATCTGGGAGAATGGAAATCTGTATCAACGATAATTGATTACAACAATTTAAAAATATACTCGACAAATGGAAAAACGCACCACTTGATAATGCACCAGAAATTCCCAATGTTTAGACCGCCATAACTCGGTTGAATTTGGTCGAAAATGGATGAATCTTCAAGGTCTAGCAAGTTTGAAGTTTCGTCTTTAGGAAGTTACTCTGACGCAAAATTAATTTCACCCCTGCCACTCCTTTGAGAAAAAATGTTGTTGATGTCAAAAAATGTCAAACTTTGACAACTTTTTCTGTCGGGAAAAAATGAGTACTCTTTCGATAATTTGGCGCGAAGTAATGAATTTTTGAAAAAAAATTTGCATTTTTGTGACCTTTGAAGTGCTTTAGACTTCAAACTTATCAAATATAAGCAGAGTTATGAAAAACTCACAAAATGCAGAGTAAATTTCAAAAGCCCGTAGCTTCGGATAAAATTATCGTAGATAATTATTGAAATTTTTAAAAATTTACCTAAAAATTTTGTGTCAAAAACATTGTTTTTTCTTAAGGGGTGCCTGGGGGTGAATTGGATTAGGCATCACATTACGTTGAACAGAGAAACTTCGTGACAATTAAAATAAATACAAAATTCATTACTTCGCGCCAAATCATCGAAAGTTGGTACTCAATTTTTTTTCCGACAAGAAAATGAATGAACTTTACCGCCTTGGTAGTTGATGGAATTTACGTATTTTGTTTGCACCCGGTACAAGTTGTCAAAGTTTGACATTTTTTGACATCAAGAACTTTTTTTCTAAAAAGGGTGATAGGGGGTACAATGAAGTTGGCATCAGAATAACTTGCATGACCTTAAAGAGGAAACTTCAATCTTGTCAGAACTCGAAGATTTATTCATTTTCGAGCCAATTCAACCGAGTTACGGCGATCTAAAATTTCGGAATTTTGGGTGCATTGTCAAGTGGTGCGTTTTTTTTGTCGACTGTAGGTATATTGACATAATTTTGTATTGGTGGTTAATTGATTACAACATTATTTGTTTGTGTTTTTCCGCATTATTTTAAATTTGTCTGATCTTTGGACACGTTCACGTTTATGGCCATTGGCAACTCATCGTCCCCAGGGGCATTAATTGCAAAAGTTATACAAACATTTATTCGCTTTATAACTAGTTAAACAAACACATCACACATCCGTCGTTCGAAATGTAAACGAAAATGCTGATATTTTTAACAACGTCTGTTTTAAAATGTTTGCCGAAAGAGAAACATAACAGTTTTCACTTCACACTAGCAACAAATCGCACACATGGTAAAATTTGTATTTTTATAATGACTCTTTTATACGAGCCCCGTCTCATTGAAGTTGACCCAGACGTAAAAAAGTCGTTTTTTGTTGTACAAAAGTTTAAATAAAAATCAAAATACAAGTATAATGTCCTGTATCTTATAATATAATATATATATATAATCTCAAATAAAATCAACCGAATAATAAAAAATTTAAAAATTGTCCTGTGCAAGGGAAATCTAAGAATACACAATATTCACAGGCACACAGACTGTAGAATATTTAGGATGTTGTAGAGATATAAATCATTTTGTGATGTCCGTGATATTAACATTACTGAGACATAATATGCGATGAAAATTTGTTTAGTGAGTGAAAATAGTAACAAGAATTTTTGAGCGAGATATCTGTTTGTACAGCCTATCGGAAGGTGATTCTGCGTCCACGGTGTGAACTACCAGTAATGGGCAATGATTTGATGATTTGATTTGTCGTGTGAGTGGCCCTCACGACCGACGGAAAGCGAGAACAATTTAATGAGTTCGTGTCGACAGCGGGAAAATTTCGTTTGTGCGTTCGCAGCGCCGTCAGCGGCAGGCCGTGAAATTGAAGAAATTACTAAGTTATTGGTACAGAAAACAAAGTTAATCTTCGAAATTGTGCGCCCAAGTACTGAAAGTAATTTATCCAGGGGCAAGGGGGCACGCGCGCCTCTGACGGAATCCGTGGAATCGAATTACAACCCTTGAAGGGAGGGCGCAACCCTTCAAGGAGTGAGACATTACTATACAAGGGAAACACGTTCGTGAGGGCTGTCTAGCACATTATTACACACATTTTTATAGAGAAAACTTTGATACTTTATCAATTATTTTTGCGTAACTGTTGACATTGTTGTCCGCAATGAGGGTTTCCAAGCCTACGTCTTTTAATAAAATATTGGATATCAATTTTGAGCATATAGATATGTATAAGTTATAGGAAAGTGATAATAATTATTAATTTTGACAGATTTATTACCTTTTACCTTCCGCCATACCTGTAATCCTGTAAAGGAAAGTATTGGAATCATGCTAAAAAATCGGGTAGTGAGTTTTTAGTGGATGAGAACGAATTAGGCTCCTTACAACTCAGTTTTGATATTTTCACGATGATGTCTGTGTGTAATGTATGTATGTGTGTGTGTGTATGTATGTGTGTGTATATATGTGTGTGTATGTCAAGGATTTTTGGAGATCGGATAACTCAAATACGAATTAACCAAAACAAATTATATTCGGTATTTTAAATTTGTGTACTAACTGGAAGAGATGCGAAGATTTTGCTACAAATACCTTGACCGGATGTGATATTTCTCGAAGAGTGTTGTGCATGTCAATGTCAGATATTTTTGACAGTTGTCAATTATATGCATTGCAGGTACTCGTATTTAGTTGGACGAATTCAATGTTTCCTAAACGTAAACATAAATGTAAACCTTGAAATTAAATTATGTGACTGAGGCATAACTCGTCTGCGAAATGTGTTTTGCCCTCGAGAAATTTTAAGCCTTGGCTTTTTCCTCGGGCGCCAAGCAGCCTAGGTCTACAAATAACTATTTTTTCACTCACAAAACTCTTGTTTTATGCTTATTTCATTTTGCTGGTAACGTTCAACTGGATTGACTCCGAATGGGTTACTTTCATGATTTTTTTTATTAAAATTTTTTGAAGAAGAGATAAAATCTTGGAACCCGTATTTTTTATTGTATAATAAACCCAAAAATAATTAATGCAAAATAATTTCTTTCTCAATTTACTAAAAAAACATATAATTTTTTAAAAATAAACTTTGTATTTTACCAATGGATTAGACCTAACATTAGGTACATAATTATAGTCATAAAAATCTCAATTTTAGTACGATGCAAATATCCCATTATAATGGTAGATGTTATTATAGTTAAATCTACCACTTTTAGATAGTTTCGTTTTGGTGCAGTCAGAATCTAAATCCGTGCGAAGACCCGACGTTTCAAATTCAAAGTAGCAACGGAGAGAGCACATGTAGAGAGCTTTTAAAACGGACAATTGTAAAACTTTTAAATATTGTACTATACCCTATTTAAAAACTAATTGGACAAATCTGAAATTGGAATGCTAAAACTGATCGTTTTTGATTGGCTCATGTAACATCAGTTTTACACCACACAAACTTTGTAATGTAAACAAACGAATGTTCTCCATCTTGTCTCGTCAGCTGTTGTCAGTGATTGTATCGAGTTTTCCCGCAGATAGGTCAAATTAAATTTTGCCGCAAAAAAATCTAGTGATATTTTTCTCGTAATTACATATACAGTGTAAATATGGATCAGCGAGACAACTTCAAGTTTGTCCGTTTAATTATTAAATCAAGTATTGATCAATTTTAAAAGCTTTTTAATTTGTATCACAAGGGTATCGTTTACAAAAAGGAAAAATTTAATTAATCGTAACATCAAGCCTGCAGTTTTTTAACATTACTGCTGCATTATTGCGTTCAATAATGTAATTTTAAAATAATGAAAAATTCTCCATCAAATATTAACAAATTAACCAATCACAGAGTATAAAAACTCTGTCAGAAATTGCCGCTGACATTTAAATTATTTTGTAGTCTGTGTTCGCGACATGTAGCAGCTGTCAACATGGGCGGCTCGTGGTCGGGGGCAGGCAGTGGCGATGGCAATTACGCCGCCATTTTGAGCTTTCACTGTGTTTACATTTGAAATTACCAGCCGCACGCGATGTGGATTGCATACAACACTATTCCGTTCAATTGAAACCCGGAGTAGTTTATTTAACCGATTTTATGTTGGCAGTGACGCGAGCACAATCTGACCTAACCTCTAACCACTGCTTTTATTTTTTAACCATTTATTCACTTTACTTTATTCTTATCTTGATTTTTATTTGTTTCAGGTTAGTATTACTTTCTCATTCAATGCACTTCCTTCAGATTCCGTACGTAAGTACCTAAATTATTTATTCACTTTCTTTAAACCGATGGTAAAGTGCTGATCAGATCTTTAGACACTTTGATCTTTGGTTATAATTCTTTGAAACTCGAGTCGAAACCACTATAATTTCCACATTCCGGACCGGAGTTCTGTGGTTTAAATCTCTTGCAATTAAATCGCTCTCCGGATGCTTCAATCTGTCTACTTGATCGTCTTAAATGTACTCCTGGTTGCGTAAGAATCACTCCGTTGTCGCTTTGAGTTTTAAAGGTCGTCGCACGGATTGAGTTTCTGACTGCACCAAGACGAATCGGTCGAAACATAATTAAGCTCTGTTCACACCAAGTTCACACATGAAAAAATCAATTGAAGATTCAATTTAGCGGCACACTGCTATTTGATAGGTAATCTAGTTCGTCCTCGCTTTCTTGTTACAAAATAGAGGTCTAGGACTTTACTTTTGATGATGTGATAATAGCACAGAAGACACAATAGAGTCCATTAAAGTGTAACCGAAATATAATGGCGACAAATTTAAAACGCAATTCAATGTTTAGGTTGCTTTCATTTGGTCCCATGCATTTCTTATAATGACGTTCACAATTGCATGAATTTTTCAAGCATTAAACATAATTTCTTAGTAATAATTCAATAAAGTGTGTTACATTTAATTTCTCTATTTTATGATGATGTTGAAAACATTAATTATTTGTTATCATATTTTTAAATAAACGAAATTTTAAAATGTTTTGCACAAATATGTGCACGTTTGTCGTAGCTTTGATAGCTGGATGTAGGTACAGCGTAAGCAACGACATACGTTTTTAAAGCATAAGTGAATAATATGAAGCATATTTTAAATTCTACTTGAACAGGTTATTGTTATATAATGTCAGGAAGTTAAAATATATCATTTTATTGTTAAGAAATTAGCCAGTTTTAAAATCTTCAAGTTTAAAATTGAAGGTACCTACATATGTATAGAAAATAATTTGAAAATGGATTGGCCGCCAAATATAACATATCCTTATAGTAGAGAGAAATTAAACAAAAAATATGATGTTGTTCGATGTAACTCCTAAGGTGGGTTTTTTTTTTGATTACATATATAAAGGAGATATGAAAATATAAAATTTAGCGATTTCGGGCTGGAGCTTCGCGAAAAAATGGCCAAAAACTGGTATTTTGATGCATTTCGAGGGTATCACTTCACTATTTTCTTAATATCTCCGGTTCTAATGGTCGTAGAAAAATTTTTAAAAATGCAAATTATTCGTGAATGAATAAGGTATTAGCCTGATTCGGTATAAATGCTTTAAAAATGATTCCTAACCTCAAAAACTGAAAATGATTTAATTGTTTGAATTTTTTACTAAAACTGTAATAAATCGCGCTAAAATTATTAGATTTTCCTGAAAATTAGTGAAAATGTGTATTTTGATGACATAATCACGTGGTTTAAATTTCAAAAGAAAATTCGCAATTTTACGGCCACAATCGCTCCCAAAATAATTGAAATGGCCGCCATTTTTTGCCAAATCATCGTAGAGCAATTTTTTTTATTTAATTACGAGCTTTTTATGTTCTTTTTTATGAGAACAAGGAAAAAAATTACTTTATTTAAAGTGCCCATTTTAGGGCAAAAACAGAAAAAAAATTCAATTTTCACATTTTTGCCATTTTTTTAGGTGGCTATTGCATAAATAGTTGTTTTACGTATTTTTTGACAGCCGTAAAGTGTCACTTTTTTGACATGTGTCAAAAAGATTACTTAACGGCCGCATTTACTTCACGGCCGCTACTTTACGGCCGCTACTTTACGGCCACATTTACTTCACGGCCGCAATATATACAGGGTTCGCCAGTGAAATGGAAAGATTTGATGTGGGGCTTAGAGCTCGTAGGGAGGTGGTGGGGAGGAAGTTAGTTGACTCAACATTATCAGCGTGGTCTGCCATTTAGTTTACAATGGATAATTGGACGGGTGAACAGCGGATTGCCAGTCAAATGGAAAGATTTCAAAATGTAATTAATTTTTAAAGCATTTATACCCAATCAGGCTAATACCTTATTCATTCACGAGTAATTTGCATTTTTTAAAAATTTTCTACGACTATTAGAACCGGAGATATTACGAAAATAGTGAAGTGATACCCTCGAAATGCATCAAAATACAAGTTTTTGGCCATTTTTTTGCGAAGCTCCAGCCCGAAATCGCTAAATTTTTTTTCCCCACATCTTCCTTATACAGGGTGAGTCATCGAAATGCCCGTCGTCGATATCTCCCTTGTCGTTAAAAATACAGCATAAATTTATTAACAGAATTTTTCGTCTATTCAAGGAGCATAACTTAAAATTATTTTCACATATACAGGGTGTTGCATAACGACTTGGCAATAATTGTTCGTCTTTTTTAAATGAAACACCCTATATATTTTTATATATTTTGAATTGTATTTTATTTACCTATACGAAAATATAAGTTTCATTTTAGTTTTGCGCGGCGTTGCCAAGTTATTCAATTTTTTCTCTAAAAAAAGCCGAATACACGTATTGTTTTATAAAGGCGTACTGAAGTTATTTTAATAGTAAAAATTATGAATTTTTTTTTCTGTACAGCTGTAACTATACTCTTTGTTCTGACATAACTTTTTTAAAATGTTATTATACAGGCTGTTCAGTACAGAGAATCAAATTTACTCAATTTCAAATGGCTATAACTCGTCATTTTCAAATGGACCACCCTATATTTTATTATTCTGTTGTGTGTATTTTTGCATCTTCTTATGTTATAAAGGGTGTCCTATGTCTAAAATCATTAATTTCGAAATTAATTAAATTAATGTTTTAAGGCATAGGACACCCTTTATAACATAAGAAGATGCAAAAATACACACAACAGAATAATAAAATATAGGGTGTTCCATTTGAAAAATACGAGTTATAGCCATTTGAAATTGAGTAAATTTGATTCTCTGTATTGAACATGCTGTATAATAACATTTAAAAAAAGTTATGTCAGAACAAAGAGTATAGTTACAGCTGTACAGAAAAAAAAATTCTTAATTTTTACTATTAAAATAACTTCAGTACGCCTTTATAAAACAATACGTGTATTCGGCTTTTTTTAGAGAAAAAATTGAATAACTTAGCAACGCCGCGGAAAACTAAAATGAAACTTATATTTTCGTATAGGTAAATAAAATACAATTCAAAATATATAAAAATATATAGGGTGTTTCATTTAAAAAAAGACGAACAATTATTGCCAAGTCGTTATGCAACACCCTGTATATGTGAAAATAATTTTAAGTTATGCTCCTTGAGTAGATGAAAAATTCTGTTAATAAATTTATGCTGTATTTTTAACGACAAGGGAGATATCGACGACGGGCATTTCGATGACTCACCCTGTATATGTAATTGAAAAAAAAAACCCACCTTAGGAGTTACATCGATCTTCGATGATAATTTCACTCTACTATTAATAATGAACTCTATTCTTGATTGTCTTTCTTCTTTTTCTTTACAGTAACCGTGCCATCAATCGTTTGCGCATTGAAACCCCCGCGCGGGAAAATTTAAATCAAATAAATAGACCACGTTTTAGCAATTTCCGTAAATAACCTAACTTCCTGTGCTGTCACTGTCAAGTAAAGTAAGAATCCACTGAAAGTGAATCAATGATAAATGATCGAAACAAAATAAATGAGCCCGCAATGTTCGTGATTTCCCGTAATAACATTCTAAATTATTTTACTTTGAGTTACAATTGCAGATTGAATAACGAATTCTAACAAAACTGAAATTCAAACGTAGTCAAGCGGTTAACGTGATGGTGGTGATCGTGACGTGCAGTCATAACGTGGATTAAATCCTATAAACCATGAGAGGGTACAGTTGATTTGTTTTAGGATATTACCGCATAAATTTCCCATATTTTATTATTTATGTCCCTATATTATCTGATAATGCATAGTGCATTTTCTTCACTATTAGTTCTGGAAATTTATTGAGTACCTACGTTCAATAGAAAATATTACACTGGGTGATTTAGGATTGAAATTTGTTTTTTATGCCATTTTCTTTCTTAAATTTATATGGCACTAACGTCAGTTTTTGACAAAAATATGTGCAGTTAACTTAATCGTAGATAGAAGAACAGTAGGTAATAGCTATTTATGTAACAAGTAAGGAAACGAAGCTTGTTTACGTATATGAAATTTGCAGCACGAGGCTTAGCCGAGTTCTCTAAACACATAAATAATGTAAGTATCGAGATTTCTTACGTATTGCTTACAATATTTTTTCTACTTTCGTTGAAATAAGTGCATTTTTTGATATTATGACATTTTATGACACTTGCCACTTATAAATTTTGACATAAAATAAAAACATCCAAATTAGGTTATGGGTTACCTATCTACCAATGACATTTTTATTCGAATATTTCTTAATTTAAACTGTATAAAATATGCGATTGAAATGCAAATCAAAACCAATTTATATTTTACAATGTGATTTATTATTTTTTAATAAATAATGTTATTTTATATGTGTACATTTAAAAAAATAAAGAATGATATACCTTAAGACCATTGCGTGAAATAATGAAGTTCATAATCTAACGCAAATTAGTAAAATAAAGTGCCTATTACCTAACGAAAGTAAAAAAATATAATTAGGTATTTAATATTGTAAAATTATTTTGGCGAAAAAAGCCAAATTTATTAGCTAGTATATTCGAGACCCCTCTATTCTAAACATCAATAGAAAATAAGAGGTGTGGTAATTTTTTCCCTTCTCAACAGGAAGAAAGAAGTGCATAGAAATTCGTACCGGAAATTTTCTTGCGTACCGGAAACAAATTGTGACGTGAACCCGAAATTGACGTACACTCGCTCCGGAAATTGGACCTAGATGCTGTCAAGATAAACCGAATTTACTTCAAATTATCTCAAATCAAACATTACAGATAAAAACACAAAGATAATTTATTTTGCTAGTAACCATTGCTAGAAACCAAGTGGTCAGCTTGAAGTGCATCCGAGATGTTTTACAATCACACACTGCCGGCCGAGAGACTTGAACCACGGAACTCCGGGTTCGTACGTCATCACATGCAGAGAGCTGTGATAGATTCTAACGCAACCAGGACTACATTTAAGACGATCAAGTGGTCAGCTTGAAGTGCATCCGAGATGTTTTACAATCACACACTGCCGGCCGAGAGACTTGAACCACGGAACTCCGCAGGGGCGTAGGAACCAACATTTTTTTGGAGGGGCAAACATTGTTGGATTGATGTACGATGCAAACATTAAAGTTCGTTGAAAATACTTTTCGTACGAGCAAATCCGCGTTTGCGGCGGGGGGGAGGAAGTCAAATTCTAAGGAATGCTGTTAGCGGGGTAGGGGGAAAAATTCAAGGTCAAATGCCTTATAATTAAAAGTTATACTTTTTTAAGAAATGTGAAGTTTCATTTATTTCCTTCTTTCATGCGTAATTTTCTTTTCAATTAAAAGTAAAATTGGTATCTCAAATTTGAACTTTCTACCGAAAATGAAAATTTGCATGTTTTACTCTCTTTTAGGTAGTTATATAAGTGAAACTAAAAATGAGCCGTAAAAGCATTTATAGAGAGAGAGAGAGTGAGAGAGAAAATAATAAAAAACATATAAACGTTATTTTACGTTTCTATTATTTTGTGAATAAAATTTACATTTTTTCCAATATTCTTGGTCCGTGCCCCCCTCCATGGATCCGCGCCTGCAAAACACATTAGTTTTGGCGTGAGAAGCCGGATTTATAATAAATTCATACTTGCTCTGGGTTCGAGAATTAAGAAAATAATTAAAACAGAATTATAATTTTAATTTTACATATAAATATACAAAATTACAACTGAAAGTGGGGGGGGGGCAAAGGACAGTCTTTGCTCCCCTAGTATAAAATGTGGGGGGCAACTGCCCCCTCTGCCCCCCGGTTCCTACGCCGCTGGAACTCCGGGTTCGTACGTCATCACATGCAGAGAGCTGAGAGAGATTCTAACGCAACCAGGACTACATTTAAGACGATCAAGTGGTCAGCTTGAAGTGCATCCGAGATGTTTTACAATCACACACTGACTTGAACCACGGAACTCCGGGTTCGTACGTCATTACATGCAGTGAGCTGTGCTTAAAACCGCGCAGCTACTGCCTGTAGATAGATACAAATTGATTTATAATTGATTACAACATAATGACAAAACTGATGATTGTTGGAATCAAATTCAACAAACCTGAGTGCAGTTTGACATAATTTTGGATTGTTGTGTCTCGATTTTTGAAGAGGATTTGTTTCACTTTTATACCATGGAACTCCGGGTTCGTACTTCATCACATGCAGAGAGCTATGCTTCGACCCGCGCAGCTATACTGCGTCGACAGTTATTATTATTATGATTATGATAAACGTGTAATCAGTGTCACTTTGACCGTCAGCTGGGCTGTGAAAGTTTTCAATTTCGGCAGGTTGCGTGTTCGGTGTAATTTGAAATGTAAACCTCGTGAAAGGCTGATACGGTAACGGTAATTACCGCTGTGCTGTTGCTATACCGGTGAACTTGCTGTCCGTGCTGCCGCTATACTGAACGATAATTTAACTGTCATCGCTCGTTCTTGTGCTTTTTGTTTCTTTGCTTGTAAATGAAAAAATATTTTTAGAAGATGTGTGTAGGTATTTTTCTCATTGACTCACTAATAAGTACAGTATTATTTCTTACATTCAATAATTTATAATTTTTCATCAACAACTTTGTAAGTAGGTACCCGTATAATTGTGTGAACCACGTACACTTATTTTAATAAATAGTGAAAATGGCGCTAGCATTTATAGTGGCTTTTAATGTTGTTGTCTACCGAAACTAGCGACATCGGACAATAAGCGTAGCTTATTTCGGAGAGGGTAAAATATAATAAGTTTTACGTTTCAAATGCCTGGTAAATAGAAATATCTTTGATACTTCATAACCTCAAATTTTCGATAAAATATTTTATAATTAAATATCATTTTTACAAAACTGACGATTGTCCTAATAATTTATTTTAAATTGTATTATTATCAGATAAATGTCCTATATAAATTTTATAGGCAACAACCTTAAGATTTTGCAAAAACGAAAAAGGTAAAAAAGAGGCAGTTTTGGTCAGACAGTGGGTGTAAAGTGGAAACCAATTTTCGTAAGTTATGAATTTTGCGCTGGATCTCTTCAGTATTACATTTAAAAACTGTTTCGAATTCAGTTAATTAATTTATTTAAAGGATGTTTTTTGTTCGACATATTATTCATTTTTCTCGTATAAAGAAATTGAATTAAAAATTTCTTTGTCTCTTCACGCCCGAGTCATTTTGCATCTCGAGACTGGTCTCTGCTTTTCTAATCCTGCTAGAACTGTGGAGACTAGGTCTCGAGAGCAGAAATGAATTTGTTCACTTGAGACCCGTGCACTGACCTGTGACAACTTATCTCGGATAGTGGTCTCAGACTCTTGTCCACTGGTGAGTCGAGTCTCGAGACTCGATCTCGAGATCATTTTTTTAGTCTCAAATGTACACTTACCTACAGTACTGAGTGGCGAGAGGTAAAAAGTTGAGAAATGTCTCGTCAGATGTGTGTTAAGCACTTCAATGTAATATAATTCGATTAGAATTTAATAGAGTGCTATTATACGCTTTAATTAGAACAATCCCGATCGACACTTAGTTAATGAGACATGAATTAGCATCTAATAACTTCGTTACCATATCTGACAGGAACAGCACACTTTGATGTCTTCACACACCGAACATATGCGATGTGTTCGTAACTATAGAAACCGCAGCTTCTTGTTTTATGCATACAAGTTTGGAAACAACGTAGGAACGAGAAAAGTTACTTTGAATTAGAAATTGAACAAATTCCGCCATTTTGGGTACGATTGAATGCATGAATAAATTCTGAAAAGTTTTAGATAGAATCATAATAGCGCGCGATAGTAATTTGAAATTAATTTTGAAACGTATCTCAAAGTGTTCATGGCGTTATTTTTAATTAAAATTGTAAATCATTTTTATCTTGCTGCATACTATGTGTTTACTCAGGTAATTAATATGTATATTGAATGTTATTATGGGTAATTGTCAACGTCAACTTATATGCAAATTACTAGAATGAACTTTATACACATTGTTGTCAACTCAGTTTTTTTTAACTCACTAATGTAAACGATTCTAAATTATAGGCAAACCAAGTTAACAGTGCGTAATCTTTCGAATGAGTAATTACTTTAATAAATAAAGAATTTAATTATCTGAATAAATAGGTAAATTATTAAACTCTGTTTACATTTTGTAACCCTGAAAATTAAATTTATAATGGATCAACACCAGTCGTTAAAATGGCGAAAAAATATGCAGTTTTCCCCATAAAATTGTTTTAAATAATAAGATTTTTTAAACAAATAACACAATTACGAATAGCTTGAAGTTCCCTCATCTTGTTTTAATGTCACTTTTAAAACTTTTTATAAATAATACGTTTTGATCCATAATCAGTATATTATCAAAAACTTTACTGTCCATGCAGCCAGATTTGGCTTTAATTGAATGCTTTATTCAACAAAATTTAAATAAATTTATATTTTTCCTGAACTATTTAAGTTGTTACCAACTTCGGCATAATTTGAATTACATATGTTACCTTACAACTGACCACCGTTTAAATGTTATTTTTGATTCTTGGACTAGATTTTTTTCCCAGATAGCTATAATTTTTGAGAAACAATTGAAAATCGCATAAATGTCATTTTTTACATTTATATTAAACTTATCTCTCCGAGAGTTTTAAATTGACAGCAAACTCGGTAAGTATAATTTTAATAATTTATAAAAAAAATTGACGATCGTTTAAATGATATTTTTATTTTGCTACTAGAATTCTTTTCCCGACAGCTTCAATTTGATACCACACGCGATAGTATTTTAATAAAAATAAAAAAGTTCCGTTTAAAATTGGTACCACTGGTTAAATAAAGCTCATTAACGAACTTGAAGTCAGTTTTTGGCTCAAAATCATAAACATAAAATTTCAGTCCAAAATTCCAACGCGTTTTTAAAGTTATCCAACATTCAGACAGGCCGACTTTTTTACTTCTCGCCACTCATTAGGTACTGTAAAAGAGGTACCTATTGTAATCATGTAATAAATTTCGATAGTCAGTTTTCAATGGATAAGCACGTTTTGAGGTCCATAGAACACGATTTTGGTAATTTCGCGATGATGTTTGTGTGTGTGTGAGTGGATGGATGGATGTATGAATGGATGTGTGTACCAACCTGCCATGTTGATTATTTATTAAAACCGATGTGGCAACATGGCAAAGTTGTCATGTTGGTACAGATGGATGGATGTTGGAGGTACGATAACTCAAATACCATTGAAATAATTTTTTTTTGTATATTTATAATATTCTGACACCCAAGATCAGATCTGATTAGATTTTGGTGTTGATCGTACACCCGAAAGTGGTAGTTTCTTGAAGATCTGAAGAGTTTTTCTGGAATATCCTCAAAATTTATGAATTAATAAGAATTTATTAAATAACATTGTATATTAAATGTTACTGTCTACAATGTGTATTCAAAACGTTGTTTCTATTTAACACCATTTTCCAATTACAAGAAGATAAATTTTTTACAAATTTGTTACAATTTTGATCTGACTACCTATAAAAACAAAAAGTAAAATATTTGAGTGTTAATGTCATATAATTTTTTGACAAATTGAAATGGAAAATATGAAATGTCATTTATTATTTATAAGGTCATAATAAACTTTAATAATATTATAAAAACTGCAATTCCCGAATTCCCTTCTACAATGGTATATTTGTGAGTACCTTCATACACATTTAGTAAAATAGTAGAGTATGGCGAGAGGTCATGTGTTGGCCACATCGGATTTTTTAAATTATACGATTTTTGGGTTCAGTTCTCTTATTTCGCGTAGGTACTGTACTACATAGACTATACTTCATTTCAGCTAAGAAAATAGCGTTGGGTTAGATAGAGCAATGATATTCTTGAATCTGATTGGTTGAGATGAGAGGTAGATTTACACTAGCAAACATTTTCATTTCCGTTTCTTATTTTGAATTTCATAGTTACATCGAAGTACTACATTATTCTATAGATGACAGCTTTATTCACAAAAAATAATTTATTTAAGATCGCGTCAAATTTTGAACTAATAAAATGTGTGAGTGTAAAACTTACTGGCATTCGCAGTGCCATCTGCTATTTTCTTAGCTGAAATGAAGTATAAACATTTGTACTTGAAGTCGCAAGTTATTATATTTATACCAATGATTACAATATGTGAGGCTGCCACACCCAAACTAGATAAAAGGCTTCATAGAAGATATGGAATACTTGTAAGATAAAATGACGAAAAAAATTCTAACATTTAATATAACAACCCTCTGTATTTCAACGTTCCCTGGAGCAAGTTATCGTTTCAGGGCAGGATTTAATAAATATCTCGACCGCCAGGACCGTAATCCCGAAATATAACGAACCTGTGATAGCCCCCACCCCTGCAACGTGAAACCAGCGCCAACGTGATATCGCCTTTCCACTCCAGTTACGGTGAGGTTCAATTTACTACCTCTGGACTTGGGCTTAAATTTCTAAATAAATGAGCGGGTATCGAAAATTCTCAAATTGATATCTACAAATTTATTAAGATAAAGACAAGAATTATTGTAAGAATTCTCTTGATCAGAAGCTTTGCCACGATTAAAGAATAATTAGGTTTGCCAACATGATCCTTTCTAGAGGTCAGAATGTGTAACACTGGCTGTGTGCCTATATTGATTTAATTGTAAAATACACTTTAATACTGTTAGGGCATCTATGTTAAAATACAGTAACTTAGATGTCATCTAGTATTGTCACTAACATCACAAATAGACAATGTCATATGTAACTGTAAAACGTGTAGACTTCTTGATATATTTATAATAAACTAGCGTTATACCCGTGCTTCGCTACGGTCTGTTTTAATTTGGAGACGTGGGGGAGGAGAGATCCAAAATACCCTACTTGAGCCCCACATACTCGGTTTTGATAGGAACTCTTATGAAGATTACCCCTGATTAACACTTATTATTGAAGGGGTCTTCGCCCTAGCTGTTCATTCACGGGTACTCATATGGCCATAAAGTAAAAAGACTTTATGCTCATGGTTATGGTAGTGACAGCTGTTAATAACTTTATAAAATTAAATTTAAACGTCGCTAAATGACATCTGTCACTTTGACATTGACAGATGTCACTTTGACATTGGCAACTGTAATTTTGACATTGGCAGCTGTCATTTTAACACTGCCTTCCTATGTTATTGCAAAGTCTGTTATGAGTACCACAGCAGATTTTTATTGAAGGTTAATGTTAGTGTTGCCGCGAGACGAGACTTGGCGAGACTTAAGGTCAGTCTCGTCTCGGTCTCGAAAAAGTCTCGAACACCTTGGTCTCGTCTCGGTCTCGAGTGCTCTAGTCTCGTCTCGGTCTCGAGTCTCGACGAGAGTCTCGACTTTTTAATATTTCTTAGAAGTAAATATGTGTTAATAAAATATATTACCTGTCGTTTCATTAAAGAAGACCACCGTAAAAAACTAGTAAAGTAAGCATTAGGAAAATGGAAGCTTGAGTTTTGATGAAACACCAAAATATTAAAATTTAAAAAATATACATGGACCTGGCAATTTTACACGACATACTCACTATCCACTATTCCGCAAGTCTGTATTGTACAGTGTATTTATTTTAGACAAAAAATTCAAATTTATTATACTAGGAGATAGGCACGAAGATTTTAACTACAGCTATTTGTACAAACATGTTTTTTCAGTATATTTAAATATTTTTGATTTATATTCCACATACGTCACTTTTGACCAATTAGAATGCTCTATTTGATCGAAGAAGGTAGTTTTTTAACGAATATTCCATACACGTCATTTTTAACTAATGAGAATGCATTATTTGTTCTTAGAAGACATTTTTAAGCAATGAAATTAGATAAAACCACAGTAGATATGTCCATGGTTACCCTTTGTTGATATATAAATATAATTCGAGCCATAAATTATAATTCCTGCGTAGAAACGACAACTCGGGTCAAAATTTACACAAAGCATTCAAAAATTTCACAATACAAAACATCAACTGAAATAGCAACGAGTTGCTGTAGAAAGACAACAAATTATTAACAAAAAATCATTGCATGAAGCAGTCTACTTTTGTCAAAATTACGTGTGTGGAGTGTGGAATAGTTATTATTCATATGAAATTATAAATTTAGAATAATTTTTTTTTAAATAAATAAAAAATGATCTAACCTTTATTTAAAAATGTCTACTTTTAAATTAATATTACAAATCAATTATTTAAAATGAGACTCGAGAGTCTCGACGAGACTCTCGGCGAGACTCGATACTGGTCTCGTCTCGGTCTCGGGTCTGTTATCGAGACTAAACTGATGGTCTCGTCTCGATTTTTCGAGACGAGACGAGACGAGACCGAGACTAGTCTCGAGTCTACCGGCAACACTAGTTAATGTGCGCTTTTGACACATGTACAAAAATCTCATTCTCCCATGTGTTGTATTTTCCAATAACTACTATAACCATGAGCATAAAGTCTTCTTACTTTATGACATGACCATATGAGTACCCGTGAATTAATAGCTAGTACTTGTGCACTCTAGTGCTAGTAACCTGACACACGGATTAATTTCTTGTATATCTTTTTCGATTACTCACAATATGTGAGGCTACCACACCCAATTTGGGTAAAAGGCGTGTTATGAAATACATGAATAGTTGTTATAAAAATAATTAAAAAACCTTAATTTAATAACTCTTTATTTATTAATCATATTTCCCCTTTTTATTTAATTTATTTTAACTTATTTATTTTGCATTCTTATGAATAAATATCTATTTGACACATGTATTTGACACATACATTTTCATAACTAAATCACGATAGTGTGACATGTTTTTATTTTCAATTTCTTATTTGTTTTCCAAAGCAACTTATAAATTAAAATTATTTCCCCCCAAAATTAAATTTCCCCACTTAAGAAGCTGATTAGGGCAAAATCCTGAAACATGGGTTTTAAATATTTCGATTCGCTACCATTGTATGTAAAAATCAAGTTGATATCTCGTCTGAGTAAAGAGATATTGAGAAATTCGTAAAAACGCATTTTATCCCCTTTTCCCCCTTTAGGGGGCGAATTTCAAAAAATCCCTTCTTAGTGAGCGCTTACATCATAAATCGAATATACTGTCCAAATTTCACATTTTTAGGCTTACGGGTTTGGGCTGGGCGTTGTTGAGTCAGTCAGGACACTTTACTTTATATATATATAGATATAATGATTTAAATTACAACGTATTTTAATAATACGGACTACCAAACAAATACTATAAAATAGTAAGTAAAATTGTAATTTTGATATCTATGAGGCTGTTTCATAATAATTTACCTTTAGATCGAAAATATTATGACAAAACGTCTTTAAAAATCACCCATTTTCTACGAGAGAGATCATCGTTATAAATAAAAAATTCACAATATGTGAACAGTCTCGTAGTGCATCTATTCATCTTCATTACTCAGTTTATAAAACATGTCGATTTTTACTAATTTCTCCTAAAATTAAAATAACCTATACAGGTTGGTGGAGGTGAAATGCGAACATAGGGAAATTATATGACAATGGAATGGAGTTATCACCCTAGGCATCTTCATATACGTGGAATATGTACTGTCAATGTCAAAGTACCTGTCATATTATAGAAATTTTTATTTTCATTAAAATATTTTCTTTGCATAATAATGTATGTGTACGAGCAGAACGAGAAAGTTTACATGCACTTTTAGATTTTATTATTATTTCTGTTATTGATTACTCTTTTTGCCACACAAATTCACATTACTTCGTTTTGTGACACTACTACAAAATATATCAAGATACCTGGCATGAAAGTTCGATTGTCATGTATGTTCCCTATGTTCGCATTTCACCTCTACCAACCTGTATATTGATAGTTTTTCTGAAACACTTCATTATTTCACAGCAATATTTACTTGTTACTTTATAATGTAATAATAAGCTTACATATTCTTTATATTTCAAATATATTTATATAATACTTATACACGGTTTTCCAAAAGTTCCGGGACGTAGAAGTTTTGAACGAGTGAAGAAAAAAATGGAACATTTGGAAATCACTAAAGAGTTTTGGTCATTACGAGACCGATAGAAGGTCGACAATTTGAACATTTGTTAAAAAATCGTAATAAACGTGCAAAAACATAAAATAAAATATAAAATTAAATTCTTGAAAGAATTAAGATATCGGGTTTCGGTTTATTGGGATGTGATTCTTTTTTCATTACCTTTAAAACATGCAGTGAAACTCGACAGGAGTGGGATGGTCATCCCCTAAAAAACTCCACGTTGCATGGAAGTTCTAAACTATTTAAGAATGTAGTTTTGACAACTCTTTAGTGATCTTCAAATTTTCAATTTGTTTTCTTCACTCGTTCAAAACTTATAGCTTCGTCCCGGGACTTTAAAGAAACCTGTATGACACTCAAATGATTAAATTTCAAAAATCAGTGACAGCGAGTGACAGAATGTTTTCGTATCACTAGTGACCAGCAGAGACACTTAGGATCACCTATGAACTAAGTACAACTTCTGACCGGGGTTGCAATGAAAAACGTGGACAGTTGGTAAACCTAATAAAAATGCCCTGTTCACACGTTGCTACTTTGAAGACGCATACGTGCTACTGTAGCATGAAAAGAAATTCAAATCGAAACAATTACCGCAAAAAATCGCTATTTACACACACAACGATCAACGATGTGAAATTATCAACGAGTAGTTCTTGATACTTTGATGCTACAAATTAGCAGCGCTGCTATTTGACAAGCGACTCAGATTTTTTCTTGCTACAGTAGCACGAATGTGTCTTCAAAGTAGCAACGTGTGAACAGGGCATAATAGAGAATTTTACTCGAAGAAATCGATAGTGGCGCCA
The DNA here is from genome assembly GCA_947534325.1 of Agonum fuliginosum. Taxonomy (NCBI): domain Eukaryota; kingdom Metazoa; phylum Arthropoda; class Insecta; order Coleoptera; family Carabidae; genus Agonum; species Agonum fuliginosum. The sequence continues at coordinate 43,431,178 of OX384029.1, forward strand.
ACGACTGAAAGTATAACTACGCAGACAAGCTAATCAGAATTTGTATTATCTGCTTAGTACCTACTACTGGCGCAACATACAAATTTCTATTACTATTATTGTTTATTATAGTTAAAATGTGTATAGGATATGCGTACGGTCTATACAAAAGTAATTGAAGATATAAGTGTCAAAATGAAAATGAAAATTTTAAAAAGTGCCAGCGATGGGTGCAAGCTTGTGAAACTTTCTTCAACATCGTGTTCGTGTTAACATTATTTTTTACTACATTATTATCTATTATGATATAAAGTATAAATTAATGTTTGTTTGTCTGTATAGTGTACCATTAATACGGTGACGCTACGATCGTTTGACGTCACTAGAAAAATCGTCTATTATTTTTTAACCTTGAGTTTAGCTATAAATTGTGAAACAATCAAAGTAAATGATTGTTGTCATCGAGATCGTTTGTTGTAATCAACAAATTATTTTAAATGTTTATTTAATTTGTGTATAACATGGTGGGGTTTAAGGGCGGGTTCTATTGGGGGTTCTCGGGCGTCGTCGTGACACGCGACGCCACCGACGCGGCAATCGACGCCGCTCTGAACATCGATAACGTATGGCTCTGCCGGTAATGAAGATACATTTCTCTGACTCTCCCTCCATGTAATTTACTAGATTATTTACATTGGATTACATTACTACGATTAACTTAACTGCGTATATTTTTGTCAAAAACTGACGGCAGTGTCACATAAATTTGCGGTGCATACCTACGTTTCACTTGCAAGAAAAAAATAATGAATTATGTTCAAAAAAGGTAGCATGAGCAACAAAACAACAGAATGTTACTCAAGTTAATATGTAATATTTATTAGGTAACTGTATTGAAACTGTTAGCTTGAATTATTGAACTTCATTAAAAAATTTAATCATCTTTTCAAATATATACAGAAAATTTAAATGCTAATACTAGTCTCTCCTGTAATATAAGTTGAAAACTAATTATTATATAAAGAGCTCTACCCCTTGATGGTCTGTGATGAGTAGACGCGTTACGATGCAATCTCCAGGGACGTACCGAGTGGTAAAAACTAGCGAGTCCGGTCCTGGGAGACCGGAGTACCGCCCTAGACCCTTGCCCGACAGCTGATTACTAATTTTTTTTAAGCGGCGTCCAAAGAAATTTTCTATGTAATTACTCATGCGACGGGAGAAGGGGTACGCCCACTCGAATTAAAAAAGAAAATTCTTAGTTGGAAATTTTACTCCTAGTACGGGAAATATAGAAATTAGTAAAACTTTTGTTACATAGCAATCAATTAAATAAAATACGAGTAGGTAGTAGTAGTTAGTTGTGGACTAAAATGTAATAAATTTATAAAATCAAACAAAAGTTAAGTAAAGGAAAGAAAAAACAACAATTTTCATAAAGATTTAGTAACATTTAAAAAAACATTATATTGTAATAAATTAAGTTATGGGTTTATCAAGATATTTTTAGCGTTGTAAAATTGAATCTACCGCACATATATAATGTAAATTACTATTAACACATAATTCAATTGTAGACTACATAGGCTTATGACAGAAATAATAATTTCAGAAACATTGTTATTACGCATTCGCGTATTTTGACATTTGTTTCATACACAGGTTTGACGGTTTGATGTTTCTAAAGGTCCCATGAGTTTTTCATAAATAAGGCTTCATCGGTTTAATTGAAGAAAAATAAGTGTCCGAACCTATAGTTAAAGGGGCTCGTATTATATTGTAAGCTCTCCTCTTAAGACACAAGATGCACCTCCCGTTTGGTGTCGTATCGATTCGGCTACAAATTTTATGGAAATGTTGCAGTAGCTTCGGGCGCCACATAAACACATTACCAATTCAAATGTGTGGAACAAGTTTATAACAGCCGTGAGGACATCCTACAAATGAAAGTAGAATTCTTTCTTCTCCTGTTGTCCTCTGCCTCTTAATTCATCCTCTGTAGAAGCTGCTGACAACCACATATAACTCTTGGCAGAGAATTTAATGCGCGGAGCGCCGCAGACGCCACTGGGGCCCACCGTGGGACTGAAAATAAATATACATCTCGGGAAATTGAAGCCCGACCGCTCACTATGTTTGCTGACGAGGATGATGTTCACAAACTCTAATCTTAAATTATACCAGCGAAACTGCCTTAAGAATTATAAGAATTACTAAAGAATTATCAGATTTTAATGCGATTCAATTTTTTTATTGATCAATAAAGTGTCCATTTCATTTTTTTAAACTGGTCGAAACGTCACAAACAATTCATCAATAAAAAATTAATGGTTTATTAATTTTTTGTTTTCACTAAATCCTTAATTCAATATTTCTTCACATTTCCTTCGTTCTATTAATTTTATTTTGAGTTTATTGAATTGTTGTATGTTGTGTGTATAAGAACAGATTTTGCAAATTTTTTCTTGATCAATAAATTGATTAATTAAATGAGGAATAATTTTATTAGTTACTAAACATGTAGGTACCTACTATTTTGCAATATATTTTTTTAAAATTTAAATATATACTGAATTTTAAAAATAATTTATTGATCAATAAATTTAATACCTATTTAAAATAAATGAATGACTTATCTTATGTTTCTGAAGAATTATCTGAACACTGAAAAATAATCAGAATTAATAACAAATTATTCCTGAATTTTTTGTAGAATTTTATACACAATTATAACTACTACCAGTCTACTACTAAGTAATCTGCAATTTATTACAATAAAATTTCTATGATGTCGACTCTGGTTAAGTTTGTTTTTTTTATCAACGAGATCTATTTCTTTAAGAAATTCTGGGATGATTCTTTAACAATTCTTATATTTTTCTGTCAATAACCGATTTTCAATTGTATTCCCGTTTAATAATTTAGAAATTTAAAAAAAATTGAATCATCCGGTATACAGGATGGTTTGGTTTTCTGTGTCCAGCTCATATTTCGTAAACTAACGACAATTGAGAAAAAATTTTCATGTGAACTTATTCAGTATTATGTATTCTAGATTACAGCAAGAAAAAAAATTCTGGACACACTTTTGATGTGCAATTTTTTTTCTTATTTTTTATTTACTTTAAACTGTAAAATAAATATATTATGTTGCATATGAAAAGTGTGTCACAATTTTTTTTTCTTGCTATAATATAGAATACATAATTCTCAATTGTTATTAATTTACGAAATAACAGCTGGTCACTGGAAACCAAACCACCCTGTAGGTATAGGTAGAAATAGATATAAAATGAATATTGAAACCTGAGTTTCAGAATTATTGTAGTCGGTCATATCCTCATAGTAAAGAACTACTAGAGAGAGGAAAGTTGAATGTTAGTGCCCTACGAGGATCGAAAGAGAGATGGCTATAATCAAGAATAAGACATTTTTGATTGTTTAAATTTTAACATGACCGACCTTTTTTAAGGAAGGTTGACAGGGGGTGAAATGAACTTGGCGTCAGATTAACTTGTATGATTTTAAAGAGGAAACTTCAATCTTGTCAGAACTCGAGTTTCATCCATTTTCGACCAAATTCAACCGAGTTATGGCGGTCTACAAATGCATTTTCAAGTGGTGCGTTTTTCTTTTTGCCGAGTGTATTATATTTTGTTGTTTAGTGTATTTGTGTTCAAGGAGGGTTTGATATTTTGCTCACTCGTTTAGATATTGCTCTGTGACCTCAGAGAGAGACAACACTGCCTAGCGCAACTTTATCATTGGGTTTTCCCTTGGAGAGGCCGCAAGTATCTACTTAAGCTCGCATGACTTATGTTTGTCGAAAAATAAAAATTCTGCAAAATATTTATCAACTCATTTCATTTCTGCAGTTCCGTTATTTTCTATTTGTTCTCCTTTCTCGAGTCATTCAAATACGTGAAGTACGGATATACCGAACGCAAAGTGACATTTGTAGACTAGAATCTTGTACCTACAAGCTTATATCATTTGTAGGGGTGGGCGATATAGAAAAAAATATCGAAAATATCGATATTAAAAAAATTATCGATATATTCGATATATCGAAAATTCGATATAACGAATTATCGATATTTCGAATTACCGATATATCGAATTATCGATGTATCGAATTATTGATGTATCGAATTATTGATGTATCGAATTATCGATGTATCGAATTATCGATGTATCGAATTATCGATATATCGAATTATCGATATATCGAATTATCGATATATCGAATTATCGATATATCTATCAAATTATCGATATTCCTATCAAATTATCGATATATTGAATTACCGATATATCGAATTATCGATATACTTCTTTTAACAGGAGGCATTATTATGGATTCTTGTAAAACGTACTGTAGTGACAATCTGGCAGTGATGCAGTTGAATGATCGTTGTTCAGTATAACAGTATAAGTATAACTACGAAACTAAGCACGCGCATTGCTTTGTTACGCAGTAGAGGGCAGCAGAGGCAGACACTGACATTTAAATACTGTAAACTTTATAATTTTTATATTGAAATAACAAATTTACGAATATCCGATAATTCGAATTATTAAATATTCAATAAGTCGAATAATCGAATTTTCGATATATCGAATTATCAAATATTCGATACATCGAATATTCGATATATCGAATTACCGAATATTCGATATATCGAATTATCGAATATTCGATATATCAAATTATCAAATATTCGATTAATCGAATTATCGATATTATCGCATTAGCGATATATCGATTATTTTATATTTTTCGATATTTCTATTCGATATATCGATAAAGTATTCGATATATCGAAAAAAGTCCCAGCCCTAATCAATTGTGTTATTAGTCGCGTCAATGAATATGTAAAACTGGCAATCCTCGGAAGTCCTCAAGAACAGCTCCGATTTTGAAAAAATTTTTTCTTCTAATTTAGTTTTTTTTTTAATATTGTTTAAAATCAGAAACCGTTCAGAGCGGGGAAAATATTATTTATATTGTTTAAACAATATTTATTCATTTTTTTCTTGCTTTTTTTCGAAAAAATTTATTTTATTATAAAAAATAGTTGTTAAAATAAAGTTTTTAGTAATAATATACTATACCTACTATACTAGTCCAGTAATTTTGCCACCTAAAAAGTGGTAATTTTTGTTTAATCTTTTGTTTATTGTTTTTAAACAAGTATAATTTCAAATCGAATAAAGATATTGACTCGCGGTATAAATACAGTATTTTATGTTTCAAGAATATATTTTTTTTAAAGCGAGACACTATCATTATTCGTTCAGATATTATAGTTGATTAAACATTAAACAACAAAAATTTTACTATGTTCTATCAGGGAAAAACTTTAAATTTCAGCTCAACTAAGACATTTAAAAGTTTTTGACACAATATATCTTATAGAAAAAAGTCCGAGGAATTTAATGCTGCAAACCGGAAGTCAATATCACTATTCGTTCAGAAATTATAGTTGATTGAAAACAAAATTTAAAAATAAATTATTTTAGGATTGCGGCTAATCAAGGGCCTCGAAAATTATAAAAATTGTATTGTAGATAGAAAAAACCCGGTGGAATCGAATGCTTGAAACCGGACGGCGATACTTTCATCCGTTGGAACGTTACAGCCGTTTTGGGTGTATTACGAATAAAACTAATGTCTTGATTTTATTTGTAAAAAGCGCACCGTTTTCCTCTGTGGGTTACCACTTTTTAGGTGACAAAATTACTGGACTATATAGAATTATTACTAAAAAATTTATTTTAACAACTATTTTTTATAATAAATTTTTTCGAAAAAAATCCATAAAAAATGAATTTTTTATAATAAATATTGTTTAAACAATATAAATAATTCTTTCCCCGCTCTGAAAGGTTTCTAATTTTAAAGAATATAAAAACAAAAATTTAAAAAAAATCAAAATCGGAGCTGTTCTTGAGGACTTCCGAGGAAAAGACTTCATTGACGCGACTATATCCAGAAGAGTTCGAATATTGAGCGTTTTTTCACAAACAGAATATGTATCAATACGCACAGAAAGCTGTTGACGATTCAATAATTCAAGTAAAAACTTTCATTTTAAAAAGTTTTGAAAATTAAATATTTATGCTTCTCGCAACGACATAAGCAAGCTCACGCGCCACAAATTTCAGCAAGTTTACGTCTTCTAAGAAACATACAACAACTCTAGGCCTGGCTGGCTATATATCCTGTCTTCAGGGAGTTATTTCATCCCCCAGTGATGGATGTTGCCAGCCCTGCACGTATAAATTCTCCTAAATATTTCCATTGTTGCGCGGACACTGTACATAAACCAAAGACGCGTGATCACCGCACATTCATGCTTATCATTTCGAGTAAGTGGATTGAAAACCGTAATTTGTACGAGTACTTAGACCGCAATAAACCCAAGAGGGCATTAAAAATCAAACTGGTTACGTATTCTAAAAGTTACATTATTTTTCAGAAGATTACTCAAAAGCAAGTATACTCGAACCGAACCGGAACATGCACGAAAACCGGAACGAACCCGCGGCTATCTTAGTGAACCGACAGCATAATTAACATAGTCCAAGTTGTTTTCGGAGTTACTATTTTTAGGTGTCAAAGTTGCACTAAAAATATAAACATAATAATTCGTCTAACATTTCAGAAAAGAATCAATTTATTTTTAAAACTTACCAATTTCACTTGTAATGTAGCAAATTGAAATTCAATAGGTATACTAGTTTAATTTTGCTAGATTCATAGACGAGGCGCAGCCGAGGCTGCAAATCTAATATTTTTGTGCCTAGTTAAACAAATAACTATTGTAAGTAACATTATTTTTTCGGCGATTGTTATTAATTAATATTAATTTAGTGATTACTAGCGTCAGGCCCCGCTACGCGGGCCTTCAGCTAAGTCGCGCTTCCGCGCGACAAGGGGGATTCGCCCGCTTCGCGGGCTCAAGCTCCGCGGACTCTGAATATGGAAGGATTCGGCACTTCGTGCCTCAATTATAACGATTTAACCATTTAGACTCTAACGAAAAAAATTATTTAATTACAATTTCAAATTTTTCATCTTCCGCCTTCTTCAATATAAATTTTAGTAAAGGCATTAAAAATAAATAGGTATCCTGGTTATTCAACTAAAAACAAAAAACTATTGTCGAACGTCATCTTAAACAATATTGTAGGTACCTTATGAAAAACTTATATTTGATATAACAAACTTGAAATGATTTTACTATTTTGAAAGGAAAAAAACAGAAGCTAATCATAATCACCACTATCATATTTATCACTTATTGTGTATATCACTCCTCATCAGCAAGATCAAGACCTTTACTTTTTTACAATTTTAAGATATAAACAAATGACGATCGGCGGTCTCCATTTTGAACAATCTTGTATTAGCTCTTTTATCAAGATATTTAATTTGATATCATACTCAATAGGTATGATTCTAACATATTTTTTAAAAAACAAAAGACAATCGTCGGCCACCATTTTAAATAATTTTATTACTTAGCCCTCATCTAGCTCTTTAATTTGACATCAAACTCGAATTGTTTTTCTAAAATTGAAAACAATTGTTAATCGTCTGCCACCATTTTAAATAATTTTATTAATAAGGTAGCATTTATTTTTAACCCTTTAATTTAAACCCTTTAATTTTTAATAAAATTCGATTTGATTTAATAATTTTTTTATAAAAACAAATGACAATCGGTCGCCATTTTCAACAATTTTATAAAGTAGTGCTCACCTGACCGATTTAAATTATTTTATTAATTAGGTATCCCATGTCCAGCCCTTTAATTTGATATCAACCTGATATAATTCTATATTGTTTTTGATAAAAATAAATGACGATCGTCGGCCACCATTTTAAATAATTTTATTAATTAGGTAGCCCTTATCCAGCCCTTGAATTTGATATCAAACTCGACATGATTTTTTGATAGACACATATGACAATCGTTGGTCGCCATTTTCAACAATTTTATAAAGTTGTGCTCACCTGATCGATTTATATTATTTTATTAATGAGGTAGCCCATTTTCAACCCTTTAATTAGATATCAAACTTGATATAATTCTATATTGTTAAAAAAAAAATGACAAACGTCGGCCACCATTTTAAATAATTTTATTAATTAGGTAGCCCTTATCCTAGCCCTTGAATTTGATATCAAACTCGATATGATTTTTTGTTAAAAACAAATGCCAATCCTTGATCGCCATTTTCAACAATTTTATAAAGTAGTGCTCACCTGACCGATTTAAATTATTTTATTAATTAGGTAGCCCATTTTCAGCCCTTTATTTTGATATCTAACTTGACATAATTCTATATTGTTTTTTAAAAAATAAATGACAATCGTCGGCCACCATTTTAAATAATTTTATTAATTAGGTAGCCCTTATCTAGCCCCTGAATTTGATATCAAACTCGATATGATTTTTTAATAAAAACAAATTATTGTTGGTCGCCATTTTCAACAATTTTATAAAGTTAGTGCTCACTTCTTTTGTTGGGACTGTACTTGATACAACTGTCAAAATAAAATAAATATTTTAAAAAATACGAATATTGATAAAAATACAAAAAATGATTCTTTCGATTATTACTTAATATAATTTACAAATTGCTTCTATTACTAATATAACGTAAGATATATGCATCTCAAATATCGAATTGTAAACTGTAAACATCAGTTTGACAGAACATAGCATTGTTTTTTTCCCAAATATGTTAACAATTTTTACCCTGAATGTACTAAAACTTCTGACGGACGTCTTTTTCTGTGACTGTACTTTGTAATGACTGTCAAAATAAAATAAATTTTTTTAAAGTAATACTAAAATTGATGAAAATATTAAAAATATTTACGCTCCTTCTATTATAACTCAATATAATTAACAAATTTCTTCTATTAACTATATTAATTAAGAAAAGTGCATTTGAAATCTCGAATTGTAAACGTCAGTTTGACATAATGTAGCATTGTTTTTTATTCAACAGTCAGTTGTTGAACATTTGAGCATTCAAAGCACTGATTCACTGATGAAATCTCAGTTTTTTATTAATAACTAAAAAACTATTCTATCTGCAACATTGAGACCTGGTCGCATGGACTCCCTATTAATCCCTTACTATGTATACCAATTTTTAAATCGATAGATTAAACCATTCATTTGTTATTAACGAAATTCAAAAAGTCAGTTTTTCGCATTTTTCTCAAACAAAAGAAAATCAAAAACAATTGAACTATACAAAGGTTTTTGCGTCTCGACACCCTCTATCACCTCGTAAAAAAATCATGAAAATCGGATAATTCGTTCATAACGTTGTGCAGTTCTAAATGCGTTGCTAGTTTGGCTAAAAATCAACAACTTTAAGCCTTTTAGTATATAAGATTTTAAATATATTGATAGGTATCGCAATCAAATTATGTTGCTATGCGTATGCTGTTGACAGTTGCTATGAAAAAACAAAATGATGAATTTTATAAATGCCAAATTTGTTGATTCACCATAGTAACAATTACTTTTGCTGCCTAGGCTGTTTTTTACTATTTTTGCTGCCTAGGCAGCAAAAGTGACACTTTGCTTTTGCTGACTGTCAGCTGTCAAAAAAAACAGTACTTTTAATGTCAATCGCCGAAAAATAACTATTAAAATAAATTTTCGTGGGCTGATGACGTATGCAGACTAACCAGTTCATGGTAACGCCACCTAATGCAAACTTGTCAAACATTTAACAGAAAGATATTGACATTTTCAGGTAGGTAATATATTTTTTGTATCGTAAAACAATAAAATACGTATTTATTTATTTTTTATGCAGAATAGCATATTTAAAAATCTAAAATTACCGAAATACCCTATTGAGACGTGGGAAATTGACATTCCTGGCGTTGCTTAGGTGGCGCGAAACAACACATTTCAATGTATGAGTACAAAAAATAGGTTAGAATATTATATCGATGATACTAGTGCGAGTTTTCATTGTCTGTAAACATCTTGGCGACTGTAGTTCCCTCGTGGCGTTGGTTTTGCGTTTGGCCATATTTTAGCAAACCCCATTTAAATTTAGTTATAAAATGAGACACTTGTGTGAATTTATGGATAAAAGGAATCGCTTTTATCCTTTATTATGCGCCCTCGTTATATATTAGTGATAAATTCTAGAAAGTATCGGCGCATTAACCAAGGAATTCATTCTGCAGGAGATGATGCCCTGGGATTTATGAACACAGTGCCAGTGCCACCGACATTCAGAAAGAGAAAACGACTTCTTAATATACTGCAAGTAATTACCAGGAAATATGCTGCTGACGGTATTTATATTTATAATTTGCTACTTGCGAAGAACCGACAACGTTTAAAAGCTCGTTTTTCATTGTCTTTACCGCCAAAATATTTTTGAGGAAATTAAAGCAGTAACTAATAGACTTATTTTCTATACAGGGTTTCCCAAAGGTTCCAGAACGGAGCTATACGTTTTGAACGAGTGAAGAAAAAAATTTGAAAATTTGAAAATTTGAGGATCAGTAAAGAGTCATAAAAACTACATTTTTATATAGTTAAGAACTTCCATGCAACGTAGAGTTTTTGAAATAATAACCCCTGTCGAATTTCACCTTAATTTAAAGGTAATGAAAAATGAAACATCCCTACAAACCAAAACCCGGTACCTATCTCAATTCTTTTAATAATTTTTTGTACTCATCACCTAGGAAATGACATATTAAGCACGCAATTGACAGTCGGAAATGTCAATTTCCCAGTGTAGTCAATTGGGAAAAAATTCAAAGAACACTGGCTTTTCTAGACATTTCAGAGTAAAATCATTTTAAAAATAATAAAATTTAGTTTATAAAGGGTTATTTCCCGGAAGAGAAAATGGAAAAAATTAGATTCAGTAAACGATTGTCAAATGTTTTTTTTTTTCATTACATTACATTACATCTTTTTTACTCCTAGATAAAGCATAGTATATAATAATGGCTATTATTCCGATGATTAAAAGCCTTGTTCACTTTGCTCGCTCGTATTGTAAACTTCATCTTCGAGAATAATAGAGTAAAATTCAGATATCTTGGACCCTGAGTTGCGCGAGAAGGCGGAGCTTGTCATGTACTGTCCGTTTTACAAAAGTGGAGCTAGCGAGTATATGCTACGCTGCACTTCACTTAATTTTCAAAGAAAACTAAAACATAACTCAATCACAATCAATTACAAAATTCACAGCGTTACACGAAGCAAAACACTACGAACATGAGAATAACAGATATTGAAGAATTCGTACTTCGCGCAGGGTTCTGCTTAAATGAATTTACCTCTAACATCTATATTATAGCGTCGTTGTATAAACCATTATTACTTATGCTATAGTTTTTATTGCTTTACAGTTTTAAGAATTAAAATATGGTAAAATGGGACATAGCCTCACATACTGTAAATATATTATGTAGTTAGCCGTCATCTTACAGGTATTCCTGGTATAATTTACAAAAAAATCTTGCAGTTATTGCAACTACCCAAAAACGAAATAAAATTAGTCGAAGAGTGTTTCCAATCCAATGACTAGTCAAGTAACAGTTCTATTAGCGTGGCTGAATCAGCAACAGTAACAGTTCGGATATTAATTCCTTCAATGTTTCCAAATCGCGATATTTACATTTTTATCGAAGTGATTAAGTTCTGCGCAGCTCTGGGAGCAAATGTTTGCTAATGAGATTGAATTTGTAATGAGAACAGTGAACAGTGAGCACCGCTGCAACACACATGTGATTGTGAATACAACGGAGCACGGATATTTACTTTGTTCCTCTTCACCAGAGAAATTAGTTTAATTGTGCTCCTCGTTTGGATAAAAGATAAAAATGCAAGGCTAGAGCATTCACTACACTAAATTGCATCCGGTAGATTAAATGTAAAACACTTAATCCACTAGTTTCTTAACAGAAAATTAAACAAATTAATTATCAAACTATACAAACAATTTGAGTGTAGTAGCCTCACATACATGAACCATTGGTAAAGATATACAGAGTGTATCATAACTTCGAATACATACAGTTTTATATGCTGATTAAGAAGGTTGGAGATGTCTGCAGTGACGTACCCAGATATTTGCATTGGGGGCGGATTCGAAAATAAAAATATTTTTGATAATGTAAAACAAAATTCGCTCAACGCACGTTGCCTGATTTCATTGCAATTCGTTCAGTTTGCGGTGATATATTTTTACAATAATTACTAATTCAATAATAAAAAAATGCTTGGTATGTTTAGGTACATTTTTTTTAAAATTACTGGAAAATGGTTTAGAAAAAGTATACAAAATCGTCACGAACTTATTTTTAAAGGTTTATAGGAAATATTAATACAATGAAAGGTTAATAGTTATTTACAAACCAAATGCGGGAAGATTTTGATCCCGCATGAGCGGTTCTCTGAAACACGAGCGAAGCGAGGGTTTCCTTTACGCGAATGCTGGGATGGTGTCTTCCCGCAATAGGTTTGTACAATGATTTGTGTAACGAATAAAACTATAAACAAATAATACATTCAAGTTGTAGGTTGTAGTTGTAGTCTGATCATTAAATTTGAGGTTAAGATGTTTTTTGTACACACTACTACCGACAGATGGCGCGCTGCACACAAGTTTAATTTTTAAATATTATCGGTTTTCGGTGGTCTTCACTAATTATAATGCCGGGAAGTAATACTTTGTAAACTAAATTTTATTATTTTTAAGATGATTTTACTCTGAAATGTCTAGAAAAGCCAGTGTTCTTTGCATTTTTCCTGATTGACTACACTGGGAAATTGACATTTCCGATTGTCAATTGCGTGTTTAGTATGTAATTTCCTAGGTGATGAGTACAAAAAAGTATAAATTACTACATACCCTATTGACGTTAACGAACAATTTGCCCTTGAGATTCTTAGTTTGTAAGTTCCATAAACACCACAACACACTTATACATAAATATGTAATATTATTCTTTACTGCAAATTATTTTTACAGCTAATGCTCTTTTTACTACACATAACATCACTGCTCAATATTAGAAAATCTCAAAAATTATTAACTATCATAATACTTACAATAACACAATGCAAAAACGTATTCTGCACGTAGAGCTACACAGCACAGCTAACCACTCGGCCGAACGAACTGTTACTGGATTCATTAAATTCGACAAGATTCAACAAACAAAAATGCTATATTTTTATATTTACTACGTTTACAATGAGGCATTGAAGGACAGATTTCGTGGATTGTATGTATGTATTGTAGGTTTGAATATGAATAAAAAAATAAAAATGTATTAAATCATTAAATATAAAATTTGGTTGTTAAATGTTTGATATTTTTTGAGTTATCGTCAACACAATATAAGGCGAGAGGTAATAATGATAGTTAAAATCATATTGTGGTTCGTGTGCGTTGTATTTACCATGTGTGAATTATTTTTGAATCGATCTTTAAAGGCCGTAATTTGTAAAAGGTTGTGTTTTATGTGAAGCAATTCTCGTAGTTTTAATTCTAGGGCATATGTATCCTCACCCCTCAGTTTAATCAGAGTGTCGCAACGCGTGAACGGTCGAGATGGCATCAAAACAAAATTTAATTTGCCAGCTGACCGCGCCGCGGCTCTGTGTGTCGTTCTCGTTCGCCCGCACCCCACAGATACCCGTGAGCGACCACAGCGTTTTTGTCCGCCTCGCCTAATAATCAAGAACTCTCACGTACGCGCTCAGGAAATTGCAATATTGCACCCCGAACTTCCGCTGAAATATCTGCGACTATTAAAACCAAAATGAGAAATCTATAAAAACATAACGGTGTGATTTACTGCACTACACTAGTTGCTAACTAAAAACATTTGTTATCCGGCAGCCATTTAATTATTTCGAACGAGATACATTTGTCCCACTAAAGCTGAAATTAATCCAAAATTTGGCGAGAGGTCGTGTGCTGGCCACATCAGATTTTTAGTTATGTTATGTGATCACTGATTAACTGTGGTTCTTTTTTAACAAATTTCAGTTACCCTACAACTATGAGTTACTGGTAACCGCACACAAACTCACGTAGTTATTTTTCGAGTCGCTAGACATTCGTAATAAAAAATCCCTCTTTACAGCCTAGATATATAAATAACTATTGTTTTTTTACATTTTTTTCTTCAAATTCGTTTTCATGTATTTCAGCATCCACTCTGTGAAAAAACTCCGGCATTGTGTTTAATAATAATTGATTTTTAGTTTTCTTAAATGTTTTTTCTTTAAGGCGAGAATGTAGCTGGTATATAAAGAGGAAAAACAGTGCTCTACTGTTTGTAAAATATTGAATCTAATAGGTACTAACGTAAGAACATTGGAATTTGTACGACCATATTTAATATTCATTCTACAGTGGAACGTATCGATTTTACCAAATTTTGCCGTATAGTTTAAAAAAATGCCGAATAAAGAGAAAAATACTACTTTTACATGTTTAATTTAGGGCATTTTAGATTTTAAATACAAAATATATTAAAATTAAAGCGTCGCACTGTAGGTAACATGTCATACACTATATAAATAATGCGTTTGATTATTTCTTTTGTCTTATAAATACAATATAATACAAATACGATGCCACTTTTAGAGCGCGTTCGCTATTGCTGCCTTTGTTCGACACACTAAATCTGTATATATATCTCTCCTTTTTCTCGACGAAATCGTAGACAGCTACATTCCGGCCTTAACAGTAACTATATAGGAAAAATTGAATTTTATACATGACGATAAAATTGTACTATCGACGTATCGACACAAGAAAAATAATTTACTTGCTCCTTCGTCGCTTGTGAATTAACATTTTTCTTTCGTCGATAAAATATAATTTTATCGTCTTGTGTATATAATAACTATTTTTCTTATAAATAATTAATAATCGTTGAACAGCGCCCAAAATTATACCTTTATTATTATAGGCACCATTTTATAAAAGATCCCACGATAATAATAATTAATAATACAATATAAAATCAATTATTGTAAATTCGGAGTTTATTGAAGTAAAATAAATTATGTTGACAAAATAAATAAATAAAAATAAATTCATTGATTTTAATAATATAGTACCTTGATGACTACAATTGATCTTGATTATAACAATAAATAATTACCTTTATTTATTCAAAAAATCATGGTAACAAAGAAATCAGAATAATCTAAAAAATGTATATTAACAATAATATTTGTTTCAGAACCAATTCATTCATCTCCATTAATACTAAATAAAATATCTGTGCATTAACTCTCTCGGCTAAATATTTAATACAAGTGTTGCACAACAATGTGACTGTGTAGAGCCGTGGAGCAAGCTAGAATTAAATATTAACTCGAGCCGGCGTCCTGTGCCCGAAATCCTGAGTCCTGAGAATCCTGACTGAAATATTTGTGATTTGTCGTCGAGTGTCGTCTCGACGCCGGCTCTCTGCGATCGTGTTTTGTTCGACGCGGCCTCCCTAGAGATCCAAGTCTACTCTCTTCTTTTATTTTATTCCCAACTTTGTTTACGGAGAATATTCTGCAAAAACCGGTCGGTAATAAAGAAAATGCTACAAAATTATTTGTTTACTAGGATTTTATGACATGCTTGCATTAGTACATCATATCTTTTTGATCTCAGATAAGTAATAATATAATTCTGATCGTAAATAACTGCCGAGGCAGTAGCTGAGTGGATTTAAGTTCTCTGCATGTGATGACGTACAAACCCGGAGTTCCGTGGTTCAAGTCTCTCGGCCGGCAGTGTGTGATTATAAAACATCTCGGATGCACTTCAAGCTGACCACTTGATCGTCTTAAATGTAGTCCTGGTTGCGTTAGAATCTCTCGCAGCTCTCTGCATGTGATGACGTACGAACCCGGAATTCCGTGGTTCAAGTCTCTCGACCGGCAGTGTGTGATTATAAAACATCTCGGATGCACTTCAAGCTGACCACTTGATCGTCTTAAATGTAGTCCTGGTTGCGTTATAATCTCTCACAGCTCTCTGCATGTGATGACGTACGAACCCGGAGTTCCGTGGTTCAAGTCTCTCGGCCGGCAGTGTGTGATTGTAAAACATCTCGGATGCACTTCAAGCTGACCACTTGATCGTCTTAAATGTAGTCCTGGTTGTATAAGAATCTCTCCGTTGACGATTTGAATTTCAAGGTCGCACGGATTGAGATTCTGACTGCACCAAGATGAATTGGTCGAAGTAGTTGAATTCCACTATAATCTGTTATTGGGAATAAAATAAATAAATAGTAGGTATATTATTTAACGAGCACATAATACCTATAGGCTAATTTAAGAGATAATCATCCGAGTTAATTATAGCTATTATGTGCGAGTCAAATACGACGTTTTATCTATGTCTTTTTAAATAAACATTTCTTTACAAATTCTTATTACCTAATTAAAATATTAAATTAACCTCACATTTTGATGTTATGACAGTGTACAATAGTGTTGAATAATGGACTCATAATACAATAGTATGTCTTATGGGGAGGTTTATCTTACTACAGTTACTTACATAATGAATGTGTTATGCAATGGTCGTAGATAAAATAAAATATAAACGAAAACATAACTGATTTTTGATTAACATTAATAAAATGTATCAGTTTTATTCTTCGTTATAGCGAGTGAATAAATATTCTACAAGAAGAACTTCTTGTTGAGAAGGCAAATTGTTTTATTTTTTGTATCTCCGCTGCGCCGAGGGCAACGGTTTATAGTTATGTTCGTGTGTGACGTCATCGCGTGGGTTTTCTGTCGTCTTTTGTTTCCTCTAAGCCTAGTAGATCAGCTGAATTTTACACTAGCACACTTGGGTACGACAGATGACACGGAGTCAACAAGAAACGCACAATATGAAAAAAACAGACGCTTTACAGAAATATTCTTCCCTTTTAAACAAAGATAGCGACGCTGGAAGACTTGACAGCAGTCAGATTCACTTGAAATTTAAATGGATTTACGAGAAAACAAGACAAGCTTATTTCACAGATAAAGAACACATTGTAAGTTATTTAATTTTAAATTTACCGCTGACTTCTGGTACTAGTGTATTAAATAGGGAATTATAGTGGCAGTCCAGATTAGGGTGACATTTCTGCAAGATTAATTTAAAAATTGATTAAGAAGTACATGAACAAAATAGTATTTTTTTATAAATGAAGAACACAAAAAATGTACTTAATATTTACCGCTCATTTCTGGTGGAATATGTAAGGAATTATATTGACAGTCCATGTTATAGTGGCACTGTCTGTTGCCAGATTCATTCAAAAAAACTTAAATGGATTCATGATAACAGAACATTATACAGTTTATTCTACAGATATCATTAAATATTAAATTTCTGGTGTACCTATAGGTACTATTTAGGAAATTATATTGGCAAATCAGGATAAGGTGGCACTACTGATAATTCATTGAAAATTTAAATTATGAAAATTTAAATTATGAACAGAACAGAACCAACCATTTAATTTAAGGCGCTACACTTGTGCCAAAAATATAGTGAAAAAGGGAGCTTGCTATAAGTATTACAAACTGAGCTCTTGTTAGTACACCTACACTGTTCATATTTTATATATAGATAGTTAAAAGATGACTCTAGAGTACTAAGAAATTATATTTTTGAAATACTAAATGGTATTTTAGTAATAAATTAGAAAAATAGTCAATTTGGCCGATTTTTTAGTTTTTTTTTCGGCAGACAAAAATATTTTCTTAGCACTCTCACGAACAATGCAAGGAATCGATTATTTAAAACAAAATTAATAAATATGCAATAAATAAGGCCATAATTTGTAATATTAAAATGCATGAATTAATTCTTATTTTCTCTAATTATTATTGTTGTCGCAAGAATGTATTGTATGAATTTTTCGATCGAATAATGTTTCGTATTTACTTATTGCACATGTGGTGAACAAAGAATCTTCTAATAAATGAAAAATGGAGAATCTTTTAATAATCAGACAAATATACATCAATATTTGTCGATAAATACAAAAATTCGCATGTGATTTTTGCAATTATAAAGATTTATTTACAAGAAAATTCAAATCTAGTGTTTTATAGAAAATAAATTCAATATTTTTATGCAGGTATTTTATTACTTTCGAATTTTCTAGATTTGCTTCTTGTGGTGTTGTATTTTCCTATTATGTTTATTCTAAATTTTTATTTTCTGGTGTTAAACCCATCTGTTGCATTGACAGATTGAGTACTTTGTATATTATTTCAATACATTGTAAAAAGGTACAGTACACGATGAATCTTTCCACACAACCTCAGCTACACTTTTTCAGATCTAATCGGCAGCATCCACGAATCACTTCCACATGTTGATCACAAAACAGTAAAACAGTGTTCTCCACTCTCTTCTCTTGATCCTGTTGTGCTCAGCTTCGCCTCGGGTTCACGGGTCCGGTTAATTAATCACAGCGGTGATATCCACGAGGTCACATACAGGTGCATACAGGCTCGCTACCACTGCACCAGACACATTGACAAATGAACGTCGCGCCGGATAATTCGTCGATTTATTACTCGAAGCGCAATAATCCCAGCCTAAAACCAACAAAACTGAGTTTGCAATGGAAGTACTAACATATGACACAAAATAAAGCAGGAAGTCGAGCCGACATGGCACAAGAACAAAACCGGAACGAACCGCTGCTATTTTAGTGTACCTACTCGGAACCAATCTGAATATATTAAAAATCTGGTGTGTCAACTCTGGCTGCATGAAAGTACTAACAACCCACTTGACATGCATCGTCCATCCATGAGATGTATCAAAATATCTTATTCTTGTACTTTAAGTGATATTACGTAAGTCTATCCTAGCCACAACCATAGTACGTTTAAAAATTACATACTCAATACAAACATCTCAGAGAATTTTTTTGGGATATTATTACTAAATTACTAACATTGGGATGTTACATAGACAATGTTACCAAGGGCGGAGATTAGCAATCGCTAGGATATTAATAGGATGATAATGGACAAATATAGCAAGTAACAAGCCGGGATAATCACATTCTTTAAATGTTCTGGGGATTTTATTTTTTCAAGTGTACCCAAGTAACAATGACGACAGTAAACCATAAATAAACATTGTATTTTAGCATAGATCTAACTCAATTAGATCTATGATTTTAGTCATATTTTTGTAGTGATGCCGTGAGACGAGACGAGACGAGAAATAGTCAATTCTCGTCTCATCACAAATTTTCGAGACGAGAATTTTTAGTATTCTCGTCTCGGTCATTTTTCAGCTGTTCATTTCTCGTCTCAAGAAACTCGATTCTCGTCTCGTCTCAAATTTCTCGACAAAAAATTAGAGCCACCTAACGATTTTTTCAAGTACTATTAGATTTCGCGTCATGCCCATGTCACACATGTAATACTTGTACAGAGTGATCGGAGTGATCAAAACAAACTGACAGTCACGTGACCCGCAATTTTCTTAAATGCTATTAAAACTAGACTTCTAGGAAGAAAAGTTTGATTTCCAAGTTCATGGGTGTGCGACTTAGGATAATAAAGATTTTTTATTTTAGTAATTCTATTAAACTCAACAATATTTTCTAAATGAATAATTAAATAAGTTACAATAGCCGCCGTTTCGGAATTATAATTAGTGAAGACCACCGAAAACCGCCAATATTTAAAAATAAAACTTGTGTGCAGCGCGCCATCTGTCGGTAGTAGTGAGTAGAAAAAACATCGTAACCTCAAATTTAATGATCAGACTACAACTACAACTTGAATGTATTTGATTATATTTTATTCGTTACAAAAAACATTGTACAAACCACTTGCGGGAATACACCATCCCAGCATTCGCGTAAATGAAACCCTCGCTTCGCTCGTGTTTCAAAAAACTGCTCATGTGGGATCAAAATCTTCCCGCATTTGGTTCGCGTAAATAAATATTCACTATTCTTGATTGTTCTTTTAATAATGTAGAACCTGATGATGACGTATATGACGTCGAAACTAGTCGACTGAGAAATAAAATATTTTTGAGTGCACCCCAGTAATTTTTCTTCATTCCTGATTAAAAAAGATATTTTTAAGTAAAAATTTCGAGAATTCTCGAGTTCTCGAGAGTATTTCTCGTCTCAAAATTATGAATTCTCGTCTCGCCCCGAAAATCCGAGACGAGAAATTTACTGATTCTCGTCTCGTAATTTCGAGACGAGACGAGAATGAGACGAGAAATTTCTCGTCTCGGCGGCATCACTATATTTTTGTCATAATTTAATGTTATATTTTAGCGTCACACAGACGTAACTCAAGTAACATAGACTGACCGTAAACCAAAAATCGACGTTGTATTTTAGTCATATTTTGACGTCGCGCAGACGTAGAATCTATTTTTATATACCATAGACGTAATTTTACCATCACGTTTGGACGTCGTATTAAATCATAATATAAGTCATAATCTGACGTCGTATTTTGCCGTTGTATGGATGTAGAATCTATGTTTATATACACTTCTTTCATGGCCGTAAACGTTAAAATTGACTAAAATACATCGTAGATTTTAAGTTTACGGTCAGTCTATGTTACTTGGGTTACGTCTGTGCAACGTCAAAATATAACGTTAAATTATAACAAAAATATGACTAAAATACAACGTTTCTGAATCCTGGAAAATAGAAATCAATGAATTAGAAATTATTCTTTTTCAAAACTCATTGAAGATTCAATTTAGTGGCGTCGCTATTTGACAGACAATTCCTACCAGGATTCTTTTACTAAAATTCAGAAGCATGTAAGAATCTTCAAAGAATTAGTCATTTTTTTAATTTGTTAGATTTATTTATAGTGACTGCGGTAATCGGTGTCTAAATAGTAATTAAAATTAATGAAATTCATCCGCAATATGAATATTCTGTTACAAGAATAAGATTTGTGTTAATTTGAATAGTTGCTCAAGTATCTGAAATGCAGAGGTCTTATCTGTTGAAGTAGCAGAACAAATAAGACAAAACATGATTCCACTGTAATTCTGTAAGATTTTCAAGTGCACTTGTGAACAAACCTGAATCTATTACACCATCTTATAAGTAAATGTAGAGTAAAAAGTCCGGTTCTTGTTTAAAATACATTAGATGGAGAATCGTAACAGTGCTCGGGTTTTATGGAACGCACATTACCATAGTACACGAATTAACCGGAGCAGAAATTAGGAGTTAACATCTTTATAAATGGCGTCATTTGTAGCCGCCAACCGAGCCTCCGCCCTCCGGAGAAAGTGTCAGCCCGGAACGCCCCGGGCCCCAGTTAGGGATGCCAACATCCAGGGCACAAGGACACCAAAAGGACAACCAATGAACACAGCTAAATTATTTCTAGAACTACTACATCTTTTAGTGTTAATTCATCTGAATATGTGAGGTCAAATAATACAACAAATTTCAAGTATATGTAGCAACTACATTATAAAATTTAAAAATTTTACTAACAAAATGAATAACCAACCATTGACGAAAGTTTAGTTTGTTAAACACCCTGTGGATTTAGCGTTTTAGGTTTATGCATTTAAAAAATATATAATGAAATTCAAATAATAACGATATTATTTCCTATAGGTAATCGTTTATGCCACTAAATTTAAATACACGATGTATACTATATAAAATGAATCCTGAACCATGAAATAAGAAAATATCGGTTCTGAAGCTATCAATGAATATAAAATTCTTTTTTTCAAAGAGCTACAATTATTATTTATTATTTGATAGGTAATTCTCACCATAATTTCTTTTTCCCAGGATTCAGAAAGATGACAGAATCTATGCGCGAACAGTGCTCTCAGCAGACATAAAATTTGCACAATTTAATTTACCACCAAAAAATAAAATCCCAAAACTGCAATATCAGTAAATTCTTCTCTGCTATTTGGGTTCATATGTACCGCGTTTGATTGAAATTATTGCTTTCATTTATCATTCTTATCTATCAGAGCGATACATAACCACAAAACACATGCTACCCTGGCCGCTAATTCCCACTGCACATATGTGTAACATTTACATCGATCACGTGACCGTGGGGGGCGCACGCATTCGTAAAATGGTAAAAAATGGTAACTCCACGAGATGGAAAGATGAAAACGTCCCCTGTCACGGGTAATGGCCGGTGAAGACTGATATTGTGATATTCTGATATTTGAAAGCGAGGTTGGAGGTGGAGGTTCAAATGAAGATGATTTTTTACCCCAAATGTGAACACGAACATATTGCCAGCAGAAAAATTATTCGAATTGAGGTAAAATGATATCATTTATTATAAATAAATCGGGTTTGAGCACAGCTCTCTGCTGGGATGGCGTACGAACCCGGAGTTCCGTGGTTCAAGTCAAACATCTTGCAACTAAATAGCACTCGGACGCTTCAAGCTCTCTGCATGTGATGACGTACGAACCCGGAGTTCCGTGGTTCAAGTCTCTCGGCCGGCAGTGTGTGATTGTAAAACATCTCGGATGCACTTCAAGCTGGCCACTTGATCGTCTTAAATGTAGTCCTGGTTGCGTTAGAATCTCTCACAGCTCTCTGCATGTGATGACGTACGAACCCGGAGTTCCGTGGTTCAAGTCTCTCGGCCGGCAGTGTGTGATTGTAAAACATCTCGGATGCACTTCAAGCTGACCACTTGATCGTCTTAAATGTAGTCCTGGTTGCGTTAGAATCTCTCACAGCTCTCTGCATGTGATGACGTACGAACCCGGAGTTCCGTGGTTCAAGTCTCTCGGCCGGCAGTGTGTGATTGTAAAACATCTCGGATGCACTTCAAGCTGGCCACTTGATCGTCTTAAATGTAGTCCTGGTTGCGTTAGAATCTCTCACAGCTCTCTGCATGTGATGACGTACGAACCCGGAGTTCCGTGGTTCAAGTCTCTCGGCCGGCAGTGTGTGATTGTAAAACATCTCGGATGCACTTCAAGCTGACCACTTGATCGTCTTAAATGTAGTCCTGGTTGCGTTAGAATCTCTCACAGCTCTCTGCATGTGATGACGTACGAACCCGGAGTTCCGTGGTTCAAGTCTCTCGGCCGGCAGTGTGTGATTGTAAAACATCTCGGATGCACTTCAAGCTGACCACTTGATCGTCTTAAATGTAGTCCTGGTTGCGTTAGAATCTCTCACAGATCTCTGCTGTGATGAAGTACGAACCTGGAGTTCCATGGTGTGAGCGGTCCAGTCTAGGTTTTTTTTTTCGAATTCCTAGAATAGGTACTCTCGATTTTACTATTTTTTCTAATCCATTGTTTAGTAGTGGGTACTACGGCTGCCTGAAACCAACCCGAAAGTCGTACTTTACCGCATCTTAGCAATACAATGTCATTTTGAAGTTTGTGTTTTCGTTGCGAGTAAACTGTTACTTTATTATTGACTTCAAGATAATGTTTTTATAAACATTTAATAGAGAAAGAATGGATCTACAGATGTGCCTTTTTAAAATTTTAAAATAAATTTCTATCAGGAGATAAAATATGTGTAAAGTTTGCATAAATTCTTCGGAATTTTTATAATCATGTACAATGTTTTTATTAAAATTTCCTTGTTGAAATCAAATTTGGTCACTATTGTACTGGCCACAAAACACACGCTACATTTTATGCTGGATTTTAGGAGGTAGACGGGCCTCTTAAGTCTTTCGAGCGAAAAAATTGTAATACATCTTCCAATTAAATCGCACTCGGGCGCTTCAAGCTGACCACATAATCGTCTTAAATGTAGTCCTGCAAAAAAAAAAAATTATCTCCGCTGCCGCTTTGAATTTCAAAGGTTGTATCACGGATTGAGATTCTGACTGCACCAAGACGAATCGGTCGAAGTGGTTGGATTCCACTTTAATAACATTTACCATTCTATAATTATTATTGGCAGTAAATCCTGTCAAATGGTTAATACATTAATTATGTAGGTAAATGTAGTAAGATAAACCCCTCCATAATACACAATGTTACATTATATAAATTCATAATTCAATAACATTGTATTATGAGGACATTATTCTACACTACTGTGTCTGTACTCCCATCAAATTGTGAGGTTAGATTAATATTTTAATGAATAAAGATTTGTAAAGAAATATTTTATTTTAAGTCGTAGATAAATGGCTGTAATTAATTCGGATGATTATACTCGCCTTTAGCTCGTGCATAAACCTTCATCCTCTTGAATTATAGCCTACATTATGTGCTTGTTAAATGATATACTATTATTTAATGTCTATATTTATTTTATAAAAGCTTTAATTGTTACAACACATGCTCAAGTTTTATAAATAATAAATCTATATTTATTCGATTCTTTCTTATTTAAATTCAAACATTTCATTTTAAAACACGCGCCTAGTACAAACTACAAATCTTTGTTGTGTAGCGAACCTCTAGCGGCGTGCTAAATAAACGGACCCGGTTAAATCTTGCATAACAGTTAGTAGTTGTTGGTATAATGTCAGAATTTACAGTGTTTTTGAGTGTTTTGCCTGTGATTTTGTTCTGAACTAAGCGTTATTTGTTACTGAAACATGACTGTACTATGTTACAGTGAAAGTAAAGTGCAGTGATCAAGATTCGAACCCAAAGCATGGAGGTAGCAGTCAGGATGGCCTGGAACCAGCAAAGGTAGGATACAAATTTGTATTTATCATTGTTACAATAGAGATAGGTACATTATGAAATGAGTATGGTTTTTATGCAGCAAACCGTTTTGGAAATAATGTTTTTTTCTGAAGCCACGTTAATTATTTACGAATTTATGAATAAGAACAGGTGTTGAATTTGCATTTTGTGTAAAAAATCAGGTTATGAAAACATTGTTCTGTTGATGATAAAATCGATGTTTTTGGGATATATTTTTACACAAATTAAATAATTTATTTATGTGGTGGTTTGTCATTGTGAGCCTTAATTTGAGGACCATAATAGAGGTTATTATAGGCCAAGGCCCATAATGAATCCAGTATGGTACTCATGAGGGTACTCAGTACTATAATGTAATAACAAACAACTCGTTACTAAGGAAGCGAGTAAGGAAGGTACCTGATTTTTAGATTTAAATTTTTTGTTCAATACCAAATAATTTATTTTTCTTTTTGACTAATTTCAACCAGCAAATAAAATTTTGTATGCAATACGGACCGTAACAGGTGACACGTAACACGTCGTGTTATCAAACTCGGTTTCGCCTCATCTAATAATCTTCACGACTAATACTATAATAATTGGTGTTACGATTCTTATAACATAAATAACTATTACCTACCCGTATGAAATTATGACTATTATTTAGTTATTTAAGAAAAATCGAAAATTTTGAAAATAATTTAAATTGTCATATCTCCGGGATCAATAAAAGATATCGACTAAGATACCTATACCTATTTTGCAGTTCTCCAAAATTTGTTTTATAATTCATAAATTTGTTTACAAATTTATTAAATATTACACAATCATTCTTAAAATATAGTCATTATAAATAATTAAAATTCACTGATGTATTCTGAAATTTTAATTGATATCTAGTTTATTAATTATTTGTTTTTGGAATTTTACATTTTTTATCACTTTCTGTTAATTTCTCTATAAAATCGATAATGTATCAACTTTTCTAACAAATTATCACGTATTTATTAACTAAACTACGTGGAATCAACTCTTGAAAACAGAATTAGATTATCTTTGACCGTTTAGAAGTTACAAGCCATTTCATAACCCGATATCTTTGACTACATTATAGTATGGCGGTTTCTGCATACATCTGTATTTTATGTGATATTAAATTAGTATAATAAAAACATTTACCAACATTTGAGATAGTGGAGCATAAAAGTAAAAGCAATAAAAATAAATCAGTGATAAATAAATTATGCAACATTCATTATGAAGCTCATAACAAGAGGGCGCGCGCATACAAGCTATTTACATAAACAGTGCGCGACGTTGCTACCGGAATCCAGCGGCTCTCAAACAATCACGCGAATTATAATTAGTTTTAAATGGACTCTTCAACTTACTTCAGGGTCAGGGTGTAACCCAACCTGTGTAACAAAATTTAAGAGTGTATAGTATTGGACGCACTGATCATGAACCAAAAAGAATTTTGTTGAAATTTGCAAATTAAAAAATGGTTCTAAGCAAACGAGACATTCTGTAAGTACTTACAAATTTCATTTTTCCTGTTTGTAAAATTACTAGTACATTAATGTAATTACGGTAATAAATACTGCATAACTATTGTTTAACTTTTTTTGTATTTAAATGTGACAGCCAGTGGTAGCAGGTGGTAGCTACCCAAAATGATATTGTTTTGCAAACTACCGTTAATTTTACGAATTTGAACAATTCTTTTTGCTTCATGATCGCGCGTCCAATACTATACACCCTTAAATTTAATATTGCGTTAGCTTTTGAGGGTCGCTTATTCCTGTATGACTCTGCGATAACCGAAGTCGCGGGCGTATTGTGATTTTTCTTGCCGCTCCCGGCATGCATTGCGCTCCGTTTATTTTAAATTATTTAAGTAAGTGCGGAATTTATGATGAGCTGGAGCACTACATATTCATACGGGAACTCTGAGACTTGTTGTTAATCTGTGATTTCCACATCGACAAGAAGTGTCTATGAATATTTCAACATTAAACAGCAACACAAAAGCGTAAGGATTTTTGTTACTATTCCTAGTTTTTGTCTATAAATTTTGTATTTTTCGTTTAACTTTAATGCGTTTTGGTGCATTTTTCGATGCAATCTGCAAACTTCAATGACTTTTAAATTTTAAACACTGGCTAACTTTCTTCATCATTTTTACAAACATACTGGAAACACATTCATAAAACAAGTTGCCATGAACTCTTTTTTTCTCGTTTACCCTTTGTATGAAAAACTAATTTAAAAGTAAACAATTTTATAATCGTCAAATAAAAATAGTAGGAACCGAAAAATCAGGTTTCGGAAAATACCAGTTAGTAGGTACCTACTTATTCAAAAAAATTAGTTTCCGGAAAATTTAGTTTACTGAAAAATTTCAAAAAATTCAGTATAAGTAGGTACTATAAAAAATCGAAGATCTGGAAAATTTCATTATTTATAAAATTTAGTTATCGAAGTATCAAGTATACTGAAAAATCCAAGATCCGAAAAATCGGATTTCAGGAAATTCCAGTATTCCCAAATGTAGTTTCTGAAAAAATCGAGATCAAATAAATTGTATAGTTTATTATTTTTCAAATACATTTTTTTTGTAAAAAATTTAAAAATATCAAAATAACATTTTTTTAATAATATATAAATTCAAAACAATAAAATAATTCAAGTTTTATGTGAATATGACTTGAAACAAGAGAAAGAAGAAGACAAATTTTCACGAATTACTCTCTCATGCTCGCCCCCGCGCATGCTTATACAAACATAACATATCTATACCTATATTTGTTGTGTCTTGTGATATGGTCTGTTGGAACGGAATTCGTTGAAAAATTAATTCATAATTCAAAATTGAGAAGCACTAAGTAATTATTTATTGTTTTTATAAATGAATAACCTTTGAATCTAATAAATTCGAATTAAAATATTTGACGGCAGTAGGTGTCAGACTACGCCATGAAATTTAAACTTTAAAAATTAATGCCGACCACGCCACGCGTACCAGGCTTAACCTATGAGCGCTGTACTAGTAGTTTAATGGTTGAATGTAGTTTATAAACCTATAATATAAATATAAATACAATTTTTTTGAGAGTGCGCCTGTTTCGGGAAACTCCCGGTATAGTCCATGTTATTTTCAACTTTCTTAAGTAGGCTGTTGCCGCGATATAATTTTCTGTAGTAGCAGTGAGTATTTATACTCACTGGTAGTAGTCTAGTAAGTAGTAGGGGAGAACGGGGCAGGTTCGGACACTTAACTTCAAATCATTATATTTTCAAAAGATGTTTTTAAAAAATATTTTTTTCAGGTACTTAAATTTCCTAGTAGGGTTTGTATTCAAAATTTATAGCAAAAATTTAATAATTTCTTAAAATTATCAACTTATGAAAAAAAAGATATATTATTTTTTTGTCCGTTTGTGACCCTATATGGGGTACATTCGGACAAGGGAATGGGCAGTTTCGGACTTGGAGTAACATACACATAAATAACCTCTAAGTGGAAATAAAATATTTTATTGGCAACAAAAAGCTCAAAAAAGTATTACTGTACATTAAAATTTTCGAAGTTAAGATCAAATTTAATAAATGGCGAGAGACGTGATGTTGCTTTGATATTTCTTGGTTTAGGTAGCTTAGAAACAACATCAACCTTTAGAACGGTTATCATCCATATCAGGGAAACAGAATCCGTAGGTCTCTTTCTTCCTTAGAAATTTTTTCATATGCATCATCATAATCTATTCCTGTCACTATGCCAGTCCGAAAGTGCCCCCATACTACTGTCCGAATGTACCCCTATTGACATCTTTGGTAACAAACACCAATAATTTTTTTTTGTGGGTATGGTTTGCAATCTTCACTAGAAGAAATTATAGGTTACACAGTACTTTTACTGGCATGCGGAAATAATCGAACAATAACACAAACATAACGACTTATAGCTTAAGGTAGCCGACATAAAAATTACTGACGTGAATACTGAATAGGAAAACACAATTTTTTGAACCAAATAAAGCACGTTACTTGCACGAAGCCACTATTACGCCTAACTGTTCAGAATGTTATGAGATACTTCTGGTTAGAGTTACTGCCCTCTACAATGAATATGAGCCACTAAATTTGAATTGTCCGAACGTACCCCATGTCCGAACCTGCCCCGCTCTCCCCTATACTGAAAAATACAAGATCCAAAAAATCTTTTGTATTCTTTTCATCATAATGATAACAAAAACATAGTCACACTGAGACTCATATTGGCATTTGTCTTTGATGCGTTTGTGCCAACCTACTTTGATGATTACAAGTGCAAACTACATAGAAAAACTTCAATGCGATGTAAACAACGCGGGAAGATAAAAGTGAAGCCGCGACGCCGCGAGACGCGGGTTGAATGGCACTCGACACCGTCGCGGCGTCTAATTGAAACCCGGTGCTGGGTTATTATAAAAATTGGCCGGGACGCGAGGCTTGAACTTCAAAGGACCTGGTGCACGGGAACCTCGACGGTGACGACGTCAAAGAAAATTAGTAGCGTCGCCGCTAATTATAACAGCACGAAGAAGGTTTCACCCTTAAGGCTTTGATGCGTTGAATTGCATCGTAATTACTTCAATACTTGCAGAGATACTTCAAATAAAAATGTTATACACAAATTGAGGGGACTTTAATTAATTAATTTAAAAAATCTCCCGCCGTATCTAGAAAACTGACTTATAAATGTATTGTCATCCGTCAATAATAATATTTATAAACATAGGTAAATGTATACGTACAATCCGGTGCCCATTTAAAATTATACAAATAAAAATCAAAAATATTCAAACATAGAAATTAGTATCACCTGAATCAAAAGATTTATTCACACAGAGATGCACAAGGCTTGGCTTGATGCTTGAAAGCTTGGCTTGGTTTGGCTTGAATTTCAAGCCAAGCTTTAAAAATTTCAAGCCAAGCTTTTATAACACCAAGCCAAGCATTATTTTTTTTAAAGCTTGACATTTCAAGCCAAGCCAAGCTTTTAATTTCAAGAAGCTTGGTAAAATCAAGCTGTTTGAAATGTAAACCTACTTTATTCATTCTCGTTTGGTATGTGTTATATAAAGTAGATAAAGGCACCTATATAAATATTAAGGAAAACCTACCTTAGAAAAATATTAGAAAATATAATGGAAGTTATGAATAAAAGTAAAACATTTTGCATGTGTTAATATGAAGTTTAATTTATTATAATTACATAGAAAAAATAAAATAATATATATTCCATATAATATAAATAAAATAATTTAAAATAAAGTTTTTTATATAGTTAAATATAGTAATTATATTCACATCCATGAATTAAGACACATTAATGATCTAATGGATTAATCATTGAGACGGTTTCTTAATTTCGTTATTGTTAAAGCTGCTCGGGAAAAATATATTTCAATTGACGCTGATGAAGCCGGAATAGACAGATAATTTCTTGCCATGTTAGTCAAATTCGGATATATGTTTTCATGAGTCTTCCACCGTACCAAAATATCTACGAGTATATAAATATGGAAAGTAGTGCTACAGTGAGTAAGGAACGCAAAAATGTACCAATCAAGCTTCAAGTAGCTTGTAATTATAACAAGTAGCTTGGAAAAGCTTGAAATCAAGCCAAGTTTTTTATTTTCAAACTCAAGCCCAAGCCAAGTAGTAAATTTTAAAAGACTTGAAAAAACAAGCCAAGCCAAGCTTTTCATTTTCAAGCCAAGCTACTTGGCTTGGTGAATCCCTGCATTCACAGGAAAACTCTTCTGTATTGAAGCAATTCTCCGTTCAGTTACTTACTTATGACTTATTTGGCGTTAATGCGTATCACCCGTGTCACCCAATTTTATTACGCAAAATCAAAAATCAACCGATCATAGAATACCTACAAGATTTCAACGTTTAATTTGACAAAATTTTTTAAATTTTACTACAGTTCTATGCTACCAGATAAAGACAATTTTTTATAATGTAAGTTGCAAATAACGTTTTCCCTTATTCTTATTACAAATAAATACTATATTTATTCAAATTTATATAAATTTTTAACAATTAATCTTTTTAATATTCAAAAAATATAAAATATTGGTATCAAAATCTAATGAGCTCTTTCAATTCGTATACACATGTAATAACAAATATTAAAATTTTTGGGTAATTCGTATTTAAGTTATCCGACCTCCAAAAATGACCCGGATCACACACATACACACACATACATACATACAAACATCTACGTGAAACTATCAAAAATGAGTTGTAAGGAGCCTAATTCGTGCTCATACACTAAAAACTCACTACGCGATTTTTAGCATGATTCCAATACCTTCCTGTACAGGTGTGGCCGTATCTAGAAAACTGACTTATAAACATAAATGTATACGTACAAGCCGATGCACATTTAACACATTACCTGAATCAAAAGATTCATTTACGGAAAAATTCTAATCAAGAATTTTATATTCGGTAAATGTAAATAGCAAACGCATGAAGATTTAAACATATCGGAAGGTGCAAAATAATGTCGAATGAACCATGGCCGAAATAATACGTTATTCTTTCGGCCATGGAATGAACTCTATGAACAACCCAGAACCATTCTTGACTCTCATATACTCGAAGAATGAATCTGGTTTTGATGCAGGTTTTTCATTAGGTACTTTATTAATTTTCTAGATTTGTATCTTCTAGAATTTTATTTACCTGTTAGTTAGTCTGGAAACTATCAAACATGAGTAGTATCTTGCCTAATTTTCGGGTTATTCCGCGATTTTTCACTTTTTTCAAATTTCAACTTTGAGGGCGCATATCTCAAAAACTAATAGAAATATCGAACTCCGGTTTGAGGAATTGTGTTTCTCGCACTAGCGTATATATATATAAAATTTTGAAAATTTTCAGCTTCCTGAAAAATAACTATAGTCCGTCCCAAACTTCTTTGCCGTGACGTCATACCTGTAGTTCGTATGAATCAATTTGAAATTATGGCGGGAAAGTTATATTTTGATATCAAATATTTTTAAACTATATTATGTGAATATTTGGAATAACTATATAAATTTAATAATAAATAAATACCTCTAGAACAGCTGACACGGGAATAAGTAATTCTTCTTTTACTTTTTCAGCAGTAAAATATGTAGTCCATGAGCCAATTACTTTTTTGGTACCACCTGGGGTGGCAAATGCTGACTATGGTTTTTTTGTTCAGTTTTATATGTAGACCAAGAATAAATGTGATAGCAATGTCTAAGTAGTAGCTTTATGGCACAAAATAACGATTTTTATAGTAAATAGTGATTTTTCATCATCAAATTATAAAAAGGTACCAATCAAGGTGGCACATGCTATCAATGTTTTTATTTTTCAGTTTTGTGTATAGATCAAGAAAATATATGATAGCACGGACTATTGAGTAGCTTTTTGCAGAAAAAAACAATTTAAAAAAAAAGAAAGAAATTTTAGTATTTTTAAATTTTTGTGTGTTTAATCAACTCTAATTTCTAAACGGATAAAGATATCGACTTCCGGTTTGCAGCGTTGGATTCCTCAGTAAATTTTGCGTAAGATACATTATATTAAATTTTTTGTTAGGCCCTTGATAAACCAAAATTTAATTATTATCTTTAAGTGATAATTTCAAAATTTAAGAATTTAAAATATTTTTTGTGTTTTTATCAACTCTACTTTCTGAACGGAGAAAGATATCGACTTCCGGTTTGCGGAGTTGGATTCCTCAGTAAATTTTACGTAAGATACATTATATTAAATTTTTGTAAGGCCCTTTTGATAATCCAAAATTTAATTATTATCTTCAAGTACAAATTGCAAAATTTCAGAATTTTAAATATTTTTTGTGTTTAATCAACTCTACTTTCTGAAAGAATAACGATATCGACTTCCGGTCTGCGGCGTTGGATGCTTTAGTAAATTTTACGTAAGATACATTATATTTAATTTTTTTGTAAGGCCCTTGATAACCCAAAATTTAAATATTATCTTCAAGTGAAATTTTCAAAATTTAAGAATTTTAAATATTTTTTTGTGTTTAATCAACTCTACTTTTTGAACGGATAAAGATATCGACTTCCGGTTTGCGGAGTTGGATTATTTAGTAAATTTTACGTAAGATACATTATATTAAATTTTTTGTAAGGTCCTTGATAACCCAAAATTTAATTATTATCTTCAAGTGAAAATTGCAAAATTTAAGAATTTTAAATATTTTTTGTGTTCAACCAACTCTACTTTCTCAACGGATACAAATATCGACTTCCGGTTTGCAGCATTGGATTCCTTAGACATTTTTATGTAAGATACATTGTACTATTTTTTTAAAGACCTCTAATAATCCGAAATTTAATTATTTTCTCCGAAAGAAAATTGTAAAATTTTAGAATTTTAAAAGTTTCTTTTGTTTATTTTACTTTTGGGTTATCACGGGCCTAACAAAAAATTTAATATTATGTATCGTAAGCAAAATTTACTGAGGAATCCAACGCTGCAAACCGGAAGTCGATATCTTTCTCCGTTCAGAAAGTAGAGATGATTAAACACAAAAAAATATTTTAAATTCTTAAATTTTGCAATTTTCACTTGAAGATAATAATTAAGTTTTGGGTTATCAAGGACCGTACAAAAAATTTAATATAATGTATCTTACGTAAAATTTACTAAGGAATCCAAATCCGCAAACCGGAAGTCGATATCTTTACCCGTTCAGAAAGTAGAGTTGATTAAACACAAGAAAATATTTAAAATTATTAAATTTTCAATTTTTACTTGAAGTTAATATTTAAATTTTGGATTATCAAGGGCCTTACAAAAAATTCAATATAATGTATGTTACGTAAAATTTACTAAAGAATTCAAAGCCGCAGACCGGAAGTCGATATCTTTCTCCGTTCAGAAAGTAGACTTGATTAAACACAAAAAATATGTTAAATTCTTAAATTTTGCAATTATCACTTGAAGATAATAATTAAATTTCTGGTTATCAAGAGCCTAACAAAAATTTAATATAATGTATCTTACGCAAAATTTACTGAGGAATCCAACGATGCAAACCGGAATTCGATATCGTTATCCGTTTAGAAATTAGAGTTGATTAAACACACAAAAATTTAAAAATACTAAAATTTCTTTCTTTTTTTTAAATTGTTTTTTTCTGCAAAAAGCTACTCCATAGTCCGTGCTATCATATATTTTCTTAATCTAAACACAAAACTGAAAAATAAAAACATTGATAGCAAGGGCCACCTTGATTGGTACCTTTTTATAATTTGATGATGAAAAATCACTATTTACTATAAAAATCGTTATTTTGTGCCACAAAGCTACTACTTAGACATTGCTATCACATTTATTCTTGGTCTACACATAAAACTGAACAAGAAAATCATAGTCAGCATTTGCCACCCCAGGTGGTACCAATTTAGCTCATTTTCGGGTTTGGCTCATGGACTAATGGGTACAAATTCAAGACAATCTGAATTGTTTGTTTATTATTGCGTTTGCCGGGCATATTTATAAATAATATTATAAATATCTATATGTAAACAACTAATGTATGCATAAAACAACGATATACCTATGTTAAATTATTTAATCACAGTGAAAATAGTTTTTACTTTTTTGACAGTTTCAAAATATACAATAAAATGTATTTCATAAAACAACATGAAAAACAGCCTACTCAAATAACAAGTTATAATTGCTGGTATATCAACAATATAATTATACGTTTTCTATCTCTTTCTTTTTCTACTTCATAATAAAAACAAAGAACAAAACTTCACGTAACACTATCAATACTTCGCAAATTTCGAATGACATACGTGTTTCAACTAAATATACCGGGAGTTTTTTTTATTAGTAAACATAAGGCATGTCATTACCATAGTTACAGTGTTACAGAATGACAGCAATGTATTGGAGCGTCTTTTTTATCAGTAAACATAGGGATAATTATACATACTAAAATAAATATGAAATATAAATTAAAGAAATGATAAATTATTTATTTATATTTTCTACACTTAAGAACTATAATAGGTAGATACCTACATTAAACTATTGATAATTTTTTTAAACGAATTAAATGCTCAAAATTGGAACTATTAACTTCTAAACAATATCCTAAACGGTTATAAAAATAATTTATAGCATTTGCTGGGGAGTAATATTTTTGGAAACAGCACTAATTCGATTTTTTAATTGTTCAACATTCATTCTGTCACCATTGTACACATTATTTTTTAAGTGTCTACCTAGTTCTTAAATTCTCATAAGTTTAATGTATCTACCTAGTTCGTATAAGTGTAGATAACATAAATAAATAATTTATCATTTCTTTAATTTATATTTCATATTTATTTTCGTATGTTAATTATCCCTATGTTTACTGATAAAAAAACGCTCTAATGCATTGCTGTCATTCTGTAACATTGTAACTATGGTAATGACATGCCCTATGTTTACTTATAAAAAAAACTCTCTGTATGACTGTAGTAAGATAGAAAGAGTAAGACAATGTATTATTTAGTTATTCTTGAAAATAAAATAATGACGTCACGGCAAAGAAGTTTGGGACGGACTTTATCCTCGATTTTTCGAAAATGGCACGAGATGCGGACACCATTGAATTCCTCGCGTCGAATTACATGGGTATACAAATTTTCAGTGAAAAAATCCGACGGGTACATTTTTATTTATTGCATCGACTGTTTTGTAGATTGTATTTTTATTTTTAACAATATCTTTAGATTATTATATTTTTGACTGTTTTCTGGCGCGGTAGAGTTTCGTCTTAAAATGACTCAATTATAGAAATTTGACTTAAGTACTATAAGTTCACTTTAAAATAAATAAAATCAGATAGGTATTATAGTAGATACTCAATATTGCTATATTTTTGTCGTTTTCTTTTTCCTAATAATTGATATGTAACTGGACTCGACTCTGGTATTGATTTCGTGTAAAATGACTGAGATATCAAGTTCATACATTGTAGTTTTTTATATAATTAATAGTTCAGGGGTAAAATAAAATTGCATTTACATTTTTTCCAAAGAGAAATTTACATTTTTATGCCTTAATCGATGGCAGCGCTCGACAACAAACGACGGCTGGTGACAAAACGCACTTCTGCATTCAACGACTAGTACCACGAGGACGGACCCATTGGCGTGGGAATTAATTTTTGTCGTAAATTACTTAATCAATTTTAAAGTGATCATTAATTTCTTAATACGACTATCTTTAAAAGCTTAATTCAATAGGCAGGAACAAGTATTAAAAGTGAATAAAGATGATTTTTAAATTATTGACTTTTAAAAATTGATAAATAAATTTTAAATTTTACAATAATGTCTAGATTCTTAAATTCCAATTTTCCAGATACCGAATTTTCTAACTACCAACTTTGCTTGCAAATGGATTTGCCGGATCTCGGGTTTTTCTGAATACCGGACTTGCCCGGATATAGATTTTGTGAATACCGGAATTTCCAGGTATCTGATTTTTCAGATCCTAAATTTGCCAGTTACCAGAAATGTCGAATTTTAAGATTTTCCTGTAGATACATGGAATTTTTACATTTTTAGAAAAGTACTAGAATTTTGTGAATAAGTAGGTACTTGAAAATTTATCGGGTCCTGAATTTTCCCATTTATTTGTCGATAACTCGTCGCATATTTTATATTGGAAACGTAATGTCTTTAAATAATCCAAAAATTCAAAAAATATTTAGGAAAAACATAATGGACTACTTGCATGGTACTAAAAATGAATTTTTTTATCACTATGAACCTTATTCGTATGTAAAAATGGTACCTATGGTAAAAATACAAATTTTATTTTTAGTAAATTGAGAAAGAGAGATATGGCAGCATTCTACGTCACATCACATATTATTTACTTTTGATTAATTATTTTTGGGCTATTGATAAAAATTTTGTGAAAATAAAAATACAGGTCTCACTTTATCTGTTGTTCAAAAATATTTAATTAAAAAATCATGCAAGTAGCCCATTCAAATTATTGTAGTTAATCAATATATTTTATTTTACTGTTTTTAAAAAAATCTGACGTGGACACCACATGACTTC
Source organism: Agonum fuliginosum (assembly GCA_947534325.1). NCBI lineage: Eukaryota > Metazoa > Arthropoda > Insecta > Coleoptera > Carabidae > Agonum > Agonum fuliginosum. Next base: position 43,468,041 of record OX384029.1, read on the forward strand.
CTTGTACGCCTATTAAACTGTTCATACTTTTCTTAATAACTAAAATGTAGAATAATATAAAAAATCTGATCTAATATACAGGTTGTCTCTAAAATGAGTGTACATGGCTTAACCACAGCTTCCTGGGCCCAATAAATAAGACGATTTAACCAAACTTACCTATATCCACGGTACAAGACATAGTAGGTAACCTAACTCACAGTCGCAATTCGTCTGCTGAGATGGTCGTAGTTCACAAAAACGCCGCTATAGCCTCTATAGAGGCAGTTACATCAGTAAGTCCTGTTTTAAAACATAGTTAAATGGATACCTATACAAAATTTGCAAAATTTAACTACACAATGTATATATTGAATTTGACCGTACCTACATGTCAGACGTACAAAATATATTTTAAAGTAGTAAAAAAATAACATATTGGTCAAAAATTTAATTCATTCAGTTATAATTAATACTGAATCCGTAAGTACTTGGAGCTAGATAGAATCAGAGCCGTAAAAATATAATATAATTTATATGACGTATAGTACACGCTTTTTCACTGACAACCACCTGACAACTAAGACCTACAACTCCGCCATCTTAAGTATTTCCTCCCGCCCCTCAAGTCCACATGCTCGACACACTCAGCAGACACATTTTTATCTGACCGGCAATGAGAGTTGTAGGGGCCTGCCTATATCCAAAAGTGTACTGTTGAGCCGGAATTCTGCTTCAAAGTTCTTGCAAAAATAACGAATTTTGCTTATAACTAAAAATTGCTTAGGCAGATTTAGGTGAAATTTTGTATGACACGAAACATGGCTATAAGTCATCTTTTGAAATGATATTTGTTATTTTTAGTGCACTGCTAGTGCGTAAAATTTTAGTGCTAGTCCCTTAATTAGGCTGTAACTCTTTAATGGTCAGGCTGAGAACTTTCAAAAAAAAATTTTTAGAAAGAGACTTTCATAAGTAAACTTTAATTTCTTCGTTCAATTTTTAATAACTCTTACGGTTTAGACAGAAAAAATTAAATCCGTGTGCTTGCACCGTGTATTTCTCAAAAATACAATTTTATCTAGCACTATGTACTAATAAAAGCTTGGTCATCCGAAGATGAAAGTTTCGGCTTACGCCTCGTCCGCAAATAGATTCGTCCTCTAAATTTCTATTTTGCGTACTTGATATAAATAACTAGGTACTTGGGCTTGTTGATAAAATTTTTGTGAAAATAATTTTTTTTATGTCTTAATTTTTTTTAAAATCATGCAAGTAGCCCATTAAAATTATTAAGTCAATATATTCTAATGTCATTGTTCATATATTTAAAAACAATGTTTGAATAATAAATTTTTCTTTATAAGATAAAACCGTGTTTTAAAATTTTACATAAGCATCAGGTTCATATTCCACTGTAATTCAATTCCTGTTTGAAAGCTATTTGGTGCAAACTTTGTTATTCTAGGGGAAACATGCTACATTCTAGTATATTCCATATTATAGGGGAATTTCGCGGCGCCACTGCAATTTGGCGAGTAACAATACACTCTCCGACGTTGCCATATTCCCTCCCTCGCGTTTTACACGGTTCATCTCACAGCTTTTAGCAGCGACTTTAACTAACGCCGAAAATTTCAAAATCGCTATTTTTCACCCCTAACACATGGGGTGAACTGATCGTGAAACGCAATATCCCAGCGCGTGGGGTGATAGTGTTTGAGATGTATTTTATAAGTGACTTGAGAGATTAAATGAATTTAATTAAATTTAGATTATATTTGTTTTACACGAACGGCGAGAAGCAAATATTTGCATTTGATTAATTTCTTTACTTAGTAGCTTAGTCAGCAAGGGGTGGGTGGTTGGAGGGGATGAATCACTGATTCTTTCCTTGAACTGAATAAATAACTGCTAAATTCGAAATTGGCAAGCCATTTTCAAAAATTATTTCTTGTTTAAGAGAACCGTCTACCTCCTGGCATCCAGCACAAAACGTATTAACGTAGCGAGTGTTTTATGGCCAGTACAAGAGTGGTCAAACTGTATTTCAACAAGGATTATATACTTAAAGGATCAATTAACAGTTGTGCCTTTTTAAAAATTAAAAAAAATTATACTTTTAATTATAAAAATACCAAAAAATTCATAAAAATTTCCTATTTATGCAAACTTTACACACTGGTGTTTTTATTTTTATTTTTTTTTAAAAGACACATCTGTAGATTCATTCGTTCTCTATTAAATGTTTATAGAAACATTATCTGGAAATAAATAATAAACTAACAGTATACTCGCAACGAAAACACTTGTACAGTATTTTTCAACTACAAAATGACATTAGATAGCTAGGATGCGGTAAAGTACGAGTTTCGGGCTGGTTTTAGGCAGTCGTAGTAGTAGGGAAAAGACTGGAATAGAAAAAAATAAAATCGCGAGTATTTGAAACCCTGCTGAACCCAAAAATCAGATTTAAAAAAAAAGTCGGTCTATGTTTCTGTCTAGATGTTGGATAACTTAAAAACGCGTTGGAATTTTGAACTAAAATTTTATATTAAGATCTTGATCCAAAAACTTACTTCAAGTTCGTTAATGAGCTTTATTCAAGCAGTGGTACTAACTTTATAGACTGAATTTTTTTAAATTAAAATACTACCGTAAGTGGTATCAAATTAAAGCTATCGGGAAAAAAATTATAGTAGAAAAAATAACATTTAAACGATCGTCAATTTTTTAAATATAAATTAGTCAAATTGTACCGAGTTTGATGTCAATTTAAAGCTCTTGGGTAGATAAGTTGAGTAAAAATATAAAAATGACATTTATGCGATTTTCAATTGATTCTCCAAAAATTATTCAAATTTTTTCAAATGTATTATCAAATTAAAGCTCTCTGGGGAAAAAATCTAGTCGAAGAATCAAAAACAACGATGGTCGTTTTTTTCACATGTTATTTAAACTATGCCGAAGTTGGTGTCAACTTAAATACTCTGGAGAAAAAGAGAAAAAGACTTAGTCGGCCAAGTACTGTGGTGACCAAACCAGATAATTTACCTTGTACAATATAAAATTTCATTATAAACATGATCAAAAACACCGAATTTTTTTGCGAATTTTCCCTACAACAGCTGGTTACATGTTGGCATCATTTTTTAAACAATATTATTACCAACTCACAGGTATTTTCAGCGAAAAGGATAAAGATAATTTGTATTTCAATTTAATATTTTTCATATTAACTGAAAATTTAATGTAAGGATAAACTTGTTCGATAATCTTACAAATACCCGTACTTCAATACATTCCGGAACCATAGTGTGAGGAGGATGTTCTGGCAGTTTGGCAACCGGAAGTCATGGCCATTGTGGATCCCCACCGTTGATATCGCGTTATTATGTGAGGAATGAACCAATGAGATAAGAGGCGATTATGTTGTGAAAGGGTATCAAATAAAAAATTCAATTCTACAAGATTCAGGGAGTGGGGAAACCTGACCTAAATCCTAAACATAAATATTTAGCTTGCGGTTACCCTACGTTAATTAGATACAAGCCGGAGGGCGCACGTGTTAAATAATTAATGTTTATTCGATACTGTATTCTAAACATTAATAATATAATAAATTAGCGATTCAAATTCACCAACAGTTGGACATGGGCTGTCAATGTAACATTGCTGAACTGTCAATTTGGTTTTGGATACTGATGTCTTGAAATATTAATGCATGTATAAATCTAATAATAAATAATTGAATTTAAAAAACCTTTAAAACTTATTTATACCGGATGTAGATTTTTTAACCTACAGGAAATACAATGATAACATTTTTATTTTGCTTTCGGTCTAAGCTTTTACCTTGATTGATTTAAGAGCAAAACTGTAAATACAAAAGATGTTCAGAATAAAAAACTGCATCGTATAAGCTTAAATTTGTTGCTCAAATCGATTTCTTTCATGAAATAACTATGAAATAAAAAGTAACAATTTAGGCTAGTTCAGACTGCCATGTAAAATGAAACAAAATAAGAGTTATTTACTTTACAAATGTGCAAATTATCTCACTCAGCCTTGGGCCTCGTGAGATAAAATTTCTCTCGTGGGTAATTTCTTTTTGCCCACGTGTGAAGTAACGTTTAGTGATGCGTCGAGACGAGACGAGACGAGATTTTTCACTTCTCGTCTCGTCTCGTCCCGAATTTGAAAATTTTGATCTCGTCTCGATTATTTCTCGTCTCGATTATTGTATCTCGTCTCGATCTCGATCTCGTCTCGATTTCTCGACCATTTTTACTAAGTAACAAATTTTATTGCCCATTGATATTAAAAGTGCTATTTTTTACAGGTGACAGTCTGTGAAATGTCACTTTTAGTGCCTAGGTAATTAAATTATTTTTTTCAATACCTCCACCGAAAACGCCACCTTTCGTCTCTATTACTAGGGACGAAAGTGAGGTAGCTCTGACCGGTCAGTACATTTTCCACCAAGAAAGAAAAAGTACTTTTCCTCCCGCTTTATGTGGGATTCCAATTTTCTTTTCTTCCCTAGGGAGTAAAAGTACTAACCGGTCGGAAATATCTCACTTTCATCCCTAATAATAAAAAATTTAATCTAATAATTTTACATGGTCAATGTCAGTAAAATAATAGATCTATGTTGACAGGTTGAATTGACAATTTAGTTGAGTTTGACTATGACAATATCAAATAGACGAATTGGTGGAAAAAAAATTACAAATAAATAATTTAAAAAATTCGAGAAATCTCGACGAAAATGTCGAGATTCGAGAATCTCGACATTTTATTCTCGTCTCGAACATCTTTTACAAAAATTAGTCTCGTCTCGACGAGACGAGAAATTTCGAGACGAGACGAGACGAGATTCGAGAAATTCTCGTCTCGTCTGCATCACTAGTAACGTTTTACCCAACACCTCTAAACAACTGCTTATATATTTAAAAAAATAAGCAAAGTAAAAATTTACTCACAAGTGGGTATAATTTTGATCAAAGCCACTAGTAGGCAATCTTTTACTTCGCTTGTTTAAAATCACCATAGTTATGTTGCTTTTATTAAGAGGATGTTGCTAAGCGACGAGTCTCTTTGAACATCCAAGGGGGCTTAAGTCGCATATATTCGCGTTATATTCCAAGCTTAATCGTATCTTCGACAGCGATGTTTAAACTTTAAACGAATCAACAATTTTTTCTGTCAATAAGTTGACAGTTTGCATATTATGTTATGGTTGTATCTAACGTATTTAGTTCGTAACTAATGAATTATAAGTAGGTATCTGTGGATACCTTATAAGGTATTATGGTTGTTTATAATTATCAATAAATGGTGCATATTAAAATGTAATAATAGTTGATGATACGACTAAATTGATTTATTAGATCATAAGAAGGATTCAGTAATTACAAAATAAATTAATAATTATTTTCTTTTCCTTCTTTTTCTTCCTATCCTAAGGTACATTTTATCGTAATTAGGTAATTGAATTTTTTTATCTAATTAAAATGGTAAACAGCTCAAATATGGTAAATTTTAATATTTGAATGAAAATGAATGAACCTTGGTAGTGGATTGAGACAATGATTTTTTACACCCGGTACAAGTTGTCAGTGTTTGACATTTTTTGACATCAAGAACATTTTATTTTCTCAGGGGGGTGAATTGAACTTGGCGTCAAATTAACTTGAATGACCTTAAACAGGAAACTTCAATCTTGTCAGAACTCAAAGTAATCCATTTTCGGTCAAATTCAACCCAGTTATAGCGGTCTAAAAATACGACCTTGTCGGTGCATTGGTGCATTTGCAAGTGGTGCGTTTTTTGCGAGTGTATCATATTTCGTGGCTGCTACGTTATATATTAGCTGGCTGAAATAGAACGTAAATTTTCAGAACCACAGATAAAATAAGACGCTATTAAAATTCCAAATTGTTTATTTCTTTTCTATGTTCTATCACGAATTATAAATTACATGTTCGTGATTTCAATTCTCCATGAGTGTTGGTACGTGTTCTCGTTTTCTTTATTACTTGTAACTATAATCAAGAAACGAAGCACATTGGCTTGTGGCACGTTTTATCTGCTCAGACTACAGACTGAGATCTCAGTGTTTGGACATACGTTACGATCGGATAGAAGCGGCCTCGGCATCAATAATACAACGCGGGTACTTTGTCAATGTCGCACTGAGATTCACATCAATTCAATAATGTGCTGCACTACAACACAAGTCGAGTATAAAGCCTCATTCACAATACGAAATTAGTAGTTATAGTCAGTTGGTATAGTTAAAGGCATTGGCAACTTATCCAAGTGTAGCAAACGATAGAATATTCAATTCTAAGCATATTCGTTTTTGTCCGAGACGTTTATGCTCTTTAATTCGAAAGTTACAAACATTTTAAATTTTATTTGAGCTTTTGCGTGACGTCATACATGACCACCGCGCACGGCACACTACGCGCCACTACGCACATTGTTTATTGTTTCTGCCAGTCACTTGTACCACTGACAGATAATTTAATAAGATGTAAGATTTAAGTAAATCCTAATATTCATTTTTAACATATCAGACAGATAATATCAGAATAGAATTTATATAAAATGTGGCGACAAATTTATTTCTAAAAAAATAGTGTTGTGTTCTGTACCTATATTTTTCGGATAAGAATTATTATATTAAAGCAAAAACTTTTATCTTTATCTAAACAGTTAATTATTTTTATACAAATCTGTAGAATCTAGCTACTTTAATTATTATTTACTAAGATCTACCTCGTTACTACAGAAAATTGGTAAACAAAATTTATTTCGTTTAAAGTGTTGCTCAAACTCAATTTAAATTATATTACTAATACCAAGATCTGTAGTTGCCTCTACAGTTAATTATTTTTATAAAAATCTGTAGAATCTAGCTACTGTAATTATTACTTACTAAGATCTGACTTCAGAAAATTGGCAAACAAAATTTATTTCATTAAAAGTATTCCTCAAACTTCAATCCTATAGTTATTTTACTAATCCCAATATCTGTATACAGAATCTATTTTAATTGAAGAGTATAGGTACAATTTTTTTGACTAAAAATTAAATGAAAACTTAAACTATCAGAAACACAGACGATAACGTAGCCCACTCATTCATTCACTTCATAATAATAATTATTGGTACATTTAGATAAAAATATTATCTGTTTATTCAGAGATTTGCTCTAAAGATACAAAATACGGTCATATTCGGAGCCCTGTATACTCAACCTGTTACATCGTATATTATTTTGATGAAATTAAAACAATGAGAATGTCACATCTTCCCTTACAACGTGACACCTTCTGAAACTTGACCGTCTTGACCCAACTGCGTAGTAATTACCTGTCTTCTTAGAGATGCCTAGCGGTCGTAGGGCGACAGAGTATGGCAGAGCAGGGCTCATATTTCACGCGTAATTAAGGGTCAATAATTACTTAACATGTGAGACGAGAGACGAAGGACAAGGAACAAAAATCTGACAGACTATTAAGTGCGAGGATTCGCTGCTAATCCGCCAGAGACAAATTGGAGTGACCCTGGACATTACTCACCCATGGATCTTGACAGCAGACAGGAGAGGGCGGACTAGTCTCCTCTACTGTGTTTTCACTCAGGAGAATTCATCCCATGTGCAAAATACTCACTTATAATATCTAGAGTGCGGATTATATGCAGGCAAATATGATCAAAATATGCATGCAATATGCATTGAAATTAGGCCAAAATATGCTCAATATTTGCACAAAATTAAAAAAAATGCTATATTTTACAAATATATGCATGCATAATGCAGATATGAAACATAATTTTATTCATATTTACCGATTTTTACTAATAATTTATTTTTATAAATCAGAAAAATACTACATTTTGTCAACGATGCACAAGAATATCATATAAAATAAACAAAACAATGTATAACTTCTGGAATACGAGTTATGTACCTACCTACCTTTAAAATAAATGTAAAAACTACTGTAGATGGTATCAAATTTGAGCGATTATAAATTTTGTGTTAAAAGGAACAAAATATGCAGTTATATGCATTTTAATAAATATATGTAACAAATATTGAAATATGCAAATATGCAAAAAAATACCATATTTTGAACTATTTTTGTATGAAATGCAAACATTTGTAAAAAAATACTAATATGCACAATAATACAATATATGCAAATGCATATAATCCGCACTCTAATAATATCACATGTGCATTAATTCTTTCCGGAAATTTTTTTGAGTTCTTTCCAACAACGTGTACCACTCGAGATAATTACGTTGTTGGAATGCACGATAAAAATTTCCTGGATATGATAAAACGAGTGCATATTCGGTAAGAAAATCGCAATGACACCGCCGCTCTATTTTTGAATTCTTTTTACAATAGAAACTTGAAATATTTACTAAATTTGTATTTAACATTAATAAATATGTATTATTTACCTTATTAATTGTTTATTTATACTCAAAATAAAAATTCAACCAATTTTTAATTTACTTAATGTCAAAGTGACAGATGCCGGGTAAAATTTCCACTTATTAATTTCAGTTAAGTTTTTTATATAACCATGGTTACTATTTTGTAATCAATTAATTCATTGACTGTTCTTTGTGTCATGCGATTGTCACTTATAATACCATAAGTACCTAGTCGTAGTTCGTAGTTATGTCGATTATTTTTCTGGTAGTATTACGGATGTTTCTTGTGCTTGGGTATAAATATTGAGTGCGAATATACTACCAGACAAATACGAGATCTACTTAACTAGGTATGACTACGAATGGTATTCAAGAGATTATTCATTGAATTAGGTCCAGTTTTAAATTAAAATGGCAAAAAATGCAGTTATCCATGATTTCAGAAAACAAATATTTTGATAACTTTAGACGTAACGTCAAATGTGTTTTACGTTTTTTGGTGATTCTATACAAAAAAATAGTGAATTTCAAGTAAAAACTGTTCTAGACCTTTGAAGAAAATCCAGAGATAGAATTGGTGCAATAAAAATGGGAAATATAGATTATAATAAAAATTGTCATTCACTACTAGAGTGAATAGTCGACACACAACCTTACTAGTAGGTACAAAATAATCAAGGCTACTCATTTTGTTTGGCTGTGAAATTCTATATTCTGCATTTTTATTGGTCTTTTTTGACAGATGACAGATGATGTGAATACTAAGTTGAAATTTTATTATTTATGGCTGAAATTCTTTTGTAATTAGCAATTAGGTATATAGGTACGTTAATTTTTTGTTTACATGTATAAAAACAAAGTACACATTTTTAACCCTAATTCTGAGAGCTGCAAAAAAATCGTGTACTCAATCCATTAACAAGCCGATAAGGTTTATTAATTTTCCTTTCTGGAAAAAAACTGAGTTCCTGCGATGATTTGGCGCTAAGTTTTTAGACCTTTGAACATTTATCGAAATTGTATACAAATATATACCTTACTTTAAATTGAAGTGCTTTTTTCGTTTAATGTTCTCGTGATCAAAATTTATGCAAAGTTATGAAAAAATCACAAAATGAACAGCCCAAAGAATTATTCTATGATTTAGATTCTACTTAATTTAGTCCAAGAATAGGTAATTCTTTAGGTACCTTATCCATAAAATTTCATTCTGTTTTATTTTTAATTCCGATAATAATAATAACTTACATAAGTTTTTCATAAAAATTAATTAATTCTTAAAATATTTTGCCGTTGATTGTTTATAAATGAGTATCATTAATGCAAAAAAATCATACATTAATGATCCCTATTAATGCATGATTTTTATTAATCAACGATTTTTTAACGCGCGTTCAGTACACGTAATATAATATATTATTAGCTAGAGCTAAGTTGTAGAAAATTGATAAACAGAATTAAACGAAATGTTCTAGCTAAATAATATTCAGGCAATATTGTGCTCAGCAGTTTCAAACGTTACTAATCTAACATATTTGTTTAGAACAAAAATTAGATTCTCTCTAAATTAAAACGGAAAAATATTGTAACTAACTCATTTGTTAATATGCGATTAATAATCTCGACAATTAACGCGCGAGAAGCGAACGCGTTAAAATGTCTCAATTATTAATCGTCCTCATTAACACACTAGATAGTTAAATAACTATTTCCAATCACTCGTTTTTACAATTGCCTTATTTTTTCAATTCATTTCCAATAAATAATTTCATAACTCAAATGAACATAGTGGACAAATTTTCGTTTTGACATGAAACCAGGCAGTGTCGAAATCTTTCCATTTTCCGTTATGCGATACAATATAAACACGACCTACGACCGCCACACTCTTCTCTTCTTCTTCTTTGTGTGTTGCTTATAGAAGATATTTAGACGATAGTTTCATCTCAAAGGTGGATTGAATTTTTTCTTCCTTAACAAAAACTCTCTCTCCATCTCCGCTTTGTTGTGGGAAGAATGTAAGATTTGAGTCAGCAGGTCATAGATGGAATCCGTCGACAAAGCGCGGTTTTTCACCCCGGATAGGGGAAAGAGTTAATGACGAACACTGTCACTTTTTCCCTCCAATCCCAGAGAAGGTAATAAATGTTACTGAGCTAAATGTTGATCAAAAAACAGGAATCTTATGTGTGATTTAGAATCAAAAACTACGAGTATTATTGGACGGATGGATAATCAAATATTGTAATTATTTGGTTCTTTACTTCATTCATGTTTAGTATTATTAATACAGTATTGATTCTGCCCTTTGATTGGGTAATTATGAACAAAATTCACTAGCCAAAAAGTTATTTACCGTGTGTGCGGTTGGCAGCTGTGGATTCACCGGTACTCATATTAGTCTCAGTGGATAGTACACCACAAAGTAATTTTATTTTTTATTATCTAGTGAAAAACAACAACAACTGCAATTTGATTTTTGTTACAATATGTAGTATTAAATTACTATTGAAAAACAATTGACAATCTATAACGACTGACATTTGTGACACTTTTTTTAGTAATTCCAAATTCCATTAGTTTAAGGCGAGAATGTAGCTGTATAGAATGAGGATAAACAGTGCTCTACGGTTTGTAAAATATTGAATCTAATACTAACGTAAGATCATTGAAATTTTTTTACAATATTTAATAATCATTCTACAGTGCGACGCATCGATTTTACCAAATTTTGCCATAGTATTGTTTTAAAAAATCCTGAATAAAGAGAAAAATACTACTTTTACATGTTTAATTTAGGGCATTTTAAATACAAAATGTATTAAAATTCATGCGTCGCACTGTAGGTAACATGTTATAGACTATTTAAATAATGCGTTTGATTATTTCGGCACACTAAATATGTATATATCTCTCCTTTTTCTCGACGAAATCGTAGATAGCTACATTCCGGCCTTAATAACCAAATTTCATATTTAAGTTTTTAATAAGGATCTTAACACCGAATAAGATTTTGGTAGTAATCCGCAAACCGGAACTAGTACTTTTTGAAACTTGATATAATTTTCCTTAAATAAATTGGAACATAATTTATTTATGACAATATTTGCAATTAAAATAATAGAAAATATTATTATCTATGGGTACAATTAATTTTAAATACAATTTGCTGAATCTGGTGTAGTATTTACTAATAAAATAAAGTACAATTAATATTCTACTTTTTTAAAATTTCAGTATCTTGTTGTCCATAATGATATGAAATTTGTTACTACACAAAATTTGAATGATTAACAGTGACAGAGTACAGTTGACATCTTTTGCTTGCATCTTGGTTTACATTATCGTTTACATATTACATTAACATAAAACTATTAAAATGTAAGTAAAACTATTTATTAGATTAGTAGAATAAGCAGAATTAGGCAAAAGATCGTGTGCTGGCCACAGCAGATTTTTTTCTAAACATTTTCCTCCTCCTGGAAAAGATATAATTACTCTAATGTTACAGCCCCGAAAACTAAAAAATGTTGTATAATATATAATATAGTTCACTACACAGTTTCATAAAACCATGTCATCTTGAAGACACTACAGGATCCCATCTTTGGGTAGAATCTCCTATCTCTCAGAGATGAATAGAGGTCTCACGCTTGGCCGCTCTCCAATAGCAGCGCGTACTTTCGGCGCGGTCAGGCGGACATATGAGTTTTAAAAATATCGTCCGACGATAAACATCGCCACCAAGATAACCTCTCTCACACGCAGACACCGCAACGCAGGTCAATAGAGGAATTAATACAGAACTTGTTGCTTTTATGTGTGTACAGTGCACTGTGTTTGCTCATTATTACTGTAATTAACTGCTGGGAATTAGCCAAGTTGGGCGCGGTGTTATAATGCAATGGAATATTAGCTAGGAGTATAGAGCTTAAATGAAGAGATGAATTTGTTAATTTGTCTGTATTGCAATGGAGTGGGTAGCTTACTGCGTTGTGGATACAAATTTAAATAGGCAACTTTTGTTTATAGGTATAGACGGTATAAGTTTTAACCTCGGTTTTAACTTATGAATAGCCCAATTTTTTGAAGAGTACCTATTTAGTACGTTACGTAGGTATACAACTACAAGTAATGTGTCTTATTTTAATAATATTTATTTTTGAATCGAAATCCGATAAAATCTAAAATAATAAATGTTTTTGAACCCTTAGATTTTAAAAACCTAGAACCTAAATGCTAAATCCAAACCTGAACCGATTTTTTTAATCGTAACCGAATTTGAACTACAAATATATTTCGCTCCAGGTCCTTCGGAAATTTCTAATATTTCCAATTCCAAGGAAACATTTCCAGTGGAGATTCTACGACAAAATGTTCCCAGCAAAATATCTCCAACAAAATATTCTCAACAAAAGGTTCCTGAACAACATTTCCCCAAACAATATATTCCCAACAAAATATTCCCGACAAAATGTTCCCAGCAAAATATCCCCAACAAAATATTCTCAACAAAAGGTTCCTGAACAATATTTCTCCGAACAATATGTTCCCAACAAAATATTCCCGACAAAATGTTAACAGTAAAATATTTTATTTAGGTCAAAAATAGAAATGAATGTATAGAATCCATTTTTTTTAATGGTAACCAACCTACAGAATTAACTTCCAATTACAGGATGGTAGATGTTATTATAGTGGAATCCAACCACTCGGACCCAGTGGTATTATTGTCGGTTGTGCTGGGAATCGAACTGGGGACCGCTAGCATGCTAGGCGGACCCTCTACCGCTTTTTTTGTCAGGAATATTTTGTTAGGAACATTTTGTTTGGGTATAAATTTTTCAGGAACATTATGTTGGGAATATTTCGTTAGGAATATTTTGTTGGGAACATTTTGTAGGGAATATTTTGTTGGGAACATATTGTTCGGAGAAATATTGTACAGGAATCTTTTGTTGGGGATACTTTGTTGGGAATACTTTACTAGGAACATTTTGTCGGGAATATTTTATTGGGAACTAATTGTTTGGCGAAATATTGTTCAGGGACACCTTATGCACATGTCACACCTGTAATACTTGTATTATGTATAATGAAAATTGTCGTGTGTGACGAAAATCTCTCGCCTGGATGTAACATTTGTATGATATAAATAATATGAAAAATTATATAAATTATTTGGAGTAACAAACAGTTTGGCCAGATTCGGTATGACGTGTATGACGGAAATAGCAGCGCTTCTATTTTTCATCATACACAGGTTTGATCATACATGATACAGTTTATTACAGGTGTGACATGGGCATTATGTTGGGATTATTTTGTTGGGAATATTTTGTCGCGAAACGCCAGTTGAATAGTACAGTTGTGAGTACAACACAGACTGTTGTGGGTTTACTTATATCTCTGGTTCTTATGTTGGGAGATTTTTCCTGCGACGCAGTCATTTATTTGTGAGTTTAGTTCCATCGGCGCTGTCGTAAATTGGAGTCGCGTGCAGCGAGCGGAAAGGCGATATCGGCCGCCGCGCCGCGCCGCCGCCGAGGATCAGGGCTTCGTTACATCGCGGGATTACGACGACGCCGGCGCCGATTTTTATTAAATCCCTTCAAGAATAACATCTCCAGAGTTACATGACCTACACAACTCTAAACTCAATAGCGGATTATGCCGCGGAACATTGGAAGCTTCAATAATCATAACTGTATCATTGCGAGCTGAATTCATAAAGATGATCTCACTGCACTGGAGTTTCAAAAATTGTCAAATAAGTTAAATAATATAAAAAGCCTGTAACATAATAATAATAATAATGTTATAATAATAATTAGAGATGCAACGAATATTAGGCATCTATTCGGTATTCTGCCTATTCGGCATGTTTTTCATTATTCGGCCAAACACCGAATATTAGCTTACTATTCGGCCTAATACCGAATAGTTTGACTTTGACGTCACATGTAACATACAATACCTACTTGAACTGCGATTGTCTATAACAGTGCTTTATTTAGGTAGGTATTTCATTGACAGACAAAAAAAATAGATGTTTATTCCTGAGTTTTTATTAATTATTATTATTACTAATATAAGAAAAATAAAGTCATACACTTAATTTTGTAATTTTGATAAAAATAAAAATGAAGTATTCATTATAAAAATTCATAGGCGGTAAATTATGTAGCAAAAATTTATTTCCTGCATTCAAAACAGTTTCGTCTGTCCTTGTTATAGTTTATCATTTGGTGATGTTTGGAGGGTGCAAAATATTCTCCTTGTACTTTCTGATGTTGGTTGCCGACTGCCGAATCAATTCTTCTTCAACAGCCTGCCAATATTATCTACATCATCAATTTAGTTAGCAACTGCAGTGGAAAAATTCCATAAAATTGTATATTTCGCAAAACCTGCAGTTGCTCTTCATAAACTGCCAACATAACTTCCTTTTCTGACGTAAGGCCATATGCTTACTTAAGCAACATAACTTTTGGAAAATTTAGCGGATATGACTTTACAGAATATTCGATTATTCGGCAGACAGTCCTGCATAATATTCGATATTTACTATTCGTTGCATCTAGTGATTGGTATATATTTATTGTGTGTGCGGTAATCAATCGTCAAGTTACTTGGTACAACACAGCACTAGGCATCCAGGATATTATTTAGGAGCGACTGAAAGTTTGAAAATGTTGAATTATCAGTAACTGGGAAGAAAATGCGCTCGTCTACCTTCAAAAACCAGCACAAAACGTACTAACGTAGCGAATGGTTTGTGGCCAGTACAAGAGTGGTCAAATTGTATTTCAACAAGGATTATATACTTAAAGAATGAATTAACAGTTGTGCCTATTGAAAATTTTAATCAAAAATTTCTAAATGATTATAAAAATGCCGAAAAATTCATAAAAATTGCCAATTTGCAAACTTTGCACGGTTATATCTCCTAACAGAAATTTATTTTTAAAACTCATTTAAAATAGATAATATTTTCTGTTGTGAATTTTTTTTTCATGGCAAAATGACATTTCTAAATTTTATGTCATTGATAATAAATTGTTATAAATAATCATAACTACCTTATCTTAGACCAGAATAAAATCTATATATATATAAAGTAAAGTGTCCTGACTGACTGACTCAACAACGCCCAGCCCAAACCCCTAAGCCTAAAAATGTGAAATTTGGACAGTATATTCGTTTTATGATGTAAGCACCCACTAAGAAAGGATTTTTCGAAATTCGCCCCCTAAAGGGGGAAAAGGGGATAAAATGCGTTTTTACGAATTTCTCTATATCTCTTAACTCAGACGAGATATAAACTTGATTTTTACATACAAAGGTAGCGCAACGAAAAACTTAAAAACCATGTTTCAGGGCTTTGCCCTAATCAGCCTCTTAAGGGGGGAAATTTAATTTTTGGGGGGAAAATAATTTTATTTTATAAGTTGCTTTGGAAAACAAATAAAAAATTGAAAATATAAACATGTCACACTATCGTGATTTAGTTATAAAATGTATGTGTCAAATAGATATTTATTCATAAGAATGCATAATAAATAAGTTAAAATAAATTACATAAGAAGGGAATATAAGATTAACAAATATGAAGCCCTGAAAAAGTAATTAAATTAAGGTTTGTAATCTTATCGTGCAATTTTAATTTTCAAATGTTTATAAGGAGATGGTGATTTTTGCCTTTTATATTTTTAGCACTTATAGTCCGTCAGCCCGCTGCCAAAAAGTGTAATGATAGTATAACGTATGCTCTCTAGGCTTTTGGCAGTTATGTATATAATGATCAATGAACAAGCAAAATTAGCGGGTGAGCGTGGAACTTGCGCTAGACAAGTTGTTAGTTTATTGCTAAAAAAAATCACATTTTGCGATGATAGTATAACGTATGCCATTAGTTTTTTAAATGAAATATCCATCTAATTATGCAAGTTTGTCGAACGGCATACGAATCGATTGGAACATAAATGTTTTAATTCGATAAAAAGTTGCGCGAATTTTCTAACAATTGCTATGACAGTATAACGTATGCCATTGTGGTTTTAGTTGGATATCACCTATAATTATGTAATTTTTCGAACGGCATACAAATCCGGTGGGTCAAACATACTTAATACATAAATAAATAATAAATACATATGGAAATTTGTTGCTGATTTCACAATGAGTCATCAATATAATTTTTGACATTTGGTGAATAATTGATGTTAAAATAATACCAGTAGATAAATTAGATAATAAGAATATAACACTTTAATTATTGATTTAAATAACACAAAGAATTGATGAATTTAAATTCTCAGCTGTCAAAAATAATTTTCAAAAACCTTCAAAGTACGAAGTGAACATAGTAATATACAAATGACGTATTTCTTAACACTTTTAGGGCGCCTGTTGACCCTTAGGACCCACGCTGCACGTATGCCGATCGTATTCCGATGGATGTTTTTTAATGAAACATCGCTTGGTATGCTCGGCATACGTTATACTATCATCGCAAAATGTGATTTTTTTAGCAATAAACTAACAACTTGTCTAGTGCAAGTTCCACGCTCACCCGCTAATTTTGCTTGTTTATTTATCATTATATACATAACTGCCAAAACCCAAGAGAGCATACGTTATACTATCATTACACTTTTTGGCAGCGGGCTGACGGACTATTAACTATTCATCTATTTCATAACACGCCTTTTACCCAAATTGGGTGTGGTAGCCTCACATATTGTTAGTAATTGAAAAAGATATACAAGAAATTAATCCGTGTGTAAGGTTTTACTAGCACTAGAGTGCACAAGTACTAGCTGTTAATTCACGGGTACTCATATGGTCATAAAGTAAGAAGACTTTATGCTCATGGTTATGGTAGTTATTGGAAACTACAACACGGGAGAATGAGATTTTTGTACGTGTCAAAAGCGCACGTTAACCTTCAATAAAAATCTGCTGTGGCACTCATAACAGGTTTTGCAATAACATAGGCAGGCAGTGTTAAAGTGACAGTTGTTAATGTCAAAGTTACAGATGCCAATATCAAAGTGACAGCTGACAATGTCAAAGTGACATCTGTCAATGTCAAAGTGACAGCTGTCATTTTGCGACGTTTAAAATTCTAGAATTAAAAATTATTATTTTTGTAAAAAAAAACAAATTAAAATTTTGAGTCGAAAATTCATACGCATTCTCAAGTTATTGTGCTTACGGACAAACCGAGGGAGAGACAGACAGACCGAACTGATTATTTTTAAAATATGGTTTTTGGGTTCAGTGGGGTCTAAACTCTAAAACGTGAAGATTTATCATAATAAGTGTGTTATGATAATATATGTAAGATTGCGTTGAATTGGTTGCTATAACAAAATTGTCAATTATTATAATATTGATATAAATAAATAAAATAAAAGTCTCTTGAAAAGTCTCAATAGTTTTTAATATAAAACCCACTCATAACGAAAGAACTGTAGGAACACTTAAAAAACTACTTCTAAAATCAATACACTCTAATTCAGATCCATATATAGCTTTATTACAGTACAGATCTATGTCAAAAAATGAACTAAACTCTCCAGCAGAATTATTAATGTCCAGAAAATTACGTACAAAAATTCCAATGCTTACTAAATGCTTAAATCCGAAACTTATTGACATTGATAAATATAAGGAAATAGTAGAATGTAATAAACAGAAAATGACAAAATATTATGACAGAGGAGCTAGACCTGTTGAAACCCTTTGCCCAGGAAAAAATATTATATTTAAAAAAAATCCATATGCAGAATGGATTGAAGGTGAAGTGATTCAAGTAGGACCTGAACCTAGGTCATATATAGTTAAAACACCAAATGGTGATCAATATAGGCGAAACAGATATCATATCAGACAAACTTTTAATAATGGTAATAATGAAAATATTACAAATAATCAGTCTAATATGGTATCTGAAGAAAATGTTAATCCTGAGTTAATTAAAACAAAATCAGGGCGAATAGTTAAACCGCCAGATAGATTACATTATTAACATTATCTTAATTTTATATTCTACAATTTATAATTTAATAATGTAATCATTAATATTGTGTTTTAATTTTATGAAAGGGAGATGTTATGATAATATAATATGTAAGATTGCGTTGAATTGGTTGCTATAACAAAATTGTCAATTATTATAATATTGATATAAATAAATAAAATAAAAGTCTCTTGAAAAGTCTCAATAGTTTTTAATATAAAACCCACTCATAACAAAGTGTTAATATAAGGGGTAATCTTTATAAGAGTTCCTATCAAAACCGAGTATGTGGGGCTCAAGTAGGGTATTCAAATTAAAACAAACCGTAGCGAAGCACGGGTAAAACGCTAGTTATTTATAATGCAGTGAGTGTTAATGATCATTTTAATATGTATGTCAACAAATCTCTTGTATGCCCATATATTTAAGTTACAGAAATGTGTGTGTTTTTGATAACTTTTGTCGCCGACTGTACGACCAGTTCCTCCTTAAATGTTTATAAAAATATCATCTTGAAGTCAATAATAACCTAACAGTTTACTCGCAACGAAAACATTTTTATAGTATTTTTCAACTTTAAAATAACATGCATAGCTAGGATGCGGTAAAGTACGAGTTTCGGGTTGGTTTTAGGTAGTTATAGTAGTGAGGAAAAAAGTGGAATAGAAAAAAAATATTCTAGGAATTCGGAAAAAAGGAAAACGAGACGGGCCGATTATAGCTATTAATATAACAAGAATATTATGCAATTTATAATACAGAGGATGTTGCTAAGCGACGAGGTGAAACCGAGTCTCTTTGAACATCCAAGGGGGCTTAAATCGCATATATTCGCGTTATATTCAAAGATTATTCAAAGCTTAATCGTATCATCAACGACAGCGATATTAAAACAAAACAATTTTATCTGTCAATTAGTTGACAGTTTGCATATTATGGAAGGTTTTGATGTTATTATGGTTGTATCTAACGTATTAAGTTCGTAACTGATGAATTATAAGTTACTAATGTATTATGTTGTTTATAATTATCAATAAATGTTGCATAGTAAAAGCTAATAACAGTTGATGATACGATTAAGTGCATAATCCTTGTTGAAAATACAATTTGAGCCTTCTTGTACGACCACGAAACACTCGGTACGTTAGTACGTTTCGTGCTGGGTTTTAGGAGGTAGACGGGCCTCTTAACTAAAAGAATAATGAAGAAAGTGAGTGTATATTAAATTTTATTGAGACAAAACCTCTTCCTTAATTCCTCCTTGTAGAAATATGAATTAGCAAAGTCAAAGTAGTCTCGTGATTCTTCACGT
Organism: Agonum fuliginosum; assembly: GCA_947534325.1. NCBI lineage: Eukaryota > Metazoa > Arthropoda > Insecta > Coleoptera > Carabidae > Agonum > Agonum fuliginosum. The sequence continues at coordinate 43,487,822 of OX384029.1, forward strand.
GCTTGGTGTTTACCTCGCACATTGGGGTGCACAAAGTAATGTGTAAAGTTATGAAAGTTGCAGGGATTCTGCAATCTGCCGCGGGTCCCTCGACGCTCGTTGAGGCGCGACGACGCAACTTCGTACTTAGCGACGCCGTGCGACGCCAAGGGTAGAACTTCATATCAGTGACTCGCAGCTAAATTAGTTCCAGTGAGGGTTTGTTTACGTCGCACACATCTAAATAGTGCAAATATATGTCTTCAATTTTTTTTACTTTAATAATTATTTAAAAAATCTGATGTGGCCAGCACAAGACCTCCCGCCATACTTACTTTAATCTATTTACTTATTATACAAATATATTAAAATAGGTACTAGTACTATTCACAAATATATTTGAGTTATTTTATTTAAGCTGAAGAAGGAGATATAAACTAAATTTTACTATTGTCTCTGTTATGTCATAATTATTTATGTTTTACGTAGTAACAAATTAATATTAAACGATCATGGACTACAAGATAACGAAATACTAAATTATAAGTATATAATCTATATATTCTTAAATGATACCAGATACAGAAAAATTTATAAAATACTAGTAGAGTGAAATTATCATTGAAGATCGATGTCTCCTATATAAGGTGTTTTTTTTGTTTTTACTTCCTTGTACGGAGTAAGGAAGTATTGTAATCGCAAAAAATTTCGGTTCTCAGATTTTGACGGAAATATCCGTTTTGACCTTTTCTGAATCCATTATGACTAGTTTCGTCGTGACGTCTGTACGTACGTACGTACGTACGTACGGACGGACGGACGTATGTGTGTCGCATAACTCAAATACGGTTAGACGTAGAAAGTTGAAATTTTGTATTTAGGACTGTTATAGCATCTAGTTGTGCACCTCCTAATTTTGGTTTCAATCTATATACCGTAAGTAGTACTTTTTTCAAATATTTCGATAAATATTTAATTTAAGACAAATTTTTTAATTTTAAATGAAAGATTATGTGATTATTACCTACAATCGGTATTTTATAAATATTTTTGTATCTGGTATCATTTAGGAATAATTAAAGTATATATTTATAATTTAGTATTTCGGTCCATGATCGATTAACATTTGTTACTACGTAAAATTTAAATGATTATGACATGACAGCCATGACACCATGACAGTGACAATAGTAAAATATGCTTTATATTATCTTCTTCTGCAGTTTAAATAAAATGACTACAATATATTTGTGAGTATAGTAGCAGTAGTAGTAGTAGTACTAGTATAATAAGTTAAAAGAATTTTTTATATTATTCTACATTTTAGTTATTAAGAAAAGTATGAACACACAAGGCGTACAAGGAAGTCATATGGTGTCCACGTCAGATTTTTTTCGATTACATATATGAAGGAGATGTGAAAAAAATTGCAATATCGGGCTGGAGCTTCGCGAAAAATGGCCAAAAACTGTTTTTTATGCATTTCGAAGGTATCACTTCACTATTTTCTTAATATCTCCGGTTCTAATGGTCGTAGAAAAATAAAAATAAAATGCAAATTACTCGACAATGAATAAGGTATAAGCCTGATTCGGTATAAATGCTTAAAAAAGGGTTCCTAACCTCAAAAACTAAAACTGATTGAATTGTTTTAATTTTTTACAAAAACTGTAATAAATCACTGTAAAATTTCATTGAATTTTCATGAAAATCAGCGAAAATGTGTATTTTGATGACATTATCACTGGGTTTAAATTTCAAAAGAAAATTCGCAATTTTAGGGCCACAATCGCTATTTTCCCAAAAAAAATGAAATGGCCGCCATTTTTTGCCAAATCATCGTAGAGCAATTTTTTTTTTAATTACAAGTTTTTTAAATTGTATTTGTTGTTATTTTCCCACTGCACATTTTGTGTCCAGCTGCACGTTAGAATAATCTCTGCTTTACTCCTAGTTTAAAAACCGAAAACATACAATAATGAAAGTGTATTATTTTCTGTTTCGTGTTTGATTTCGTATTAATTACAAAGATAAAACCTCTCCCTTGGCAAAAATCCATCTCGGTTTACAAAACGATTTAATGTCCTGCCAGGGTGCCATTTAAAAGGCCGATGTAACCCTTTAGGGCTCATAAAATATCGGTGTAAAGTACGCGAGCTCAGCCAGCGAACGTTCATAAAATTAGTTATTGATTGAAAAGCTCAACGTGAACGTGGTTTCTGCTGCGATTGATAACACATTCAAGAAGAATTTGTCAGTGCAGTGTCGAGTCTTGATAAATATATCAAGGGGGGAGAAACAGTGAACAACTATGTCGAGTGTCGATGTCGAGATGCTTTAGTGTACATTTTAATCCCGTGTCTATTTTAAAATATAAATAACAATGTATTTTAATACTTGGCCAGTCCAGTTTATATTTATTAAAAAATCTGACGTGGACACCACATGACTTCCCGCCATACCTATTTTATTCTTTTAACTTATTATACAAATATATTATATTAATATAAGTACTACTACTACTGCTACTATACTCACAAATATATTTTAGTCATTTTATTTAAACTGCAGAAAAAGATATAAAGCATATTTTACTATTGTCACTGTCATGTCATAATCATTTAAATTTTACGTAGTAACAAATGTTAATCGATCATGGACTACAAGATTATTCTTAAATGATACCAGATACGAAAATATTTATAAAATACCGATTGTAGGTAATAATCACATAATCTTTCATTTAAAATAAAAAATTGTCTTAAATTAAATATTTATCGAAATATTTGAAGAAAGTACTACTTCCGGTTTGTAGATTGAAACCAAAAATAGAAGGTGCACAACTAGATGCTATAACTGTCCTAAATACAAAATTTTAACTTTCTACGTCTAACCGTATTTCAGTTATGCGACACACATACGTCCGTCCGTACGTACGTACAGACGTCACGACGAAACTAATCATAATTGATTCAGAAAAGGACAAAACGGATATTTCCTTCAAAATCTGAAAACCGAAATTTTTCGCGATTACAATACTTCCTTTTTACTCTGTACAAGGAAGTAAAAATTATGATATTAAAATATAACAATATTGTAATTTTTGTATTATTCGGTAAGGAACATCTCTTCGTAGAAAATTAACAACAATTTGTGATTTTGTGATCTCACATTTTCAGCAAAAAATTCCGCCTGGTACATTTTTTATGAAAGATCTTTAAAATCTGAAAAAAATCACAAGGGGTACCCCTTAAGAAAATTTAGATTTTTGAAAATCCTTCATAAAAAATGTACCAGTCTAATTTTTTTGTATACCCATGTAATTCGGCACGAGGAATTCAATGGTGACAAAATAAAGTCCGTGTCATTTATCATTTTTGAAATATCGAGAAAAGTTTATTTTTCAGGAGTCAAAATTTTTGAAAATTCTGCAAAATTTGGTTATAAGTCAATTAAAACGCGAAAAATGCAATGCTAAAAACCGCAGTTCGATAACTTGATTAGTTCTTGAGATATCGGTCCTCAAAGTTGGAAATCACGAAATCAGGAAAAGTGAAAAATTACTATATCTAATATACTTATATAAAAGTACTACTTACACAACTTAACTATACCTACAGGACATTCCACAACTTAGGACAAAAAATTATAGGGTATATATACTGTATGACGTGCTGATTCATGCTGATCATGAAACGATTATAATATAATATAATTATTATTAGATATTCATCATTGTAGAAGATTTGAAAAAAATTATTAAAAATTACTACCAATCTGTGGCAAAAAAATGTTTGCATGAAATACGATGCAATTTTTTAATTCTTTTTGTTTCATGATCAGCACGTCGTACAGTATATACCCTTTAATTTTTTGTCGTAAGTTGTGGAACACCCTGTATATAAAATTATTTATGATATGAAATTTTCAATTGGTTAACTGTTTAGAAATAATCTGTTTATATCCGTCTTTATTAATTCCATAAAAACTAACAATTATTATGTATAAATTGAATTTACAAATGTTATTAGTGATGACAATGACAATAGTGTTGAATAATGGACTTATAATACAATAGGGTGGACTTATAATACAATAGGGTAAAATTATACATTCATAATACAATAGTATGTATTTTATGGTTTATTTTACTTCAGTTACATAATGAATGTATTATTCATTGGTCGTGGTTAAACGTCTTTATTGACAACAATTTCGACATCGAGTTTTTTTCACTATTCTTATACTACTATACAAACCCCGTCAACTATATCTTAGGACACTTTGTGTTTTTTTTTTATTTAGTCTGGTGTATGACATAATACTTATTATTTTTTATTAATGTTCGCAACATTATAGACGGATTATGCAAGATATTTTTTTCAAAATCGGCATGAAAATCGTCATTTCCAGACTAATTTGCGGCATGAAAGTAAGATTTTCATGACTAGGCATGAAAATTTTATTTTCATGCCTAGTCATTTTTACTTTCAACTTTGTTTACTTGTCATGACAACTTTTTCTAAAATTTGTCACAGCTCTGATGATTTGTCACAGCTCTGATGATTTATGCAAACCTAATTTTTTTATAATTTTAAGCTTAATTGCCGATTTAAAAAAAATAGAATACATCACGCGTCATAAAAATGTCTTTGCTTGACTCGGAGGCTTTGAAGAAACGCTCGGACGCTGCGCATCCTCGCATTCTTCAAACGCCTCCTCGTCTGCAATGAAACATTTTCATGACTTGTAATGTAATATACTATTGTTATTGTTCTATCACTAGTACCAGATATTTTATAATCAAATTACGGACATCAAAATAATTGACAAATATGACATTATATTCGTAAAATCAACTAAATTTATCACTGAAAACGTTTATTTTGTTTTAAGCAATAGGTTATGCTAATATCTGCAAGAAACTATTAAGTATTTTTAATTAGTCATCATCATTTTAAATTAGTGCCTCAAGAAATAATTTTCAAGCGATTTGAGTAGGTACTTTTTTCAAATGAATTTTATACCCTGTTAGGTATTAACTTTTTTTATAATAAATATAACTAAAAGCAAACTAATTAATTATTGTATTCAAAATTATGTAGCAATTTTTTAGACTCAATTAGTTTTTCATAAATAGGCTTAATTGAATAAAAATAAGTGTCCGAACCTATAGTGGGGGAGGGGGCTTGTACCTTTTTGGATGAAAGTAAAAAGAAACCAGTAAATGTATACCTATTATTTTTCTGGATATTGGCAAGGGCTAAAACGATCAGGTGACAAAAATAAACACAAACAACCCGCGTTGATCCTTCCTGTTTTTCCTTTTCACCCATTTCCTCGGAATTATATTTTGTTTGTTCTTAGAATAATGCACCTCCAGAAATAAAATACGGTTTACGATCAGAAGTAATAAAACTGATGCCATATCTTTCATAACGTTTAGTCTGCGATTGAAGAGATTGCATAATATCAATATCACACATCGTCTTCTCTGTCTTGTGTGAGGGATAGATAAAGATGACATTATATAGGTTATATTTGACAACGTGTACCAGTGAACAGCTGGTACGTTTCTTCAATCGTTTTATTTTGTTTCACCTGAAATATTGAAAGGTACAACTGGGCCAGGAATATTCAAAAGCAGCATTAATTTAATGGAAAGCAAAAAACACAGCTTACTAAACAAATAGCTGCATTAGCTCACATAATACACGAAGGTGGGTGGATATATTCGCAGAACAACAACAAATTTGTTTTAAATAACAGACTACAAATCGAAACATCTATTGAAAAATAGTTATTTATATATCTAGATCTAGGCTGTAAAGAAGGATTTTTTTATTACGAATGTGGAATATTATTTTTCGAGTCGATAAAATATCTTCACAGCCGAGATAAATATAATATTTTTTATAAAACATTAACAGCGCTCTAGCAATTGGTCGAAAAATGCAGAGCTAAAGTTTTCTCTACGATTTAGCGGAACTAAAGTAGGTAATTCATTAATGTACGATTTCATAACAAAACTATTTGACAAAATGAGGCTTTGTTCTTTATATAAAATACTTAATATCAAGGACTCGAACCGAAACAGAAAAGAAAACCCGGAATCAAAACCAGAACCGTTCATAGTTATTTTTTATACAAGACGATAATAGTTATTTACTTTACAAGTTGGCAAAGTAAGAAATTACCCACGAGGGAAATCTTAACTCACGAGGCCGAAAGCTGAGTGAGATAATTTTCTCGAGTGGGTCATTTCTTTTGCCTGTTTAAAATCACTATAAGTAGTTATGATATTATTTTTATTAAGAGGTGTTGAATAAAATTTTATTTTATCGACAAAAGAAACATATTAATTCACAAGTGACGAAGGAGCGGGTGAATTATTTTTCTCGAGTCGATTTATAATTTTATCATCGTATATAAATATTATTTTTTTCTATAGCTGATGTTTATCATCCTATCTTTTTCAGTCCATAAAGTGGATGCAGAAATAGGTGAAAATAAATTTGAAGAAGAAATATAAAAATGAAGGTACTTTATAACCTTGCTGTGAAAGTTGTACTTTATCTACTCTAGTTTTACTTTATCTACCTTTGCGGTTATTGATACTTTATCGATTCAAAATAATCGATAAAGTAGTACTTTAACTTTAATACCAGCTATGAAAAATCTTTTTCTTAGATAAAATTCTTGAAATTTTATAAAAATAGTATATTAAGTATCACGGGTGGTATGTGCAGTTTACCGGTTGAGGATAATATTTGGGGACTGAGACGTAGTCGAGGTTTTCAATATTATCCGACAACGGTACAAAATGCATATAATAACGTCCGTGATGCTTAGAATATTTTTTGCTCGATCGATACAATAAAAATAAGTTTTTAAAATAATGTTTATTTTTGGTTATGTAGGTTTATAGTGGGATTGTGTGAAAATCTGTAGTTGCAACAGATCTATAAAATTGGTAAATATTAAACAAAATCGCAATTAAATTTAAAATCATATGAACATATTTATATTTGTCAACAAACATTGATGTAATTTTGTTTACAAATTTACAAATTTGTAAAACTTACAGATTTGCACAGAATCCCATCATTAGTTTGCATTTTGATGCTGTTGCGTTGGTTTTTGTTGTTGTTTACTGCTTACCGCCTTCTTCATGAGTGCTTACCGACTTCTAATTTGTAAACAAAACCTACTACCTTGGAAACAGAGCCAGTATACGTTAAAAAATGAGCGACCGGGCAAAAATAACTATTATTGTCTTAAAAAACGATTTATTTACATGAAAATGAGTTCTGAAAGTTTTTGTAATGTATGAATGTATATTTAAAAATTTAAGTGATACATTTTTAATACCATTTCAGCGAACTGAACATTTCGAAAACATATAATAATGCTTTTATAATAATAATAATAATAATAATAATGCTTTTATTTCCGTTAACACAAATACAGATGTATGGAATAAGTCAAAAAAACAATAGTTGATACAAAAAACAGTTTTTATACTATCTTCTATTAGGTTAACAAGTGAATAACATTATCAAATCAACAAGCAATTACTTTATAAACCAAAACCACTAAAGTTATTTCAATTTACATAGAACAAGAGCTGCTGAAATAAACTGAAACATCTCTTGAAAACAATAACAGCAGTTACCAGAATGCAACTGCGTCGCATTATCATAACGCAGTAATAATCACCACATCTGCGCATTGCATTCTCTTATCAATACAGCAGTTGTTATCAGTTTCAAGTGTAGAATCATTAGCAACTTCCCTTCTCCATATTCAGTTACAGATTCAGGATTCAGGATTCAATTATCGTGCGTTTCAGCGCTCGTTACGTATAACATTACATGTGAACTTTGCAGCGCACAGCCTCTAAGTAATGATTCGATTTGGAAAGACGTTGGGTAAATATTATATCCAAAGCGGGGGAGGTGATCGAGTAATACGATATTATCCTGATGGCTTCTGAATGTCACGACTATGTCACTCCAGAATGGGATCAAATCGATAAATACGACAGGAACAATTTAAGACTGTTTTTTGTGAAAAAAGTCACGTATAAGTCGAAAATAATTTTGTCTACTCTTCTACTAGTGTAGTTAGTTTATATCTGTTATCTGTAGATTTTAATTTCTATACGGATTTTTATTTCGATACAGGTTTTCATTACGACACACACATGCAAATACATAGCATAGAAAAATCTGATGTTTAAGTCCCAATTCACAATGTACGTAAACATAAGAATCACGTAAGAAAACATTTTTTAAATGTCAAAATAACAATTAAGTTTTTGAACTATGTGATTTCAAAACTGCATAAATCTTACCTACAGATACGTATGCACGTAAGAGAAACGTAAAGTTGAATACAGTTCAACTTTACGTATCTGTTACGTTCGTTTAAAAAAATCTATTTACGCTTATGCTTATGCTTACGTCCATTGTGAATTCGGCCTTAGTCATTTTATGTAAATTGTAGAAGAAGATATAAACGATGTGTCACTATTCTCACTGTTACTGTCATCTTGACTATCATAATCAATTAAATTTTACGTTAGTGAATAGTGACAAATATTAAACAATCATGGACTACACAAGATACTGAATACTGAAGTTTCATACTCTAAATTTTAAACAATAATTTAATTTCTAAATAGAACCATGCACATAAATTTTTTAAAATGTTAATGTAGATAATAAAAATATAATCATTCATTAAAAATAGAAAATATAATGAAAAATTAATTATTTATAGACATATTTAAGTAAAGTACTACTACCGGTTTGTGGATTGCTTCAAAAAACTAACTGGGTTCTTAAGATTCGTATTTAAACCTTAAATATGAAAGTTGGTTGTTAAATGTTTGATATTCACTTGCTTATTTACTAAAAACTCACACTCGAAAATCATAAGAAAGATATTAAATGTTGTAGTAATTGAACGAATAACGAAGGATGGTTTCAACAATCATCACAGAAGACTATTTCAACAGGAAAATCGAGGAAAATAAATCACTAGACGGTTCAAATCTAGAAAATTAATAAGTAATGAAAAACCTGCATCAAAAGCATATCAACAGATTCAGTCAAAGAGTATGTGAGATGGTTCTGGGTTGTACATTTAGTTCATTCGGCCTTATTTTGCACCTTCTTATATGTTTAAATCTTCTTGTGTTTGCATCTAGCATTTATACCGAATCTAAAATTCTTAATTTGAGTTTTCCTGTGAATGAATATTTTGATTCAGGTGATGGAGATTTCTGTTTGAATATTTTAGATTTTTATATGAGTTAAATGGGCACCGGATTGTACGTATACATTTATGTTTATAAATCAGTTTTCTAGATACGACAGGAGGTTGTGTGCTGGCCACATCAGATTTTTTTAAATTGTTTTCTTTTCTACTCTACACCAACTTATTGCAATAAGAAATCATTTAAATCTAAATTTAGCCAAGATCTTGTAGTAATTAATGCTGAATATGCGAAAATAAAACTCAAATTATTGTGGCAGAATACCTCGTGTATAACGTATCTCGGTATAGGTAAGAGGGTTTGTATTCCACCTGAGGTAGTTCTACTTCGCGTCGTCTTTCTATTCCTTTCTTAGGACTAATTAAATCTCTGTAAGTCACGGGAAGGAACAAAGCGGTCATTGTCGGGATTGATAAATGAAAGCGCTCATAATGAGAGCTTTTGTGCTTTGGTGAGAAATAAAGACCTCGGCAAGGCCTATCTGTAATTATTCTTTTAATTACCAGACGTAATTACGGCGCACGTAGCGGGGGAAAGCGAAATAAATTGAAAACATAAGGTATTTAAATGAGCCAGATAACTCAAGCATCGCACGTTTGTGATTGGAGCGAAGATTTACTTATGTGAATATCTAAAAAATAATTTGACCACTTGCTATAAAATAATGTAGGTACTCAATTTATTTCAATTGCCATCTGAAAATGAATTTTTACCTATTTGAAAACAAGAGAAAAATTTCGTTTTGTCATTTCATGTATAGTTGAAATTTTTTTGCAGAGGAGTCACGTAATCAAAACATTACAAAATAAAAAATAACTGTAGTAATGACCTAGTGATGTTAAATGCATAAAATAAATACTACTCTTTTGCATACTATAAGAATAGTGCATTTTCATTAAATTTACAATAATTTTAAAGCCGAACATAATGTTTTTAATGCATTTTTAATTTATTTCAAATAATTGTAGTTTGTTTTTTCAACACACATTGGCATTACTGAATTAAGAATTGTGTTTTGTGTTGTACGTTTACATAACATTCATATTTTTTCTGTAACGCTATAGAGTTCTAACTGGAAATATATTAAATTTTACAATGATATTTAAATATTAATCGTCTAATAATTCAATTAAAATGATCGAAAAATAAGCATCGCATGTAAATTCAATTCAAAAAAATGTAATGTGTGTTGCATACATTACATTTTTTAAATTTAAATTAGTATACTATGTAAATCTAGTATTCCGTGACGTCATTATCTGGTTCTGTGACGTCATTATCTAGTGACCAACATTGATGACGTGACTCCTCTCCAAAAAAATTTTTACTATACCTGTTAATTGTTGTGACAGTAAAAATTAATTTTCATAGTTTTATTTCTAATGGATTTTTATTAGTAAATATTTTGAAAAAAATTCGCCGTCATTTTGAAATGGCTGAAGTAAAAGTATGATATTATAGTATTGTTGAAAAGTCGTTTATTATTTTTAGTTCCTCAAATTTGATTTTATGAAGACAATCACCGTAGATGACTTTTCAATGTTCATATATTCCACTTTGTAGATAAAATTCTTGAATATTATTAAAAATAACACAAAACTTGAACTAACATAAAAATGAGTTCTCAAAGCTTTTTTAACATATAAAACTGTTAATTATTATTACCTCTCGCCTCATATTCTATAAGAGAGGTATTGTAATGGGTCAAAATTTTCGAGTATGAATTTCTAGTGGATAAGCACATTTCAGGGTCTTTACAATACTAATTTACTATTTTCGAGACGATGTCTGTATGTGTGCGTACATGTGTGTATTCGTTCGTTTTTTACAATTATTCTTTTAATTACCAGATGTAATTACGGCACGCGTAGCGGGAAAAACGAAATAAATTGAAAACATAAGGAATTTAAATGAGCCAGACAATAACTCAAGCATCTCACGTTTGTGATTGCAGCGGAGATTTATGTGAATATCTAAGCTCTCAGCCACAGTTTTATTTATTCCTGCATCTGTTTAATATGTATTACTTACACATCAACCCAACGAAAAAGCAAAATCTCTAACTTTATCCGCGGGATGTTAAATTTATACCCGCGCAACCTCATTCATTTTTAGCGACTTGTACTTTCATATTTTGCTGACTTCAAGATTTAAATATTTACCGAATGCTAAACTCGCCCCTCTAGATATTTTCCCTACCACGAATAATGCATAATCATCACTGTAGGTACAAAAAATGATTCAAGAAAATTTAAACCTCTTCACAAAGTATAATATAAACACAGGAGTGGACACTCCTTATCTTAGCAATAGTATAGATTCGTGGCATTTTTGTTTACTCTGTGCGGGAGAGAAAGACCACTACTGGGCCCGTGCGTTACCATCGTTACCGTTGTTTATCATAATAGAATGCATGCTCCGAGCTGGCTCGTATTTTCTGTCCCTGTCTAAAAGATAAATAGAAAGGCCACACTTTATCCGCCCGAGTGTCCACTCTTGTCATATATTATACTTCGTACTTGCGGGTATGTATCGATTGTAAAAATAATAACTTCATTGTTTTATGATTTATTTTTTCTTTTTTATCAATATTATTATTATTAATAAATAAAACTGTTTAGGTTTAAGACATTTGTTCTTTTGTAATTAGCCTTGTAATTACCTTATATTATTACTGTGTGTATTTTTTTTTGTAACGTTTTCTGTAAATTCCACATGCCTTTTTTGGCTTCTAGCAATCTGTGGGGTTATAGTTCACAAAATGCAAGAATTTTCAAAATTCAAAAAAAAGCTATTCGCATTATAGCAGGAGTAGGACCAAGGGAGCATTGTAAACCCCTTTTTGAACAATGTGGTATAATGTCCTTTTACAACTTGTACATTTATCACTGCCTATTATATGTAAAAAATTAACATGAGCAGCTTCTCTTTGCATTCTGACATGCATTCTTACGAAACAAGAAACAAAAATAATATTGTTGTAAAATCTGTAAGACTAAACAAATCAAAAAATTGTGTAGACTACTGGGGACCAATATTTTTCAATAAGCTGAACGAAAATTTAAAAAATCTGTCAAGTACACAGTTCAAAACAGCTGTTAAACTAATGTTAACAAATAGTTGTTATTATAGTTTTAATGAATTTATAGAATCGTAAATATCTTGATATACAATCATATATGTTTTTTGTAAATGACTGTGGTTATGCATTTTGTATGTTTAAACCGAAATAAAATTATTATTATTATTATTATTATTATTATTATGGAAATAAATGATATTATTGTTATTATTATTATACTGTGGATCATCAATATTGATATACAGGGTTCTTCAAAATTATTGACAAAAACAAAGGACATGTACTGATTACAACGCAAATTTTTTCAAAAGTCACTAAAATAATTGCACATTCCTTTGCAAGCAAACATTTTTCGATCGTCTGGTCTGATAGACTACAGTAAAGAATAAAAATTAGTAAACATTCAAATTTATTTTATTTGATTAAAGTTGTGTAATACTTCATTCAATATTCTTTCATTATTTTAGCTTACCATTAAATTTATTTATTATTTTAAAAACTGTGTTTTCTAATTTTTGTAATGCACGTTGAAATATAAGTATTAATAATTTATTTCTCTTGTTTCAGGTTAGTACATTTAATCCTCTTTCATTTACTGCAAAACAGGTAAAAACATTTATTCGTTTTTCTATTATCCTGTTACAAGATCTAATTATATTTATTTACTGTTGCGTAAAAATTTATTCATGTCGACATTTGTCGGTTCCCACCTTTAAGATAAATCATAGCCACGTCTGCGTTCCGGTTCCGTTTCCGGTTCAGTGTTGGCTGCAAATGTTCCGTGGCTCATGTACACAGAGTAGCGGCGTTAGTCTTGAGGTCTTGAGACTTGAGTCTTGCGCTAGTATATAGTAACTTCGTATGACAGAAGCGGAACGTTTAGCTAGAGCTGCTCAGTACAAATCCAGCAATTAGGTTCTTGTGTTATGCTATGAAGGCAGCACTAGGTGACAGGTATTTCATTACCTTGCAAAACGGTTCCCAATAGTTGGAGGACATGTATGTAGCCTTCGCCCAAATTGGGTATGGTATAATTACATAATCAGTGTATTACGTTTTTAATTTTATTTATGCTTTTGAATAGGGATTGAAATTGAGACTAATTTTGGTCGGATCGATTTATTTTTCATTTAAAGATAAAGACGAACTCCGCATCCGGTTAGTGTTGAAATTTTAGTTTTATTTTTTGTTTCAATTTTACAATGCCATAAACTTGTCATATATTGTCTTACTTCACATAACTGTTACTCAGTATATCAAGAAAAATTCAAATTTCAACACTAGATTGAACTTTTATCTTTCAAATGAACCCTTTTTTGTGATGATACGTTCAAATGTAGTACCAATTTTAATCCCCCTACGAGAGCGCGTTCCCTATTGTTGCCTTTGTTCGACACTCTAAGTCTGTATAAATCTATCCTTTTCTCGCAGACAGCTACATTGATATTTACCGGTCGACGCTATTTTCGCCTCTAAATTAAAGTTATAAATATTGGTGGTAGAGTTACGGGAGGTAGGGCTTTCCTACCCTTTAAGGATCTTTTTTCAAATTTCGGATATCTTTAATAGTTTCGGAGATATTTGCAAAAAACTAAATATCCTTTTTATTTTTTTACTTAATTGTTTATAACTTTGGCCGACCCCACTTCAAATTTTTCAAAAAGTTTCTAGAGGTCATTCCGAATCGTATGAGCCCTGGATCATAATTTTCGGACTCTACTGACTCTAATTCACCAAAATGGCTCTTGTTTACTAGACTATAGAATATGAGGCGAGAGGAAAAACAATAGTATATTTACAGTTTGTCATCTGACAGCTAGAATTTGTCATTAAAAATTCAGTAACACTATAATAGGTAATTCTTTGTTAATAAGAAAGTTTTTAGTTCAGATTTAAATTTATTATTCATCTTTATATTTTTTAAATTGGTAAATGATTACATAGTTTAATTCCCACATAATTCATTATAAGTCGATTTATTTAATTTACATTTTGGGATTACCTACAAGTTTTTGTTTGCCGCGAGTGTTGTGTTCAACAGTTAACAAATTATCTCTCTTTTGCCAAATGTTAATGATTACATTAAAAATATTTGACAGGTCATGATCTTACCTTTGTTTGGGCACCGCTGGTCCTCCATACACTCTCGACGTAGGAGAGATAACATTTCCTCCGAGTCGAGTTGAAATGCTTAGCTTAGCAAGAGAATCGATAGCTGGATTAGTTGCGTGACCAAATAATAGGATTATTTGAGGAACCAATTAACCAATGAATTGGATTATCAGAATAGCAAATAACCCCGTAGGTACGTGGTACGTGCTAGCCTAAACACAGCACAGCACAAACCTGCAAATTTAAATTTAAACAAGAGAGAGACCCCTAGTAAGTACATATCGTATAACATCCGAACATTTCAATGGTTGAACTTTATAAATTATAATACCTTGTTAAATAAATAGATATTTGTATGCCAAGGGTTGAAAGTAGCTTTTTGCAGATTGAGGGCAGATATTGTAGCACGAGCGCAGCGAGGGCTGAAACTACTTTTGAAATACGATTTCACATTAACGAAAACAGATTTCACACTTTTGAAACTGATTTTACACAAATGAATTTTGATTTCGTAATAATAAGAACCAAATTTACAAATTTGAAAACAGATTTCAACAATTTATTTTATAAATTTTATAAATCATATAGTCCAAGAGCTAGCGGTCAAATTAGTGTGGACATTGAAGGGTTTGGGTCTTGCATATTTGCTGAAGATGGAATGTCCGATCTGTCAGTCCTATAAGTGACCGGATTAGTCTTCCTCAAGTAAAATAATAATAAATGACATTTTACATTTTCATAACTGTCAAAAATTTGCTTGTTTTCGGGTTATCAGTACTTATGATTAAATATTTTTATTCAATTTTGACGTTTTGAAATGTTAATATTAACTCCATAACAACAATTCTAAACAAGTGTTTGTTCACAAGTGGATTAAAACTTTTTTAAACACTCAACACATTTTTAAATCACTCTGCTGTTATTATTTCCTCAAAAATGCATAAAAACAATGATAACTTGCCACTGACGACTACTTTGATTTTTTTGTTATGTCAAAATAAATTTATAATTCATATATTTGAAATAATTTCGTCAAAATTGAATAAAATATTGTATAAACCACTTGAGATACGAATGTTTATTCACTCGAAGAAATTATCCCACTCGCCTTTCGGGCTCGGGGGCTAAACTTTCTTCTCTTGAATAAACATTCATGTATCTCACTTGGTGTATAAATATCTATTATTATTTTCTTTGCATAGGTAAGCAGACTGATAACAAGCAAAATTTTGACATTTATGAAAATTTCAATACAAGGCCCAAGCACTTAAATTTCACGACTATTAAAATGTCCACACTAATTTGACCGCTAGCTCTTAGTCTAATAGTTTAAATTGTATTGATAAAGATATACATTTTTAAACAATAACAAGTTTATTTCAATTTTGATTAATTTTCAATTAGGTCTTCATCTCTTATTGATGCACCATAATAGTTTGCATATCCCAGAAGATGTTGTGGTGTCTCTTGAATCGCTACACTAGCAATTTCTTCCAGAATATGCGTTCAACTCGTAGAATGCGTATTCTCTATTATTTACAATAATCACTAATTCACTAATCAAAAAATTCTTGGCATGCTTACATTTTTAAATCCTTTATATTAACTTCACCGTCTTGTCTACGGCAAAAAAACAAAAGTCAAAAATGACCCACTTCCCGGGATCCTATCGAGCTGAAATTTTCCAAATAGACTTTTGTCACCTAACAATGCACTTTGCATAATTTCAGATTATCCGTCATCTTGAAACGAAATGGCGGCTAGCTATCTCAAAATGTACTGCACCGATTGCGGTCAAATTTGGTATAGGAATAGCCAAGGATCTAACTTATGATATAGATATATTAAAATGTCACTCCGCCATCTTGAAACAAACTGGCGGACAGATATCTCAAAATTTACTGTAACTATTGCGTTCAAATTTGGTACAGTAATAGCTAAGAATCTTGAAACATAGGTATATTAAAATGTTAGTCCGCCATCTTGAAACAAAATGGCAGCTAGCTATCTCAAAATGTACTGCACCGATCTGGTTCAAAAACAAAAATTTAAGTAAATATCGATCGAGTCTCATATATAAAGAATTTATAGTGAAAAACTTTGTTTTTACGGGTTCGTTTTTTAAATAACTTGCAAATGGTTCAGCAAAAGTACACAAAATCTTCACGAACTTATTTTGAAAAATTAATAGAAAATAATAACACAAATTCTATGAATTTTTATCATGTTATCAAATAGTTGAAAGCATGCAAAACAAAAATTTAGTGAATTGCCATAAGGATCCATGTAAAACGAGCGTAATTTCAAAAAAATATATATTTTTTAGAATCTCAATTGTGTAATAAAGGTACTGTTTAAATTTCACCCAACCTCCTTAAATTGACGTCAACGAAAAGTCATTTTGCCTATGAAATATAAGTGGAACATTTGAAATGTGAGTGTACCTACCACATGTCAGATCTATGTTGCGGTCTGTCTGCGTTGTGTGTTTGCTTACCTACCGTTGGTTTTGGTAAAATACACAATCCAGGATTTGTAACAAACATAAATTTATTTCACATATGTCACAGATTATTTTATAAAGGTCTGTAGTACCTGTACACAGTACATATACATCGGAACATTCCAAAGCAACATATATAATAGTATTTTATACATAATATACAAATATATTTTCTTGATTCGATAAAAATAATTAAATACATTTATCCAATGACGTACACATTTCTAGCCCTACCAACGGCGACATTGCGACCTACTTCGGACACTAAACTCATTTATTCCCAACTTTAATAACCAGGTATGTTTTGTAAAACAAGATTCAAATTTATATTGTTTAATTCTAATAATACTAATAATGAGAGACAAAATTAATGAAATAAAATTGAATTAAGTTACACAACTTTAATGTTCACTAAATTTTTATTTATTTTTTAGTAATGAATTCCTCTATGGCAGCATGCATAATTATATAAGAAAAAGGCAGTAATTGTTACAAACTAAATAAATATTTTATTTATTGTGTGTCCAATACTATACCTACACCCTTCCCCCCATTTTGTTGTTGGGTTACACCCTGTATGTTCTACACAGAGTTGAGTCAAAATTCGCCAACTTATTACTCGCCTGAACGCAATTGAGTCAAGAGAAAAACCGAGCTGGACGACTTCTTTATTCTGTCATAAAATTAATTAATATTGTTTATAATTTTAAAATTATTTCTTCAATTTATGATAACAAATACTCCCGATGGTCTTAGTGACAAAATGATGTTAGTGTCCGAAGTGGGGCTCGCTCTAGCAACAGAAGGGTTAGTAGTTAACTAGACTGACATGTCGCTATTAACACAATGAACGAATCGTCAAACACTTGTAGAAAATACACGGATATACCGACTGCGCTGAAGGCGTCGGGTTGGGGTGACTGGCTGCTGTAGGGCAAAGGTCAAGGGTTCACGCAGGGCTCAGTAATTGTAACGTCACTAGCGCCATCCACATCCGCGGCCACACTGGGAAGCTAGCGCGGCTAGACGTCCCTGCAACAATACACAAGAAGACCACTTCAACCAATTACTTCACTTGCTTCGTAATAAGATCAAACTCTTATGGCCAGTTGCACCGCTTCCACTTAAATTTTAAGTTTTCATTAAATGAAAAATGAACAATATCGATTCAAAATCAAATTGTCAACCGGAGAATTGCTGTCATTAGTTCGATTCGATACTTTTGAAAAATAAATGAAAAATATTGAATCAAACTCAAGACAGCAATATTATTTAAATAGGCATGAAATTTATTCGCAGTTAGAAAGGATAATTAATAAATAAACTTGCGATTATACTTTTTTTCTATTCCAATCTTTTCCCCACTACTACGGCTGCCTGAAACCAGCCCGAAACTCGTACTTTGCCGCATCCTAGCAATGCAATGTCATTTTAAAGTTGAAAAATACTGTAAAAATGTTTTCATTGCGAGTAAACTGTCAGATTATTATTTACTTCAAGGAAATGTTTTTGAATGGATTAACAGATGTGTCTTTTTAAAATTTAAAAAATTGGTTTCATCATGATAGATATATATCATCATGATATATATAAAGTTTGCATAAATTGGATTTTAGTTGAATTTGTACAAGTTTTTAATCAATATTTTAAAAAGGCACATCTGTAGATCCATTCTTTCTCTATTAAATCCCTGTTGAAATAAAATAGTACCATTCTTGTACTGGCCACAAAACACTAGCTACGTTAGTACATTTTATGCTGGATTTTAGGAGGTAGACGGGCCTATAATTCAGTACCGGATCAGACCATATTTAATAGTAGGTACAAATAAAGTGATTCAATCACCTGGGTACCACACGGACTCCCTGCGGACGGTATAGTTAGCCTGCGGCACTCGCAGCTCACAGTAGAACTCGGCGGGGGCGTCCAGCGCCCCTGCAGGAAGCGTCGCGACGGCGGAGATGTCGAACAACCCGTCGTGTTCCCGACGCACTACCGTCGTCGACTCCACCTCTCTGTAACACCAACTTGTATATAGTCACAGTGGATAGAGAGCCTTTATACTGAAAGTGTGTGGTGCCTGGTGTCATAAGCAAACCAAATGGCAATACCACAAAATACAAATCTAAAATATTCATATTTTTAATACATATTATTACGTCATGTTCGTACAGTTAGTCTTTTTTACACATGTTGCTCATGATTAGATTACGAGCGAAGCGATCAGGTAATGGCAAGCGGAATTTTTGAGTGTCAGGGACGAAAAAACCGTTATTTTTTGTTCAAAAATGTGATTTTTAACCGAAACCCAAACCGATATTTTTATATACTAAGAAAATGGTTATCATTAAGAAAACAAAATTTAACCGATTATTTATAGGCAGTGTTGTAACTGATCTAGATCAACTGTTCTAGATCACAGATCTATACATTTACAACTTCAAATTGGGACTAAACAAATTCAAATTGGGAATAATAAATTTCAAATTGGGACTAAACAAATTCGAATTGGGAATAAACAATTTCAAATTGGGACTTAACAATTTCAAATTGGGAATAAACAATTTCAATGGAAATAAACAATTTCAAATTAAGAATAAGTTAAAACGAATAGGCCGGCACAAATTAAACAGTGTAGTACAGTCAAATTAGATTTTTTAGTGGAAAAAATTAGTAGAAAGCTGGATTTTAGTATACATCTTCCCAGTACCTTTACCAACAACATACTAAAAGTCTCAATCGATTGGACTGGAGCTTCATCCGGCCATTTTGAAAAAATGGCCGTCGTCTATTGTTTTTCATCTTTATCTCGTAAATGATTAATATTACGAAAAAACAGTTAATAACAAATTGTAGAGCACAAAATTTGCTATTAAATGGGTAAAATTATTTTCAAATTTTCTGACGCACGGGTCACAATTTAAGGATATTCTTACAAACGTTAAACAAAAATTGTGTTTTTATTTTACATTTTGGTGTTTAATTTACAGTGGATAAAGTTATTGACATCGGGCTTTCTCTATTCTTTATAAAATTTGTCAAAAAATGATTTAAATGGTTAGGTTAGGTTTATTTATTTATTTATTAATTTATTCTTAAATTGTGACTAAACCTGTGCGTCAGAAAATTTGAAAATAATTTTACTCATAGAAAAGAATTCAGGAAATTGGATTCTGCAAACTGGAAATTCATATTTTAATTCATAAAAAAATTACAGCCAGTCCAATCGATTGAGACTTTTAGTATGTTGTTAATAAAGTTACTGGGAAGATGTATACCAAAATCCAGCTTTCTACTAATTTTTTCCACTAAAAAATCTAATTTGACTGTAGGTACTACACTGTTTAATTTGTGCCGGCCTATTCATTTGAAATTGTTTATTTCATTTGAAATTGTTTATTTCCATTGAAATTGTTTATTTCCATTGAAATTGTTTATTTCCATTGACATTGTTTATTCCCAATTTGAAATTGTTTAGTCCCAATTTGAAATTGTTTAGTCCCAATTTGAATTTGTTTAGTCCCAATTTGAAATTGTTTAGTCCCAATTTGAAATTGTTTATTCTCAATTTGAAGTTGTAAAGGTATAGATCAATTTGTTTGATCTTTGATCTGATTCAGGTCATCATATCTTTAAGGATCTTGGTCTTGATCTAGATCAAATAAATATGATCTATGATCTGGAAATAAGATTCGAATTTTAGATTTGTTTACGTTATGCAAGATAAAATTAAGTAAGGTAATACACCTAATTAATTTTCATCTGTTTTAATTTTAAACATGTAGATTGTATAGGTACTAGCTTTTTTTCTCTCTTTTTAACAATAAAATATTTTGCCTGATATTAATTTTATTTTGAAAATTTTATTAAAATTGATCTATGATCTGATGTAGATCATATTAAATGTGAAGATCTTGATCTCGATGTAGATCCTTTTTAAAATGATCTGTCACAACACTGTTTATAGGTATATTTGAATGAACATGATTGCAACATGGCAGTATAAAGGCTGTGTAGTGTGTGGGTAACGGGGGCTATTACTCGTTAGCTAGCCGGACTGACATCTCGGGCTGCGGGTACACCCCCTCGGCGGTGCATAAGATGTTGGGGGCCCCGTCGTCGGTCACTCCGTGCCGGAGAAGGAGGTTTCGCTCTGGGACTGGAAACAACACACATTTTTATCAAAATGTTTCAAACGAAAACGAAACATAATTGTTGATGTTAGTGAAAGAGTTTTCGTGGCTGGAAGGTTGATAAATCAAACAACAGCTTTCTTGGGTATCAGCCTAAACAATATATTTGGAAACTACCCTCAACGTTTCGGCCCTACCAGGGCCATCCTCAGGAGAATGGTGTCAACAATTGTTTGTGGTACATGTTAAAATTCATTAAAATAATTAAATAAATAATAAATAATTAAAAACACTTAAAATAGAGACATATATCGAAAAATACCAAGTAATGATCCCTGATACCCAAGAAAGCTGTTGTTTGATTTATAATTGTTGATCATTATCAACAATAAAATATTCAATTTAGGCAAACAATACCTGTACATTTTCATTCCAAATTCATATTATAAAATGAATTAATTATTAAATTTACTGACTT
This sequence comes from Agonum fuliginosum, assembly GCA_947534325.1. NCBI lineage: Eukaryota > Metazoa > Arthropoda > Insecta > Coleoptera > Carabidae > Agonum > Agonum fuliginosum. The sequence goes on from OX384029.1 coordinate 43,509,392, forward strand.
TCCAGAACATTTCAAGAAAGTGAACATCCCGGTTTTAATATCCGCCCTTACGGTGATCCTCTACCCAAAGAGTCGAAAACCTTGATTTCGCACCCTGTTCTATAGCGTTTATTATTTTGTTAAACATAAAAAATAACAAATTATGTTTGAAGAGAAAAAATAATTTTGACACCCATTTGTAAGAAAAACTGTAATGTAACTTTAAATGTTAATATGTTGTCAACAAAGCTTGGATCTGCGAAATAACCGATCCAATTTTTGAAAGATATTGTGTTCAAAAAGTAACAAAAATTGTCAAAACTCAAATTAACATATTTCGGTTTGAAAGCAAAATTCTGCATCTTGCATTTTGTAGATTGTACTTTTATCTTCAACAATATATTAAGATTATTTTATTTAACAAAACAATAAATGCTGTGGTGTGGCGCGCGGAATCCATGTTTTGGCCGTTTTCTAGCGCGGTAGAGGATCGTCTTAATTTATCAAAAAATAACAGTTCTTCTGAAAATTTTGAAAATTTAGAACTCAAAGATTTATCCAATTTCAACAAAATGCAACCGAGTTATGGCATTTTTGGTGCATTTTCAAGTGGTGCGTTGTTTTTCCTCTAGTGCATATGTAAAAAATAAAATGAAACATGAAAGTTATTATTTGTGAGATCGTCCATTCTGTTAATATTGATTAGTTGTAAGTTTTTCCGTGCATCGGAGATGATTGAGCGGTCCGAGAAAGAAACCGACGAGTTAGAAATCCAGAAGTCGTCCATCATGCGGTAATGTATGAAGTGTCGAACAAACAGCGCCACATAATGTATCGTCGACAATTTATTGAAAACAATGGAGATTATTTGTGTCAACACGGAATATTCATGTTTGTTTTTTGGCGTTTGAAACTCGGTTGTTACAACGGATTAAATGAAAAATTCGATACTGTCTTTGTCGCGTTATTTATTGATATTTATGCTTTGGCGATTACGTACCATGAGCTGCAGCGTTTTGAATTTGATACATGATATACGCCGCAACACATGTCACGGTTTTCGACATTGTTGTAATCTGTGTTCATTTGTTTACTGCCCGCATACACACACGTCATGTTCTTCTGTCAAATTCTCTATGCGCATCACACTCCAGTTATTTATTATTTAATAAATCTATCATTGTATCTGTACCAGGAACACAATCAAAAACTGACAAATATCTCAAAAGAAAATTTACGATTGATAGCCCAGTGTACGCTTTTTGGTCGACTTACAATAATTCCAGTCGGTTGCACAACAAAACTTCCCTGTAGTGTACTATCAATTACAATGAAAATTCATAAGTTGTTAAGTAACAACCGCACTCATTATGATATTATTAGGGATGGGAAAATATCGATATATCGATAAGTATCGATATGAACATCAGTTTGGTATCGATGTATCGATATTATCGATATTTTCCGATAATTATCGCATATATCAACAAATATCGAGTTATCGATATCGATTATTATACGTCCCGATGACTGATAAAACGTCGTGCATGTATTTTATGACATTTATATTTATATTTTAATTACTCAACTTATTGAATTAGGTAACTGATAGAATTTTTCAAAATTCGCAATTTTTTACAGGTTTTTTAATCAAACAGTTTTGGGCTCATGTTTCCGGAATTTCATAATAGTATATTATGCAACGAGTTTATAATGATAAAACTAATGCACGTTTTAAACAGTTTCTTAATATTTTTGACAGTTTTATTGTAATTTGTTCAATTTGATTAGCCTACTTGAATACAGAGATCTATGACACAGTTGCTAAGTAACTTTTTACGAATTTTTTTATTGATTTTGTAAATTTAATGAAAATAATGGGTGGATTCTGTTCAAATATGTAAATGCTACAGATTTGTAAATCTTTAAATAATGAACAAAATCACATCAAAGTTTGTTGACAAGTATAAAAATGTTCATATGATTATAGATTTCATTGCGATTTTGTTTCATATTTATAATTTTACATATCTGTAGCACTTACAGATTTGAACAGAATCGAATCGACCCATAAGTGACATTGACTATCCGGAAAAATATTTCCAGCTAACTGGGAAGTGAAGTTAACAATGACTCACTTCGCAACTTAGAAGGTTGGAAACTCACATACATACTTATTTCTAACCGATTGTGAGTAAAATAACTAAATTATATAGCATGTGAGAAGAAAATTTTATTTAATATTTAATATTCGTCCATTTATGGTTATATTAGTCAGATATTCAATCTTCAATCCAGTGATTGCAAAATTATTTTTCAAAATTCACAAGATAACTTCCAAATATACAAAATTGTGACAGATGACAACAAGAATTCAAGAATTACAATAATTGTCACTTAAAAAGTGTAAAGTATGCAACTTGCACTGCAGCAACTTTGGGGTCTCTATCTCACTTGACATAAGTGCTGGCTTCAAAACCCACTGTACATGTTACGTGTCTAAAACATATATGGTCTAAGGTGAAAGATTTGTTAGACTTGTAAAGTTCAAACAAAAAAGTTCCAATTTATTATATTTTACTACGTATTAATTTGTAGCCAACTTTTTAAATCCATTTCCTGTAAATAAAAACGCTGAAAATTTTAAAAGCTTTTTGATGATTTTGTGTATAAAACAAAACATCTCTCGTCTCGTTTCTGTGACTTGACTTTCCATCGCAGCAATTGCCCGTATGGAAACATTTGCCATCCATCACGTGACCTACGGCCTCACCAACTGGGACCTGGGGCAGCTATCGACGAATGAATCGTGTAATTAGTGTAGTACGAAGTAACAGCAGCTCTACCTATACACGTATTTTTCACGAAACTCAATTTAGCAGCCACTGACATTCATTAACGGAATTTCAAACGGCCGAGTGTGTTCGGAAAGCGCTAGGTTCGTGCCAAACCTATTGTCGGTTTTCCGCTTTTATTTTATTTTCTTTCTTGCGGAAAATAAAGCAGCAAGCTGTGGCGGCGTGCGGCGGTTGTTTTTTAATGGCGATATGTTTATGTTTTTGTTTTTCTCGCATCGTAAACTCCCGATGAGGGTTTTCTTATTTTCTTTTGTCTTATAAGGAACTTTGCTCTTTTGATTTCTTCTATCAGTCGGGTACACACTTCGAAGCAGATTTAAGAAACTGACACATTTTGCAGATAAATCGTAGACATATACAGTGTGCTTTATAACTTTAGGATAAAAATTAAATGGTAAATACTATATGGCATAGTAATCACAGATCTATAAGGGAGGTATTGTGATGGGTCCAAATTTTCGAGTGTTAGTTTTTAGTGGATAAGCACGTTTTAGGATCCATAGAACACGAATAAACTATTTTCAAGATGATGTCTATATGTGTGTGTGAAAAAATTTTCCGGAAAGAATTAATGCACATGTGATATTAAGCGAAAATAAATTAAGTAAATAATCTAATAATAATCTAAAATTCCATTAATTTGGTTGATGAATAAAACCCTGCAAAATCTAATGCCACAAACCGCGTTTCGAGTTAGCCCGATTTTTAACTTTTTTTTAATTTCAACTTTAAGGGCGCATATCTCAAAAACTTAATGAAATATCGAACTCCGGTTTGCGGCATTGTGTTTCTCGCATTAGCATTAGCGTATAACCAAATTTTTGGAAATTTCAAAAATTTTAAAATTTTCAGGTTCCTGAAAAATAATTACCCTCGATTTCTCGAAAATGGTACAAGGTACAAGATGTCACCAGTGAATTCCTCGCGCCGAATTACATGGGTATACAAATTTTCAGCGAAAAATTCCGACTGGTACATTTTTTATGCGGAATTGTTAAAATCTGAAAAAATCGTAAGGGTAAAATGTGTAAAAAGTAAAGTGTCGATTTTTAAAAATCTGTCTTAAATGATGCCCGATACAAAATAAATTATAAAATACCGATTGTAAATAATAATCACATAATCTTTCATTTAAAATAAAAAAAATTAGGTATCTTAAATTGAAACCAAAATTATATTGGGCTTTTAAGAATCGTATTAAAACCTGAAATACAAAATTGGAACTTTTAATATTTGATATATTTTGAGTTATCGTGAACGAAAAAATTGTAACATACGAACGAACGAACACACTCACACACAGACATAATCTCGAAAATGTTAAATTCTTACACTAGGTAAGTTGGAAAACAGCATTTTATTTTCATTCAATTTATAATAGTATATTTTGTAAACCCTATCCACACATGGATTCTATGAGGATTCCTCGCTTCCATATGCTACTGAATCCTGAATTCCTTAGAAAGTCCAGAAATTCAAAAAGAATTACAATCATTCGTATGATACCTACAACATCCTTAAGTCCTGTTCACACATGGATTCGTTGATGATTCAAAGCATGAATGAATCCTGAGAAAAAGACTCATGATAAGAAATGCCTGTCAAATAGCGGCGCCGTTAAATTGAATCTTTATGAGTCTTGAAAAAAAAATTCGTATTTATTGATAGGTAGCTTAAAAACAGGGATTTTTTCCAGGATTCAACAGAATCCTTAAAGAATCCATGTGTGAACAAGGTTATAGAAAGTAGCTCGTAGTTTCGAAATAGTTATTTGTGTATCAAGGCTGTAAAAGTGATCTTTTTTGGCCGAATCTGAAGTTTGCAGCCGAGGCCAGCAATTCAGGTGAGGCTAAAAACACTTTTAAGCCGAGGTGCACACAACATTTTTTATGTGGCTGTCACAAAAATATATAATTGTATGTCAAAAAAAGTTTCTTAGTACCTATCAAAAATAATTTTATTTATATAATTTAGACTAACTAAGTTGTAGGTAATTACTTCTAAATATATTTACCAATTAAAATTAAATAAATTTGTTATTTAGCGACCGTGAAGTAAATGCGGCCGTAAAGTAGTCATTTTGACAGATGTCAAAAAATGTGACACTTTACAGCTGTCAAAGGATACGTAAAACAACTATTTATGCAATAGCCACCTAAAAACAATTTTTTGTACTCATCACCTAGGAAACGACATATTAAACACGTAATTGACAATCGGAAATGTCAATTTCCCAGTGTAGTCAATCAGGAAAAATGCAAAGAACACTGACTTTTCTAGACATTTCAGAGTAAAATCATCTTTAAAATAATAAAATTTAGTTTATAAAGTGTTACTTTCCGGAATTATAATTAATGAAAATTATCAAGACCACCGAAAACCGCCAATATTTAAAAATAAAACTTGAATGCGCCATCTGTCGGTAGTAGTGAGTAGAAAAAACATCGTAACCTTAAATTTAATGATGACTACAACTACAACTACAACATGAATATATTTGATCATAGTTTTATTCGTTACTAAAAACATTGTACAAACTTATTTCGAGAAGACACCATCCCAGCATTCGCGTAAATGAAACCCTCGCTTCGCTCTTGTTTCAAAAGACCGCTCATGTGGGATAAAAATCTGCCCGCATTTGGTTCGTAAATAACTATTTTAGGAAACTCAAGTATAAAATTGTTCCTTCATTATTATATAATTTTTGGGAGATTTGTTTTATAAAAATATCGATCATTCTGATATAATCTTTCTAATTGTGCGGCCGGCAATTACCGAATATTAAAGAACGTAGAACAAAGATTGTCCAATTAGTAAAAATGATCAACAATTATATTTCCCCAATCTACAGAGCAGGGCAGGGGTTGGAAACGAACGAAATCAGCTGTAATTAAGTGGGCGATATTTAGTAGCAGCGGATAGCTTTGTATTCCACTCGACTCGCGGATATCTGATCGAACTAAGCGGCGGTCTGGGATCACGTTTTGCTTTCTAAACACGAAACACAAACTGTAAATGTTTATTTCATGTTCAAATGTACGAACATCAACGGCTTTAATAATTAATCAGACATCTACATTTTCTATTTAAAATGGTGTGATTACGTTCTAACAACTCAGGATCACATTCAGTCAAGTGCACGAAAATATTCCCTGTGGAATATTTTCTTCACTAACAACCATAAGTAAATTTATTTTGCTGATAACCGTTCAACAGATTTACTCCCTTATTATAGAATTTTAATGTATTACCTTCCGCCTCATATTCTATAAGGGAGGTATTATGATGAATCAACATTTTTGAGTGAGTTTTTGGTGGATAAGCACGTTTTAGGGTCCCTAAAGTAAAATTTAACATTTTTGAGATTGTGTGTGTGTGTTCGTTTGTATATTGCAATTTTTTCGGAAATAATAACTCAAAAAATTTCAAACATTTACATTTCAAATTTTATATTTAAGGTTTTAATATGAATCTTAATAAGCCATTAAATTTTGGTTTCATTCTACAAACCGGAAGTAGTACTTTTTAAAATATGTCGATAAATAATTAATTTAATACAATATTTTTATTTTAAATGAAAGATTATGTGATTATTTCCTATAATCGGTATTTTATAATTTTTCTTGTATCTGGTATCATTTAAGAATAATTAAAATACTTATAATGTAGTATTTCGGTATCTTGTTGTCCATGATCGTTTAACATTTGTTGCTACCCACGGTAAAAGAGAAGTAGGTTGGGACACTTCCCTATAGTTACCATTATAAATAGCGGTCAAAAATTTTCCTCCTGAAATTAGCTCAATAGATGTCACTAGTGCATTACCACTCTCGACTTATCAGCGTTTATCAAAGATATCTATGCACAAATTTGATTTTTTTTTACAAATTGAATGACAAATGTTTCATATTTTGACATTTAATGTCACAATTTGAATAAATATTTAATAAAATGAGTAAATGTTTCGTGCCTCAATGTACCTCTGGGTACAATCCTGGTAACGAAAAATTCCCACTATTTTGTGTACCAAAATGCAGTGAAAGGTTGGAACAGTGGAGGCAAGGTGAATCACTGATGATAACAAATAAAATTTTAATACCTAAACACGTAACAAAACACTTCGCAGAAAATAATATATTAAAACGCTGGAAATCAGGAGATGTTAGTATATTTTAAATCTATACATTTGTATTAGAAAATATTAAATAATGTATTTTTTATTATGCAGATTTGTTTCGAGTATAAAATTCCTCGTTTGTCACGTAGTGCAATCCCTACTTTTTAAAAATTAGATGGTGATAATTTAGAGACACAATCAAAATTTGTCATTGAAAAGAAAATCTTTTATTTGCTATGAGAGAAATTCAAAATTGCCCAAAAGTTCTAACAGTAATTCATAATTTTACATGTATTGATCAAAATCGTCCGATAGTGCCAGTCGAAGCTATTATTGATACAAATAATGATACTAATACCAATTTAGTCATGTTTAAGATTTGTCAAAAGTTTGACATTTTTATTGTCAGTTGTTATTAATAAGGTTATCAATAGATGACTCTACTGCATCATCCCTCTTCTCATAGCGCACTAGAGAGTGACTGTTTTTTGCCACGCCGATAGCTCAAGTGTCCCAACCTAGCTGTCTAGTAACCGTGTTGCTACCTAAATGATTATGACATGACAGTGACAGTGACAATGACAGTGACAATAGTAAAATATCGTTTATACCTTCTTCTGCAGTTTAAATAAAATGACTAAAATATATTTGTGAGTAGTAGTACCAGTGCCTATATATTAATATATTTGTATAATAAGTAAAAAGAATAAAGTAAGTATGGCGAGAAATTTTGTGCTGGCCACATCAGATTTTTTTAAAGTTCATGTTTTACATTAGTCGTTGATAAAATATAATTTTAATTACCTAGTGGTGCAATAAGCAATAGCAAGAATAGTGGAATTATGTAATTTCATTAGAAAACAGTGACCCTGGAAACTAAAATTGCGAATTTTGAAAAAAATCTTTCAGTTCCGTGATACGTGAGTTGCTAATATTTTAAAAAAGTAAACAATCTGTAAAGAAAACTACTTTCTAGTCTATTTATCTTAATATGAGCATAATCGGTAAGTAAGGAACATTAATTGTAAAATAGCTACCATATAAATATTAAGTTAATTCTCTCTAGATGTTTTCTGCTTGCGAACAGAACTGTGAAGTTACTTTATAATGGAGTGGAAACTCTACGAAATGGACTAATAATTTATAGTAAGAAAGAGATAAAACATCTGTAAGTACTTCTCGTTTTGGCGGTGGAAGTAAAGCCACAGAATTGTGGGTAATCTAGTTTAAAAGCGTATGCTTGTCTGCTTTGAATTAACAACTACAAGTTTTACAGATTACCAACTGTTGTAAATCTATATCGAAAGTTCAGAACAACACCAAAGCCTTTGTTCACTTCGTTCATTTGCCCGAGAGGACGAGGAAATCACTCCGATAAATCTCAAATGTTATGTGCACTTTAAAAGTAAAATATATTTCAAACTAATTCCGATAAGAATCATTCGAATACTGATTATCAGATTATACCATAAAGCCTGATTCATATAAGCATTTATTTAAGGTTTACATTTATGTTTACGTTTAGGAATGTTTAAATTCATGTTCATCCTCCAACATTTCTAACAATTTCACGACACGGGCCGCACAGGTACTACTTTACCACCAGGTCCAGGTGGTCGCCGCTCTCCAGCGTGTAGTCGTAGAAGGACGACCATCAGATGTTTATACTCGTGGTTGTCAATGAACAATGCACATTTGGGCAAATTTTATGTAGTTAAAAACAATGTACCTACGTAACTAGATTCATACCAGAGTTGTTCCGCAATATAAGATTCATCCCAATCGTAGACAAATAATGTCACAATCAATTGCCAAATGGCATTTTAACAGTATTGACACTTCAATCTGATATTTCAACGTTTTGGATTGTTGAATGTATACAGTATAGACGGCCCATCCAACAATAGAAATAACTCTACAAATTTGGGTTTATTTCTCCTAAAACAGACTATATGTTGAACCTTCCTTTTTTTGGTAGTCATTTAAAATCGTGAACTTATTCATGATTGTTGAAGGAGAATACACATTTAGATAGATTTTTGTGCGGATAAACTTGATGTGTATTAACTGGAGTCAAACCAAAGCTGATATTTCAACATGTTGTGTAAAACGACAGTGTTTCATCCTTCGACCATATATGGTCAAAGGTTTCATCCAACAATGTTACAAATCTAGAAACTACCTTCCTAGAATTTTGATTATATGCCTGCTAGTTTATAAACAGACTATAAGCATTCATAATAAACGATAATGGAGCCTCCAAAATTGTAGCTTTCTTCTTATATTAAGACGTTTATGATTGTTAATGGAGAATATCGTGCAGATCTACAGTCAGTCTCATAATACACTCACATCTATCACATAGGAGTACTTTGAGTTAATGCAGGTATATTTATAATATTCGTCAACAGTCGTCATTTATGAACAAAAATATTTTTTTCTGACATTTGCACAGCGGTGCTCCAGTCAAGTACAATCATAGAAACACCCTAGAGTTTAGATTGGCGTCCGCTTATTTAGACAAATATACTTTTGTCAAAACGTAGTTTGACCAAAAGTAATGAAGCCAAACTGTATTTTAGTCAAACTGTAATTTGTTCAACTGGAATTTTGTCAAACCGTAAATATGCCAACCCGTAATTTGGCCAAACTGTATTCTAGACAAACTGTAATTTCACATTCCGTAATTTGACCAAACCGCAACTTCGACTAATATTTTATTGTCAAATCGTTTTCAGGTAAACCGTAATTTAGCCAAAACGCAACTATACCTAACTGGAATAATCCAAAACGGAATTTATTCAAAACGTATTTTTGTCAAATCGCAGTTATGCATAACCGTAATCTTGCCAAACGCATTTTACTTAAATCGTAATCTGCCCAACTGTATGTCTTTATATAGAGTTGGGAAGATTACGATTTGAGTAAAATACGGTTGGCAAGATTACGGTTATGCATATCTGCGATTTGACAAAAATACGTGTTCGATAAATTCCGTGTTGAATTATTGCAGTTAGATATAGTTGCGTTTTGGCTAAATTACGGTTTGCCTGAAAACGATTTGACAAAATAATATTAGTCGAAGTTGCGGTTTGGTCAAATTACGGAATGTGAAATTACAGTTTGTCTAGAATACAGTTTGGACAAATTACGGATTGGCATATTTACGGTTTGACAAAATTCCAGTTGAACAAATTACAGTTTGACTAAAATACAGTTTGGCTTAATTATTTTTGGTCAAACTACACTTTGACAAAACTATATTTGTCCAAATTGTGTGCTCCCTTTAGATTGTACATGTTCCTCCTAGTTTAAAAACCTTCTTTAATTAAAATCACGGTACAAGAATGTAGCAGATAACCTAACGAAGCTTTCAAAGATAACTGCTGCACTGGTTGAACATGGCTACGTCGTGCAACCAAGCTTGGTTGAATATGACGCGCGCGCATCGTTGCTGTCAAGACTAGGTTATGTTACAATTTACAGTTTAAAAACCTTCTTTAATTAAAATCACGGTACAATAATGTAGCAGATAACCTAACGAAACTTGCAAAGATAACAACTGCTGCACTGGTTAAACATGACTACCTCGTGCAACCGAGCTTGGTTGAATATGACGCGCGCGCATCGTTGCTGTCAGTATGTCAAGACTAGGTTATGTTACTCGCAGACTGATGATGATGATTGTGAATGTGTCTCTCACCGAACACTTGCATGCGCTTGGTCTGGCGGTCCTCGCCCTGGAAGGTGGACACGACGCAGGTGTACTCGCCGGACATGTCGGCCTGGGGCCGGGGGATGTGGAGCGCGCGGTGCCACGTGCGGGAGTCGTGGCTGGCGCGGTACCCGAGGTTCAGCTTGCCGCGCAGTGGGCCCAGCCCCTGCGGCCCCGTAGCCCCCGGGATCCACTGGTACACGGGCCGCGACTGCGTCGGGTCGTTCAGGTACCACTTCACCACCAGGCCCAGGTGATCGGCTCCCTCCAGCGTGTAGTCGCAGTCCAGCAGGGCGGACGTTCCGCTGCGGATTATCTCGGGGACGCGGAGTTCTTGGATGCGGACGCTTTGACCCGCCGGCGTTGCTGCTGCCACTGGAAACAAAACAAGTTGATAGAAATCGCGTAAATCGCCAAAATTGACATTTTTTAGTTACACATTATACATAGTTAAAAATCTGCTGTGACCGTCACAGTACTTCCCTGACTATAAGTTTAAATAACTTGCTTTCGTAGGGTTTAATTTTATGCTTTATTCAGCGTTGTGACAAATCCATAAACTTTTAATGAAACATGAAAAAATCAGTTGTTGACACTGTTTTCCATGTACATTTCAAATTTCAATCGATTTGACCGTCTCTATCCAGAGATATTCACAAATAAAAATGACATTTTTAACATGGTGGGTATAGGAAAAATGATACTTTGCTGGATATATTACATTAAATTATTGACTCAAACCCATAAACTTTGTTTAAAATACTATTTAATTTAATGTGTGGTTATATATGAACACGTATGCGAAGTATTATCAAAATTTACCGCCTAGTTAACTCAGAAATAAATATTTTATGTTACGAATTTCGAAAAAATAACGGAATGAAATGTAGATCTTGCACCGTTGCACTCTGCGATAAATTTGAAATACAAATTTTTTTAATGCGTTCGTATTTTATTTCTTATTAAATAATATAATAATAATAATTTGGAGTAAACCGTCCAGTATAATTGTAAATTTTGTTCTAATTTAAAGATTTTGACACTTTCTACAGCAAAGTGACAGCAAACATTTAATGCTATGTTGTCAGTTGTCAGACGTAGAATGTTATGTTTTAAATTTTATATTAGATCATATATTACTTACAAAAGCTACAGTATATTTATGTTTACATCGATTATTTATCTATTTATAATTTTTGCAATATTATTAAAGCTTTAATGATCTTTATAATAGAATCGTTTTGCTTACATATTTTATGTTTCAAAGTTGGTATGACAGTCAAATCAGCAACTTTTAATTGACAAATAAATTATTTATTTTATTTACAAATAAATATTATATGAAATAGTACTATATGTTGCCATAATCCTGCATAACGGATGTTTGAAACATATAATTGTAATTTTTAAAAGTTACAATACAAAGTTACATTTAAACCATGATTTGACTAGCCTGAAACGCTCGAATCACCTTCCCACTCTTTTTAGTTTTTACTATACTATCAGTACCTACTCCAAAATTCCAACGCGTTTTTAAGTTATCCAACATCCAGACAGACCGACTTTTTTTTAAATTATGTTTTTTTTTGGTTCAGTAGAGTCGAAAACGTGAAGATTCACCAAAATCTCGAACTGTCAAAAATCACGATTACAATACTTTCCTCTATACGCTTGACCCGTTCCTCTCAGAGCGACGCGAACGCTGCTCTGGCGGCCGCGCTCGGCAAAAGTTGGCTGAGAAAATACAAAAAGTAAATTGACGTTTACGCATAAAAATTAATTTTATTATAAAACGTAGGTATCAAAACTAGATATAATGACTTCTTACATTATAACTTGCGGTTTTCAACCAGTTAAAATTGATATATTTATAAATAAAACTTTAAATAAACGAAAAAACTGGTAGACAGTTATCCTGTCAGCGATGTAAAAGAAATTCAAGATTCATATTTTAGAAGAATTTCTGGCACTATTTGCGAGGAACACCTGGTGCGAATAGTAATAAGAAAAACACAAATGTTTATAAGCCATTAATTGAGGTAGGTACTTATAAGAGTAATAATTCTCAAATAAATAGTTGGAAACTGCGTTATCTTGATACTTTTTTCGATTTGAAAAAAATTTAATAATTAAAAATTATTTATTTCTTAGTTAAATTCAAATAGAGAAGTAATTAGTACCTACTGACTGCAACTGCAAAGGTGGAAAGGCATACTGTAAACATGCTGCAGCTATTTTTTGTTCTAACAAGACTGACCAGCCCATGATTTGGAATCGACCTCCACAAGTACAGTTAGATAAATACCACCTGATACCACAAAGGATCTACAATCGAAGTTGTAACGGCTCCGAAAGTATAATTTAACACATATAGCTTAATTACTTCACAAAATACAATAACTACAATAAAATATAAGACTTTATTTGTAGAATTAAGTGAAATTTGCTTATCCCTGCCTTCGAACACGAAATATCCAAATTTTCTTTCGCTCCATTTCATTCGAAAATGAATAAAACTTAATTTCGCGATTGTCACGCTGGTTATTAGGGCAATCAGGAACACAACACACCTTCCTAACGCTTTTTCCTCTCTGTCTTTCATTCATATTCGCTAAATTATAGATATAAAGTACAGAAAACTATTATTTCTTACTATAGTCAGGCCCCGGTAACTTGCATACCCCTTCCACTAGTTTTATGACTGCTCAAGAGGTTATAGTTCGCCCTGTCGCCGCTAGGCGGTGTCATATCGCATAGGCCACATTTTATTAGCAATTTCACTTAAAATCTTCAATAACTTATAGAATATTGTATATATTATAATAAATTACAGAATATATATATAAATTATACTTTACACGTTAATCAGCGATTCTCGCGGGTTTTTGATGGCCTATGTTGGCTGCCATATTGAGTACTCCCTTTACCCCTCAGTACCAAGAAACTGGACCAGTTCAGCAGTCACTTTTGCAAGCCAAGTTGGGTTACCTTCAGTGTCTTGTACCGTGCTATAGTCCATACACTGCAATTGACAGCTCTCAGCACTCAGCACATAACTTACGAATTTCTCCACGAGGTGTCACGTCAGGCGTTACTGGTCAAGCGTATTACATAGATATGGGAAGTAAAAAGGTTCTTTCAAATATTTGCAGCTGAAGAAGGCCTTAACAGCTAAATAATATAATTAATGAAAATATTGAAGTTTTAATCCGACTTGTATGTTTATACGAAAGATATTGATTGGAATAAATTGGATCCAGTAAAGATAAGACAACATTTAAAAAAATTTAATGTACCTAGTTTTATCTGGATCCATATGCCAACCAATTCGTTTTTATAATAATGTAATTGAAGTGTGAAATATTTTTTATTAATATAAGTACTTAAATTGCTTTTTAACAATGGGAGAGATTCAACCAAGACTGTTCTTCCATTATAATCTTCTTCGAACCACTAGCCCGATAACTTGTTGGTTGCCAAGTCAATTCTATCTCAACTTAGAATCGTGACGAAAGTAGAAAAGACTGGTCAGAGTCAAAGCATCAAAATTTCACCCCTAACTCAGATTCAAGCACTCTATCATTGTGCTTTTCGCCATAATGTATTTTTACTTTATTTATGTACCTAACTAATAAAGAATGTAAAAATTATGGGGCAAATATCCCAACTGGGTCAATTTCGAATCCAGTTTGCACAACAATCTCTTCTTTAGTGTACCATACACTACCTAACACAAATTTTTATAAAATGACCTCCTAAATTTACTGAACATTTAAATATGCTAGGTGTCAAAATCCTGATCCTCAATAAAAAAAATTAATTCGTAAAATTATTAAAGATAAGATTTTAATTTATTTATTATTAAACATAAGTTATTTATTAAAGATTTGTACAAAAATAGTATTATTTCAAAAATAGTTAGTTTAATTTTTTTGCAGTGTCCCTTTAAAATACAGAAGCATTTCTTTTTTATAATACGTAATCATTTTCTCCCACTAGAATAAAATATGTACTACAACTAATAATTGACATTTATTCCATAAATTTAAATTATCGTAAAATATAAATATCCAATCAAAATAATAACGTCAATATATTACAATGTTAGTAACAATATTTTTATAAAACACATTAATTCAAACATACAATATAATCCATACAATGGACGAAATCTATGTTTCAATCCCTCATTTTAACCGTAGTAAATATAAAAATATAGCATTTTTGTTTGTTGAATCTTGTCGAATTTAATGAATCCAGTAACAGTTCGTTCGGCCGCGTGGTTAGCAGTGCTGTGTAGCTCTACGTACAGCATACGTTTTTGCATTGTATATGATAGTGAATTATATTTGAGGTTTTCTTATATTGTACAGTGATGTATGTGTAGTAAAAAGGGCATTATGCTTTAAAAATAATTGGCAGTAAAGAACTATATTAAATATTTGTGTATAAGTGTGTTGTGGTGTTTATGGAACTTACAAACTAAGGATCTCAAGGATGAATCGTCAACGTCAGCAGGGTATGTAATAATTTACACTTTTAACCTTACATTTTTTACTGAATCATATTGTTTAATATACTATGTACCTACCAATGTATCTATCTTACTTTATTATTAATTACTGATAAATTTAAAATGCATTACACTCGGTTAAACCGGAAATGATACAAAGTTTTTACTGTGACCATCTTACGAGTTCCTTTATCTAGCTTAAATTTGCTTATAAACTTTTTCTGTATCTTTTGAAATTAACGAAATATTCCTAGTACCAGACTTACGACAATCACCCTGTATAGAATGATTCACAAGTTCGTATAGGTATATATTTTAATGGCATATAGGTAGTACTCAACTAACTGATCATGGAACAAAACTTCGTAAATTTATGGGCAGAAGCACATTTTTGAAACTACTGAATTCTTGATTGTATAATATGGATAGATGTGAAACTATGAATGGAATAAAATAAAATTTTAATTAATTGTGCAATGACAAGAATAGTAAATTTATAAAATTCCAATTGAAAACAGTGATTAAAAAAACCTGGAAACTATAATTGCGAAATACTTTTAGTTCCGTCATACGTGAGTTGAGCACTTTGTGCCATTAAAATATATAGGCACGAAATAGTGAATCAACCTGTATATTTACAGGATGTACCATAACTTGAGGCACATAGAACTTGACGTACTGTCAGGTTCTTTAATCAAACTGAACAAAACGAATTTTTTTTATTCGAAAATTAATTTTTGAGGTTTGTAATGGAAACTGTTTTGGGCCTCTGTTTTAATATAAATAGTATTAATATTAAATATTACGTTGTAACTATTAAATAATTATGTTTGCATAATAAAATAATTGAATTTAGTTTCAAGTAGCCGGACACATAACTGGCTTTATTCAAAATAAATAGTATTTTACGGTACATCCTTATACTCTCAACGTAGGTTATGTACTGGAACACTAGAAGTTCTGATACAGCCTGTACCTATATGTAAATGTTTAAGTATTTTAATTTGTAACATTTTCTCCTGATTTCTGAGTTCTCCTCAAAAATAAACTTTCCAACTCAAATACCAGTGTCTAAATTAAATTGTTCTGTGCTTCTGAGATTTGTTTCTCTCTACGTGTTTCACTTATTAAATTCAGGATTTTTCGTTTAGATTCCGTGAACATTAATCAAGTAACTTCATAAATTAAAATAGCATTTAAGGATACGTTCTTTCATTTTGGTCCTGATTTATTCATTCTTATTAATGAATTATGTTTGAAGCACAACTTTTTTAATTAATTCCTGAAATTTCAATACACAGCTAATTCGCATTTAAAGACGAAGAGATAGAGAGATATCCACATGAATTTTTCAGATGAGCTAAATTTGTCTTATTTTATAAAACTTAAAAAATATTCACTTATAATACCATAAGTAGTCGTAGTTATGTCGATTATATTTCTGGTAGTATTACGAATGTTCCTTGTGCTTGGATATGAATATTACAAGTGCGCAGCACGAGTAATATTCGCAAGCACAATGTACATGAGTGTATAATATATACTACCAGAAAAATAATCTACTTAACTATGACTACGAATGATATTCAAGAGATTATTCATTGAATCAGATCCAGTTTTAAATTAAAATGGCAAAAATGCAGTTATCCATGATTTCAGAAAACAAATATTTTGAAAAAATTTCAAATGTTTTATGTGTTTTTTTGGCGGTTCTTTACAAATAAAATAGTGAATTTCATTACAACAAAAATGTTCATTTGTTAAATAGTCAGCTAAAAGTACTACACTACACACAATCTTACTATAGTACCTACAAAATAATCAAGTCTACTGATTTTGATTGGCTGTGAAATTCAATATTCTGCATTTTTATTGGTCTTTTTTGACAGATGACAGATGATGTAAATAATAAATATTAATTTAATTTGAAATTGGTTTTCTTATATTTTTCATCAGCTATAGCTATCAGCTATCGAATTTTCTACACGACGATACAATTATTATCAACTCGAGAAAAATAATTCACTCGCTCCTTCCTGTAAGAGAGGTATTGTAATCATGTCAAACATTTCGATAGTGAGTTTTCAATGGATTATGCACGTTTTGAGGTTCCTAGAACCAACATTCTGATTTTACGATGATGTCTGGTATTTATAAAATAAAATATCACATTTGTGCAATAATTCTTTCTGGAAATTTTTTTGAGTGCTTTCCAACACGAGAGCTAATTACGTTGTTGGAATACATGATAAAAAATTTCCTGGATATGAATTAATGCACGAGTGCATATTCGGTAAGAAAATCGCAATGACACCGCCGCTCTATTTTTGAATTATTTTAATAGAAACTTGAAATATTTACTAAATTTGTATTTAACAATAATAATTAGGTGAGTATGTATTATTTACCTTATTAAATGCTTATTTACACTAAAAATGACAATTTAACCGATTTTTAATTTAAATGTCAAACTGACATAATATGACAGTAAAGTTTCCACTTATTAATTTCAATTAAGGCGCTACACTTGTGCCAAAAATATAGTGAAAAAGGGAGCTTGCTATATTACAAACTGAGCTCTTGTTAGTACACCTACACTGTTCATATTTGTTAGATAGTTAAAAGATGACTCTAGAGTGCTAAGAGATTATATTTTTGAAATACTTAATGGTATTTTAGTAATAAATTAGTAAAAAGTGTCAATTTGGCCGATTTTTTACTATTTTTGGATTGGGCTTAAATTGTTACAAATTAAATGTACTTTAAAAATGATAAGATCGACTATATATCGAAAACGCATAGTTTACGAGTTATTAGGCTAGGCAACAACTGAAAAAATTCCGAAAATTTTGCAGGTTTTTCCGTATTACACAGGAAGCACAGGTTTTTCGAAGCTGCAAACTTGGATTCACACTACCCTAACTGATCCTAACAACATATTAAAAAATCAGAACTACATCACGCTTTGCGATTTGACTGGGCTAGTTAGGTGTTGGCTATTTGTAGTTTTGTGATCTAATTTAATTTTATAATTTAGGTAACTGGAATGTGTACCTGACTGGATTCAAACCTGAGTTGTTAGATTGACGATCACACAATCACAATATTTTTAAATGCTCTTTTGTTGGTGGCTCGCTATAACGAAACAATCCTTGATGAAATTCGTTTCAGGCGGGTTTTGTTGTGTCATTTGCCGTTCTATTTTCCTGGCGGAATCTTTGAAAATATTAAATCCGGTGGTTAGATTTTACGGGGCCGCTTAGAAGTAAGCAATTTAGCTGCTCGGGACTTGTGTTGGTTACGTGTAGCGCGAGCTACGTTGCAGCAGCACCACGAGTAGAATGAACGCAAACAATGCACGGAGTGAATACTTGGGAATGCTTTCAATGGTCTTGATCTGTATTCATGGAAATCCGTGTCGAGTGGGAACGTTTTGAATGATGATATCGCCGGATTCATTCCGCTAGAAATCATTTGTAGATGCACTAGAATAACTTACCTTTTGCACTTCCGCTGCGATGTGATTATTCTTATTGCGCGGATTTATTCTTGTGCATGCTCTACATTGCGTTCAAGAAACGGATTAAACTCTTGTCATTTTATTTAAGAAACCTTCTATTATGTCCAACCAAAACTCATTCATATTTGCTGGACATAATTTGTATTAGTGCCATAATACACTCGACAAAAAAACACCCCACTTGACAATGCACCCAAAATTTTTAGACCGCCATAACTCGGTTGAATTGGCACAAAAATGGATAAATCTTCGAGTTCTGACAAGATTGAAGTTTCCTCTTAAAGGTCTTGTAATTTAATCTGATGCCAAATTCATTTACCCATACCACCCTCGTTAGAAAAAAAAAAGTCAAAAATGTCAAATTTTGGCAACTTGTACCTGGTGCAAAAATACGTGAATTCCATCCACTACAAAGGCGATAAAGTTCATTTATATTCCTGTCGGGAAAAAAATTTGACTACTTTCGATGATTTGGCGCGAAGTAATGATTTTTTGAAAAATGATAATAATAGCATATTGTTCGGTAAAGTGCATCCAATTTTATTGCTTTAATAGACCATTAAAAAGTAACTTCAGCGAAAAAATATAATATATGTGTGCGTTAGGTAGGTATTAGTATTTGAGACCAAGCGTCAGCCGAAGGCTAAAAACATGTCAAGATGAGCATAATACCCAACTTTTTGCACGGTTGAACGTTTTCGAATATTCGTTCAAATTGTTCCAATTGCCAAAAATTACTAAATTCTTGGATTGTTCCTAAGATACTAATTTTTTTTAAATAAACAAAAATAAAAATGTCAAAGTTGTATTAGTAGTATTAAGTAGTTTATATGAGGAAATTGAAAATCTAGACTTGTTTGCATTAATTTGACTTTTTTATGGCACACTGCGCTATAAAGTGATCTGTGAGATATAAATTACTGACGTTTATGGCAAAGAACTGTCAAAATATGATATGACCGTGCATAAACTGTATTTTTGAAAAAATTACTCATAATCTGTACGTAGAAACGACAACTCGGGTTAAAATGGACTCTGCAATCAATTCAGCTTCGAAATATTTAAAACATTTGTATAATTGTTTGTGTAATTTTTACGCATCGTAAAAAAATTCCTATTGAAATCCATGATTCTCGGTCTCATCTGGACGCATAAAGCCCGTTTTACATTACATTAAATCTTGAACAAGATCTTGATAAATTTTTGAAACAATCTAAAATGTGTAGTATCATACAGCAAATTGTGTGAAATATTGGATTGCTTCGTAAATTGTCTGAAAAAATAGATAAGCACGGCTGTCAAATTATTATTATTGCGAACTGCGCAGAATCACAAACTAAATATTGTAGGTAGGTATACAAAATTGTCTCAGTATAAAACAGAGTTCATTAAAAACAAGGCAATTTATTGCTCATGATATAGCTCAATTTGTTGCGTAAATTCTTGTTCAATATTTAGCGTAGTATAAAACGGCCGCATAAGCCACTTAATGCATTTGTAAATCAGTATTTCATCGGCACTTCCCAAAGAAATGATTAGGAATTCTGTGGGAACTGCCTGTCCTCGCGCATTCCAGTCACGTTGGGGCGGCAGCCGCCTCCACCGCCCCCACCGCCGCCGCCTCACTAAAAAGCTTTACTCTCTGCGCTCTTGGTAATCATTCGGTTAATAATTAACGAGTGCTGTTCAACTGACGTTTGCTTCATGAAATTAATCGAAGGCAAAGCGCAGCGCTGGTCTCGTTCTGACAGATCCTTTCAGTAGATAGACTAGCACAAGCGGAGACACAAAAAATATGCTTTTGTTACAACTGACGTTTATCTATAAGAGTTTTCATGCTTTGTATTAGTTTAACTTGTAGATTTATTCATAAGTTGCAGAAATCTATAAATAATTTATGTAAAACTTATTATAAGGACTAAAAATCCTTGTCAGATATTAGGGCGCTACACTACTTGTTGACTGCAATATTGCTGAAATAGAATCAGAATTTACGATCCTTTCTATATTGCTCAAATTACAAATCTGTATAGTGATGCCGTTAAAACGAGATCTCGTCTCGAGATTCTCGAAAATTCGAGACGAGAGTAGCATCATTCTCATTTCCATTTTTCAAGACGAGACGAGAATATAATTCGATTTCTCGAATTCTTTTACGTAATGTAAAATGTACCTACCTACTTAGTTACAATTTGCAAGTATGTGTACGTAGGTACTTACGAGATAAAATATTTACACAAAATGTTTTTTTGAAATTTAAATAAAATATGCTTAAATTTGATTTAAATTAATTAATTATTCTATTTTATTTAAAAATAAAATGTTCGTATTTAGAAAAATTCTAAATTCATTAAAATCACTTAATCCGAAAGAACAAAAAAAATTGTTGATTCTTAAATAATGAACATAGGTAATAATACATTTATTTATTTTAACAAATAATTACTATAAAAAAAATCTGTTGTGGCCAGCACACGACCTCTCGCTTTAACACTGTAATTTATGTGAATTTGATTTTAGTTAGGCTTTCTTAAATTATAATTTTGCAATAAATTTACAAACTTTTTGAAAATAATTTTATAGTTCTTAGTTCTTTAATTAGCTCTTTATAGATAAAAATTTAACTTTATTATTACCTTATTACATTATGTTCAGTTGTTAATAATATTTACATTTCTTTTAAAATGGTGCCACAAACATTTCAGAAATTGTGTATACGTCTGTTCATCTGTCACATTGACATATTCATTTTTGTTTTCAATTTTTTTTCCTATATTATGATTTACAAATCGTGGTAGGTAAAATTACAAATTTTTGAAAATTAATTTTCCTTTATTGGTAAGAGATATAGAAACGATGTTAAATAAATATTGTAAGAGATAATTTGTTCTTTCAAATGTCGAATGACAAATTGTAACTATCGCAGTATTTCCTATATTTTTTGCAAAAAATGTTAAAATTCTTCAAGAAAATACCATTTCCGGTTGACAGATTTTTACCAAAATGTTATCAGCTCTTCATTAACATATATAAATGTATATTGCAAAATATTAGAATTTTATGTTCAGTAGAATTTGAGATAATGAATCAGAACGAAAGACTATAGTAGGCGCACATACAGACACACACACACACACACACACACACACACACACACACACACACACACACACACACACACACACACACACACACACACACACACACACACACACACACACACACACACACACACACACACACACACACACACACACACACACACACACACACACACACACACACACACACACACACACACACACACACACACACACACACACACACACACACACACACACACACACACACACACACACACACACACACACACACACACACACACACACACACACACACACACACACACACACACACACACACACACACACACACACACACACACACACACACACACACACACACACACACAGACATCATCGTGAAAATAGTCAAAATAGGTTCTAAAGGTGCTAAAACGTGCTTATTGACAAAAATCTCGACATCGAATTTTTTCACGATCCCTATACCTCTCTAGGCGAGAGGTAAAAATCAGAAATTCAGTCAATCAGTTGCAGATTTAGATCGGGATACGTGGCCCCCTGTGAGTAGACATTAATTTTACAATAAATTAATACATAGTATGAAGTTATCTAACAAAAAAAAATTAATTTAATACACCATTGTTTAATACTCGGTTTAATATATAAGTTTTGTGAACAGATAATTATAATATTCTGCACCAATATACATGTGTACATCTTATCGAAGAGCTGGGAAGATTTTAGTAAAAATTTGCCAACCGGAAAAGTCTCCCATAGTGCTGAGTGCTGACGTTAATAAATTTTCTTGACTTTCGAGTCGAGATCGAGACGAGACCGAGAGTAACTGTGTCGAGACGATAGTTGTTTCTAAATTTGAGACGAGACAAGTGTACACTAATTCTCGTCTCGTCTCGTCTCGCGGCATCACTACACCTTATCAGTTATAATACTATAATCTTTCACCAGCAACTGTCGAACATCTTCTAATACGGTGTAGAAAATATTCACATGAGAGGAATAAACAACAATTTCCGCAAAACCTACAAGATGCATTAACAACCCACTGCAACAAAACATTAATGTTTATAAAGGACACTGGGCTACTTAAAAAAATATAATTACAAACCATTAACCCACATGATATGTATATTTCAGAATATAAATTTATTGTAACTTGGTCTGTAAAGTGCTGATACGAATAGGTGAAGCACGAACTTAAATAAAATTTAAAAAATCTGACGTGGACACCACATGACTTCCTTGTACGCCTTGTGTGTTCATACTTTTCTTAATAACTAAAATGTAGAATAATATAAAAAATTCTTTTAACTTATTATACTAGTATACTCACAAATATATTTTAGTCATTTTATTTAAACTGCAGAAGAAGATATAAAGCATATTTTACTATTGTCACTGTCATGTCATAATCATTTAAATTTTACGTAGTAACAAATGTTAATCGATCATGGACTACAGATACCGAAATACTAAATTATAAATATATACTTTAATTATTCCTAAATGATACCAGATACAAAAATATTTATAAAATACCGATTGTAGGTAATAATCACATAATCTTTCATTTAAAATTAAAAAATTTGTCTTAAATTAAATATTTATCTAAATATTTGAAAAAAGTACTACTTCCGGTATATAGATTGAAACAAAAAATAGGAGGTGCACAACTAGATGCTATAACAGTCCTAAATACAAAATTTCAACTTTCTACGTCTAACCGTATTTGAGTTATGCGACACACATACGTCCGTATATACGTACATACGTATGTACGTACGTACAGACGTCACGACGAAACTAGTCATAATGGATTCAGAAAAGGTCAAAACGGATATTTCCGTCAAAATCTGAGAACCGAAATTTTTCGCGATTACAATACTTCCTTACTCCGTACAAGGAAGTAAAAACTATAATCATTAAAAATACAATTTATTTTGCTCGTGTAGTAATCTTTCATTCTGTAAAAAAGAACTACTCAACCGTTTTATCACGTTAGTAAAAATCAGAGCATCTTGAGTAAAACCTAATTTAATAAAAGTTCTTGGTTAATTGCATAATCCGTTAGTCCTGGGGTAATTGTAAAAACGCTTTTTAGACGTAAGAGCTTAGCTAACGACGTTAACAACGTTGTCTACCTGAGCAGCAGCAGCAGATTCGTCTTTCTATTTGCCTCTTAACCGCACGTTACCTCCGCTCCCTAGGGACTTAAAGATTTTCCACAAAATGTAATTATTAACTTCGCCTTAACTCTTCATTCATTTAGCAAAAATTTACTGCTCTATTTGCTAATTGGAATATGGATTAAACGAAGATGTTTACCAGCGTTTAATTGAGAAATTATGCTTTTATTCCTAGTGGGAAATAGCGGTTTAATGTGAATTTTATGACTGTTTGTTTTTTTTTTTGATTGTTGATTCGTTCACATAAAAAAGATATAAAATATTGTGATATTCTAGAATAATTTCGTTTTATGCCCAGGGAGATAAGAAATCTAGACTAGATTTTTTATAGGGGAATAATTTTGTTGAGGATGTAAAACGACGCGGGTTTTATTAAAAAAGTCATCGTCTACTGAAAATTGGATCGTATTTACATCATGCTGTGTTGATATTTCAATGAAATAGCATTTTTCAAATAACGAAATTAGAAAATTAATTGTGGTGGTTTTGAAAATTCAGGTCCGATCCAGTTTAACTGCATTAAAATCTATTCTGTAGTGTACTATCCACTAGAAACCATGAGTATAGCAATAAATTGACTGCTGGAACCGCACACACGATTAAATATACTTACCGAGTGTAAAAAAAATTCTGACCTATAGAAAATACAATGCATCCAACGAGCCCTTATTTATTGATATAAAACGTTTCTGTCACTAGATAAACGTAAATTAAATTTGATAAATTTGACCTGTTTACAGAGTGCCATGAAAAATAAAATGAATTAGTCAGATCAAAAAATAAATAAACACTTCAATTAATTACGATAAAATGTACCATAGGAAGAAATTATTAATTAATTTTTTTGATTAGTGAATCCTTCTTATAGTCCAATAAATCAATTAGACCATCAATATCAAATCTGTCAATTGTCAGAGTGAAGGAATAAATATTTTTGTTTTATTTAATTGTACATGGCATTTTGACACTACTAGCCTAAATTGTAAATTAATTGCAATTTCATGTTTATTTCGTGAAAGAAATCGTTTTGAACAAAAAATGTATGCATTTTTCTATTCTGAACATCTTTTGTATTTACACTTTTACTCTAAAATCTTAGAGCGAAATTAATATTTTAACATTGTATTTCCTATAGGTCAGAAAAAATTCTACATCCGGTATAGAGGGTTTCATAACTTCAAGTAAGAAATTATATGACAGATAGATACTGCATGATAGATTATAGATACTATAACAACGAATCAAAATAGTTATTTTTAAAATTCGCAAAATAAATTTTGCTATTGTGTACTATTATTTAATTATTTTCTTATGTACAGCAAATTAATTTCAAATCTAATTAAAATTATATAAGTATTTCAGAATATAATTCCATATATTTCTTCAATTAGTTATATCATTAAACTTTAATTCGAAATTCGTACTTTGCCGCATCCTAGCAATGCAATGTCATTTTGAAGTTGAAAACAGTTCCTTCGTTCCGAGTAAACTGTTAGTTTATTATAGACTTCAAGATAATAATTTATAAATATTTAATAGATACAGAATGGATACACTAAAGATGTGCCTTTTTAAAAATTTTAAAACTATCGTAAGATATAACCTGTATAGTTTACATAAATTATAAATTTTTAAGAATTTTCGGAATTTTTGTAATCATGTACAAGTTTTTAATTAGAATTTTAAAAAGGCACATCAGTTAATTGATCCATTAAGTGTATAATCTTTGTTGAAATACGATTTTAGCATTCTTGTACGGACCACAAAACACTCGTTAGGTTAGTACATAGTACATGTTATGTTGGATTTTAGGAGGTAAACGGGTCACTTAACTAATGTTCATATTGTGTAAATTATTATTTTAACAATAAATAAACAGATTAAAAGAAAAGAATTTTCAGAAAAATATTCTTATTGTTGTAAACTATACCACATACAATACAGACATGAGTGACTGAAAGTTTCCACAACTTAAACTCTACACTCCTCATCTACTAGCTCGCTACCAGCCCTCCACTATCCACTAACCACTTACACAGCAACAAGAAGCAAATCGCCTGGGTTAGCAAGTCCTCGCACATTGTCTCTCCCACTGAGTTCACACTACACTAAAAGCGGCGCACTTGGCAGCGACGTCATCACACTGGCGTCTAGACACAGGGCACATCGCGACGCTGCACGTGGACTGACGTCACGCGCGTCGCGACGCCGCTTTTATACCTAGCGGCGGACCGGCGCAATAGAAGACAAATGTACGCAAATAAAATAAGTTGAAGGTATTGTGATGGCAGCGGTTGTTTAAAACAGTTTTTGAGCAGTATTATTTATTTATCCTCTGTGGTGTACTCTCCTCCACTAATAATTATGATCGTGTTGGCGGCTGGTAACCGCACACACTGTATAATATACAGTGAATTTATTTTAACGTGAAACAAGGGATAGCCAATATAATAGGAGAAATATTATAATCGTGATTTTTTGACAGTTCAAGATTTTGATGAATCTTCATGTGTTAAGCCCGTTTTACATTACACTAAATCTTGAACAAGATTTTTGAAACAATCTAAATTGTGTAGTATCATACAGCAAATTGTGTGAAATATCGCATTGCTTCGTAAATTGTCTGAAAAAATAGTCAAGCGCGGCTGTCAAATTATTATTAAATGCGAACTGCGCAGAATTACAAACTAAATATTGTAGGTATGTATATAAAATTGTATCAGTATAAAACAGAATTAATTAAAAACAATAGTTATTTGTCCAACTAGAGAGGAAAGCGCTTCTTTTTCTCACTCGAGCTCGAAGTTTGTGTCACGAGCGAAGCGAGTGAGACAATCGAGCAAGAGTGGAAAAAGAGCTTTCCTCTCGTGTTAGACACAACATTTTTTTCAGGACATATTTAAAAACATTGTAAATGTAGAAGAAACACATAACTAGAAGTTAGGTTATAACTGCCATCTGTCAGCCAATATGCCAAATTAAATTTAAGTTGTAAAATCGTGAAATAGTAGAAAAAGAAAGTATAAAACATAATAATTATAAAATAATAGTTTACAGCATGTCACTATAAAATCAAAATTTTCAATAAAATAATAAATTTACTTACAATTTTAAAAATATTTCATCGTAAAATAACACTTTTGATAACACTGCTTACTTTCCTGTCTAGAGAGGGAAAACCTACTTTCCTCACTATTTTGCGAGAAGAAAATTGTGTTTCCTCCGCATCTCGTGAAAAAAGCAATTATATTGCTCAAGATATTGTTTAATTTGTTGCGCAATTTCTTGTTCAATATTTAGCGTAGTGTAAAACGGCCATTAGACTCTATACTGAACCCAAAAGTCATAATTTAAAAAAAAAGGCGGTCGCAAGTCGGTCTATCTGTTTGTCTGGAAGCACGATAACTTGAGAACGCGTACGAATTTTATATTTAAGCTTTTGCAAAAAAGTGCAATTGTCATTGTCAATTATAATTTTTTAAGCAAATTTGACAAGTAATACAATTGGCAGTAAACATGTTACTTGACTCCTGATTTTTTTCTTAAATATATGTAGCGATTTAATTGGACGACTTAGAAGACCTCTTGCACCTAAACGAAAGACTGCAAAATTGAAATAACAGTGAATTACGGCTTCTTTTGCACTTTTGACTCAGCAGTTAAGCGTTGATGCTATACTTATATACTTTACTATACATTGTGAGTAGTATTATACTTCGTGAGTAGTACAGCTATAGTTTTCCTCTGTTCTACTTGGTGAAAATATCACCACGACTGTTGAAATTTCGTCTCGGAGATTTCAAGTTGGCTTAGAGAAACTTTTCCAATCGCGGTGACCTTCCACCTCTCGCGTCTGACCCGTGCGTGACCGCTTCCCCCCACCGCCGTGCTTTTATACGGCCCCACTGGATTAGCAAGTTTCAATGTATATTATGAATATTTATCAATGGATTTTGGTCCACCCAAAGCTAACTTGACCGATATCGAAAATGAAATTTCAAACAAATGCAAATCGGGAAAGCTACCTGAATATTAAAAATTTTAAGAGTGGGGAGAGAGCTTGAAAAGCACTCTAAACTTTGGGGCAGAGATTGGAATCATGCGACATTTAGATGTCTGGAAATGTTTTATTAAAGTGGCCAGTTTTTAACTCATAATTTTCTGACGTACGTGGTTCAAGTCCCGCGGCCGGCAGTGTGGGATTGTAAAACATCTCGGATGCACTTCAAGCTGACCACCTGATCGTCTTAAATGTAGTCCTGGTTGCGTTAGAATCTCTCACAGCTCTCTGCATGTGATGACGTAAGAACCCGGAGTTCCGTGGTTCAAGTCTCTCGGCCGGCAGTGTGTGATTGTAAAACATCTCGGATGTACTTCAAGCTGACCACTTGATCGTCTTAAATGTAGTCCTGGTTGCGTTAGAATCTCTCACAGTTCTCTGCATGTCATGACGTAAGAACCCGGAGTTCCGTGGTTCAAGTCTCTCGGCCGGCAGTGTGTGTTTGTAAAACATCTCGGATGCACTTCAAGCTGACCACTTGATCGTCTTAAATGTAGTCCTGGTTGCGTTAGAATCTCTCACAGCTCTCTGCATGTGATGACGTACGAACCCGGAGTTCCGTGGTTCAAGTCTCTTGGCCGGCAGTGTGTGATTGTAAAACATCTCGGATGCACTTCAAGCTGACCACTTGATCGTCTTAAATGTAGTCCTGGTTGCGTTAGAATCTCTCGCAGCTCTCTGCATGTGATGACGTACGAACCCGGAGTTCCGTGGTTCAAGTCTCTCGGCCGGCAGTGTGTGATTGTAAAACATCTCGGATGCACTTCAAGCTGACCACTTGATCGTCTTAAATGTAGTCCTGGTTGCGTTAGAATCTCTCGCAGCTCTCTGCATGTGATGACGTACGAACCCGGAGTTCCGTGGTTCAAGTCTCTCGGCCGGCAGTGTGTGATTGTAAAACATCTCGGATGCACTTCAAGCTGACCACTTGATCGTCTTAAATGTAGTCCTGGTTGCGTTAGAATCTCTCGCAGCTCTCTGCATGTGATGACGTACGAACCCGGAGTTCCGTGGTTCAAGTCTCTCGGCCGGCAGTGTGTGATTGTAAAACATCTCGGATGCACTTCAAGCTGACCACTTGATCGTCTTAAATGTAGTCCTGGTTGCGTTAGAATCTCTCGCAGCTCTCTGCATGTGATGACGTACGAACCCGGAGTTCCGTGGTTCAAGTCTCTCGGCCGGCAGTGTGTGATTGTAAAACATCTCGGATGCACTTCAAGCTGACCACTTGATCGTCTTAAATGTAGTCCTGGTTGCGTTAGAATCTCTCACAGCTCTCTGCATGTGATGACGTACGAACCCGGAGTTCCGTGGTTCAAGTCTCTCGGCCGGCAGTGTGTGATTGTAAAACATCTCGGATGCACTTCAAGCTGACCACTTGATCGTCTTAAATGTAGTCCTGGTTGCGTTAGAATCTCTCACAGCTCTCTGCATGTGATGACGTACGAACCCGGAGTTCCGTGGTTCAAGTCTCTCGGCCGGCAGTGTGTGATTGTAAAACATCTCGGATGCACTTCAAGCTGACCACTTGATCGTCTTAAATGTAGTCCTGGTTGCGTTAGAATCTCTCACAGCTCTCTGCATGTGATGACGTACGAAACTGGCGTTCCCTGGTTCAAGTCTCTCGGCCGGCAGTGTGCGATTGTAAAACATCTTGCAATTAAATCGTACTCGGATGCTTGAGTAATGTATATCTGTTATAAATGAAATTGTTTTATAACTTTATTATTCTACTATTAGTCATGACTGCACATGTAATTTTTAATATTCCTTATTTCCATTATGATAGAGAAGCCAAGTAGGTGAAAATCATTTAGACTTTTCTTTTGTTCCGCAAATGAAAAATTTATTCCGTCTTCTTGCGCCTTGAGAGATAAAACTCTCTCAGAATAAAATGAAATTAATTTAAGATGTATTGTTAGGTAATTATCGCGTAATTAAATCCCGTATAAAAGAGAGTTTTAATTCCCGTTTAATATAGTATGTCGAGTAAAAATTGCTTCGTATAACTGGAATTAGTTCCCGGCGTGGATTTTTTGTTAGTCCCAAGGGGCGAAAGTTAAATAGATTAGGCCACGATCAGATAACATCAGGGTGAGAGGCTGAGAGAAGTTTTGTTGTCATTTAGTTTGCGTGAGGTTCATATTAATTCATTTAGTGATATGCGACGGCGTACGTGTGAAAGTACAAGTCCGGAGAACTTTTAGGTTAGCTAATGAATTTGAAAATGAAGAATTACGGGACCGGAGAGGACTTCGTTAAGATATTTCATCATGAGAGATGACACAGCGGCGGCGAGACAGGCATTTTAGGCGGGGTGTGTGTACGTTAGGTTGTATTGTATGTAAAAAATTTTTCGTCTTCTATAACTAAGTTACAAACATTTAACAACCAAATTTTATACATAAGGTAAAACAAATCTTAAGAACCCAGTTATTTTTTGAAGCAATTCCCAAACCGGAAGTAGTATTTTTCTTAAATATTTTGCATTTTGTAAATTGTTCTGTCATAGTACTTTAGGAATTAAAGTATTATTTATAATTTAGACTATGAAACTTCAGTATCTTGTTATTCATGAACCATGATTGTTTAACAATTACTACGAAAAATTTAATTGATAATGACAGTGTCAGAGTGACAGTGCCAATAGTGATACATCATTTATATCTTCTTCTACAGTTGACTAAAATATATTTGTAAGTACATTTGTAGAGTAGTGTATGGCGGGCGGTTTTGTGCTGGTCACATCAGATTTTTTTGCTTAATTAAACAAATATCTATTTTTCGGATTAAATATGGCAATAATAATTATTATAAGGGTTATAAACATGAAACAAGAAATACAGTCTAAAGTAATAAATAATTGAAATATAATCATTTATGTTTCCGTAAAACAGGGGGTTCCCAGCACTCACAAACAAACAAACACAATTCTTCTACCCCTTAGTATTTCCTTGGCTGCGACTGTGTTCCTTGTTCCTTCTTGGCTCATTTCATCCGCTGATTATTATGAATAATGGGGGCGTCGCGGCCGTCGCTAGCGTCGCGACGTCTCTCGACCACAGACTCCCGCGACGTTCATTTGTTCACCCCCCCCCCCCACCCCCTACCCCACGCAAATTACGAGCTCTGTTTTAGCGTTTTCTCAGCGGGTAAATGAACAGTCGGCCGAGAAACAGACCGTCGCTTGTCTCAGGAGGAAGTGAGCTGATGAACGCGCTAATGTTTACAAGAAGCGGGAGAAAAAGATTGACTTATGACCATTTGCACGAGTTCGGGTTAAAACTGATGGTTAAATGTTATTTGAATTGCACAGCATAGTTTTAAGTCATAGTTAAGTTAATCAATAAATATTAGAACTATTAATTTTTGACTAAAAAATGAATAATTATATTCTAGTGATGTTTTAAAGAAATCTAGTGAATTTCGCAATAAATAACTTAGCTGTGTAGCTGTTAGAATCGTTTTATTCTGCCGGAATTCTGTATACAAATACAAAATGTTATCAATTTTAAATATAATTCAGTTTGGTTTGACATATAATTGACAGGTGAAAATGACATTTCTATAAAAAGTGAGTTTATGAGTTTATATGATTGCAATAATTTATGTGACATTATCGTCGAAATTTGTAGGTTAACTTCTAGTTATTCACTTAAACCCTACAAAATCCACTAGTTAATATTAACTAATAATTAGTCTGTTTAACCACTAGTTAAGAACCTGTGCAACGAAGTTTACAACATAACCAACACTTTAACTACAGGTTAGCGCCAAACCGAAGTGGTGCAAATGGCCATTAGTGAGCTATTATAGGAGTAGACAGTAGACACTATAATACTGACGGAAAAAATCTGACGTGGACACCACATGACTTCCTTGTACGCCTTGTTTGTTCATACTTTTCTTAATAACTAAAATGTAGAATAATATAAAAAATTCTTTTAACTTATTATACTAGTATACTCACAAATATATTTTAGTCATTTTATTTAAACTGCAGAAGAAGATATAAAGCATATTTTACTATTGTCACTGTCATGTCATAAACATTTAAATTTTACGTAGTAACAAATGTTAATCGATCATGGACTACAAGATACCGAAATATTAAATTATAAATATATACTTTAATTATTCTTAAATGATAGAAGATACAGAAAAATTTATAAAATACCGATTGTAGATAATAATCACATAATCTTTCATTTAAAATAAAAAAAATTGCCTAAAATTAATTCTTTATCAATTTTTTTTTAAATTTACTACTTCCGGTTTGTAGATTGAAACCAAAAATAGGAGGTGCACAACTAGATGCTATAACAGTCCTAAATACAAAATTTCAGCTTTCTACGTCTAACCGTATTTGAGTTATGCGACACACATACGTCCGTACGTACGCACGTACGCACGTACGTACAGACGTCACGACGAAACTAGTCATAATGGATTCAGAAAAGGTCAAAACGGATATTTCCGTCAAAATCTGAGAACCGAAATTTTTCGCGATTACAATACTTCCTTACTCCGTACAAGGAAGTAAAAAATCTGACGTGGACACCACATGACTTCCTTGTACGCCTTGTGTGTTCATACTTTTCTTAATAACTAAAATGTAGAATAATATAAAAAATTCTTTTAACATATTATACTAGTATACTCACAAATATATTTTAGTCATTTTATTTAAACTGCAGAAGAAGATATAAAGCATATTTTACTATTGTCACTGTCATGTCATAATCATTTAAATTTTACGTAGTAACAAATGTTAATCGATCATGGACTACAAGATAAAGAAATACTAAATAAAAAATATATACTTTAATTATTCCTAAATGATACCAGATACAAAAATATTTATAAAATACCGATTTTAGGTAATAATCACATAATCTTTCATTTAAAATAAAAAAAATTGTGTTAAATTAAATATTTATCGAAATATTTTTAAAAAGTACTACTTCCGGTTTATAGATTGAAACCAAAAATAGGAGGTGCACAACTAGATGCTGTAACAGTCCTAAATACAAAATTTCAACTTTCTACGTCTAACCGTATTTGAGTTATGCGACACACATACGTCCGTCCGTCCGTACGTACGTACGTACAGACGTCACGTCGAAACTAGTCATAATGGATTCAGAAAAGGTCAAAACGGATATTTCCGTCAAAATCTGAGAACCGAAATTTTTCGCGATTACAATACTTCCTTACTCCGTACAAGGAAGTAAAAAACCAAACACTTGAAATTCGTCAAATTTTGCCAATTTTCAAACCGTTATAACTCGACGTGTTTTTGATCAATTTGAACGAATCTTTGATGAAGTTTCAAGATTTTAAGGGCATTCATGCGATCTTAGGTGTAACCTCCTCAACCCACCCTATGAAAAAAAATGTTTTTTGCGAAAAAAAGTCCAACTTTGGCGATCTGTACGGAGCTGGAATAGTTATTTGTGTATCAAGTACCGAAAGTGCATATTTTCAGTACAAGCATGTATAATGGGGGCTTAAAGTGGCGCTAGTGTTCCAGACGCAAGAACTAAAATTTTTACCCCCTCCAAATATTTGACGTTTTAAATATCAGATATCAGATGTTTGTATTTTGAATTTGTAATTGTAATAATTCCATTATTAATTTCTATTTACTACCATACACCGCACTGTTTAAAATACTTGTTTACAATATTTTTTACATTTCAAATACATGGGTAATGACACAATGTGTGTGCGTTCATATATCACATTTTTTGGGACTGGACCACGGCTGCCATCTAGAATAGTTTGGCCTGTAAGCCCCCATTGCAGCCCGAGGCAACGCTGAGTGCTGAAAACGCAATTTCTGTACAAGATGTATCATACAATTTTTTTTTTAAATTGTGTTACTCAATAAAATTTACATACTCGTATTATGCAGTTTTTGAAAGGTAATTTAAATCAAATCAATTTATCGATTTTATAAGGAGACAATTGAAAATGTTTATTGACAACGAAAAAAATAAGTTTCGAAATGTTAACTAGTAATTATATATGCCTAATTAAGTTTCATATTTATGTAATTGTAATTTCATATAATATACCTACTGTTTGAAAAATTATATATTTTTTAATTGGGTTACTTTCTAGTACGAGTATCGAAAAGTAATTATTTTTCAATACTAGTACCGAAAAAATTGATTTTGTGTTGATGTCTTGGTTACCATAATGTTAATATTTTGTTTCAATTGAAAAAATAACTATTAAATTGTGATACTCAAGAAAATTTACATATTATGCAGTTTTTTAATGACGTAATTTAAATATAATCAATCTATCGTTTCTAAGGAGATCGACAATTGAAAATGTTTATTGACAACGAAGCTGACCGTTTGTTGATTTATATATTATTTTGTATATAACTGAATGTCTGAAACGTTTGCAAAAGTGTTCTTCCAAACAACAGGCTTTGAGCGTGATGTATTCTTAGGCTATTTTTTCACGATTTGATTTACCAGAAGAAGCTGGTTTTCCTTTGAACAGCGTTTATGCTAAACCTGCAAATTCTACTGGAACTATGATGTATATTCTTTAATTGTGTTACTTTTTAGTATTAGTACCGAAAAGTAATTATTTTTCAGTACTAGTACCGAAAAGATTGATTTTCTGTTGATGTCTTGGTACCATAATCTTAATATTTTGTTTCAATTTAAAAAAAATTTCAAATCGATTAACCATTTGAGTAATAAAGTTCAATCAATTAACCATTTGAGCAATAAAGTTCAATCAATTTCTACGATGTGTATAGAAACAAAGTTATTTATCATTATGAGTTCTGAAAACTTCTATTAGTTTAGAACAGTTTACCCATTGACTGTAAAAAATTATGTAAAACATTTTTAGAAAATATTTAACAAGGATTTTTATAAATTTAATTATATAGCCGTGTCAGCACAATCTTTAAGTATACATCATTGTAAAATAATGAGATCATAGATTCCAAAACCAAAGTCACAAAATAGAATAAAGATTAAAAACTGACGAAACAGCCTGTATAAACATTTCACATCCGGTAGGCAATAAAACAATTAGATATTAAATGTATTATTAACCATAAATAACATACATCACATTATACAGAACGTGTACTAATTATTCTAATATTAAACATTCATACAATATTATAATACACGGTCTATTAACTCGCAACAATCACATGACCACTCCTATGTGGATAGGTCACTTCTCTGCCCTGTGACCTTGATCTATAGCGTTGTTCACAAGTGGCCATTCAACACCAGAAACTTCAATTATTGTAAAATGTCCATACGCAGGAAAATATCGGCGCTGCTAAATTGAATCTTCAATGAGTCTTGGAAAAGAACAATTTCTAATTCATTGATAGCAACAAAACTGTGAATTTCTTACAGGATTCAGAAGCATGAAAGAATGTACGTGTATTTTTTATAGATTTACATCTTCCTGTGTATGCATTTATGCGAAATATAATAATATTCTAGATTTGAATTTTCCTGGGAATGAATCTTTTGTGCAGGTTTTGCAGTTTCCTGTGAATGAACATTATAGAATTTTATTACTTCCCCGACCTGTAATAAGGGGAAGTATTGTAATCGTGATTTTTTGACAGCTCGAGATTTTGATGAATCTTCACAATTTAGACCCAAAAATCATTATTTTCAATAAAGTCAGTCTGTCGGTCTGTCTGGATGTTGGGTAACTTAAAAACGCGTTGGAATTTTGGACTGAAATTTTATATTTAAGATCTTGAGCCAAAAACTGACTTTAAGTTTGTTAATGAGCTTTATTCAATCAGTGGTAACAAATTAAAGCTCTCGGGAAAAGAATTCTAGTACAAGAATAATATTTTAAGTATTAACTTTATAATTGTTAACTGTACAAAATTTAACGAAAGTGGAACCGTTTTCGATTTCCCTGAGGAAGCAACAAAATTGTTTGCAAATTAACAACGTAATGAGTAATTCCTAATTATCGCATACCCTTTTGTCTTGCCGATTAATCCATTAAAAATTTAATCAATAAAAATAAATTTTTTGTTGATCGTTTATTAGTGAGTAGGTATCATTAATGTAAAAAAATCATACATCATAAATGCACGATTTTTATTAATCAACGATTTTTTTGTTGAATGCGTTCAATACAAATCACGTAATACAGTTATATTAGCTGGCCGTAAATTGTAAGAAATGCGGTAACTAGAATAAACCAAATTTTTTTTACAGTTCTATCTAATAATATTGACGTAATATTGATGCTCAGCAATATCAATCGTTACTAACCTAACAATTGGTCATGAAATGAAATTAGTTTTTCTCCAAATTAAAAAGGTATGACCAACGGAAAAGTATAGTAGTATTGTATTGTACCTAACTCATGTGTTAATAGGCGATTAATAATGTGTTAATTAACAATTAACGCGTTCGCTTCTCTCACGTGTTAAAAATCTCAATTATTAATCGTTCTCATTAACACACTAGATAATTAAATAACTATTAAACGATCGTCAATTGTTTATTTAATAAATTATTCAAATTTACAGAGTTTGTTGTTAATTTAAAGCTCTCGGGGAAAGAGTAGAAATGTAAAAAATGACGTTTAAGCGATTTATAATTGTTTTTCCAAAAATTATAAATATTTTGTCAAGTGTGATACCAATCTCTCTGGGAAAGAATTATAGTCGAAGAATAAAAAACAACATTCAAATTATACCGAGGTTGGTATAAACTTAAAATTAAAATTTTGGTGAATGAAGCCTTTACGTAAACAAATTATTTAAATTTATAGTCGGGGAAGTACTGTGGTGATCACAGCAAATTGTTTTCTGGTGTTGAACTCACTCCCTGTTCTACTACTTCCTGATGTGTAGATGTATCCAGTCTAGGAAGTATGCGACGTCTGTGAAGACCATGTAGAGCTTGATGTCGCACCGGTCGGCGTCTCTGTCGTAGGGGGCCAGCGAGACTACGCCCCTCAGCTGCCAGACGTCGGTGCCGGGCTTCGGGAACACGAGGCCCCCGCCCGAGTCGCCGTTGCACGCCTGGTGCACTGGAACCAATTATTATTTGTTTGTTATGGTTTTGTGCTAATGGACTAAACTGATTTGTGGAATTTAATACGTTAATTCGTATTTGAGCGACTTAAAAAATGAGCTGAATATTTAGTCACTGTATCAGCTTAAAACAAAATGATGCCCAATTTTCACTAACTTATAATAACATAAGTAATCATAATTATAGTTATGTCGATTATTTTTCTGGTAGTATTACGAATGTTCCTTGTGCTTGGATATGAATATAACGAGTGCGCAGCACAAGGTACATGAGTGTATAATATAACTACCAGAAAATTAATCTACTTAAATACGACTACGAACGGTATTCAAGAGATTCTTCATTGAATCAGATCCAGTTTTAAATTAAATTGCTGAAAAATGCAGTTATCCATGATTTCAGAAAACAAATATTTTGATAAAATTTAGACGTGACGCCAAATGTGTTCTATGTGTTTTTTGGGGTTTCTTTGCGAATAAAATAGTGAATTTCAAGTGAAAAATGTTCTGTACCTTTGAAGAAAATCCAGAGATAGAAATGGTGCAAAAAATAGGAAATTTAGATTATAATAAAAATGTTCATTTGTTAAATAGTCACCTAAAAATACTAGTAGAGAATAGTCGACACACAACCTTACTAGTACAAAATAATCAAGTCTACTCATTTTGATTGGTTGTGAAATTCAGTATTCTGCATTTTTATTGGTTTTTTTTGACAGATGATGTGAATAATCTTAATAATTCATCAAAATTGTATAATGGAATCTGTTTCTTTCTTATTTTTGTGAAATTTAAGTGGTATATGTATAGTTAAACAACTTAAAATATGAAAATATTTTGTCGATATAACAATTTAAAACAAAATGGTGTCCAATTATCTTCCTAAATGCATTCTGGTACGCTAAGAAAATATAAAAATAAAAATTCCTAGAATGTAGAACAAAAATGGCTGGACATATTTTTGTGAAATTTAAATGATAGATGTATTTTTTAATACCTAAATTAATATACTTATGAGCTAAATATTTTGTCAATAGGTACTTTAACTGTAAACAAAAGGTGGTGAGTTTTGTTATAAATTTGTATGTATTATTTTTTGTTGTACTTATATTTTAATAACAATTCTATTTGATTTATTTTAATTCAATTTTTAAAATATTTTTTTATCTACTATTTGAAAGCAAAATGGCAGCATGTAAATAAATTTTTCTAGATTTATAAAAACAATACAAATTTCACTTTGCGTCACAATCACAAATGGTTGTTATTAGAGAGTAAACTTCATAGAAATTACTTTGTAGCAAACATAAATATTTACCTAACAGGGTTCGAACCTGAATTGTCAGAACCACAGTTGGTTGTTGGTTGTTTTGTGAAGAATACACCACAGAAGAAAATGTTGTTAAACTGAAATGTAACCTAACTGAATTTAAACAATAGTCAGTCATATAACATAGGTATTTGTCTATCTTGGTACCTCATATTGTTAAATAGAAAATATAATTCAATTTCAAACAAAAACTGAAAATGTTATTGATACATATTTAAAAGTATGATGCAATATTCCCATAAATATTAAACTTATTAACATAATAAGAAACTCAATATTTCAATAACTCCATCTGCATTTCCGGGTTTGGGTTGCATCATTACATCCGCAAGAATCAATTATCAAGCGACTAAAATTAATGAAATTCTGTAGAAAGAACAAGAACCGCATTGAATATTAATGAATCTCTCGGTGAACGATTAGCGCTGAATGTGTAGCTGTGCACTTTATAACCTCGTGTTCTTGACGCCCAAAAGGAAACAGACTCGATACTTGCTTGAATGGTATCAAGGACAATCACGAATAAATTACTCTCATTTTAATATGTTGTTGTTGCTGCAACTGGGCTTTATTCTGCATCATGCAGTTTGTATTATACACGGTTTCCCAAGAGTTCCGAGTCGGAGTTTTGAACGAGTGCAAAATAGAAAATTCTGGATCACTAAAGTGTTTGGGTCATTGCGAGACCGAAGAAGGTCGACAATTTGAACATTTGTTATGAAAATCGTAATAAACGTGCAAAAACATTAAAATTAAATTCTTGAAAGAATTAAGATATCGGGTATCGGGTTTTGGTTTATGGGGATGTGTTTCTTTTTTCATTACCTTTAAAATAAGGTGAAACTCGACAGGGGTTGCTATTTAAAAATGTTGTTAAAACTCCACGTTGGATGGAAGTTCTAAACTATCTAAGAATGTAGTTTTTATGACTCTTTAGTGATCCCATAATTTTCAATTTTTTCTTCACTCTTTCAAAACATTATATTCGTAAAATCAACTAAATTGATCGCTAAAAACGTTTATTTTGTTTTAAGACTCTACACTTGTGTCAAAAATATAGTGAAAAAGGGAGCTTGCTATATTACAAACTGAGCTCTTGTTAGTACACCTACACTGCTTATATTTAATATATAGATAGTTCAAAGATGACTCTAGAGTGCTAAGAAATTATATTTTTGAAATACTTAATGGTATTTTAGTAATAAATTAGTAAAAATAGTCAATTTGGCCGATTTTTTACTCTTTTTTTCCTCAGATGTGTATTTTTTTGACAAAAAATATTTTCTTAGCACTCTCACGAACAATGCAAGGAATCGACTATTTAAAACAAAATTAATAAATATGCAATAATAAGGCCGTAGTTTGTAATATTAAAATGCATAATTTAATTCTAATTTGCTCTAATTGATGTCGCAACAATGTATTGTATGAATTTTTCGATCAAATAATGCTTTGTAATTACTTATGGTAAATTTCAGATTTTTATTTTGAACAATATAGCCAGAATCGTGAATTTTGATTCTATTGCAGCAATATTGCTTTCAACAAGTGTAGAGCCTTAAGCAATGGGTATATGCTAATATCTGCAAGAAACTATTATTTTAACTTAGTGCCTCAAGAAATAAGTTACAAGTAATTTGAGTACTTTTTTAAAAAATGAATTATATACCCTATTATGTATTAACTTTTTTCATAATAAATATAATTGAAACCAAGCTAATTAGTTATTGTATTCAAAATTATGTAGCAATTTTTTAAACTCAATTAGTTTTTCATATATAGGCTTAATTGAATAAAAAATAAGTGTCCGAACCTATAGCGGGGGGAGGGGCTCGTATGTGGTTCAACGATTTATTTTTATACACGAAATGGGTGAGATACATCCCTATAAAAATGTACCTTTCAATTTTAAGGCGTTTGGCACAAATTAAAAAATGTTTTCAACAATAACTGTGACTTGCAGATTCAGATTACAGTTGCCCAATGTAAAATGGGCTTTACAATTATTTACCTTTAGAGTTTGCGGTGGCAATAGCCCCAGCACAGAAGCTCTTAGGCGACAGATACTGCGAATAGAATTCGTGTTTCTTGCCCAAACACTCGAAGTGGTCAATGACTGGGATTTCAGCGTGTTGTAACATTTCTGAGGTTTTTCCTGTAGCCGTGTAGCCCCAGCCAACTACAGTTCCTTTCGTTTTTAACAGTAATTTGATGTCGCTACTTTCCGCCCATAGGCATATGGGCCGCACGAACGGGGTTAGTTTCACTGGCTCTTCCAATCTGAAAAGACAAAAAAAACATTATTTTCAGTCTATAAAACAATTTTTTTTTGTGGTAATTTAGCGAAAATTGTACTTTATGGTCAATATAAGAACAATAAAATTTTATTTAAAAATTGTCAAAAATTTGGTTTCGCAACAAAATAATACCACACTTATGATGGTAAATGGTTTGATACTTATGTATGTATGTTTGAAGAAAATGTGTAGACAGGACTGATACACGAGTGAATTATGTAATCGAACGTTGATTCAAAGTCAAACAAAACGTTAAAATAGACGTATATAAAAATATCAAAAACCCATGTCAACTTTACGTCTCACTTAAATCAAATTAGGCGGTTGTATAAGACTTAAAATCAACTTTATATCGACGTCATACTGTCTTACTTGGGAAGATGTTTTACAATCACACACTGCCGGCCGAGAGACTTGAACCACGGAACTCCGGGTTCGTACGTCACCACTAGAGTACCTAAATAGATTTAGGTACTCTAGTCACCACATGCAAAGAGTTGTGAGAGATTCTAACGCAACCAGGACTAAGTTTAAGACGATCAAGTGGTCAGCTTGAAGCATCTGAGTGAGATTTTTTGACTGTATCTAAATAACATAGTGACTTAAAATCGACGTCATATGACGTACTAATTGACGTTGATTAGTCGTGCTGAAGACGTCTTAGTGTGGAGTGGACCTGCTTGATAACGTTCGCTGGATTTTTTTATTCATTCAGGCCGATCATATAAATATACAATTTTTTCCCCCACACGGTAAAAAAAAAGTTGTCGTGATTACTAAAATTTTAATACTGTACACAAAAATTTTTTGTCAATATAGCGCCAGCAGGAATTATTGTCACGATTACCAAGTCACATTTGCTGGAAAATATTTGTGGTGCTTAATAATATTTTTTAGTGACGCGTATTAAGAAAATTATAGTTGTAATGACAAATTATATTTGTAGGGAATGCAAAAAAAAGTTTAGTTGCCATGACAAATCCTGATTTGTAGAGAATACAAAAAATATTTAGTTACAGTGACAAACAAGATTTGTATGGAATGCAAGAATAGGTTTGGTTACAATAACAAATTAAATTTGTAAAGAATGCAAATTTAGTTTTTGTTGCAATAACAAATTAAATTGGTAGAGCATGCAAATATAGGTTTAGTTAAAACAACTAATTATATTTGTAAAGTTAACCTCACATGTTTCGTTGTCATTACAAATAATATTAGTTGTTTTAAACAAGAAATATTTCTCGGGAATACAGGTCGTGTAAATAATACGATTAGATACAAGCCAAATATTTTATTACGTGAAATGCAGCAATAAAAAAAATTGGCAACAAAAATACTTTAACAGAAATAAATATGTTTATAAACATTTCAATCACAAAATTATCACTTAGCCTATATTATTAGCAAATTGGAAAAACAAAGATTTTTAATTAAATGTGATTCAAATTGGTAAAAAACAAATAGCACAGGAAAAAAGTTGATACTTACTACAATAATGAAATTATTACTTTAGAAAAGAACAAATATTTTCTGTACATAACTGCACAGTAATTAAATCATTTCACAATTTGTAGAACGTCACCAGAATTTTTGTCATACCTTGTAGCCATTTCATATATACTTAATTGTATGATCAACCATAATCTTTCACATTCAACTGGGTATTTGAGATTTAATGTGTGAAAAATTTTAAAGCATATATCGATTGCTTTAAGTGGGGTAGTAATTTTGTAAATAATTTCATCTATACATATATAGACTTCGGTAATAGAAATTTCCGTACCTATTACGATGATAAACGGCTGCAGTTGTTGTTTGAATTTGGAGAGTTTATCTTTTCTGTTTTCTAGTATGCCATGTAAATCGCCAATGTTCTAAAAACATAATTTTGTCATAATTTTGAAATTTAATTTATTTTATAATAAATTACCGGTAAGTACAGAATAAATGATTCCACAATTTCAATTCGAGATGGCTTCCATTGTACATTTTTTATTTTGGCGACAGTTACTGTTGGTAGTAAAGAAGCCAGCAAAGAAAATAGTTGGGTTACTTTTAAATCTAAAAATTATATTATATTTAATTTTTAAAACATTATACAAATATATAATATATTTTTACCATAATTTTCCAAATGTAATGTAGTATTACACTTATTTATTAAATGTTCTTGTTTTGTAGAGCCAATATATTCTTGAAGTGCTTTAAAAAATTTATCTACGTTCGAATACAATTTTAAATTGTATTCTGGAAATTCTCGCACAAAATCATTTTCAAACTGAAAAAGTTTATCAAAAATTAGTATTTAGTGACTGTGTGGTTGATAAGGAAAAATAAATTCGATAACGTTAGTTTTTAAGTTATATATAATTATACACATTAAGTATACGTACTAGTTCAAAGCCGTTGGAAGTGAGTAGATAAGGAAACTTATGTAAATATTCTTGTGTTGTTAGTTCGCTTTTCAGTTTTGATCTTGCCTCAAATGTTTTTTCCCAATAATCAACTACTGTTAATACTGGTGTTGTACTGCTTTGCAACCATAGTAACAATTCGTCTTCATCTTTAGTAGGTTCTATACAAAAAATATTTGTAAATTTCTATATAAATTCAATATCTTCTCGTCTACAAATTTCATACATACCATATAATATCTTTTCCTTAGATTTCTTTGCTTGATTGAGTAATCCAACTTCTTTGAGTTTCCGGCGTAAATTATAGAATTTCGTGAATAATTTTCCTTTCCCTATTTTTCCTTTTGTTGTAGAAATTGTAGTAAAATATGACTCCTAAAAAATTATTCAATTAATTACAAACCAATTAAGTTTTCAATATTTAATTACCTTGCACTCGTTCGGAAAAAGTTCCACAATTGCTGTTGCTATATAGTTGAAGACATATGAAGATATTCTACAAAATAAAAATTGGTATAATTTAAAAAAAAAAATAAAGTAGTTTTTCTTACCTAGTATCTAAATTATTTGCTAAATGGTCTTCAATAATTATTTCTACTAATTTTTGTCTGGTATCCCGGTCTAAAATTTTACATTGGTCATATTTTGCTAGTATGTACTGACCAGTCGATGATTTTCGTAACAACGTATTAAGATAGGCACTGTTATAAGCACAAGATCTTTTTATGGTGGATGGACCGACTTCATCACAATAAATGGTTTCGGTAGTGGAATTTTGTGAAGGCAATTGTGGTAAATTAGTATTTTCCGTTACACCCAAGTTTGATGGTCCGGGTAAACTATTATCAGTGAAATTTTGTAAAAGACTCTCCGATGAAGTGTCAGTTACTGCAGATAATGTTCCGGTTAATGATGTGCACTCTGAGGAAGTTTCCTCAAGTTTAGAATTCTAAAACGTATGAATAATTATAATAAACGCAATTTAATGAATGTAAATTAATGTTTTATTAAATAGTCGTAGATGAAACGTAGTATATGACGTGCACATAAAGGCTATAATTCACTCGGATGATTATACAGAGCGATCAAAAATAAATGACTGTCACGTGACTAGCAAAATGTCGCATTATTATATAAACTATACTCCACGGAATAAAAACTATATAAAGTGTTCTGGAAACGTAACTAATGTTTACCATGTTTACATAATTGATGACATTTGGCCAATGGTACCAGTCAGACCAATGTGGCACACCAAATCATTTTTGATTACTCTGTGCAATCGCCTTCAGCTTACGGTATAAACTTTTAACTTAAAGCTTTTATTGTGTGCATGTTAAATAATACTTTTAAAAGTATACCTCAATACAAGCCTGAGCAGAAAAATAAACTGGTGCTTTCAATATGTTATAATTGTTTTGAAATTTGATTCGATGTCCAATAACTGGAATTAATTCCTTTATCGAATTTTCATCCAAAAGTAGGAAATTTTCTTTATCTATACAGTTTTCTAAATAATGTAAAGAAAAATAAATGTCAATATACACAAAATTACAACATAACCAAGTTAAAATTTTACTTCATCCCCCTTTATTAGTTTCTTGACATGTAAAAACAAATTTTCAACCATATTTTGACATAAGATTATGTATATAACCTGAGAACGAACTCATGCATAAATAAAAATAACATTTCGATTTTACCTGCAAACTTTTCTTCGAGACACTCTAATTCCCACTCTTTTAAAACGTTCTTCACAAACTCATCCATATTGTTTTGCTTAAAATATATTTAAAGT
This sequence comes from Agonum fuliginosum, assembly GCA_947534325.1. Lineage (NCBI taxonomy): Eukaryota > Metazoa > Arthropoda > Insecta > Coleoptera > Carabidae > Agonum > Agonum fuliginosum. The sequence continues at coordinate 43,554,344 of OX384029.1, forward strand.
ACGTAATAATTATATATAAGATTCCTTTAATTATATTACGATAGGACATACAACTACTAAGTGACCTGAACTAACGTGTCTGCACAAGACAAATAGCGAATGACGCTTCGCACAAAATATTTTTGTCATCATTACAAAATGTATTTGTCGCCGTTACTAAATGTATTTGTCGAGTTACAAAAGCTCTATTACTTACAAAAACTGTTTGTTGTCTGTACAAATTCAAATTGTACTAAGTACTAAAATTATGCTGACAAAATATATTTTGTGAAGACGACAAATAGAGTAAATTATCTACTACAAAAATTTTAAGTAATGGTAACAAATGTTTGCATAATTTACTAAGAATAACAAAAAATATTTGTCACAACCACATATATAAGCCAACAAAAATGTATTAATTGGCGCAACAAAAACTCATTTGTTACGAACAATAAAATATCTAAATTTTTCTCAAACATAACAAAAAATCTTAGTCTCCGTTAATAAAATATTCCAGCAAATATGTTTTAGTACTGAGTACCAACATCATTTTTTACCGTGCAGGCCGTTTATGTCAGGTCATAGACAATACAATCTAAATGGAAAAAATTCTAACAAATTTCCAGAAATGTAATTTTTAAACTCAAAATTTAATTATTTTCATCTCGGTCACTCGGACACGCCGTCTCGGTCCGTATATCTCGGTCTTAAGGCTATACTTCACCTTCGTATAGACAGGCGTTCGTAGTTTACTAATAACTTTATTTAGGGAAATTTTCGAGGACAAAATTATTTACAAAAATTCTTTAAAATATTGTGTTTAACAGCGGTACATTTTTAAATTTTAAAAATTTTCGAAAAAAATTAAAATCCAAAATTTGATTAATTTTTACCTTCCGCTTACCTGTAAAGGAAGGTATTGGAATCATGCAAAAAATCGGGTAGTAAGTTTTTAGTGGATGAGCACGAATTAGGGTCCTTACAACTCATTTTTGATAGTTTCCCGATGATGTCTGTATGTATGTGTGTGTGTATGTGTGTGGTCCGGGCCGATGCCGTCTGTCGGATAACTCAAATACGAATTACCCAAAAATTTTGATATTTGGTATTTTACAATTGTATACGAATAGGAAGAGCTCATTAGATTTTGGTACAAATATCTTCACCGAAAGTGATATTTTTTTAAGATTGAAAAGATTAAGTGTCAAAAATTTCTATAAATTTGGATAAATATAGTATTTATTTGTAATAAGAATAAGGGGAAAAGTTATTTGCAATTTACGTTATAAAAAAATTGTCTTTATCTGGTAGCATTAAAGAACTGCAGTAAAATTTAAAAAATAAATTTATCAAATAAAACGTTGAAATCTTGTAATCCATGTTCGGTTGATTTTTGTTTCTGCATAAAAAATATTGACAGATGAGACGGGTGACAAGTTGGCATACTAGCGCTATAAGTCATAAAGTAAGCTATTAAATGTAGTAACTGAACGGAGGATTGCTTCAACACAGAAGAGTTTTCGTGTGAATGAATCTTTTGATTCAGGTGATACTAATTTCTGTATTTGAATATTTTAGATTTTTATTTGTATATTTTAAATGGGCACCGGATTGTACGTATACATTTCTGTTTAAAGGCTAGATATGGCGGAAGGTTGTGTGATGGCCACGTCAGATTTTTTTATTTAAAATGAGGGACGTGTCTTAAAAAATAGCGATGTACCGCTGTTGAGACACTATAGCAGATACATGTGTAATTTTTTTGAAAAAAATATGCCAATCGACAAAAAAAATTTTGATGGTTTTCTAGACTTTCCATTATTCAAAACAAGTTCGGAAAATCGAAAAAGACAATACATACAGCTAGTATACTGTTACCAAAATTTGGTTCATAAAGTAATCGAAATGGGCGAGTTATGAATTTAATAAGTAACTACACTACGCTCATTCGAAAGGAGCCTTAAACATTTAGCGTTCCCAGGCGCCGCTCGGTCTATGCCGCAAACCAGAGACTGCAAACTGTTCATCAATGCCGTCTCGGTTTGTTGCAGCAAAAACTCATATATTCGAAATTCGAATAGACCTACGGCGCATAAGGCAAAAAAACAACTCGGTCTATAAGACCGAGACGGCGCTGTGGATGCGTAAAGTTCTCGGTCTATAAGACCGAGTTGGCGTGCAGGAACATTCCATTTTTGGTCTATAAGACCGAGACGCCAGCGAACGTCAAAGTAAACGTATATAATATCAAAAATCAACGTCGTTTTGACGTCAAACAAAACGTCAAAATAGAAGTATATAATATCGAAAATCCATGTCATCTTTACGTCGCGCTTAAGTCAAATTAGGCGGTCGTATAAGACATATGGGTGTCACCTTTATGTCGAATACACGTAATGAACGTACCTGATGATGGCGATGTCATTCCTGAAGTTGGTGCTGTTGTACTCCTCATAGACGACGACGTGTGCGCCGCGGCGGCTCTGCGAGTCTCCGTCGCCCCAGTCGTTGAGGCCGACTCGGCCGAACACGACCAGCAGCTGCGAGGCGTCGATGGGCGTCTCGGAGCGCTGGTGCAGGCACACGCAGTGCGCGGCGGTGACGACGTGGCGCCGCGACACCAGCGACGCCCCGCAGCGGTACTGCGTGCTGGGGCCCTCCAGCGAGAACAGCGCCCCGTGCCAAGGCCAAGCGCCGCGAGCTGACACCAGGCCCCCCACTATCAGAGGGGTGACGGCTTGCACGCGGGTCCCGCATTGCACTGGAAAATACAAATCTAGAATATTCATACACAGGAAAATGTTCGCGGAATCGAATGCTTTCAACCGGAACTCCATATTTTAAGGCGTATAAAAGTTACATTTACTATATTTTCCTCGGCTAAACTAAATTAAAATTTTTTGAAAAAACTGTTTCTTATAGAAAAGTATCTAAAAAATTGGATTTTGGGAACCATTAGTCAATTTTTTTATCCGTTTAGAAGTCACAGTTAATTTAGCATAAAATTAAGAAATATTTTAATATTTCAACTGTGCCTAAACTGGAGCTCCAATTTTTTTTAAATAAATAAATGTTCTAAAAAAACCGGCAATCGATATTGTAATCCGTTAATGAATGGCAGCTATTTTTGTGTGTTGACATAAAATTACAACTATTAAAATTCATTGGAAAGTGCCAAAATATATTTGTACGAATTTTTTTAAAAGAATGCTTTACCATGAAAATCGGTTATGACCTGCTGGTACTATTATTAGGTACAGGGTGTTTCAGGTCGAGTGTAACAAACTTTAACAACTTATTGCTGAGGTTATTTTGAGCAAAAAATGTCAATGAACATTATGTCCAATTCCTTTTAGTTTTATAAATAATACAAATTTTTTAAAAATTTTGTAACCAAGACACTTTTGAAAAGAAAATCATTTAGTAACATTTACAATTATTCGAGATTAAAAATGCATTTATTATAATAAATAGAAATAATACTTTTAATATTGCAACCAATATTTAGTTGAATATTAAATTTTTAAGAGGCCTAAAATCCAGAATAAAATATAGTAATGTAGCGAGTGTTTTGCAGCCAGTACAAAAATGCTAAAATTGTATTTCAAGGATTTACAAATGTGCCTTTTTACCTTCCGCTTACCTGTAAAGGAAGGTATTGGAATCATGCAAAAAATCGGGTTGTGAGTTTTAAGTGGATGAGCACGAATTAGGGTCCTTACATCTCATTTTTGATAGTTTCTCGATGATGTCTGTATGTATGTTTGTGTGTGTGTGTGTGCGTGTGTGTGTATGTGTGTGGTCCGGGCCGATGCCGGATGTCGCATAACTCAAATACGAATTACCCAAAAAATTTGATGTTTGGTATTTTACAATTGTATACGAATAAGAAGAGCTCATTAGATTTTGGTACAAATATCTTCTCCGGAAGTGATATTTTTTGAAGATTGAAAAAGATAATTGTCAAAAATTTATAAAAATTTGGATAAATATAGTATTTATTTGTAATAAGAATAAGAGGCAAAGTTATTTGCAACTTACGTTATAAAAAAATTGTCTTTATCTGGTAGCATTAAAGAACTGCAGTAAAATTTTAAAAATAAATTTATCAGATAAAACGTTGAAATCTTGTAATCCATGTTCGGTTGATTATTGTTTGGTGAGACGGGTGACAAGTTGACATACTAGCGCCATATAAGTCATAAGTAAGATATTAAATGTAGTAATTATTGAACGGAGGATGGCTTCAACACAGAAGAGTTTTTCCTGTGAACGAATCTTTTGATTCAGGTGATGCAAATTTCTGTGTTAGAATATTTTAGATTTTTATTTGTATGTTTTAGGGACACCGGATTGTACGTATACATTTATGTTTATAAGTCTAGATATGGCGGAAGGTTGTGTGATGGCCACGTCAGATTTTTAAGATTTAGATTGAAAAATTGTACATTTATTATACAAAATTCCAAAAAATTCAAAAAAAAATCCAATTTATGCAAACTTAACACGATTATATTTCATTATAGAAATTTTAAAAGGCACATCTGTAAATCCATATCTTTCTTTATTAAATGTTTATAAAAACATTATCCTGAAATAAATAATAATCTGACATAGTTTACTCGCAACGAAAACACTTTTACAGTATTTTTCAACTACTAGTGGGGAAACGAGTGGAATAGAAAAAAAAGTAATATCGAGAGTATTCTAGGAATTCGGAAAAAACTTAATCTAATCATTAAAATAGGGTAGAGAAAAAAATATATTTTGACTGCACGCCTTATTTTTTCATTTTAGGACCAAATAGAATTTAATATCTTTATTTAAAAAAAAAAAAATTAATATTTATTAATTTAATTACCTATCTAATTTTTGTTATTTTTGTTGCAGAACCCGATGATCAGCAAAGGTAGGAACTTATTTCCATTCTCATTACAGACAACAAAAATTATTGTCCAACATTCACGTACGATTTTCGTGCATATCGCTACCTCGACCTCGACCCGCCTGTCCCCTCACACAATTCTGCGTGAGGAATTCACCGTCAAGTTCAGCCCGACCCGTCGTGTTACGCTTAACATAAAAAGACTCGGAGACTTCAACGTTCGGTCAAGACACAAAACAGAGAAACGCCAAATAATGTGTCCTCTTGAGGCTTGTTCTTGTAATTATTTTAAGGTCAGCGGTGTTAATTCGAGGCTCTTTTGTTAAGGTCGTGAGATCAATAAAGGAGACATTTAAATGGAAATAAGTATCGAGAAATAACACAGTAGGTAGTTGTTTCGGAAGTAATATTTGGTATAATCAATTTTCATTGCCGAATTTATGTTACAGTTTATGTGACTTAAATTGCTTCCGTTTTTTTACGATCTATTTATTTACGCACAATTAACGTACGCAGAATCAGTTTAAAATTATAGTTTCATATAATTTAATTCCTGCTACGATACTTAAAAATTTAGATGGTTATTCATTGAAGATTTACGCTCACAGCTTTCCTACGTTTACTCATATATTATTATTATAGCAGGTACACTATCTTTTAATCGTTTACAATTTTGCTTATAAAATGATTCATACAAATTCTCAAAGAAAATTTCTATTTCTACGAGTAGGTACCTACGACAAATTATCGGCAAAAATATTTTACGCACAATTTATCAAAATTGTTTGTTTACAACTTGGTTACCATGGCAAAAATATTTGCTTTACGCCCTTGGGCGGTAAAGTAGAAAAACGAGCCCATGGGCGTTAGTTTGGAATTCGCCCAATCAAAATTAATTGATTGACACATGAAATGTTTTCTGTTACCATACGCCACCTTGTAATTTTCTAGTAATAAGTATTTTTGCGTGTTTATCACCAACTAATTACGAATAATGCACAAGAATTTTAAATACGCCAGTTGTGCGTAGCGTAAAACGTTGTAGCTATACCTTTGGCCGAAAGACAGATTATATCCTTGGATGAATAAAGGCCCTAGCAAGCGCAAATTAATAATTTATTTTGGGTTCTCCTATCTATATAATAGTTATTTGTGTATTAAGAGCGTAAAGTGAATATTTGTTACTCGCGCATACGGCAATTGCAACGCGAGCCGAAGGTTAGAGCTGCAATAGTGCAAGAGGAACAATAATACACTTTTCGCTCGTAATACACATAATTTTATCTACGACTAAAATTATTTGTTATAATATTTAATCTGAGTTCAATCAATTTATGCTTTATTCGTAACCATGACGATGACGATACCAATAATAGCGAAATAAATAAATAAAAAAAATTTGTTTGATTCTGTCAATTTCTTTTATTTCAAGTACTTTATTGTTGTTGTCATAGGAGACGCGCAATAAAATGTTTTTTTGCTTGGTCCTCAGTAACAATCAATTTTACCTTGACAATTGAAAGCATAAAAATTGTAAACTTTTCATAGTAGTCGTAGATAAAAATTATGTCGTTTGTCATAATTCCCCGTTCACAAGAATTCTTTGAAGATATTTTCAGGCTTCTGAATCTTGGAAAAAAAGGAACTCTCTGTTTTGAAGCTATCAATTAATTAGAAATTCTTCTCCTCCAAGACTCACTCAAGATTCAATTTAGCGGCGCCGCTATTTAACAGATAATTCTCACTAGGTTTAATTTTCTCCAAATTTAGAAGCATGGGCTTAATATTTACTATGCATTATGCTATAAAGAAGATATGGAACAGAGGTTAAATTTTTTTAGGAAAATCTAAAAGTTATTTGTAAAAAATAATTTTATATTATCCATCACATGAAAAACGGTATAATAAAATATGCAGCGGTTTATTTTACTATCTTTGACAAAAGCATATCTAAATTAAAATTTCATAATTTAAATTTTGAATACAGTACTGTCCTGAAAATCATAAAATCTAAAAATAAGCAAGAATATACTTTAAAATATTTTTCCTTAAAATAAAATGATTCACATCAAAATTCAAAGAACGTAGTTAAACTCGACGTGAAATCACAAAAAATCATGACTAACAAACAAGGCAATAAATTAAACATTTCAGCAATAAAACTTGCAGTCAAACAACACAAGCTCCTGCAAAAAACTCATGCATTTTCTTCATTAACTTCCTTAAAACCAATTCCTAAATTTTAATTACACAAAACTGTCGCCAGTCTCCGTAAAAAAGCAATAAATTAAAAATCGAATGAACACATTTGCTGCTCCATTCACCCACATATATACCTTCAGTCATGGGCGTAGGCAGCGGGGCTGGCTGGGGGTTCAGCCACGACGGTCGCGACGTCCATGGTCCGCTCCCAACACCAGAGGCGGTCGGTCTAAAAAAAAAACGTTTATCATTGTTTACTCAGTTTGCGGTTACAGTAGTTGTTGATGCGGTGGAAGACTGACGCGTCAAAAGACAATCTAAATATACCCATACAATTTTCAGAACTGTCAAATTGAGTTAAGCCGGGTTTATGCAGGCTTGTCATAAGACATAGTCATAATCATAAGCATAGTTGTAAAAATGTAACCGTTTATGCACGATTTATATTCGGCTGTTTAACCTTAATTTCTTTTGCGTCACTTTATACTGCATTGTTCAAAATGTTCTTAAAAAGAATAAAGAAAATAGTTTCAACTCTTCTTCACTCAATTTAACAATAAATTATTGTTACTTAATCACAATGCACAAGAAGTTATATTTTATTTCGTATATCAGTTTATTCTGACAGTCTCGACGTCTCGAGGCATGCGCAGATTGAAAATCGTCATAGTTTTAGTCATAAAATTAAAATTAAACCAATTTGTTATGATAACGACTATGACTGTGATTATGACAGCGCTGCATTAACAGATGTATTAATAAAACAAGTTTTAATTCTTAAGACTAAGACTGTGACTATGATGATGCTGCATAAACCCGGCTTTACGATTGTTGTTGATTTTAGCCCAATGGGTTACTTTTGAAGAAGGGTTAAATATTTGACATCCGTATTTTTTATTTTCATAATTTTTTTATCAATAAGCACAAATATAATTATTGAAAATTGAATAATACAGAATGTTCCACAACTTAAGACAAAAAATTTAAAGCTATATAGTATATACGTACTGTACGACGTGTTGATCATGAAACAGTTTTTTTTTAATTTGCAGAAAAATTGTATCGTATTTCAAGAAAACATTTTTTTGCCACTGGTCGATAGTTTTTTAAATAATTTTTTCAAATCTTCTACAATGAAAGTAATTGTTTACATAATATCTAATACTAATAAATGTCTAATATTGTGTAATTAATAATTTAATTTAATTTGATAGATACTAAGTCTACTTCAAGTAAACTACCCTTAACTTTGCGAATTTTTGAAAAATTCTTTTTATTTCATGATAAATAGGTACCTACGTCGTATATTAGCAAGAAAAAAAATATTTCGCAACACACTTTTGTTGTGCAATTTTTTTAATGGAAACATATATTAATTTTTACAGTTTTTGTCATATTATCATATTTTTCTGAATTCAAAAACGTATGAATTTTTATTTTTCGATTTAACACTAAAATTCAATTTAAAAATCTTATAATATCGCCGGAATAGGTAAGTAATAAGTAAATTAAATTCTATAAGAAAGTTCTATTCTCATAAAGCTTAATTTATTTATTTGTTTTTAATTTGTATATAAAAAACGATTTTACTTATTTCGATATTTAATGATTTGAAATTTTTGTTGTAAAAATTATATTGAACAATTACAAAAATATACATTTTTGAATTAAGAAAAGTAGGTATGTGCTTTTCAAAACTGTAACAGTAAATATACCTATATTTCTATTTAAAAATATAAAAAAATTGCGCAACAAAAGTGCGTCACGAAAAATTTGTTTCTTGCTAAAACCCGAAGAACCACTAGGATTTTTTTTAAATCACCTAAACTGTAATTCACAAGTTAGTTAAGCAGTTGAAATTATGTATTTTCTATTTCATTTATTGCATTAATAATAACAATAATTTTTGTCCAGTTAGCGATTATTAGGTACGTGGGTACTTCTATAGTTTTCTACAAATTATATATTGAATTAAATTTTGCGAGATTGAATTGTACAAAAATTATTACTAAAAATACTTGTGGGTATTCTACTGGTTAAATATTTACCTGTAAGTTGTAGTGGCAGGAGCCGGAGTATGATTTATAGCACCTACACCAACCGTTGCAGTCTTGGAACATGTTGTAAATTCGTTGACTCTGTAGGCTGTCAGTTTCGGTATATGTTCTCGTTTATATTTCACAGCAATTGTCAATTGAAATGTATTAGTTTTTCGTACTTTTATATCAAGCCCTTCTACCAAAAATTCTGTGTTGTCTAACGTGTCTACAGTAACTTGAGGGTTTTTCTAAAACATAAAATATCTTGAATTAAAAACCAATAAAATGTTTCTTTCTCATTTTACTAAAAAAACATTTAAAAATCTTTATTTTTATATTTATATTTGTACTTTACTTGTATGTTTACCATGTAACCCACTTGACATGAATCGTCCATGGGATGTTTAGAAATATCTAATTCTTGTACTTTAAGAGATTATGTATTTATCTTGTAATGAAGTAAATTTAATAATTGTAAAGGTTAAGTGTAAGAACAGCATCTTGCTGAACTTTTGCCAAATAAAAGAGTTTATTATTATTATTATTATATTACGTAAGTCTATCCGAGCCACATCGTGAGTACGATCAAAAATTACGTACTCAATACAAACATCTCAGAGAATTACATGGGATACATAATTAGGATATTATTACCAAATTACTAACATTGGGATGTTAATGTTACATAGATAATGTTATTAAAGACGAACATTAGCAATCGCTAGGATATTAACAGGACGTTATTGGGCAAATATAGCAAGTAACAAAGCGGGATGTTCACTTTGAAATGTTCTGGGGACTTTATTTTGTCAAGTGGGTACATATAGTGATATGGAAATCTCATTTACAGTACCATGCAAGTAGCTCATTATAGTATAGCAGTGAAGAAAATGTTACTTTTAATATCCTTGAAAGTAGATCAGATATATTATGCATAATAAGTAATAATTAAAATGAATGCATGATAATAACAAAAGATATATATGTAAAGCTTGTATCAGACGCTAATTACAATGTTTTGAATAATTAAATCCGTCTGCATCAAGCTTAAAAATTATTTCACACAAGGATTCTTTCATGCTTCTGAATCCCGAGAAAAATAAGAATCACAGTGAGAATTGCCTGTCAAATAGCGGTGCCGCTAAATTGAATCTTCAATGAGTCTTGGAAAAGAAGAATTTCTAATTCATTGCTAGCTTCAAAAGGGTAGACATTCAACAACAGAAAATAAAATTCTATAAGATTCAAAAAATCTAGAAAATATATTGCATAATAAAATGTCTACATCAGAAGATTCATTTGCAGGAAAATTCAAACCTAGAATTTTACATTCGGCATAAATGCAAACATGGGAAGAGGCAAACACAGAAAGATGAAAAAAAAAGAAAATTAGTTTGCGGGTAGCCATTCAACACCTGAAAAAAATCTAGAATTTTAATACGCAGGAAAATATATGCACAGGAAGATTCAAATCTAGAAAATAATATCTACATGAAAAGATTCATTTACAGGAAAATTCAAATCTAGAATTTTAGATTCAGCATAAATGCAAACATAGGAAGATGCAAACCAGGAAACTAGTTTGTCTCTGTCAACTTCAACACAAGGCGATAAATTAGGTTGAATTGAACTAAATATAATACTTGAGTCTCACATACTCGGTTTTGATTATAACTTGTCTAGATTTGCATCTTCCTGTGTTTGCATTTACCTCGGCATTTACGCCGAATTTAAAATTCTAGATTTGAATTTTCCCAATGAATCTTTTGGTGCAGGTATTTGATTAGGTACGTATAAATTTTCTAGATTTGAATCATCATGTGCATGCATTTTCCTGTGTATGAAAATTCTAGAATTTTTTTCTGGAGCTGAATGGCTACCCGCAAACTAGTTTTCTAGATTTGCATCTTCCTATGATCCTATGTTTGCATTTATGATGAATCTAAGATTCTATAGATTTGAATTTTCCTGTAAATGAATCTTTTGATGTAGATATTTTATTACGCATATAATATTTTGAATCCAGAATTTTATTTTCTGGTGTTGAACCCATTCCCGCTTCAAAACAGTGATTTTTTCAGGATTCAGAAGCATGAAGGGTTTTATAATCTACATACATGATCATATATTTTCAGTGATTCAGCCTCGCTATCCAATAAGATTCTAATATTCTGAATAATGTACGAATCGCTATCACTCGTGATAAATATCGATCCATACCATGTATTTTTCCCTAGATCTTGAAATCTATATATGAAATTATTCGGGCATGGTGACACCAGGGACGGATCCAGCCCGGTTACCCACACACAGCAAAATAGACACGCAAATGCTGTTTTCTGTAATAAGAATAAATAGTAATTGTGAAGTAAACAAAACTTTTATTGAATATTAATGTGGATAATTAATGAAACCAGTTTGTCGGCTGTAAATCGCAAAATATAATTTTATCTTCGACCTTTAGAGTTAAGACAATACATAGATACATATCTATCACGACTTATATCGTGTTTAAGGCGCAACATTTGCGAATCCTGACGTTTCACAATTACAACGGTTCCGGATTATGTTATTCAAAATTTCCAACTGAAATTTAACATTAATAGCTAATTTTTATCATTTAATAATCCAATTTATACGTTTATTAAGAGGAGTCGATACCCAAATGCTGGATTACACTGTGTGGCATGTTACATATGAATAAACAAAGGATAAAATTATTAATTTAAATAAATAAGTACTACTCTGAACTATTTAATTCAGAAAATAAAATTGCAAATGGTTCAATACAAGCCGTTAAAATAGCGTAAAACGATATTGAGTTTTACCATTAAAACTGGCATCAATATTAAGATTTGTTTAACAAATAAAATATTTTAAAATATCTAGAGGTTGTCCTCAAGTGCGTCTAATGCCACTTTTTAAATTTTTTGTTTTAAATATGTGATAAAATACTAAAATTGACCATGTTTAGCCATGAATATAAAAAATAAAGTACAAAAATAAAAAATATGGCATTAGACGCATTTGGAGAGAACCTTTATCTATACAAAAATGTATTTATTATTCTAAAAATATGTCTTTTTACTTCAGTTTTAAGGAAAAAACTATACATATACTTTTCACCAGTTTTACGCCGGTAGGTAGTGAATTTTTTTAAAACCGTTAACCAATTGAGTGTAGAAAATTATGATAAATTCGCCATTTTAGTAAGTAGGTATTTAACAAAATACCTCATGGTGTTTTGTAAATTTCATTTTATAGTCGTGTGAGCCCAACCTTTAACACATCATTGTAAAATATGAGATCATAGCTGACAAAACCAAAGTCTTGAGGTGATCTTCTACCCATGGCAAAAAACAGTCAAAAACATTGATTCCGCACGCTATTCTATAGCGTTTATTGTTTTGATAAACATAAAAATAACAAATAATTTATCTTTGAGAGCCAGTGGTTAGCTCAGCGGTAGAGGCTAGCGGTTCCTAGTTTGATTCCCAGCGCAACTGACAATAATACCACTGGGTCCGAGTGGTTGGATTCCACTATAATAACATCTACCATTCTGTAATTGGGAGTTAATCCTTTAGGATGGTTACCATAAAAAAAATTGGCACCTATATTTGTAAAAAAACTGCAATATTTGTAAAAAGAGGGTATTCGCGCGCCACTGTACAGCTTTTATTTATAAACGAATTAACTTCAAATTTCAATATGTTGTCAACAAAGCTTGGATCTGCAATCGAATTTTTTTAATTCGTTTTAAAATAGAAGATATTTATGTTCAAAAAATATAAAAAAATGTCAAAATTCAAATTAACATATTTGCATTTGGAAACATTCATTACTAAAATAACATATTTCGATTTTAAAGCAAAATTTTAAAATTCTACATCTTGCATTTTGTAGATTGAAGATTGTACAATGGCTCACATAACGTACTGACTTGTAAATTATACATTATTCCCGCGCGTGAGTAATAAATAATCAAAAAAGTTGCGGATTATAACCTACATTTACTTGCAGTAAACATAGTAATATTAAAACAAATAATTTTCAACTAATTTATGTACATAACTTGAAATGATAATTATAATTATATTCTTGACAACTGTCATTGACATTTACTTAATAAAATGAATTATGTATTAAATAAGTAATGTAGTCGTACATAAAGTATACACGTACCTACTTGTAGTATTCAACTCGAAATTTATACGGCAGTAGACTACATGGATGAATTTTATAAAATATTTAGAGATAAAAACTTAGAAAACATATTTTTTATTTTGACAATAAATAATGAAAATTGAATACATTTTATATGTGACGTAGAATTTTTCCCCTAGAAAATAATGACGGCACAGGAGGAAAGTTTAATAAAAAGTTTCTTGTGGTTTCTTGAAAGTAAAACAAGTGCTAGGAGCTGTCATAAAAAAAACTGTCAATACCGGTCATACGGGAAAACTAATTATTTCTATAAAATATATTATAGCTAGTGATTTTAAATAATAGTTTATAGAAATAATTAGGTTCTTCGTATGAACGGTATTGACAATTTTTACCTCTCGCCTCATATTCTATAAGAGAGGTATTGTAATGGGTTAAAATTTTCGAGTTTGAGTTTTTGGTGGATAAGCACGTTTCAGGGTCTCTACAATACGAATTTACTATTTTCACGATGTGTGGGTGTGCGTTCGTGTGTTACAATTTTTTTGGACGCGATAACTAAAATAATATTTAACATTAAAATTCCAAATTTTATATTTATGGTTTTAATGCGAATCTTAATAACTCAATATAATTTTGGTTTCAATCTACAAACCGGAGGTAGTACTTTTTTTAAATATTTGTGTAAATCATTAATTTAAGACAATTTTTTTATTTTAAATGAAAGATTATTTGATTATTATATCTCCAATCGGTATTCTATAAATTTCTGTATCTGGTATCATTTAAGAATAATTACAGTATTTATTTATAATTTAGTATTTCGGTATCTTGTAGTCCATGATCGTTTACATGAGTGACAATAGTAAAATATCTTCTTCTGCAGTTTAAATAAAATGACTAAATATATTTGAGTCTATATATTAATATTTTTGTATAATAAGTAAAAAGAATAAAGTTTTTTTACAGATCCTAGTACTTGTTTTACTTTCAAGGAACTTTTTAGGAAAAACTTTTCTTGTGAACTAGGTATAGTAAAATTTATATTTTTATGTTTTCCATCTAACATTAGGTACATTGTGATAGAAACCTCATTTTCAGTAACATACAAGTAATCTATTAATGTCAGCAAAAACTTGCATTCATCGATTCATTTATGATTCATAATTTTTTACCATAAATTTCAGTTTGAATTTTTTAATAATAAAACCAGAATCGTTGAAATTGTGAAGAGACTAGATTGTACAAGTGTCAGTGCCAGACAAGTAGTCTATTACTTTTTTGAAGTCATAAACTTTAAACTTTCATTTTCATGAATTATTTCTATTGTTAAAAGCACATTAAATTTCTATTATACAAATAATTTATTAGAGCAAATGGAGCAGTATTGTATAAAATTTCGCAATAATATTGTCCTTAATTTAACATTGAATCAACCGTATTATTGACTCAAATATTGAAAAACTTGTTTGGAATAAATTTATGAAACTTGCAACTTGCCTGAGTGAAATATCCCATGTTTAAAAGTGAAAACTCTCGCACATTATCGCACTAACTGTAAGGTCACTTAGAAATATTTTCCGCTTATAAAACATGGTGAAAATTCACTTCTTCGGGTCGGTCATCATGCGGCCTTGTTCAACCACAGTTCTCGTCAGACTGTGAAGAAGAACGAATCTATGTTGGCGGTGGAATTGTTGGAAATCCCATGGAAACAAGAAACAATTGCCTAAATTCACTAAACAAGTTTTGTTTTTGTTTTGATGATGCGCCGCACCTAAACTGTTAATCTTCCTCGGTTGTTTTTGTGTTTGTTTTTTGCTACTTTCGTTTGAAATTTTCTTTTGGCAATGCGAGAGGTCTTGACATGGTTTGTGGACTAATTTTTACGGTCGGGTAATTATTTACTAATTAAATTTTTATATCGGAATTAATTATTAGCTGTTTATTTTTATTTCTTTATTAATATTTATATTTATAATTACCTACTTGTTTGTTGTAGGTACAAGTAATTTTCCATAGGTATAGCTTAAATTCAGTTGATAATTAATATTTTAGAAACTAAAACAGATACTTACCTACTTTCAATTAAATTTAAATACCTGCATAAAAATTGTACCCCTTAGAATTTTTTTATCAACATTTGGATTAGTACATAATTTGACCCGAGAAATCCAATGATAAAATAATAAATTTTCCATTTCGACCAGTTTTCAACTAAAAAAATTATGTCGAAAAATATTGGTCAAAAAAAATTCTACTGCAGATTTGAAATACTCGAGGTCGAATTAGTATATAACCAAATTTTCAGCCAATTCTGAGAGAAAAAGTTATTTTGACCAAAATTTCATCAAGGTCTTCGTTTTTTGACCATTTTCGAAAACGTTTGATTTATATGTAATTCGACGTAAAGAGATCCAGTAGTGAAAAAAATACGGTCATAGCTACTCCCGTCTTTTACCTGCAAAAATTGCATTTAAAATTGTACCCGACAGAATTTTTGAAAGAAAATATGTATTTATATGTAGTTTGATACGAGGAATATTAAAAAAATATACAGGTTGGTGGAGGTGAAATGCGAACATAGGGAAATATATGACAATGGAGTTATCATGTTAGGCATCTTGATATACGCGGAATAAGTACTGTCAATGTCAAAGTACCTGTCATATTATTGAAATTTTTATTTTCATTAAAATATTTTCTTCGCATAATAATGTATGTGTACGAGCAGAATGAGAAAGTTTACACGCACTTTAATATTTTATTATTATTTCTGTTATTGATTACTCTTTTTGCCACACAAATTCACATTACTTCGTTTTGTGACACTACTACAAAATATATCAAGATACCTGGCATGAAAGTTCGACTGTCATGTATGTTCCCTATGTTCGCATTTCACCTCCACCAACCTGTATACAAAATCGAGTACAAAATTATTTGTATCTTGATTTGTACAGTAGTAAAAAGAGTAGAGTATGGCGAAAAGTTTTGTGCTGGCCACATCAGGTTTTTTTATTTGTTGCATATATTGCACAAAATAAGAAGTTAAATTATTATTCTTTCTCTTTTCCTTTTATTCTATTTTGTCATAATGTGCTTGAATCAATTATTACAAACAATTAGATTAGGTACCTACCTCTAATATGTCAAATAATAAAATCAAATTGGTATGTATGCTATGTAGATCGGATTGTAATAACTGTCACTTATAATATCACATGTGCATTAATTCTTTTCGAAAAAAATTTTGAGTGCTTTCCAACAACGTCTTAATTAGCTCTCGTGTACCACTCGAGCTAATTAAGACGTTGTTGGAATCAGTTGGAATGCACGATAAAAATTTTCCTGGACATGAATGAATGCACGAGTGCATATTCGGTAAGAAAATCACAATAACACCGCCGTTCTATTATTGAATTCATATTACAATAGAAACTTGAAATATTTACTTAATTTGTATTTAACATTAATAAATATGTATTATTTACCTTATTAATTGCTTTATTTATACTCAAAATAACAAGTTAACCAATTTTTAATTTAATGTCAAAGTAACAGATGACGGTAAAGTTTCCGCTTATTGATTTCAGTTAAGTTACTCAAGCAACTAGTAAAAATTTCCGAGGAAATTTAGATTTATTTAGATATTTTATTTATTTATTTTATTTAGATGTAAGTATCTAAGTAAAAATTTCCGAGGAAATTTTTATAAAACCATGGTTACTATTATTGTAATCAATTCATCCATTGGCTATTATTTGTGTCATGCGATTTTTTTATTCCCAAATTACAAGTGACAATTCTGTATTTCTGTGATCTACTTCTGACTCTGGTAGAACATTCCTCCACTTTTACTTTCGGAGTTCTTGTCTGCAGCCACAAGTTCAAGACTCAAGACCAATGTAAAGTGTTGAACAAGAGCACAAGATACGGTCACGGTTATCACACAGGGTCGTCCGAATCTCCACACCTGTCGATAACCTGTCACCTGAGGAAATCAAATTTCAACCCTTCAAACGAGAGCATTTATATCAATGATGACTGTTCTTCCATGCTCTCTTTGGAGATTCATCAATGAATTATAAATTCTTCTTATTCAAGACTCATTGAAGATTCAATTTAGCGGCGCCGCTATTTGACAGGCAATAATTCTTCCCAGGATTAGTTTCCTCAAATTCAAAGGCATGAAAGAATAGTTGTGTGATTAGGGCAGAACGCAAAAATATACGTACAACCACGGTTAAAGAATAATAATTAAGTTTACCAACATGATTTTTTCTAGCGGTCAGAATGTGTAATGGATCTAGGTGTCTCTGACTGTATCAGGTCATACTATAGACACTGATTTAAATGCAAAAATACACTTTAATACTATAAATAGAATTCTTAAATTGTAATTTAGATATATCTAAGTGGCTATGTTCAATAATTTACCTTTAGATCGAAAATATTATGACAAAACGTGTTTGAAAATCCTCTATTTTCTACGAGGGAAATCGTAGTTATTAATAAATAATTTCTCAATATATGAACACAGTCCCGTAGTGCATTTATTCATTTTCATTATTCAGTTTATAAAACATGACGATTTTTACTCAGTTCTCCTAAAATTAAAATAACCTATATCTACATTGACAGTTTTTCTGAAACACTTCACAGCAATATTTACATGTTTCTATATAATGTAATAATAAGCTTACGTGTTCTTTATATTTTACATATATTTACAC
This sequence comes from Agonum fuliginosum, assembly GCA_947534325.1. Taxonomy (NCBI): domain Eukaryota; kingdom Metazoa; phylum Arthropoda; class Insecta; order Coleoptera; family Carabidae; genus Agonum; species Agonum fuliginosum. The sequence continues at coordinate 43,572,355 of OX384029.1, forward strand.
AAATTATTAAATTTCAAAAATACTACTCTGTGACAGCAACTGACAGAATGATTTTATATCGGTAGTAACCAGCAGAGACACCTAGAAACACCTATAAACTAATTACAACTTCTGACCGGGGTTTTCAATGAACGTGGCCAGTCGGTAAACCTAAATATTCTTTAACCGTGCCTACAACAACATGAATAATAAAATTATAATATTTTTTGTACAGCAAACCAAGCTGTATATTATGCAAATGCAACAAACCTGAATGTTACATATGGAACAAAAACGTTTTTATTTGCTGCTTGCTGCTAAGAAAAATATATCTATTGCTATACAACAAAATATAATAAATCCGAGGACAGAATTTAGTGTAAAAACCACAGTATCAATTTCTTTATACGCTTAAAACAATTATTCAGTATCATTTAAGGAATTTGGCCAGCAAAAAATACTTACCTTTGATATTTAGGTGCTCTACATTTCCGTTAGCTTAAATTAATATTTAATAATGCGTTTAAATTATCTGAATTGGATAGAGTAACCTTGTGGTTGGACAAGTTATTAGTGACAAGTTTCGTTACAGATTTAGAATACAATCACTCGAAATGCAAAGTCATTATGCGTATTTGTATTTCCCAGGTTTTCCAACATTACTTCACCCAGCGCTACTACAATTATTATTAGGCTCAACGTTTCGATAGGTATTTTGTTATTCTATTAATTTTTTAGTGTAGGTATTCTTTAGAAAGGCAAGAAATACTTCAATAATTTCGATAATTATTTAGTAATTTCGATATACTTTAATGCCAATAATTCTTTATCAAGTAATTTGTTTAGTTATTTCAATAAGCGGGTCGTTTAGGTTTTTTCCGAATTCCTAGAATACTCTCGATTTAACTTTTACTTCTATATAACTCCCTTCCTCACTACTACGGCAGCCCGAAACTAGCCAGAAACTCGTACTTTGTCGCATCCCAGCTATGTAATGTCATTTTGAAGTTGAAAAATACTGTAAAAGGTAAAAGTGTTTTCGATCTACAGATGCTAATTGATCATTTAAATATAAATAATCCTTGTTGGAATAAAATTTGACCATTCTTCTAACTAGCCACAAAACACTTATTGCTACGTTAGTACATTTTATGTTGCATTTTATGAAGTAGACGGGCGTCTGAATTATTACCTCTCGCCTCATTAATCTATAAGAGAGGTATTGTGACGGGTCTAAATTTTCGAGTGTGAGTTTTTGACAGATAAGCACGTTTTAGGTTCTCTAGAATACGAAGTACACATTTTTGAGATGATTCCTGTGTGTGTGCGTTCGTTCGTTCGTGCGTTCGTTTGTATATTACATTTTTTTCGGAAACGATAACTCCAAAAATATCAAAAATTTTATATCTAAGGTTTAAATACGATTTTCAATAGACCACTAATTGTATTTTGGTACCAATTCTTAAACCGGAAGTAAGACTTTTCATATAGAGCAATATGACTTTGTTTATATTATCTCGATAAAAAAGCGTTTATGACAATATTATAATGTTTAATTAAATATAACAGAAAAGTGACACATCGTTTATAAGGTTTTGTGCTGGCCACATCAGTTTTTTAAATATTTTTGCTTAAAAGGGAAAACTATGCCTGTTTTGTTAAATGTATACAAATTGCACCATTCTTCTTATTAATTTTAAAATTAATTCAGTTAATAAGATTTATAAAATTCTAATTAGTTAAGTTCAAATATAGCCACAAACATTTTCAATCATAATATTCAATACCATTAATTCACTTTTACTACAAGAATGTAAGAAAAACTGTCTCACTTCTCACACTTATGCCCTTGTACTGTTCCATGGTACAACAGTTGTTCGCGGGGAGGGTGTCCGTATGTACAGTTATTTGCCTCGCAAGTGACTGTACAGGCCTTGCAGGGAGAAAAGTACCGCAAACTCCACCCAGTGCGAGGGCGCGTGCTACAGTTTCCACGCAATGCATGCGCACCCGCTAAATGTTCCTATAAATTGTCGCCAAATCATAGGGGATATCAGTCTTCTGGTTGTACAGTCCCTTAAAGGAGGTAGCCATGAAATTCTTTGTAAGTGTGAAAATATCAGTGTTTGAAATAATAATTACAGTGTGTGATAAACGGATAAACCATTGGATAACTTATTATTTTTAATAGGATTATTCCACGCACATCATTAAAATGCTCTGTTTGTTCGAAAATAGTATATTAAAGAACAAGTTTTATAAGACATGTTCATTAGTAAACTCGCCTGAGGGCTCGTTTTACTAAATTTGGACGCGTGCGAAAAAAGTCTTATAAAATGAGTTCTTTAAACTATTTTTTTTATTTGGCGTCTTTTTAATGTTAAAATTTAAATTAAACTGTCATAATATACACCAAATTGATCTAGGGAAATTTATATGTGTATCGTTTTGGTTGGTGACACTACCTTAATATTGCCATTTATTTAACTATCACTATAAAAGTATATAATAATTACTGAATTATTCTAAGTGACAAGTGCAGACATTAAAGAAAATATTGAACTTAATTTTATTGAATAAAAAGTAATTAATTAAGCAAAACATATTTAGATGTTATACTGAAATTTGTCAGTTATGAGGTTTGACGTTTCACAATTGAAGTAAATGTCATCTGATACTGTCAATACCAACCTCCTAAAACAATATGTTGCGTGTCACAAAGTGAACCTTGGCGACATTCAGTTGCGTTTCACAAAGTTATCTTTGTGAACGCCAAATCGAAAAACTGATTTAGAGGTTATACTGAAATTTGTACGTTCTCAGGTTTGACGTTTGACAATTTATTGAAATAAATGTCATCTGGTAGTACCAATACCAACCTTCTAAGAACATATTTTGCATATCACAGAGTGACCCTTGGCGACATTAACTTTTAACATTAACTTTGTGAACGCCAAATAGAAACCACGGTTAGCCTTTGTTGATAAATTTTTGTAAAGTTGACGATTCAGTTAATTTTGGAGTTAATGTCCTCCAACAACATACATACATAACTTATCTACTAGTCGGACTGGCATCATTTGGCCCCGTAAGAAACAATAATATTGTCATTTGGGCCCCAAATTCCCTTCTAAAAATGTTAATAATTTTTAGGATATATAGAAATTATCATCGACGCTTTCTAATTGAAAGTTACCCTCTGTCTGCCTTGAAATATAAAAAACATATTTTTCTAAATTATGCCACAAAAATAGTTTTAGTTTACAATTTGGCACCCAAAAGATCTTGGCCCCGTCAGAAATTATTGCTAACTTGCCGACCGGGCCAATCCGACTCTGTTGTTATTTATAGTATTGTTTATAGGACAAGAAATTTCTGAAGATTCTTTGTCTGCCGAAACGCCCAAATAAACTAAATTAAAATTTACAAAAACCTTTTGTTACCTACTTAATTTTTTAATCCTGAAAGCCATACCGCATTAACTATCTTGATAAAAAAAATACGTACTCATAATTTCTGTGTAGAAACGACAACTCGGGTCAAAATTGACTCTTAAATATGTCAATTTTGACACTAGTTTGTTCGTTACTTTATTATATTAGTTATGATAAATTTTGTTCGATTCAACAAATCAAAAATCTTCCCTGTAGTGTAGGTACTCTCCACTAATAACCATGAAATATCCGTGAGTTGACGGTAAAATATGATGATGCCTCACCCAAAGGCGTGATATGTATGAATAATTTAATTTGGAAAATGTTTGATTCTAAAATAAAATAATTGGTACATGATTCGTCATTTAAATTCATAAAAAATATGCTGTCAAATAAATAAGATATGCATGGTTTTACCAAAAATCTGCCTATGACGTAGGTACGATTTTAAAATTTACATAAACTTCTTATCATGTGACAATAAAAATAAATCCTAAAAATGAATCACTCTTCTTTGAATCGTGTGCTACTAGTTTAAAATTTATTAATTAATTAAAAACATAAATATCACTAATAAATTTAAATACCTGACATTTTGAATAATCTATTTATAGACTGGTATTTAATACCATAAAAATATTTGTCTATTGTAATTTACAAATACCGAGAACTCAATGAACTGTGAGACTACCACACCCAAGTTGCCAAGTCGGAAAGTAGGTGCCAAAAATCTTTGCACATTTCATACAAATCAATATCTATTTCTAATTTATAACTGTAAAGCAAAATATATTTTAATAAACGCACAATAGCATAATGTGACTTATGGGATCAAGTCATTACTAAATGATTATTCCCTAATTTAAAATTATTTCATGTTAATCTGTACTTACATAGATTTGATTAATATAACTCTCTAAATACATCTTACAAAATGAGTAACAATTTCACATTATATAGTAGTATAAAACAATATTTAACAAAATTATTATAAAATCTAATTAATTAATTAAGAGGCCCGTCTACCTCCTAAAATCCAGCACAAAACGTAGGTACTAACGTAGCGAGTGTTTTGTGGCCAGTACAAAAAGGGTAAAATTATATTTCAACAAGGATTATATACTTAAAGGATCAATTAACACTTGTGCCTTTTTAAAATTGTAATTAAAATATTGTACATTATTATAAAAATTCCGAAATATTCATAAAAAAATTTCAATTTATGCAAACTTTATACGGTTATATCCCCTGATAGAAATACATTTTTAAAATATATAAAAAAGCACATCTGTAGATCCATTCATTCTCTATTAAATGTTTATAAAAACATTATCTTGAAATAAATAATAAACTAACAGTTTACTCGCAACGAAAACACTTTTACAGTAATTTTCAACTTCAAAATGACATTGCATAGCTAAGATGCGGTAAAGTACGAGTTTCGGGCTGGTTTTAGGCAGTCGTAGTAGTGGGGAAAAGAGTGGAATTGAAAAAAAGTAAAATCGACAGTATTCTAGGAATTCGGAAAAAAACGTAATGGTAAACACGTTTTTATTCCATTAAAATTTGAACTATCGGTGCATTATTTGTAATTTATTCAAAAAAAAATTAACAAAGTATCAGGTAAATCGTTTTATTTGGGTAAAATTTTGGAGATTAAAGTTTAAAGTTGAAGCCATGTTTACTGTACGAAATTTCAAAACTCGCTGTTTTACGGCGCATGCGTGGACAGTGCTATGCAAGTCAAATGATTCTACCTTGAAATAATATAACCTAAAATTCTTGCAATTCAACATGATATTTGCAATTTATCTTCTTCTATCTTCAATTTATAATAATAGATTTATGAATAGATTTGTACTGTCCTCTTTATTTCTTACTATTTTCTCTTCTTCCTCCTGTAAAGATCGTAGCAGCCCTGTTCGTTGCGGCGTCAGCCCAGCACTACAACGGCCCGTACCACGTGCCTGTAATCGGGCCCAACGGAGTGCCCCAAGAGCCCCCAGAGGTAGTAGCAGCCCGTCAGAAGCATCTGGCCGCGTTCCAAGGTCAGCCCCAACCTCAGGCTCAATACAACGCCCCCCAACAACAATGGAACCAGCCTCAACAACAATGGAACCAGCAGCCGCAACAACAATGGAACCAGCAGCCGCAGCAACAATGGAACCAGCCCCAGAACCAGTACGCCCCGCAGCAGAGGTACCAGGGTCCCCTCGCTAAGGTGGGCCCCGACGGTATGCCCCAGTACGACGGGGCTGTAGCTGCTGCTAGGGCTGCGCACCAGGCCGCCTACCAGGAAGTCAACTCTAGAAACGCGGCTCTACATTCTCAAGTTGCGCCTGCTAACCACTGGCAGGGATAAGAATTTAGACTCGATTGTTGTCGCTGGTTACAACAGTGGTCAGTGGAAGTTGCACGCATTCCAACCTTGTGCAATCTTGTTTTGTAATGTACATTTATGTCTCATTTCATTTTGAATTGTGTTCATTTTATTTTTAATAAATTGTAAATAATCATACTTGAATCTGCGTTTGTTCCTTGCCATTTATTTTTTGAAATTTTGTAGGTAGAACATTTTGACACCCTAGATTTTAGTGGCAGGCACTTGAAGATCTGAAGTGTTTTTCTTAAATAACTTAAAGATTTATGGATTAATGGGATTTTTTGTATAACAATAATTTATTATCGATACTACCTACATCTACAATATGAATTTGAAACTTTTTTTTCAATCTAGCACCGTTTTGCAATGGTGGTTTTTTTTGCCAAAAAGTTTAAAAAATAGGTGCCGTGTGTGACGGTGTGACGTCACCGGCCCTGAGAACATACGTTCACCGCACGCTGACAAGGACCGAATAAGATACGTAGATCTTATCTTATAACAACACAGGTCCTTCGTCCATTCCGTAGTCAAATCGGCAAAAAACGATTTTACACGAACAAATTCACTCACGGTTTGGTTTCAATGTTGTTTACGTCACACATGGCGCATTTTAATGCACGTTTCAAAAGAGTCACATTTTCATTTCGATAAAAAGGTAATAAATCTATCAAAATTAACAATTATTATCACTATATAGCTGAAAATTAATATCCAATAAGTATTTCTTTAAAACTCGTAGGCTTGGAAACTCTCATTGCGTACCTACCCCCAAGAATCCCCAGCCTAGAGGTAACAGCGGTGCATTATAAAGACCACTGTTTTATATAAAGTTGTAGAGCACAAAATTCTCTATAAGATAGGTCACAGTCACAACCGATTGTTTTCGAGAAAATCGTAAGAATATATTTTTTTTTCACGACATACGGAGAAAACACAATTTTCTTCTCGCGTGAGTGAGGAAAGTAAATTTTCCCTCTCTGAAGAGGAAAGTAATCAGAATTACCACCAGTGTTATTTTACGATGAAATATTTTAAAAATTGTAAGTAAATTTATTATTTTGCGATTTTACATCTTAAATTTAATTTGGCATATTAGCATATTTCATAGTTTTTAAACATCACTCTGACAGATGGCAGTTATAACCTAACTTCTAGTTATGTGTTTCTTACATTTACAATATTGGTAGGTATGTCGTGAAAAAATGTGTCTTACACGAGAGGAAAGCTCTTTTTCTCACTCGAGCTTTGTTAGACAAATTACTATTGACAGTTTCCAATATATTTAAATATATAATAAATATATTGTATATTTTATTTAAGTATCAAACTACATATAAATATATATTTTCTTTCAAAAACTCTGTCGGGTACGGGGTACAATTTTAAATGCACTTTGAAAAAATGTCGAAAATTTTCGAAATTTTCTATTCGCTCAAAATTTGGTTATACCCTGTTTTGGACCCAAGGAATCCAATGGTTCCACTAATAAAAAATTTCGACTAATATACTTTTCGAGATAATATTTATACAAATACAAATTATGTTTCTCGATTTGTATAGTATTAAAAAGAGTACTGGCCACATCAGATTTTTTTCATTGCTGTGAATGTACCTTTAAACCTTTTTATATGTCCCTGTTGATATAATTCTTGGACGCCTATGTCTATAAATAATTCTAGCCTAAATTAACATATATTCAGTTATAACATACTGTTAAATTACGTCATTTATATTGGTCTATTAATTTCCAAAAATTCTACCAAATTTAACAATGTAAATCAGTCCATAATTGCATAATTAATTACTTACTGAACACGCACCTTCTAATTAAAAAACAAATAAAATTAAATACATCATTAAAACTTTAAGACAGTTATGCACCATCCAAATGTTACATTATGGGTGTAGCTTCGACAAAAACTTATGCGTGTTGAATTATGTTTTTACCTTTTAGCAAAAAATCATCGCTTGAACAAAGCATTTGTGATACAATCACCAAGAACACGTCTTAAATAACTGGTTACAATAGGTGCGGTTCCTGACTGCTCATTGGAGTCTCTGAGCATTATGATCATTGAATCATTGATCATTATTTCCTGAGATCAGCACAAAATTTCCGTAAACAAACATATTAATATTTATCTGTCAAAATTATTGATTTTATCTTTTTACCTCTCGCCTCATATTCTATGAGAGAGGTATTGTGACTGGTTAAAATATTCGATGTGTGTTTTTAGTGGATAAGCACGTTTTAGGGTCCCTAGAGTAAGAATTTAACATTTTCGAGATGATGTCTGTGTGTGTGTGTGTGCATGCATCCAAATTTTATATTTATATGGTTTCAATCTACAAATCGAAGGTAGTTATTTTTTTAAATATTTCGATAAATAATTAATTCAAGACAGTTTTTTATTATTTTAAATGAAAGATTGTCTATGTGATTATTATCTACTATCGGTATTTTATAAATTTTTCTGTATCTGGTATCATTTAAGAATAATAAATTAAAGTATATAGGTACTTATAATTATTAAGTATTTCGGTATCTTGTAGTCCATGATCGTTTAAAATTAATTTGTTACTATACCCTGTTTGAAATAATGAAAGAATTTTGACAGGTAAATTCTTGTGACTCTATTGGTTGTTACATGCTGTTGTCAAGAGCTGTTTACACAAAAACAATTCAAATGTTATGTCAATAATTATTGTCAATTAATCTGATTTTATTCTTTTTAAGTGCTTCCCGTTATTTGATGTTTTTAAATTTTACCTGACTATTTTTTGTGTTATTCTCTTACGGTTTTGTGAACTATTAGCGCTTCTTTTTAAACATCGAAAATGTTTTGGTGTAAACCAAACTCCTAAACCACGCCCCAATTATATTTATATCATCTTCTGCAGTTTAAATAAAATGACTAAAATATATTTGTGAGTAGTAGTACACCTTTATTAAAAAGAATAGAGTAAGTATGGCGGGAGGTCTTGTGCTAGCCACATCAGATTTTTCATATCGAAGAACAGTGTCTATACTTCAACCTTGAAAATAGAAACTGCATAAAAAATTTAGTTCTATTGTAAAATGCATACAAAACCCTTCACTATGGTCCCTGACTAACAGTTTAGCAGTTTATTAATTATAATATTACACAGGTAAACTTTCTTATCTCTAAGTTACATCATTTGATTTTTTATGGTTGTGATTTAGTGTTGTAAACAATGGAATGTGCACGCATTTAGTAACATTTATTTCGAAAATTTAATAAAATATTTCACTTAATTTGCGACATAATTTTTTAGGACTTGAACCGAAAGTACACTTTTATTCCCTCATATAATGTCAGTTAAAAATAAGAAAGTAGGTAACAAAGCAGCAGAAAGAAAATGTTTTATTAGTCAAGAAAGTAATATTTAATTCTCTTATATTAAATTACTGAAGTAAACATTTCAATTAAATAATGCTTCATAAAACTACATTAATTATGTAGTTCATAATACACACTATTGTATCGTTGTATTCAACACTATCTTATTATGAGTCCATTATTCAACCCTATCACATCAAAATGTGAGGTTAGAAGGTTAGATTAATATTTTAATCAATAAATATTTGCAAAGAAATGTTTATTCAAAAAGTCGTAGATAAAACGTCGAATTTGACTCGCACATATAATGGCAAATAATTAATTTCGATGATTATACACTCGCCTTCAGCTCGTGCATAAACTTTCATCCTCTTGAATTATAGCCTACATTATGTGCTCGTTAAATAATATACTATTATTTACTCGATTACTCGGCAATAAAGTATAGTTTAATGTGGCAATAACTCATTCAAATAATAATGTGATTTTGATTTCTACAATAAAATTTCATTCTTTATGAGTTAGGTAACTTATCTCCATCGTTACCTTTTTATTTCTGTTTCCTCATATTTTACAAAAAAAAATTTAATTAATATTCAAATTTGGGCCATTTTTCTTGTCACCTAATTATGATAAATGAACAAATAAATTTTTTTTAATACCTTGTTGAACTACCTATATATTGTTTTAGTATATTAACGCTAGCTAATTTAGCCAATCGTTTAAAATGTCACTTGCTTTCAGAAAAAAGTTTGACTAGCTAATATAGATCACTTAGTTACACAAATTCTTGTTGCCATGTTTTAAGATTAACTTAACATTTCAATAAGTGGGTTCTCATAAAACATACCTATATAAAAACCCTGTACAGATTTGGGGCGTATCCCTTGAAATAAAAAATACATTCTTAATTAACGTAGGTATACAGAGTGTTTCTATACATCTGCATGAAAATTTAATAATAGGTTAGATAATTTGATCCTACTTATTACAGAAAAAAATATTGTTTTCGAAATTTGCAAAAATAAGGGTACCTATTGAATATTTTGGTGCCTCTGGTTTTAAAGTACATTTAACTGTTTATTTATTATGTAATAATTATAATAAACTTGTAATACCACTTACAAAGAGCCATCAAACCAAAGATACTAATAATGTTCACGTTATAGTATATTAACTTTATTTCTGCGAATTTAAAAAAATCTTTTTGTTCTATAGTCAGTAGTTATATCATATTATAACTCATTAAAATTTCTTGCAGAGATATAGAAACACCTTGTATATTAAAATATTTATAACATTGACCAGTAATCTATTCTACACCAAACACCAAAGATACAATTATAAAAATGTTTATTTAATTGCGATTATATTTTATAAATAAGAACTAAAAATAGAACAATGTGCGGACTACATTTTTTGAAAATTCTTGTGTTATGTTTCATCAAAATTTGATAATTCTTCACAAATCACACCACTGGTTTTAAATGCCACTAGTTTTATAAAAACTAAATTCACAAGAATATAGATCACAAATTAAAGAATTGTGTGATATTTGGAATAATCTGGAATAGGCCCAGTATCTCTAAAAGGCAATTTTCAATGATTCATGTAATGTCACTATTTTTATAAAACTAAAATCTACAAAAATGTAGATCAAGATCACAAATTAAGGCGCTGCGCGGTAATAGCATTACAATTTCATCAATTCTGGCTATATTGTTCAAAATAGTATATTAAATATCAAGGGCGGTATGTGCAGTTTACCGGTAGAGGGTAATTTTAACCAGTACAAAATGCACATAACCTCCGTGATGTTACAATGTTGAATATTGTAGGATCCTATTTTGCTTTGAATTTAATAATTTAGTTGTCTGCATAAACCCACCACTATAAGAAGTCAATTATTGCAATCCAATTTTATACATTGTTATAGTCACAAAGTCAATTATTGTAATCAAGTTTTGTACTTTGTTATGGTCATGTCATAATGCTGGGTGATTTAAGGTGTGTCGAATCACAGGTTGTGAGTCCAAAACGGGTGACATTTTTGTATAGATGTTAGTATTTCATTATCAGAATTTCTTTAAGGTGATTCTCAATGGTTGTTCTGTGTTCTCTTCTGTTGGGTTTGTTCTCGTTGGTTCCTCCTTGGATTTTGGGCTGGTGAAAGAGACCTTGGTGGAGGCGGTGGCCCAAGTGCTCGATATAAAAGCCGCCGCCGCCTTTTGGAAGTCAGTTCGCTCCACAGTTCTCTTAGAGGAGGTAGAGCAGGCACTTTAACCACACACCATCATGAAGGCTTTCGTAAGTCCACATCAGTGATAACAAGGATATTATAATTTAATTGTTGATTCTAATAATCAAACCAAATTTGTGTGCAACAATCAACTACGCTTGGCCATCAAAATTTTTAACACGGATTTATCAATTTATTGTTGCTATTACTAAGGATGTACAGTCTACAATTGCAATATTGTTCTGAACTGGATTCATTTTTGTTCTTTTTATCGGAACTTATTTTTCATAAATCACTCCAAATTTGTGTGCAACAATAATTGATTCTGTACATCAACATCAACTTATATTTGACCACCAAAATTTAACACAGATTTATAATTCGTTTTTGTTGTTGTTACTAAAGAAGAACATCATTGCAATATTATTTTTAAATAGATTCATTTTTTGTTCTTTGTGTATCAGTATTAAAAACGGGATAATATTATTATAATTTAACTGTTGGTTTTAGTAATCAAACCAAATGTACGTCAATGTACCGGACCATCAAAATTTTATACGGATTTAGTATTCATTTTTTGTTATTATTAAGGGAGTACATCCTACATTGCAATATTATTTGTAAATGGATTTATTTTTTGTACTTTGTATATCAGTGATAAAAAGGATAATATTATAATAATTTAATAATCATTTATCTGTTGATTTTAATAAGCAAACCAAACTCATACTTCTTGACCATCGAACTTTAACTAATTTATCGAATTTATTATTTATTTATTTTTTACTAGGAAGTATTACATTCTATAAAATTATTGCAATATTTGTTTGAATTGATTCATTTTTGTTCGGTATATCAGTGATGAAAAGGTTAATATTGTAATAATTAAACTGCTGATTTTAATAATCAAACGAAATTTGTGTATTCTGTACGCCAATAATCGTCAAATATAATATAATTCGGAAATGCATCCTACAATAAATAACAATATTATTCGTAATTGAATTAATTTTTATTCTTTATAATGTTTTATCAGAACTTAAAATTATTTTTCATACATCAAACTAAATTTGTGTGCGTGAATAGGTCATTCCCGAATAATCTTTTGACTGTAGTTCTGAAAACTCTGGTTCGGATCCGGTATCCGGTTATGTTAAATGTACAAAAATTTCCCATTTGGTGTACTCTTCACTAACACGGTCATAGTATATTGCACAGTTGAGAAAAGTGATGTTTTGCTGAATGAATGAGAATGTTTGAGTAACAAGCGTAGCATTTTTGGCATTAATATAATTTATTTATTTCCGGTTTTATTTATCCTAGCAAGCAAAAACTCGGATATTAAGTAATTTCTATAGAGGAAAATTGTTAGAACATTTTCATTTCCACCTGGTGTGGATATGATAGTATGAAGATATGGCCAATATAGATAGAAGGACGCAGGAATATAGTTATTTGTTTAACTAGGCAAAAAATAACAGATTTACTGCCGCGGCTTTTATAGATGAGGCGCAGCCGAGGATATGAATCTAGCTTAGGCAGTAAATATGTATTTTTTTTCATGTTGAACACATTATTTTTTCGCTGATTGTTATTAATTAATATTTATTTAGTGATTATTTTCAATATTTTGACTAGTATCGCCATCAAATTATGTTACTATGCGCGTTTGTTTTACTGCCTAGACATTAAAAATAATTTTATTACCTAGGCACTAAAATAGACACTACGCTGTCAATAAAAAATCACTTTTACAAAATGTGAAGCTGACGTGCCCAAGCTAGATAACCAAATTTAATTTGCTTCTTATAATTTTTTTGTTGAATTGTCTTCTAAATTTGTTTCCTTCCGAATCGTTGTCCATTCTTCTGCTATCTTGCTGGGCGTGTCAAGGTCTGTACAATCTGACCATGTCCTAATTCGCAGCTCGCATTGTGCCTGTTGTCCGTGGCCTCGGCCCAGCACTACGGCGGCTACCAGGGCGCTCCGCAGCACGCGGGGCCCACCGGCGGCTACCAGGGCCCCCTGCACATCCCCGTGCTCAACGCCAACGGAGTCCCTCAGGAACCCGCTGCTGTGGTCCAGGCTAGAAACGCTCACCTCGCTAACTTCGGTGGCGCTGCGCCCCAGGGGGCACAGCACGACCAGTACCAGGACAACCAGTACCAGCAACAACAGTACCAGCAGCCCCAGTACCAGCCTCAGCAATACCAGGTAGAGATACGAACAATAACATTTTAGGGAAATGCACGAAGTATAATACAGGCGGTTTGGTTTCTAGTGTCTAGCTGATATTTCGTAAACTACGAGTAATAACAATATGAGGACATTTTTTCATGTGAACTTTTTCATTACCTATTATGTATTCTATATCATAACAAGAAAAAAAAATTTTTTTCGTAAATCACTTTGGATGTGCAATTTTTTTTTCTTTTTAAATGGGAACATAATATACCTATTTATTTTCATACAGTTTTGAAAACAACATATTTTCTGAATTCAAAAATGTATATTTTTATTTCTCAATTCAATTTTTTTTATAAAAAAATATTTTTTTAATCTGAACATATTTAAAAAAATAATTGTTGCTATATTCATTCAAAACAACAAAATTATTAATGTTTTATGTGAATAGAACTTAAAAAAGAGACGAAGAAGACAAATTTTCACAAACTTCTTTTTTTTAAATTTATTTTAATTATTATTTCGATATTTTAAGAGTTTTTAATTTTTTGGAGATAAATTAAATCGAAAAATAAAAAATTTATATGTTTTTGGATTCAAAAAAATATGATATTTACGAGTCTTGAAAAATTAATATATGTTCCCATTAAAAAAAAGAAAAAAAAATGCTCATCTAAAGTGCTTTAAGAAAAAAAAATTTTTTTCATGCTATAATATAGAATACATAATTACTGAATAAGTTCACATGAAAAATTTTTCTCAATTGTCATTAGTTTACGAAATATCAGCTGGACACTGGAAACCAAACAGGAGTGGACACTCGGTCGGATGAAGTGTGGCCTTTCTATTTACCTTTAGAGAGAGACAAATAATACGGGCTAGCTCAGTTCATGCATTCTATGTATTCAAAATTCGTGTTATTTACAAAACTATATAACCTCTTGTATTTTGTTAACCAGAAGGAATTGGATATTTTTTTCTTAAAATAGCCTCAGGAATAATCTGTTAAAGTTTGTTACACTTGACTTGAAACCCTCTATATAATATACAAAATTATAAATGTATTTTTTTCCAAAATTTGTTCAAATTATGCTAAATGTAGCATAAAAGTGCTGTGGTAGCAGCTGCAGCAGATATTTTGGTTGACTTCTTCTTAACTCTGTGATGTATTTAGGCTCAACCCCAATACCAGGCCCAACAACAGCACTACCAGCCCCAGCAACAATACCAGCCCCAGCACCAAGTGCCCCAGGCCAAGTTGGGTCCCGACGGCTTCCCCCAGGACGCCCCCGACGTAGCCGCCGCTAAAGCCGCCCACTTCGCCGCCTACGCCGAGGCCAACAGCCGCAACGGCCACCCCGCCGCCCAGCAGTACGCCCCCGCGCCCCAGCACTACGCTGCACCGCAACACTATGCCGCCCCTCAGCACTACGCCCAACAGGGTGCCCCCGCTGGTCTGCCCCAAGACACGCCGGAGGTTGCTGCCGCCAAGGCCGCCCACTTCGCCGCCCACGCTGCTCTGCCCCCACAGGCTCCTCAGCAACACTACTAACTACTGCCTCCTCTAAACCAATCTTTATTTCCTAATTCTTATTGTTGTCTATTATTTATTTATTATTTTGTTTAATGTAAGGTTGCGATGAGGTGCAATTTTTATAGAAACTTAATAATAAAACTTTTATCTAGTGTAATTATATTATTACGCCCTGTGGGTGGACGAACTTTATGTTAATCTTGAGCTAAATTATTGTATATTTTATCTTTTTGAAGGAATAAATTTGAGCAATCTTTTAAATAATTATTTATTTTACTACTAACAATATACGTGGTGGTACTGACTTCAAATACCAGGCAGTAAAGAAACTGTCAACAATATAATTAATAGTTAATCTTTCGCGCTTATTTTCAAACCAAAACTGTAGTTCACCGAACTGCCAATTTGAACGTAGCAGCACAACTGTCCTGTTTAAGGCTGTTGTTAACGAAACTAGCGACATCGGACGGTAGGCTTCATGAACTGTAGCTTATTTCGGAACTGGTAAAAAAAGTAAACAAATTTGGCATTACCGCACCACAGAGGCACATGTATGTATTATGGTGAGGAAGTAAGTTTTACGTTTGAAATGTCTGGTAAATTGAAATATCGTTGTCTTTTTATCATTTTAATAAAACGAAACTGAACAGGGTACAAGAGAGTAAAGAAACTGTCAACAATATAATTAATTGTGCATTGTATTTTCAGTACAGTATAGTTAATGTTTGGACAAAGTATTATTTGAAGATTCGCGCTAATTTTCGAACGAAAAGTGTAATTTACCAAACTGCCAATTTAAACATAGGAGCACCACTTTCCTATTTTAAATAACAATTTTGGTATTTACAGCTCAACTGTTGATTCTAGAAAGAAATTGCACCCGACAAAGCGTTTATTTTTAGTTAAACAACCTAATTAATCTAGTAATTTATTTTCTAGCTGAAAAGTAACAATAATTTTACTTCGGTGACAAAAATCTTACGAAAGAAGTGTATTAACACACATAGCAATTGATAATTTTTGTAATTATTTTCTCCACAAATCTTGATCGTATTGAATTTGAAATGATTTATATTACGTAAAAATTATATATTATATACAATAATTAATTACATTGGCTGCAAAGGCAGAGAAAGTAATACTTTTTATGAAGACTGCAACTGTAGGTAATGACAAAAAGTGCCTCTTCTTATACATAATTAGCAAACTAAAAACAAGGAGTATTGTACCCATTGATGTTTAATTAACAATTAATTATACCAACTCAAAGTTAATGACCACAACGATCATCTTTTTTTATAATAACTTTTACTTTCAAATAACTTGATATTCCAAATCACAAATCAGCAACTATACTTTCTACCGACAAAACTAAATTAAATTATCAAATATCAAAGGAGAAATTCAAAAACCATTTCAACAAGAAACATTTTATTAAAACAAGAATAACAACAAAAAGAAAGACACATTCTTCAACACCATTCATCCGTCGCAAGCATAGCACAAATAACAATTAAACAATCAACAACAACAATCAAAAACAACAATCAGTTTAGTGAGATTAGTGACCATGTCCATGTCCATGCGAGCTGTATACAACTTCTTCGTGTTTGATGACAGGTTTAGACTGATGGTAAATATGTTTGTAGACTGGAACCTGAACCTTGTAGGGTTTAGGGACATCAACCCTGATGGGAACGATCTTCTCAACAGGGTAGGGGATCTTCTTTTCGACTGGATAAGGAACCTGCTTCTCAACAGTGAAGTGGATTGTTTTAATCACGGGAATAGGAATAGGTTGGGGCACGTGGATTGTCACTTGGTACGGCTGCGCAACTGGAACAACGACTGGTTTCGGAACTGGGACTGGAACCGAATGGGGCAGTTTGACGATCATGAGCTTGTATTGAGGGACTTGCACTGGTTTCGTTATCTGCAAATAAATAAAATATAATAAACATTTGTTCTAAATACAAATACGATGAACGACTTGGATTTGGGGAAAGTAATAAATGTTTTAATCTGAACCGGAACAAATCGCAGCTATTTTAGTGAACCGACAACCATGTGAACCGTTAATAGTCTTATTACATACCGAGCTGGAAAATGCTGCATTACAGCCGAGCGCTGTATTAGAGGGCTGAGGCGGCTGAGGTAATGGAATAAGCTCGGGAATAAGCTTTCCCGCGAGGTTTGTATACTATTTTACTCACAATCCAATCGATTCATAATCGCGTTTTAAACATGTATTTTATTATTATTTTTGACAGTTTTATTATCATTTGTTCTATTTGTTTAACGTACTTGAAATAATATAGTCTGTTTTTAAACTAAGAGTAAAAACAAAAGTCTGGTGATATTTCTGTGCTTGTGATTGGCTCTGGTCTCTGGAACTCATCTTAATGTCAGATTGTTGTGTTTTGTTTATGTTTGCTGTCAAAATGACATTTTTGAAAATTAATTCTGCAAGGTGAATATAATTTGAAATTCGTTCTAATTTAATACCAGTAAACCAGTATAATTTAATAACTTGTGAATTACGATTTAGGTGATTTTTTGAAACTTTGAAATTAAATTAAATTGTGTTTTTCAAGTTTTATTATTTTTAGTTGTTATTTCTCGTACACATTTTTGTAATTTTAAAGTTGTCACTTATAACATCACATGTGCACGGAAAAATTTTTGAGTGCTTTCCAACGTCTTAATTAGCTTGAGTGGTACACGAGAGCTAATTACGTTGTTGGAATGCACGATAAAAATTTCCTGGACATGAATGAATGCACGAGTGCATATTCGGTAAAAAATCGCAATGAAACCGCCGCTCTATTTTGAATTCTTTTTACAATAGAAAACTTTAAATATTTACTAAGTTTGTATTTGACATTAATAAATATATATTATTTACCTTATTTACACTCAACTGTCAAAATGGCATAGACAGAAAATATTAGTAAAAAATTTCCGCTAAATTTTTATATAACCATGGTTACTATTATTGTAGTAAATTCTTCCATTGGCTATTATTTGTGTCATGCGATTTTCAAATGTATGTTTATTCATTTTCAAAAAATTATTTTAAAAAATTGTAAACTTAAAATACTTTTTTGTACCTAATTTCAGAAATTTAGTATCTAAAACAAGAATTTTTTACTTTTTCAGGTAGATATTATTGAATATTTTAATTTTGTTAACAAGTTTTTAAATTTTTAAATAAATCATTAAAAATTTATAACCTAAAAATACTTTTAGTATCTAATTAGATATTTAGTACCAAATAATAATGTTTTAACCAATTTAGGTAATTTTTGCAAATTTTAAAACCTAAATTACCATTTCTAGTCATCACAAGCAGAAAGCTGTGCTTCAACTATTAAAAATGAGCCAAATCTTAACATAAAAATGTTGTCTGAACTTTCGTCTTACCTCCGTGTATTCATGAGCAAGTTGAGGCTCATGATCATGGTGATCTTCATACCCAGGTCTGGGTGCAGCGTGAGCAACAGCTGCAATCACCAGCACCATCACCGTGGCTTTGGACGCGTTCATTGTCGTTAACACTGCACTAGGTCTTCTCCAAGTCACTAAATGTCGACTTCTAGGTTATGTGATACTGTGGGTACTGTCTGGATGTCTGTGTGATCCAGAGGACTGAGATGAGATGCTCCTCTTTCCGTCTGCCGCGCCTTTTATATTAAATTCACTTTCACCGAACTAGAGCGTTCCTCTCACATTTTTTCTTCGGATGGTGGATTTTTTTTCTTCATTGTTGGGCTGGAGAGCATTTTAGTATGCATTTTATTTTTAATTGTTCTGTAATGATAAAAAAGTACGCGTTAATATATTTAGATATAGTTATTACTATGATTATTCAGACTTGACGTAATTAATTGCAGAATTTTGCACGAGTGCGAAATTACAGAACTGTGAAATTATACACTGTTTTAATTAGCTCTGTTAATCATTTGAAAAAGGTGTAAACAACAAAGTTTATAATAGTTGATTTAATTAACAATAATTTGTGTAATAGTACTGCTTTACTTATTTAGATAATGACAAATAAGTAGGTACTTGAAATATGCTAACTAAACAAAAAAAAATATATTAATTTAATGATACATACACACATACAGTACAGACTTAGAAATTTAAATTGACAAACAATATTCATCGAGCGGGCATAGATTATCAGCAATTTTTTTGGCAGAAACCGCTTCGCTACCCGGAAATAGTGTATAAAGAAGTCGTCCAGCTCGGTTTTTCTCTTGCCTCAGTTACATTCAGGCAAGTAATAAGTTGGCGAACTTTGACTCAGCTCTGTGTAGAACATAGGCATATTTTTCTCTCCTTTCCTACCGACCAACTCTGGTTCACTGACGGACAGTATTCAATTAATTTTAGTAGTACAACTAGTTCTATACCTCATTTCATATAAAAAGCAGATGGCAATGCGAATGCAGGCAGTTCTATACTCATACATTTTATAGTTCAAAATTTGGCGCGAACTTAAACAAGGTATGTTTTGTGAATAAAGCTGTCATTTAGAAAAATATAAATGATATTTCTTAGGGATATATTTGCAAATGTATTCTATATAATGTAGTAAAGAAAACACAAAACTGTATTTTATCTTAAAATGAAAACTAGTTTAATTTACTTGATTTAATTTTTACACCAACTCCACTGTTTGAGAAGATTTTCGTCTACTTACTAGAACTTTAAAAATTAATTACAGACTTACTAAAAATAATTAAGACATAAAAATACTTATATTTGCTTTCAAACAACATCAAGCTTCATAAAAAAATATAATAAGTATTTGTAAAATTATATTTTTATTTTTTATTAAATAGTGATGTTTTATCCAGTTTCTTGTGTAACAAGAAAAGTTTTAAAAAGTCATAATTTTGTAGATAAATAATATTTACATACAATTGTAGAGCAACAATGTAATAATGAAAGTAAAATTGCTCATTAGCCGTCATAATTCAAGAAAATGAGCGAACAGCTCAGATTTGCGAGATGTGTCTACCAGATAATAAAATATTTTACGTCTTTCTAATCGTTAAACGTAATAATAGAAAGGATATTATCGCTAATACGCTCACATTCTAGTATTATTATACCAATGCAAACAAAATGAACCCAGGAAATGCCGGAGAAAGGGCTCGGAAGAAAATAAAAATCCCTTACACCAAATCATTTATTAAATTATTGTGTACAGCGGTTAGGAATTCCTATCCTTGAACTTTCAAGCCGCAAGTGATACATATTTTTGCTGCTTTTATTTTCGTTGTTTTACGAACTTCTTATGCTGATTTCACTTTTCGTTTAATCTAGTATTAGGTGATCTGAAGTAACTGTTAATAATATATGTGTAACGCTTATTAACCCAGGCCAGCAATAAGATATATTGTCACTTATCTGATGTGATTTTAATTCAACCATCTACAAAAGAAAACGCTTATATTTATTTCCTTTTTATTTTTAAAAAATTGTACAAGAAACATATTTAAAATCCTGCGTAATATGTATAGTGATACAGAATTTCAGATTTATATACCACTATTAAATAATATATTTTGATCTGAACCATAATTGCATTCATTATAGGCCAAGGATCATAATTAATGGTATTCAGGACCATACTTAAATAACAAACGCTATTTATATTTACTCTGTGTAAATTCGAGAAAAATATCACTATTTTTTTGCGGCAAAATTAAATTTGACCTATCAGCGGGAAAACTCGATACAGTCTGACAACAGCTGACGAGACAAGATGGAGAACATTCGTTTGTTTCCATTACAAAGTTTGTGTGGTGTAAAACTGGTGTCAGCCAATCAAAAACGATCAGTTTTAGCATTCCAATGATTCCAACTTCAGATTTGTCCGATTAGTTTTTAAATAGAGTATAGTATAAGAAATAAAAGATTTCTGACAGCTGTCAGTATAAATTTATTTTTGTTTATAAAAATTATACTAAAATGTATTTAAATCCTACATATGAATTATAGTGTTACAGAATTATTTATTTATTCATTAATAAAGCAGATTAAATGCGAGTATTAAATAAAGCATATTAATTTATTATAGCAGATTTTGTTTCATAGTTTTTAGCCAATAAATAGTCGTTTTTAACCTAGTACGTATTCTAATTGAGATTAAAAATACGTTATATTTATTTATATATAAAATAGATTATTTCATTTCTAATGAGAATCTTAGGGGTTGTTGGGCTAACCCCGCCCTGTCTTATAAGATTCCAAGGTCAATAGGCTTGGCCAGTGGCTAGTGAATGTCCACCGTTCGATGAACTTGCAACTCTGAATGCGACGTTATAATAACTATCTATTTCGCAATTTCAAATAGAAACAAATTCAATTCTCACTCCACATGCATTCTACTCTCTATCTTAATTAACAAGCAGATAATAATAATAAATTAATAATTATTATTTCATCATTCGTTCCCGAACTATGCTGAATGGTTCAACAACATTTCGTTTATTTTTACGCTAAGAAAATAGAGTTTTATTTTTATATTTGGATTGTTTTGATAAGCGATTCTTTTTGAATGAATTGTTGGGGTTCCCTGTTAAGCCCCTTTCACATAAGGATTATTTCATGTTTCTGAATTTTGAAAAAAAATCCTGGTGAAGATTACCTGTCAAATACCGGCGCCGCTGAATTGAATCTTCAATGAGTCTTGGAAAAGAAGATTTTCTAATTTATTAATAGCTTCAATACAGATAATTCAGAAGCATGAAAGAATCTTCAAAGAATCCTTGTGTGAACAGGACTTTAGATGACGCAAGTGGAACATTAAGTCTGCGCAGTCGCAGTGGTGGGGGAATGTCATTACTGTTCCGACGAAAGAATAAACTTAACCTATGAAAATCCGCTATTTTAAGTGTTTTCCAGATATTTTATAAAGAATTTATGAAAAATATTTATTGAGACAGAGGTTAAACAAAAGCCTAAAGATAGAGGTAAAGTATTCTATTGCATATTGCATATATTTTAGGATAACAACCTACTATGATTACATGAACTTTGTCATTTGTTTTATACATCGGCGATAGTGTTTTGTTTATGATTTTACTGACAAATGACAATCGCATTTTAGAGAATCAGGATGGCCGTGCCTCATGGTCCAGGCATGGGTGTAGGAGGTGGGAAAAGAAAAGAAATATACAAATACCTCGCTCCATGGCCACTCTACAGCATGAACTGGTCAGTGAGACCGGATAAAAGATTTCGCTTAGCTCTTGGCAGCTTCGTCGAGGAATACAACAACAAAGTAAATAAATCAATAAAATATAACAACAGCAAAACGAGAAATAAAATTCTAGAATTTTCATACACAAGAAAATTCTACACCAGAAGATGCGAATGTAGAAATAAAATACCTGCATCAAAAGATTCATTCACAGAAAAATTTAAATCTAGCATTGTGTATATCCAGTATAAAGACAAATATAGAAAAGTTATAGTATATAGGAAAATGCATGCACAAGAAGATTCAAATCAAGAAAATGTATATGCATTATAATACCTGCATCAAATGATGCATTCACAGGAAAATGCAAATTTAGAATTTTAGATTTGGTATAAATGCAAACACAGGAATATACAAAACTAGTTGACCTGTTCAGTCTTCAACACAAGAGGATACACAAATTAGGTTGAACTGAACTAAATGAACAACCCAAATACAATTTTCGAGATTTCATCTCCTTGTGTTTGCATTTATGCCAAATCTAAAATTCTAGATTCGTATTTCCTGTGTGTGAATCTTTTGATGCAAGTATTTTATTACGTATAAATTTTCTAGATTTGAATCTTCTTGTGCGTGCATTTCCTGTGTATAAATATTCTATAATTTTATTTTCTGGTGTTGAACCCAGTCTCGTTAAAACCGAGTATGTGGGACTCAAGAATGGTATTGGGTTGTTCAAGTTCAGTTCAATTTCTAATTTGTGTTGATCTGTTGATGAAATAAACCCGTTTTCTAGATTTAGATTTGCATCTTTCTGTTATGCCGAATCTAAAATTCATTTTCCTGTGTATGAATATTCTAGAAATTTATTTTCTGGTGTTGAGTGGCCTGGCCACCCTACATTAAAAATTATTCTTGTAGGTTCAAATAGTGTCTCTTGATGAAGACAGCAGCGAATTCAGTGCAAAAAGCACTTTTGACCACCCGTACCCAACCACCAAAATCATGTGGATCCCAGATAGCAAAGGAGTATACCCAGACTTATTAGCCACAAGTGGAGACTACTTAAGAGTCTGGCGAGCGGGCGAACCCGACACTCGGTTAGAATGCGTCTTAAATAACAACAAAAACTCGGATTTCTGCGCGCCCTTAACTTGCTTCGACTGGAACGAAGTAGACCCGAATTTAGTGGGCACTTCAAGCATCGACACGACTTGCACAATATGGGGCTTAGAAACGGGCCAAATGTTAGGCCGGGTGAATCTAGTTTCAGGTCACGTCAAAACCCAACTCATCGCCCACGATAAAGAAGTATACGACATCGCATTTTCTCGCGCCGGCGGCGGGAGAGACATGTTCGCGTCTGTAGGAGCTGACGGGTCAGTCAGGATGTTTGATCTACGGCATTTGGAGCACTCTACGATCATTTACGAAGATCCAGCGCACACGCCGCTGTTGCGATTGGCTTGGAACAAACAGGATCCTAATTATTTGGCCACAGTGGCGATGGATGCTTGCGAAGTGATCATTTTGGATGTCCGAGTACCGTGTACCCCAGTGGCAAGGCTGAATAACCATCGGGCGTGCGTGAATGGCATTGCATGGGCCCCACATTCGTCTTGCCACATCTGCACGGCCGCTG
This sequence comes from Agonum fuliginosum, assembly GCA_947534325.1. NCBI lineage: Eukaryota > Metazoa > Arthropoda > Insecta > Coleoptera > Carabidae > Agonum > Agonum fuliginosum. Next base: position 43,596,331 of record OX384029.1, read on the forward strand.
ATGACCACCAAGCCCTGATTTGGGACATCCAGCAGATGCCGAGAGCCATTGAGGACCCCATTCTTGCGTACACAGCCGCCGAAGGCGAAGTTAACCAAATTCAGTGGGGCGCCACGCAACCGGACTGGATCGCGATTTGTTATAATAAATCACTCGAAATTTTACGGGTGTAATTTATATGTTTTGACTATTTATACTTTTATAACGTATTTATTCATTTAGAAATGTGTTGTAAAGACAGAATGTTAGGTTAGGTTCTTCTGTATTATGTCCTATGATTTGTCCTGTAGGTAAAAAACGGATTTTACTTCTATTTAATGAATGTTGTATCATATATTCGTGTTCGAAAGTGTGTGAGATAAATCAATTTTTTTATGCAATAATATTATTGTAAGATAATTTGTGTATAACGATAATTACTATACATAATTGTGTTTTACAGTGTTTATCTAATATATTTATGATTTAATTATATTAAATAAATTAAGTTTAAAATAATTTGATCTATTCTACCAGTGGCGCCGAATTTTATAAAGTTAAGAAACCAAAATGGGGATTAAACCGCATTCACAGCTCGAAATTTGTAAAGTCTGTCATGTGACAATTTGTACTTGCAGTACATACAGAAAAATAATCTAACAAAATAACAATCAGCACAGCTTGAACTTAAAATTCACATAACAGCTGTGGCTTCATGTAGATTGTGGGCTTATGACGTCACATTCGCGCCTTCCATTTGATCGTTTAAAGAGGAGAAAAAAATATAGTTTTCAATAATTTTTTTAAACAAATCCTTTCATTTATAAATTGTTTAATTTATTGGAATCGATGTAAGTAGCCCCTTATTTCATAGATAATTTTCGTAGACGCGCCTATGGTATTACGTCATCCTCACGGCAAGCTACTGTCATTTATAATATAACCTACAAAGATGACAGCAAGAATATTCTCAAATATATTAAAATATTCATTTAATTTAAAGCCGCAAAGACTAGAACTGGTATTTATACATAAATATAAGCACTATATAACATAAAACTACTTAAATAAAATTCTCCAGCCCTCAATAGCTCGATTTTGTAACAAACCGCCTAGAACGCACATCCCAAAAAAGAATCCAGATGATCCTATGAAAGGAAAGGGGCCCGTGACATGGAAGAGTTTCCTGGTTACGACAGCAATCGGCGGCAGTTTATTAGCTTTTATGTTGCACGTCAAACGAGAAAAAGAGGAAGGTTGGTTAGGTTCACTTCGATTGTTAATGCTTGTTTATAAGGAATATAATTTAGATTTGAGCCTTATTCACATAACCATTTAGTTTTAAGGTTTACATTTATGTTTACGTTTAAAAAAGTTTAAATGCATATTAGTAAATATGAGCATTCACATCACACGTCCCACTTTCAATCACTGTAAATGCTAGTATTTAGATGTATTCAAACTTTCTTAAACGTAATCATAAATGTAAACCTTAAAACTAAATGCTGGTTTATGGTGGATTTAATTTACAGATTTAGAAATATAAAATGTACATACCTGCCTTTGCTAGTTTATGATGAATTTAAAGAATTTATGATTTATAATTTACATTTAAAATATGACCATATTTCTAAATCTAAATATGAAATCCGACCAATCACAGGTAAATTTCAGCTGTCAAGTTGGTTTCAAGTTTGTTTTTTGAATGAAAATTAACATTCTCAATATATTTAACATATCATCTTCTTCATTATCATTTAAAAAAATCTATGATTATGAATAAAAATTTAAAATTTAACCTAAACCATCATAAACCAGCCTTTATTATTCTTACATTTAACATTTTTGAGCAGCACAGATGAAAGAACGAAAAAGAATGCTTGGTAAGGCATCAATAGGAGGGCGATTTCAACTAGTAGACTCCAGTAACAAACTACGAACTAGTGACGAATTCTTGGGCCAGTGGTTGTTAATTTATTTCGGATTTACGCATTGCCCAGATATTTGCCCTGATGAACTCGAAAAAATGGCAGTTGTAATAGATGATTTAGGTACCTATAAAATACGAGCCCAAAATAACATGAGTTTCACTTTAAATATAACTTAAGATAATAAAGTATACAGTACGCGAAAGGAGAGATTAATTAGGTATCATAAAATTTTTTGGCAGAAAATGCTTCGCTAACTTGAAATAGTGTAAAAGTAATGCAACTCGGTTTTTCTCTTGGCTCAGTTATGTTGAGGCGAGTAATAAGTTCTGACTCAGTTCTGTGTAGAATATTTCTCTTCCTTATCGCCAACTCTGGCTGCACGGATTGTACAGCTGACAAACTTTTCTGTTGTTTGCTCTAATTACTATAAATGAATTTACTGCTGTGTGCAGTATACGAAATAAGAGATGGCCGGAGTGACGAATTTTAAATAGGTAAACAATATTTATCGAGCGGAAAAAGATTATCCGCAATTTTTTTTGGCAGAAACTACGTCGCTACCTTGAAATAACGTATAAAGAAGTCGACCAGCTTGGTTTTTCTCTTGACTCAGTTAAATTTATTTATTTTTACAATTATTGCTTCAAACTTCAATTAATTGTGGCATAGTATCTACAAGTCTTGGACATACTTTTCTGGAGAAAAATATTCCAAATATTCTGTGCAGTCTGTAGCACAATATTTTTTCCTTCCGATTTCATGTTTCGATAGCTGATTTTATTTGATATTGCATAAAATGTACTACAGTTTTCATTTTACATTTCATTACAATAGTATTGTGACTTTTATTTAAACTTTTGTACAACAAGAAACAATTTTTTTACGTATGAGTGAACTCGTGTGATTTAGGGCTCGTAAAATAAAAATCTTATACATTTTTATAGGTAAATAATTTTTAGATAAGTCTGAACATGTTCCAAAGTTTCAACCGTTATTTATTAGTGTTGATCCATACAGAGACACTCCAGAAGTAGTAGGAAAATATGTAAAAGAATTCAGTCCACGTTTATTAGGTCTTACAGGCACGGAAGAACAAGTCAAAACTGCCTGCAAAGCCTACAGAGTATATTTTAGTGCCGGGCCTAAAGATGAGGATATGGATTACATTGTAATATTCATGAAATATTATTAAAATATCCAATATTTATGAGATATTTTTAGGTGGACCACACAATCATTATGTATCTAGTAAACCCAGATGGAGAATTTGTTGATTATTACGGCCAGAACAGAAATGCGAAAGAAATATCAAGTTCTATTATTTTAAATGTTGCTAAATATAACCGCCTTAATAGCAAGTCCTGGTTCTAGAGTTAAGTTGCATTTGTTACATAACTAAATAAATAATACTATCACTACTGTTTGTTCAACATCATTTTTCGTTGTATACAACTATACAGGTCGATTCACAACTTCGTGCATATATTTTAATGGCATATAATAGTGCTAAATTCACTTATCACGGAACTGAAAGAATTTTTTTAAATTCGCAATTTTAGTTTTCAGGTATTTTAGTCAAACAGTTTTGTGCCACTGTTTTGAAATGGAATTTAATTTACTATTCATGCCATTGCACAATTAAATAAAATTTAATTTTATTCCAATCATAGTTTATCAGACATTCATTATACAATGGGCTCATCAATAATAATCAAATTATGGCAATTTTGTATTAAAAATAGTTATTACATGCTAAATAATTTCGATAAGAAAAGGAAAATTGTTAAAAATTTATTTAGTTCAAGATAAAGGTATAGAATGAATATTTATGACGTCACCTGTATTAGCTTTGAAATGAAGCTCATTAGCTGAGCATTGTTTTCCCGCTGTCCGACATTCATTCAGGTAGGCAACATAATGGATACAAATTTATTTAAAACTGTCAGTTTTGTAGGTTGAAGTTGTTTTTCGTATGTAGATAATAGTATAGTATAAAGCCCTGTTCGCACGGGGATCTTTGAAGATTCTACGGAGATTCAGAATCCTGGAAAATAAGTTTTCTTCTTTCTAGTGATAATTACATGGTTTTGAAGCAATACATAAATTATAAATTCTTCTTTTCCAAGACTCATTGAATATTCAATTTAACGGCACCGCAATTTAACAGATAATTCTCACTAGAAAGAAGAAAACTTCTTCTTTTCCAGGATTCAGAATCTTCAAAGAATCCTCGTGAGAACAGGGCATAATATAGATATTTACAAATAGTCAGTTTATGAAAATTTATTAAAAACTTCTTAATCATGACAAAGTTTCAAACTGATGCTTTTAGTCTAAAAGCTCACCAGCGCTATTGAAACGTCAAAATCAGGAATGTCAAAACGTATGAAAATGTTTGGACTGTGTAGGTTTTAAAATTAATTTTTACTTTCATATTGACGATAATATTATTAAACAACTGTAACATTTAATATATTTTCACTTTTTGCAAATATAAATACACATTAAAATAAACTGGATGAGTGTCACTATTTAATACAGAAGACGTCACAAATTAATTTATAACTTTAAAAAATCGTATCTGCCTTAATAATGAGAATTTTCAAAACGAATTTTTATTGGTCGATGTATATTGTTATGAAGTTTCATTTAAAAAATAAATAAATGGACGAGCCATCAACAATCCAGTGGTTTCAAATATGTGCTCTTGCGGAACTGCCCTTAAATTTACGAATTAAAAATCTTTTTGTTCCATGATCTGAATAGCTTCTTTGAATTTCTCCTATTTTTTGTATATTTCCCGTAATATTTGTCGTTTGAATTCAAAGAAGTGGGAAGGGGTGATATGTTGGTCAAAAAGTCTTCCCTTTGGGAATTAGGTTTTCTGAGCCCTGAAGAAACTACATGCAAAATCTGGAAGCATAGGATTGAATTCAAATCCAGTTTTCGATTTATTAACTTAGCCGCTCGCGCGAGTTTTTCAATTTGTTTATTTGATCAACCCTGAAGCCGGGCCCTACTAAAAAAGTCTTCCGCCTGGATTTTCCCGATGTAAAGACCATAACAAAGTAAATGAACACAAAAGTAAGCATATTGAAGACGTCGAATTTTTCAGATGAGCGATTTTGGAGGTCAAAATTTTCAAACATTGGTTTCGACTAGTGCGCCCTGCCCAATTCGTCTTCCGCTTTGTCAAATGATTACTAGTCACTTTTTAAACAAAGTTATCATAACGGAAGACGTATTTAAATCTGCAAAAAAGTCGATATGCAGTTTCCCTTCGTTCTCGAGTTTTGGAATTGAATTTGGGGTTTTTAAGGGATAGATTTTCATCTCACTAAACGGAAGACGTATTTTTTCTCGTCGCGGTTTTAGACCCGCGGCTCTCTAGCTAGAAGTTGAGTTCTATATATATATATATATATATATATATATATATATATATATATATATATATATATAAATACACATTAAAATATATATATATATATATATATATATATATATATATATATATATATACGAAATTGTGAATCACCTGTATTGTTACGCAATAAATATCAGTATTTATTAACATTACAATGTAACTATTAATTTTTTACAACTGTAAATAGCAAGTGTTGATGCTAGTTATTATAACAATAAACACTCTAAAACATATAATTTACTATATGGCAGTATTTCAATATACACAACCTTCGCATATTATTAAATATGTTTTCCAGAATGATCCAATATTATTTTAATAGCATTTAATTAATCTATTATTATTACCTTATTGAAGGATATTTAATAAAGTAATTTTTTTCTCTCAATTAATGTCTTCATTCAGATAATAGTTTTATTAACAATCTATTTGCATGTTTAGCATATATTTCATGAATGAATTACGAAAAACGGAAACATATAATTATTTTAATTCGTGTAATATTCAGTTGATGTTATTCATTATTGTAATTTTTTAATTTACTGCTATTTATATAAATACTGAAAATTTTTCTAAACGTCGCAGTACTAAAAAAATCCAACAAACAAACAGCCAAAAAATGAAGCAGTTTTGTATTTTAGTTTTTGTGTTGGGTGTAGTTTATTATGATCAAGTTCATTGTGTAAGTTTTTAGTGAAAACTAATTAAATTATTTTGCTAATTAATTATTTTGGTAGATGACAGAAGCGCAAGTCAAAAATGCCGTCAAATTGGTGAGAAATGTTTGCCAGCCAAAATTCAAAGTTACAAACGGTAAATTATTCAATAAAATTGAGTTTTTGATTATTAATTTGAAATAATTTTAGCTCAAATCGATGCTATGCACAAAGGTACATTCGAAGATGAAAAAAATCAAAATGTGAGTCACCAAAAATCTCTCTTTACACATGGATTATTTCATGCTTCTGATTCCTGAAAAAATAAATTAACTTTACAGAATTGTAAAATATTCATACACAGGAAAATGCATGCACAAGAAGATTCTAATCTAAATAATTTATATGTACTAAAATATCTGTATTAAAATAAGACTCATTCACATGAAAATGAAAATCTAGAATTTTAGATTCAGCATAAATGCAAACATAGGAAGATGCAAATCTAGACAATTTATAATCAAAACCGAGTACGTGGGACTCAAATATATTATTGGGTTGTTCAATTGATTCAGTTCAATTTAATTTATCCCCTTGTGTTGTTGTGTTGAAGTGAAAACACTATTTTCTGGATTTGCATCTTCCTGTTATTGCATTTAAGACAAATCTAAAATTCGTAGACTTGAATTTTCCTGAAAATTAATCTTTTGATGCAGGAACTTTATTACGTATAAATTTTCTTGAATCTTTTCGTGCATGCATTTTCCTGTTTTTATTTTCTGGTGTTGAACCCATTTCCATTCAGAAGCATGAAAGAGACTCTGTGTGAACAAGACTTTAGTTTATAGGACATACAAATAATTTTGGAATTATTTTAGTGCTACTTAAATTGCGGTCTGTCCTCACTTAAATTCGTAAGTATTTTTATACCCTCAAAAGTGTTTGATTTTAAATATATAAATTTCTAGATGAAAAATGGTAAAATGGATTATGCATACGCTGTATCACAGTTAAAATCTTTGCCTGAAGCTTGGCAAGGTCCTCTGCAACATGCGTTCGATGTTTGCAGAGAATCAGGTTGGTTTACGACGATCTTTTACCATGTTAAAAGACAGCTAAAACACTCTACATCATATAAATAATAAAATTCTATAATGCGTCTTATCTAACTTCGCATTGCTTAAAACTATTGCAATAAAAGAGACAAAAGGTATTATATTTTATCCCACGCATATTGAGACTGTCAAAATTAAATAAAATTTTGAAGAACAGTACTAAAATTCATAAATTATTGTGTGCTCTCTCTGTTATTACTTAACACAATTTTCAAATTGCTCCTAAAATCTATATTACTGCCGATAAATCTATCTAAAATTTCGAATTGGAAACGTCAGTTTGACAGAATGCAGTGTTGGTGTCCCAACAAGTGAAATAGAAATATATCTTCTATCGCATATTTCTTGCAACATCCAGTGGACCTTTAGGCTCATTATAGAATTTTATTATCTATTATGTTCTACAGCGTTTATTGTTTTATTGAACATAATATTCTTAAAGATACGGAGTACAATCTGCAAGCTGGTCGAAGCAGAATTTTAAAAATTCGCTTTAACGAATCGAAATATGGCGATTTGAATGTTGTTAATTTTGGAACACAAATATCTTTTATTTTAAAACGATAAATTCCATCGATTATTTCACATTTATTTATTGAGAACATAATTAAAATTTGAAGTTAATTCATTAATAAATAAAAAACCCGCTTTTTACAAAAAAATATTGCATTTTAACAAATATGGGTACCAAAATTATTTTTACCCTCTATCTTAAATTATTTGTTAGTATTATGTTTAATAGCGTGCAAAATAAATATATTTGACTGTTTTCTGGGCATGGTATGGATAATCTTAAATGATAAAAAGTTGTTGAACAATTTTAAAATATTTTTTACAGCATCGGATTCTGACAAGTGTTCAGCAGCTAGACAGCTGGCCAAATGCATGTACGATACTGAACCCGATGTAAGATTAATTTAAATTTAATTTAGAAACTAATATTTACACTATATTTAATTTTTTCAGTACTATATTCTACCCTAAGATGTATAGCACAGCAATGGATATATTAAACAATAATTATATATTACTTTTAAGCAATAGTATTGTATATAGTAATCTTTTATTATCGTTTTAAATACAGAGTTATAAAACTGCATTATATTTGTTTTAATAATCACAATCAGGTATTCATAAATAATTTTAAATAATAAAACTTAAAAAATTTGTACAGTTTATAGTAAATATGTACAAAATCTATATTAATAAAATATATAAGTAACAAGAACAAGTTGTAGTTGAGCTACAATAAGCGTATTTCTCACATATTTTTGCTAACTTTTAGTTTTTCAATTTTAGATTTGAGTCCGCCTTCGCGTTTCTTAACTTTTGGTACTTTTGCGACTCTTTCTTCTTGTTTGCGCTTTAATTCTTTGAGCCTGAAAAAAAAAATAACTTAAGGTTGTTGTCTAGCGATACTAGTGATATCGGACGGTAGGCTTCATGAAATATAGCTTATCTCGGAGAAGGTAAAAAAAGTAAACTTTGGCATAACCGCACCACAGAGACACATGTATTGTATTATAATTATTATTAGTGAGGAAATAAGTTTTATGTTCTAATATCGTTGCGTTTTTGATACTTTATAACCTCAATTCTTTGATAAATTGACTTTAAAAATTAGAATTAGACTAATAAATAATGACACAAATCTTACTTTTCTTTGTACAATCGTTGCTGTTCCTTTTTCCAAATATCTTTGAAGTCCACACAAAACTGAGACCACAGAATGAAAAATTCATTCGGAGGAAATGTTTCTAATGTTCCCGATTTTGGTCTGTAATGATAGAATTTCATAGTGTTTATAAATTTAAGTTTACATTCCTCCAAATTTTCTAGTTCGCCGTTTAATTGCTTTTCTGCGTTTTGTAAAAAGGTCGTCATTTTGTCTTTGAATGGCTGTACGTTTTCTTCACTCGACTCTTGGATGACCTTTTCCGTATCGTTCGAACATTCTAAAACATAATTTTATTAATTAATAATTATTTAATATACAGGCTCATTCACAACTTCGTGCATATAATTTTAATAGCGAATTAATAGTAGAGACTCGACTTACTGATCATGGAATAATAGTATATTATACAATGACGCTGTTGTGAATCACCTGTATAACAATGAATAACTTACTGTCTAGTCTCTTCTTAATTTGTTGCAAATCTTTTTGCACTTCTTCAAAATTTACAGAAGCAGCTCTATCGATATCGCCAGGTTCGGGAATAGGCAACGCTAAATCTGTAGCTAAAGGGTCATCTAATTGTTTCATATAAGTCCTAACAATGAAGTGCAACAATGTAACTTGATTGTCTTTCGATTTAACATCTTTTAGTTTAGCTAGAATCTCTAAACCAAAGCCATCAGCTTGCCCTCTTTGCATATTACCACCGTTCATATAATTTCCAAGCGTTAGAATTACTGCTATTACTGTTTTCAGACTTTCGGAACTTGTTAGGAACTGAAACATATTATTTGGTATTAAAATATATTGATAAATGGGTGATTCAACATCAACTTCCTCATGTTTCTCAAATGCTACGGTATTTGTCGGTGTAAAAGAGACTTTTGAAGACTAGAATCTTGTACAAAATTGCTCAACTTGTTTGCGATGTTGCCGTACTTCGATGGCATATAAATAAATTTTGAAATGGCTTATAAAGTTGAAATAGATATAATTTAAGTTATAATTAAAGTTCAATATCGCTAATATAATGCAAAAAAACATGCATCATTGTAATAATCTCCTAGAATTTGGTTTTTAAAAGTAAGATAATTTCTATCTAGTCAGTTGGCAACGACATCTGCCCCAGTAAATGGATCACCAACCTCCTTAATACTTTCATCAGGAAGCCAAACTTGAAGCACCCTACACTTCCAGAGTATGTTACCTCACATGTAGATTTCAAGTTACTAAGAATGCCATCAATTGTCGAAATGCAGTCTTCAAATTCTGTTTGGAACATAAAGCAAGAAATACGGTACGCAAAGCTAGAAATTTCTGACAGTTCGTATAAAAATTGTTCGGGTTTATCGAGGGGTATCTCTGGTTTATTTTGTACGTGGCTTTTAATTTGGCTCAATTCTTCTTGATTCGCTCGCTAAAATAAACAATAATTATTTAACAGTTAAATACAGGATGTATCTTAACTTCGACAGGGAGATTAACAACTTCGTGCATATATTTTAATGAAACTCTAACTGCAGCATTAAATTTTTTACCTAGTTTAAACAAATAACTATTTTCATCTATAATCAATATATCAAACTATGTATACTCTCACGATTAAAGAATAATTAATTTTTCTGAAACACTTTTCATTATTTCACAGCAATATTTATCTGTTACTTTATAATTTAACAATAAGCTTATGTGTTCTTTATATTTTACATATATTTCTATCACTATATAAGGCACAAATTATTATATTTAAAAATACTATTCAGTGACAGCAAGTGATAGAATGAATTTGTATCAGGCGTGACCAGCAGAGACACCGGGGAACACCTATGAACTAATTTCAACTTCTTATGCCTATGGCACACCGGTCGATGAGCATCGAGGACCATCGAGTAACTCCTCGATGAAACAATAGAACGCACCCCGTCCTCGACGAAAAATAGGGGCGCCGCTATTTTAATCGAGTTGTTCCTCGATGAAACGAATGTATCTCATTTCAGACGTATCTTTGGATTTGATTTCGCGCAAAACTTTGATGTATTTGTCACCGATTAAATAGAAATCCATCGCGGACGAGTGCGTTCTTTCGTTTCATCGAGGAGTTACTCGATGGTCCTCGATGCTCCTCGACCGGTGTGCCATAGGCATTACCGGGGTTGGCAACGAAAAACGTTGCCAGTCGGTAAACCTAATTATTCTTTAACCATGTATACTCTTCACTCACGTATGTACTCGAAGTTATGAAACACCCTGTATAAAGAAACTAATAATCTTACAGCTTCGTAAATTTGCTGCAGCGCTTCTAAGCTAACAATCGAAGTATCGAAGTTATAAATCGAGTTTTCAATCTCTGAGAATTCAACGTGCAGACTTTGTGCTAAAATGCCGACGTTTTGTGACCGTTTGCTCTCTAGTATTTTAGCTGCTTGTATTTTCTTTTTGTTTTCTTCAGTCTTCTTTTTGACAGGTTTCCGTGTGATGACTTGTCTGGAGAACAGGTCAGTGAATTCGGTCAAGTTTTCAATCTGCGTCTCTTCTAAACTCAGCCATAAGGGCTTAGAAGAAGTGGATTGCTCGGGTATTGTTGCGGTTTCAGTCGCAGGTATCACAATTCTGGTCCAGTAGAGGGGTTTCATTGGCTGAACTGGAGTTACTGGAGCTTTTCTAAGTGCTGGGAATTAATTTCCATTAGAATGATGATAATGTGAGATGGTTTGATAAAGCCATATACGTAACAAACTTCTATAATGCTGATTCTCCAGTTAAACAATGCAAAACATGCTGATTGATCAAAAAGGACGGAAAATATATCTTTTGTTGCTATTTCTTGACAGCTGGCAGTCTGTGAAATAGCCGAGCGCTGTATTAGATGACTGAGGTAAAGCTATAAGCGCGAGGCTGGAATAAGCTTTCCCAAGAGGTCTGTATACTGTAACACTCACAATCCAATCGATTCATAATATACGCGTATTAAACATTAATTTTATTAAATTTTGGCAGTTTTATTATAATTAGTTTAATTTGTACTGGAAAAGTTGCTAATAACTTGACAAATTTTTTATTGGTTTTGTAAATTTTTGAAAAGTGACATGAATGTGTAACTAGACGGGAAATATTTCCAGCTAGCTGGGAAGTCAAGTTAATAATGACTCACTTCCCAACGGATGTCTAGAAGGTTGAAAATGGAAACGCACATATTATTAACCGATTATGAGTAAAATTATTTTTCTATTCCCATGTTATAATTTTGATATAGATTTTCAAGAAACACCCAAGAAAATTTCATGCGAATGAATAGTTTTTTAAAATGAAAGCATGAGAGTAGAAAACATAGTATATGCAACTCGTGTATAATAGCTATTAATACACTCGTATAAATTTCATACTCGCACATTAATAGCTACCATTATAAACTCATTGCATAATATACTATTTTAAGCGAAGGCAATAAAAATAATTGTTGCCATGGGGAATCCATAAAATTTCATGAAAATATAAATAGGTATGTTTTTTCAAAGCAATCGCTCAACAAACGCATAGCCTCCGTTCAACAAACTCGCATAGCAACATAATTTAATGGCAATACCTGTCAAATATTAAAAATAAACTCTTAATTAATATTAATTAATAACAGCGAAAAATAGTGTGTTTAACATGGCAAAAAATACAGATTTACTGTCTAAGCTAGATTCATAGCTTTGTCTGTGCCTCGTCTACGAAATTCTAGCCGCGTCAGAAAAACTATTATTTTTTTGCTTTATGCGCGCTAATATTTTGGCCAATCATAATGAAGATGCAAAAGAGACAAACATATACCTAAATCAATTCAGAATGTTGTTGGCAGTTGGCACTCGGTGAAACATGATTGTAAAATTAAAATAAAAACATTTGGTTTTGTTTCACAAATTCTATTCTTACCTTCTGATGATGGCGTAACTATCGAAATTGTGCAATAAAGGTTTATTGTTAAATTTGTGAAACAAAACCAAGTGTCCTTATATATTAATTTACTCAATCAAGCCAGAATGAGTAGAATCAGCGGTATAGGAGTGATGATGTATATGGAAGAAGCAGAAGCAATATTTACTGGCTTTTTGCGGATTCCACCCACCAACAGGAGGCGCCGGGAAGGGCACAGGCCCCGCAGGTCCTGGCGGCGGTGGTGGAGGCCCCATTCCAGGCATTGGAGGCGGTGGCGGCCGAGGTTCTCCTGCTTCAGGCATCGGTGGAGGTGGTGGGCCTCCCATACCTGGCATTGGAGGCGGTGGTGGCCCACCCATACCTGGCATTGGAGGCGGTGGTGGTCCCATACCTGCAGGGATGTTTGGATTATTCCACTGTAGTTCTAAACTGTTTGCATTTTTTTGACGTTTCATTATGGCGCACTGCGCTATAAAGTGGTCCGAAGGCTATAAAGTTACGTTTATGTCAAAAAGGCATCTCCACCATAATCGAAATAAGGAATATTACTGATAAAATCATAAATTGCATGTCCAGTCATGACTAATAGTGAAGAAATAAATTTTTTACATAATATTTAAAATATTTAATTATCTACTGACGTAGATAGTATGGGGCGTGGTTTGTTTCATATGGAATGTTGTTATTGGCCGTAAAAATTTTCGCGCGATGAGAATATGAGAAGAAGAGACACGATGCGGCAGAAATGTAACTACCATCTGTCATTATTACATTATTCGTGCTTATTCATTTGTATTTGATTTTATTTTATACTGTTAACTGCGGTTAACTGCTACAAAATATGTTTTAGCATAGCACAACGACTTTTGAATATAAAATAAATAAATAAATAATTTGTTTTAAGGAAAAGTTTAGTGACAAAAACTGATAGTACAATTTTCACATCGCGTTTTCACTATTCGTCATAGTTTCTTAGGTAGTTTTGTAAAAAAAAAAAAAAATTAAAATAGAGTGGATGAACCTCATTGATTATGATGTATCTATGTGTAATAAAAAATTAATTATGTAAGAAATTATGGTTTAAACCAGTTGAAACCGCAGGCCTGATCAAAATAAAACTCTACATACCTGGCATCGGTGGTGGCGGCGGTCCACCCATACCAGGCATCGGTGGTGGGGGCGGTCCACCCATACCAGGCATCGGTGGTGGAGGCGGTCCACCCATACCAGGCATTGGTGGTGGAGGTGGGCCCCCCATACCAGGCATAGGTGGCGGAGGTTGCCCACCCATGTCTGGTATAGGTGGTGGACATGGTTCAGGCATTGGCGGCGGCGGTGGACCCACTATTCTTGTCAACGGTGGTGGAGGCGCCTCAGGCATTGAAGCTGGTTCTTCCGTACTAGGCATAGGAGGGGGCGGCGGTGCTGTTGGAGGTATTGTAGGCGTTTCTGCAGGTATAAATACTTCGCTAGGTATGGGAGGCGGTGGAGGAATGCATATTTCTTCTGTAGGTGGTGATTGTGTTTTTGGTGATTGTTTAGGCGAAAGTTTTTTAGATTCTTCTTTATCCGTTTTATTTAATACTGGTGAGGCGACAGGAGATTTCGCGAGTTCACTTTTGAGCGACACTGTGGGACTAACAACCGAAGTCCGTTTCACTTCACTTTTCTCTTCAGATGATGATTTCGCCAAATCCGGATCTGGTTGTAACTTAGCAATCACAATTTCTGATTTAACTGAAGCTGTAGCTTTTTCGACATGACTGTCAGATTTCGGCTGCGGCGCAACACTTTGAGATTCTGTTGAACTAATCGGTAAAGAAACATCACTAGCACTACCTTTATGTCTACACACACTACACACAAACTCTTCTACTTTTTTCTCTTTGACCGGCGAACCAAAATCTTTGACAGCGTCGCTGGTAAGCGTTTGGATGTCCGCGAGGGTTTTGTATCTGTCTAGCTCTTGCTTGAGTTTGGTGAGTTCAACTTCAAGTTCTTTGATTCTGTGGGTGTCCTGGATGAAGGTTGCAGAAGGGAAGTAAGGGTTGCCGTTTTGCTTTCCGGTCTCTGACATGGGGGTGCGGGGGAATTCGTTGTTTGAACACGGACTGACGAACACTTCTGAGTTGGCAGGTGACACCGGCGGCCATGAAAGAGTGCTGAGTTTGCCTGGGGTTTGAGGCACTGATGTTGATACTTCCATGTGCGCCCAGTAGTACATTAAATCCATCTAACAATAAACACAATTATTAGTATATTATCCGATGTGTTACGATTATCATTTCTCAAGAGAAGAAGTCTACTAATGTTGCCAGACGTGCTATATTTAATAGGAGCCTCCTTTATTTTGACCAAATCTCCTATATCCTATGATAGTTGTTTATGTTATAAGGATCGTGACGTCAACCATAAAAAATTTAAATAAAAAAAATCAGGTACCTATGCTATTTTTGAAACCTTCTTACTCGCTTCCTTAATAACGAATTGTTTTTTTAGATTATATTACAGAGTACCTTAATACCAAACTCATTATTCTCAAATTGAGGCTTATAAAGTTGTAATTATGACACGGTATCAGATAAATATATTAAAATCTCTTATACGTTCAAGAATTCAATAAATACTGTAAAACTAGTGTCTTATGTCATTTAAAGTACCTATGTACCTTATAAAATTATTATCTATCTATATGTTTTAAATTTATGTGTTCTGTATTTTTACCAAATATCCTATATTTTTAGCTAATTTTTTTTTGTACAATCTGTTATAAAAACGCTTTTAAAATCTGACAATCCTAAATAAGCGAGTGTCGTAATTATTTGAGTGAGTACATTATTGTCATGTATAATACTATACTTTATCCACGACTATACTAAATAATTCATTCATTTTAAAAGATACATTTACACTGACAGCTTCTGGCAAAAATCTTTTATTTTTGAAATGCGAATGTACGTTAGCAACGAACTTTTATATTTGAAGAAGTTCTATTGGTCAATAACAATAATTTTGATTGGTTAAAAAGCTTCTAGTGAGTAATGGGGCGTTCACATACAAACAATTGTAGAATGAATGTATTATACAACACTCCGGGATGCCCTGTTCATCCAAAGATTCTTTGACGATTCTTTTACGCCTCTAAATTTTGAATTAAATAATCATAATGAGAATTATCTGTTATATAGCGGCGCTGCTAAATTGAATCTTCAACGAGACTTGGAAAAAAAGAATTTCAAATTTATTGAAATTATTTTTTTCAAAGATTCAGAAGCATCTAAGAATTCTTATGTGGTTGTGTGAACAGGGGGCTTTAAATTTAAATCATATAAATAATAAAATACTAATGCCTGTGGCACACCGGCCGAGGAGCATCGAGGACCATCGAGTAACTCCTCGATGAAACGATAGAACGCACCCCGTCCTCGACGAAAAATAGGGGCGCCGCTATTTTCATCGAGTTGTTCCTCGATGAAACGAATGTATCTCATTTCAGACGTATCTTTGGATTTGATTTCGCGCAAAACTTTGATGTATTTGCAACCGATTAAATAGAAATCCATCGCGGACGGGTGCGTTCTTTCGTTTCATCGAGGACCATCGAGTAACTCCTCGATGAAACGAAAGAACGCACCCGTCCGCGATGGATTTCTATTTAATCGGTGACAAATACATCAAAGTTTTGCGCGAAATCAAATCCAAAGATACGTCTGAAATGAGATACATTCGTTTAATCGAGGAACAACTCGATGAAAATAGCGGCGCCCCTATTTTTCGTCGAGGACGGGGTGCGTTCTATCGTTTCATCGAGGAGTTACTCGATGGTCCTCGATGCTCCTCGACCGGTGTGCCACAGGCATAAGAAACATGTGATAGAAGATATATTTCTATCACACTTGTTGAGACCCTTACACTACATTCTGTCAAATTGACGTTTCCAATTCGAAATTTCAGATATATTTATCTACAGTAATATAGATTTTAGGAGATATTTGAAAATTATATTAAGTAACAATAGAGAGAGCACACAATAATTTAGCAATTTATTTAATTTTGACAGTAATTAAATTTGAAGGCACATACTAGACAGACACTCATGATACATGGTATTAATTTATTTGTCTCGACGAATGGGATAAAATACCTTCTGTCTCTTATTCTTATTGCAATAATTTTAAACAATGCAAAGTAGGTAATAAGGCGCATTATAGAATTATATTATTTATATGTTTTTGATTGATAACTTACTCTGAACACAGGCTCCAAAGGCACATCCTTATCAGGTATTTGACATAAGACCCCCGCTGCTAAAAGATGCGTGCAAAATTGCGCCGCAAGTAACTTCAAATCTTGTGTCTCGATGTGTTTCCGCACGTAATGATCATCTCCGAATTCAGAGATGCACCAGTTCACTAACATATGACCTACAAGAGCAAATAAACTTAACACAGTTTTAAATAATGATTTTATCAAAGAACCAGCAAGATAAAAAGATTACCGTGTAATAAAATGATAAAAACGCGGCTCCCAAACGTCTGGGAACGACATTATCTTACCTTCGAATTTTTCGTAGATTTTGAAGTCCAGTTTTTCGGGAACAAATTTCGGTTTGATTATTTGAAGCTGGCCCTCCAAAACGTTACGTTCTAAAGTTTGCAGGGATGTTACTTTTCTTAAAACGTTGCTTTCTGTGTTGATGTTGTTCGCATCGGACATAGATGTATGTCTTTTATACTCTGGCGGCCCTGAAATACAGAGTTATTATGTTTATATTTTTGTATTATTTGCTTTCACTAAATTGTGATAAGATTGTGCTATAAACAATTCTTAATTAAGATTGTATTAGTCATGAAACATAAAAATATATTATCAATATTAATGGAAATATCTAACCTGGTGGCCAAAAATGTTCGAATTGCATTGTTGAAAAATTATAACAAAGAATTAAAATTATATATTTTTGCACATGGCATTAAATTTCAATTTTATCGTTTAGATGCACCCCAGTTTATTTATACACTATTTGAAAAATACAATAGGTAATCTTATTTGATTTTACAAAATTAATTTTTATCGTCGCATACCTACTTCAACGTGATTTTATTTATGTATGTATAGGTACTTCAAGTAATAAAATTCATTTAATTAAAGTACTGTAAAAATGCATTTAACTACGAAGAAATTTTAGGTAGATTTAATTGTTGCTTTTCTTATCGCCCATATCAAAAATTTTAAAGTTATACGATAGTAGGTACTAACTCAATAGAATTGTTTTATCTTTCATTTAAAATAAAAACTAGGTAAATAACTTTAAGTATAAGGTGAAAATAAGGAATAGCAATGGCCTTGTTATAAGCCGCAAAAATAGTTCGAAAAATGTCATACAGTGTGAAGTAAAATATATTAAGATCGTAATTTTCTAATTCAAATAAAATCTAATGTGCATTAAAAGATAGAATAAAATAGAACTTACGACGTAGTGCAAAATATAAAATTTTCTGTGCACTCATAATTATTTTTATTTAAGACGACGTTAGTTCAAGTCACTTTTTATAATAATCCAGAGTTGGATTTTTCCAACTCTGGATTTTAGTACTTGCTTGGCGTAAACAAATATTTTAGCACTAAATTCCATCATTGGTTTTAGTTATGATTCCAGTCAAGTGAATAGAATACTGGAACAAGTAGCACTTCCAGTCTTATACTATCCTGTCAACTAAACCTGTGTAGACAGTTTTTTTAGTAGTGTTTTAATAACAAATATTTAATACGCCCCTCTTGAAATAAACGATTTAAGGGAGCTACTTAAACATGTTTGTTTACAGCTAAATCTGATTCACATAACATAAAGCATTTAGTTTTAAGGTTTACATTTATGTTTACGTTTAAAAATGTTTTAATTCATGTAACTATACAAGCAGCCGCTCTTTTCACTTTTCAACACTTAAGTTTAAAAACTCCAAACTTTTTATGTTTACCACTGCATTCACATACGAATTTAGTTTTACGGTTTAGATTTATGTTTACGTTTAAGAAAGTATGAACACATCTAACTAAATTTGAGCATTCACAATGCTTTGAAAGTGGGGACTGTAAATGCTCGTATTTAGTTACCTATATGAATTTAATCTTTCTTAAACGTAAACATAAATGTAAACCTTTAAGATTTATTCACATAAGCGTTTAGTGTGAAGCATTCATATAATGAACTTAAAATAATTTTAGTAAATGGTAAACACACTTAAAGTTTGGAGGATTCACACTTTAGTGCTAGAAACTGAAAAATGCGGATGCTCGTAAACATAAATGTAAACTTTAAAACTAAATGTTTATGTGAATAAGGCTTTAATGTAGGAAATGTAGCAATAAAATCACTCACTTTGAGTGCTGGATTTACCGTGTACAAGAGCATAGTTAAAACTAAAAGTAGTTTATTTAAATTTAATGATGTTAGGGTGACACAATCCGTAAACATAATTTCAATGCCAAACTCACCTGACTGTAACAATCCATTATCTGGCGCAATTCTTGTGGCAACAAGTTCAATCTTCCTGGGCCGATAATACGATGACCTCCGCGGAAGAGTAGTATCAGCTGTTGTCGTTGTCATTGTTGTCACCTCCGCATTACAATTGTTGTTGCCCATATCGTTCGGCATCACAGGATTGTTGTCATTCACAACTACAACATCATCGGTAGTGAAGCAGTCATCCGCGTTTTCTTCCAGACTAATCTGGCTGGTCTTGCTGACTCCAAGCTTGCTGATTTTCTTTTCTTTCCGTCGCTGTTTGTATTCGTTCAGCTTGAAACTGTTGAGCGTGACATTATTCAACGGCCAGAGCTGAGGGTCACTGCTGTCGGGCACCTCGACTTCAATGTTGACACTTTCCTCGCTGTAGTAGCATTGGTTGATCTCTGCAGCGAAGCCTACTGGTGTTAGAGGGTCCGTGAAGACGCTGTCTGAAGACGATTCCCCACTCGGAGGAGTCACTTGGCTTGGTTTGGCTGTATTGTTCACTTGCTTCCAAGAATCGGTCACGACGTACTTGGAAGCTTCCGCCGGTTTTGCTTCGCTGAGCGGAGAGGTCGTTGACTTTTCTGGTTCCGTTATGTGATCGTGATCCCCGGACCCCGCTGATAGCGCAGCTTCTTCGGGGACCACGTTTGTGAAGTGGTCATCCTCCTTTTTGTTCTTTCCGAATATTTTACCCGCCTTTTTTTGGTTCTTGCTTTTGCCAGGTGATTTGCCAGCTTGTTTGGATGGTTTGCTTTCGTTTCCTTGTAGGTTTCCCATTGTGTTTTAGTTTGTGACACTATAATGACATTGTTGACAGGTACTGCAGTTTGAGTACAAACATTTTGCGTTTGTACTGCCACTGGGTTGATTTATTATAAACACATTCTTTACCATCGTAATTTCACCTACTTTACTACTGTCTGATTTTTCAGCTGTCGTTTCTGCCAGTTGGAACAGAGACTGCGCTCCTGTGTTTTAGAATCAATAACTTTACGCACGGCAAATCAAATACTACACCCTCAATGAACTTGTAGAATAAACTTTTATTTTATAAACGCTACAATATTTTGTCACAACCAAATATAAACTAGTATCTGACAATAATGAATGAATGAGTCATTTTAAGATAAATTTATCATCAATGGTCCAGAGATCATATTTGAGTTCATTCGCTGTTGATTTCATTTTCCCAAGCTAAAATTGTGTTCATATTTGATATTCCTTGAACACTCCACGGTTGTAGAGGATTCGGAGGAGACTCAGGGTCGGACTTAGGAGGTTTTTGTTCTGCAGACACCCCCCTTCG
Organism: Agonum fuliginosum; assembly: GCA_947534325.1. Lineage (NCBI taxonomy): Eukaryota > Metazoa > Arthropoda > Insecta > Coleoptera > Carabidae > Agonum > Agonum fuliginosum. The sequence goes on from OX384029.1 coordinate 43,616,858, forward strand.
AGGGCTGACATCTACAGATGGTGTCACCCTAAAAAATAAACCAATAAAATAATAGTATATTATTCGAGAGAATAAAAGTTTATTACACGAGCCGAAGGCGAGTATCGTAATCATGTTGAACTCGAGTAGAATACTATACTTTATCCACGACTATACTAATTAATTAATTCATTTTATAACATTTTGGACAGACAGCTGTCAAATATATCTTTTATTTTTTAAATTTGTGTACGTTACCTAGCAACTGACTATTATGTTATACAAGATTTTCTATTGGTCAAATACTCGAATACAAGAAGTTACGTTGGTGAATGAGCCTATTGAATATTTATTTAAAAACTCACTAGTGAGTAACGCACATTATTCACTATACTTACCGATACTTACAATGTGCTACTTGCATGATTTTTTTATAAAATATTTTTGAAGAAAATATAAAAACTTGCGACCCGTATTTTTTATTTTCACAAAACTTGTATCAACAATTCCAAAAATAATTAATGAAAATTGAATATGTTATGTACAATACAATACAATAAAATAGTGACGTCACAGCAAAATTTCTTTCTCAATTTACTATTTTTTAAAAATAAAATTTGTATTTAACCAGTGTTTTAGACCTAACATTAGGTTCATATTCTAGTGATAAAAGTCTCAATTTCAGTAAATACCATGCAAGCAGCTCATTGTATAATGAATGCATTATTCAACAGACGTGGATAAGAATATTAATTTATTTTTTATATTACCGATTTGATTTAGCAGTTTTTGATCTTTTTTTACTTTTGTGCTTTTTCGGAAACTCTTCTTCGCTTGAACTTTTCCTTTCAGAAACTGCTTCAACCCTAAAATAATATAATTAAACATTGAAGTCACTGTTAAAATAAAATCTTACTGAGTGCTTCCAGGTATTGGAATAACATATACCGGTTTTAAAGTATCTTCAGTATTGTTTAACAATGTTTGTTTTAAAGATTCTTTTATCATAGTCATCCGTTCCATGGCATAATCAAGTTCATCATCTGGTTTACTCGGTTCATAACTAATATTTATATGCGAATCTAAAGAACTGTTTGATTCTGATCTTGATTCAATTAATTTTTTATTTGACCCTTTAGATCGCGCAGAAATATTTCTTATATTAGCTGAAATAGCTCGTCTAGTACGAGACAGTCTACCGAGTATTGCATTTTCTACAACAATCAAACAATGATTACATATTTTTTTGTTATTCATTGTTGTTCTCATTCATATAAATAATAAAATTCTATAATACGCCTTACCTACCTCCGCATTGTTTAAAACTATTGCAATAAAAGAAAGACAGAAGGTAAAGGTAATATAGTATTTTCAAATTTTCTTGACACCCAAGTGACTTTGTAACGTCACAAATAATCGTACGATTCAAATGTAAGATTTTATTCCCATTTTACTCGATTTGGCGCAACCGCCAACCGCAAAAAACCGCAAAATAGTACTAAAATCCATAAAAATGCTAAATTATTGTGTGCTCTCTATTATTATTTAATATAACTGTCAGCTTGCTCCTAAAATCTATAGGTATTATTGTAGATAAATATATCAGAAATTTCGAATTGGAAACATCAGTTTGACAGAATGTAGTGTTGGTGTCTCAACAAGTAGGATAGAAATATATCTTCTACCGCGTATTTATTGCAACATTCAGTGGATCTTTAGGCTCATTATAGAATTTTATTATTTATGTTCTCACCAAAACTGTCGCTGTCACTTGGATCGATTAATGGCGATTTTTTCTTCAAAGTGTCTTCAACCTTTTTGATGAAATTATCAGTTCCACTAAAGATCCCCGCCAAATTAGTGATAGAAATGTCCGCTTTTTGAGATATCACTTCGAAGTTTTGTAAATTTGCTGCTTGCTGTGCAAAATCTTGCAGTTTATTTTTATCGGAATGTTTTCTCAAAGAATTTAAAACTAATTCTCGCATTGGATCCATGAAAGTTTCGAGAGATTGTTTGGAAATTTGTACGTTTTGATTTTGAGTAGGAATTAATGTTGAAGGTATAAGATTTGCAGGGTTTAAAGGTAAGGCAGTTTGAGACGAAGGTACTGAAGAAGTAGCTGGTTTCAACATTGTTGCTGATGGTACTGTTGATGGACGATCTACCCCTTGAGAATCTGCTAGTTGGTTCAGCGCGCTAAACATTGCCGCTCCTAAAATTTCAAATAGTAGGCAATCAAAATGTGTTTGTATTTTGCTGTATAATATATGACAGGAGTTGACACTAGGGCGGGTGAAGTGTGGCCTGTGGCTAAGATACGGAGTGTCCACTCCTGTATTTTATATTATACTTCATGCAATCATTACCGAATAGTTACAAAAATATTTTCTTTTTCAAATTAACGTAATGAATAATATTACCTATACTATGAGAAAGAGATAGAAAATTGGAAATAAAAATGTCTTGACAATTTGTTGCAATCATTACCGAATAGTTACAAAAATATTTTCTTTTTCAAATTAATGTAATGATTAATATTACCTATACTATGAGAAAGAGAAAGAAAATTGGAAATAAAAATGTCTTGACAATTTGTTGCTCTTGTCTTAATTTAGGACAACGAAAAAATTTACGTTACTAAAATTTTCCAGTATAAGTTATTTTTGTAACAAGTGTTGGAAATGAGTGACTCGGAAACAAAGTTCTCCGACACGAGCGCAGCAAGTTTCGACATTTGCATGGAATTTCAGAATCACGTTGTCCGCATGTGTTACAAACAAAAATTGTCCTCAAATACATTATATTAAAAATGAATTCAAGTTTTTGACTGTTTTCATAATTTATCTTGAATTTTTAAGCATCGATGACGGTTGCTTACATGACACAATGATTAAACAAAACAAAAATTGTAATTTCCCGCACTCATTTTGAGTGAATGTCTATTTCTCGCACTATTGCAGAAAAAAGAAATTACTAAATTTTCGGGTTGTTGTAAGATACAAAAAACGGAATAATTAAATTATTCTAAAGTCGTTGTCAATATTAAATTTGACGATAATGTCAAGTTTCTTTTCTTAGCAAAATGCGAAAATATAGGCTAGGTACCTTACTTACCTATACAATAATGTACCTACTACGTTTAGAAAAGTTATTTTACTTCACTCGCTAAAGCTCTGTTTGCACTAGGATTCTTTGAAGATTCTACCAAGATTCTAAATCTTGGAAAAGAAGAATTTTTCTTCTTTTTAGTGAGAATTACCTGTTAAATTACAGTGCCGCTAAATTGCATCTTCAATGAGTCTTGGAAAAGAAGAATTTATAATTTATTCAGAATCTTGAAACTTCTTCTTTTCCAGGATTCAGAACCTTCAGAGAATCCTCGTATGAACAGAGCTTAAGGTCGTTACTCAAAAAATCATTCAGCAAAAGATCACTTTTCTAAACTTGTTGTTATTTTAGTCTTACCACCATCATTATTCTTGTTGACAATCGGCTTCGGTTTCGGATGCTAAAATCAAGCATAATTAATATCCAATACGACTTCCGGTGAATTTCTTACCGGCGGCGGAATTTCCACTCCGGTGATCGGTTGATTTTTGGCAGCTTCTGGGTCCACATCGTAAGTAAACGCCATCACGTCTACTGCTGCTGTTAACGCACCTCCGAAACAGTTATTTTGATCTGGAGGGATAGTTCCGGTTATTAAATCTGCTGTGCATCTACAAATATGAAAATGTTAGAATGATCTTTGTGAGTAAGTTGGATGAAATACTTTTTGACTTTGACTGGAGTTGTGATTGATTCTCGGCCCCACATTAGACAACGCAGTTCTTCACCTGTCATTCCCCTTTTCTTTAACTCTCGTATAGTTACTTTTCCAACTCTCTGTCAAAAAAAAATATTTACTGACGAGTAATTGTATATTATATATTAAGGGACTAAAGTGTATGATTTAATCCTGAGTGTGAAATTTATTTCATGAGCCGAAGGTGAGGGAAATTTTCACTTATAATATAACATGTGCATTAATTCTTTCCGGATTTTTTTTTTGAGTGCTTTCCAACAACGTCTTAATTAGCTCGAGTGGTACACGAGAGCTAATTATGTTGTTGGAATGCACGATAAAAAATTTTCTGCACATGAATTAATGCACGAGTGCATATTCGGTAAGAAACTCGCAATGACACCGCCGCTCTATTTTTGAATTCTTTTCACAATAGAAACTTGAAGTATTTACTAAATTTGTATTTAACAGTAATAAATATGTAATATTTTCCTTATTACATGCTTATTTATACTCAAAATAGCAATTTAACCAAATTTAAATTTAATGTCAAAGCGACAGATGCTGGTAAAATTTCGGCTTATTATTCAAGCTACTAGTAAAAAATTTCAGAGAAAATCGCATGACACAAATAACAGCCAATGAATGAATGGATTACAATAATAGTAACTATGGTTATATAAAAATTTTCACTTGTAATATCACATGTGCATTCATTCTTTCCGGAATTTTTTTTAGTGCTTTCCAACAACGTCTTAATTAGCTCGAGTGGTACACGAGAGCTAATTACGTTGTTGGAATGCACGATATAAAATTTCCTGGACTGGACATGAATGAATGCACGAGTGCATGGTAAGAAAATCGCAATGACACGGCCGCTCTATTTTTGAATTATTTTTATAATAGAAACTTGAAATATTTACTACATTTGTATTTAACATTAATAAATATGTATTATTTACCTTATTATTTGCTTATTTGCACTCAAAATGACAATTTAACCAATTTTTAATTTAATGTCAAAGTGACAGATGACGACAAATTTCCGCTTATTAATTTCAGTTAAGTTACTCAAGCTACTAGTGTACCACTCGAGCTAATTTAGACGTTGTTGGAAAGCACTCAAAAAAATTTCCGGAAAGAATGAATGCACATGAGCACATGTGATATTACAAGTGAAAATTTGTATATATTTTTATATAATCAATAATTTTATGTAATCAATTCATCCATTGGCTGTTATTTGTGTCATGCAATTTTCACCTAAACAATTACTTATAAGTAGGATATACGCTATTTTTTGCACTTCACTCTCATACGAGTGCATAAATTTTAATTTTGTCAATACAAGCTTTATGACAAATGTGTATATTTTTACCATTGATATGTAACAAATAGCACATATTTACTTGACGACGGGATTAATAAATAATACAGTTCTTTGACTACGAGATAGAATATGAAAATTTAATACCTTAGGATCAAATTAAGAACCTTTAAGTTCCTAAAAATAAAGCCGTAAGAAGCCGGAAGTGCAAAATAGTATAATTACTCGATACTAGTTTCTTTTGCAACCAGGACTACATTTAAGACAATCAAGTGGTCAGGTTGAAGCGTCCGAGTGCGATTTATATGTAAGATTTTTTTACAATTTAACGACTGCACACACGCTGACGGCCGAGAGACTTGAACCACAGAACTCCGGGTTCATACGTCATCACATGCAGAGAGCTACTGCCCCGAATATGCTTTAATACAAAGTTCTATTTGTCAAAAGCCCTAATACAAGAAGTTTTATTGGTCATAGAGCCACATAAATAATTATAAAAGACTCACTAGTACGTAATGGATAATTACTCACTTCAAACAATAATTGTATAATAAATATATTATACAATAGTCGTGGATAAACTAATTATTCTTCTGTTTACCTTCCAGTTAGCGACTGCTCCTTTCCTTTGCTTGGCTCTAGTTTTGCTTTTTGATTTAATAACCATGACAGCTCTTTGTTCAATGGTTGGATCTTCAACAGACGGACCAAGTCCTATACTATATTCTTCCAAATATTTGTGAGCATCAGTTTGGGCAACTGCTCTTTCCAAAGTGACTACAATTTTGGCCCATTGTTTCATCCATTCTTTTTCACTTTGCTCAATGACATGAGCGTAAGTATTACCCATCATAGCAATCAACATGTTTAGCAGTAAAATTGGAACGAATACCATGAACAATGCGAAAACTGTTTTGCTCAAAACTGGATAGGATGTATTTGCCAGTTCTGCGTACTAAATAAAATAATTAGTAAGTGTTTTAAGCTGCCCGTCTACCTTTTTTCCTAAAATACTCTCTATTTTACTTTTTTTATTTCCGTCTATTCTCCAGTACTACGGCTGCCCGAAACCAGCCCGAAACTCGTACTTTGCCACATCCTAACTATGCAGTGTCATTTTAAAATTGTAAAAGTGTATCTGATGACGTGTCATAATGACAACATTATAAGCCTCAATTTGAGGACCATAATAGAGGTTATTATAGACCAAGGACCCTAATGAATTTTTTTGTTCAATACCTACCAAATAATTTATTTTAATTTTTTACTAATATTCGTCAACAGATAAAATTTTGTAAGCAATACGAATCGTAACCAATCATTATATTGTATACGTCATGTTATCAAACTCGGCTTCGCCTCATTTGATAATCTTTATGACTAGTACCAGTACAATAATTGATTGACGTTATGATCCTTATTTCGTTCCGAATAAATTGTCAATTTATGACTTCAAGATAATGTTTTATAAACATTTAATAGAGAAAAGAATGGATCTACAGATGTGCCTTTTTAAAATTTAAAAATAAATTTATATCATGAGATATAACCGTGTAAAGTTGTTATAATCATGTACAATTTTTTTATTAAAATTTTAAATAGGCACAACTGTTAATTAATCCTTTAAGTTGAAATAAAATTTTGCCATTCTTGTACTGGCCACAAAACACTCCGCTACGTTAGTACATTTTATGCTGGATTTTAGAAGGTAGATGGGCCGCTTAATGTATTGTGAATTATACTTACGTTATAATCTCCTAAAGTGATTTGAAAAAGAGCCATCCAAGTAGAAGTATAACTGTTATACAAAGTAGATTGAACGTTTGGGTATCCTTTGTATAAAAAATAGAACGATTGAGAAAATCCAAAAAGTACTACAGTATAAATGATTCCAAAAGTTAACATGTCACCAGTAATCATGCTGTAAATCATTGTTACGAAAGGTCCTGTTAATCGTACAGCTCTGTAAACACAAATGTTATTAAATGTTACCCAAATATTTATTAAAAAATATAGGTACCCTGCAAAAAACATCAACAAAAACCATGATCCAGGAACAGCAAATACAAGAATAGCTTCTTCCGCTCTTTGGTTTCCGGTTATTCTACACGGAATGCACGCCAAAATCAGTAGATTTGATAAAAGAAATATTGCTTTCGCCGGAGCGTGACTCTAAAATAATTATAATTTTTATTTGGTTGGCCATTCAACACCAGAAAATAAAATTCTAGAATATTCATACACAGAAAAATGCTTGCACAATTTAGAAAATTTATACATAATAAAATACCTGCATTCAGTCACAGGAAAATCCAGAGTACGATAAAAAATTACATACTCAATTTAAACATCTCAGAGAATTACATAGGACACATACTTGGGATATTATTACCAAATTATTAACATTGGGATGTTACATAGATAATGTTACTAAGGGCGGACATTAGCAATCGCTAGGATTTTAATAGGATGTTAATGGGCAAAGATCGCAAGTAACAAAGCTGGATGTTCACCAATGTTCACATTCTTGGAATGTTCTCGGGATTTTATTTTGTCAAGTGGGTAATTTTCCTGTGAATGAATTTTTGATGCAGGTATTTTATCGTATATTTGCATCTTCTGGTGTTCTAGAATTAGATTTTCTGGTGTTGAAACTATTCCCGAATTATTTTATAGGTATACATAAATTGTTACTCATACTTGTTGTTTAAGAAACGTAACAAGTCCCTGATTCCTAATTTCCTCGCCTTGTTGAAATATAACATAACTGAGTACACCTAAAATTGTTCCAATTTCGCAACCAATACGCAAAATGTCGTAAATAGAACCTTCTGATGACAGTAGAGTCTCGTCATCATCTTGTTGAGTTGGACGCAAGTACACCGCGGAAGATAAAAACAATAAGTGGATGAATAAGATCAGTAGACGCTTTAAAAATTGGTTCTGCAAAAATTAAACATTAGTATTAAGTTTAAAGATAGTATGATGATTTATACTCGAGCAAAAGTTTTCCACTTTTCTTCTAACAATCTTTGAATAATCCCGCCATCCAACATGTCCAAATGTTCCTCTTTAGTTCCGTTTAAAATAATAAATAAAGCAGAATTCCAATCTACAATATACATAATGTATCATAACTTCAAATATCTACAAAAGTTAAAGATTCATATAGTTTGATTGATTTCTATCGTGAGATATAACCGTGTAAAGTTTGCATAAAATAGAAATTTTTAAGAATTTGTCGGCATTTTTATAAACATGTACAATTTTTTTAATTAAAATTTTAGAAAGGCACAACTGTTAATTGATTCTTTAAGTACATAATCCTTGTTGAAATAAAATTTTAGCATTGTTGTACTGGCTACGTTAGTACATTTTATACTGGATTTTAGGAGGTAGACGGGCCTCTAATGAAACAAATAACTATTTTGTTGCATCATCAGTTGAGTATCATATAAGATTTAAATATATGTACAAAGTTGTGAACCCTTACTCGAAGATATAATACACTCTGTATTATATTAATAATCAAATTTATTAACAATACAATTAATGAATTACTTGTTCGTCCGTCAGGTAACAAAGTATCCAAGGCGTTTAGCGGATACGCCGAGCAAGTAATGTTGCTGTACCGCCAAAACTCTTTCGCAGAAAGCTCCAACATTTCCCTGAACACTTCCGCCCGGCCCAACTTGCAAGCTAAAGTCAGCGGTGTCAAACCCGCTTTGTTAATAATTCCATTACTTGCTGGTAACTTTGGGTGTCGTAGCGCATAACCAAACATATCCTAAGACAAATAAATTTGCATTAATATTTAATATAGACCGGCGGTTATAGGACGGAGTTTGATATCAACAAGATTCAGAATCTTGAAAACGAGAAAGGTTGTACAACTTACAAGTTTATCGCAAACTACCACCATGTGCAGAATCATGTTGCCGAAGTTGTCTCTAAGATCCGGGTTAGCTCCTGAGTCTAACAATAAATTGTACACGCTTTCATTTGCGCAGCACGCAGCCCAAGCTAGAGGGTATTCTCCTAAATACGCCAAACCTTCGTATTCTGTGTGTTTTGCTGGATTGGATCGCTGTTGATCTCTCGGTAAAAAAAAACTCCCAATTGCTCTTTGGTTCACGTTGCACCCAGCTTCAACCAAATCTTGTACTAGTTCATTGTTGTTGTACGCAATAGCCATGTGTAGACTGCTTGCTCCAAGATATTCTTCTCCTTCTATAACGTCAACTGCTAGTTTTGGAAAGCATTTGATTAAAGTTCTTGCTAGTTTTGTGTGGGTCTTCGTGTCACAAATGATCAGGACGTGTAACAATGTTTCTCCTAAAGAACCTCGGTATTGCATTTGCCAGCATGCGTCGTGGTCTTCCCATTTTGCGAGAGGGTCGTGTGGACTCAAAGATGCTTCGATTGGAAGAACGACTTGTTCGTGGTCTCTGAATTTCCAGCGCAGATACTCTGCGCGGTTTATTGTTTGGCCCTTGCCATAGCCGTACATTAGGATTCCGAATTGTTCGCGGATTAGTTTTTCTACTTCTATTTGGCCGCCGATGTTGTATGCGTCAATTAATTCTCCACCTGGAAAAATAAATTTATCTGATGATGAAGAGTCATCATGACAACATTATAAGCCTCAATTTGAGACCATTGCGTTCATTATAGACCAAGGACCATAAAATGCATCCAGTACCATAATGACATAACAAACAACTCGTTACTAATATATTATTATAGTTAATTGTTACGTACCTTTTTTGTAATTTGCTAATTTGTAAAGTAAACATTGGTCTTCATTAGATGCTTGACTGATTACGCGGTCTAAAACAGACCCGACTTGAAAATTATTATTTCTCTGAAATTTACAAAAACTTAGCCCCATATTATTATTATTTATTTAGTAAACATATTTATGAAGAGAATTAACACCATATCTTTAAAATAACAATCAATATACAATTCCAATGAAGTGTAAACTAAAGGTAACAGCCTGTCCCTGGTACAAGTGACCCAAAATATAACTTGCTTAATTAGAACCTTTATTGATCTATACTTCAAGCAATTGATACAATTTTATTCCAAATATATTCATATTTACTATATTTATATATTTATTTTTGTACTAAAATAATTATTTAAAGTATAAATTACGCGCGCTAATTTTTGCCGCCAAATTCTTGGGATTTTAAGAATTTTCTCGAATACGACAATCTGGAAAAAGCAAAGAATATTTATGTTCATGCTAAATAATTAAAGATGCAAGATAATTTATGCAAAGAAGAACATTTTTATATGTAATTTTTATTTATGTACACAGTATAAAATGTATTCTTTTTCGAAAAATATATTTTCCCGTATTTCTATACCTAATTTATTTTTTAGTAGAATTAGGCTGTACACATTTGGCAACACTATTTAAATTGGTCACACTGATTGTAATGCGCCAGTGTACGGAAACTCGTATACGAACCGCTGTAACCATCACGTTTAGTTTTAGTCCCCTCGGGTAGAGGGCAGCTGCTTTCAATTTCAAAGTAATTTCAAATTGCAAAGAAAAACCGCGTGAAAACTTGGTGATGACCACAAACCGTGATGGCCGTGATGACAGTTGTGATGTTGTGGTTGTGATGTCGCAGATGAAAAAAAGTGTGTGAAGAATAAAATAATGTGAAGTGGATGTGATAATGTTGATTGGTTGGTCAAGATAAGTTTCGTGCATAATGCATAATCATTGCTCCATGTTTGTATTAGATTATAAATGTGACAATCTTTGATAGGCAATTGTCGTTACGGTTATTAAGTAAAGTAAGCTGTTGTAGGTAAATAGTTATTAATTAGCATCTGTTGACTATTGTGATGCTATTGTAGGTAAATAGTTATTAGCAAGTTCAACAATTTTTTACAGGAAAATAGTTATTTATATCAGATATTTCATTTATACTTCTATTACTTATACAGTTTTATTCCAAAACAAAATGAAGTAGTATTGTAAATATAGGTAATAATGTAATGTCTGCTATATTTTTATATTCTCGTCGATATTGTTGAATTTATGAGTTATTTTATTATAATATATTATGTTTGTTGTTGTTTTAATACTGAATTACTGATACGTAAGAAAATTGTAAAAGAAACAGGATTGGATAAGTTTCCGCTTAGTTATAAAAATATTCATCCAAATGTATATTTACATAAAAAAAATAAATGTATGATTGTTGTTTAATTTTTTTGTTTAATTTATTATTTTTCCTTAATTTTTAAAGTATTTACTGGGCTACAAAATCCTGGACCATATATTAGTAGGCGGTTCCTCGTAGAGATGGCGCAAGTAGCACGGTTACAGCTAATATCATTGCAGTCGACTATCTATAGACTCTTATATGGTTTGTGCTTATATGGTTTGTGGTAATGCGCCATTGTGCCGTCATAAGCTGTCAGCTTGACATTGACAGATTCTACGTACATAAACGTTTTTAAGTACAATAAAACTTACGTAGTGAGTTAATAATAAAGCCAGCAAAATGGGTAAAGGGTTCAATAATTACATGTGCAAGAAATTCTTCCATCCAGCTTCAAGAGACAATCTCAAACGAGTAAGTATAATTTTCTACAAGATTTCATCATAATTGTAATGCCAACATCTAATACAATGATTATTAAAGGTATGGATGGCAGAACAAAAATCAGAAGCATACAAAAAGAAACAAGAAGAGCTTCGCATGCAATATGAGAAAGAACAAGACCTCCACGACAACAAAGCTATGCTTAGCAAAGAAAGCAAAGACAAACTTAGCGTAAACTTCATGTACGAACCTCCTCCGGGTGCTAAAAAAGAACGTGAAAAGGAAGACGACGAACCAGAGTACAAATTCGAATGGCAAAGAAAATACAACGCCCCCAGAGAAAGCTACTGCAAAGGCGATCAAGAAATCCGCGATCAGCCTTTCGGAATTCAAGTCAGAAACGTGCGCTGCATCAAATGTCACAACTGGGGCCACATCAACACTGACAAAGAATGTCCGATGTATAGTTTGTCTATGAGCGCTGCGAGAACCGCAGAAGCTACATCTATTCTTGATCAAAGCTCTTTGGTGCAGCAAATGTTGGAAGATGGTCTAGCCTTGAAGAAGAATGCTGTTAATATTGCCAGCAGCACAGATAAACATCAGTTGTTAATGGATGAAGATGAAGACAGCTCGTTACCGCCAGAAGCTGCGTTCTTCAGATTGTTGAACATAACACAAAAGAAAGCACTTTTGAAGTAAGCAAAATCATTTTTATTACACATGCATCATATTAGAGGTCGGATTTATATGTTTTTACATGTTTTATTTGATTTATTCATATGAAGTTTATAAATTGTATTTATACGTTTCATTTAAATAGGAACCCAAATACCAAATTTTATTTCGCATATAACTGATTATTTTAGGTTTTTACCGCATAAAAACATATTATACATATAATCGCATATTATCCCATATTTCCGCATATATTGTAAATTTTTTCGTATCCAAAAATTAGTAGGTAGGTGCGTATAATTAATAGTCCAGTCGGCAGAACGAAAAAAAGGCGTCTACCTGGAAAGTATTTCGAACATAATGAAATTTTGACACGTCATTTGGGGGTACTCTGGGATGTCGAATCTGAGTTTTCGACCTCGAGGGCCCTGTGCTAACTTGGGGTGGGGGAAAAACCACGATTTTTATTACCTTTTTTCGATTTTTCGCCTGTAACTCAAAAACTATACGAACCTACCTACGAACTTTTTGTTTTCATTTTCGGAAAGAACATTAAATTTCCTTAAAATCCACTGGTTAAACATATTAGTTGATCCAATAGGTACCGAGACAGGCGTTCAAAATTAGGAAGTTTCTCAAAATTACGTTTTAAGCCACACATTGACATTTAGCAGGATATTGCAAGTTTTTGGCTCATAACTTTAGTTTTTCAACATACATTATTTTAAGAACTTTTTAGGGCGTTCATTAAACCAAAATATCAATTTTTTTCGAGAGAAGTATTTAAAAAAAATGTAACAATATATTTTTTGTCTAAAATATTATTTTTTTACCGCATATTATATCCATATATTGACTAATTTTAACCGCATATAAAAAATTTATATTGAAGTTTTTTACCGCATATTAATCCGACCTTTAATCATAATAGTTTAAAACACGGAAAGCGTGCAAAATCACAACACAAAAACACGCTGCCATTTAAAGCATAATAATAAAGACTCATTGGATGTTGCAAGAAATATGCGATAGAAGATATATTTCTCTCACTTGTTGAGACACCAACACTACATTCTGTCAGACTGACGTTTCCAATTCGAAATTTCAGATATATGTATTTATCTACAGTAATGTAGATTTTAGGAGCAATTTTAAAATTATATCAAGTAATAATAGAGAGAGCACACAATAATTTAGCATTTTCATGAACTTTAGTACTATTTTTAAAATTTTATTTGACAGTAATTGTTGCAAATTAGAATGCAGATGTAATAAAAAAAATAGCGTATGACACACGTGTATTAGTGCTCCTTAAGCACCAGCGAAGTTAAAAACACTCCGCTTCAAGTCGTGCTCTTGAACCTGTCGTACGTGCTTTAAAAGCTTACTTATACACTTGTATCACAATATACTATTTATTTATTTGTTGTACTGATTTATTTTTTGTTCCAGAAAATTGTTAAAACTAGAAAAAGAGTCCAAAACTATTTCAAAAAAGAAGAAATCTGATAAGAAGAAACGTAGAGACGATTCAAGCGATTCTGACAGTTCCCCAAAGTCGAAGAAGAAAAAAAGTCATAAAAAATCCAGATCTTAATTTGTATTTCATGTAAATATTATTAATAAATAAATAAATGTTGTACAATAAATCGTTTCATTCATTTAATTTGAAATAGTAACGAAATTGCGATGGCAGGCGGCGTTGGAATTCGGTTTAAACGCGTTTGGAATGGCAGTAGGCAGTGTTTGTTTATGTTTGTAGCAGTCATCTGTTTAGTAACGACGCAGTGAATTTGTGCAGTGTTTCTTGCTTTAAATTAATGTTTATATCGAAATAATTAATAAATATGTACGTAATATTGATTATTGTTTTATTATAATGTACTAATTAAATTTGTACATGTTACAGGCTCCAAAATGATCGAATTCCTTTCTTGTGGCTGGTGTCGCCGCGCAACAACTAATTGTAAGTAATTTGTTGAATATTTTACCATGGCCTACATACAATGTTTTAAAAATATGAATGATTTTTGTGGTTATGTCGTTAGTTTTCAAATAAACTAATTTATTCTTAATTCTCAAGACAATAGATACATTTATAATCTGTGGAAAATCGTTAATGAACGTAAAACAAAACAAAATAAACCTATATAGAATAATCTAACTCGTATCTTATGTACTGATTTTTCGGATCATTTGATATTCTTGGGTAACCAGCAACCAAAGCGTCTTGTCCGCCAATGTATAACGAATTGTAGATTTTCCAGTAGACGTCTCGTACTTTTCTCGCGGGGTGGAACAAACCCTAAACAAAAATAGTTTATTAGTAAATTAAAAAATTGAACATAATGTCCAGTTCACACGAGGAAAGTTTTCCTTCAAAGTTACCTGAACTATTACAAGTGTTAGGAACTGTTATAAAACTTCTATCAATACAGTTTATACGGGAAAACTAATCATATCTATACTAGTTATTTATGTTATAAGGATCGTAACGGCAATCATTATGGTACTAGTCGCGAACGAGGTCAAGCCGAGTTTGATTATACAACGTGTATCGGTGTACCATAATGGTTACGATTCGTCCATATTGCGCATCGTATTGCGTACAAAATTTTATCTGATGACGTAATTAATTAAAAAGTAAAATAAATTATTTGGTATTGAACAATAAATTTTAAATCTAAAAAATCTAGTATAGTAGACATACGGAATCAGACGAGGTACGTCATCAAAATAAATGGCATTTTGAGTGTAAAAGCAATTAATAAACGTAAATAATACACACTTATTAATGTTAAATACAAATTTAGTAAAAAAATTAAGTTTCTATTGTAATAATAATTCAAAAATAGAGCGGCGGTGCATTACGATTTTCTTACTATGTACAGGAAATGTTTTATCGTGCATTCCAACAACGTAATTAAGCTCTTCTGAATGAATTAATGCACATGTGAGATTATAAGTAAAAATTTTAAGGAAAAACTTTCCTCGTGTGAACTGGGCATAAAATAAAAACATACCTGTAATGTGTATTGTAAAATTTTGATGGGACCAAGCGCGACACGCATGCCTTCTATCGAATCCATAAAAGCTTGAACTAAATGCGGCGAGGTCTCGAATATATTCGGCCAAACATAATTTAACAAATGTATTAATGCATCTTCGCACCCGAAACCGTAAACTCCTAACGCCATATGTTTAATAGCAGCACAAGCAGTCTGTCTATGCACTAGATCTCGATCCATTAAGGCGTCTTCCAACAACGGACTCACAGCATAAATATAATCCTTGCCCATCTCTCCAATATATTCAAACAAAAACGACAACGATTTTAAAACACCGTTTTGTACGTTTAATTCAGGCACTCTATATTCATTCATCAAAGCCGGTAGAACAGTAAAAGGCGAACAAGTTTCTGCTACGATAGCGATAGCTACTGTCGTACAAACTCTGTTTTGGCGTTCTTGTACTTTGAGATTATTTAACAGCGTAGCTAAAACATCGTGAGGTCCGATCGCTTTAGCGATATAACCAAAAGTGTTGACTGTAGCGCGACGAATAGCTTTTTTATGTGCTTTTAATAGTTCTAAAAGCTCGAAACAAATTCTCATCCATTCTCTCGCGGACACATATTCAGGACCGCGGTCGGCAATTCTTCCAACGAGATCAATACAGTTTTCTTGCACTTTTTCGTGACGATTTTTCAAAATAGGCGTTAAACGAGGTAGTAAATCTTTAATAGGAGGTGTCATTTTTGTCATGCCGATTACATTGACAATGGCTTTAAGCGCACCTAAAATTGAGCCTAACACTTCTGGGTATTCTTCGCCTAAGTACTCATAAAGTACGACACCTAAATGTCCCATTAATTTTTCTTCTTGGCAAGTTTTCATTACAACAGCTATTCGGGAGATCAAATCGGCTGCTTGCTGTCGCACTTTTGCTGATTTGTTGTTCAACCGCCAAAGAATGGTACCGCAAATTTGTGGCAGGTATGGTTTTACTCTTTTGCCCAGTTGGTTAACTATGGTTCCGAAACCGTTTAGCATGACGACATCTTCTGTGGTCTGTTCTTGAAACGCGTATAAAATACCATCAATAAGTTGTTCTTCTAGTCTTGAATCTATATCTGCCGCGCCGAGATTACCCATAATTTTTTCTATAGTTTCCATAACCATTTTTCTGTATTGTTCATTTTCGTCTTTCAAGTCGTCTACAACTCGGTTTATAATTTCTGACGCACCAACTTTATTCGCTATTTCTACAGTCGTGTCAACTAGCTGTCGGTAATTTCTGCGGTCTAAAGCCATGCGGTGGTTCCAGAAATGTTTGAAAAATTGCGGCAAAATTTCTTCCTTAATGTACTGTGCTTCAACGCCATCTGTGCCGCAACATTGCTTCACGACTTTTAAAACAATTTTTTTCATTTCTTCGTCGGGCGATTGAAACTCTCGAATTAGGATTAGCATCACTTCTCGGGTGTAGTAGTTAGCGTATTCTGCGTCCATGAGAGGGATTAAATAACCGATTGCTTTTAAAAATGCGGCCAAACCTTTTCCTCTATGCGTACGAATACCTCTCCAAAGCGGTTTGAGAACAGAATCGAAACTTTCGATACCGTATGGAGTAGCAGCTTCTGCCAAAGCAGCAATGGCTAACGCGGTAATCGTTCGAACTTTTTGTTGTTCATCGACTAAACCGTGTTCTATAATTTCTACTAGCGATTTTAAATGTGGAAGTATTGCGCACCCCATTAAAATAGCGATTTGTTGTACGATTTTTATGCCGGTATGTCTGGCTTGCCACGATTTTTTACTCCTGCATACGGCTTTTAAAAACGGAAGCAACGATGGGATGCCCAAAGCGGAAGCTACTACAGCAAAGGCGCGCGCAGTCGTGTTGCGCACATATTCGTCTATGTTGTCTATATCCGGTCGCATTGTTGAAATCATTGTTGCCAACCCAGCAGCTTTTGCTAGATTAGAAATAATTTCTCTGCCTTCTACACGGGCGTAGTAATCTTCATCGATTAATAACGGTTCGATGACTACGAGTATTTTGTGAACATATGGACGAACTAAATCATCAAGTTTGTACAAAATTCTGTCGATTACTTTGACTAATAAATGTCGTTCTTGGTCTTCTAATGTAGGACTCATTAATAAGGGTAATATTTGGTTAAACAATGGTCCGGCACCAAATTCTCTAGCTTTGTCTGTTATTTGCCTCAAAGCAGCTTTTCTCATTGGAGGCGTACCGTTTTTAATTTTCAGCAACAGTTTCATAATTTTGCGCTCTTTTTGTTCCTCCGGACTTAAGGCTTCTTCATCGACATCTATTAACAATTTATCGAAATATTGAGCATCTTCAGGTTTCATGAACGGCAGATTAGCTCCTTTGGGTTGATTATCAATGTATTTAGCGCTTTTATCTTCTTGCTGGATAAAAAACCCTTGCGGAGTACCCATGATAGGTGTAGGAGTAGCTGTCAGTTTTCTAGCCGGCGTTCTGATGGGTATATACCCTGCAGGAGGTTGTAACACTTTAAATCCGGGTGGAAACATTGAATCCAGTTCTTCATCAGAGTATGGACGATTTCGTTCGTCGATTTCTCTTTCCCAACGGTAGGCTTGAAGTTGTTCCGGTGTCATCGAAGCTAGGTGACCTTAGAACACGAAAATTAAACATTAAAACATTGAATAGGGGAAATAATTTATAGATTTCATATTACGTATATTCCCAACAAAAACCCGAAAAATTCCCAATGTCCGCAACATACCTTTTTTGGGTTTAAATGCCATTTATGAGCTCTAGCAAAAACACTTTCGTTAGAAAATTATTATAGAGCAAAAAATTATCTAAAAGATCCTTTTTTATAGTATAGATACTTTTCGAGAAAATCGTTAAAATATTTCAATCTTTTGTCTTCCTAGACGAAAACGGCTGTCATTTATTAATTATTAACGGATAAAAATATCAACTCTCGGTTTCTTGCAATAAATTTTCTGAACATTTCTCTATAAAAATATAAAATTTGAGTGCCTTAGTTAAGCCAAAATTTAAAGATTTTCTCCGAGATAAATTTTAGTTTGTTTTTCCCATTTTTATGTTTAATGAACTGTAACTCCCGACAGAATACAAATAATGAATTCCGGTTTTTTAAATTAATTAACTCGAAAAGATATGATATTTTAAAAACTTCATGAAGCCAAAATATCAATTTATTTCCGAGAGATAGTTGAAAAATTGTCAAATTTCCCGTTTTTATTGTGTTGAACTGTAACTTCTGAACGGATAAAAATATCGACTTTCGATTTATATAATTAAATTTTATGGACATTTCTCTATAAGATACATTATTTTAAGGACTTTTTAGGGCGTTGATTAAGCCAAAATATCCGAGAATTAATAATAATAAGCTGTAACTTCTGAACGGATAAATATTTCGACTTCCAGTTTATTTCATTAAATTCTATATACATTATTTTAAAAACTTTTTAGGGCGTTCATTAAGCTGTAACTTCTGAACAGATAAAAATATCGACTTCCGGTTTCTTATAACAATCCAATTTTTTCATTTCTGCGTTAATAATGATGATTTATAATAAAAATATGTGTATCGCAATCTACATTTAGGAACATGGTAAGCACCTCGTGGATAAATATCAAACATTTTGTTAGAGGTGTCGTTAGAGGAGAAATTGTCGTCACATAGCAATTTACAGGAAAAAATATATCTACGTAATATGAAACTTTATAATTCGTTCTGCAAAATAAAATTTGCTTGACCTACCTGGTGTAGGTGTAGCCATCCCCATGGCTTTAACTCCTACGGGGGTGGAGCCTCCGGGGGTCATCATCGACGGCGTGTGACCTGGGGTGGCGTGTGGGGTCCCGTGCGGTGTTCCGTGGGGCGTCTGAGGTGTCATGGCTCCAGGAGTCATCGAGTTCGATGGTGTCAGCTGTGTGGACGGTGTCTCGTCCCACCGAGAACGACGTTTGCTGGCCCCAGGAGTCGGCGTCTCTTGGATGAGGTCTCCGGCGGTGCGGTCCGTGCGCGGGGTCTCTGCCCAGCCGCTGTTGTGCCCGGGGGTTTCTGAAAAGAATAGTATAAAATGAATTTTAGTTGAAAGCATTTATTTTAATTTTATTCGTTGGAGTTTATGGTAGAAAATTATCGTTCTGCGTGAAAACCTTCTTACTATTATATCGCCAGCGACATATTGTATTTTATCTTGTTTGTTTTTACTAAAATAACAATTACCTCGTTCGGTTTTGGGCGTCTCGTCCCATCGGTTTCTCCTCGAGGTTCCCTTGTCGTGTCCGGGTGTGTCTCGTCCGGGAGTGGCTGCTCCAGGTGTAGCGTGACCTGGGGTCGGATCCCACATCCTTGTGCTTTGACCCGGAGTAGCGCCAGGAGTCTCGCTGCCTTTGTGACCCGGTGTCTCGTCCCATCGACGATCTGCTGGGGTTCTCTATCAGAAAATACATAAAATAAGTTAATAAATTATTTTAGTTCTGTTATATTTATATTTATTTATTTATTATGAGTTCTGAAAATTTTAATCAATATGTAAAAAATAAGTTAGTTTATTAAATGAACTAAAGTCTACAAATAAAATATTGTACGTGCAGCCAAAGTTGGCCAGCTGGCAAGGAAGAGAAAGAATGTGCCTTTGTTCTACATTGCGTTAAGTTCGCCAACTTATTACTTGCCCTGAAGGCAACTGAGTCAAGAGAAAAACCGAACTGGACGACTTCTTTATACGCTATTTCAAGGTAGCGAAGCGGTTTCTGCCAAAAAATTTAGTGTTAATCTATGTCTACTCGATTAATATTGTTAACTAATTTAAAATTCCTAAGTCCGGTCATCTCTTATTTCGGGTACTGCACAGTTTAGGTCACGTTAGGTGATTTAATTTAAGGGGAAAAAATCCTAATAATGTTCTGGATTTTTGAACAGTGTAGATCTGACTTTAGTCTTTACTCTTCCTAAACTATAAAAGGCTTGGTATACGTACATCATTGTCCCAGGTAGGAGTGGCAGCTGCGCTACTGTTGGTGATTTTCTTCTTGCTTGGAGCTGGTGACTCATCAACTGTTTGATCCCAGCGACCGCGTTTCTTCGGAGCAGATTTCGTACTGTCGCCATTTGCTACTTTCAGTGTTCCGTCTTTGGATTTTTCTATGATTTTCTTTCGTAACTGTAACATAAAAGTTAAAATGAAGAAACAAAATTTAATTTTTGTGTATTATAACTTATAACTTGAATTCATCGATTTACTAATTTGAATTTTTGAATAATAAAACCAGAATCGTTAAAATTTACCTCTTTTTCTTCACCTCGGAGCAGCTGCTCCTTCATAATCTCGGTATAAGTCCTGGAGCCGACATCTGGAGTCTTGCCTCCTGTAAAATTAAAACGACAATGTAATATTTGACAAAATAAGTGGCAACTAATATCGTATGCATTTTAGTTAGACAACTAGTGAGTGAATGATTAATAATGTAGTATCTGTTCAACTGATTGATATCAGCTGTCTGATTCTGAATGAATATCCAGCTCTGTTCAGTAACTCTCTGATTGTTAAAAGACAGACAAGAACGAACATAGAGACTGGATAAGCAAAATACGTACGTGAATGGACGCTCCTGCTCTAGAAGTTGTGTCTTTCTTCATACCACTTAGTTTAGCGAACCTAGAAATATGCTGGGGTAATTAATAATTTTCTCAAAAATTCGCTCTCGCATTCACGCTTGGTGTAGTCTCAACTGAGGCAGAAATTTAAACAAATCAAAAGTATTGTGTTGGAATCACTTACGAAATAAACTCAAATTATGATTTTTTTATTGTTACCACAACTAGCCGTTGTTGATGCCATTCTTCGATTCCTGTAGAAACCCTCGATTGGAAAACAAAACGGAATCATATTAGTGCGAATTGTACATGTTTACAAGTACAAATAAATATAAATTAAAGTACAAGCCTCACTTTGAATTTATATTATTACTTGAGAATTTCAATAATTTTGTAGGGAATGGGTTCAACACCAGAAAATACAAATCTAGAATATTGATACACAAGAAAATGCAACACCAGAAGATGCTAATACCTGCATCAAAATATTCATTCACAGGTTAATTCCAATTTAGAATTTTAGATTCGGCATATGCAATCACAGGAAGATTCAAAATTTAAAAAGTTAAGTTAATTTCGAGGGGTAAACCACTTTACTTCCAAACGTACAAAGATTTTACAAATGGAAAGATTTTACAGATTTTCGGTATGTATCAAGAGATTTTATAGATTTTCACCATAATCTGAAAGATTTTACAGATTTTATCGGATTTTACGTTGTACTTGTAAGATTGTCAGGAATATTTTAAGGATTTTAAATAAAATATTAATTATGAGATTGAGATATAATGTGAGATTTTACAGATTTTACGAAAGATTGTAAGGATTTTACAGATTTTATAAAGATTTTACAGATTTTATAAAGATTTTATGGATTTTATAAAGATTTTACAGATTTTATAAAGATTTTAAAGATTTTTGGGATTTAGGAACAGATTGTAAAGATTATTAAAAGATTTTATAGGGATTTTAAGCAAGGTGTACAGAGATTTTACTAGTGGTTTACCCCTAGGTTAATTTACAAATTTAGATTTATAAATATAAAATGTACATATCTGCCTTTGCTGGCTCATGACGAATTTATGTTTAGAATTTAAGTTTGTTTTTTTAATGAAGATATATTTAACTACCTATCATCATCTTCATTATAATTTAATAAATTCATGTTTATTAAAAAAATATCGTTATCCGAAATTTGGTTTAAAGAAACGTCAAAATCAAGTCATACCCTGTGATTGGTCAGATTCAGAAATTTAAAATCCAACCTAAATCAGGCAAAAAATATAAATTTTAAATCTAAATGTGTAAATCTAAAATCGTAAATTAAATCCATCATAAACCAGCCTTTAAAGTTAAAACCAGGGCAAGAAACCGGTTTATATAACCGGTTAACCGATTTTGTTGTTAAAAAATGTGATTTTTAACCGAAACTTAAATAGATATATTTATTTACTAAGAAACCGGTTATCATTAATCAAAACAAAATTAAACCGACTATTTATACCTTCTGTTGAAGAGACAAACTAGTTTCCTAGATTTGCATCTTCTTGTGTTTGCATTTATGCCACATCTAAAAAATCTGACGTGGACACCACCATATATTTTAGTCATTTTATTTAAACTGCAGAAGAAGATATAAAGCATATTTTACTATTGTCACTGTCATGTCATAAACATTTAAATTTTACGTAGTAACAAATGTTAATCGATCATGGACTACAAGATACCGAAATACTAAATTATAAATATATACTTTAATTATTCTTAAATGATACCAGATACAAAAATATTTATAAAATACCGATTGTAGGTAATAATCACATAATATTTCATTTAAAATTAAAAAATTTGTGTTAAATTAAATATTTATCGAAATATTTGAAAAAAGTACTACTTCCGGTTTATAGATTGAAACCAAAAATAGGAGGTGCACAACTAGATGCTATAACAGTCCTAAATACAAAATTTCAACTTTCTACGTCTAACCGTATTTGAGTTATGCGACACACATACGTCCGTACGTACATACGTACATACGTACAGACGTCACGACGAAACTAGTCATAATGGATTCAGAAAAGGTCAAAACGGATATTTCCATCAAAATCTGAAAACCGAAATTTTTCGCGATTACAATACTTCCTTATTACTCCGTACAAGGAAGTAAAAACTGGTCTAGATTTGCATTTTCCTGTGAATGAATTTTTTAATGCAGGTATTTTATTTGAATCTTCTTGTGCATGCATAGTTCTGTGTAAGAATATTCTATAATTTAATTTTCTGGTGTTGAATGGCCATTCAATTGTACACTCGCTCCAGCAGTCAGCATCATTCATACACCCCAACTTACAAACAAGGATCTTGCATAGTGATAATACAATGAACAAATTTAAATCGGTAACCGGAAAACATATTTAAATAATAACAAACCTTCAGCGAAGGGATCCACTCTTTCTGGAGAAATTATCATCCGCCTTCGCTTCTGCCTGTACTCATCTTCTTTCTCTGCAATCGTAGGCCGTCTTCTGTCAGCGAACGGATCATAATCTTTGTCGCTCTGGAACAAAACCAAAATTAGTAGCTGAATATACAGAGATTTATCGTTAAATTTGCAAAATTGTACTAAGGGTATCGACTGAACTATCGACGTAGCTCAACACCGCGTTTGTCCTATGGTAACGCAAGGATTGGTTAAAATACGTAAAAGCAGTGTATCAATAAAATGCTCACAAAATTTCAAGAATTTATTTACAGACGAAGACCGAGTTATATTTTCTAGTAAATCTTGTAAAAAAATGCTAAACACATACGATTTCATTTTTTATATGGATTCCAAAGAATTTTTCAGAATTCTAACTGGGCATAAACCTAGATTAATTATTTCACAAACATCTAGTACCTGATTTTCCCTCAAATTTTTAATAAGCAATGAGTTAATAGTTTCTACAACCAATAATTTGGAGCGATAATTTAAATTACTGTAGGTACTTTGAAACACAACGACTAAACGGAAAATAAATCTGTCGAAAATTATCTGACGATATAAAAATTTTTGCAAAAAAATGAAGTGGATTTATTGATTATAATTATTATTTGGTAATGTGAACGCTACAAAATGAAATATGATATCTAAAGAATTTATTAGTGGGTTGATCGGATAGAATCGTAATCACCCGTGATTATGGAAAATTCCACAATTTGCATTTTCCTGTGCATGAATCTTTAAATGCAGACATTTTATTAGGTATACATTTTCTAGATTTGAATCTTCTTGTGTTATGCATTTTTGTGTGTATGAATAGAATATTCTAAAATTGTATTTTCTGGTCTTGAATGGCCACCCCAATTTATTGCTCCCAATAAATCTCTACGTGTATTATGCGGCTATACATAAGGGGCACATCAGTCTGTCTGTACAGTCAAGGACATCGTTTGTTCAATTAAATCAATGAATAGGTACAGTAAACTAACTTCTCGTAGTTTGATATTTTGTAGTTGATTTCAGCTGATTGCATGGTTTGATTGGTCGTACTGACAGAATGACATGCACGGAATCTAATACATTAGTCTGTCTGTACAGCCAAGGACATCGTTTGACCAATCAAATCATTGAAAGCAGTAAACTAACTTCTCGCAGTTTGATATTTTGTAGTTGATTACATGGTTTGATTCCTTGGCTGTACAGACAGAATGACATGTCCAAGATCATTAACATAAGGAGCACATCAGTCTGTACAGCCAAGCAGTGAAATAACTTCTCGCGGTTTGATATTTTGTGGTTGTTTTCAGCTGAGTACATGGTTTTATTGGTTAAACGATGACTGTACAGGCAGAATGACATGCCCGGGATCTATTTACTCACCTGTGCAACATCGTTGAGCAGTGCGGCGGGTGCAGAATATCCAGCGCGCTTATTCTGTGAAAATGATGCAGATACATCATATTCCTCATCTTCAACTTCATCGTTTGCCGCAATTGATGTAACGTACCCTTCGTATTTGCTTTTACCGCCGCTGCTGTCGTAGATTTCGCTATCGAAGTAACCACTCTCTCCTAGTCCTACGCCCTTATCATCCTCAGCTTCTACGATTTCTTTCTTTTTTGACTGTATTTCCCGAATCTGGGCTTCAATATCTGTAAATGAAAAAATAATGACAACTTGTGCAAACGAATGCTGCACGTTTTTTTCAATTATAATCGATACGTACCCTCGTGCGTCCTTGGGATATTATCCATGCTTGGATTTCGCACTAAACGTTACTTTTCGCAATGAAATAACAAATTTATTTATTGTTTAATGTGCCATTAAATCAATAAATATTATGCGTACACAACTGCTCGTCAATATGTCTTCCGCGTTTCTTCTTTTACCTATATTAAGTTGGTATTATTTGTCAAATGACATAAACTTTCCCTATTTTCTAATTTAGAATATATTAAGTTTATTAAAAAAATATAAGTTTAATTCATAGAAGTGTGATATAATATGTAGAACATTACAAATATATTTATATTAAAATTTATTAAATATTTATAGAGTCCGCACTTCTTCTTCTACATATTTTAAGTTGGCTCTAGTGTTCTCTCCTTGCGGGTGTTTCCCATGAATAAAAATTAAAATATATAAATTTTACACTAAATTATATAATTTTAAAGAGTTACTATGTGATTTATATATATTTTAAATAGATAATATGGTTCATAAATGCTATTATGTATGCATTAAACCAACAGTGGTGTACCCAGGATTTTCGATTAGGGGAGGCGGAACAAATGAAAAAATATGCTGCTATATATCTAATTAAATAGTAAATAACATAAATAAAAATATAGTTAGTATGATATAGTAATGATTAAAAAATAAGTAATTAAAAAACTGTAGAGAATCACAAAAAATCACATTGTGTTATTACAAACAAGAAACAAAATACAAAAAAGCTCATTAATCTTTTGAAAAACATTTGCAATGTTGCTTACTTGTGTCCGTTTTATGATTGTCGGTTTTTATTAAAAAATTAAGGTAATCTATAATTAAGGGTACGCCTCTGTAAACAAATACAAACCGGTGCGCACAACTTGAAGTTCGCCTGGTTGGTTTACAAGTGTGCCAACAAAACATGGTAAAATAAAAGATAAACTAGCGTGAAATTCTTTAGAATCGCTTGGTTGAGTTTGCTTGTCTGACTAATGTCAGAGGCGAGCTTCTATTTATAAGAACTTGACAGTTGCGAGTTAACGTTAAGAAGTTTACAGTTTTTATCTTAGTTTATTACTGAACCAGCTAACGAAAGGTACGTAAACCGGCGCACTTTCCTCCTGTAATCAAATACATAATTGGCATTAAGAGGGTCATTGACTGACATTAATCAACAAGACAACGCCTCTGTAATGCAGTAATAATTTTCCAGCTCTAGAGCGCAAATATGTCGAAAAAGCCAGCAAGTCAGCCCGCCCTACACAAAGTGATTATGGTAGGCAGTGGCGGCGTCGGAAAATCCGCCCTAACGCTCCAGTTTATGTACGACGAATTCGTAGAAGATTACGAGCCCACAAAGGCTGACTCATACCGAAAAAAAGTCGTCCTAGACGGTGAAGAAGTTCAAATTGATATTCTGGATACTGCTGGTCAAGAAGATTACGCCGCAATCCGCGATAATTATTTTCGAAGTGGCGAAGGATTTCTGTGCGTCTTTTCTATCACTGAAGACGAGAGCTTTCAAGCTACACAGGAATTTAGAGAGCAGATATTACGGGTGAAAAACGATGAAAACATTCCGTTTTTATTAGTGGGCAATAAAAGCGATTTAGATGAAAAGAGGAAAGTTTCTCTCGCGGAGGCGAACTCACGAGCGCAACAGTGGGGCGTTCCGTATGTAGAAACTTCAGCGAAAACGAGAGAAAATGTGGACAAAGTACGTATGAATACCTTACCATGCCCAGAAAATAGCCAAAAACATAATAACGCAATAAATCGCACATAATAACGGCTCAGGTTCGGTTCGCGGTTCACTGTTCTTTATACATTCCGGTTTTAATATTTTTTTCGTGAAATGAACCTTTTACCGGTTTTCAAAAAAGCGGTACAATTTCCGGTTCAATAATTTTTTAAATTACAAGCAATTAACTAAAAAATTCGTTCCATTATTGAACTAAAATATAATAAATTTCTAAAAAAAATTAAAAACGTTAATTTCATTTATGCTTTGAACCGGTTTACAACCTTCGGTTTGGCACCGGTTATGGGTTTGCTAAATAACGGTTCGGTTTGGTTCACTGATCGCTCAAATTCCGTTCCGGTTCGGTTCGAGTCCCTGGTTTTGTTAAACGTATTCTAAAGATATAGTACAATCCACAAAATTGTCGACGCAAAATTTAAAAATTTTTCTTTAAAATCGAAATGTTTTTTCCAAGGCCGAATCACTTAAAATTTTGTACTCAATTCCAAATCTTAAAATAATTCCTTCGATTCATTTTAATCAATTCCAAATAATTCCACTAATTCCAAATAATTCCTTTAATTCCAAATTAATTCCTTTAATTCCAAATTAATTCCTTCAATTTCAAATAAATTCCTAGAATTCAAAATAATTCTTTAAATTTTGTTCTTTTTTAATTATTTTAAATCTAAAAAATCCTTTCAATTTCGTTCTAATTCCATAATAATTTCTCCAGTTCCTGCTAATTTCTTTAGTTCTGATTTTTTTCAGTTCCAAATTAATTCTTCAAATTCTAAATTAATACAAAATAATTCCTTCAATTTCAAATTAATTCTTCCAATTCCAAATCAATTCCCACAATTTCAAATTAATTCATCCAATTCCATTTAATTCATGTAATTCCAATTAATTCTCACTAAAGCAACATTCACAGACCGAAATTTGGTGAAATTTGTTCACATTACTAAAAATTTCACCAAATTTTGATTCCTTTGAATTCCAAAATTTGGTAAGCAAATTTCAGTGATTTTCCTCTTGCCCTTACAAACATTAAATTTTTTCTCAAATATAAGTACCAAACTTATTTTTCCCTCTATAATTTATTTTTTGTTATATTATGTTTAACAAAATAATAAACGGTGTAGAATAGCGTGCGAAATAATGTTTTTGACAGTTTTCTGGAATGGTAGAGGATCGACTAAACTATACTTCGGTATAACTAAAGTATTTATTATGCACCGTAGGTTTTCTTTGACCTAATGCGCGAGATCCGGTCGCAGAAGTCGGACGACAACAAAACCAGCAACGGACGGGGCGAGAAATCCAAGTGCAAGAGAAAGAAACTGAAATGTGTGATTCTCTAGGGGCTACCAACCAGTTTTTACATATTTATATACATATAAATCAAATATCTGCTTTCGTACTTGTGCTATTAGTGTGCCGTGGGCTAAGGACTATTATCGGTGTCCGTAAATTATTTTTAAACATACATAGAGTGGCACTTGGCACGTTATGTACTCGTAAGTTATAAGAATTTTTAGTGTAGCTTTTCACATTTGTACTGAGAGAAGACATTTTATTACGTTTAGTGAAAGTGGACGTGCTGATTTGTTAGCATGACTGCGTTTTATTATCGGCGTTATTCACAGCTGATAATTATGAATCAATGCCACTCTAATCATGTGGTTACTCATCATTACTCATATTCTATTACGTTCAACGTTACGTTGAATTATCTTAAGTGTTTATGTAACATTTTAATATTTATTATTTATCTGTCAGAGATTAAATTATCTGTAAATATGTATTTCGTCCACATTTCGTAATACAATTCGACTGCTCAGGTTCATTCGCTGCTATGAAAATAATTAATAAAAATAAGTCTGTTATGTCTCGTGTTCAAAGCTTCGAAAATAAAACACGTATGCAATTATTCAAGCAATCCTACTTTTTGAAATTAATGCCGCATTTATTTTTATTTTATTTGATATTCTGTTAATTTCACAAAGAGACAGATGTAACAATTTTTTCCCTATCTAATTGAAAGATACTCATACTTGTGCAAAATATATGACATTTGCATATCCTTGTGTTTATGGTTTATATTTATTTTAGGCTGCTATGAACACCTCTATATGAATCTATTTGTTAGATTTTTATTTTTGTTGATAATAAAAATAAGTATCTCATAGATTCTTAGGAAGTGTTCGTAGCAGCCTTAAATATAAATAAACATAGGAATATGCAAATGTCAATATATTCTACACAAGCATACGCATAAACATAAGTATCTGTCAATCAGAGAGATTAAGAAAAATTGTTACATCTGTCTCTTCGTGAAATTATCAGAATATCAAATAAAATGTATATAAATGTGAAATTAATTAAAAATTGTAGTTTTAAGAGAAAGATTGTTTGTATAATTGCGTACAATACGTGATTTATTTTAGAAGACTTATAATTTTATTTATTTCTTATTTTTCTAGCTGTGAATGAACCTTTATCAACAAATCTCTTATTTCATTTTGCTTTAAAATAAATATTATTTATTTAGTTAATGTAATTGTACACGATATATTTTTTATAAACCTATTATCATATCGTCACACACTACAAATTTATTTAATCTTTTTTCTGGTCTTTTTATTTGTATGAGATAATGACGATTGTTATTCTGGGAAATGTCACGCTCATCAACATAATTCGCGGGAAACGAGAACAATAAAACCATGATCCGTTAGGTAAATAAAACAACAAAGTAAATGACCTTTAACTTAATTCGACCCTGTACATCACACAGTAGTGCAAGGCAAGATACATATAGTCGAGGCAAGGAAACAATCCATGCAAGCGATTCTAATTTTCAAAATTGTAGGATATTTTTTCACCGTTTCAGAGGTGTAGGCATATTAAACAACAATAAATGAGAATTTTTATCTTGACAAAAAAAACAATAGACGGCCTAAAATATAATAGTTTCAAACATTCAAGTAACGAAAAATGCCGCAGCTTGTTAAAAAAATAAGTACCAACCACGGTATACTATAGTAACCGTGGTACCAACAGAGCAACGTATATTTTTAAAATATATATAACTTTTCTTTTGATTATTTATCAGTAAATCAACAGTCGTCTTCGAATGTAATAATTTATGTACTATTTTACAAACAGAAAATAGTTATTTTTTCAAAATCGGCATGAAAATCTTCATTTCCTGACTAATTTGAGTCTTGA
The DNA here is from genome assembly GCA_947534325.1 of Agonum fuliginosum. Taxonomy (NCBI): domain Eukaryota; kingdom Metazoa; phylum Arthropoda; class Insecta; order Coleoptera; family Carabidae; genus Agonum; species Agonum fuliginosum. The sequence continues at coordinate 43,647,015 of OX384029.1, forward strand.
ATGTAAGATTTCCATGACTAGGCATGAAAATAAATAAGTAAAAATGACTAGGCATGAAAATAAAATTTTCATGCCGTCATTTTTACTTTCCACTGTCTGTAGGTACAAACACTTGTCATGACAACGTTTTCTAAAATTTGTCACAGCTCTGATGATTTATGCAAACCTAATTTTTTCTATAATTTTAAGCTTCTATAATTGCCGATTTAAAAAAAATAAAATACATCACGCGTCATAAAAATGTCTTTGCTAGACTCGGAGGCTTCGAAGAAACATTTTCATGACTTGTAATGTAATATACTATTATTTAACTAAACTAGGCAAAACAAAAAAATAATAGATTTACAGCCGCGGCTAAAGTTTCACAGTCGAGGCTATGAATCTAGCTTAGATAAAAGATGTTTCCATTGTAATTAGAAAAACTTTATTCGTTTTTTTTCGCTGATCGTTATAAATTAATATTAATAGTGATTTTCAATATTTTGACAGGTATTAAAAGTAATTAAATTAACTTTAACATTGCGGTAAACAGAAAATAACAGATTTTCTTCACTCATCTATTAAAAAAAAATCATTCATGAAAAATAAAATGTAATTACTATTACAGAATCATACCCACGTAACAGTATTAATAAATTCGAGGAAAAAATATTTGACAGGAGCACAAACTAAATGATTACGGTTATGATTTCGGAAATATGTTTCTTATGTTATTATTATTATTAACGTATGATTAAACATTCATAATTTAAAATATAATAAAATTTGTATTTCGCGCTCATATAAACACTGGTAAATTCTAGGCCACTCTAGCTATCTCTCTCGCACCTGACATTTGCATAAAAACTAAAAACGGACAGTTTGTATAGCATCGATTCCTCTCCTGTCAATAAAAATGTCAATCAGCGAAAAAATATATTTTTAAACTCAATTATGGTGTCATTAAGACGTGCATTGACTGTTTCCTTGCCGACCATACTTCGAAAGTGATGTAAAAACAGTCTTACAAAATCAATTACAATAAATAAAGAAATTAGCTATATTCGCACGCATGGCCGCACCCAGTGGGACACAGTTTATTCTGCGCGAGCCACTGTTGCATATGTGCAAGATGTCCGCCATGTGAACACCCCTGACACCAAACGTAGAGACCACGCACCGCTCTGTGACACACAGAACAAAGCGCATTTTCAGCAGAATGACACCTATCACAGAGCCATCCACTTCGCTGCAGAGGTTTGCTACACCGTCCGCAATTCGTGTGGATCGTCGTTGATTGTTGGTTTAGTTGATTCACACTTGGAATCCAAGACAATTTAATAATTTGTGTTGTTATGTTCCATAACCGCTGTCTGGATAGTAAGTCAATGTACCCTAACAACCAATGTTCTTGCGTTGCTTCGTCCAAAGAAGTTAAACACATTCGTTTTTCTCCTAAAACTAACAGCACACACGCGGCTGTTTGTACATCGCCTATTGATGCATGATGTTTTAGCGAATCAACGACGATATTACTCGGGTCCCATGGGCTCATCTTCGGCAGCATTGTAACAGTTAAAGAATTGGATGGTTGATCCTCAACAGTTACAGTTTGAGTTTCGTCTCCCAAATCTGGACTATCATGATTTGGAAATTGCTCTGGTGGTGGTGAACGGTTTTGTATTTCATGTCGCAGAGGAAAAGCTTCGCTCGGTAGCGTCCAGTCTTGTTGCTGTGTCTCAGAAATGCTGTTTAGACTCCTGTACAGCCCGTTACGTAGGTCGTTGCTTATTCTGTCGAACTCTATATCAAGTTCGTTTTCTCCGAAGTAAAAATCTCCTTTTGGGAGCTGGAATTCGCTGCGAAATGGGTTGAAGTTCGCTTGGTCGTAGTAGTTGTTTTGAGGTAGTTCTTGTCTGTCATCTTCGGTGGCTTCATCACCGCCGCTGTATTCCCCTCTGGGGGTATCGCCGCTCTTTTGGTCCGATTCTAAGTCGTTCATGGTTCCGTTCCCGTTTGGTATTGTGTCGTCGCGAGGTGTTTGACTTGTGTTTAGTTTTTGCGAGTAGTCGTTCGCATATAACGTTTTTATTATATTCCATATCACAGCAATCTATAAATTAAAAAATAAATAAATAATGTTATATTTGAAATAACGAAATTTTGTAAGTGGGGCGTGGTTCGATGGAGTGCTAACTATCCATTTCTCGAAAATTCAAAGCTAGAAAATTTTTGCTTAGAAACATAAAACACCCGAAAATTTAGAGACAAGAAAATGCATACTGCCTGTGGCACACCGGCCGAGGAGCATCGAGGACCATCGAGTAACTCCTCGATGAAACGATAGAACGCACCCCGTCCTCGACGAAAAATAGGGGCGCCGCTATTTTCATCGAGTTGTTCCTCGATGAAACGAATGTATCTCATTTCAGACGTATCTTTGGATTTCATTTCGCGCAAAACTTTGATGTATTTGTCACCGATTAAATAGAAATCCATCGCGGACGGGTGCGTTCTTTCGTTTCATCGAGGAGTTACTCGATGCTCCTCGACCGGTGTGCCACAGGCATACTACATAATAGAATCCGATGGACGCAGAAAACTTATGTAAAAAAATATTTAAATCTAGAAAAATGTGTGAAACATTAGTTTAAAATAATTTTTGCTTAAGAACAAACTCGCTGTAGGCTTTTTAAACTTTAACTGACTCTAACATGCCGAACACGCCGCTGCGCGCAGCCTGTATAACTGCCACAAGGGGGGCGACTCGTGTTATGATTTTAAGCAAGAATTTGCTCATCATTAAATTTTTAGTTATAAAAAAATATTCTATTGTTGAAGACGTTCTCTTTTCGATGTCCATTAAACATGTCCTGTTCACACAAGTATTTTTTGAGGATTCTTTGATGCCTCTGAATTTAAAAAAAATAATCGTGGTGCGAATAGCCTGTCAAAAAGCAACGCTGCTAAATTGAATCTTCAATTAATCTTGAAAAAGATTAATTTCTAATTCGTTGATAGCTTCAAAATAGCATAATTTCTTTTATTCCAAAATTTAGAAACATGTAAAAATCCTCAAAGAATCCATGTGTAAATTAGACTTACGAGAATACTACTATCAAATTATTTCGTTATTTCAAACAGAGTATAATATTTTGGATGAAATCTTACTTGTGGTTTGCCGAGCTCCTCGGCAACGGTAGCGTTCTGGTCGCACATATCTCCTAGAGGTTTCCCGACAAGGATATACCTTTGCGCACAAAGATAAAAGAAGTTATGGTCTTTGGATAAATTACTAGAAAATCGATGAAGTGAACTAGATGCTATGTGAAATAAATCCGTTGAATTTGAAACTTTCCTAAAATTAAATACAATTAAAAACTTTCAGATAATTAAAGAACAATTAAATTACTTTGTGTGCATTAGTCCATGTAGTTTAACATTTGATGAAGCATGTACTGCAATTTTACTGGCGTAGAGAATGTCTCCTTTGTTGTTAAGAGACATTCCTTGAGGGTTGGCTTGATTCGCTGGACGATGGGCGTCTCTAAACGCATGTTGGTACAAAGTACAATCCTAAAAAATATTCTAAACTATAACTTCTGAATGGCTTTAAAGATCAACTTTCGGTTTTAAGATATTTCTCTATAAGAAACATTATTTTCAAAATTTGGAAAGCTCTGGTTAAGCCAAAATTTGAAGATTTTCTCCGAGAAAAATAAAGAAATTATAGAATTTTTTAAAATCAATCTGAACTCATAAAAATTTAGAATTCCGATTTGAAGAATTCGATTCCTAGAACATTTTTCTATTAGGAACATGAAAGTACATCGATAAATGCAAGTTATAAATTGCTGTGACACCAATTAGCAAAACTTGAAACTAATTTGTATGATTTAATAATCCAATTTATACGTTTAGTAATATTATAAGTTGATTAGCTTATAAACCATTGTTCATAGCACGCTTAAGTTAAATTTGGGGACCGAATAGGAAAAGCAAGATATAAAATATAACTTACCCTACTAGTAGATAAAAAAATATCTGGATCTCCCCGCCAAGCGACGCCTGTAGCAACGTCTTTATGTTCGTTAAAAGCAGCAAAAGGAATATACGGCCGGCGTACATCCCAAATATTAATACTGCAATCAACAACCAAAGCGCAACTTGCAATATGAAACTTTTTTTGCGGCCGCCATTTAACCCGCCCTATGGACGCAATAGTATGAATAGTAAACTCTAGTTGAGGCTTTACAGACAAATCCCAAACTTTAATAGTTTTATCTCGACTTGCAGTCGCCAACCACGTAGATTCCGGATGCCAATCGCACGCGAAAATCGGTCCACTGTGTGCGGTAAATTGTTGTTGACATTTATCAGGCCGTCTGATGTCCCAAAGTTGGACATTTCCGTTTTCTGAGACTGAGGAAAAGACTTGTGGCATGTGAGGGCTGAACTGGACATCTCTTACGCTTTCTGTGTTGCTTAAGAACGTCTTCACGGCCTCTTTTGTACGTAAATCGAAGCATTTCATTGTGCCATCTTGAGAGCCGGAGATGAGCCATGACGCTTCTGTCGTGTGGAAGCAGACTTTGTTGACAGTTCGTTTGTGGTCTATGAAGACGTGTTCTTGTTTCGAACGGCCTGATTTGTTCAAGTTCCACAATACTACGGCGCCGTTTGTTGCGGCAGTTGCAAGAAAATGATCTAGTGTGGAAATAGTTGTTGTAACACAAGTGTGGAAAGGGTGTCATTGAAAAATCATACGAGTTTTTCAATGAGACTTTCAACAAGTTTGTTACATACTATTTTTTCTACGAAAGTGTGAAATTTTCAAAATGAATGATTTTTTTGAAAATACGAGTATAACAAATTTAAGAAAAAAGTATATGACAGGAGTGGACACTCGGGCGGATGAAGTGTGGCTATTCTGTTTACCTTTTAAAGAAAGACAGAAAATACGGGGTAGCCCGGACTTTGTATTCTGTGACGATAAATTGCGGCTTATAATGTTGTCATTATAATACGGCGGCAGATGAAATTATTTATGTCTCAAATTCTGTAAAAATCGTACATTTGAATACTTATTACAGAGATACTACAAATAAAGTGTATAAATTATGAAAAATGTACTTTTAAAATAATTAGCCCTCAGTGCACAAAATAAGTAGGTTTTTTTTTCTGCACTCAACGTTACAAAAGCCTACTTTCAGCATCAATTTTAATATCAGAAAACATGTGAATTCGTACTTTCGTAGAAAAAATTGCTATCCTTACTGAATGTTTATATCAAGGAGTAAAATATTACAGGAAAGGAAGCCGTCCGTTTCAATTTACCAGTGATTATATGAGCGCGAAATACAAATTTTATTATATTTTAAATTATAAATGTTTAAAATCATACGTTTATAAAAATAACAGCATAAGAAACACATTTTTAAATAAGACTGTTTATTTGGTTCTATTATCACTTATTTTACGAAACTTATAATGTTTTCTCTTATATTTAGACGTAGATATTTTGTGTTTTTGATGAAAAAAATGTCAGTCTCATACTCTACCCATATCGACGAAATATTTATTTGCGAACCACCAAAATCAGTCGTAATTTAATAACTGCTTAAAAATCAGTAGATTTGACAAGCCACTCATTTTGTTTCTTTCTAAAATGTTTCACGATTGCGGACTCATGACAACATACGGCGATTCCTCTCCTGTAATATTGTAGTCCATGGTTTATATTATTTACGCACCATCTATAGCGTTCCAAGCCACATCGTTACACGAAAAATTTAAGTTTAAGTTCTTTCCTACTCTCAAATTACATACTTCACTAAATTGATCTTCAAGGATTTGGAATACCTTAAAAACTGTACAGAAAATTAGATACTGTTTTGTGAAGGAAAGTGTGTAATATTACCATTTCTGCCGGCTATAACAACCTGACTGTAGTCTTTACTTAAAGCTAAGGCATTCGCCGGCCCTTCCTGAGTGGCGTGTATCGTTTGATACATTTCTTACGATACACGCTTAGCTTTCAGCCCATTTTAAACACAAAGGGATAAATGCGTATCCATCTTAGTCCAGAACACAGAACTAAATCAAAATAGTTATGTAATACGCTAAAATTAGCGTAGTTAATTACTTACTTATTAAATATAGACAAGATATATCTTGTATTAAATAACAAAGCTGTTTTAGCATTTATCTTACAGGTTATGAATGCACGTAGGAATATGTGTCAGTGTCAAATTCTTGGAATCATGAATGTTGTTGTTTGAAAATGGACGGTGTTATGCAGAAACCAATCAACACACTCAATTTTGTTAGCCATTATTTTTGTAGATTTTAATATTCCTTTACATGAATTTTTGTATCCCCTGGATTCTTCATACCTTTGAATTTTCTTTTTATGTTTTTTTTGTGCACGAGTTTTTTTCAGCATGAAGTTTTGTTCGTTTTATTATTCTAGGTAAGAATTTTCTAGTTATAAATTATAGTTGATGACGTTCCCGGTGGTTTCTGATTTGTTTTTGCAGATTAATTCCTAGATCAAATATTAATAATTGTTATAAATAAACATTAAAATAAAGTTTCTTTACAAGAAAGCACAAAATCACAGTCTAGCTTGGTTTGAATTTGAATTTTTTTTTGCATATTGTTGGTTGATTGTTTTCTGCATAACACTGTTTCAAATAGACGTTGCCATTTACAAAACAAGCTTTATAAATTAATTTAATTAACATTATCGAGCTTCCAACCCAAATTACGTAAAGAAAAAATGTTCCATAAATTTTAAAAATTATTACAATATTTTTTATATCTTAATGACAGCAGTCAAATGTCAAACTTTTTTGCATGACAACACTGTACTTTTCAAACTGTTGCTGCGTTGTTGTGAAGCCGGTAACAGTTGTTTTTGTTGACAAATTTGTTGAGGATAAAAGATCTAAATAATGGCTTTTTGTACCCCTGTAAAAGCTAGTAAAGAAATCTTGAACATTCCACCGTCTCCTTTCTTAAAACGCTTAGGATATGGCACAGGTAAATCACAAGTCAATTTTTTAAAATAGTTATTTATGTTATAAAAGGATCGTAACGTCAATTATTATGATATTATGATACTAGTCGTAAAGAAGTGTACCATAATGATTGACGTTACGATCCGTATTGCATACAAAATTTTATCTGCTGATGTAAATTAGTTTTAAAATAAATTATTTGGTATTGAACAAAGACTGGATTCATTATGGTCCTTGGCCTATAGTAAACACTATTATGGTCCTCAAATTGAGGTTTATAATGTTGTCATTAATGATCTATAATTTTAGGAGTAACTGTTTACCAGTTTGATCGATCTCCTAGACCAGACAAAACTCGATCACCCTGGGCTCTAAAAATGACAAACAAAAGTAACAAAAACACCAGCTACGGTAAAAGAATTAGAGAAGAAGCAGCTTTGCTGAAAAAGATGAACCACCCTCACATAGTCGGCTTTCGAGCTTTTGCCAAAACAAACTTAGGACAAGAATGTCTGGCCATGGAAACTTGCGAGATTTCTTTGGCTGATTTAATCGAAAATCGTGCCGAAGAAATATCTCTAGCATTCCCAGCGAGTAACATGCTCAAAATGGGGCACCACATTTCAAAAGCTCTAGATTATTTACACATTCGAATGAATATCCTGCACGGCGACATTAAATCGCATAATATTCTAGTTATTGGCGATTTTAAAACCTGCAAATTATGCGATTTTGGTGTTAGTCTCCCTTTGACAAAAACAGGAGATTTAGACACTGAAAAAGCAGGTCCAGATGCCGAATACATCGGCACTTTGTGTTGGTCGGCCCCAGAAATAATCGAAGACCCGACTAAAGTGACTACCAAGGTGGATATTTTTGCTCTTGGTTTGGTTTTGTGGGAGATGATAGCTCTAGATGTTCCTCATGCTCTTGAAATAAATGAAGAATTAATCGATGAGACTGATCTTGATAAATCGTTGAAAGAAAATGGACAAAGTTTTGGGACACGGCCTGCAATTCCTAATCATATGTTTGGGGGGAAAGAAGACGACTATAATTATCCTTTAGAAGTATTTTATTGTTGTACTGAATCTAATCCAGAGGACAGACCTACAGCTCATCATCTTGCGCTTTCTATTTATGAAATGATGCATGGTGACAAATTAAACAACTAGAGTTTTTTCGTGATACTAATTGCTAACCGAGGGGTAAACCACGAGAACATTTTTACATGAAATCATAAAACGAACGAAACTTCATACTTAAAGCCCTGTTCGCACGAGGATTCTTTAAAGGTTTTGACAAGATTCTGAATCCTGGAAAAGAAGAAGTTTTTTTCTTTCTAGTGAGATTTCCTGTTAAATTGCGGAGCCGCTAAATTGAAACTTCAATGAGTCTTGGGAATTGGGAAAGAAGAATTTACAAGATTCTGAATCTTGAAAAAGAAAATCATGGTTTTGAAGTAATCAATAAATTATAAATTCTTCTTTTCCAAGACTCATTGTAGATTCAATTTAGCGGCACCGCAATTTAACAGGGAATTCTCACTAGAAAGAAGAAATCTTCTTTTCCAGGATTTAGAATCTTGGTAGAAACTTCAAAGAATCTTCGTGCGAACAGGGCTTAAGAAAACTCATACACAAAATTCATATAAAGAATCCAGTGGACATAGAAAATTCATGTAAAGAAGATTCAAATCTGGAAGAAGATGAAAAATCTGACGGCTGATTTGCGATGTAACAAAGGGATGCCAATAGTTTTTTATTTTTCTATTATTATATTAAAAAACGGCCATGTGATTCTGTCTGTATTGCCCTGTTCACACGTTGCTACTTTGAAGACGCATACGTGCTACTGTAGCATGAAAAGAAATTCAAATCGAAACAATTACCGCAAAAAATCGCTATCTACACACACAACGATCAACGATGTGAAATTATCAACGAGTAGTTCTTGATACTTTGATGCTACAAATTAGCAGCGCTGCTATTTGACAAGCGACTCAGATTTTTTCTTGCTACAGTAGCACGAATGTGTCTTCAAAGTAGCAACGTGTGAACAGGGCATATGACTTACTATTTTATTTTTAATCACTTTTTCCTATAAGGAAACATTAGTTCTATTTCGGTACCTTCATGCATTGTGATTGGTGATTTCTGAGCATGCGTATAGAATAATTAATATGGTCTATTGAAAATCGTGACAACACGAAGGGCATCCCCTTTCAATCGCCCCATCTCGTGGTAGTCACACAATCTGCGCGCAGCGGTGAATTCAATATGTTAGGGTCAGTTCTAGTTTAAAAAACCTACAGCGAGTTTGATGCTAAACAAAAATTATTTTTAAATCTTTTTTCCAGATTTGAATATTCCTTTACATGCGTTTTCTGCATCCACCAGATTCCAGATTTGAATTTTTTATTTATGCATTTTCTTGTCTCTGAATTTTCGAGTGTTATATGATTCTACGCAAGAGTTTTCTTGTACTTGAATTTTCTAGCTCAGAGTTTTCAAGAACTGGGTAGGTACTCTTAAACCTGCAAAATCTTCTCAAAATCTGTAAAATCCAAAATGAAATCTATAAAATATTTTCTACAATTTGAAAAAATCTTATAAAACCATAGAATCTTTGTAAAATATCCGATCAAAAAACCCCTCGTTGCTGACTTATAGCTTTAACTTTGTTACTTATTATATTTTTATAAACGTTTTTACTACAAAAGGATTAAAAGTAGAATTAAAACTATTATTACTATGCAGATTATAGCGATGTACATCTAAAACGAATTTAATTAATAAATCATATTTAATGTAATTACTGTGGTTACCTTCTTTTTTGCTTTTTTTCTGTTTTTTTGAGCTTGTTCAATTTGAACCAAGCCTTGGTCTACATAGTTTGTCGCATCGAGAGCGAAAAATTCTATTCTATTTATATTGTCTTGCTGAAAACAAAATTATTAGTTATAGTTATAGAATTTGAATCTCATCGGGTTGTTTCTTGTTTATTCCACTTATCCACTTTTATATTTATATTTTTCTCTAATCTGGGAAATCGGGTTTGCATGTTTTTTTTTCTGTGTGTATTAAAATTTATAGGATAAGTTTATGAATTAAGAAGTATGTTTGGCATTTTTTACATATTTATAATTATAATACTTTTTGTGATATGACGAAATAGTTTTTGAATATGGCACAAATTTTTAAGCGATTAAACAGAAATGGTTAGGTATATTTTTGTTCTATATCCATTTATTATTGTCAGACCTATATTATTATTTCGCCAGTTTGTCTGAAATACAAATTCTGAAGATGATGTAAAATAATTTTCAATATTTCTATTAAATTGCTGTTGTGCTAAACATTTGTTCTTAAGTTATATATATTTAAAATATGTTCAATTTGTTAGATTATTAAATTAGTTAAAGTTTATGATACGTAATCAATAAAATTTTCAGATATTACTAACAGCAGCACAAACGCAATAATTAGTTTATGAGTAGTGGATAATAAAATGAATAATTGTATTTTTTCCAAAATGGATATAACACAATTGAGAACCGAAATGCTTGATTTCTATTGGCTAAATGTGACAGACTAAATAAGAATTGAAAATAAGAAAAAATATTGGATATAGACGAATACAGTATTATTTTTTCCAATATCTAAGGCATTTGCGAAATAAAAGTAGATTCTATACAACAAATAAAATCTGTAGATGGCAGTGTGCCTATTTTCGTCGAAAATCGCAAATGGTCTCTAGACCAAACAAGGAACTACCCCAAGGATATTTAGTATATTTACTTGTTGTTCAACTAAAATAGCAATTTCTTTAAACTGTGCGTTAACTTCTGTCAATAATTGTTCGATTTTTAATAGTTCGGCATGGCGCTCTTCCATTTGTTGTAGCTGATCTTTAGCTACTCGCGTATTGAGTAAAATCTAAAAGAATAAATATTAAAAATGGGTTTATATTTGAGTACAATCTTACGTTATCTGTAAATAAGTGGATGCAATCCGATGAATCTAATAATTTTTCCAATTCTTCATTATCTAGATCGCAGTGAACTAAAGCAGCTTGCTTCTTAATAATATCTCGTTTTTGTTCTTTATATTTCTCCAATAATTCATTACTTTCAAACATTGCATTTTGGAAATCTTGTCTTAAAGATGCATATTGAATTCTTTTCATTCGATTGAGAACAGATTTGTCGCTATCATCATCTTTTCTTGGTTGTTTAACATCTAGACTCTTTAATTCATTCGTTATTTTGAAAGCTACATCATACGTGTCTTTGACTTTTACTTCTATTTGGTCATAAACCGCTAAAATATTAATAGAATAAATAAAGTTGCAAATAAAGATTTTGAAGGAATACATTTTGTAGAAAACGCTGCATTAGTTTGAATAATTTCTTTAATATTATTTGTGTTGTTTCGTATATTGCCTATCAAATTCCTGATGTTATAAACCTATAAAATAATTGAGTTGAATATTTTATCAAAAGTAATATTGTTGATAGCAACCTTATCAAAAACTTCTTTATATTTAGGTGGAACATTATTTTCTTCATCTATATTTACTTCTGTTTCTGAAACCTATATTATAATCAAAATATGAGTCATGTTTAAATTTATTTAAATAAATACCTGAGATAATTCTCTGAATCTATCTTTAACACTTTTACTCATTTTTGAATAAACTACAACAACTAAGGTGTAGGTTTTTCTTATCTATGACTGATAAAAACATAATTAAATATTACGTGTAGCATTATCTTTTGTAAAGCCCTGTTCACACAAGGGTTTTTAAAGGATTCTTTCATGCTTTTGAATCTTGAGAAAAAGAATCTTAGAGAGAATTGCCTGTCAAATAGCGACACTGCTAAATTGAATCTTCAATGAGTCTTGGAAAATAATAATTTCTAATTCATTGAAGTTTCAAAAAGGTAATGGGTACAACACCAGAAAATAGAATTCTAGAATATTCATACACAGGAATCTAGAAAATTTATACCTGTATTAAAAGATTCATTCACAAGAAAATTCAGATCTAGATTTATAGATTGAGCATAGATGCTAATCTATAAAAGTTATAGTCAAAACCGAGTATGTGGGACTCAAGTATGCAATTGGGTTGTTCAGTTAGTTCAGTTAATAGTTATTTATGTAACAAGTACGTAAAATAGAGTTTTCGAGGACGAATCTATTTATTAACGAGGCGTAAGCCGAGTCTTTAAATTAGGTGAATATTTTAAATTCAGTTACATACAAAAAATTTTAGTATATGCTCTCCAAATTTTGTTTGGTAACTATACGAAATTATTCTAAAATATAACTTATATAAAATATAAATCAGTGAAAATAATACTATAAAATGTAAATAACAGCTCATTGCTTCGGTAACGTCATTTTAAAGAACTGGATTCCCTAAATTATTGTTTTGGGACTCAAAACAGTTCGCAAAGTAACAATTTTAGAAAGCACTAAAACCTAATTTGTGTATCTCCCTTGAGTTAAATAGACAAACTATTTTTCTAGATTTGTATTTTCCTCTGTTTGCATTTATGTCGAATCTAAAGTTGTAGATTTGTATTTTTCTGTAAAGGAATCTTTTAATGCAGGTATTGTATTATGTAGGTACAAATTTTCCAGATTAGAATCTTGTGCATGGATTTGATTTTCACATGTGCATAAGAATCCATGTGTGACAAATTTTAACGCACAACACAAAATTTCATACGTATAATTTATTTTCAACTTGTATAAATATATAATACAAATAAATAACAGATCAAATATTAAAAAATACTTACTTAGAGTAATACAGTCTATAAATTCACAATCATTCATACATGAGCACACTTTTAGTGATGAATTTTGAGCTAATCTTGAATGGGGATAAACGAATTGAATTCGCGGACTCTGTGTCATTTCTGCGTTTGTTGGCCTAGGTTTTGCACGTCTCGGAGATAGTCCGCCACTTGGGTGTGACGGTTATCTTGCGCGACTTTTACAGGGCTAGCTCCGTCTTGGTTTTGGAGTTTGGCATCTGCGCCGGCTGCTATAAGTTGCTTGCAAACCGGTAGGTGGCCGAAGAGGGCTGCTGCGTGAAGCGCACTTTCTCCATTCTAGAAAAAGAAAAATATTAAACTTCTTGAAGGGTTTTTCATACTTCTGAATCTTGGAATATTTAGTTCAGTTCGGAGTTTCTAGTAAAATCCTTGAAGGAATGTTGTAGGCTTTAGGAATCCATGTCCATTCCTTCAAAAATTATTAACTTTGGATCTTACAATTTCACTTTTCTAGTAAAATCCTTGGCATATTGAGAAATAAAGTGATATGACATCGTATGCCGTCATTTAGAAAAAGACTAGGCGTTTTATAAAACGACTGCTTTTATAACTAGCCTGCGACATATGAACAAAGTTGTGATTCACGTTATTATTATCAGGATTTAAATTTTTCCCGATTTTAACAGACCTGGGTACCCGATAATGCATCATCATTATGGATATCTTATTCCGGTTACCGGTTATACGTTCATCCAGATTAAATTTTCTCCGATTTTAACATCTTTACGTTATGTTATGACCACGAAAGATAAAATATAACAGGAGTGGACACTCGGGCGGATGAACTATGTGGTCTTTCTGTTTACCTTTTGGAGAGAGACAGAAAACAGGGGCCAGCTCGGAGCATGCATTCTATGATGATAAAGAACGGTAACGATGGTTACGCACAGGTCCAGTAATGATCTTTCCCTCTCTCTCACATACGGTAAACAGAAATGCCACGAATCTACAGTACTGCTAAGATACCGAGTGTCCACTCCTGTGTTCGTGCTATTTATGTGACTTACCGGTAGCAGTCCTAAAGACGGCTTATACTTCAGCAACTCCGCAACAACTGCAGAATAACCTTTGTGCGCCGCTTTGAACAGAGCCGTTGCCCCATCCTAAAAGCAATTGTCGTTAGTCTACTGGCATATAAGCTTATCAGAGCGGATCTTACATATCTGGAGGCGTCCACTTTGGCTCCAGCCACGAGAAGCTGGCTGACAATGTGGTCGTGCCCCATTTGACTGGCGATCCACAGCGGCGTCGCTCCGTCTGTGCGCCGCGTGTCGGGCTCTGCCCCCTGCGCGAGGAGGTAGATTAGGATCTTGTAGTGGCCGTTCTGGGCTGCTATGAAGAGGGGGGTTGCTTTGTCCTAAAAGAAACAGATTTTTAAAGTTATTTCTATAGTAATATTATAAAGGGAGTTCAACGATGGCAATAGGCTATTTGCATGATTTTTTTATTAAATATTTTTAAAGAAGGGATACAAATTTAAGACCGATATTTTTATTTCTCATCTCAGTTTACTAAAAAACGCACTTTTTATAAAATTAAATTTATTTTTACCTATAATTATTATATTCTTTTAAAGAATACTACATTCTATCTACGATTATATTAAATAATTGATTTTGAATACATTTCAGATTAGGTACCTATTTTATTATTTTTCAAAGTTATGTACATATTATTATTCAATTATTTATCTGATGCCGTGTCGTAATGACAACATTATAAGTCTTAATTTGAGGATACCATAATAGCGTTCATTACAGGCCAAAGACCATAATGAATCCAATCTGGTAATTAGAAACCGAGTAAGGAAGTTTCGAAAATAGCATACCTGATTTTTTAAGATTTAATTTTTTTGTTCAATACCAAACAATTTATTTTCAAACTAATTTACGCCAGCAGATAAAATAATGAAATAAAAAACCACTCGTTAGTAAAGCCATGTTCGCACGAGGATTCTTTGAAGATTCTACCAGGATTCTGAATCCTTTTTTTTCTTCGTTCTAGTGAGAATTACCTGTTAAATTGCGGTGCCGCTAAATTGAATCTTCAATGAGTATTGGAAAAGAAGAATGTACAATTTAATGATTGCTTTAAAACCTTGAATTTTTTCAAGATTCAGAATCTTGAAACTTCTTTTCCAGGATTCAGAATCTTGGTAGAATCCTCAAAGAATTATCGTGCGAACAGAGCATAAGGAAGTTTCAAAATGGCATATCAGATTTTTTTAGATTTAACTTTTTTACTTTAACTTTAACTTTTTTAATTCAATACCAAACAATTTATGTTACTTTTTGACTAATTTACGCTAGCAGATAAAATTTTGTATGCAATACGGATCGTAACCAATTATTCTGGATCTAGTCGTGAAGATTATCAGACGAGGAAAAACCGAGTTTGTTAATCTTCACGACTAGTACCATAATAATTGACGTTATGATCCTTATAACATAATACAAGAAGTAAGCAGTTGAATAGTTTTTAACTACTGTTCTTACAATAATGCATTATTTAATAATCGGCAAAAATTAACTTTATCAATATTTTGCTTCGAATTTATTCCTGGCCAAAATTCAATAGTCCCGCGTAGCGGCAGTAAAATTATTACTTTTCTGCCTAAATAATTGCGTACAATCTTAAGCCCTGTTCACAGCACACATGAATACTTTCATGCTTCTGAATTCAGAGAAAAATAATCTAGATGAAAATTGCCTGTCAAATAGCGGCGCTGATAAATTGAATCTTCAATGAGTCTTGGAAAAAAAATTCTAATTCATTAATAACTTCAAAACAGTGAATTTCTTTTTTGCAGGATGCAAAAGCATGAAAATTCTCATAGAACCGAAATAGTTAACAACAAGAAAGAAGTTTTTGCTTACTGCGGCAGTCGGCAGTACAACTACTACTTTTCTGTTCGAATAATTACAATCAAGAATCTATTGATCATGATTACAACAATGCAAGTTGAACTCTTTAGCATTCACATTCAAGTTTATGAACCGTAACATTAAAGTCCTTTTAAGTATAACCGGTTGAGTCATCGTCATCTTCATCGTGCAGTGACAACAAATAAACAACGATGCACAGAGCTAACAAGACTGAGATAAACTGTACTGTAAGTGTGTGTGCAAGATGCCGTTATGTTATGTGGTAATGTTACTTCTTCTACTTGCCTTCATGTGCATGTTGACGTCGGCCCCTCGCTGTACGAGTTCTTTCACCACGTCCATGTGGCCACATTGGCACGCGACAAATAACGGGCTGCCTCCGTCCTGCAACAATTAGAATGAAATCAAACTATTGTTATATCACACGTTTGATTGATAATGTAGGGAATCATCAATGGTCAAGGTTGCATTCTACTCCCTACAACAATCAGAATCAACTCAATCTATTGTTGAGATTAAATTTCTTCCATTTTCATAGGCAGAACGGGTGCCCTTTCAATAATTTAGAATATTCATGCATAGGAAGAGGCAAATCTAGAAAATTTATAAGTAATAAAATACGGGTACCCATACAACACCAGAAAATAAAATTCTAGAATATTGCAAATCTAGAATTTTAGATTCGGCATAAATGCAAACATAGGAAGATGCAAATACAGGAAGATGCAAATCTAGAAACCTAGTTGTATCTTCAACACAAGGGTGATACACAAATTAGATTGAACTGAATTAAATGAACAACTCGATACCCGGTTTTGACTACAAATTTTCTAAATTGCATCTTTTGGTGTTCGCATTTATGACAAATCCAAAATTCTAGATTTCGATACTTTAATGCAGGTTTACAAGTATTTTATTATTCATAAATTTTCTAGATTATACCGGGTGTATATTTTGACAATCTATTATTCTGACATTGACGTGTATTTTCAAATTTGATTTCTGCAGTTATAAAGCAACCAAAATAAATTTTGTTTACTGACCCGGATGTAGAATTTTATGCTCAACAACATTTATTTGAAACATTTTTGTCTAAAATAATTAGGGAAGCAATGCGAACGGAAAAACTGTGATTTACCATGTTAAACGCCTATGTTTCACTTTTCAATATACACCCTATATCTTCTGATATTGAATTTTACTGTGCTCCATGGAACAAAAATATTTTATTTTTAGTTTGTAAATGAATGGAATAAAATTAAATTTGTACTATAGTACTATTAGTTTTTTGTACTTTTATAAATAACTGATAAGCTAAAAAAATAAATTTGTGTGAAAAATGTACCTTACCACGCTTGCAGAGTTAACTGGTGCATTATTTTCCAACAACAATCGAACGATGTCTACAAATCCTCCTTGAGCCGCGAAAAATAAAGCTGTTGTTCCAGTCTGTTAACAAAACAATCAAGTCATTATAACAACAATTAAACAGCCAGTTTACAACAATAAAAAATTTACTGCAGTCATAAAATTAAGAAACATGTTTTTTTAAACAAGTAATAATTTTATTGGACATTAATTTTACATTGTTTAGGTATACTAATTGTTGAATATGAAAACAAAAATGAGTTTCACATTAAAACAAATCGCATAAGAACAATGAAAATATAGTTATAGGTACCTATTTATTATATAAGTAGGGTTATAATAGCACCGAGCGCTAAAATCTGTTATCTACCTCATGTATAATACAATTCTTTTTTCTATAACCAAAAAAATATTTAAAAAATTATATAAAAGTACAAAATATACAAAAAATATTGCTAAAATTTAAGTCACTTATGTTATACCTCTGTACATTTTTTACTTTTGTCTTTATTCTGTGTTTCTCCCCATCCTCTTATTGGGAGTTATCCTGTTGGATGATGTATTCCTGTTACAAAACTACTACTCCCCCTTTTTGGCTGCAAAAATGTCGCGCATTTTAGGAATTTTAAAATTCAATCTGTTTCTAAATTTACTCTCATCTCTTGTTGATTGAGTTTATTATAAATGAGCCAGAAACATTGAAGGGTGGGTTTAGGAAGTGAAAACAGAAATGCAAAATCGATTGTCGATTCGTGATTCGTAATATCACATAAGAACTGCAGCCTATACGGCGCCTACCTATTCAGTTATCGACCCACTTTAAATAAGGTGGGTGCATACGACAATGAAACATATCAATGAGAAAACTGTTCGTTCAATTTCGATAAGGATTGTTTTGTTTACTAATATGTTCACTGCAGTTATAAATAGGAACTTGCATTTGATTACATGAAATGAAACAGTACTAATAACGACTATTGACAAAACAAAACAATGAACAATTTTTACTAATTATTAACAAAAATTTCAGCCCAAGGGACATACATTTATACACAGAAATTTCATAACACTTGTGTCAAAAATATAGTGAAAAAGGGGCCTTGCTATATTTCAAACTGAGCTCTTGTTAGGTTGTTAGTACAACTACTAGACGGAGAGCTGGCTACATAAAATTTTACATGCCTCGGTTCATGGAAAATTTTACCTAGAAAAGGTTCGATTGCTGCCAGCAAAGCGAAAGTCCGATCGTCAGAAGGCGCACTGGAAGCTAAGTGCGTGGGCGGACGATCAAACGTGTAAATTTTCCAACTAAAAAAACTGTCGAGGTTCACGGCTGAAAATTCACATAGGTATGGAGGATTATAAGGAAAACCAGTAAAAAAATTGTCAGAAGGCTAAGTGGATGCTAAAGGGTTGTCAGAAGCTGCCAAATAGCTGCCTCGACAGTTTTTTTAGTTGGAAAATTTACACGTTTGATCGTCCGCCCACGCACTAATAGTCCGCGGGAGCTAGCGACATAAAAAATGTGCCAATTTGCTCGTCGATAAAAGTATATCAGAGTATTCATTTTAACTCTGGTAATCACCAAAATCGACCACTTAAAGCGCACCTCGAGACCTTTTGTTGTCAGGAGCGTTGACAACATGTTATCAACAATTAAAAAATTGTCTTATTTGCTCGTCGTTGACCTTTTGAAAGGTTATCAATTGACATTCGACGATGTCAAAAAATGACCACTTACACTTGTTTAGCGGGACAATGGACCGCTTACAAGCGTGCAAAAATGTCAATTTTTTTTTCAAAAATTAACTTATTTACTCGTACTTGAAATTTGTCATGGTCAAAGAGGGCCATATTGCACATGTAAAAACATTGTGCTTACACCTGATTCGCGGGATAAACCTAGTGTAAGTGATCGTCAAAGTTACCGCTGCAAGAGTCCGCGCGCTAAGTAAAGTAAGTTTTTAAATATCATTTTAATGAAACTACCATGCAAACGTTTACATCTGTCATCTGTCACTTGAATTTAGTTTATCATTTTTTGTATTTAATTTTTTTTAACATTTTTATTTTCTAGTTTTCATTTAGCGATTTTATAATATTTATACAGTGACCTCAAACATTATGGACGGAAAAGCCGTATACTTTTTAATGTAACAACTGCGCATGCTCTGAAATTTGGCGATTGCAATACTTTCGTTGGTTAGAAAGAGACAACCTCTCTGCTTTGTTACGGGCTGCATAAGATTTTTATGAAGCCACGGGAAGATGCTTTCTTTCCGGTCCATAATTTTTAGAGGTCACTGTATTTATAAATATGACATGACTATTTAAGTTTTTGTTAGAAGAATTTTATTTTTTCGATTGTGTGCGTTGCTTTAAATAGAATTTTTTTAAAAATCGGCAAGGAAATCCTCATTTCCGGACTAATTTGAGCCTTTAAACTAAGATTTCCATTTTATTTTCATGACTAGTCATTTTTAATTTCCACTGTCTATAGGAACAAACACAAATAACGCAGGAATACATAACAATTTTTCAAAAAATTTATTTAGAAACAATGAACTTATATATTTTAATATTAATGTTTGTATTTTGAGCATTTGAGACATTTATCGTAGGTAAGGTAGCTTTTTTGAATGAAGAAATGTCAACAGTATTTTTCTCAGTATTTTAATAAAATTTGTCACTTTGTTTACTTATCATGACAACGTTTTCTAAAATTTGTCACAGCTCTGATGATATATGCAAACCTATTTTTTCTATAATTTTAAGCTTCTATAATTGCCGATTTAAAAAAAAAAGAATACATCACGCGTCATAAAAATGTCTTTGCTTGACTCGGAGGCTTGCAGCCCGTAACAAAGCAGAGAGGTTGTCTCTTTCTAACCAACGAAAGTATTGCAATCGCCAAATTTCAGAGCATGCGCAGTTGTTACATTAAAAAGTATACGGCTTTTCCGTCCTTAATGTTTGAGGTCACTGTATAAATATTATAAAATCGCTAAATGAAAACTAGAAAATAAAAATGTTAAAAAAAATTAAATACAAAAAATGATAAACTAAATTCAAGTGACAGATGACAGATGTAAACGTTTGCATGGTAGTTTCATTAAAATGATATTTAAAAACTTACTTTACTTAGCGCGCGGACTCTTGCAGCGGTAACTTTGACGATCACTTACACTAGGTTTGTCCCGCGAATCAGGTGTAAGCACAATGTTTTTACATGTGCAATATGGCCCTCTTTGACCATGACAAATTTCAAGTACGAACAAATAAGTTAATTTTTGAAAAAAAAATTGACATTTTTGAGCGCTTGTAAGCGGTTCATTGTTCCGCTAAACAAGTGTAAGTGGTCATTTTTTGACATCGTCGAATGTCAATTGACAATCTCTCAAAAGGTCAACGACGAGCGAATAAGGCAATTTTCCGATTATTTATAACATGTTATTAACGCTCTCGACAAACATTGTCCCGATGACTGGTTGTAAATGGTCGATATTTGTGACATCCGTAACCAAATTGAAGACTCTAATATACTATTATCGACGAGCAAATAAGTCACCAAAAAATGTCGCTAGCTCCCGGACTATAAGCTTCCAGTGCGCCTTTTTTCGCTTTGCTGGCAGCAATCGAACCTTTTCCAGGTAAAATTTTCCATTACCCGAGGCATATAAAATTTTCTGTAGCCAGCTCTCCTACTATATCTATCCGAGGATCATCGAAAGTAGTGAATCCTAATTTAGAAAATATTTCAAAATCTGAAGCCTCTGTTTACCGTAGCTAATGTTGTTTTTCCGAGAAAATTGGGAATATAGCTATCTTTTGCTTTGTATCTTCTGCCTTTGTTCATCAACGACTGCAGACGTATTTCGAATTTTTCATAAATTGTCAGCACTGGAGTAGGGAGTCTGGGCATTATTTCTGAACATTACTGTACAGTGCACTCTTCATATCTGTAATAAAGGATTGCTCCATCAATAACCTGTGACATCCCATGTGAGCCTCGTGTGCACAAACAGTCTGAGCTGAATATAGACATTGCGTAAGAGAAGAGTTACCAGGCAAGCGCGCGTGTAGAATGTGAGGGAATCGCGGTATAAATACAAGAACAAGAGCGGACCAGAGCATATTAACACTGTTAAGATGTCGAGTCTCAAGTTAGCGCTGTTCGTTCTCTTCACTCTGGCTGCGAGGTCCAGCAAGGCAGAGTATACATGCGGTTCTTGCTGGTGCTACGATGGCGATTACAGTTACTCTCTGGGTTTAAAAGTAGCTGTGTGTATCGGCATAATGCCTGGCGACCTGCCTGCTGACATACAAGAGCTGCGTATAGTGGGTATGTCACTTGATTTTCAATTGTTATGTAATTCAGTGTTATTTTTAAAATGATTGGTTTTAGTGGGATCCATATCCAGGCTAAGTGATAATCAGTTTACCTCCTACAGGCGGTTACAACGAATTGAAATTTACAATAGTAAAATTGAACAAATTGAACCAGGATCATTCAGATATTTGACAAATGTGACATATATTCACTTGGGTTTAAGTAAAATTTCTGACTTGCCAACTGAGTGCTTCACATTTGCACCAAATTTAGTTACAGTGAACCTTGGTAACAATAAAATTACACGACTACAATCGCATCTCTTTAGCAATTTAAAATATTTGAAGACAGTTTATTTAGATCACAATGAAATAGTTACAGTAGAGGTACACTGCTTTGCTGAAGTACCTCAGTTAGAAACAATATATCTGTCCAACAATAAATTAACATCTTTAGATATTAAGTTTATAGACAATCTAAGCAGCCTGAAATTCTTATATCTGTTTCGTAACCCGTGGCATTGTAACACTTCTCTGTGTGGAGTGATGGACACTGTAGTGAGTCGTGAACTGTGGGGTGGTGAGTCTGTTCCAACCTGCACAACGCCACAGAACTTGACGACGAGGATGTGGTCCAAGCCGCTGCTGACAGAACTTTGTCCCTGCTTCTTGTGTAACTGTACAAACATTGCTCCCGAGCCTCGGCAGTCTCAGCCGTCGTGTGACGCACCCCGCATCATCTCCAACACAAGCAGCGTGAGTGAAGGACAAGACCTGCGGCTCAAGTGTAAATATTGCTTGACGTCTCAGGTCGTGTGGACCCTCAACAACGTTATATTGCCTTCCAACTATGTAGAGAAATCAGAGGAATCACTCACATCGACTCTTACAATAAAAAATATCCTGAAAGAACAACGCGGCTTCTATTTGTGCAAGATAAAAAGTTGTGAGGACTGCGAAACCGCCGGTGTTTATGTCTCGGTCACAGGCAAACCACAAAGCGATGTCGATCTCAAACAAGGTATTTATTAATAAATTAAATTTAGCGGCGCCGCTGAATGTGATGTGATGTGTTTCAGTTGTTCACGTTCCCGGCGTCAACTCGAGCGAGTCTTGCGGCTCGCGTCGTGGACTTCTTCTGCTGCAGTACACCGTTGTTCCGGCCACAGAACTCAACACCACGCTCAGTGAGTCACTCCAGAAGCCAAGCACTAACTACAGATTCTAATTCGTATGTTTTCTTTTTCAGATGACAAGAACTGAAGAAAGGTCAATACATTATATTTCTTAATTATTATTTAAATTATATTACGTTATTATTATTGTTAAATGCACACACATTATACTTAGACTACATACATTTATTATAATATAATATTAATTTTATCTGTAATAATAAGTACCTATTTAAAGAATAAAAAATGAGTACTATAATGTATAACATGAACATTAAATGTGTGATGTTTGATACATAATGCCATATATTAATCCCGCAAGGAATAATAGTCATGATTCCGTCCTCTGCACCAATCAGATCATTATTACTTTGCTTGAATCAATTTCTCTGTGCCAGTTATTTAAAAAAAACATTATTATTAAAATCTTGTACATAATGTATACAGGGTGTCTCTGTACTTCGGAAAAAAATTAAAGTGTATATACTATAAGACGTACTGATCATGGAACAAATAGAATTTTTTTAAAATTCGCAAAATAATTTGCATGGTATTTAAAGGAAACATTTCGTAAGCCACTGGTTGATAGCTATTTTTAATGATTTTATTTAAATCTACTAATAATACAAGTAGTAATAATTGTTTACACAACGCCAAATAAATGTCTGATGTTGTGTAATTAATAATTAAGTTTCTTTTGATAAAGTACGCTGCTTCAGTGGTTCTAAAAATGTTCATTTCAAGTAAACCATCCTTAATTTTGAGAATTTAAAAAAAATTCTTTTTGTTCCATGATCAGTACGTCTTACAGTATATACCCTTTAATTTTTTCCCCGAAGTACAGAGACACTCTGTATAAGTCGTAGTTAAAGTACAGTATGCAACTCGCTAAAATGGCTATAATTCCCTCAGATGATTGAAACTTTCGCTCGTGTTGTGAACTTCATCTATAATTCATTTAATAAATTGAATTTATTGCATTAATAAAAAATACAGAAAAATTTTTTTCTTCACTTTGTTGCATATGGTTGTTTTTGTAATTTTTTGTAGTATTAGAAAAAAAATATTGTGACACTCAAATATTGTTTATAACAAATTGTTTACTAAATAAACAATGAAATAATTAATGAATTTTTTTTTTGTTTCAATTCTATTAAGAGCCATCAATTATGATTTTTAAAGACAAAATTATATCTTAACTAATTATGTAAATAATGCAAATATAAAAAAACGATTATAAACAATAAGAAAATTTTTTGAAGAAAAATTAAAAAAAAATCATCACTTTTTTTTGAAAACTATTAAAGTAAACAATTTTTTATAAACAATTTATAAACAAATAGCGTTAAAAATCTTACCCACAATAATTTGATCCTCATTTGAAATATAAAAACAGCTATATCATAACATATGAAGAAAAAAAATTTTTTAACAACAATTTTACGATTTTTCATTTACTTTGAAAATTCGTTATAAACAAAATAAACAACTTTTTTTCAAAATCAGCATGAAAATCGTCATTTCCAGACTAATTTGCGGCATGAAAGTAAGATTTTCATGACTAGGCATGAAAATTTTATTTTCATGCCTAGTCATTTTTACTTTAAACTTTGTTTACTTGTCATGACAACTTTTTCTAAAATTTGTGACAGCTCTGATGATTTGTCACAGCTCTGATGATTTATGCAAACCTAATTTTTTTTATAATTTTAAGCTTAATTGCCGATTTAAAAAAAATAGAATACATCACGCGTCATAAAAATGTCTTTGCTTGACTCGGAGGCTTTGAAGAAATGCTCGGACGCTGCGCATCCTCGCATTCTTCAAACGCCTCCTCGTCTGCAATGAAACATTTTCATGACTTGTAATGTAATATACTATTAAATAATTTTATGATATCATCTTATCAAGTACACTCATGGAAAGAACTCCAAGAGACAAAAAATTAATATGGTGATTATTTAAACAACTACCCAGCTTTCAATGAAGGCGAAGGTACGAAAAAAAGTAGTTAATTAACAATGGGCTACCTTTTTGAAAAATGCATTTAACATTTTTTTTCCAATGGGACTTTTTTCGCGTGTTGAGATGACACCATAATTTTTTTCAAATTTTTAAATCAATATTTAGTGCTTAAAAAAATTCTTTTCGGTGCGGTACTCACTATAGAAGCGGCGTACTCATCCCGAAACGGCCGCGCGGAGCCTTACTTTCAGCAACAAATTAACATGATAAATATTAGAGCTAGAGATCCGGGAGTTGGGCCTTTTTTATCGGAAATTTCCTCCTCTTTAATTCTCGCTATCTTGAATAGTTTTTGAGTTATCATCAAAAAACAAAATGGCATTTTTTTCTTTCGTTTTTTGCTAATAACAATTGCAATTTTTATTTGCAGAAAAAAATCGAAGTGACACATTTCTCAGAATTGCTATCCGCGTCAAATGAGCCATCGCTCATATTTTTCCTATCCTTCTAACTATTTTTCGCAGAAAACTCACTTCTTGACTAGACTATCTGCTTCTTCTACCAGTGGATCTAGAGTGCTAAGAAATTATATTTTAGAAATACTTAATGGTATTTTAGTAATAAGTTAGTAAAAATAGTTTCTTAGCACTTTCACGAACAATACAAGGAATCGACTATTTAAACAAAATTGTTAAATATGCAATAATAAAGCCATAATTTGTAATATTAAAATGCATAAATTAATTCTTTCTTTCTCTAATAATTGTTGTCGCAACAATGTATTGTATGAATTTTTCGATCAAATAATGCTTCGTAATTACTTATGGTAAATTTCAGATTTTTATTTTGAGAAGCCAGAATCGTGAATTCTGATTCTATTGCAGCAATATTGCGTTCAACAATGCACTAAGTGTAGACTGTAGCTGTAGAGCCTCAATTTATTAGTACTTAAAAAAGTAAAAACTAATTTGTTTTGTTTGGTTTGCAGTTTGCACTTACACGTAAATAGATAATGACGTGTATAGGTTGTTCATTATCAAGGCAGTAAATAAAAGTAATTGGTACTATATTTAAACATTACGTACTGGTCTACCTTAAACTGTTGACGTTACTTTCAAAAGAACGCTCCTTCAAATTATTTGTATCATTCTCTTGCTCACGATCTTTCACTAAAAAACGGTTAGTATTTTTGTAATTCCAAACAAATAAAAACTTCTCGTCAACATCTGGCAGTTGTAAATATTTTAGGAAAAAATTCTATAAAACAAATTCCGTTATTTATATTGCATGAATGATAGCAGAACCGTTATTTGAAGCGTCAGTGAAGAACAACTATTTTAAGTTTTAGGAAAGCATAAAAATAAATCAGAAATGTGTTATTAGGTCAATAGTCCAGTGGCGTAGGCAGGATCATTTCCGCCCTTTTTACTTTCGAATGAGGAAGTCAGTTTTTGTAATTAAATAATTGAGATAATCATCTGATAATTTTAAGATTTACAGGAAGGCAATTTTTAAAGTAGCCGCTCTGTATAACGTATTTAAAACAATTCTTTCTGTTCCATCCTTAGTTTTATGTTGTAATACTCTTAAATTTTTTCCCCTTTTTTCCCACGAAGTATAGTACCAGCCTGTATATAATAATGTTATTATTATGTAAGGAGCACATAATGTAGCCTATAATTCAAGAGGATGAAAGTTTATGAACGAGCTGAAAGCAAGTGTATAATCATCCGAGTGAATTTATAGCCATTATGTGCTGGTCAAATACGACGTATTAACAAGGACTTATAAATAAACCATTTCTTTACGAATTTTAATTCAGTAAAATATTAACCTAACCTCACATTTTGGTGTAATGACAGATGACAGTTGTGTTGAATAATGGACTCATAATTTAATACTGTTGAATTATGAATTCATAATACAATAGTGTGCCTTATGGAGTGGTTTATCTTAGTACTAAAGTTACCTACAAATTAATGTATTAGGTATTAAAAATGGTCGTAGATAAAAAAATAAGAGTCACGCCATTTCGCAAAATATTTGCTAAACATTTAAGTATATCGTGAGTGACATATTTTTATTTCGTCTCGTGCACATTAATTATTCTTTTGTTTTTATTTATAGTGGAATTTAATGTAATAGTAGTTAATTAAGTTAAAAGTTTAATGTGCAATACTTTTTGGATCTTTTAGCAGTTAACTAAGTGTGAGAACTAAAAGAGCTTGCGTAATTTGTGCATTAGTTATGCATAATTCGACATACATATTTGTTTTACAATCACTTAAATAATTTAAACATTGTAGGTACTTGATTTGATTTTTTGCACGATCGTATATTTCCAATTTTCTGTTTGCGTTTTAATTAATAAAATAAGAAGTTGAGTTCAAAATATAAATTTTTATAAGTAATGGGATAGATAAACTGACACCAGAAAATAAAAATTTAGAATATTCATACACGAATATGCAAATCTAAAAAAATAATAAATAATAAAATACATGCACAAAAACCGAGTATGTGGGACTCAAGAATGGTACTGGGTTGTTCATTTAGTTCAGTTCAACCTAATTTATGTAGTTCCTTGTTTTGAAATGACAAACTAGTTTTCTAGATCTAGATTTGCATCTTCCTATATTTAAATTTATGCCGAATCTAAAATTCAGTATTTTAACTTTCCTGTGAATGAATCTTTTGCTGCAGGTATTTTGTTCTAAATTGCATGAATATTCTAGGTTTTTATTTTCTGGTATTGTATGGGCACCCCATAATAAGTTAGAAAAGTGAATGATATCGAACGGCTGATATGTATGATATTGTTTATTTCGTAGCTAGGTAACTGTATGGAAACTGTTCGTTTTGCTTATGGTCGTGGGAAAAAGGAAAATTTCAATGTTTGACGCTTCTTAGGGTGATTTTCTTGTATGCTTTGACGTGTTTGTTGTGTTGTTATGGCAACTTACAATTCTGCGCGCAGCCGGGTCGGCTCCTTGCTCTAATAACTCCTTCACGCATTCCAGTTCCCCGTTAGCTGCTGCTAGTATGAGAGGCGTGGTGCCATCCTGCAAACAAACAAATCATTATTAATTGTCTAGAAAATAGACCAACACAGCAACAACGCAGAGAACAAATTCCCTCAATTTAGATACATTACGAAATATAACTCTAAAAATAACCAACACAAATAAACATTGCGCGCTCTTGAAATTAAAATAACAGTGTATTTATAATTCTAAATATAATACGACACATAAAATAGGGCTCAAAGTAGTCTTGTATTTATTTATTTAAAGTGGCCTTTTGTAGATTGAGGCTGGAAAACTAGACAAATTCTGCAACAATACAGACGATGTATATATTATGTCGTAGGCTAATGCCCTGTTCACACGTTGCTACTTTGAAGACACATTCGTGCTACTGTAGCAAGAAAAAATCTGAGTCGCTTGTCAAATAGC
Organism: Agonum fuliginosum; assembly: GCA_947534325.1. Taxonomy (NCBI): domain Eukaryota; kingdom Metazoa; phylum Arthropoda; class Insecta; order Coleoptera; family Carabidae; genus Agonum; species Agonum fuliginosum. The sequence continues at coordinate 43,675,044 of OX384029.1, forward strand.
AGCGCTGCTAATTTGTAGCATCAAAGTATCAAGAACTACTCGTTGATAATTTCACATCGTTGATCGTTGTGTGTGTAGACAGCGATTTTTTGCGGTAATTGTTTCGATTTGAATTTCTTTTCATGCTACAGTAGCACGTATGCGTCTTCAAAGTAGCAACGTGTGAACAGGGCATGATAAATATAAAATCAGTAGTTTTATAATACGTTTTAGCCGTTTTATAAAACGCCTATACTTGATTTAATAACTAATCGGACAAACTTGAAGTTGTCTCGCTGAGCCATATTTACACTGTTTAAATACGAGAAAAATATCACTAGATTTTTTGGCGGCAAAATTAAATATAACGTATCAGCGTGAAAACTCGGTAGTTACTGACAACAGCTGATAAGACAAGCTGAAGAACATTCGTTTGTTTACATTACAAAGTTTGTGTGGTGTAAAACTGGTGTTACATCAGCCAATCAAAAACGATCAGTTTTAGAATTCCAACTTCAGATTTGTCCGATTAGTTATTAAATATAGTATAGTCTTTTTATACTTGACTCTGCATATAATGTATATCATTTTATTACATAATGCCAAGGCTTTGGTAGAAACACTGAACTGAACTAAATTAACAACTCAATATCCTTTTTGAATTCTACGACTCGGTTTTGGTAGACACTCTGATTACACTGAATTAAATAAAATACCCAATACCCTTCTTGAGTCTTAAATACTCATTTTTCTACAAACTCTGATTGAACTGAACTAAATTAACAACCCAATACCCTTCGTGAGCCCCACATACCCAGTTTTGGTTGATTGAACTGAACTAAATAAAAAACCTAATACCCTTCTTGAGTAAAATAAAATGATGTGACATTGTGTTTTATAATATGCCTAAATGCCTAGGTTCTTTGTAAAAAGCTTTATTTTTCTATTTGCCTACAATATTTTTTCTATGGTTAATTTAATTATATTAGCAATTAATTTAAATTTTGTAATTTTCATCTATATCATCACATCTATAAAAGCTAAAATATTGTAAATATAAATAGGTACTTATAAATTTATATCTTAATAAATAATTTATGGTTATTGGAACAGCTTTATACAAGGTGTTTCACTATTAGCAACGGTATGCAAAGAAATTTCAAGTAACCAAGCGAAGTCCACCAAAGCCTATTTTTAATACCAACCGTAGAAAAAATAATATGCAATTCATTCGTAGATAATAATAATTACGTTTCCACTTTTGTGGTTAATATTCTCTGTCAAGGGCAAAAACAACTTTGATACTCATGCATATCCGCCACACGATATCCGGCCTGTATAATAAAATATCTTTTACATGCGCGCACTCGAACGTAACGAAGTATTCCAGAGAAGATAAAATTAAATCATTGTCGGTCTATAAATCTCTGCTGCTAATGAGCTAATTACTTAATTAGTTTTTAATTAATAAGAATGACATCTCACCTTGTCTTTGCAGTCTACATGCACTTTCCCGCTGTCTAGAATTCGATGCAGAGCTTGTACATCGCCTTTCATTGCAGCTAGGTGGAGCTGTACGTCTGATAGAGATTCTTTCTGAAAAGAAAAAAACGGAATGACATTTTCATGTATCATTCATGATTTTGTTATGCAAACTACTTGTTTTTAAATGGTGCTGACGTTGACATGACCTTTTAACTAAAAATAAATCTTAATAGAGCGGTTTAATAAGTTCATACGCACATTCTACTATTTAAGGCGCAACTTTTTTGTGTTGTGAATTAGAATGGCACAATTTTTACATTCTAGGAGGAGTTAAAACAAATTTCAAGGGTCATTTCTATGTTTGTGATGTGAGACAATATAATCAACTCTAGGTCTAAAACATTGGTAAAAATACAAATTTTATTTAAAAAAATTATGTATTTGGTAAATTGAGAAAGAAATTTTGCTGTGACGTCATTATTTTGTACAGGAGATATGGCACTTTCTACGTCACATCACATATTATTAAATTTTCATTAATTATTTTTGGGCTTGTTAATAAAAATTTTGTTAAAATAAAAAAATACGGGTTCCAAGTTTTTATTCGTTCTTAAAAAATATTTAATAAAAAATCTGATGTGGCCAGCACAAGACCTCCCGCCATACTTACTTTATTCTTTTTACTTATACAAATATATTAATATATAGGTACTACTACTACGAGACTACGACTCAGAAATATATTTAAGTCATTTTATTTAAACTACAGTAGATAGAAGATATAAACGATATTTTACTATTGTCACTGTCACTGTCATGTCATAATCACTTAAATTTTAAGTAGTAACAAAATGTTAAACGAGCGTGGACTACAAGATACCGAAATACTAAATTATAAGTATATACTTTAATTACTTTAATTATTATTCTTAAATGATACCAGATACAGAAAATTTTATAAAATACCGATTGTAGGTAAAAATCACATAATCTTTCATTTAATATTAAAAAATTTGTCTTAAATTAATTATTTTTTATCGAAATATTTTTAAAAAGTATTACCTACTTCCGGTTTGTAGATTGGTACCAAAATTTAATGGGTTATTAAGATTCGTATTAAAACCTTAAATACAAAATTTGAAATTTTAATGTTTGATATTTGTTGAGTTATCTTGAACAAAAAAATTGTAACATACGAACGAACGAACGCACACACATACAGACATCATTCTAAAATGATAAATTCTTACGCTAGCGGCCCTAATACGTGCTTATCCACTAAAAACTCACACTCGAAATTTTTTAACCCATCACAATACCTCCGTTATAGAATATGAGGCGGGAGGTAAAAAATGCAAGTATGTATAGATCATCGATAAACGTATAGATATATTAAAATTGACATTTTTGGGACTCTTACGAGTATAACTCCAAGTGTACAACATGTCGTAGGTTAATTATAAAATCAGTCTTTTTATAATACGACTTAATCTTTTTCTAAATGACTCTGCATATACCATAATGTAATATCATTTTATTTATTATTACACAATATTATGCTGAAGTTTTTGGTAGAAACTCTGAATAAACTAAATAAACAACTCAATACTCTTCTTGAAGTTCACAAACTCGGTTTTAGTAGGCACTGTACTGAATTAAATAAAAAACCCAATACCGTTCTTGAGTCTTAAATACTCGTTTTGCTACAAACTCTGATTAAACTGAACTAATTAAACAACTCAGTACCCTTCGTGAGTCCCATATACTCAGTTTTGGTTGATTGAACTAACTAAATAAAGAACCTAATACCCTTCTTGAGTGAATTAAAATGATGTGACATTGTATTTTACAATATATGCCTACATGCATAAGCAATTTTACAATCTACCTACGACATACTTACGTATACAGGGTGTAATCCAACCTGTGAAACAAAATTTGAGGGTGTATAGTATTGGGCGCACTCTGATCATGAATCAAAAAGAATTTTGTTAAAATGAGACATTCTGTAAGTACCTATAAATTTCAATTTTTTTCTGTTTGTAAAATTATTATTACATTAATGTAGTTACGCTAATAAAAACTGCATAACTATTGTTTAACTGTTTTTGTATTTAAATGTGACAACCAGTGGTACCCAAAATGATATTGTTTTTCAAACTACTAATTTTATGAATTTCAACAAAATTCTTTTTGATTCTTCAGTGCGTCCAATACTATAATACCTTTAATTTTTGTTACACAGGTTGAGTTACACCCTGTATATGAGTTTCGGTTTTACTGTTTATTCTTCTCCTAGTTTAAAAACAGACTATACAGGGTGATACGCAACAACACAACTGCGTGCATATATTTTAATAGCATAAAAGTGGTCAACACACTTATCACGGAACAGAAAGCATTTTTTTTTATTCGCAATTATAGTTACAGGATTTTTAATCAAACAGTTTTGGGTGTTTTTAAATTTACCATTCTTGCACAATTAATTAAATTTTATTTTTTTCCATTAATTCATTTTATACAATCCACAATCCAGTGATTTCAAAAATGTGCTTCTTGCGAAAACTGCCTTTATATTTACAATTTTTTTAAAATTTTGTTCCATCAGTAAGTTAATGCCATTAAAATATATGCACTAAGTTATTAATCAGCCTGTAGTACTTACTGTGTTCTTTAAATTTATGAACTAAACTTCATAAATACGTTCTTGGGGGGTGCTACAATTAATTTTTAAATAAAAACAGTCTTTTGTTTAGTTTTAACTATACATTCTCATATTATATTCAATTATTGTACACTTGAAAGCAAATATTCATCCATATTTTCTGTAAATTGTTGTCGCAACAATGTATTGAATTAAATAATCAATTCAATAATTGTTTCAAGTATTCAAGTTAAATTAGTATTGATGAAAATTGTTGCAATTACCTCAACAAGTAGTGTAGCGCCTTAAAATATAGAACTGAATTTTAAAGAAATAAATTATACTGTTTTATTATAGTCATTAATTTTGAAATAATAAAATGTACGATTGATTACAACAATAACAACAGATAACAAAAATGACTTCTTCGAATAACAATTAGTGCAATTAACAATAATTCCTAATTAACTGCGGTGTAAAACAGAAGATAAGTGATTAGTCTCACCTTTAGCGACATTTTATCTCGCTGTGATACGATGCACATGCACTAACACTCACTTCATGGTTCTCACAACTAATGTTGCATGACTAGATCTCGTACTACTCGGTGAAGAATTTGATTTCACCTGTTACTGTTACGCAACCTATCAGGTGAGATGGAGCCCAGTTTTCGAGTAAAAGACGCGAAGTCTCTCTACAACTCGCTATCCGCAGCAAAGCTGCGCTGTGTATGATTCCGATTATTGAACTGCTTACTTCGCGCCGGATTTAAAATTTTAGCTGGATGCGCGCGCCGCTTGGAGGGAGATTAGTGCCAGGTTTTCCCGCTAGGGTAACTTTTTGGAAGCGCTGGAAGTCACTAGTGTGAAGCTGCACTGGGCAATTTAACCAGTGACCTCCAATAGGGTTTAAAGAAAACGATGAGTATAGTGCACCCCTTTCATTCGCCTCCTTTGTGACAGTCACACAAGCTGCGCGCAGCGGCGTGTTTGGGATGTTAGGTTTAAAAAGCCTACAGCGAGTTTGTTGTTTTAAAAATTTATTTCTAAACTATTGTTGGGAACGTCTTATATATTTATAACTAGAAAATTTAATTAAGAAAAAATTCTGACCTTAAATTATAAAACGAGTGAAACTTCATGCCTAAGAAATCTCATACATAAACACATCAAGAATCCAGTGAAAACAGAAAATTCAGGAATATACAAATCTAGAAATCATTAGCACGTGTTCTGCTCGAGTGTTATTGGTATTGAAACAAATTTGAAAATCGGTTCAACACGGTAAATATAGTATACCCCTTTCCCCCCTTGTAGTAGTCCCACAAGCTGTGCGCAGCGGCGTATTCGGGACGTTATATCACATTTCAGTTAAGAAAAAAGCGTAAGGACGATGAGATCATTGAATCTGATTAATCGAGATGAGAGGTAAATTTGTACCATCAAACATTTTCTTTTCCGTTATATTATTTATAGACTATTTTGAATATTATATTTACATTTAAGTAATATATTATTCTATAGATGACAGCCTTATTCACAAAAAATACCTTCTTTAATTTCGCTCCAAATTTTATACTAATTTTATACTAATATGAATGTGTGAGTGTAAAACGAATTGCATTCGTAGTGTCATCTGCTTTTTTCTTAACTGAGATATAATTTTAAAAGCATACAGCTAATTTGTTGTTAAAGTAAAATTATTTCTACGCCATTGTTTCACAATCGCTTAAAAAAATTCAACACTTCTTTAGATTTACATATTACTTTACATGCGATTTCTGCATCCATTGGATTATAGATTTATCCATATTTTATGTATGCATTTTCTTGTCTCTGAGCTTAAACAGTGAGCCATTTTCCTCCGATTATTGAACTGTTTACTTCGCGGTGAATTTAAAAGTTGGGAGATTAGTTTGGCATTTGTCCGCTAGGAGAAACTGTTTGGGAAGCGCTGGAAATTACATTGCCGTGAAGTTTGCGCTAAGTTCTTTCTTTTCAAGAGTGAAGCCATATTTGTGAGGTTGTCGAGTTGACGATTTTATAAAGTAAGTTAAATTTATTGTGTTTATTATTTATATTTGATGATTGTTTAGTGGATTGTACAATAAAGAGTTGTGATTTTGTGTTGTAGATAAACAAAAATGGAAAACGACGCTGGAGAATTCGTTGACTTGTACTGCCCAAGAAAATGGTTAGTTTCGGACCACGTGTTTGGTTTGACAAAAGTGTTTATATAAAAATGAAACTATAAAGAGTAATTTTTGATTGCAGCTCTGCAAGCAACCGTATCATCCACGCTAAAGATCACGCTTCAATTCAGTTATGTCTTGCTGAAGTTGATCCCACTACTGGGCGTATGACAGAAAACACAAAATCATACGCTCTCTGCGGAGCTATTCGTAGAATGGGAGAATCAGACGATTGTATCAATAGGTTAACAAAGAGGGATGGCATCGTTGCAAAGTATGACTATTTATAATAAAATAAACAAAAATATACTAATGCATATTATTTTATTTGCAGGAATTTCTAAGATTTATGGAGTCGTTTTTATATAAAATGTATGTACTATGTGATTAAATAAATCTTACAATCAATATATTTTGTTTTTTATGCCCTGTTTACACGAGAAAAGTTTTCACTAAACAGTTTCTTAAAAGTAAAACAAGTGCTAGGAGCTGTCAATGCCGTTTATAAGGGGAATATAATTATTTTTATTAAACATATTTAAGAGCACCAACTTTAATATATTTTATAGAAATAATTAGTTTCCTCGTATGACCGGTATTGACAGTTTTTTTATGACAGCTCCTAGCACTTGTTTTACTTCCAAGAAACTTTTTAGTAAAACAAGTGCTAGGAGCTGCCATATATAAAATTGTCAATACCTGTTATATGGCAAAAATAATTATAACTTTAAAATATATAACACTCCTAGTATTGACAGTTTTATGAGAGCTAGCACTTGTTTTACTATGTTTCTTAAAATTAAAACAAGTGCTAGGAACTGTCATACGGGGAAACTAATTATTTCTATAAAATATATTAATGCTAGTGATCTTAAATAATATATTTAATACAAATAATTACACTTCCTGTATCAACGTTATTGACAGTTTTAGCACTTGTTTTACTTTCAAGAAAATTTTTAGTAAAAAATTTCCTCGTGTGAACAGGACATCACAATTTCACCCCTAAAATTCCGCATTTTTAAAAAATTATAAGTTTTTCGGGCAATCCACCGTCCGAAATACCAACTGTAAATAATTAAATTCAACTTGATTACCATTTACGGAAGTTTGAAAAGAAACATGGCTGAGCATAGTAACACTTTAGTGACAGTTAAGTCAAATTCGAGTTTACAAACAGAAACAGAATCTCAATCAGAAACAACAGATGAAGACCAAAATGAAAAAGGTATTTAGCATTATTCTGCAAACTTTTTTTGCTTCATATTACCGGGGAAATAAATTATTTACCTATTGTTTGAAATGCGCTTGTCAATAATTACAGAAAATGACAATTAAAGCACATTTGTATCCAATTAACATAACTCTCAATAATTCTTTGCAACCTAAGGAACATTTCTGCTTAATATTTGTTGTAAAAGGTTAAGGTTAATAAACTTAAAAAAAGTTATGACTCATCTGCAGACCTTAAAGGAAATATTTCATGTATTAAGTAAATATTTGATAAGGTAGGACTGATTATATATAAATAAATTTATAAATCAAATGTTGGTAAAGTTTTTAAGTCATTGGTAATATAAGTTTGTGCATATGTTGACATTTGAGCCAAAAAGCAACAGGCGTTTGTTAAGTTGCCGCCAGTGTTGCCACTATAGTTTTTCAAAAATCTGTTCTGTTATCAGCAAAATCTGTAGAAATAATAGAAAGTCTGTAGATGATGATTCTTAAATATAGAAAAAAATAGATCATAATTTTTTTGTGTGGAAAGATGTATTACTTTCAAACAAATTAAATTTTTCGTGAAAAAAAAGAATAAAATTAAAGTTTTGCATTAATCTGTAGAAATTATATCTGTAGGCCTGTAACACAAAGTATAATATAAACACAGGAGTGGACACTCCGTATTTTTGTATTTTAGCAGACTACGTTAGTGAGGTTAAGTTTCACGTTTGGCGCGAAACCATAAATTCAAATCAGTTGTATGGAGCTCTTATAGAAGGTCATTTTCACTTTATAATATTAAATTTATTTTGTATTTCTTTAGAACAATTTAGCGTTATTTAAAAACTTTGAACATTACTCTCTGATTTTTGTGCAGCAAAAGTACAAATATAAGTTTAAGTTAAGGATAATATTATTTTAAAGATCGGGTTTCAAATAGTGACATATGTCGTAACATGACACAGCCGGTTACTGACAACCGCCAAGTGCGCAGGTCAGGTAGATGGAATGGGAAAAAGCTACGCCAAACGTTTCAGTGAATTTACACCTACCGTTTTAATTTAAGTGTGTCAGAGAGAAAGATTACTACCGGTCCCGTACGTTACCGTTGTTTATCGACATAGAATACATGCTTCGAACTGGCCCGTATTTGCTGTCTCTCTCTAAAAGGTAAACAGAAAGGCCACACTTCATTCGTCCGGATGCCTACCCAATTCTTGAAAACTCAGGGCTAGAAAATTCTTGCGTAGACTCATAAAGCATCCTAATATTTAGAGACAAGAAAATGCATACATAATAAAATTATTCATACATAGAAAATTCAAATAGAATCTGGCGGATGCAGAAAGCGCATGTACCGGAATATTCAAATCTGGAAAAAAGAATTGGAACTTTGAACACGTTACTGCGTGCAGCTTGTGGGACTACCACAAGGTGGGCGACTGAAAGGGAGGCAATATACTCGACTTGTTCGACCGATTGTCAACTTTGTTTCAATACTGCTGACCCAAGCTGAACACGTGTGAAGCTGACGCATGCGCAATGAAGACGGATAAGATATGAATTTTCTTTTTATGTTTATTTTTGTGTATGAGTTTTCGTACAGGCTTGAAGTTTTGCTCGTTTTATGATTCCATGTAAGAATTTTCTCTTCATTAAATTTTCTAGTTTGAAATATCCTAGTGTTGAAGACATTCCCGTCCACTTCTGTCATATTATATTATACTTCGTGCTCCATGGTCTGTAGTATTGGCAACACTGGTTACCGGTGTAGTTTGGCGCGAATTTTAAACCCTCAATAGTATCAGTGGTGTTTTTTTCAGCTTATTTTCCTTTGCTTCTTTGCGAGAGCACAGTGAAGGCAATTCCGTCAAATCTGCAAACTATTGTCGAAAACCTTGGACGCTACGATGGTTCGGACTCTAACAAAACAGATTTGTTAATTTCTATCATCTATGTTCTTATGATTGAGACTGGTTTTGTTCCCAAGCAATGCAAGGACATGTTCGACGATAACATTATAGATTTTCATAAAGGACGCTTGGATGCTTTGACATTTTTGCCGGGGAAGTGGAAATCTCTTGAAACCAATTCGTACAATTTTCAATTTATTCTTACTCCGTTTTCGGACGCTACTTGTAAGATGTCTTGTTTTGTTGTGAACCAGAGTTTGACTGTTAATTTATTAGTACGACTGATGAGAAACTACTGCATTGATTTAATAATAAATAAGTATATTGCACATGAAGATATTCAACCAATAAGTGCCAAATTTAATAACTTGAACGAACTGTCAATCGAATTTAAAAACCAAATAGCTTTGCCTGCCAAACATGCTATATTAACTGCTAAAGGTGTGCCTCATGCTGCATTAGAGGTAAAACAATACAAATACAATTTAAAGAGTGGCCATTCAACACCACAAGATAAAATTCTAGAATATTCATACACAGGAAAATGCATGCACAAGAAAATTCAAATCTAGAAAATTTATACGTAATAAAATACCTGCATTAGGAGATTCATATACATATAACTAGAATGGTCCATAGCATTATCTAATATTTAACATATTTTTGTTAAAATTCTACAAAAAAGAGAATTAGAAAAATTGTTGTACCTACTTATTTCAGTTTAATTTAATTTTAGAAATTTGTTGACTAATATTTTAAATTATTGTTGTTTTAAAAATCATTAAACCTTTTTTGAAAACCAGTTATCGGTTCAGTTCAAGAAGAAAAATGAAAACCGGAACAAAACCGAACTATAGAACAGTGATCTGCGAGCTGAACCTGAACCGTTATTTTGTGCGGTACGAGTCTCTGATTCATTCACAGGAAAATACAAATCTAGAATTTTAGATTCGGCATAAATGCAAACATAGGGGGATGCAAATTCAGGAAGATACAAATCTAGAAATCTAATTTGCCTTTTCAACACAAGGGGGATACACAAATGAATGAACAACCTAAACCATTATTGAGTACTACATAACAATATTCTAGATTTGCATCTTCTTGTGTTTGCAGTTTGCACCGAGGGATTAACCACTTGTAAAATCTTTGTACATTTTGCTGAAAATTCCTGTAAAATCATTAAGATCTCATAAAAATCTATAAAATGTTTTGGAAAATCTTGGTAGTAGGTACCTAAAATCTTAATCACTCAAAATTGTAAATGAAATCTTAAAATCCCCAAAAAATCTTCAATGAAAAATCCTTGCAATCTTGTAAAAAATCATTAAGATCTATATAATCTTAAGGCCTTGTTCACACAAGGATTCTATGAAGATTTTTTCAAGATTCTGAATCTTGAAAACATAATTCTAGTGAGAATTATCTGTTAAATTACGGTGCCACTAAATTGAATCTTCAATGAGTCTTGGGAAAGAAGAATTTATTATTTATTGATGCTTCAAAACCATGAAATGTATGTAAAATTTTTGTACACTAAATATAGAATTGGTTTTCTTCACGGTGCCACTAATATGTTTGCATTATGACAAATATACAATTTTAGATTTGCATTTTCCTGTGAAAGAATCTTTTAATGCAGATATTACGTATAAATTTTCTAGATTTGAATCTTCTCTTGCATGCATTTCCCTGTGTATGTGAAGATTCTAAAATTGTATTTTCTGGTGTTGAACCCATTCCCATTTTAAATACAAAAACTACTGAATATTTATTATAGGAGCTACCAACTGAAGTAATGTACAAAATATTCGTACAACAAGAAGCAATTTATTTTCTCCATTTAAAAGCTACATGTAAACGTATGCAAGACTGCGCAAAATTCTTTGAGCACGAATTATGGAGAATTTATTTTAAACGTGATTATCCAAATTCTAAAATTGTTGACGATGAAGATATTCTTGACTGGGAGGCCAAATATAAATCAGAATTCACATTCAGAGTTATGTTGAAGAGACAGGCCATATTGCGAGGAAGAAAAAGAAAAACACTGTTTTTTGATGAAATAATATAGTTGTATTTATATTAGAACATTAGAAGGCATGTAATATTGCGTAAATATAGCATGTTGTGTATTTTATTTTCATAATAAATTAAATTATTCGTACTTTGTGTTGTAATTTTCTGCATTGGGGAGGCCATTCAACACCTGAAAATAAAGTTATACTATATTCGTACATAGAACTATGTATTTGATCAATTTGCAAAAAATTGAAAATTAGTTATATCTGTTATAAGATTGCTTTTAGTCAGCCATCTTGAAAAAAATGTTGACCAGCTACCTCAGAAACTACTTAACCAAAACTACGGAACAGATTGAGATGAATTTTTTATTATATAATTAAGTATCATCCCTCGCAGGTTTTAGGGTATTTAAATCTTAGCCCGCCATACTATTCTTGAGACTCACATACTCGGTTTTGACTATAACTAGATTTACATTTTCCCGTGTCTCCATTTATACCAAATCAAAAATGTCTGGCCAGAAAATAAATCTCTAGAATATGTATACATGGAAATTAATTTTGCGATTTTAAGAGAAATTCTTTTTTATTCGTAATCAGCATATCAAACAACATTATACCCTTACCGTATGTACCTGAAGTTATGAAAAACCCTGTATACAGGTAAATGCATACAGAAAATGCAAATCTAGAATATGAAATTCGGCTTAGATGTAAACATAGGAAGATGTAAACACAGGAAGATGCAAATCTAGGAAACTAGTTTGTCTCTTCAACACTTAGAGGGATACACAAATTAGAATACCATTTTTGAGTCCCACATACTCGGTATTGACTATTACTTTTCTAGATTTGCATCTTCTTGTGTTTGCATCTTCCTGTATTTGAATTTATGCCAAAGCTAAAATTCTAGATTTGATGCAGGTATTTTATTACACGTGAATTTTCTAAATTTGCATTTTCCTGTGCATGAACATCCTAGAATTTTATTTTCTGGTGTGGAACTCATTCCCTCAAAAATTATAGATTTGAATTTCCTTGTGAATGAATCTTTCGATGCAGATATTTAATTCTATACCTCATTTCAGCTAAAAAAAACGTTAGGACGATGATATTTTTTAATCTGAGTAGTCGAGATGCAAACATTTTTATTTCTAGTAACATTAGATACTTAATACCGGCTTATTTTGAATTTCATAGTCATCGAACTTAAATAAGGTATATTTGTGAATAAATCTGTCATCTCTAGAATAATGTAGTACCATTATTCTATAGATGACAGTTTTATTCACAAATATACCTTATTTAAGTTCGCGCCAAATTTCGAACTAATAAAATGTGTGAGTGTAAAACGGACTGCCTACGCAGCTGAAATGAGGTACTAATTTGCATCTATGTTGCATTTTCCGGTGTATGACAGAATTTTATTTTCTGGTGTTGAACCCATTCCCATTTGATTGTTGCATGTTGATTGTTGAACATTTAGAGTTTTTTTTTCTGATTAACCTTTTTCTTGCAGATAGTTTGGGACCTGGTGGAGAGTCACCGACGACGACGACATCGACGGCGACTGGTAAACTTCCAGAAGTTACTCCCGCCAACGGTGATGTCGGTAAGTCAGTTTTCTTTGTTTGGTTCTGGTCTGAGGTAGATGCCGAAAATGCCGATATGAGGGGAAAATTTGTATTGATTAACCCTTGAAGCAGGGGATCAAGTACAGTGTTGTTAACAAGTTATAAATTTTCGGGGAATATTAGCTCAACGATTTATAATATTTATTTGAAACGCCATAAAAATGTTTACAAGATTAATACAATTAACAGAATGGTTTATTTAAAGATGTATTCAATTAATAGACATGACTAATAATCGGTTTATTACGCAATAATTAGATGATAAAGTGTTTAATTGTTGTGTATTGACAGTTTCATTTCTTGCATGACAGCTTAACTGGTTGCAGAAATATTGGAATAAGAAATCAACAATTTTATTGATATTGATAGAAATTTTCTGAAATCATAATAATAAATGATTTATTTATTTGAGTATTAGTTCTGTAATATTAATTTATAATAAGATGTTTCGAGAAGGATGTATTATAAATAAATATAACAGAACTAAATCATTTAAAAAATGTTTGTCCAATTTTATAATGCTTATTAAATGTGCCTACGTCTTTAAAATGTTAACAATATTTTGTAAAACCAGCAAATTTTAAAAATATATGAAAAAATAATCTAAAATTTTGTATTTTGCTACAGTCTCATACTCTTGTCCTATACAGGTTTATTCGCAGCTATGAAAAAAAGAAATAATGACATTGCATGTATATTAGTATATTTTTATTTAAGGTTGTTATGAACATTTCCATAAGAATCTATTTGTTAGATTCTTATTTTTATTTTCATTGCTGTGATTCTTTTGATTCTTGGAAAAAATAAACTTAATTGTTTTGAAGCTATCAATCAATTAAAAATTGCTATTTGACAGGCAATTCTCACCATGATTCTTTTTCTCAGGATTCAGGCGCATGAAAGAATCCTCAAAGAACCCATTTGAGAACAGGGTATAAAATTTAGATTAGTAAAATCATGCCTCGTTTTATTTTTAATTTCTGAAGTTAGTCTATTGATTTTAAACTTCATTTTCCGTCTAAAGATCTTGAAAAACTTGTAACTAGTAAAAACTTGATTACATTTCTTTCTTAATTACAATAATTTGCTGAAAATCTTAAATTTCTTGAATGATAAATGAGTAAACTTAAAAATAATAAAATTCTTGCGAATTTCGACTATGCATTTCTCGGGGATATGTGTACAGGAAAGTTCTGGAGTCTGGAATCTGACAATTTCCAGAATTAATCCGCAAAACGGAAACTACATAGACAAGGAGAGAAACTTCCTGCAACGCTGAAGGGTTGTTATGAGAGCGAGTTTTATGATGTATTATTGCTTTTAAGGATAATTGCACCTGCGAGAAATGTAGCAGGCGCTGATATGTTAAACAAATGTTTTTTTTGACGTTTGATATTAGACATTTGAAGTTGGCTTCTTTTGACTGTTTCCTGGACAACAATGCAATATAACAATGGGACACATTTTTACTGCCGTTGATTACAACAAAGATAATTACAAGATAATTATAACAATAGTATATTATTCGATGAGGATTTAACAATAGTCAATACCTAGGTTAAAGAATAATTAGGTTTGCCAGAATGTGTAATATATCTAGGTGTCTCTGGCTGTATCAGGTCATTCTATATAGACACTTTAATACTATAAATAGTATCTAAAATTGTAATTTGGATATATCTAAGCGGCTATGTTCCATAATTTACTTTCAAATCGAAAATATGACAAAACGTGTTTGAAAAACTTCCATTTTCTACGAGGGAGATCGTTGTTATTAATAAATAATTTAACAAAATATAGGTATGAACCGAACACAGTCTCGTAAGTAGTGCATGTATTTATCTTCATTATTCAGTTTATAAAACATGTCGATTTTTACTCAGTTCTCCGAAAATTTAAATAACTTTTATTATCTACATTGACAGTTTTTCTGAAACACTTCACAACAATATTTACCTGTTACTTTATACTCATAATGTAATAATAAACTTACGTGTTCTTTATATTTTACATAATATTTATATATGGCTATATAACACACAAATTATTACATTTGAAAAACACTATTCAGTAACAGCAAGTGATAGAATGAATTAGTACAACTAATTAAGCAACTAGTGACCAGCAGAGACACCTAGAAATACCTATGAACTAATTACAACTAGGTAAGGTAAGGTAAACCTAATTATTATTTAACCGTGGTTATGCTTATAGTACAGGAAGTTCAATTGGCCAAAGACTATAAAACAAGAAGTATTATTGGTCAAAAAGTAATTCCATATTCGTGATACAAACAAACTACAGTATGCAATATTTTGTTAAATGCGGGAATCAGTGCATGCAACAAAATAAAACTAGCTAATAATGGACCACGTATCAGGGTCACATATAAGAACCAATTTTCAACTCTTTTATAACATTATTTATTTGTCTTCATCTGTTAATGTTATGTTTATGTTTGATAATTAGCATTTGAGAGCGGAAACACGAACTAAATATTTGTTGTTTTGTTTCCGTAACATACATATTGACGTACATGCTCCGGTTTTCAATAGATTTTATTGTACACGTGTTGGTATTGTGTTTGTCTTTATAAATTACTAATAATATTTTGTTTGAATGCATAAACTGGTGAAAATTTGTAATAGATTTCACCTTCGGGATATGAAATGAGCTGACCTGATTTTTCCAGCAAAGTCTGGATAAACAAAAACGAGAATCTACGCCCAGTGGCGTGCGGAGATATTTTATTGCTCCTCAAACTATTAAATTTAATATTCTGGAATTTGTTTCATTCAAATAATTAAACTTAACTAGATCTGTATGTAAATAATGCACCAGACTGGCCACTATATGAACAGCCCTTATTTTAGGGGAAGGGGCATCGGCGACCTTAAAGGGTTAGACAGGACCGTAACGAACATTTTAACAATGAATTTATCATTTTATTTTTATGGTTGTTTTTTAAAACAATAATACTATATTAATTTCATCTTTAATTTCGATTGTAAAAATGTGCATAATATTTTGTATTAATCTATGGAGTGGATAGCCAAGTACTTTTTGTGACGGACTATTGTTCTGATAATTCAAATTCGAAATAAAATATTTAGCACTTATAATAGTTATGTCGATTATTTTTCTGATATAGTCCACGCATACATCAAGTACCTAATAATCGTTAAATGCTTATTGCAGTCACACAATAGTCGAACAGTTCAGTATTTGCCATATTTATTAACCCGAGTATATATTTTACCCCCAGTGTTCCACTGGTAGAGTAAGAGTTTTTCGAAGCTTATTACCAGGGTTGTATTGTATGCTCTGGCGCATCTCAGGCTTGTGGTTTTGACCATTGTGTGACTGCAATAACCCTCTAATAAACGCTAATGATTATTAGGTAGATGAAATGTATTTGTACTATACCTAGTATTATGAATGTTCCTTGTGCTTGGATATGCGCAACACGAGTAATATTCGCAAGCACAAGGTACCTGAGTGTATAATATTCTACCAGAAAAATAATCTACTTAACTTTATAACTATAAATACTAATGGTATTGAAGAGATTATTCATTGAATCAGATCCAATTTTAAATTAAAATGTTGAAAATGCAGTCACTCATGATTTCAGAAAACAAATACATTTTGATAAAATTTAGACGTTAACGTCAAATGTGTTTATGTGTTTCTTAGTGAATTTTTGTGTGAAAACTGTTCTAGAACCTTAAAACAACAGAGATAGAAATTGTGCATTAACACTGGAATAGATTATAACAAGAATGTTCATTTGTTAAATAGACATCTGAAAGTACTACCTAGTAGTAAATAGTCGACACACAACCTAGTACAAAATAAGCAAGTCTACTGATTTTGATAGGCTGTATTTTTATTGGTCTTTTTTTGATAGATGATGATAGATAGATGATGAATAATCAACCAAATAATAAACTTTCTGAAAATATTTCATCGTAAAATAACACTGGTGGTAGCACTGCTTATTACCTCTCGCCTCATATTCTATAAGAGAGGTATTGTAATGGGTCAAAATTTTCGAGTATGAGTTTTTGGTGGATAAGCACGTTTCATGGTCTCTACAATATGAATTTACTATTTTCAAGATGATGTCTGTGTGTGTGTATGTGTGTGTGTGTGTGTGTGTGCGTGTGTGTGTTTGTATGAATGTATGGACTGACGATTTTTCGTCCACGATAACTGAAAAACTATCAAACCTTTAATAACAAAATTCCATATTTAAGGTTTTAATAAGGATCTTAACACCGGATAACATTTTGGAAGAAATCCGCAAACCGGAAGTAGTACTTTTTGAAGCTTGATTAAGTTTTCTTTAAATATATTGGTACATTATTTATTTATGAAAATTTCTGCAATTAAAAATAAAAGAAAATATAATTATCTATGGGTACAGTTAATTATAAATACAATTTGCTGAATCTGGTAGTATTTAACAATAAAATAAAGTACAATTAATATTCTATCTTGTTGTCCATGATATGAAATTTGTTTCTACATAAAATTTAAATTATTCTGACAGTGACAGTACAGTTGACATCTTTTGCTTGCATCTTGGTTTACATTATCGTTTACATCTTACATGAACATAAAACTATTAAAATGTAAGTAAAACTATTTATTAGATTAGTCTCGAGATTAGTAGAATAAGCAGAATTAGGCGAGAGGTCGTGTACTGGCCACAGCAGATTTTTTTTCTGTCTAGAGAGGGAAAACTTACTATTCTCATCCTCATTATTTCGCGAGAAGAAAATTGTGTTTTCTCCGCATGTCGTGAAAAAAATTAATTTTCCAATTTACATTTATTTATTTATTTTCAATTTGTTATTTTCTACCCGTAAAAGATGGTAAAATATATGTAATTTACCCTCTATAGAAAAACTTAACTTTGAATTTCACAGCCGTTGACCTTGAACCCCAAAAAATGTTCGTTTGCGGCGCTGGATCCGTCACTGAGCTGTCAAACTGACACCCTCTGTGGAGATGCTCCACCTAAACCCACCCCCAAGCTCAAACTAAAAACCCCCGTAGAGTTTCTCGTCCCCTTCTGTCTGGCTCACCCCAATGTACGTCGGTGGTGGTGGGGGCGGCGTGGTGGCGGCGGTGGCGGCGTCGTCGTCACAGCATCCTGTGATCCACCCTCAGTAGCACGCCCTGTGCCTGTGCAGCTACTCCCGCCGTTGTCCCGCTGCTCCGAGCTCACAGCGAATGGCGCGCGTGGATAGTGGATAGTGGACAGCATCGCCTAGGTGCGGCCACCAGGTCACAGTGTATTGTGTTGTGCGGTGCGGGAGGATGCTGACGCACAGCCACAGCGATGGGGAGTTTCCTATTTATCAAGGTAGGCACACGCCCCCCTCATACGAGATTTTAAATTTAGGGCTTTGTTTTTATGGTCAAAATGTATCGAAACCAAAATACTTAAGTATAGGTACCAGTACTACCTATGGTCAGTACTTGTTACCAAGTACATTTTCAAGTAAAACTTCGCAGTACTTAAGTAAAGTTTTTTTTAATCAAACGTACTTACTTAAATATAAGTATTTTTCACATACCAGTATTTAAAAAAATTAATATTAATTGCATGATGTAACCTGTTAGTACTATTATTATCATCTTCGATTATTACCTTTTTTATTGAGGAAGATTAATTCACAGTAAGATGTCTTATTCTGTTGCATTGGTCGCAAGGTATATTTAAAGTTACATGAACTTGAATTATATTTTTAGTAAATTAAACTTTAAATAACTTAGATAATAAAGAATACAGCTGGCAAATATTTTTATTGTTTGCTCTAATTACTTTACTCCTATGTAACTCCACCTTAATGATTAAAACTGTTCCAATTCGTTGTGCATAATATCTACAAATTCTAAACATACTTGTCTGGAAAAAAAAAATCCCAAATATTCTGCAGTCTGTGTCACAATTCTTTGATTGTCCTCGCATAGGACGATTTTTCAAATTATTATTTGGTTCCATAAAGTTTCGACTGTTGATTTTATTTGAGACTGTGTAAAATGTATATATCAGTGTTCAATATATACAGTACATTATACTATAGTATTTTGATTTTTATTTAAACTTTTGTACAACAAAAAACGACTTTTTTACGTCTGGGCCAACTTCAATAGATATAGGCATACATTATCTATCTCGCCATAGCCAGTATTCAAATCCACAAAATAAATTGCAAGCAAAAAAATGTTGGAACTAATAGAAAAAATTATTTTTTATTCGTGATCAGTGTGAAACTGAATATTAAAATAGCAAGTGTAATCTAGTATTACAGCTAGACCTAGCCCAGTGATATAACAAAGATAACACAGTTTATTTATCTTGTTAATGATTTTCTCTGTTCTCATTTCGGTGTTTTTCTTTGTGTGTTTTCGTGCCTTTTCGTAATAAAAATAAATCACGTAGATCTGTTAGAAGTTGACGTCTACATTTGTAACTTTGCTATCTGAAATTTAATGATAAATTTGCTTTAATTAAAACCGGACAGCAGCTACAGCTACAAGAATATTGCATCAACAGAAATTAATTGATGTGACTGAAATGGATACCATACGAGAGAACGTTTCATTTCATTTGTAATTATTATGGAATTTTACACTTTAACTTCACAAGAATATTGGAAATCTATAACTCATGTTTAAGGAGATTGTCTAGTTGATTGTTTTTAAAACCTGTGCATGAACTAATGAACTTAAAATTTTACAAAAGTTGAACGGTTAATAAGTCATTATATAAAGTTACCATACTTTAGATGGATAAAAGGCTTGTTAGATAATATGTATGTAGGTAAAGGTTGTTCCAGAACTTAGGACAAAAAATTAAAGAGTACTGTACGACGTGCTGATAAGATCAAAAATTATTACTTTTTAATTCGCAAAGTTAAGGGTAGTTTACTTGACGTGTGTACATTTTAAGTATCACTGTTTTGATGGTATATTTGATAATTTGACATTTACTATTATATATTATGTAAACAATTACTTTTATTGTAGAAGATAGAAAATAATTATTAAAAATAACTACCGACCAGTGGCAAAAAAATGTTTGCTTGAAATACGATGCATTTTTTTGCGAATTTTAATGTCATGCTCATAATCAGCACGTCGTACAGTATAACCTTTATTTTTTGTCCTAAGTTGTGGAATTTGTTGTGCATTTTATAAAAAGCCTAGGCATGTAGACATATTATAAAATACAATGTCATTTTATTTCACTCAAGAACGGTAAGGTTCTTGATTTTTTATTTAGTTCAGTTTAATCAGTGGGACTTACGAAGGGTATTGGGTTATTTATTTTGTTTAGTATAGGTATCCTCGGCATATTCTGTAATAAAATGATATTACATCATATGAAGAAGACCAGACGTTTTATAAAACGACTGATTTTATAACAAGCCTGCGACTTATTATTATGTGATGGTAAAAGTAAATATTACTTACAAAGAAAAGATAAAAAATGTATTATCTACAACCTTAAAAGAAAAAAATTAATTTGATTGATCTAATTTTAGATTCACATTTCCGAGAATTAAATTCCTAGACCTTCTATATTACTGAACTAACAAAATTAATTGAATTTTAAAGCAAACTTTTAACATTTAATTTAAAAATGATTGAAGTTTACATTTTAATTCGAAATGAATTAGAAAAATATCAAACTATAATAAATCAATAGTGAAAGACATAATTGCTGGACAAATCATTGCTGTATTGATGTACCTTACCTGCTGCAAAATCAGTAACAAGTAAGATAATGAAGCAAATAACAAATATTGTTGCAAAATTTTGTGTCACAGTTGTACCCCCTAAATTAGGGCTGGTGCATAAACGCTGTAAAATTGAAGCAATGTCATGCATGATTAATCAAATACGAAGTAGCGACCATGGATAAAATTAGGGACGTGCCAACCTCATAAAATAAACTTTACTCTTGGCTATGATGAAATATCATCATCAACGTTTTACAACTCTGAATTTTATATAAGCAATCAACAATCTAATAAACAAAAACGAAGACGATTCAACAAACAATCATTTAATTGTTGATCAAAGAAATGAGATACATTTTTGATTACAACAATGAGAAAATCTCTAATTGTTGGTCAAAACAAATGAATATAGTAAACAAGAGAATTTATTTTAATTACAGTCACAAAAATATCGACGTTTGTAATTAACAAGTACAAGTGAATAAATTAAGGCAAGGGGCGCGCGCCCTAAACGAAAATTTCACTTCAAACTCATTAATATTAATTACTAAAGTTCTCTTACATCGTGACGTCATTGCTTTGTCTCCGATTTGTTAACAAATTCCTCTGAAGAGCAACGAAGAATTTGTCAATTTATTATACATAGTTCATAAAATAAAACGGCAACTAACACGTAACAAAAACTATAATAGAATATTATATGTATCAAGTTTTATAAACGTCATTTTAGTCACGCGGAACGAGCGCAGCGAGTGTATAAAAACGAGTATCTAGATAGTTTATAAACGAGTCACATGAACTACGACCACAAATTACACAACATAATTTCATAAATATGTAAAATGTAAATTATAATGATATTATACATAGCTACAAAATTCTACTTCTGCAAGAGTATTTAATTTTTACATAAAAAAAAATTGACAATGATTGAAAGAAACCATTGATTTCCTTCAGTTTTTCTCAAATATTAAATGTGAAATATATAGGAGCCAACTTCACCCCGTGCTCAATATGTCAGTTGCTATGTTCAGCCCGTGACTAAAAACAGCCAAAGCCACGGCTTGTCTAGGTGTGTTAAAATGTTATTTAGCGCCATGGAAACCAGGTCGTTAAATGATGTTTTAATACCAGTTGTACAACAATGAATAATTCCAATTTTTGATAAATTATGGTTAAAACAATAGTATAATTAAGAACAAGTTTTATAAGACATAATTTTTTCGCACGTGTTCAAATTTAGTAAAACGAGCCCTTGGGCGAGTTTACTAAAGAACGAGTGCGAAAAAAGTCTTATAAAATGAGTTCTTTATACTATTTTTTCTATTATGTGTCTTTTTATTATTAAAATTTAAATTATACTGCCACAATATACGCAAGTCAATTTAAGGAATTTTATGTGTGTAACGTTTTGGTTGGTGATATTAATATCGCCATTTATTTAACTGTCACTGTCACTGCAAAAGTATATATTACTGAACTATTCTAGGTGATAAGTACAGATATTATAGAAAATATTGAACTTATATGTTTTCAATTTATAGATTCATTAATTTTCTTGAATAAAAAGTAATTAATTAAGCAAAACATATTTAGAGGTTATAATGAAATTTGTCAATTCTGAAGTTTGACGTTTAACAATTGAAATAAATGTCATCTGATACTGATCTGATACTAGCAATACCAACCTTCTATAAAAATATGTTGCGTGTCACAAAGTGAGCTCTAGCGACATTCAGTTGCGTTTCACAAAGTTAACTTTGTGAACGCCAAATAGAAAAATGAATTTAGACATCTAGAGTAAACAAGAGAATTAATTATTCACAATAATCAAAATTTCATCGATTTCGATTGTTTTATTATATTTCTGCGCGATCTTATGTCCAATATCGTTGATTACAACAATAATTGTTGCTGATTTATGGCCAACACAAATCAATGTAGTAAAAAAAGCAAATTCATTTTAATTTGAAAGATTTCAACTGTTTTTCTGCGCGCTCCTCAAAATTAAATATGCGTTCCAGTGGCCCATTCTTTTTGCTTTTAATATAATTAAATTAAAAAACCAGTTATCAAAGGTGAACAAACCTTATTATAATCGAGTTTTGTGATGTAACGATGCGAAAATTTTTATGATACTTTCACTAAGTTATTTATAGTTTAACTGTACAGGTGTACCATAACACTATTATTAGTTTCATTAAGTTAAATTATATATTCAATTCTAAAGGTAGGTACAATGAACTAATAAGTATAATAAGGAAGAAAATTTCTTTTTCTTAGTTCCTGAATGGTAAGTGATTAAGCGCTACCTGCAATGTGATACTAACTCATAACTCAGGTTCAAATCCTGTCATGAACACATTCCAGGTTAACTGCACAAAAATCTACCCTGTAGTGTATGTCCAATAATAACCATGAGTGAATTAATGGCTGGTAACTGCACTTATGGTGATAATAGATATTTATACACCAAGTGAGATACATGAATTGTTGCTATGGAGAAGCAATACAATTTTTTGATATAATACAAAATTTGTTTTTTTCATCAGCAATCGCTGAACAAATGCATAGCAATCGGTTATATTACTACTTATTGTTGATAGTGGAGAATACACTACAGGAATTCGAATCATAATTTTTAGAACCATATAGTTTTGCTACTCAAAATGGGCTACTTGCATGATTTTTTATTATTAAATATTCTTGAGGAAGACATAAAAACTTTGGACCCGTATATTTATTTTTACAAAATGATCAACAAGCCCAAAAATTATTAATGAAAATTGAATAATATGTGATGCTGCCATACCTCTTATACAAAATAATGACGTCACAGCAAAATTTCTTTCTCAATTTTCTAAAAAACATATAATTTTTGTTTAAATAAAATTTGTAATTTTTACCAATGTTTTAAACCTAACATTAGGTTCATATACTATAGCGATAAAAATCTTATCTTCAGTACCTACCATCCAAATAGCCCATTGAAACCCGCCTGAAAAATTCTACCTACGTCTATGGTGCTGTCAAACCTAAATTAGGTTAGGTATTTATTTATTTCAAATTCCTCTACAAGTTCCGCTTCCCTTGCAATCAGTCTACCCCAAATAATAAAAGAGAAACGCGCACGATTCGCCCTTGTTCTATATCTCATATTATGTAACACATACAAGTACAGATTACTCGTGCCCGTACTATATAACTGCATCCTTACAGAGGCGGTTCTAGAAAAATTGTAAGGGGGAGGCCATAGAATGTAAAATATAAATGTTGATTTTATATTTATATAATGGGCTACTTGCATGATTTACTTTTATGAATATTTTTTAAGAAGACACATTGGAACCCGTATTTTTAATTTTCACAAATTTTTTATCATCAAGTACAACAATAATTTATGAAAATTGAATAACAAGTGATGTGCCGTAGAATGCTGCTATATCTCCGGGCTACCACCAGATTTGGTCTAGTATAGGGTTTTTGAGTCGCTGAATCCAAATTTCGGAAAATCGCCCGTGGGAAATGCGCGCTTCACCCTTAAACTAGCAACAAAAAAATACCCCTGAAAGAGGGTGTTTTTGCTATATTCTGACTGCTAGCCTTAATTTAGCCATAGTATGTATATGTTTTTTGGGTCACTAAATCCAAATATCGGAAAATCGCCCATGGGAAATGCGCGCTTCACCCTTAAACTAGCAACAAAAAAATACCCCTGAAAGAGGGTGTTTTTGCTATATTCTGACTGCGAGCCTTAATTTAGCCATAGTATGTATATGTTTTTTGGGTTACTAAATCCAAATATCGGAAAATCGCCCATGGGAAATGCGCGCTTCACCCTTAAATTAGCAAAAAAACAGAATATAGCAAAAACACCCCTTTCAGGGGTGGTTTTTGTTAATTTAAGGGTGAATGCACATTTTCGATAAAAAATGACCTGAAATTTGGATTCAGTGACCTAAAAAACATACTATGGCAAAATTATTAAGGTTCGCAGTCAGAATATAGCTATATTCTGTTTTTTGCTAATTTAAGGGTGAAGCGTGCATTTCTCACGGGCTATTTTCCGAAATTTGAATTCAGCGACCCAAAAAACCTATACTAGACCAAATCTGGTGGTGGCCCGGAATTATACAACCAAACTCGTAAATTGACTGGACTAAATATTCATAAAAAATAGTTTGGGTATCACTGTTTTACTACACTAAAATCTAATAACATTTTGATCATAATATTCCCACAGAGGAGTAAACTGAACCTGTCGAAACTTTGTTTGCGCTGAATTAGGAACCAATATTTGTAGGTTCAGTTCGCCGCGGATTGTTGTACTGCATGTATCAATGTTTATAAGATAGAATTAATAATTTTGTGTGTATATTTTGATGTATTTAAGTGTAGAAAAGTCTATAAATTGCGTGTAAGTAATTGAACTTTTTAATGCGCAAAACGATATAAAATAATAACGACTGTTTTAAATTTAAAATGTAGTGCCATATAAGCAATTTAAGGACTTTCTGGAACACATCATCATCGTCAGAGTACACCAAAGGTTAGCATTTTTATTTACTTTAAATATTGACGCACCTTAAGCTAGCAGGACCAATTCGGTAGAATCACTTCAAACCATGTGGAAATTTAAAGGCAAATTATTTAGGTCGCGCTCGTAACCATTTTCAGATAGTCATTTTTATGCACTGTATCTGCATAAATTTCTGCAAATAAGAACAAGAAATACACATAAAAATATATCAATAGAATCATAAGAGTTTCTAGATTGCTTTATGCTAAAAAAGAATACCTGAAAATAAATATACAGTGAGTTTATTTATTTTAACGTAATTTTTCATATCCATGGTGACGACTTTGACAGCAATGTATTAGAGCGTTCTTTTTAAAATGAAACATAGAGAATCATTTTAACTGTATTATTCTTGAACAATATATGATATTTGGCAGCTGTAATAGTTCCAAGAGACGCTTTCAACATAAACTTTTAATTGTTCAAAAAATCAAATTATGATGTATAATAAGATTTTGACTATTATCCGGATATAAACATTACCATTACAGACTTACGGTTTTTTCATTTTTAGCGCGCCCTTAAGAGTATCGTTTACCTAAATGACCAAAACATGCTTCACACAAGTTTGTGATTTATTTAACAACAAACAAATGTAATAATAAAAAATTCGCGATGTACATTCCATTCTTTCATGTCTGATTTATCGAAGACAACATGTGTTTATTAAAACAAGATAATTCAAAACTAGTGAATAGTGTTGCCATCTAGACAAGACAAGACAAGACTTTGCAAATCTTGTCTTGTCTTGAAATTTCAAGACAAGACTTTAGTAAGTCTAAGTCTAGATTAAAAAGTCTTGTTCTTGTCTTGTCTAGATACAAGACTCTAGATAGGTTTTCAAGACTCTTGATTAACCTGCGCATATGCGATATTACGTTTAAATTCTTGGATTACGGGACGCCTTTATCAAGCTATTCAAGCTCGAGTGGCATGAGCTTTGTATTATATACTTATTTTATATTGTATATAAGATATGTTTATTTTTTTACCGCTATTTTCCCCTGTATTTTGGTGATATAAGCGTATATCAAAACTGTTTGAGCTGTAACGCATTTAGGCATACCGGCATACCAATAATGGGCTTTTCTTTTCAAATTTTATGCATTATTATGTTATGTTTTTCTTATACCTAAGGTCTATCACTATATCTAGGTATAGTTTCTTGGTTTTTGTTCACATAGATTTTGAAAGGATTTTGTTATCTTGTTTTGAAAGGTAAGGTACCTACTTCATATATTTTATCAAAATTGCAGTATATTTTTTAATAAAACAATTTTCTCGAATTATAGAAATATTGCTAGAATATATTCTGTTGTATCATTACATTTATTGATTTGTTGAGTAGGTAAGTACAAGTAAACTTTTTTAATTTAAATTGACAGCAATACTTTCAATTTTGGTTGAAACTTATCTTATAATATATACCTATGGGAGTAAAAAATTCATATTACCTCCAACTTACAACTTACTCGTTAATCAAGAGTTTTGAAAATTGTCTAGAATTTTGACAAGAGTCTTGATCTAGAATAACAAAGTCTTGTCTTGTCTTGAAATTTCAAGACAAGACTTTTGCCAGTCTAGTCTTGATAATCTAGACAAGACAAGACAAGAGTCTAGAAAGTCTTGATCTAGACGGCAACACTACTAGTGAATGACTAATAGTCGTTTTTGATTATTACATTTGCTTGTTGTTAAATAAATCACAAACTTGTGTGAAGCATGTTTTGGTCAGTTAGGTAAACGACACTCTTAAGCTAGTAGGACTGTAGGACCATTGGGCAGAATCTTTTTAAAGCATGGAAATTAGGCTTATTAACAAACTATGCCCTATTGCTAAATTTGAAGCTCATTTATTTAAAATCATGGGCGTTGCCAACTTTTAGAATGGCGAAAAAGATTTATTCTTAAATAATAATATTTTATAAAATTTATAGTGGGATTCTGTGAAAATCTGTAGGTGCTACAGATCTATAAAATCGCAATGAAATTTATAATCATATGAACATTTTTATATTTGTCAACAAACATTGATGTGATTTTTTTCAATATTTAAGATATAGTCTTGGATCCGGCCCTGATCCTCTATACACACATGCTACATACATACATGCAGTCTGTGTGTGTAAAGGGGTTGTGTGGTCATTTGTATTTACTGATCAATACTGTCTGTCAAACGGGGGATGATATAGCTACATACTCGTACTCGTATGGGGTAAGGCCCTCTGCAATGGTTAATATTATGATGTAGGGTGGATGCTGATGCTTAACTGATGGATAGCAAGTAATAGATAAAGTATCAGGTACTGTCCGTGCAGCCAGTGTTGGCCGAGCAGTAATTCGCAGATGGACGTAAAATAAAATAATAAAATCATGGATTACAAGATTTCAACGTTTTATTTGAAAGCTTGAAACATTTATTTTTTAAATTTTACTACAGTTCTTTAATGCTTATGCCAGATAAAGACAATTTTTATAACGTAAGTTCCCCTTATTCTTATTACAAATAAATACTGTATTTATTATACAAATTTATAGAAATTCGTGACAATTAATCTTTTCAATCTTCAAAAATATCATTTCCGGTGAAGATATTTGTATTAAAATCTAATGTGCTCTTCCAATTAAACACCAAAAATCAAAATTTTTGGGCAATTCCTATTTCAGTTATCCGACAGACAGAAATCCGGCCCTGACCACATACCTACACACATACACTCACATACGTACATACAGACATCATCGTGAAACTATCAAAAATGAGTTGTAAGGACCCTAATTCGTACCCATCCACTAAAAACTCACTACCCGATTTTTAGCATGATTCCAATACCTTCCTTTACAGATATGGCGGCAGGTAGAAAACCTACCCGTCTTGAGTCCCACATAGGTACTCGGTTTTGATTAAAACTCTAATTGAACTTAATTAAATAAATATACCTTATACCCTTCTTGAGTCCCACACTGTTTAAAATAAGAGTATTTGATAGTACCCTTTTAAAAGAGCGTTCTAATTTTTGCTCTTATAAATGTAAAATAATACTCTTTATAAAAGAAACATTAATCAAAAATGTATTCTTATAAAAGGGCAAGAGTAAAATTTTATTGAATTTTATTGAGTACTAACTTTTGAGTATTTATTATACTTTTTAATATTTGATTTTACCCTTTAAATTATAATTTTGGTTATTGTATACTAATATAAGTATTAAATTACCCAAATTAGAGCATATGTTACACTTTTTGTGTAGATTGGTACCCCTTTAAATGTATTACGTTTAATGAGAAACACTAAAAACAGCACAATGTGCACCATGAAAGGGTACTAATACTAGTAAGCAAAGCAGTTCTTTCCCTAGTCAGGTCTAGTCTAACAAAGGAACTGGAACGTACCTAGATACTTAAAAAATAGAGACAGCGTTTTAACCATATACTAATATTGATAGTGAAATAGTTATTGTGTTTCTGGTTGATGAAGAATGTTATTTAGTCTTAAATATAACTAAATTCAATTTTAGTGCAAATGTGCACGCCTTTGAAATAGTTAAAGATAATAATATTTCCACGGAACTTCATGTGCTGCAAAAAATGTTTTAGAGAATCATTTGAACTACACGGTGCCAAAGTATTAAGTAAAAGTTTATATTTAGAATCTAAAGTACATATTGTTATGTTATTAAATACCAATCAACTTATATTGATATGATATTCTTGTGAATAATTTTTACCTTTCATGTATAATAATGTAATCTTCAAAAATACAAAATTGTAATTTAATAAAGAAACTTATTACCCAAATAAGTGCAAATTGTATACATTTTTGGGAATACAAAGTACCATTAATTGATTAAAAATAATTACATTAAAAGAATTACATTTTACCCATATAAGTTTAATTTAAAGAACCTCTTTTAGTTTACTACATTTTTATACAAAAAAGTATTATTTCGTATTTTACCCTATTTATATTACTGAATTAAGTGCCCTTTTTATTTTACCCTTATCATAGAGCGTTATATGGCCTATGTCTTATATAAACATTAATAAGGGTAAAAAAAGTGCTCTTTTTTGAACTGTGCACATACTCGGTTTGTTTGAATTGATTTTATTGTTTTTTCAACGCTGATCAGCGTTTTATTCGTTCCCTTATTTTTGGTGAGTAAAATTACTGTAATTTTAGTTGTACCACCTAATTTTTGTTTAGCAAAAGATGTGAGTAATTAAACTAATTCCAACATCCATATGTACGAGTGTCCTTTCTCTCTGTACGTGCGGCTATTTTAAATGAATTAATAACTTGAGGTGAACAGGTTCAACATCCTCCAGCAAATTGCTGTACACATGTCCCACGACGACCGGCGTCGCCGTACAAGCGGAAATGAAGGCCGTCGCGACGCTCCGTAAATAGATCTGCAATTCGCACACGCCGCGCTAAGTCTGAGAGCCGTTCACTTTCATATACAAAAACCTACAACCTCCCGGACTGCGTTACAATATAAAGAGCAATTTTCTATAGTGGAAGAAAGGCAGAAAAAAGTGTAGTCTCCCTTCGAGGGATTGAAGGGCATATGCTACGCGAAATACATTTTAGGGTAATTTGAAGGGAAATCCAGATTTGTCTCGCGATGTTAGAATAGATTTTGTTCCCTTTCAATAGGAGTGATATTTTTTTCAATAAAGATTTCTCGGTTTCAGATATATATTTTATTTACTTCTAGGTGTCAAATTATTTAGTATAGTGTGCAGTTTTATGATGCAGCATTTGACACCTCTAGACCGGTTGGAAATAATAAAAAAATATTACCAAAGTTCGAGCTCAGTTGTGGGTGCTCAACATTTATTCACCCCAGAATTGGGTCGCCCTCACCGTTACTCTGCGCAGGCTATAAGACGCACTGTGATAAAGTTTGAGTTAACATTACTAAGACAATAAGGCACCAAGAAGACAACGAAATGTTCGATGTGAGGAGAAAATCACAGCTGTAGCGGCCAGTGTTGCAAATGAGCCAAATTCTGCCAAATTGGAGCGATCTTGTAATCAGTGTCAATAAAGCCGTGGTGGACATTTGAACGATATCTTGTTCCGAACATAACTGCATTGTCTAAGCTTCCAAATAAAGCAAAAATTAAATTGATATGTCAAACCGTTGACGTTTTATTTAAAATTAAAATTCTATCACTCTTAATGAAAGACCCTTTAGTACACACGGTTAAAAATAATTAGGTTTACGTTTTTCATTGACAACCCTGGTCGGAAGGTGAAATTAGTTCTTAGCTGTTCCTAGGTGTCTCTGCTGATCACTACCGATACAAATTCATTCTGTCACTTGCTGTCACTGAATGGTATTTTTGGAATTGAATAATTTGTACGTTATATAGTGTTACAAAAATATATGTAAAATAAGGAACACGTAAGCTTATTATTACATTATAAAGTAACAGGTAAATATTGCTGTGTGTAGATATAGGTTATTTTAATTTTAGGAGAAATGAGAAAAAATCGACATGTTTTATAAACTGAATAATGAAGATGAATAGATGCACCACGAAACTGTGTTCATATATTGTGAAATTATTTATTTATAACGACGATCTCCTACGTACAAAATGGATAAGGATTTTTAAACACGTCTTGTCAAAATATTTTAGTTACTATTTAGTATTAAAGTGTAATTTTAAATTTATTTAGTATGACCTGATACAGCCAGTGATACCTAGATCTATTTCACATTCTGGCCGCTAGAAAAGATCGTGTTGGCAAACCTAACTATTATTTAACCGTGGTGTGGTGCCTTACGTTATATAGATACCTACATTATCAAACTTGAATGCGGCAGCGTTATATATTTGCAGTATACCATCAACTACCAACTTACAATGTATTATTATTAAAGTGCAGATTCATTTATTAACCATGATTAGTATTATTTTAATCAATTCTTCCATTGATGTTATTTTTTTGTGTTATGCGATTTGCATTCTCGTTTTTTTACTTCTTTTAAATATGACAGGAACAAATATATTTTGTTGTTAAATACCTATTTTTTTAGCTTCTGGAATGATTAATTCTTATTGTAAAAGTTTCTCAAACATTGTAAAAAATATGAGGGCTTTCTGTTGTCAACCAAATCCTCTTTAACTTCCAAATCTAATTAGATTACAACTTCCACTCTCGACAAACAAACACAAAAACGAATAAAAACTTTACAACCAGATTATTTCTTCTTTTAACTTTAACTTAACCCCTTACAATTTCACCGACACAGAATTATAATTCAATTAGATATTTAAACAAATAACTCGATAAGAAAAAACACAAAACATTTTACAACGAACTTTCCAAGAGCGAAAAGACAATTTTTTTAGTTTGATTTATTTACATTTTGCGGTTTTACAAAACTGTGAAACTTTAATTGCTAGGATTACATTCTGTTCTACGTCAGCAGTAAAAAAGGAATTATTTTTAATACTGATAAACTTGTTCTACAATACAATGAATAGAAAACAGGTTTATACAAAAAAGCTAAAATACCTACTTTAACAAAAATCGCACGACAACCAGTTGAAGAATTGATTACAATAATTGTAAAAATGGTAAAATTTATTTACTACTACCCTGATTCATTTAACTGAAATTAATAAGATAATCGCATGACACAAATATCAGCCAATGGAAGAATTGATTACAATAATAGTAACCATAGTTATATAAAAATTTAACGGAATTTTTTTACTAGTAGCTTGAGTAACCTAACTGAAATTAATAAGCGGAAACTTTACTGTCATTATGTCACTTTGACATTAAATTACGAATTGGATAAATTGTCATTTTGAGTGTAAATAAGCAACTAATAAATAACTAAATAATACATAGGTATTTATTCTGTTAAATACAAATTTAGTAAATATTTCAAGTTTCTATTGTAAAAAGAATTCAAAAATAGAGCGGTGGTGTCATTGCCATTTTCTTACCGAATATGCACTCGTGCATTAATTCATGTCCAGGAAATTTTTTATCGTGCATTCCAACAACGTAATTAGCTCTCGTGTACCTACCACTCGAGCTATTTAAGATGTTGGAAAGTACTCAAAAACTTTCCGGAAAGAATTAATGCACATCTGATATTATAATTAAACATTTTTCTGTCACATGTGTCAGTTTGACACTTAGAGTATGGAAAATTATAGAGGTAGCATACCTAATATGAATTTTTGGGCGGGGAATTGAAGCCTTGAGACGGAAGGCGGGTGTGTTACTAGAGCATAGCAATATGGCGGATATATTTATATTTATTCTGAAAGTTTTATAAATAATAAACATACCACGGAAAGAACAGAATGCAGAAAATGTTATTACTGACCTTATATTTCAAATAGAACATGCTTTATACTACGTTCAAATAAAATTTGACGACGTAATACAAATCATTTTCATCTGTCAAATTCTGAGAAATGTCAATGTCAAAATAACCTTACTTAACTGTTATTTTCCCTATTATTTATTTATAGGTGTCATTCTGTATAGCACGACGAAATATTATAGTAAAAATCACGCCATTAATATTTTAAAAATACTTCGAAAACTAATATAACTGCGTTCAAATATGCAAATAGAGCATACCAAAATGGCGGATAGCTTTATCCAAAGTTGCTTCATTGTTTTGTTCCTATGCTCCCTCTATAAACTTCTATCCTCTAAGATAGAAAGTTATAAAAGTAAAAAACTCATTAAATGGTAATAAAATTTTTCAATAATTATAATTAGATATACAAAACAATTTAAAACCAAATATTGGATATAAAACTATAATGCATAAAGCGAGGCAATCACTAGACTAATACAATTTTAATAGAAATAATAATATTAAAAAAGACAAAAGCTTTTTTGCTGCAGGAATCAATGATCCGATTCGTGTTTTGACAATTTACTCTCAGTATAATAACTATTACTAATTAGTTAATTACATTACAGTTCTATCCTCTAAGGTTTGACATTTAAATTAAAAATGGATCAATTGTCATTTTGAGTATAAATATGCAATCAGTATGTTCAATACACATTAATTAATGTTACACAATTAGTCAATATGTCAGCTCTCTATTGTAATATGAATCAGTGGCGTACGCTGGATTCTGTTATGGGGAGGAGGATTCAGTGAGATGTGAGATTTGAAAATTTATCTTTGATAATTCCACTCCTGTATAAAGTTAGCCATAAACAAAACACAATTTTATCGCTTTGACAGCGGATAAAAAGAAAGGTAACTTTTTTCAAGTGATAAAACAAAACCTTATTTACCTTTTTCTTAGCAACCAAACAATAAACAAAACACTAAAATGTTATTTGATTCATATTTCTAATATTTGTCAGTAGATTTTGGGAATATTTGTGAAGAAGAATCAAAGGAGTCGTTAAATTATCTCGTTGAATTAAACATTTTATTTCCTACGAATAAATTTCTGTTTGACATCTCAACCTAGTCACTTGACAGCAATTTGACTCGAAAAATTGTTTTAAAATAAAATCACGACACCGTATAGGTGGACAATTTTACTTTTCAAATTGCTAGGCAACAAGGTTTCAACAAACAGAAATTTATCCGGCGAAATAAATAAAAGCTCTTGTGTAATTACAGTTGAAAATTGTTTTTATTATTGGTATGATGTTTAATTAAATCAAAAATTTTCACATGTGCACTTAATTCTTAAAAAAAAATTTGAGTGCATTTCCAACAACATATTAATCGGCCTGAGTGGCACACAAGAAGCTGATTACGTGGTGTTGTATGATATTTAGAATTTAAACTTTTTGTCAACATTTTTGATGGGCCCATTAAGGGTCTAAAATAGCACTCTGTGCCCTGTGGTCAGAGAAAGTAATAAATCAGTGGCGTACGTTGTTAAGGGCCACAACAGCGACCACAAATGCGGTCACGTGGTACACATATGTTATACAAGTTTGGTTGTCTACTACTAACACTAGAATTAAATTTAGTTTCACACTTTGGAGTCATTTACAGAGACC
Source organism: Agonum fuliginosum (assembly GCA_947534325.1). Lineage (NCBI taxonomy): Eukaryota > Metazoa > Arthropoda > Insecta > Coleoptera > Carabidae > Agonum > Agonum fuliginosum. The sequence goes on from OX384029.1 coordinate 43,709,499, forward strand.
GAATACAGCATTCATTAACTCCAACTAATTGTGAACTACACTTACACTATGAAATTGATATCAACTTTACTGTCCGTGCAGCCAGAGTTGTCCGACGCGATAAGGGAGAGAAAGAATGTGCCTATGTTCTACACAGAGCAGAGTCAAAGTTCGCCAACTTATTACTTGCCTGAACGCAACTGAGCCAAGAGAAAACCCGAGCTGGACGACTTCTTTGTACATTATTTCAAAGTACCGAAGCGGTTTCTGCCAGAAAATTCTAGCAATGTTTGGATTTTCTAATGCCTATATGTCACACCGGTGTGGCATGAAGCACGGTGCTCGGTGTGGCATTTTGCACGGGAAAAACTGTCAAAGGGGTGTCACACCGGTATAGCAAGATGCCATACGAAAATTTGTATATTACTATGTTCACTTCGTACTTTGAAGGTTTTTAAAAATTATTTCCTATTTCAAGGTAGCGAAGCTACTGATACATCTATGTCCGCCCGATTAATATTGTTTACCAATTTAAAATTCCAAAGCCCGGCCATCTGTTATTTCGCATACTTTTCTGGGAATGATGCAGTAATCAAATATTTGCAATATGAGATAAAAAGTCTAAATACACATTCATATATTTTTTGCTGGTAACAGGATTTACTCCGAATTATAGAATGGTAGTTGTTATTATAGTGGAATCCAACCACTTCGACCGATTCATCTTGGTGCAGTCAGAATCTCAATCCGTGTGAGGATCTTTGAAATTCAAAGCGACAACGGAGCGATTCAGCTTGAAGCGTCCGGGTGCGATTTATTTGCAACCAAGACTACCTACATTTTCTTTTTTTACATTTCTGAAAAATTAATTTTTAACTGAAATCAGAATTTATCAAATATCTTATCAAATGAACTCGAAGTTTTGTTACACCCTGTATTATCAAATATATTACATTCTACGGGTACTCGAACTGTACCCTTCAAGATACTTTTTCAGTATAGTATTTTTTGTTTAAAACCAACCCTTGACCGGACCGGATCTTCAATAAAACAAAACCGGAAACATCGGAATAAAAAGTCGATGCTCACTTATTGAAAACTATACCCGGAAACCGGAAACCCTGCCTTAGCATACGTCACATCCGGAATAACCATAACAGGGATCGTCAAAGAATAGTTTATTCATTTTAAAACTAATACGATGACGACATTAATTTTATAAACCTTAATATCTCTGACCTAATTCAATTTTTAACAATTTTTCTTTTACTAATAGGGTAGGTATTTCGGTAATTTTTGATTTTTTAATATGATATTCTGCATAAAAAATACATATTTTTTGTTTTACGATACATTGCTCCCGTTTAGCTAAAAAAAATAATTTAAGTTGAATTGCAAAGCCTGATGACGTATGCAAGTCGAAGTTTTAGCAAAATGTATGGTTAATGGTGTTTTGACATTTGACAGACAGTAGTTAATATTATCATTTTGTACATTTAAAATGTTTAATATAAACCTCCAAACAAAAAACTAGAATTAAGAACAGTGTTTTATTTGCTATTACTTATATATAGTATTTGTATTACTTTATCACTTAATTATAATAATAGATTACCTACCTGAAAATATCTTTCTGTCAAATGTTTAACAAGTTTATACTGCTGTTTCCGTCTGGTGACATTACCATGAACTGGTTAGCCTGCATACGTCATCAGTCCACGAAAATTTACTTTAAATACCTAGTTTTTCTTAGCTAAATAGAGCATTGTATGGTAAAACAAAAAAATACGTGTTTATTTATTTTTTGTGCCAAATTGCATATTTTAAAATAAAATATAACCGAAATTCCCTATTATAATTATTATTTAGTACGTAATTACTATTTTTAATACAAAATTGCCATAATTTGATTATGGTCAAAATTATTTGCAAATTATTGGGAAATTATTTTAGTGTCTGAAGTAAGCACAAGTATTACCAGTACTCGAAGTAGGAATGTCTGAAGTCTAAAGCTCTGTTCACACATGGATTCTTACATTTTTCTGAATCCTGGAAAAAAATAAATTCACTGTTTTGAAGCTATCAATGAATTAGAAATTCTTCTTTTCCAAGACTCGTAATTCAGCAGCGCCGCAATTTGACAGGCAATTTTCACCAGGAATATTTTTCTCAATATTCAGTAGCATGTAAGAATTCTCAAATAGTCCTTGTGTGAACAGTTCTTAAAGAAGCCCTACAACTAAACATTTCTACAGATTTAACCGTCATCATTTGAAACACAAAACCAGCTTAGTAACTCATTTCCTTTCAACCCTTCTTCATTCCTTCACAAATTCCTCACTAATTCTTACGTGAACCATTTAATCCACTTACCTATTTCTTACATTCTTTCACAATCTTCCTAATCTTATCGCGCGTGTTTTGTTTCAATGATAAGATAACAAAACACGATGAGTATTATGTCTCAGGAGTTGAATTAGTCAGTGATATGAAATGTGCGGTGAAAATCTAGTGCAAAATGTGGAAAAGAAAGAAAAACACCTCCAGGCCCACGTCGAGGCCTACGTCTACGGCTAGTTCCGTTTCCGGTTCGCCCGCCGGAAGTGACACGGAGGGGGAGGACCTGCCCTCCATCCCCGAAAATGGGGAAGTGAGCGGTAAGGATGATCCAAAGATTATAAAGATTTTTTGTGATAAAAGTACACGTGATGATTCTAAACTACTTAGGTTTTTTCCGAATTCCTAGAAAACTCTCGATTTTACTTTTTCTTCTATTTCATTCTCTTCCCCACTACTGCAGCTGCCTGAAACCAGCCCGAAACTCGTACTTTGTCGCAATGTCATTTGGAAGTTGAAAAATACTGTAAAAGTGTTTTCGTTGCGAGTAAACTGTCAGTTTATTACTGACTTCAAGATAATGCTTTTTTAAAATTTAAAAAAGAACGAATGGATCTACAGATTTTAAAAATAAATTTCTATTATGAGATATGCCCGTGTAAAGTTTGTATAAATTGGAAATTTTTATAATCATGTAGGTACAATTTTTTGTATTAAAATTTTAGAAAGGCACAACTGTTAATAATTAATCCTTTAAGTATATAATCCTTGTTGGAATGAAATTTGGCCACAAAACACTCGCTACGTTTTACGTTAGTACATTTTATGCTGGATAGCTGGATTTAGGAAGTAGACGGGCCTCTTATCAGTGGCCATTATGTGACTCTATAAGTATACCGACTGATTTTTGTAATAATGAACCTTTTGGTGATCGAGAAAAACAAAAGAAATAGTATAGTATTGTATTATGAATTAATAATTCAACACTATTGTATTATGAGTCCATTATTCAACACAACTGGCATCTATCATCGCACCAAAATGTGAGGTTAGGTTAATATTTTAATGAATAAAAATTTATAAAGAAATGTTTTATTTCTATAAGCCGCAGACATACTATTGTATTATGCATTCATAATTAGACACTATTGTATTATGAGTCCATTATTCAACACAACTGTCATCTGTCATCACAACAAAATGTGAGGTTAGGTTAATATTCTAATGAATAAAAATTTATAAAAAAATGTTTTATTTCTAACCGCAAACTATTGTATTGCATTCATAATATCTATTGTATTATGAGTTCATTATTCAACAATATTGTCACTGCCATTACATCAAAATGTGAGGTTAGATTAATATTTTAATGAATTAAAATGTTTTATTTAAAAAGTAGCTAAAACGTCGTATTTGACTCGCACATAATTGCTATAATTCACTCGGATGATTATGCACGAGCTGAAGGCGAGTGCATAAACTTTCATTCTCTTCACAGTTATAGCCTACATTATGTATTCTTTAAATAATATACTGTTATTGTTATTTAACCAAATTATAATAATTTATTATTTTTATGAGTTCTGCAAATTTCTTTCAATCTTTTTGCTTCTGTGTGTACTTAATCACAATTATGTGATACTATTTTATGATATTATGTGAACTAACTATAATGAACAAAGCAGTATGTTCTAGTGACCAATATAACACAAGTGTAAAATGATAAAATAGTAAGATAGATCCAGTTAGATCTAAAAGGTTCAATGTATTATTATGTGTCATATTGATAGTAATTTATTTGTTTTTATTTCTTATTTAATGATACAATGAATGAACTTATTGAATTTTATTGCAAATTATATGTGAAACAATAAAAAAAGCCGCTTTAAGTAGGTACTACTTCCAGTTTGTAGATTGAAACCAAAATTTAATGGCTTATTAAGATTCCTGAAATATGAAAATTGAAATGTTAATGTTTGATATATTTTGAGTTTTCGAAAAAATTGCAACATACAAACGCACGAACGAAAGCAAACACATACGCACACACACACATATATCATCTCGAAAATGTTAAATTCTTACTCTAGGGACTCTAAAACGTGCTTATCCATCAAAAACTCAATTTTTACTCATCACAATACCTTCCTTATAGAATATGAGGCGGCAGGTAAAAATTGCCAGCTGTTTACTTTATTCTCTATGCTATATTTAAAGTTATATTGACTTTGAATAAGTATATCTTTAATATATTTTAAGTAAATAAAACTTTAAATATAACTTAGATAATAAAGTATACAGCTGGCAAATATTTTTATTTTTACGACTGTACCCCTGTATAACACCTCCTTAATTTTTAAAACTGTTTTAATTCGTTCTGGCATCGTAAGCATACTTTTATGGAGAAAAAAATCCCAAATATTCTATAGTCTGTGCCACAAATTCTTTGATTGTTCTTGCATAGGACGATTTTTACCTCTCGCCTCATATTCTATAAGAGAGGTATTGTAATGGGTCAAAATTTTCGAGTATGAGTTTTTGGTGGATAAGCACGTTTCAGGGTCTCTAGAATACGAATTTACTATTTTCACGATGATGTCTGTGTGTGTTTGTGTGTTTGTATGAACCGAGGATTTTTCGTCCACGATAACTTAAAAAGTATCAAACCGTTTATAACCAAATTTCTTATTTAAGGTTTTGATAAGTATCTTAACACCGGATAACATTTTGGTAGAAATCTGCAAACCGGAAGTAGTACTTTTAGAAGTTTGGAAAAGTTTTCCTTAAATATATTGGTACATTATTTATTTATGACAATTTTTGCAATTAAAAATAAAAGAAATTGTGATTATCTATGTGTACAGTTAATTATAAATACAAATTGCTGAATCTGGAAGTATTTAACAATAAAATAAAGTACAATTAATATTCTATCTTGTTGTTCATGATATGAAATTTGTTTCTACATAAAATTTGAATTATTATGACAGTGACAGTACAGTTGACATCTTTTGCTTGCATATTGGTTTACATTATCGTTTACATATTACATGAAGATGAAACTATTAAAATGTAAGTAAAACTATTTATTAGATTAGTGGAATAAGCAGAATTAGGCGAGAGGTCGTGTGGTGGCCACAGCAGATTTTTTTTATTCGGTTCCATGAAGTTTCGACTGTTGATTTTATTTGAGATTGTGTAAAATGTATTGCAGTTTTCAATAAATATATAAGATACAGTACTTTATACTTGTATTTTGGTTTTTGTTTAAACTTTTGTACAACAAAAACGAATGTTTTATGTCTGAGCCAACGTCAATGAGATGGGGATCGTATCAGCCTGTATAAATTGCCTTGACTTGGAAAATTTGTAAAATAACTTTCGTCTAAAAGTGTAAAGAATGTAACAGTCCAAACAATTTTGCGGTAACCCAGTTTTCCAGTTTATTGAAAAAATAAAACAACTTTAGCAATATTGTAGCCAGGAATTCCAATTTCGTCTGCAATATTCAACAGACCGTCGTCGGCCGTCTTTTAAATAAATAAAATCTCCCACAATCTATTATAATTAAACAAACTTACTGCTTTAGATAAAAGTAGAGTTACTTATCGTTGGTAAGTAATCTTTGATAAGCTGATAGCGTACAAGAGTTAATTGGTTGGAACTTGGCATTAATTTCTCGTAGATTCTCACTGAAAATGAAACTTGTCTTGCGTGTCTAAAGCCATTTACTCATTGGTGGGCCCCTTTTTCTGCCCGATGCGCCGTCACTGGTAGGATTAATTAGAGACATTAGTGCTAGGAGGATGAGACAACAAGTGCATAATTTGCAAACAGAACTAAAAAGGAATATATTTCTTATATCTATACGAATATTTCCCAATTTAAAATTTATTACATAAATATAAAATTGATAGCGTTACTCTGTTCAAATATGGATTCTTCGAGAATTTATCTATGTTTCTGAATATTGAAAAAAAATCTGTTTTTAAGCTATCAATGAATTCGAAATTCTTCTTTTTCAAGACTCGTGTATAATCGAACTTAATTATCAGCCTCGCTCGCGCTGCTATAAACTGCACCTCGTCCAAGAAAATCCTAAATTATGTACTTGTTACATAAATAGCTATATTATTGTCTATCTAGGCACTAAAAGTTACACTTCACAGACTGTTAGCTATCAATAAAATAGCAGTTTTAATGTCAATCGGTGAAAAATATATTTTTTTCACGACATGCGGAGAAAACACAATTTTCTTCTCGCGAAATAGTGAGGAAAGTAGGTTTTCCCTCTCTAGAGAGGAAAGTAAGCAGTGATCACCAGAATGTTATTTTACGATGAAATATTTTAAAAATTGTAAGTAAATTTATTATTTTATTGCAAATTCTGATTTTATAGTGATATACTGTAACCTATTATTTTACAATTATTATGTTTTATACTTTCTTTTTGTACTATTTCACGATTTTACAACTTAAATTTAATTTGGCATATTGGCTACATTTCGTTGTTTTCAAACGTCCTTCTGACAGATGGCAGTTATAACCTAACTTCTAGTTATGTGTTTCTTCAACATTTACAATGTTTTTAAATATGTCGTGAAAAAAATGTTGTGTCTAACACGAGAGGAAAGCTCTTTTTCCACTCTTGCTCGATTGCCTCACTTGCTTCGCTCGTGACACAAACTTCGAGCACGAGTGGGAAAAAGAAGCGCTTTCCTCTCTAGTTGGACAAATAACTATTTTTCACGAAATGCGGAGAAAACACAATTTTCTTCTCGTGAAATAGTGACGAAAGTAAGTTTTCTCTCTCTAGACAGGAAATTTAGCAGTGTTACCACCAGTGTTATTTTACCATGAAATATTTTAAAAATTGTAAGTAAATTTATTATTTAATTGAAAATTCTGGTTTTTTAGTAATATACTGTAAACTATTATTTTACAATTATTATGTATAGGTACTTTATTTTTCTACACTTTCACGATTTTACAACTTAAATTTAATTTGGCATTATTGTCTGCAGTGAAACATTAATTGTTTTTATTCAATTTTGACGTTTTAAACTGCTATTATTAACTCCATAGCAATAATTTTGAACAACTGTTTATTCACAAGCGAATTATAGTAATTTATTATACAAGACGATAAAGAGATCATTTATCGAAAAGTGAAAGATGTTAGTTCACGAGTGACGAAGGAACGAGTGGGCTATCTTTCACGTGTCGATAAAGACTCTTTATCGTCGTGTACAATATATTATTTTATTTTGTACTTAATGTTAATTTGTGTAAAAATATTCTTATTTTACTTAAATTTTATTTTATCTACTCAAATTTTACTTTATCTACTCAAATTTTACTTTATCTACTCAAATTTTACTTTATCTACTCAAATTTTACTTTATCTACTCAAATTTTACTTTATCTACTCAAATTTTATTTTATCTACCCTCGATGTTAAAGTAATACTTTATCTACTGAAAATGAACGTATAAAACCAATTTTTAACATTAAGTACAAAATAAAAACTTTTTAAATCACTCAACACATTTTTAAATCACTCTGATGTCATTATTTCGTCAAAACGACTACTTTGATTTTTTTTTATAATATTTGAAATTATTTCGTCAAAATTGAATAAAATATTGTATAAACCACGTGAGATACGAATGTTTATTCACTCGAAGAAATTATCCTAAACTTTCTTTTCTTGAATAAACATTCATGTATCTCACTTGGTGCATAAATATCTATTAAACATCAGTTGACAGTTATAATCTTTTTATTAAAATTTTAAATAGGCACAACTATTAATTATTGATCCTTTAAGTATATATTCCTAGTTGAAATTTGAAATACAATTTTACTATTCTAGTACTGGCCACAAAACACTCGCTATGTTAGTACGTTTAGTGCTGGATTTTAGGAGGTAGACGGGCCTCTTAATACAAACAGATACAGACCAAGTAAAATTTCGGCTGCATCTGCAAATGAGTTTTTGCTTGAACAATGATTAATAATGAACGTTTTTCCGGCTGCAAGACAGCGCTTGTGCCTTGTGGTGTTGAAGTCAAGGGTAGGGAAGTTATGACAACGATTATTATACGCGGTGCGTTCACAAAGACAATGAGACACAAGTGGAGCTCAACAGCCTAAACGGTGGAGTTTTTCACTGTCAGGAAACTGTGAATACTCCTCAAGATTTCACCCTAAGAAGTGTCACATTCAACACTGAAGCAGGCCCTCTGTGTTTGCATTTGAATACCTTGGGAATCACGAAATTAGGGAGACGAGATTCTGTTTTTATTAAGATTATGAATTGAAAAGATTGCTCAGTGTCAAAATATACTTGTCGCCCAAAAATATTATACCTGCGTGATTCATAGATTTTTGTTTATTTTGGTGCCACGGGATTCATATTAATTTTTAACACAGTTATTAAAAAACGTCAAATATAACTTAATTTGAAAATAAATCTTGTGGTTTTAAGTTCTGTAATAATTTTATAATAAAAAAACAAAGATTCAGGAAAGTGAATCGAAACGTTGTTGTATGTTTTTTATAATAAAAATATATCTGTGGCTTGGTGCTAAAAGGGCCAAAGTCACAAAATCAAGTTTTGAGAAAAACGCGATTGAAGATTTTGCATTTAATAAAATCCGATATATTTATTATTCTTTGCATCGCACCCATAGGCCCGGTGAACTAGAAAATTTTTATATGGGCTCGGCGACAAAATTCAAAGAGAATTTTTTTTTTTCATAGGAATGTTGTAATTGACTTCCTAACTAACATAGGTACTAAAAGCCTTGAGTTAAGTCCACCATATTGGAAAAATGGTGGAATAAGATGACCTTTCTCTGGTTTATTGCAATTATCTCGAAAATGGGAATTTTTTTTTTAAATTTCAAATACCAAACAAAAAGAGCATAAAATTTCCTTCAAGATAGTCACTTTGGTTTTTACGTTAAACATACAGTTTTTGAAGAAATCGAAAATCAATATTTTTATAATATTTTTATAATTCTAACATTTTCAGCCGTTTTGATAAAACCATAATTTTGTCTCCTATTACACAATAACGACTGTAATTTATTAACGCATAAAAATTTCGAATTCGGGATTTCAGTATTCGATACTGGGGAACCTGATTAAGTTGAAATTCGTTCAATTGCTCCTTATATTTATTTTTAATAATATGTCATTCGAATCACAATATTTTTTTAGTAAAATAAGTGAAGCTATTGTCTCTAGTTCTCTGGCAGGAACTGCAGATTAGCAATGTAAATTTCTGGGTACACAGCAGCACTCTAAAGTTTGCTAAACATTTGAACGCAACTTCCGGTAAATCCGGGAGCATGTATCATGCAAGAGTATGAATTGCTAATTTAAATTAATAGTTCGCCTGCCATCTTCCACATTCATAATGAAATGCAATCGTCAGCAACGCCTAGTGCCTTGTCACTTTTACCATCGGATTCAATTGCCTCCAAATCTGCGAAATGCGAAAAGGAATTCAATTTACTCTCAACTCACAATCGATATCAAATGACTAGACCGGCCGCGAGGACATTTCATTTTTCTACGATGGAGAGAACGAATTTCGCGGTGAAAAGGGCGTTTCATTCTTTTGTCACAAGTCACAATACCAACAAAATACTTACGCAGGTTCGAATCCAATATCCAATCAGATATACGTTCTTGTTTAATTGAAAAGGCTCGTCTACCTCCTAAAATCCAGCATAAAATGTACTAACGTAGCGAGTGTTTTGTGGCCAGTACAAGAATGGTAAAATTTTATTTCAAGAAGGATTTAATAGAGAAAGAATGGATCTAAAGATGTGCCTTTTAAAAATTTTGATTAAAAATTTATGCAAACTTTACACGAGTAGATCTCATGATAGAAATTTATTTTTAAAATTTTAAAAAGGCACATCTGTAGTTTCATTCTTCCCGTATTAAATGTTTATACAAACATCCTGAAGACAATAATAATCTGACAGTTTTTTCGCAATGAAAACACTTTTACAGTATTTTTCAACTTCAAAATGACATTGCATAGCTAGGATGCGGCAAAGTACGAGTTTCGGACTGGTTTCAGGCAGCCGTAGTAGTGGGGAAAAGAGTGGAATAGAAAAAACAGTAAAATCGAAAGTATTCTAGGAATTTGGTAAAAATCTAATCAAAAAATTCCCTTGAGGTGTAGTGTCTATTAAGACTATACTTCAACTTCGCACAGGTGCTCGTAGTTTACTAATAACTTGATTTAGGTAAATTTGAGAAAAAATCTGATGTGGCCAGCACACAAATTCCCGCTGTATCAAAGAAAACTGACTTATAAACATACAATCCGGTGCGCACTTAACACAGAAATAAAAATCTAAAATATTCAAACACAGAAATCAAAAGATTCAGGTGATTCAAATCAAGAATTTTAGATTCGGTGTATAAAAGCAAGATGCAAACACAATAGAAGATTCAAACATATAGGCATTTGCAAAATAAAGTCGAATGAAATAAATGAACAACCCAGAACCATTCTTGACTCTGACATACTCGGTGAATGAATCTTTTGATATACTTTTGATACAGGTTTTTCATCACGTATTAATTTTCTAGATTTGCATCTTCTTTCTTCTAGTGTTTTATTTTCCTGTTTGAATAGTCTAGATTTGTAATCTTCTGTGTTGAACCCATTCTCCGTTCAATTGCTATACAACATCGTCCAATGTCTTTACTTATGACATATATGGCATCGTATGCCAACGTATCACCCGTCTCACCTGTCAATATTTTTTACGCAGAAACAAAAATCAGCCGATCATGGATTACAAGATTTATCATTTTATCTGATAAATTTAATTTCTAAATTTTACTACAGTTCGTTAATGCTACCAGATAAAAAGACAATTTTTTTATAACGTAAGTTGCAAATAACTTTTCCTCTTATTCTCATTACAAATACTATATTTATCCAAATTTATAGAAATTTTTGACAATTAATCTATAAAAGAATATTAGTTTCTGAAATGGTTAGCTTAAAACATGGCTAGGGCTTACGCTTACGGTTGGTAAGGTAATCAATAAGGGCTTCTTGTGGACCATATACAAGATGTTGCATTAACCCCGCGATCAATTTAGTGCACCCTTTGTTTTGTCTGACGAGAATCTAACGAGAATTTTATGGACATACATTCCAGATCGTGAAACTAAATCACATAGATTTATTGCCATTTTTTTATTCCTTAAATCGCTACCGAAAATACGGAATACCTTTACATATTACACTTTAGGGGAGTTTTTGTTATTCTGTGCAATCTGTTACAGAGAGTACACTGCAGGGTAAATATTTGTGCGGTTTTATTGGAATGTGAATTGACCGAACTATAATTTTAAGAATTACACATAGTCATTTTAAATCAGTTATTTAACAAACTATAATCATTATAATTTAATTTAATATGCTGACACTTAAAGCGACTGTCAATTGTTTAATTTTAATTAATTATGGATTGCAAAGAAAGCATCTGCCCTTGGCTTCAAAAAAATCGTATGCAACCCGCAACAATGCTGAGAGTTTCTCGCTTTCTAACCAACGACAGTATTGGAATAATTGCCAAATTTCGGAATATGTGCAGTTGTTACATTAGAAAGAGATGACATGTTAAAAAGACAAGGAAGAACTCTCTCCCATGACAGTTCGCAGGAGCCAGCCCCTTATGTGTTGAAAGTATACGGCTTTCCCGTCCATAATTATTAGAGGTCACTGGAATAAACTCACTGTATAATAATATGAACTCAGAAATTCTAACCTATAAAAGAACTGTCACATTGGAGATTGATTACCGAGTGTAAATCTGGCTCAAAAATGAAAAATCTGATTGGTCAGCAGAACGCGGCAAATTTAATATTCTCCTCCGAATTTTGGGACAATGTATATAAATAATTTATTTAGAGATCAACCAAAGCTGCATAAATTAAACTTTACTAAATCTACTAAAAATAATTATAATTCCAATCAAAAGCTGCAGATTCCAATTCTACTTCCAGATATTACCCATCTCTTTTAGTTTTTGAGGTTCATCAAATTTATAATTTAATTCAAACTTAAATTCTGTTAGATTCACACTATACTTCTCTGGCAGACTGTTAAATCCAGTAGTTGTGGCTCTGAACAAACAACACATCCATTACCCACTTCAATTAGCAATCAACCAATGATGTTGTCATAGCTATAGAGCTATTCATTGCTGTATACGTAATGGAATAAAGAATTACATGCACATTGAGTGACTGCAATCAATAGAACATTACTACACTGTCAGACTCAGACAATACAAGACAACACAATCGATGCCTCTTCAACGAACAATGATCCATGGGGTGAAGACACCGTGAAGATGGTAAAGAGAAGACAATGAAAGACTTCACAGTGATTTTCACACTACTTGGTACCAATATTATTGTTAATTATAAATACTTTTTGGCCTCCTCAAGTGTAATGCCTGTTTTGCACGATGCAATTTATTGATCAATAAATTGACTACGTTTTGTTGTCAATTTTTGTGTAATACAAAAAAAAAATTTCTTCACCAATAAATAAATGAATTTATTGACGGAATAGAACGTGTTCTATTTTTCTACAATATTCTAGGAATTTTGTCTTAGTTTTGTCGTTGCCAACCTTTGTGTTTACCATTTCAATTTTCATTTTATTAAATGTTGCGTTTCCATTACGTTTCCCGCATTTCATTAAGTTTTTATTTCGTTTAGAAAGAGTTAATAAGTTATGAAACAAAAATATTGTTGGATTTGTTGGCAGCTTAGAGTATAGAAAATTATACTCTTATTTTATGGGTGAGGGATTGAAGCCATGAGACGAAAGGGGGGTGTGCTGCTAGAGCATACCAATATGACGGATATATTTATATTTATTCTAAAAGTTTTATACATACCACGGAGAGAACAGTATAATATTAAGTATCAAGAACGGTACGAACAGTTTACCGATGGAAGACAATGTCTGAGCGAAGCGCAGGCTCCAATCGGTAATTCCTTAAGGTGCGTGATGCTTGTATCATTTTTTGCACTATTGGTCTTTTTTATCCATACGCAAATGGCAAATATTAATTTCTTCGAAATTAATATTAAATTTACTTACTATTCTGTTAATTTACTTACCGTTCAGTTTGAATTTACTTACCGTTTTGTTTAGTCTAGCAACCGGAAAGATCTTGGAAACAGACATGGTAAGTGGATAAAAAAGACCAATTGTGTAATAAATGGTATTACTGACGTTATATTTTAAATAAAACATACTTTATACTACGTTCAAATAAACTTTGACGACGTAATACAAATAATTTTCAACTATCAAATTCTGAGAAATGTCAATGACAAAATAACCTTACTTAACTGTTATTTTCCCTTTTATTTATTTTTATAGATGTCATTCTGTATAGCACTGCGAAACAGGCATAACATAACAATCACACATCTTTAACGTCTGTGGTAATGGCGATTAAGCTACACATAGACACACACACGCAACAGTAAAAAATACTGTATGTGTTGCTTGTGAAATAGAGGCGCCGCTATTTTGTGGCTTCTATGTATGTAAGTAAATAAAACTCAATTTTGAGGCCACAAACGTTCCACACGTTCTCCATTTTGATTTTGTTGCCTGTATGGCGCTGGCGCATGTGTGTGTCTTCTGTGTGTCCATGTGTGAACAGGGTTTTATTCTGGTGTCAGATTTCTACCATTTTATTTCCATTCTCAAGTAGGTATAAGTGAAGACCGCGCCTTAACACTTTCATTGAATAAACAGCATTCATTATTAAAACATAAGTGTGAGCTCATATACGTCGTAAATAATATTGTAGGCGAGACAACAAGCCTTTAGTTGCCTGTTCCATAATTTCCATTTATTCATAAGAGGACGATGGCGCCACCAAAAGATGTTGATGTTCTTTCTCACGATGTACCAAAGTACAAGACAGAACTCTTGAGAAAATAAATACTCATTTGTCATGTGCAGTAAATAGTTTGTGACACCTTCAGAAATTATACATAACTACATAAAAATTACCCCACATGAGTTTAGATTCTAAACTTTAGAACAAACCTGTCAAAACATTTAATATATTAGACTAGATTAGAATTTAAGGAATATTCTTGATCTTGGGTCATTCCAGTAAAATAAATTGATTGATTACAATAAACATCTTGATTACAACAAAGGAACCTTGATTACAACAATGAATTAAACCGTCTGAAACAGTTAAACAAATCAATAACAAAGCCTCGTGAGATGACAGCTAACAAATGAGTGGCTTTAAATTTCAATCTGCCTTTGAATATTTTTGATTGTCATGTCCATTTTTGGTGTAATTTGTCTTTACTGCGTTGGCATTTTTCACCCCGTGGCTCAGGAACAGAACGGACATTTATCAAGTGCAGAATTTGGGCCGGCCGGCCAGTTTCTTTCTTTCTGACATGATTAAATTCACTCGATTACAAGAAAAGCGGACGAAATGTCCTACAAATCACGCCCTTTCAACAAGACTTAGATCCGAGAAAATTTTTAAACCTTATAACAATAAAATGATTAGGTACAATTTTCTGTCCCTCTATAAAACATACAAAATAATGAATTGTTCAATTGTTGTAATCAATTAAAATTGGTTATTAATTATTGTAATAAATAAATTTGTTTCAATGCACAAAAATATACGATGTTTATCTACGATAAGTATTATATCTGTCGCAGACTAGTTATAAAATCAGTCGTTTTATAAAACGCCTGGTATTTTTCTAAAAGACTCTCAGCATTACGATGCCATATCATTTTACATAATATGCCGAGGTTTTCAACGTTTTATTTGATAAATTTATTTTTTAAATTTTACTACAGTTCTTGCTACCAGATAAAGACAATAATTTTTCTATAATGTAAGTTGCAAATATCTTTTCTCCTTATTTTTATTACAAATAAATAGGTACCTACTATATTTATCCAAATTTATAGAAATTCTTGACAATTAATCTTTTCAATCTTCATAAAATGTCACTTCCGAAGAAGACATTTGTACCAAAATCTAATGAGTTCTTCTAATTTATATATAAAAATAAGGTTCTGTGTACCAGTCCTCTGGACTGATTACAGAATCTTTTGATGTATCACAATAAATAAAAAAATCTGCTGTGGCCACCACACGACCTCTCGCCTAATTCTGCTTATTCTACTAATCTAATAAATAGTCTTACTTACATTTTAATAGTTTCATCTTCATGTAATATGTAAACGATAATGTAAACCAATATGCAAGCAAAAGATGTCAACTGTACTGTCACTGTCATAATAATTCAAATTTTATGTAGAAACAAATTTCATATCATGGACAACAAGATAGAATATTAATTGTACTTTATTTTATTGTTAAATACTTCCAGATTCAGCAATTTGTATTTATAATTAACTGTACACATAGATAATCACAATTTCTTTTATTTTTAATTGAAAAAATTGTCATAAATAAATAATGTACCAATATATTTAAGGAAAACTTTTCCAAACTTCTAAAAGTACTACTTCCGGTTTGCAGATTTCTACCAAAATATTATCCGGTGTTAAGATACTTATCAAAACCTTAAATAAGAAATTTGGTTATAAACGGTTTGATACTTTTTAAGTTATCGTGGACGAAAAATCCTCGGTTCATACAAACACACACATACACAGACATCATCGTGAAAATAGTAAATTCGTATTCTAGAGACCCTGAAACGTGCTTATCCACCAAAAACTCATACTCAAAAATTTTGACCCATTACAATACCTCTCTTATAGAATATGAGGCGAGAGGTAATAAAATAAATAACCAAATACCCTATTTGAATTGTACAAACTCAGTTTTGGTTGATTGACCTGAACAAAATAAAGAACCTAATACCCTTATTTAGTGAAATAAAATGGTGTGACATTGCGTTTTATAATATGCCTACACGTATATGTCTAGGCTTTTTATAAAAAGCCTAATTTTAGAATCTGCCTACGACATCATAAACGTATTTTATCAGTAGGTATAGGTACTCTGTTCACTGTTAAATGGAATATAGTAAATACGGCAAAAACTAAATTAAAGTTCTTCTCATGTTTTTGTTATGAAGTCGGCATAATTTTTGTTGCGTAAACATAACAAGCAAGTCCATCTAAACCGCAATTTCATGTCTAACTTCTGTTTTTGCAATTTCACGGTACATAACCTCAAAAATTATCTACACTCGAACATTTATTCATGTCACATTTAAATTTCTCCCATAATTATACTACACAGAATATCATTAAACCAAAGTTCCTTTTTATACAAGAAATCAAAGATTTATCAAAGATACACATGGATGACCATAAAACAACTATCAGACGTTCGGTTGTTTATCGTGAAAACAAAATGGCGCCTTGGTGCTTGGTGGAATTTAGTGATTTTGTTGCAGCGATTGAGTAAATTTAGTGTCATTTTACTACTTCTTTTATGTCACTGTATCTAGTTTATTAATGGAAGTTATAAAGTAAAAATGTACAAAAAGTGCTATCAGACTGTAATTAATCAAGCCAGCCATGAAACAAAAACCCTTAGAGCGAAAAACAATATGACGCTGCTATGGAATTTTGTTGACATTGTTACAACAATTGAAACATGTGTATACTGCTATATTACAGTTGTTTATTTTTTATCTCATTATAAAATTAACTAAAACAAAAGCTACAAACAAACGAGTAAGGATTACAATCACGCTCAGAAACAACAGAAGCTAAACAAAAAAATATCGAGTTACATAAAGCTAAACAATTGCACAAAGAATATCACGACGGAGTATATCAACTACGAATTCATTTGTTTGTACTTAAAATATTTATTTAACTAAAAGATTAGGAGAGTAAATAAGTAAATATTTTATTTAACAACTAGACTAAGAGTAAGGTCACGACATATACCTACTTAATCGTGAGATAATAAAATAAATTAGTTAAAGAATTTTGTTTTGTCTTATGATTGCTCTAATTTGTACTTGCGTTATCTACAGTTACATCATACATTCTGACCGTCGTAAATAAATTTTGTATAAAAGGATGATTTTTAAGTAAGGACGATCCTCTACCGCGCCAGAAAGCAGCCAAAAATATGGATTTCGCGCGTCACTCCACAGCGTTTATTGTTTTGTTAAATATAATAATCTAATAATAAGAAAGAAGTGGCCGATGCAGAATTTTAAAATTTAGCTTTAAAATCGAAATATGTTAATTTGAATTTTGACATTTTTGTTATTTTTTGAACACAAATATCTTCTATTTTAAAACGAATTTAATATATTATAATTTGTATAGGTAATAAGTCAGATTTTTTATGAATTTTATTCTGTCAGATCTAAAAATTCCCAATCATCTCAAATATTAAAACAATGACTCCACTTTTAAAAATAGCTATAACCAAACCACAAACTTAAACTTATAAATAACAATTATATTCTCTACTCAGCTGTTGACTCTCACATAGCATGAAATAGAAATGCATTTTAGCGAAGAAAGAAAAATCCCGCATGCGAAAATAGTTTGTCGGACGACGGCGGCGCGAATTCTCAGCGTCGCGGCTATTCTTAGACATGACCGATGCAGACATTCTTCAACTTAACTTCTTTCTTTGAGGATCGTCTGGTCTACCTTCTAATTTCATGTGCAAAATGCTTCTAGACCGGGAGCTCATGACAGGTGATTGTCTCCGATTTCATATAGCATACCTTTTGGAGGATAGAATATTGACTCTATGACAACAAAGAAAAGCAAACCCTTGCACGCCTTCCGGTCATAATTTTTTTTAGTGTTTTCCTCTGATTTAATAATGCATGTCCTTTTATTAAAAGAAACTGAAACACATTTTAAGTATGAAAAATTATAGGCATGCGATTCGCAGGATCCCAAAGGGCTCCAACGGTCACGTAATCTTGTAATACAGCATGCCGATGAAAAAAATTAATATTTGTGTCATAAGAAACCTATAACCAAATTGGCATGCAGTCCTCGTTGGCACAAGGGTGAAAAATTTCGGAAAAGTTTTGTGCAAGTGGAAATGCAGTTTTCCATATGACCGGAAAGAGTACAAGGGTTTAATACCCGTTTTCGTTTTTCTATGTTGTCATAGGGTCAATATGCTATCCTCCAAAAAGCATGTTCTATGAAATCGGAGACCATCACCTGTCATGAGCTCCCGGTCTATTCATTCACAGCTATGAAAATAAGAAATATAAATTAAATTATAAATAAGTCTTATGACTCGTGTTCACAACTTCGAAAATAAAACGCGTATTGTACATTGTACGCAATTATGCAAGCAATCTTTCTCCTTAAAACTACTTTTATTAAATTATTTCACATTTATGTACATTTTATTTGATATTCTGATAATTCTACATGCAAAGAGACAAATATAAATGACATTTGCGCATATCCCTGTTTATGACTTATGTTTATTTTTATTTAAAACTGCTATGAACACATCCATAAGAATCTATTTGCTAGATTCATATTTTTATTTTGATGTGTAATTTTATTTATCTACGACTGTTGTTAAAAGTGGACCTTTTAACTGTTGCTTAGCAAGTTAAAAGTGTCACTTTATGACACAGTGTTAAAAGTAACATAGCGATGTGTTAAAAGTTATTTTATTTACACTTTTAACACGGTGCGAACGATTTGTATCAATAAATCAACAAATAATAATCTAACCTGTCGAAATGTCATTCATCAATTTTTAGTGTTTACAAATACACTACGAAGGTCGTAGATAAAATATTGTATGATTTAGTATATGTTTTAAAAGTGATTTTATTTCGTTCGTAGAGTTGCTTCACTCGACTTCGCCTCGTTTCGCTATCATCCCCACTCACTCATAAAATATCACTTTTAATTTTAACACTTATATAATAAATAACTGTTTTATTTTCATTGCTGTGAATGTATCTTAAAGAGGCTTGTCTCACAGTAAAAAAAAACATAGAACATAGTTATTTAAGGTGCAATTATTTTAGTACCTTTAAGGGTTCTTTATATACTAAGGGGCGTGCGTAGCACAAAAAGTGGTAATTAACGCACTAGAGAAAAAAGGTCGTATATCATCGAAAAAGGAAGAAGGGTAGTTTTTTCGTAATCTTGATTTATAAGAATTTTTCCATTAGGGGATGTTGTAAATTTAGTGAGTTACTATATAAGAGGGTTAAATTTGCTGGACCAACTGTATAAATAAATATGTAAAGGATAAAAAAAGAGTCTGTTATAAAAATATATTGAAGTACCTAGATTCTTAGTTGCATCACTACTAGCTTGAATCATCTAGAACCAAATTATTATTACCTCCCGCCTCATATTCTATAAAGGAGGTTTTGTGATGAATCATAATTTTAATTTAATTGTGAGTTTTTGGTGGATAAAGCCCGTTTTAGGGTCTCTAGAGTAAGAATTTAACATTTACGAGATGATGTCTCTGTGTGTGAGTTCGTTCGTTCGTGCGTTCGTTCGTTTGTATGTTACAATTTTTTCGGAAACGTTAACCAAAAAAATATCAAACATTAACATTTCAAATTTTATATTTAAGGTTTTAATACGAATCTTAATAATTTTGTTTCAATCTACAAACCGGAAGTAGTGATACTTTTTTAACATATTTCGATAAATAAATTAATTTAAGACATTTTTTAAAATTTTAAATGAAAGATTATGTGATTATTACATAGAATCGGTATTTTATAATTTTGTTTTTTGTATTTGGTATTATTGAAAAATAATTAAAGTATATACGTAATTATAATTTAGTATTTCGGTATCTTGTAGTCCATGATCGTTTAACATTTGTTACTACGTAAAATTTAAATGACAGTGACAATAGTAACATATCGTTTATATCATCTTCTAATTAAATGACTAAAATATATTTGTGAGTAGTAGTACCTATATATTAATATATATATATATATATATATATATATATATATATATATATATATATATATATATATATATATATATATATTTTGTATAATAAGTAAAAAGAATAAAGTAAGCATGGCGGAAGGTCTTGTGCTGGCCACATCAGATTTTTAAATTTTTTTTTAACCTTTTTAAGTAAAATGGTACCTACAACTTTTCTTCTAAACATTATAATCAACTGATTGTTTTTCATTTTATTTTGTTATTTATAATTTTTTCTGCGTAATCCTTCTGAGAAAAGCCGCAATTCAGTCTACGATTTTAATTAATTTTCCGCAAGGAAAATGAAAAACGTTCACGGCTCAGAAAATAATCACCATTTGTTATTTTTCTGTCCCTTGTTCTAAATATCTAAATATATCCTCTTATTAACGCGGCACTTTTAATTTTCATTATTCGATTTTCGTCAAAAACAAAAAAGTAACAACAATTACCTAAGCTTTACGTGAAATATTGTATTGTATTTTTGAGAATTTTAATTCATCTTGGTCTTGTAATAGTTATTTTTCCAAGTAGAGAAAAAAGCGCTTCTTTTTCCCCCTCGAGCTCGAAGTTTGTTTCACGAGCGAAAGTGGAAAAAGAGCTTACCTCTCGTGCTAGACACAACATTTTTTTCACGGCATATTTAAAAACATTGTAAATGTAGAAGAAACACATAGGTAACTAGAAGTTACCTAGGTTATAACTGCCATCTGTCAGAATGTCAATATGCCAAATTAAATTTAAGATATAAAATCGTGAAATTGTAGAAAATGTAAGTATAAAACATATAATTATTGTAAAATTATATACCCTGTTTGAAATAACGAAAGAATTTTGACAGATGGATTCTTGTTTATTCTTCATTGGTTGCTATATGTGCTGTTGTCAAGAGCGGTTTACACATATACAAATCAAATGTTTTGTCAATAATTATTAATTCTGATCTCATTCTTTGCAAGTGATGTGCGTCATTTGTTGTTGTTTTGACGTTTTTATATTTTACCTGGCTATTTCTATGTATTATTCTCTTACGGTTTTGTGAACTATTAGCTCTTCTTTTTAAACATCGAAATTGTTTTGGTGTAAATCAAACTTCTTAACCAAGCCCTAATTAACTGTCAAAATTCTTTCTTTATTTCAAACAGTGTGTATGTAGTGTTTTATCACTATAAAATCAGAATTTTCAATAAAATAATAAATTTACTTACAATTTTTGAAATATTTCATCGTAAAATAACACTGGCTTACTTTCTTCTCTAGAGAGGGAAAACTCACTATTTTTCTGCATGTCGTGAAAAATAAATACTTTCGTAGTAAATAAATCCGCCTTTTGTAGTGCTGTTTTCATTATTTATTTAATTATATAAAATTCAAATAATCACGAGCTAAAATTTTAAGGTCGCGCTCGAAACCGTTTTGCGACAGTAATTTTTATGCACTTGATCTGCAGAAATTTCTGCAAATAGGAACAAGCAATAGGCATAAATAATATAACAATAGAATCATTAGAGTTTCTTGGTTGCTTTATGCTAAATAAGAATACCTATGAAAATAAACATAATTTGCAGTATAGTAATGAAAAGAAGAGAGAGCAAAATTCATCAAATTGTAATGATTAATGAATTTGATGCAAAATGAACAATTATTACGGACATAATTTTTAGAATAAGGCTATTAGGCATTTATGTATTTTCATTGTGAAACATAATTTTCATTGTAGGTTACATGGTTTACTTTTACAAGTAAAAGTTTTAATGTGTCGCTGACGTGGCACTAATATAGTTACAGAACAAAAACATTTTTTTATATCAAATTATGACGTATAATAAGATTTTGGATATTATCGGGTCAAAAACATTTTCACTTTTAAGCGGGCCCTTGCCATCTCTTGCTATCAAAATAACAAAAAAACCTTGTCGTATTTTGTTAAACAATTTCTAAAAATTACTAAAAATGCGAGTTTTAAATTATTACAGTCAATGGGTTAACTGTTCAAAAAAAAATCTCTATACCCGTCTTCAAACTAATGTATATTAACGATTTAAAAAGAAATTTTTTATTTTTGTGCATTAATTAACGTATAATATGAATTATTAAATGATAAAAGTTTTGCCAGTTGATGTCACAGCAATTAATAATTTGTATTTAATGATTCGCTAATGTGTCATGATTCTTCATGTTAAATTTCAATGTGAATTTTTTTATAATACAGCCAGAATCGTTCAAATTGTTAATCTTCTGGATTTACAAATGTAGCGCCTTAATATATTTGACGAAAAGGTTCATAAATTATATGCTAATATTTATACACGTTTACGGTAAATATTATAAAATATTTTTCTTCTTATGATGTAAATGTACAATGATTTGCCACCTAAAGTTGTAGTATTATTAAATATTAATTTTTTTGTTCTAGGTACGTGTGCGGCCGATGGCGACAAAAACGGTATGAAATCTAAAATAATTGCCCTAAACTTAAGAGTCTAAATTATCCCCGTACGTGACATAATTCTGAGAGAGATTAATTATTAATTAACTTAGCTCGCAACTCAGAAATGTCTCCTAATTATTATTAAGCAATCTCAGCTAGTCACGAACCAGATACGAGTGCCCCTTGATAAATTCCCCCCCGGACCGCCACTGTGGTCATTATCTGTCCGGTTTGGTAATTAATTTTAGTCCGAGTTAAAGTTACAAAATATTTAATTTGTAGTTGTGATAAATTTTAATTATATTCTGATACTTTCTCCTCATATTTTAAGAAATTGAGCTGATATCTAATGCTGGATTTTGGTTTGCGCCTTGATACACGTAAATTATTTATTTAAATAAATTAATAATACTATTTTTCTACTCCTGTTATTAAAATATCATTTAACGAACTTGTTTCCAAGTCGCTAAATAACATTTTAAACATACCTCGACAAGCCATGTCTTTGACCGTTTTTTGTCACGGGCTGAACATAATTTAATGAATAAAAATTTGTAAAGAAATGTTTTATTTAATACACTCGTCTTTAGCTGTCATTCCTGTCATCCTGTTGAATTATAGCCTACATTATGTGCTCTTTAAATAATAATGTACTATTGTGGGTACTTTATAACAGAAAATTAAATTAAAAATAGTTCAATACAAATCGTCAAAATGGCGAAAAACTGGTTTCAATATTAAGAGTTTTTAAACAAATAAGATATTTTTAAATAGTTTAAGGTGATCCTCTACCCATGGCAGAGAATAATCAAAAACATTGATTCCGCACGCTATTCTATGGCGTTTATTGTTTTGTTGAACATAATAATAATAAATAATTTATGTTTGAGGAGAAAAAATAATTTTAGCACCCATATTTGTAAGAAAACTGCAATATTTTAAAAAAGACGGTTTTTATGTTCAAAATATAACAAAAATTGTCAAAATTCAAATTAACATAATTCGATTTTAACGCAAAATTTTAAAATTCTGCATCGACCATTTTGTAGAATGTACTTATATCTTCAACAATATCTTCAGATTATTATATTTAAGAAAACAATAAACGCTGTGGAGTGGCGCGCGAAATCTATGTTTTCGGCTGTTTTCTGGCGCGGTAGAGGATCGTCTTAAGGTTGTCTCATAATACATCTAATGCTGCATTTTAAAATTATTTGTGAACGAAAAAAGTGGCATTAGACGCATTAGAAGACAATCTTTATCTATTCAAAAATGTATGAGTTATTATGAAAATGTAAATTTTTATTAATTTTAAGGAAAAACACTTTTTACAATTTTAACGCCTATAGTGACCCTCTTAATAAATTGAGTATTAAGGCGAAGTTATAATGAAGATTATATATTAATATATGCGCGAGGTTTATACGCGCCTTTACATCAGTATTCAAACACAAACAAATTCTTAAAGTTTACGTACAAATATTCTATAGACGATGACGATACTACTTGCATTAGCATTCTACTAGCGCGCTTGGAACTTTGTCATAGTACAAAGGAACTGTTTAATAAAAATACCTCTTAGAATCCCTTTGATTTTACTACAAGAGTCACTCAATGCCTCCATTTTTACAACAAGCTATGCATTTTATAACACACTCAAAATTATTATGATGGGATTCTGTGCAAATCTGTAAATTTAAAAATTTGTAAATCTTTAAATATTGAACAAAATCACATCAAAGTTTGTTGACAAATATGATTATAAATTTTATTGCGATTTTGTTTAATATTTACAATTTTATAGATCTGTAGCAACAACAGATTTTCACATAATCCCACAATCTTTTTAACCTTATAGAAAATAGTATATTATATATTGAGGGACTAAAGTGCATGATTTAATCCTGAGGGCGAAGTTTATTTCACGAGCCGAAGGTGAGGGAAATAATCACCTGAGGGATTAAAGATACTTTAGTGGTATATACGCTATTTTTTGCACTTCATCCCCAAATGAATGCAAAATAGTTTAAAAGAATACACATTTTGCAATTTTGACAGTAAATTTTATGATAAATATTTATATTGTTACCATAGATACTCTGTAACAAATAGCACGTATTTACTTGACAACGGGAATAATTAATACAATTTCTTGACAACGGGATTAAATATGAAAAATAATCCCTTGGGATCAAATTAAGAACCTTAGTCCCTAAAAATAAAGACTAAAGAAGAATTTTAGTCCGGAAGTGCAAAAAAGAAAATACGATATTTTAAAATTTAAAACAGGTATGTCGGCCAAAAAATATAATACATAATGTGTGCTTAGATATTTGATCAACGCTCGGTTTTATAAAAACATTCCGCTTCGTGTCGTACTTTTAACATAGAACCTCACGTTGAAAAATATAACCTACCGCACTTATAATCTAAATAATTATTTTGACTAGGTACCTATTTATTTCCATTATAATTTATTTTGATAAAAATCGTAGAGGATAGAAGTTTAGAGGGACCATGGCCATAGGTACAAAATAATGAAGCAACTTTGGATAAAGCTATCCGCCATTTTGGTATGCATATTTGAACGCAGTCCCAATGGTGACCATTCTATTTGGGACACCCTATATGAATATGAAATTGTTTAGTCCTAATTTAAAGTTATTTCGTCCCAATTTCAAGTTGAAAAGATAGTAGTTTTATTTTCCATTAAACATTCCAGCCAAGAAAATCATATATCAAATATGTAGTTCTATTTAATGAGCCTATAACATGATAACTTTTTATATAAATTTTTCCTGTAAGGCGGGTGCACATTGATTTTTATGGTGAAGCGTGCAATAACATCCCATAAAAATGCAACTTTCAATTAAAAGGCATTTGACCTTGAAGCATACTTTTAATACATTCTCGCCTCAGGCGGCAAAATGTTACACCACGGTCCTGATTGCATTAAAATTTTAAGTTAAGTTGTAGGTAATTATAGTCTCTAAATATATTAGGTACAGTAATTTTTCACTTTTCCTGATTTCCAACTTTGAGGACCGATATCTCAAGAATTAATTAAGTTATCGAACTGCGGTTTACGGCATTGTATTTTTCGCATTTTAATTGACTTATAACCAAATTTTCGAAATTTTGACTCCTAAAAATTAAACTTTTCTCGATATTTCAAAAAATGGTAAGAAACTCGATATTTATTTTGTCACCACTGAATTCCTCGCGTCGAATTACATGGGTATACAAATTTTCAGCAAAAAATTCCGGCTGTTCCATTTTTATGAAGGATTTTCAAAAATTGAGATTTTTCAGATTTTAAAAATCCTTCATAAAAAAAAATGTACCAGCTGGAATTTTTTGCTGAAAATTTGTATACCCATGTAATTCGACGCGAGGAATTCAGTGGTGACAAAATCAAGCCCGCATCTCGTACCATTTTTGAGATTTTGAGGGTGGAAATTTTTGAGGATCTGAAAGTTTTGAAATTTTTTAAAAAATTGAAAATTTGTTTGTAGGTTATTTAAAATGCGAGAAATACAATGCCGCAAACTGCAGTTCAATATATAGATTAGTTTTTGAGATCGGCACTCAAAGTTGAAAATTAGGAGAAGTAAAAATTGATGTAAAGTCCCTTTTAGATGGTGCAATTTTAGTTGCAAGTTTTCGAAGTATGTTTTATTATTAGCGCCGTGATACAAATTTTTACTAAAATATTTCGCCGTGCTATACATAATTACACCTAAAAACAGAAAAATGGGAAACAATTATTTCTCAGAATTTGACAGATGAAAATTATTTGTATTAGGTACGTCGTCAAAGTTGTTTTATTTGAAATAAAAGGTCAGTAATAAAATTTTCTGTATTCTGTTCTTTCCGTGGTGTTTACTATTTATAAAACTTTCAGAATAAATATATACGCCATATTGGTATGCTTTAAGTAGCGCACCCCTTTCCGTCTCATGGCTTCAATCCCTCACCCAAAAAATCAGAGTATGCTACCTCTATAATTTTCTATACTGAAAGATAAAAATCTGACGTGGACACCACATGACTTCCTTGTACGCCTTGTGTATTCATACTTTTCTTAATAACTAAAATGTAGAATAATATAAAAAATTATTTAAAATTATTATACGAGTATACTCACAAATATATTTTAGTCATTTTATTTAAACTGCAGAAGAAGATATAAAGCATATTTTACTATTGTCACTGTCATGTCATAATCATTTAAATTTTACGTAGTAACAAATGTTAATCGATCATGGACTACAAGATACCGAAATACTAAATTATAAATATATACTTTAATTATTCCTAAATGATACCAGATACAAAAATATTTATAAAATACCGATTGTAGGTAATAATCACATAATCTTTCATTTAAAATTAAAAAATTTGTCTTAAATTAAATATTTATCGAAATATTTGAAAAAAGTACTACTTCCGGTTTGTAGATTGAAACCAAAAATAGGAGGTGCACAACTAGATGCTATAACAGTCCTAAATACAAAATTTCAACTTTTTACGTCTAACCGTATTTGAGTTATGCGACACACATACGTCCGTACGTACGCACGCACGTACGTACGCACGTACGTACAGACGTCACGACGAAACTAGTCATAATGGATTCAGAAAAGGCCAAACGGATATTTCCGTCAAAATCTGAGAACCGAAATTTTTCGCGATTACAATACTTCCTTACTTCGTACAAGGAAGTAAAAATAGAGAATAACCTAAAATCATTCACCACGAAAAATCAGTTTAATCATGAAAATGGAAGGTACATATTCCTTTAAAAAGTTAGCGCTTGCATATTCGCAAACCGCAGTAGCGTAATTGTCTCATAATTATTTTAACGGTTTAAACACAGACTGTTAAATGCTGTAATGATACTATTCCCTTATTATTGTTATTATTCTGTACCGATAATCGTTAGCTATAATGACTATTTAAAACAATATCCTGTTCTTTAACATTAATAATAAAAGTCGCTGATTTGATAGCTCAGTACTACGTAATTAGAAATGTAATTATATATTTAAGGTATGTAAGAAATATTTTGTTTTCGAATTCCTTTGCATATTCAGGTACACTATTTTGCAAAACAATTTTCTAAAGTGCCGCAGGAATTTTTAAACAAATGTATTTTATTATTGAGACTGGAAAACATACGTAGATATATTTTTAAGATAAAAGATAAAATTATTTACAATAATGGTAAAATTTTATTTCAAGAAGGATTTAATAGAGAAATAATGGATCTATAGATATGTGTCTTTTTAAAATTTTAATTTAAAAATTGTACATGATTATAAAAATTCCGAAAAATTCATAAAAATTTCCAATTTATGCAAACTTTACACGGTTATATATCCTGATAGAAATTTACTTTTAAACATCTGTAATCATGGTAAACTTTTATTTCAAGAAGGATTTAATAGAGAATGAATGGATCTCAGATGTGCCTTTTTAAAATTTGAATTTAAAAATTGCACATGATTGTAAAAATTCATGAAAATTTTCAATTTATGCAAACTTTACACGGTTATATTTCCTGACAGAAATTTTTTAAAATTCTAAAAAGGCACATCTCTATTCTTTCTCTTTTACATTTTTATAAAAACATTATCTTGAAGTCAATAATAAACTGACAGTTTACCCGCAACGAAAACACTTTTACAGTATTTACCAACTTCAAAATGACATTTCATAGCTAGGATGCAGTAAAGTACGAGTTACGAGCTGGTTTTAGGCAGTCGTAGTAGTGGGAAAAAGAGTGGAATAGAAAAAAAGTAAAATCGAGAGTATTGTAGGAATTCGGAAAAAATGTAGACGGGTCGCTTAAACTTGATATATTCAAAATCAATACAACACTTTAACTATTAAACTCTCAGCATAAGTTAAATCTCAAAATATTAATTTACATTAACGTAGATGTTTCAAACTTAAAGTTTCTATGTAATTTAGGGTGACTAGCTTTAGTACAGGGAAATTTAACACGTTATGGCAACACTGCAGACCCTTTTTTCTAGCTAATGACTTTATAAACGTTACACTTTTTAGTACACAACAAAAATCGTGACAATACAAATTTAATTTATTGTTTATTTGCAAACATTCCAATCGATAAATAATTATCGTTAAAAATAAATTCTATTTTAATTAAACAATAGAACATTTTTGTACATTGTTTTCATTATTTACATTTTTATATTCAGTTGTTTTATCGCATAATTGCACAATATAAATGCATAGCATCGCCGCATTGAATCTTGCTGGTTTCTATGGCAACTGGCGGGGTTCGAACCCTCCACCGACACGATCAGACATGTCAGATGTCGTTGAAGCACGTGGCGGTTATTTCTTACGACTAGTTTTTGTTTCTGGGGGACAAAGCGGAAGTACACAGGAGGGGAGTAAGGCAATTTGGTTCTTTAACCGACAAATATAAGAAAACATTTTTTTATCTGAAACGACTTTTTCCTATGGGGTGTGACAGCATTTTCATACTGTTAATCATCGGTATAAATATACAGGATGTTTTACAACTTAAATTAAATGGCAGACTACATAAACATAATGTCATAGGTAAAAGAAAAAGATTTTTTCAAAATTCGCAAAATAAATTGCACTGACGAATTGACGTAGGTACATACACATTATTAAGCATCATTCACATAAGGATTTAGTTTTAAGGTTTAGATTTATGTTTACGGTGAAGAAAGTTTGAATACATCTAACTAAATATGAACATTAAAGTGGGAAATGTGAATGCTCAGTTATATGAATTTAAACTTACGTAAACGTAAAGCCCCATAGTTTTAAGGTATACATTTATGTTTAGGTAGAAAGTTTCAAGCACTGTGAATGTTCATATTTAGTTAGATGTTAGATGTCGGTATTCAAACCTTTTGAAACCTTAAAACTAAATGCTTGTGTGAATGAGGCTTTAGGATAACCACTGTTTCAATTAGTATTTTTATCTACGACTATAATGTATGAACATTAAATGTGTGATGTTTGCTACATAATGCCATTATATTAATTAATCTTGAAGTGTATAATGTATAAACTGCTTATTTAATGCTTTTGTTCCTATATGCAAGAGAAAAATTTATGATTATTGGCGGTGGGTTCTCTGTTTTATATTTTTAATTTAAATTCAATTCAATTTAGTCAAATATTCCAAACTGTCAAAAGTTATCGCACGTCCTAGACTTGACCTATTTACCAATTTTATAATATACACATCTGTTAATATTTATACATATAATTTTACTTAACTTATATCTTTATATAAATCGCCAAATAAATTTTAAATAAGTTTGTAACGCACTGCGTTTTCTTAAATTTAGAAAAATTAGCTTGGTAGGTAATAGGTATATATTTTTCAGAATGATATTACAAAGGTTTTATAAAAAATAAACATAATAAAGTAATTAAGTATAATATTAATAATAATAATAATAATTTATTGCCCAACAGTCTAACAACCAATTACAGGACAAGTACAAAGAAAATATGATATATAACATATAAAATAAAAATTTCATTACAATAGGATACAACTTTAAATTCTTCCACATTTGCACAAAACTATTGATTCTGTCTAAAAATAAACCAGCATAAACAATAAAATAGCCAACATCAACCTACGTCCATTCTATTAATAACACAACAAATTTTAACATTTGAACTCATCATATCTCGTAAATGTCAAGAGAATAAATTCTAAAACGTATCCTCTGTTGTATCGAATTACCTGGCCCACCCCTGACGAAGAAAACCCCCTCCAGAGCTGGACTAGCCCACTTGAAAAATATGGAATGTTAAAAATATCCTATTTAAATACTTTATAGGATATTACGTAAATCTATCCTAAATACGATCAAAAATTACATACTCAATACAAACATCTCAGATAATTATACATGGGACACATAACTGGGATATTATTACCAAATTATTATGTTACATAGATAATGTTACTAAGGGTGGACATTAGCAATCGCTAGGATATTAATAGGATGTTTCTGGGCAAATATAGCAAGTAACAAGCGTGATGTTCACATTCTTGAAATGTTCGGGGGATTTTATTTTGTCATGTGGGAGGTTATATTTCAGTTTCACAACATAAACGTTATCTCGCAAGCGTGAGTATTCGCTAGACCTGTCAATCACGAACAATCGAAGAGTATTGATTCTGTAATAAAAAATGTAAACGACGATTTATCATGATACAGGAGACTCACTGGCTTTATATTTTATATAGAATATAATAATATGAGATATTTCGGATGGTAAGATGGCACATAAACTTTTTTATGACATATTAAATGAATCTTAATAAGATGCTCCGTATTTTGCACAATATTAAATTATAAATGCTCAGAATTTAAAAAAAAACTGGAAAAATCTGATGTGGCCAGCACATGACCTCTCGCCTAATTCTGCTTATTCTACTAATCAACTAATCTAATAAATAGTTTTACTTACATTTTAATAGTTTCATGTTCATGTAATATGTAAACGATAATGTAAACCAAGATGCAAGCAAAAGATGTCAACTGTACTGTCACTGTAATAATCGTTCAAATTTTGTGTAGAAACAAATTTCATATCATGGACAATAAGATACCTACTGGAATTTAAAAAATTTTAAAAAAGTAGAATATTAGTTGCACTTTATTTTATTGTTAATGTACCCATAGATAATTATATTATCTTTTATTTTTAATTGCATAAATTTGTCATAAAGAAATAATGTACCAATATATTTACGGAAAACTATATCAAGCCAATATGAAATTTGGATATTAAAAGGTTTGATACTTTTTAAGTTATTGTGGACGTGAAAATCGTCAGTCCACACGTCCATACATCCATACACACAAAATAGTAAATTCAAATTCGTATTCTAGAGACTCTAAAACGTACTTATCCACCAAAAATTCGTACTCGAAAATTTTTAGCCATTATAATTAATACCTCTCTTATAGAATATGAGGCGATAGGTAACTAAATAAAGAAATCTTCTACCCTTCTTTCTTAAATCCCACATACTCGGTTTTTGATAGAAACGAATTAAACTAACCTAAATAAAGGAACCTTATACCTTTCTTGAGTGTGCACACTCGGTTTTTGAAAGGAACTCTGAAGCTGAAACAGCAGAATTGGATTTATTATTTTATTTAGCATACAATTTTTTATAGTAAATCTGTTAAGTACATTGAACATCTATTACCTATTTTTATTTTACTTTGCATTTATTATTTTACTGAGCATTTAATTTTTTCATACTGCAAATGTAAGTAGGGCGTCCGCTTAATTAGTCAAGTATAGTTTTGTCAAAACGCAGTTTGACCAAAAATAATTAAGCCAAACTGTATTTTAGTCAAACTGTAATTTGTTCAACTGGAATTTTGTCAAACCGTAAATATGCCAACCCGTAATTTGGCCAAACTGTATTCTAGACAAACTGTAATTTCACATTCCGTAATTTGACCAAACCGCAACTTCGACTAATATTTTATTGTCAAATCGTTTTCAGGTAAACCGTAATTTAGCCAAAACGCAACTATACCTAACTGGAATAATCCAAAACGGAATTTATTCAAAACGTATTTTTGTCAAATCGCAGTTATGCATAACCGTAATCTATGCCAAACGCATTTTACTCAAATCGTAATTTTCCCAACTGTATGTCTTTATATAGAGTTGGGAAGATTACGATTTGAGTAAAATACGGTTGGCAAGATTACGGTTATGCATATCTGCGATTTGACAAAAATACGTGTTCGATAAATTCCGTGTTGAATTATTGCAGTTGGTATAGTTGCGTTTTGGCTAAATTACGGTTTACCTGAAAACGATTTGACAAAATAATATTAGTCGAAGTTGCGGTTTGGTCAAATTACGGAATGTGAAATTACAGTTTGTCTAGAATACACTTTGGCTAAATTACGGGTTGGCATATTTACGGTTTGACAAAATTCCAGTTGAACAAATTACAGTTTGACTAAAATACAGTTTGGCTTCATTATTTTTGGTCAAACTACACTTTGACAAAACTATATTTGTCCAAATTGTGTGCTCCCGTAAGTAGGTAGGTAAGTACTGGTACATTTAAGAGATTTTGTCTCATAAATAAATAAAAAAAATCGTCTGATACTTTCCAATTAAAATACTTCTCCCAAAATAATCTATCGTAATTATTCTTATAAAAAGCAAATGTAAACTGAGCTCTGTGGTTCTGCTGCGGTTGAGTCTTCGCCGTCAATCGTGCGTTGATTCTTCTCAGAGTTCTTTTGTGCGTGGCAATCAAACGCACGCATGTACGCATGAACGCACGCACTTCACGCATTCCACATTTGATAAAAACACGTTTGACCGCCGGAAAATCAATCGATTCAACCCTTCATCAATTCTATATGGGTTATGTACCGGGAGTCGGCAATCCAGTATATTGTACTCACCGATACAGTATAGTGGAACGATGTTTGCATAGTGGCATTTTTACAGGCAAATCTGTATTATAATTACAAATTATAAGAATGGTCTAGTTTCTATTTCCTGAGCTTCTGGTAAAGTTGCTGGAAATTTTTACTGTTAATTATGTCATTATTTCTTCTTCACAAAATTTTAATTTAAAAAATCATGCAATAAGTTTATTAATTAGGTATATTGATTATTCAACGGTAAGTAAAAATGTAAATAAACCAATACTGTGCTTACATCATCGATTTAGGCCAATCAGAATCAGATCTACATGCAATTAATTCAACAGAATATTGAATATATTCCAGTAATCAAACAACACAATACTTTGTTTGATACATTCGTAATTAATTATTTGTCTATCATAATTCAATAATGAATAATACATCCATTAGGTAACTTTAGTAATATAAATAAGACACACTATTGTATTATGAGTCTATTATTCTATTATTCAACACAACTATCATCTGTCATTACACCAAAATGTGAGGTTAGGTTAATATTTTAATGAAAACAAATTTGTAAAAAAATGTATTATTTAAAAATCGTAGATAAAACGTCGTATTTGACTTGCACATAAAGGCTATAATTCACTCGGATGATTATGCACGAGCTGAAGGCAAGTGCATTAAATTTCATCCTCCTTCTCTTGAATTATAGCCTATATTTTCATTTTGTGCTCATCTCATTAATAATATACGATTGTCACTGTAGTGTTTGATTATGCATACTACATGCTATACCTCATTTCACGTAAGAAAAAGGCAGATGGCACTGCGCATGCAATTCGTTCTACACTCATACATTTGATTAGTTCAAAATTTGGCGCGAACGGTATTTTTTGCGAATGAATCTGTCATCTGGGTAGAATAATGTAGTACTTTGATTCTATGTAACTATGAAATTCAAAATAAGAAGGTATAAGTAATGTTAATGTTAATGGAAATGAAAATGTTTCCTGAAGTGCTGAAGTTGTAAATCATCTCAATCAATCAGAGTCAGTAGGTATATCATCGTATTTTGCCCAACGTATTTTTTTTTTTGATAAATAAATTGATTTGAATTTGAATAGTAATACAGTATTAGTCGAAGCTATAATATAAAAATATTCTTTATTGGTATAAAAATAAAGTAATAATTTATTATTTTATGATTAATATGCATAATAATATTGTTCAATAATAAAATAAATGGTCTTCAACATTCCCTGCGCAGACCATACAAAGTATTGTTCGTTTGCCCCAAAAAACTGCATGTTCCTCAGGTATAAACCACACATTCTTGAATAATCCCTCCAAAACTTCTCGAAGCAGGTGTATGGTCCCCTTGCCCCGTGTCTTTATTCATCCCTTCTTTAAGGTCCCTTCCTAGGCCCAAGGGCACGTTGCACTTGTGCAGTGCACGCGAAACTCATCCTTATGTTCACGTGCACACGGCTTTTGTTTAGCTCTTGCTTGATGCTTGCAGTGAGCGTACGCAGCCAGAGTGAGTGCGTTCAGTGAGAACCGAAGTGGAGTTAGTCTGGTTTCAAACGTCGAACGATGACGGTGAACGCCTGGAATTAGTTTATATTTGTGTGAAACACGTGCGAAATGGATTAATATATCGTTTAGTGCCACAATAATACGTTTTAGACCGACTTGTAACTGTTTTGTAACTATATTATTATCGGAAGTATTTATTTATTAAATACTGTCACGATTATGTTCAAATGTGATTACAAACAATAGCTACAAGTGTTGATCTGTTATAACGTTAGAAGTGTAACCTATTTATTGTTTTAAAAAAACAGTTGAAGTGTTTGAACGAAACAACTATAGATGTAGTTGTTTTGTTTCGTATTTATTAAAAAATTAAGTGATAACTAGTGTGCAACAACATGTTTAGTTTCAAATTCGTATCCCCATATCGATTAGTCTTCTCTGAATGAACTACCTCTTCCTCAGTGTTGTTTATTTCCTCGTTTGTTTATCGTAATGTCAATTCGAGTGAGTGGAGTGTACCTAGTACCTTCTCAGGTACTTCCGGGTACAGAAAAGTCAACAAATACTGTCACCAAAACTAAAACAGTAGCCATCGTGACCCCTCAACGCAGCAACAGTTTGGACTATTTGAATTTCGAGGAGAAAAGACAGCTGATTGCTAGTAGTTTGTCTCTGTCGGATTTTTTGTGCGCCAATCAAACTAAGGAGGCTGTGGCAACTGTCATTGTTGGTGAGTTTAGAATTTCATCGTTGTAATAAAAATATCAAACAATCTTCTGGTAATTAATTAGTAAAACATAAAATAGGGCGTTACAAAATTCAGTATTGATGGACTCGTTGGTGGATATGGATAAGCACGGTTTAGAGTCTCTAGAATACGAATTTACTATTTTCGCGATGATGTCTGTGTGCGTGGATGTATGGACGTATGTGACTATTTTTCGTCCCCGATAACTTAAAAAGTAACAAAGTTTTAATAACCAAATTTCATATTTAAGGTTTTAATAAGAATCTTAACAACGGATAAGATTCTGGTAGAAATCCGCCAACTGCAAGTAGTACTTTTAAGCTTGATATAGTTTTCCTCGAGGTTTTCCTTAAATTAATTGGTACATTATTTATTTATGACAATTTTTGCAATTAAAAATTAAAGATAATGTAATTATCTATGGGTACAGATAATTTTAAATACAATTTGCTGAATCTGGTAGTATTTAACAATAAAATAAAATACAATTAATATTATCTAGTTTTATAAAATTCCAGTATCTTGTTGTCCATGATGAAAAAAGTTTCTACACAAAATTTGAATTGAACATGAAACTATTAAATTTTATTTGTATAAGTACTTAGGTATTTATTATATTTAGTAGAATGATCAGAATTAGGTGAGAGGTCGGGTGCTGGCCACATCAAATTTTTTTATTGAAATATATACACTTATATTTTATAAAGCCATGTTCACACATGGATTATTTCATGCTTCTGAATCATGAGAAAAAGAATCATGGTGAAAATTGCGATGCCACTAAATTTATAATTGAGTCTTAGAAAAGAAGAATTTCTAATTCATTGATAGCTTAAAATAAGTGAGTTTCTTTTTATCCAGGATTCAGAACCAAGCATAAAAGAATCTTCAAAGAATCCATGTGTTACCCAGGCTTAAGGGTATCGACTCCACGTAATTCAACACCACGTTTGTCCTGGTAACGCATGGAAACATTCGCCTAAAATACGTAAAAGCAGTCTAGCAATTTTTAAAAAGTTTTACAGATAAAGCAAAATTTCATAAATTTATTTACAGACAAAGAATGGAATTAGGTTTATGCCGAGTTATATTTTCTAATAAATCTCTTATCATAAGATCTCCAATAAGATAAAGCATCAAAATTGCTTAAAACACTCTTTTTCATTAATTTTTTACATGGACTCCAAAGGTTTTTTCAGAATTTTAACTGGACATAAACCTAGACAAATTCTTTCACAAACATTTAGTACCTGTTTTTCCTTCAAATTTTTAATATAGAATGAGTAAAGCAGAAACTGCTACACCTCTAAACACGCAATATTGTGTTACGGAGACGGGACCTGTAAAAGCAAAAGAAATTTAATAGTTTTTCACGAGTTTTTCAGTAGGTAATCAATTTAGTAAGTAGTGTTGTACCAATAATCCATGGTGATCAAAATAAACAGGAATGTTTACCAAGAAAATTAATATTTCTTGCTTTCTAACTAAGCAATAAATAACGTTGAAGTATGTATGTTTGTTGTGTATGAGTAGGTACATCAACATTGCAGTGTATATAATAAATTAAACAACACTTATGTGTTATGCTAATGGCATATGTTAAGAGAGAGATTTAAATTGCGTCACTAGTATTTATCTTAGAAAGGACGAATTGTTCATATTGATTAACATAACTGCAATACCTTCCTTCAAGAAACTCATGGTGTTTACTTTTAGATAACTGTTGCATTTACTTACACTTCTGATGTAGTCAGTAAATTCACTTATTTGTTATTCTATCAAATGCAAATCAAAAAATCCGATGTGGCCAACACATAACCTCTCGCCATATACTCTACTCAACTCTACTATTTTACTAAGTGTACTTACTCACAAATATACCATTGTAGAAGGGAATTCGAGAATTGTAGTTTTTATAATATTATTAAAGTTTATTATGACCTTATAAATAATAAATGACATTTTATATTTTCCTGTTCAATTTGCCAAAAAGTCAAAATTTCATATGACATTAACACTCAAATATTTTATTTTTTGTTTTCATAGGTAGGCAGATAAATCAAAATTGTAACAAATTTGTAGAATTTTTAACTTCTTGTAATTGGAAAATGGTACTAGATAGAAACAACGTTTTCAATACATATTGTAGACAGTAACATTTAGTATACAATGTTATTAAAAAAATTCCTATTAATTCATAAATTTTGAGGATATTACAGAAAAACTCTTCAGATCTTCAAGAAACTACCACTTCCGGTTGCACGATCAACACCAAAATCTAATCAGATCTAATCTAGGTTGTCAGAATATTATATACAAAATTTCAAATTTTTTAATTCAGTGGTATTTGAGTTATCGTACCTCCAACATCCATCCACACACACACAGACATCATCGCGAAATTATCAAAATCGTATTCTAGGGACCTCAAAACGTACTTATCCATTGAAAACTCACTATCGAAATTTTAGCATGGTTACAATACCTCTCTTACCAGATATGAGTGGCGATAGGTAAAAGCATGTTATAATAAATCATGTTGTGGTTTTTGTTTTGAAATCGATGACCTCATATTTTACAATGTTGTACCTACTTTTAGGTTGTGCTTACTGCTTACTGTTATTGAATGAAATTTACAAAAGAACTTGCCGTATTTTGTTAAATAATTTCAAAAAATTACTAAAAATGTGAGTTTTACATAAATTATAAAAAAAATTATTTAAAAAAATCTCTCTATACCCGTCTTCCGAATAATGTATGTTATCGATTTCAAAAGACAATTTTAATTTTTGTGCATTAATCAACGTATAATATGGATTATTTAATGATAAAAATTAGCTCCAAGTTTTGCTAAGTAATGTCACAGCACAGCAATTAATAATTTGCATATATTGATTCACTATAATGAGTCATGATTCTTCATGTTAAATTTCAATTTGAATTTTTTTATAATTCAGCCAGAATCGTTCAAATTGTTAATCCTCTTGATCTACAAGTGTAACAATGGTAGATGTTATTATAGTGGAATCCAACCACTCGAATGGTACATGACAACAAGACTGGTACGAACCTGGTGTTCGAACAAAAGTCAAAAATATTATATTTAGACAATGGTTGACTTGTCTACGAATAACTAAAAAAAGTTGGAAAGAATGCAACAAAATTCTGAATACCTACCATTCGGTTTATATTTTTGGACACCTTAAAGAAATTTGGGTCAAAAAGCATTGTACGTTTTCAGTTGCCAAGTGCAACTTTATATTTTTTAGAAGGTTATTCTTAAACAAAAAATTGACAGACACTCAAATCGTCAAGTCATTAGTATATCTTCAATTTGGCAAGGAACCAATTTGCCCGATATTTTTAAGAATCAAAGAGTGACATTTCTTTGAAAAAAAGCAGGTGAAAATAACAACATCGTTACTTAGTCACTAACAAATAAAACAATTTAAAACCAGCTTCATCCAACGTGAACTAGATCGTTTTAATTGACTATAATCGACAACAATTAAAATTTCCTCACTTGTCAATATTCGTTTGTTGTTTTCTGGTGAGAGTGATTTGTTTCAGACGCCACTCTGATTCCAGATTTTAATTTAAGATAGTTAGAGGAATATGTATGCCATGGGAAACATACGAAAAGAATTGTTAATTCTTTACTCTGACACGTTGGTGTATTTTACTATTACTATGAAGACAAAAGTAAGAGAAATTTAGTATTTAGATTTAGATAGTAGGAGATTGGGATCTGCACTAGAATTTTAATTGAAGATGGTCACACGTTATAGGCGAGCTAAAACTTTTAGAAATAAACAATACTATGTTGTATCCACGATTGCATTATACAGGCTGGGTCCATACTTTGGTGTTGTTAAGACGATCCTCTACGTATATTGCTCGGATTATTGTTTTGTTAAATATAATAATCTACACATATTGTTGAAGATAAAAGTACAATCTACAAAATGCAAGATGCAGAATTTTAAAATTTTGCTTTCAAACCGAAATAGGTACCTACCTATCGGGTACCTACCTATGTTAATTTGAATTTTGACAATTTTTGTTAGGTTTTGAACACAATTCGATCGGTTATTTCGCAGATCCAAAGCTTCGTTGACAACATTAAAATTTGAAGTGAATTCATTTATAAATAAAAGCTGTACAGTAGCGCGCGAAAACCCTCTTTTTTACAAATATGGGTGCCAAAATTATATTTACTCCTCAAACATAAATTATTTGTTATTATTATGTTTAACAAAACAATTAACGCTAGAATAGCGTGCGGAATGTTTTTGACTGTTTTCTGTCATGGGTAGAGGATGACCTTAAGGTTGTTGTCTTGTCTAGTAAAGTAGGAGTAAAATCGATGACGACATAAATAAGTAAAAATCTTATAGGGCTTAATTGTCAGGACAATCGTCAGTTTCGTTTGGCAATTATCAGGCTGTAAAGTTGCTCCCTTTTACATTACAAGTATATAGGAAGGTGACTTGAATTCGTGCGTTACATATCACCACAGTCGATTACACACACACTTCAGAATTTTAGATTTGGCACAAATGCAGATACAGCAAAATGCAAACCTAGAAAAGGTATAGTCAAAATCTAGTAGGTATATGGGATTCAATAATGGTTCAGTTCAATCTAATTTGACAAACTAATTTTTTTAGATTTGCATCTTCCAGCGTTTGGATCTTCCCGATATTCCTATGTTTGCATTTATGCCTCGATTTATGCCAATATGCCAAATTTAAAATTCTAGATTTGCATTTTCCTGCGAATGAATCTTTTAATACAAAGTTTTTATTACCTATACATTTTCTAGATTTGAATCTTCTTGTTCATGCATTTCCTTTTATTAGAATTATATTTTCTGGTGAGTAAGTTGAAGATCGGTTGAAGATTTGTAATGAACCTTTAAATTGTTTTCCGAAGTATAGTAACATCCTGTATATAATTCATTTCATGCAATAAACTTGAAATGACAGTTGTCACATTATGATAGTTTTGATTACAATTAGATCTTATTTTGTTTTTGAGATGCGTGTTACTTAGCAACAGTAGGTATGCTGTAACAGAAAATTGTATTGTAAAAACTAATCTGAAAACAAACATATTGTTAATTTCTGTGTCCAGCAATATTGTCGTGTGTGTCTTGGCAACGCTGCTCTCATTTAAATGGGAAAGGTCGCCATGGAAATGACGAAACAAATGAACCACGAATGAGTCAATGAGACGAGAGTTAACTACAGGCCATAGACGGCGACTGTGGGTTTTTCATTTTAATTTAAATAGAAGATATGGCGTCAGTGCAAGTGCTCGCTTGCTACTCGCTAACAAGACATGTACAACGACCGATGAAAGATGAGAATTAATTGAGAAACATCTGCTTGTCTGTGACGTCACTGAGAAGAAAGGTTTTTATGAATGAACTTAACTTTCGTCGGAGATAGTTGGCTTCTATTTTTGGCAGTAAATTTGGCGCATGCAATAATGTAAGGGGAAAGACTACACTGGTACGAAAACAAGGAAATTAACAAAATATTGAATACAATATTTCCAGTTCTATGTTTTTAAATATATTTTGGATATTATGATAGATGATAAAAAGTCTATATATTTTTGAAATTTAAAATTAAAGCGTACAAAAATGTACAGTAAAAACTTTGCTGGTTCTACAATAGATCAACTAGTTAGGTACCTACCTAATTTAATCTTGTAAACGAGGCAAAAGAAGTTTTTCAGAATAGGTTTGTTGCTACCAGTGGTGAAAGAAGGCCGGTACGGTTCGGTACGCTATACCGGTAAGCAAAGTAGAGTATTGGCAAAATT
This sequence comes from Agonum fuliginosum, assembly GCA_947534325.1. NCBI lineage: Eukaryota > Metazoa > Arthropoda > Insecta > Coleoptera > Carabidae > Agonum > Agonum fuliginosum. The sequence goes on from OX384029.1 coordinate 43,750,841, forward strand.
TTTAACAAATAACGATACTAATTATGTTGTATTAATATTATAATAATTTTCATATTTGTAAAATTTTGAATTTCAAATTAGCGTACCTACATTCATTAATTTAACAAAGGACACTCAATGGTACTAAATTGAAAGCCCTCTCGCGTCTGGGGCTAAGTTTGCTATCATTCGGTAACTTTTGTAAAAATTCAAAATCTGGATTTTTTTATTTAAAAAAAGTTTTTTCGTTTAAGATTTCAAGGTTACAACATAATCATGATTTTCGAAGAAACTAGTTATTTTCTGTCGATGGAAAAACATGTAAACGCATGCAAAGATGATACTGTAAATAGGGAGGTAGGTAAATATTTTTATAATTTTCACATTTTTTGAGAACACTTGGCAATAAAATAGAGTACCGGTAAAAATAACTTTCATCCCCCGTTGCTACCTTTTTAAGAGACATAGAGTGACTTATACTACGATTTCTGTTTCTGATACTTTTCTTGAAATTCTCCAAGATATTATAAAATATATGTTTTTTCTTTATGGAATGTGTTTTTATAATTATTTAGAAATTTTCTCGGGCAAAAATTAGAGATGATCTCTCTATATTAATTTAGGGCAAGGTTTAATTTATTAAAGTAAACCAAGGCGTACCTAAGTATAATTATTGCAGTTAGTAATCGATGATAGTTTGAAGTTTGACCTGTTTGCATACCTTGATACATTGCCACTCATTTTTGAACATCTATATTCAAGAACGCCAATGACGAGAACTTTGTTACATCAGTCAGTAATGATGACACATGACACAAATTATTATTTATTTTTTAACATGTTACATGATAGATTTTAATAATTTTATTTACTACTTCGTCCGGGTTTTTTCCGAATTCCTAGAATAATCTCAATTTTACTTTTTTCTGTTCCGTTCTTTTTCCCACTATACTACGAATGCCTAAAACCAGCCCGAAACTCGCACTTTACCGCATCCTAGCAATGAATTGTCATTTTGAAGTTGGAAAATACTGTAAAAGTGTTTTCGTTGCGAGTAAACTGTCAGTTTATTATTAACTTCAAGGTAATGTTTTTATATAGGTACATTTAATAGAGAAAGAATGGATCTACAGATGTACAACTCTCAAAATAAATTTCAAGAGATATAAACATGCAAAGTTTGCATAAATTGGAAATTTTTATAATCATGTATACCAACAATTTTTTATTAAAATTTTAAACAGGCACAACTGTTAATTGATCCTTTAAGTATATAATCCTCGCTACGTTAGTATTGTATACCTACGTTTTGTGTTGGATTTTAGGAGTTAGACTTGCCTCTTAAACGGAAATCAAAATACAACATTGAAATTCAAATTGTAATATTCCCATATACTGTTACACACAGGATGCAATTCAAACTGACGTGACATGACACAGACAGTGACGTGACAGATGACGCAGCATACAACATTTCACGCCTAAATTCCTCATCTAAAATAGAATAAATACATCTGAAAGTTTTGCAACCTAACAATAGAAGTTAACATTATTGCTATGTTAATTATATGATGTACATGTAGTGAAATTGGTTCATTTGAATGAAAATAGTGCTCTTGGTACGACTAAATATTAACTAATCTTCAATTATGGTGGAAAATTCTTGCGAGTTTAAGATTTACAAACTTTGCTCGAAATTTTTAAAGCAAACATTTTCGAGTTACGAACAAATTTAATTCACGATATTTTAAAGAGTTGTATAATCTATTAAAATAATAATTTAATCACGTAAGTAATAAATCGGTAATAAATAAACAATTTAATGTTACTTTTAAACCAGTCGCATACTAAAATTTTCACTAACAATACCTACCTTTATTTTTTTTGCGTGTTTTAAAATAGTTATTTGTGTAACAAGGCTGTAAAAGTGAAGTTTGCAGCTGAGGCCATTTTGGTTTTGGTACATAAATTTGAATAAATATAGTATTTATTTGTAATAAGAATAAGGGAAAAAGTTATTTGCAACTTACGTTATACAAAAATTGTCTTTATCTGGTAGCTTTAAAGAACTGTTAGTAAAATTTTAAAAATGAATTTATCAAATAAAACGTTGAATTTTGTAATCCAGATCGGTTGATTTTTGATTTTACGTAAAAAATATTGACAGATGAGACGGGTGACACGTTAGCACTAACGCCATATAAGTCATGATATTAAAAAAATGTTGTGTGCTAGCCACATCAAATTATATAAAATTATATAACCTTTAAAGTTTCATGCGTAGAGGTATCAAACTTTCCGTAGATTTGAACCTGCGTTGTTAGTACAAATGAATTACTTATTAATTAAAAATTAATTTCATTGTATCTCTAACGGTTTTTAGCGTAAATAAACTATTTCTTCCTCTTCGCTTAGTTTTTACCGTTCTCGTAGTAATTATTTATGAAATTGATACAGTTATGTCGTATACCGTTCGCGAAGTAAAAAGTCCATGATGTTTTGATTAGCTCGTGGTTTTGTGAGGAGGATGCCTCATATATTATATACCTCCTTATGAGGACCAGTTTTTAACGCGAGGAATCTGAAGACAGAATCTGATCAGAGATGTTAGCATTATTGTTTTTTGGTTTCCTGCGAATGCGAATCTTCTGATGGGAAAGAGATTTAGAATATTGCAGGAATTAATTAATTTTTTTGGACCTGGTTTTAGTTAGAACAGTTATATTTCATATGGTCATAATTTAATTTATCTAGATTCTTCGAGGGTTATTTATTGCTTCTAAATCCTGAAAAAAATTGTGTATCAAGTGTCGAAATAGTATTTAATAGGGAAAGAATGGATTTTCAGATTTTAAAAATAAATTTCTATCAGGAGATATAACCGTGTCAAGTTTGCATAAATTGGAAATTTTTATAATCATGTACAAATATTTTATTAAAATTTTAAAAAGGCACAATTTGTAATTGATCCTTTAAGGAGGTTGGTGACGCATGCAGTGCTGTACCTAGACATCAGCCTTGGGGGACGATATAAAATATTTTTGATAATGTAAAACGAGATGTAAAACAAAATTCGCGCAACGCGCGTTTTTTTAAAAACTTGCAAATGGTTTAGAAAAAGTACCAACACAAAATCTTCACGAAATTATTTTTAAAGGTTTATAGGAAATTTTAATAGACAAGTTCTACGAATTTTTCATCATTTTATCACATACCTAGTTTAAAGCATGCAAAACAAAAATCTCTCAAAAGGTTAAAAATCATCATAGCTTTAATAACTAAATTTCATATTTAATAATAAAGGCACTGCATAAATATTAAATAATATAAATATATAATAAATATATGACCACTCGATGACCACCAACCTCCTGAAAAAGGTTAAAAAGTATCATAGCTTTAATAACTAAATTTCATATTTAAATTTTTAATAAGGATCTTAACATAGGATACTTTTTGATTCAGGTGAAGCAAATTTCTGTGTTTGAATATTTTAGATTCTGATTTGTATGTGTTCAGGTGTTCGTCTACCCCAGTGGCGCACCCAGGATTGCATCTTGGGGGGGGCTAAGAATAATTTTTTAATAAAAGCTGTAGTACGGCACAAGAAAAAAATGCGCCGCAGGCGAAATTTTTTTAGAGTTCAAGGTCAAACACCTTTAAATTGAAAGTTTTATGTTTTTAAAGATAAACAGTTGCACGTTTTACTCTCTTTCTTGTGCACACACATTGTTTTTTCGGCAGCTCTCTTGATATAATTTCATAAGAACGGCTCTGAGCAGAGTCATGTCAGTTATAAATGTTGATATTAGTTCCAATAACATATATTTTAATTTTAGTTCATATTTAATGTATCAGTTCTTTCTTTCATCTTTTTAGTTTCACTCCCAAGTGCACCGTTGTTTAAGTTCAAAATTTCACCACAAGGTTCGCATTCTTATTAAAATATCCCAATAATCGTACAGATGCGTTATACGGAGTGTATATTATTGTATATTTGAACTATGTGAATTTAAGATAATCATAAAAACAGAAAAAAGGCGATTATTTTTAGTCTTCAGTGAATTTAAATAATCTTACATAATGTTTAAAATGTTTAATGAAAAAATTTAAAAAAAGTCCAATCGTCTGGGGGGGGCTCAAGCCCCACGAGCCCCCCCCCCTTGAGTGCGCCCCTGGTCTACCCTAAAATTTTACAGCGTTACAGAGGTGTACGCCTCCCACGTTTAATTTAGTAATAATTGAAATATATGATTATTTTGCACTTATGTTTATAACTGAGTTTTCTAGATACGGCGGGAGGTTGTGTGCTGGCCACATCAAATTTTTAAATTATGATTTTTTATGTTTATGTAATAACCCTTGAATATTTTTCCCAAAGTATTGTAACAGCCTGTCTTTGTGCATATGTGTATGTTGCACGGCGCCATTTTGTATCACCACCCCTATATCGAAGCTATTAATAGCAGTTTCCTTATTACTCCTTCCGTTTATAACAAAGCTCACATGAGAGCCAAGGAGGAAACAACAAGAATTAAAGCAAGCGAGCATCTGCGTGAAAGCATACTATGATATATTTATTCAATTTATCTGTTCAAGCAGAGTCTATTATCTTATTACTAACGTTGTTAAATGATATACAAACAATGTGACGAGACGACGAGACCTGACAATATTTAATAATGTGCTACTAAATGTTCTACTAATGCATTTGAAAGCATGTTTTAGATTTATACGTGAGTGTGTCAGGCATAAATTAGATTTTTATACAGGATGCCACTGTCATAATAATTCAAATTTTGTGTAGAAACAAATTTCATATCATGGACAACAAGATACTGGAATTTCAAAAAAGTAGAATATTAATTATACTTTATTTTATTGTTAAATACTACCAGATTCAGCAAATTGTACTTAATTAACTGTAATTACTCATAGATAATTATATTATCTTTTATTTTTAATTGCAAAAATTGGCATAAATAAAAATAATGTAGGTACAAATATATTTAAAGAAAAAGTATCAAGCTTCAAAAAGTACCTATAACTACTACTTTACGGTTTGCGGATTTCTACCAAAATCTTATCGGGTGTTAAGATCCTTATTAAAACCTTAAATATGAAATTTGGTTATTTCCGGTTTGATACTTTTTAAGTTATCGTGGACGAAAAATCGTCAGTCCATACGTCCATACATACACACACACATACACACACACAGACATGATCGTGAAAATAGTAAATTCGTATTAGAGACCCTGGAACACCCTGGAACGTGCTTATTCACCAAAAACTCATACTTGAAAATTTTGACCCATTACAATACCTCATGAGGCGAGAGGTAATAAAAAGAAAACACACTGTATGTTACATATTTCGTGTAGGTTTAGCTATTAATATTCAACCTTCACAATCAAAACAACTATACATTTATATTAGCACATCGCACAGCACTAATGTCGGCTAATGTTTATGAATTCCAATCGTACTTTGGATTCAAATTTATTTCGGTTGAAATTCTCGGGAAAATCTTGACTGTGACCTAGGAATTTAGGACAAAAACATTTCAACGAAATGTTTACATTGAATTGAATTTAAATTTGTATTTCCTGTGTAGAGTCATTCATAGTTTTTGCCAATACAATTTAAATTCTAAAAATTTATTATTCATTAAAAGAAAACATGATATAGTTAGTCAATTGGCAGGTGTTTCTACAAACAAAAACAAAATATTATCAATGATTCATTTGATTATTCATCAGTAATTGTTTAACAATTGAATTAGCCCGTAAAAACAAATAAAGTCTCATTCATTTAATGACTTATGTATTATAGTTTTAAGGTTTACGTTTATGTTTACTTTTAAAATGTTTAAGCTTCATTCACATAAGCATTTCGTTTTAAGGTTTACATCGGGTTTACATTTATGTTACGTTTAAAATAGTTTGAATCTTCGACCATGTATAGGAATAGACAAACAACGCACGCCTTTGTTGTGAAGCAAAGAACTAGCGTAGCGGTGTGAAGAGGAGTATGACCTGCAGACACCTTGAAGTGTTGCAGTTGCCTATTTTCATTCTCTGTTCCATGACAACAAACCAGAAGTCAGCAATGTGTAACACTCTAACGTGTCCTCATCTCCTTTCCCCGCCTATAGCTGCTGCTCCCCGCTACCGTACTTCTTGCCTTCACAACATTGTATACTACAGCATTGAGTGTTATCTGTCTATACCTATATATGGTCGAAGGTTTGAATACATCTAACTAAATATGAGCATTCAGAGTGCTTGAAAGTGAGACGTGTGCGAATGCTCGTATTTAGTTATATGTATTTAAACTTTCTTAAACGTAAACATAAACGTAAACCTTAAAAGTAAATGCTTATGTGAATGCGACTTTAGAGTTTAAATTCACTTTCTAGCACTAAAGTTTAAAGTTTGAAAGCTCCAAACTTTAGGTTTATATTTACCACTTTCACACACGGTTAAAGAATAATTAGATTTACCGACTGGCCACGTTTTGCATTGACAACCCCGGTCAGAAGTTGTAATTAGTACATAGGTGTTCCTAGGTGTCTCTGCTGGTCACTAGTGATACACATTCATTCTGTCACTTGCTGTCAATAGTATTTTTGAAATTTAATAATTTGTGCGTTACCTATATACTGTTATAGAAATAGTATATGTAAAATATGAAGAACACGTAAGCTCATTATTACATTATAAAGTAACACGTAAATATTGCTGTGAAATAATGAAAAGTGTTTCAGAAAAACTGTCAATATAGATGTTATTTTAATTTTAGGACATGAGTCAAAATGTTTTATAAACTGTATAATGAAGATGAATAGATGCACTACGAGACTGTGTTCATATATTGTGAAATTATTTATTTATAACGACGATCTCTCTCGTGAAAAATGAAGAATATTCATACTCGTTTTGTCATAATATTTTCGATCTATAAAGGTAAATTATGGAACATAGCTACAATTTTAGTTACTATTTATAGTATTACGCAGTGATACAGCCAGAGACACCTAGCTCAATTACACCTTCTGACCGCTAAAAAAATTATGTAGGCAAACCTAATTATTCTTTAACCCTGGTTTCATATAAATAGAAATGTGAAATGCAAACCCTTAAACTAAATGCTTACGTGAATGAGGCTTGAGATCAACTAATTAGCTTAATAATTTCTCTTTGTGAAAATTAAATAAATAATAAAATGCAGTTACACATTTCTACTCATAGTCTGTGGTATACTTTCGCATGTCTGATGCTATTATAACAGTAGCATTGTCTAGAACAAAATAAAATTTAGAAACTGTAGTTTAGAAAATGTACATTTCGTGGAAAAGCCATAATAATTTAATTTAAACTTAGAGAACAATGCCAGGTTTTATCAAAATTCCAGTGTCATCATATGAGATCTTTTTTCGACGTAATACTAACTCAAGGTTAAACCAGGAGTTAACATTGAATTAAAACTAAAATTAAAACTCATCAAATGGTTTTAAATTACTTAATTGTACACCTAACCGCCGTGGCAATCTATGATCAACGTTACAACAAAATTACTAAAAGATCGTGTTTATCACATAGCATACTTCGAATCAAACAAAAAGGAAATGGCCAATTTTATAAAGAAAAATTTCTTCAGAAGGTTAAATCAGAACTACTACAATTTAATTATTTAATTATTGTGGATATTTTAAAGAAATAATTGACAATCTAAGTAATGGTTAACTGGGTTAGGAAAAACAATTTACAATCGTTTGTACGTTTGACATGTTTTTCAAATCAAATAAAACAGTTGACAATCGCTGGAATATTATTTTAAAAGTATTTCAACAGGAAAAAACAATTGACAATCCAATAATCGACACTTTGTTCAACAGGAAAAAACAATTGACATCTAATATTCGACATTTTTCGTAACAGGAAAAAACAATTGAGAATCCAATATCTGACATTTTTCTCAACTAGAAAAAAACATTAGACAGTCGCTTGTACATTTGAACATGTTTTTCAAATTAAATAAAAAACAATTGATAATTTAACTAATGGTCAACTATAGGAAAAAATAGTAGTTTATAATCACGTTCGTAAAGTCTTTTTTACACATGTTGCTTAAGATTAGAATACGAGCGAAGAGAGTATTCTAAGAGTAACAAGTGTAAAAAGGACATTGCAAAAAATTATTTTTTGAACATTTTTTTTTCAAATTATTAAAAAACACTTGACAATTATTACGTAAATATTATTTTTGACATTTCTCAAGAGAAAAAAACAATTGACATCTATTAATCTACACTTTTGTTAACAGGTGAAAATCCAATAACTGAGACAATCGTTGAATTTTAATTTTTTTGACAGTTTTACCTCCCGTCTCATATTCTATAAGTATTGTGATGGGTCAAAATGTATTTTAAATAAAAGATTATGTGATTATTACCTACAATTATTGGTATTTTATAAATTTTTCTGTATCTGGTATCATTTCAGAATAATTAGAGTATATACCTACTTATAATTTAGTATTTCGGTATTTTTTAGTCCAGTGACAATAGTAAAATATCGTTTACCTATATTTTCTTCTGCAGTTTGAATAAAATGACAAAACATATATTTGTGAGTAGTAGTATACCTTATTAATATGTTTGTATAATAAGTAAAAAGAATAATGTAAGTATGCCGGGAGGTCTTGTGCTGGCCACATCAGATTTTTTCAAAATCCATTCCGAATTCCGCCAGGTCAAGAGAAGTAAAAAGTGAATGTATATTCCACAGCCTAGTTCGATCAAATCAATAGGAAATGGCTAATTTGTCGCACAAAAAATGCTCCATTTATTTCCTCGCAAGGTTAAAAACTACAACAATCTGAGTCTCGGAAGGAAACGACAAGAAACGTGAAGCAATATCAGTACACGAGTGTAATTACACAATCGTAGATTCCCACTAACATTCTTACTAACTTAGTAATCTGTACAAATTGCACAAGTTGACGATTTAAGAAAATTGTTACAACTGTGCCATATATGACAAACAATACGGACTTTTTCATTCATTCATTATAACTTCATAAGGAGTTTGAAATTCTGTTAACTTTGCTAGGTTATTTTAAATTACGTAAGAGATACTTTGAGCTATAAATAAAATAAGATTCATAGATAGAAATTAATTTTAAGAACTCGTAATGATATATTATTTATTTGAGATTTAGTTTGTATAATACATTGTTTTATTTATATTATTATACAAAACTATTCCCAAATAAAAAATTATTTAAAAAAAGTTTCCTTGAAATTTGTGGGAATACCACAATAAATTTTCCATTAAATCAACATTAAATAAAATAAAATGTTTTATAAGAAAAAACTACAAAATACCAGACGATTTTTCAAACATAGCTACTCAAATTAAAATTCATTACTTATTTAATCTACGAGTGTTTACCTACTGAATTCGAATGCTATATTTTTTCGAAGAAGATAGTTTTTTTAGCGATAATTCCACTCCTGTATAAAGTAAGCCATAAACAAAACACAATTTTATCGCTTTGACAACGGATAAAAAGGAAGGTATCTTTTTGCAAGTGATTAAACCTTATTTACCTTTTTTCTTAGCAACCATACAATAAACAAAACATTAAAATGTCATTTGCTTCATAATTGTAATATTTGTCAGTGAAATGGTTAGAATTTGGGTATATTTGTGAAGAAGAACCAAAGGAGTCATTAAATTATCTCGTTGAATTACACTCGAGCATTTTATTTATTTATTTCCTCCGAATAAATTTCTGTTTGACATTTCAACCTTGTCACCTGACAGTAATTTGACTCGAAAAATTATTTTAAAATAAAATCACCTACGGTGTCGTCATTATATTAAACAATTTTTCTTTTCAAATTGCTCGGCAATAAAGTTTCAATACAAACAGAAATTTATCCGGCGAAATAAAAAGCTCTTGTGTAATTACAGTTGATAAAATTTTATAAAACTACAGTAGGTAGGTATAGTTCAATCCATAAATTAACTTTATGGCTTCCTAGTTTGTAATTGTTTATATTTTATTATGTTATGGAGTAGATATGATATATACGACATTATGCCCTAAAGCATTAAGAAATTTACATGTTGACATATCACAAATCTTTTTCTTCTGAAATTAATATATTTCCTATCATGATACCAAAAATATTAACAAAATTTGAAACTTCAAAGCGAAATTTAATACATTAAAAAAGTAACATTTATTAAAATAAATATAAATACCTATTGTTATTTTGAAGATGATATTATTGCAGAATGCTCAAGACAGTCAGTGTTTTTTGCATTTTTCCTGATTGACTACACTTACACTGGAATATTGACATTTCCGATTAGCAATTGCGTGCTTAATATGTCATTTCCTAGGTTATGAGTACAAAAACACTTTTACAGTATTTTTCAACTTCAAAATGACTCTGCATTGTTAGGATGCGGTAAAGTACTAGTTTCGGACTGGTTTCAGGCAGCCGTAGTAGTGGGGAAGGGAGTGGAATTGCAGAAAAAGTAAAATCGAGACATCGAGAGTATTCTAGGAATTCGGTAAAAACGTAGACGTGCCACTTAAATATTTTTTATTACTTGTTGAATGCTCTACTCCATTTCTGTCTTAAGCCCTGTTCACACATGGATTCTTGAAGATTTTTGTATACTTCTGAATCCCGGAAAAAAGGAATTCACTGTTTTGAAGCTATCAATAAATTAGAAATTCTTCTTTTCCAAGACTCATTGAAGATTCAATTTAGCAGCGCTGCTATTTGAGAGGCAATCTGACCAGGATTTGTGCAATGTGACCATGGCTTTAAAATCGTGATTATAATTTAACACACATTAGCCAAATATAGTACGTTTTGTAACTCTTCCCAAACAGTGATTAAAAGTTTATTGACTGATCAAGTATCCCAAGCAGTGAGGTCACGTTGATAAACAACAGCACATCAGCAAGCTTCACTCTTACTTGTTTTTAAATGTCCAGCGAGTGAGATTAAATTGAGAGCAGTGATCATGGTAGGTCAAGTTAGAGTGAACCTCGTGTAGAACATCATAGCTGACGGTGGAATCGTTCCTCGACTCTATAGAACTTGTTTGTCCGGTTCACAAGTGCCTGGGACCTGGAATGTGTGACGTCACGCAAGGACGCGCCCGCACCCCCGCCAAATTCCTCCGGAGGTTACACGCCCGAAAAAAATCTACTGTGAACGTCAAGTAAACAACAGCGTAGTAGAAGATTTTATTGTATTTGACTTTACCTTTTTACTCACGGCAGAAAACAGTCAAAAACATATTGATTTCGCACGCTATTCTATAACATTTATTGTTTTGTTAAACATAAAAATAACAAATCATTTATGTTTGAGGGGGAAAAATAATTTTGGCATCCATATTTGTAAAAAAAACTGCAATATTTGTAAGAAAGGGTTTTCGCACGCCGCTGTACCTACAGCTTTTATTTATAGGTGAATTAACTTCAAATTTCAATATATGTTTTCAACGATGCTTGGATCTGCAAAATAACCGATCGAATGTGTTAAATTCGTTTTAAGGTGCTAGTATAGTTAGCGTAGCGTGTAGTAGTTATTATTAAATTAATTACTCGTGCATTTCGAGTGCTTTATGAACCAAATTTTGGTTCCAGTATGCTAAATATATGTATTGTCTTTTCTGACTTTTCGCACTTGTTTTGAATAATGGAAAGTCTAGAAAAACATCAAAAATCGTACTTTACTAATAACTCATGCTACGATTGAAATATCTTTTTAAAAAAAATTACACATGATCTACATTAGTATCTTAACATAGGATTGTCAATATTTTTTCAAAAACAATTCCCAATTTCTAATTTAAAAAAATATCAAATTTTGAAATTTGTTTTTTTTTTTGAGAATTTTGAAATTTTTGAATCAATCCGATGTTAAGCATAAAATTATAGACATTTTTTGTAAATAAATTTTTTCTCTAAAGTGCACCTGAATTAAGTTATTAGTAAAGTACGAACGACACTTTTATAGTAGCTATACCCGAGCCTTAAAATAGAAGATATTTGTGTTCAGAAATTAACAAAAATTGTCAAAATTCAAATTAACTTATTTCGATTTTAAAGCAAAATTTTAAAATTCTGCATTGAACATTTTGTAGATTGTATTTTTATCTTCAACAATATCTTTAGATTATTATTACAAAACAATAAACGCTGTGAATACTCTCGATTTTACTTTTTTTTCCATTCCAGTTTTTCCCACTACTATGGCTGCCTGAAACCAGCCCGAAACTCGTACTTTACCGCATCCTAGCAATGCAATGTCATTTTAAAGTTGAAAAATATACTGTAAAAGTGTTTTTGTTGCGAGTAAACTGTTAGTTTATTATTAATTTCAAGGTAATGTTTTTATAATTATAACCATTTAATAGAGAAAGAATGGATCTACAGATGTACCTTTTTATATTTTTTTTCCTGTTTGTAAAATTAATATTACATTAATGTAATTACGCTAATAAATACTGCATAACTACCTACTGGTGTTTAATTTTTTTTGTATTTAAATGTGACAACCAGTTGTACCCAAAACGATATTGTTTTGCAAACTGCTGTTAATTTTACAAATTTCAACAAAATTCTTTTTGATTCATGATCAGTGCGTCCTATACTATATACATCCTTAAATTTTGATACACAGATTGGGTTACATCCTGTATATTAAGGAGCAATTAAAATAAAATAAATTTCCAATTTATGCAAACTACACGGTTATATCTCATGATAGAAATTTATTTTTAAAATTTTAAAAAGGCACATCTGTAACTGAATTGTCGTGATTTTGCCCACCCCGAAAAATTCCACTAGGTTTTTACAGAAAAAAAAACCCACCTGAAAAGAGCCGAATTCAAATATACCTATTCTCTTTTTCATAAATCAACAAACAATATTTTTTTCACTTTTAAACTAATATAGATTTTTGGTTTATTATGTGATACTTTTAAACGGTTTTGTGCACTTACTAAAATTTGGAAATATTACAAAAATATTACCCCACTTACAAAAAAATTTTCATCTATTTTTTACGTGTTTTTCTACTAAAATACAGGGTGTTCCGTTCCACAACTTAGGACAAAAAATTAAAGGGTATATACTGTACGACGTGCTGATCATGAAACAAAAAGAATTTTTTTTAAATTCGCAAAGTTAGGGCAATAGTTTACTTGACGTGTGTACATTTTAAGTATCACTGTTTTAATCTTTTAATGGTATATTAGATAATTTGACATTTATTATTATTTGATATCATGTAAACAATTATTTTCATTGTAGAAGATTTAAAAAAATTATTAAAAATAACTACCGACCAGTGCAAAAAAAATGTTTGCTACGATGCAATTTTTTTGCGAATTTTTGAAAAATTCTTTTTGTTTCATGATCAGCACGTCGTAATTTAATTTTTGTCCTAAATTGTGGAACCCGAGTTTTTGACAATCCTGATCTGTAGATCCATTCTTTCTCTATTAAATATTTGGTATGAATAATATTGTCGTGCTGTAATTGGTTGTAAAACTGTTGGACAATGAATAATTTATTAATATTATTACCTAATTTTTAAAGATTTTTTAACTTAAAAAACAATTATTGTTTCAATTGTTTTTAAATCGTGCAAAATACCCAATTAAATTAAAACACAGTCCTAAATTCCGGAAATACAAAACCATTCCATTACAACAATTACATTTATAATTATTTTCATTAAACCCCCCTCCCCCACTTCTGCCCCGTAGCTGCCGCCCGTCTCGCCCCACTCTCCTCAACGGGAGCTTTATTAAAAGCTGTTGCCCCCTCTCTGGGGTTGCCATGGCAACGGGCAGTGTGCGCGTGGGACGCCGACAGGCGCCGCGACGGAAAGTTGACCGTGAAAACGTCCGTCCATACATCCGTCCGTCCGTCTGTATGAATGTATGTATGTTAGTGTGCGTGTGAGGAACGATTCTGTGTATGAAAACTGCACAATTGTGGATTATTAGTTGCTTGAGTAACGAAATAGGTCACAGTTATAGCGATTAAAATGAAGTTAACATGGTTAGACGCTACACTTATAATTATTGTACTGGATATAGAATATCATTTGATAACAGTTTATATGTGTAGCGAGCTCACATTTATTTTATTTATATTTAATCTAGTTTTTTTTTAAATATTTTATATATTGTTTTATTGTTTATTAATGTAAATAACTATACGATATATTATACAAGCATTATATTTATACCTTAAAAGTTTTATCATTTTATCTATTTTTTATATAAGTAGAAGTGTTTTATTTTATACTTTTACATATGTCATATGTATCGCCTCTTTTGATTTTTCGCACTTGTTTTAAATAAAGTCTACAAAATCATAAAAAAAATCGTATAGGTACTTTACGAGTAACTCTTCACTCTTTGTCGATTGGAATATTATACTCAAATTTTTTCAAGAAATATCCCTGAAGCCTAAAATTAATTATAATAAATAAAAGCTGTACAGTGGCGCACAAAAACCCTCTTTTTTACAAATATTGCAGATTTTTATAAATATGGATGCCTAAATTATTTATTCCCATCAAACATAAATTATTATCATGTTTAAGAAAACAATAAACGCTATAGAATCTTTTATTTATTTCTTTAGCGTGCGGAATCAATGAATATTTTTGACTGTTTTCTGCCATGGGTAGGAGGATCACCTTCTTAACATCTTAACTTATACGTGAACCGAAACTTATAAACACAACCTTATATTTTATATGCAACACACGAATTTAAAAACACAACTTTACAATATTTGTACAGATTTTATTAACCCCGAATACCTGGCATTCGAACTTGACATTCACAGAAATTACACAGACTTTGATTCGAACCGAAACGACTGGAATTCAATTCAAATTTTAAAAAGGCACATCTTTCTCTACGAAATTCTAGCATTCTTGTACTGGCCACAAAACACTCGCTACGTTAGTACATTTTATGCTGGATTTTAGGAGGTAGACGGGCCTCATAAATTTTAATAATTCGAAGCAAGGATCCTGAATAACGAAAATACAATTTTCAGTAGTAGGCGTATAGAGAAATATGAATTAATGCTGTGAAGAAATCGTGCACATTTTTGTGGGTTTAATATCTTCTCAATAGTTCATGTGGGTGGACTAACATGTACATGAATCCACTTATACTTGTCCATAATTTGCAATTAGATTTACATAAAACTCGCGTCACCGCGAGGTGACCGCAAGCCGTAACGTAACATTACGTCTAATGTGTTTATTGCGTTTAAACGATACCCCACCTTGAAAACAAGCAGAGAGGGGTCACCTTGAACACTGCAAGTAATAACATTTTCATAGTTTCAATCTTTCTGAACAGATTGCTGTTTAATAATTAATTGAACATCTCACTTCGATATTTCAATCAAGTCTTTGAGGGTATTCAGCAATAGGAGGAATAAATTGTCCTCTTCTGAGCTTTTCTACAAAATTGTGTTAGGTTTGGGTTGTGTACGAATTGCTTATAAAATATTTAGAAGCCTGAGATTGCTAGAATAAGAAATACGCAATTGAAGAAGAGAAAATGAAGATGTATTAATTATTGTACCTTAGACGCCTTGACCTTTTGGATAAGAATGCGGCAAAATTTATATTATTTATTTGTTGAGGCAGCTCTCTGCATGTGATGACGTATACGAACCCGGAGTTTCGAGGTTCAAGTCTCTCGGCCGGTAAAATGGTTAAACATCTTGCAATTAAATCGCACTCGGACGCTTCAAGCTGGCCACTTGGTCGTCTTAAATGTAGTCCTACGGTTGCTAAAAATAATCTCTCCGTTGCCGCTTTGAATTATAAAGGTCGTCTGAGTTGTCAATGCTCAATCAAAAATTATCAATAACTAACTGAAATTTAATATGTGTGAAGAATCATGAATCATTAATGAATCGTTAAATGCAAATTATAGAAATTGGTGTGACATTAATTAGCAAAACTTGGAGCAAATTTTATTATTTAATATTCCAGTTTATACGTTTATTAATATACAAAAATTAAACCTTTTTTTGAAATCTATAATGTAGGTACATTCGTCGGAAAGACGGCTATAAGATATATTTTTAAAACAATTAAACAATTGACTGAAAACAATGTAAAACTCGTCTTTTTAGTAATTTTTGAAATTAACTAAATACCGGAAGGTGTTTTTAAATTTCTTTCTATAGCCGTGTACGCACAACCTTTAAAAACATCATTGTAAAATATGAGATCATATATTTCAAAACCAATGTCACAAAATATGACTTATTGTAACGTGCTTTGTTGCTTCGAATTTTTAGCAAGAAATGCGCTTTAATGTGTACGTCTACCCTACCCTAAAATTTTTACAGCGTTACACGTTTACTTTAGTTATAATCTCGGTTATAATTTGGAATACAGTATATATCTCGGTAAATATCAACTTTATAACAAAAAATTGCATATAAAAGTTGTTTAACATTTTATTTTCCATAATAAGTCAGCATTCAATTTTTTGTATTTCAGAAAACAAATGAGTAACGAATAACACTTTAATTTTTTTAAATAGCAATGTACCCTTTCATTAGGCTGTTTTGATTTGATTTTTTTTCTCTTTTCTCTTAATACTTCTATATTTTTATTTTTTTCCGTTGGCCTAGGAATTTGAAATAAACAAAATTTAAAATGACGTTTTTTTGCGGTTTTTTGTCATTATTTAATATGATTTTTTCGGTCACTTAAATGGCAAGAAAAATTTAAAAAGCAAGAAGCATGCAGCTAAGCTTCCTTTTTCGAATAATTTTTGTTTTACTTAATTTCTTTACAAAATACAGAAGTTTTATGGGAATACTGGAGCCATGTTTACAGTATTTTTCAACTTCAAAATGACATTGCATAGCTAGGATGCGGGAAAGTACGAGTTTCGGGCTGGTTTTGGGCAGCCGCAGTATTGGGGAAGAGAGTGAAATAGAAAAAAAGTAATATCGAGAGTATTCTAGAAATTCGGAAAAAAGGTAGACGAGCCCCTTAATTATAGCATTTCTGTAAAAATTAAAATAATCTGTAAAGTTTTCTTGTGCGCTATTATCAATAATTCGCTGAAAAATGTAAAAAAATTGTGGACAAAACTGTAAAAGTTCTTAATGCAACATCGATGTTAATCTAAACGTGATACAATTCCAACTACAAACAAGTTTCTTTAACTATGTAAAGTATCTTATCAACAAGTTTTTTGTTCGTTTTTGAGCCATTTAAATGTA
Source organism: Agonum fuliginosum (assembly GCA_947534325.1). Taxonomy (NCBI): domain Eukaryota; kingdom Metazoa; phylum Arthropoda; class Insecta; order Coleoptera; family Carabidae; genus Agonum; species Agonum fuliginosum. The sequence continues at coordinate 43,768,151 of OX384029.1, forward strand.
AATTGCTGCTTGTGTTTGTACTATTTCAGAGAGGTGTGGTTTTAGAGAACAAAAAATATAATAAACGCGAACTATAAATCCAAGGAAAGATGGCAGGAAATTCTTGTAATTTTTTGGCGAAAAGCCGAGAAGTATATATGGAGGAATGCAATGAAAAAATTGCTGAACATTTAGTGACACCTTCAGACAATAAAGGGATATTGTGAGTGTTATTTATTGTAATCAATTATTGTTGTGAATATTGTTGTAATCATAAAATACACTCGACAAAAAAAAACCGCACCACTGTTGACAATGCACACAAAATTCCGAAATTTTAGACCGCCATAACTCGGTTGAATTGGCTCGAAAATAGATAAATCTTCGAGTTCTGACAGGATTGAAGTTTCCTCTTTAAGGTCATATGTAAGTTAATCTGATGCCAAGTTCATTTTACCCTCTACTACCCTCCTTAGAAAAAAAGTTCTTGATGTCAAAAAATGTCAAACTTTGACAATTTGTACCGGGTGCAAAAAAAATACGTGAATTCTATCCACTAGTTCATCAATTATCCTGTCGGGAAATAAATTGAGTACTTTCGATGATTTGGCGCGAAGTATTGAATTTTTGAAAAATAATTGTATTTTGTTCCTTTTCGGTCATAACACCAAGACTGAAGATTCCTCTTCAATGTTATGCAAATTAATGTGACGCCAAATCCAATTCACCCTCAGGCACTCTCTAAGAAAAAATAATTTGACACAAAAATGTCAAACTTTGACAACATATAAGGTGTACCAAGAATTTTTTTCGATCCAATTGTACAACATGGCGATAACATTTATTAATCTTTTGGTAAATTTTTAAAAATTTCAATTATCTACGATGATTTTATTCGAAGATACGGGCTTTTGAAATTTACTCTACATTTTGTGTTTGTGTGTTTTTATAACTTTGCTTAAATTTTGATATGAAGTCTAAAGCTATCACGAGAACATTAAACGAAAAAGCACTTCAATTTAAGGTAAGGTGTACATTTGTAGACAATTTTGATAAATTGTCAAAGGTCAAAGAAATGCAATTTTTGTTTCAAAAATTCATTACTTCGCACCAAATCATCGAAAGTACCTACTCAATTTTTTTTCCCGACAGGAAAATGAATGAACTTTATCGCCTTGGTAGTGGATGGTACAAGTTGTCAAAGTTTGACATTTTTTGACATTAAAAACATTTTTTCTCAGGGGTGTGGCGGGGGTGAAATTAACTTAGCGTGAGATTAACTTCCATGACCTTAAAGAGGAAACTTCAAACTTGTTAGAACTTGAAGGTTCATCCATATTCGACCAAATTCAACCGAGTTATGGCGGTCTAAAAATTCGGATTTTTTTGAGCATTATCAAGTGGTGCGTTATTTCTTTTGTCGAGTGTAGGTAGTTAGCAGCTGCAGTATTATGATCCCAGAGATGTTTAAAAGAATCTAAAATGTCATGTGACAGTTGACAGTTGGAACTTTGATAGATGACAACGCGGTATCTACCGTAGGTATGATCGAAGAATTTATCACACCTTTTACCCAATTTGGGTGTGGCATTATACTTATTATACCACAATCGGTTATTCCTGACTAAATACTCTGATGTTATTGTCTCAGATTTCGGTAGTGGAATTAATTAAGCAAATATAATCCTGGCACATTATCCTCGCGTATCTGTAGTTGACTTGATGGTGTAGGTTATCCTCTGTACATCAAGTGTATCGGTGTAATTCTAGGGTAACTCCAGTGTAAGTGTAAGTAGCCGAGGGTGTAGTGTAGTGTAAGATGAGTGCCGACTTAACTTAATTATGAGGGCGCAAATGCTTAACGCGTTGAATAATGACAAGGAAGAAATTGTCAATGTCATGTTGTACCCGCCATTTATTTTCCCTGAAATTGTGGAACACCCTGTGTATCTATACCGATGATTGCAAGGTTCGATACCAGAAAATAAAATTCTAGAATACCCATACACAGGAAAACGCATGCACAAGAAGATACAAATTTAGAATACCTACTCATAAGTGAAGTGATGATAAAATACCTGCACCAAAAGATTCATTCCCTGGAAAATTCAAATAGGCCTATAGAATTTTAAATTTGGCATAAATGCAAACACAGGAAGATGCAACCATTAGGAAGATGCAAACACAGGCGATGCAAATATTGGTCTCCACTTAAGGGGCTCGTCTACCTATTTTTCGAATTCCTAAAATACTCTCGATATTACTTATTTTTAATTCACTCTCTTTCCCACTTCTACCGCTGCCCGAATCCAGCCCGAAACTCGTACTTTCCCGCATCCTAGCTATGTAATGTCATTTTGAAATTGAAAAATACTGTAAACATAACTCCAGTATTCCCATAATAACTTTTTTTAAAGAAATTAAGTAAAACAAAAATTATTCCTAAAAGGAAGGTTAGCAAAAAACGTCATTTTTCAATATTTTTTACTTAAAATTCCTAGGCCAAAGACAAAAAATAAAAAACTAGAGGCATTAAGACATCCTTTGTTAATACACTAATATGTTAAAGCATCATATATTTTTTCAATAATTACAACTAAAGTAAACGTGGGAGGTGTACACCTCTGTAACACTGTAACGCTGTCAAATTTTAGGGTAGACGAACACCTTAACTGAATTTTACGTACCTACTAAATTTAGCGTATCTACTGAATTTTTTTGTTAAAAATTAAACGCTTTTTAAAAATTACATAAGTATATTTTTAACAGGAAGAAAAACTGCATTTTACTCTGGTTTCGTGAGTCGAATGAAGCAAACCTGACTTAAACCTTTAATTTTTTCATTGCTATCGTCATTGTTTTTTGTAAAATGGTCCTTTTTATTTTATTATCTCTCCATAAGGACGTCAATGGTCATATATACAATAGCTGTAATTTTTATAAATAATGTTAAGGTGCTCAAATTTCGGGGCACCAATAAAAAATAACAAATTTATCTTTATAAAATAAAAATGCACATTTTTAGGCTGGACTACGTTAAAATCCAGAACTGGATTTTAGTTACTTGAACAAGTTACTGGCACCGTGTACTTGCACGCAAGTGCGTCGACTGTAATAGAATTAACAATAGTCATTAAATAATACACTATTAATTTTTGATCAATGTTGTTGCAATGTAATTGAATTATTGTCCATCGGGTATGTAATAAATTTAATTATAATGCTCTCAAATAATTAAATATATTGCGTTGATATTATCGCATTGTTCAAATATTAAATCCAATACAATGCCCGCAATTTAATACGATTTATTACTAATTTAAATATTTATGTTTTAATGTATGTACAAGGTTGGTTTATAATGAATTTAATAATTAATTAATTAAATTAAAACTTACAATATTTTGCTTGGTTTAAATTTCTCGAAATTTCTGAATCTACAACGCGTTTGTCCTATGGTAACGCATGAAAACATTCGCCTAAAATACGTAAAAGCAGTATAGCAATTTTTAAAATGCTCCCGAAGTATTACAGATAAAGTAAAATTTCATAAAATTATTTACAGACGAAGAAAGGAACTAGGTTTATGCCGAGTTACATTTTCATATATTATATCACTAGACTACAGAAAATTCTCCGATTCTCGATTATATGAGAGGTATTGCCTGGAAACATCACGAGACAGAATGTCGAGTAGTGTTTCCATCTGGCAATACGTCGAATTTCGAGAATTTTCTATTGTCGAGTGGTATACGGCTGGACTATATCTTGAATGATGGTATTTTATTTATAAACCAAAATACTATATTCAAAATTGAAAAATTTAGGGTTGATCAAAAAAATTGCGATAAGAGGAACCTGGAGTTGGCTTATGGATCTCTTTATTAATCAACACAGTTGATCATCATTCAAATAATTTTTTTTAAAAAGGACGTTTCGGGCCGAATATCGCCATTCATCAGCTACAGAAATGTCAAGAATACAAAAAATATTATTTTATTATTTTTTTTGCTTGATTGTTGATTAATAAAGAGATCCATAAGCCACCTCCAGGTTCCTCTTATATTCAAAATTGACAAATTTTGTTACTCAAGTGACGTCAGCGAGAATGCAAAGGTTAGTATTATCGATAATACAAAGGTTTGTATAATCGATATTGTCATGGTTACTGCATATTATAATAAATAGATGAGGGATATAGTCTAATAAATCTCTTAATAATAATAAGATGAAGCATTTCAAAAATTGCTTAAGGCTCTACACTACTTGTTGCACGCAATATTGCTGCAATAAAATCAGAATTCACGATTCTGGCTATTGTTCAAAATAAAAATCTGAAATTTACCATAAGTAATTACGAAGCATTATTTGATTGAAAAATGCATACAATAAGTACATTGTTGGGACAACAATTAGATAAAATAAGAATTAATTTATGCATTTTAATATTACAAATTATGTCCTTATTATTACATAAGTATTTATTATTTTTGTTTTAAAAAGGTAGTCGATTCCTTGCATTGTTCGTGAGAGTGCTAAGAAAATATTTTTTGCCAAGAAAATTACATATCTGACGATAAAAATTGGCCATTTTTTACTAATTTATTACTAAAATACCATTAATTATAGCAAAAATATAATTTCTTAGCACTCTAGAGTCATCTTTGAACTATCTATATATAAAATATGAACAGTGTAGGTGTACTAACAAGGGGAACATGCTACTGCGTCAAATTGCCGTAATGTCAAATACCCGCTGTGTCCAATTGCCGCAATGTCAAATTGCCACTGTGCCAAAACGCATCCCCACCACTTACATACTTGTAATAACGTATGTCAAGAGACTACTGCAAATTTATTTCGACACAGAGGCAATTTGACGAGTTTGTGGGGTTCTAGTACGGTTTTGTTAGCTTTGTTAGTGTAGTAAATACCAAAACCTATGCCCGATTGCCAGTAGTCTCTCGACATACGTTATTACAAGTATGTAAGTGGTGGGGATGCGTTTTGGCACAGTGGCAATTTGACATTGCGGTAATTGGACACAGCGGGTATTTGACAATTACGGCAATTTGGCGCAGTGACATGCACCCCTAACAAGAGCTCAGTTTGTAATATAGCAAGGTCACTTTTTCACTACATTTTTGGCACAAGTGTAGCATCATAATACACACTTTTTCATTAATTTGTTAGGATTCCAAAGATTTTTGCAGAATTGTAACTGGACATAAACCTAAATTAATTCTTTCACAAACATCTAATACCCGTTTTTCCTTCAAATTTGTAGGGATCCACTTATTTTATAGTCAAACGGTCATTTGACCAAACTTTTATTCTTATAACCTGTTATTTCACCAAACGAAGTTTATCTTACACGGGTATTTGGCCGAACTGTTATTTGACCAAACTGGTATTTTACCAATCTGTTATTTAACCAAACATTGTTAAACCAAAACGTTATTTGACCAAATCGTCATTAGACCAAATCGCCATTTAACCAAATTGTCATTTGACCAAATTGCCAATGCGACAGACGCTAGTGACATCTTTAGTACACTAGAAGATCCACTTATTTAACCAAACTGTTTTACAGTCAAACGGTCATTTGACCAAATTTTTATTCTTATAACCTGTTATTTCACCAAACGAAGTTTATCTTACACGGGGTTATAAGAATAAAAATTCGGTCAAATGATCGTTTGACTGTAAAACAGTTTGGGCAAATAAGTGGATCTCCTAGTGTACTAAAGATATCACTAGCGTCTGTCGCTTTGGCAATTTGGTCAAATGACAATTTGGTTAAATGGCGATTTGGTCTAATGACGATTTGGTCAAATAACGTTTTGGTTTAACAGCGTTTGGTTAAATAACAGATTGGTAAAATACCAGTTTGGTCAAATAACAGTTCGGCCAAATACCCGTGTAAGATAAATTTTGTTTGGTGAAATAACAGGTTATAAGAATAAAAGTTTGGTCAAATGACCGTTTGACTGAAAAACAGTTTGGGCAAATAAAGCGCTCCCAATTTGTAATATGCAATGAGTAAAGCAGAAACTGCTACACCTCTAAACACGCAATATTTTCTTACGAAGAGGGGACTCTTGATATACTTTTGCCATTGATAAAATTGTGATAAAATACCCCGGTACGGGCCTGCAAAGTGGCTGCACTTTAACATCTCGTCTGGATCGATTTGGCTGAAAACTGAAAGAAGTTTCTCCCCACTACTGATAAAAACAGTTGCCTCTTGGAAAAGCGGAAAACTGTACATCGTATGCTTATCATATTCACGCAACATTTTCACTTGGAAACTTTGGAAAATTCACAAAATTGACATTTGAGAAGTCGAGAAGACTAAAAGTCTGAAAGTTTTCAGGGAGAACGTTTCAGGTGCGAAGATGATCGATCACTTTGATAAGAATTTAAATTAGTATTTTAATAAATGCGGTATGTTGTCGACTGTGGTTCTGTCAACTCAGGTTCAAATGCAGTCAGGTAGACATTGCAACATTAGTGCACAAAAATCTTCCATGTGGTCACTGCCAAATATATATTCCGCGCCAGAAAACAGCCAAAAATATGGATTTCGCGCGCCACTCCACAGCGTTTATTTTTTATTAAATATAATAATCTTAAGATATTGTCGAAGATAAAAATCTACAAAATGCAAGATGCAGAATTTAAAAATTTTGCTTTAAAATCGAAATATATTAATTTGAATTTTGACATTTTTGTTATTTTTTTACGCAAATATCTTCTATTTTAAAACGAATTTAAAAAATTGATTATTTCGCAGTTACAAGCTTTGTTGGCAACATATTAAAATATGAAGTTAATTCACTTATAAATAAAAGTTGTACAGTGGCGCGCGAAAACCCTCTTTTACAAAAATATTGCAATTTTTTACAAATATGGGTGCCAAAATTATTTTCCCCCTCAAACATAAATTATTTATTATTTTTATGTTTAACAAAACAATAAACGATATAGAATGTTTTTGACTGTTTTCTGCCATGATCTTTTATTAAATGTGAGTTTATGATCTTACTATCCGAAGTGAGACACCACTTAAATTGTCTTGTAAACCTTTTAATTATTAAATCTGAATTATAACATTCCTGTATCAAATTGACATTGGAATTTGTTTACAAATAAAATAAAAATTAAATGTTTTTAATATAACGGCGCTTCAAATTTTAATATTTAAATATTTGCTGAATCATCAACATCAGCAACCTTGGTGAACAACAACACGGATATGTATTACATACGTACGTACATACTCATTCTTTACTTACACATGTTAAAGCAATTGTCTATGTAAATAATAATTACATGCTCAGTACTTTTATTAAAACTTTCTAACATCAACAATTACATTAGTCAAATAGTGGGAACTTTATTAGTACTTTCACTGTTACAACAAAATCACTATTACTTGTTAATTACTTTGCTATTTAACGTAATTTATATTCATAGTGTCACGTTAATAATGCACGCCTAATTTGTTATTTTCTATAGAATTAGAAAATTAAAAATAAGGCAATTATTCTGCTAATAATTTGTGAAAGTATAATAATTGCAATGAATACAATGAAAGTGAGGTATTATAACAAAAACTTTGTATTCGGTCTGCCGGTTTGGTTACTTTGTAAAGTCATCTTTTAAAATCTAGAATAAGTTCTGTTATATTTGTTTTACATTGGAGCAAAGATTTATTGATGATATCAAATATCTTAGAAGTTACAAACTTATTCTTGACAGAAATTCAATACAATAAATTCAGAATTTATAATATTAAGGCGCTACACTTGTAAATCCAGAAGATTAACAATTTGAACGAGTCTAGCTGTATTATAAAAAATTTCAAATTAAAATTTAACATGAAGAATCAATTAGTTAATCAATAAATGCAAATTATTAATTGCTGTGACATCAATTAGCAAAACTTGGAGTTAATTTTTATCATTTAATAATCCATATTAAACGTTGATTAATGCACAAAAAAATCGATAATACACATTAGTCGGAAGACGGGTATAGAGAGATTTTTTTAAACAGTTAACCCATTGACTGTAATAATTTATGTAAAACTCGCATTTTTAGTATTTTTTAGAAATTCTTTAGAAATACGGCAAGGTTTTTTGTAAATTTCATTCTATAGCCATGTAAGCACAACCTATAAGTACATCATTGTAAAATATGAGGTCATCGATTTCAAAACCAAAGTCACAAAATGATTTATTGTAACATGCTTTTTTTGCTTTGCATTTGATAGCAATTTAGTATACAAGCTGTACTATAACTTGGAGTACATATTGTAATGGCATAGTATTTAACGTACTGATTCTGGGACAAAAAGATTTTTTTCGAAATTCCTATACCTATATTAGGGTAGTTTACTTCAGGAAAACTGAATACTATTTATTTTGAATAAAGACAGTTATTTGGCCGGCTACTTGAAACTAAATTCAATTATTGTTTTATTCAACATAGTTATTAATTAGTTACCTACAACGTAATATTTAATATTAAAACTATCCATTCAACCAGCGACCCAAAACTGTTTCCATCACAAACCTCAAATATTTTCGAATTTTGAAAAAATTCTTTTTGTTCCGTTCAATACTTCAAGTTCTATGTGCCATACCAATATGTACCTCAAGTTATGGTACAGCCTGTATATAATATCTGTACTACTAATACTAATAGCCATGACAGAGTTAGGTAAGAATTTTTTAAAAATTGAATAATAAATTTTATCTACGATCATGGAATAATACATTTATTATTTAGCTAACTGTAGTAAGATAAACCCCTTCATAAGGTACACTATTATATTATGAATTCATAATTCAACACAATTGTATAATGAGTCCATTATACAACACATGTGTGTTCTCAAGTCAATTATTAGTGACTTAGGGCTCTCCACGTGGATTCTAAGTTTCTTTGTCTGTGAAGGTCTAAGTTCTTCAGATCGATATAATCGAAGGTAGAAACTTCGAAGGGCTTTAGTCCACCGCTAGCGGTGACAGTTATTGGACAGGTCAATTAGGGCCAGTTGAACTTTGACCCTGGTGACGAGAGATCTCAGATGTGCTTACGCATCGAGTGAAAAATGATCTCACTGGTGGAGGGGGGACACACGATCCTGAAACGCAGGACTGTACTCAGGAGAATTCTAAACTTCAATAAGTTTCGTGGTTCAAGTCTCTTAGCCGGCAGTGTGTGATTGTAAAACATCTCGGATGCACTTCAAGCTGACCACTTGATCGTCTTAAATGTAGTTCTGGTTGCGTTAGAATCTCTCACAGCTCTCTCCATGTGATGACGTACGAACCCGGAGTTCCGTGGTTCAAGTCTCTCGGCCGGCAGTGTATGACTGTAAAACATCTCGGATGCACTTCAAGCTGACCACTTGATCGTCTTAAATGTAGTCCTGGTTGCGTTAGAACCTCTCACAGCTCTCTGCATGTGATGACGTACGATCCCGGAGTTTCGTGGTTCAAGTCTCTCGGCCGGTAGTGTGCGATTGTAAAACATGTTGTTGAATGGTTAACAGCAGCAAAATAAACAAATTTTTTATTTAAATTTTTGAATCAATTTTCTGACTTTTCTGTGACTAAATACAAGATACAAAACGCAAGTATATAAACGTGTACATCTGTACATACGAAGAAGAAGTAGCAACATTCAGTTGCAAAATAATTCGCATTTGTCTTACATGAAATGAAAATAGTAAAACTTTATTGCATGTGCAGAAACTGGGTTTTATTATATTTGGTTTAAAGAAATTTCGTATTTATTAGGTACATTATTAGCTTACCAAATTTGAGGATATTCAGAAATCGGAAACAAAAGAGGGCACTCTATTAATGCTAATGTAAACCTCAACCTTCTAAAATATATTAACATTTTCTTGAATCCCAAATTTTCACGTTTTACAATCAGTAAAATTTAAGAAAGAAAAATGTAAATTCTTCAAATCTATTCATTATTTATTACCCCTTTCTACCCAACTTGGGTGTGACAGCCTCGGATACAATGAGCCTTCGTTATTGACTGCGGTTACCACCTGTCAAATCACTTGTTAGTACTGCACAGAAAAGATTTATATATAGTTAAACTAGAATAGATTTGAACCAGAATGTGTATAGTCAGTCAATTACATAACGCGTTGAGCTATGCGTCCACTATTTTTAACTGATAACAAATACATTTTCAATGAAAAAATAAGAGCACAAAAAATAGTTATTTACGAACCAAATGCGGGAAGATTTTTATCCCACATGAGCGGTTTTTTGAATCACGAGCGAAGCGAGGGTTTCATTTACGCGAATGCTGGGATGGTGTCATCCCGCAAGAGGTTTGTACAATGATTTTTGTAACGAATAAAACTATAATCAAATACATTCAAGTTGTAGTTGTAGTGTGATCATTAAATTTTAGGTTACGATGCTTTTTCTACTCACTACTACCGACAGATGGCGCGCTGCACACAAGTATTATTTTTAAATATTGGCGGTTTTCGGTGGTCTTGATAATTTTCATTAATAATAATTCTGGGAAGTAACACTTTATAAGCTAAATTTTATTATTTTTAAGATGATTTTACTCTGAAATGTCTAGAAAAGCCAGTGTTCTTTGCATTACTCCTGATACTACTACACTGGGAAATTGACATTTCCGATAGTCAATTGCGTGCTTAATATGTCATTTCCTAGGTGATGAGTACAAACAGTTTATTATAGTACGACAGGTAATTTATAATTCTTGAGAGTAAAATTAGATCTTTGTTTTTCATTTAGAAATTATAATGCATTTCAAAATATAGTTATTTGAAGCACGAAAAACATGTATCGGATCTTTATTAAATATTGCAATATAACATATTGTATAATAAATTAGTTTTTAAAGGTGCAATATAGAAAATAATATACCCATACAACACATCGATCGTATCTTGCTACCTATTGTCTTATAGACGTCATAAGGAGACTAGTATTGGTCGTTTTTAGACGTCGTATGCGATAGTCTTTAAGTCGTCATTATGTTGTCCAGTTTTAAATATCCCGCTTACAATATACAGGAGTCCTATATTTATCTCAAAATTCATCTTGGTTATGACATACAGGCATCCTATATTGATCAAAATACAGTCGTATTGGTCATAATTTTATTCAAAAGAACATCATTTGACTGTGGAAAAGGTATCAAATATACCAATATACGTCATTTGCATGAAAGAAAAAACATAGGTATACTAAATATCCAGAATGGAGGACATAAGACACGTAGGTATGTGACGTCTTTGTGATTACATTTGGATCGGACGATTTAAAGACATGGACATTATATGTCGACGTATTTGTGTTGTATGGGTACTTATAAAAAATATACTAAAATCGCAATATGTACTTAATACTGTATAATTAGGACTATAAAGTATTGTTTTACACGGTGTGCATGAATTTCTATTGATATTATTTGTTTAATATTTCTACGAACAGTATATTTATTTATAGTACTTATATTAATATTTTGTTGTTGTTTTAGCAAAGAAACAGAATGGCTCTGCCCACCGGACGAACTCCCTGGGGTCGGGCACGCGGACGCCGCCCCTGGAACGAAAGAGCAAATTCTCAGCCCTAGGAAAACTATTCAAGCCATGGAAGTGGAAACGGAAAAAGAAATCAGACAAATTCGAAGCTGCCTCTAGAAGTAAGTCAACAAAAACAACAAATAATCTTACAATACAATCATGAACAAGCACCCAACTTGGGTGTACCCCTAAACACGCAATATTTTGTTACGGAGACGAGACCCTTAAGTTCAGCTCTCTGCATGTGATGACGTACAAACCCAGAGTTTCGTGGTTCAAGTCTCTCGGCCGACAGTGTATGCAGTTGTTAAATTTATAAAAACATCTTACAATTAAATCTCACTCGGATGCTTCAAGCTGACCACTTGATCGTCTTAAATGTAGTCCTGGATGCATAAGAATCTCTCCGTTGCTGCTGTGGCTTTCAAAGGTCGTCGCACGGATTGGATTTTGGACTAATATATCTAATTACGGAAAGAATGCTTGTAAATAATTTAGGCTAACAATAATTTATACTTGTTGTTTTTTCTCTTGGTGATTAAGTGTCTCATTATCTAATTAATTCTCTTGTTTTAGCGTTGGAACGTAAGATATCAGTCCGAGCCAATAGGGACGATTTGGTCCAGAAAGGAATTTTACATCCGGAAAGCCCTATTACGCCCATACCCGAGCCAGGTAAATGTAAATCACATTACACTGCATCTAAATCCCAATAACACTCAGCATCATTGCCTGATATCAGAATGGGTTGCCCCGCCGAGATTCACGTTGAAAATCAATGAAAGCTCACTGAACACAGAGCCAAGTGGACAAACACTGAAGCTCAGCTTGCCAGAGCTTTGCGACAGATGGCGCGGCGAGCGCTCCGGAGAAATTCAAACTTTCGCACGGAATAGTCAACAGACCAACTTATTTATGGAAAATGCCATCAACCAAATGGAAATGTTATTATTATTTTCTGGTTTTCTAGTATTTCTTATTATTTTGATGTAAATGTTTTGAGGATTCTAAAGTCTTGTTCACACATGGATTCTTTGAGATTCACTGTTTTAAAGCTATTAATGAATTTGAAATATTCTTTTCCAAGCGGCGTCGCTATTTGGCAGGTGATTATTACCATGATTAGGATTCAGAAATTTTAGGAAAGATTCGGATTAAATTGTACTAAATAATATAGGTTGGAAATGGGTTCAAGATTAGAAAATAAAAATCTAGAATATTCATACACAGGGAAATGCAACACCAAAAGATGCAAATCTAGACAATTTATAAGTAATAAAACACCTGTATAAAATGGTTCATTCACAGGAAAATTTAAATTTATAATTCTATATTTGACATACCTACAAATAGTAACACAGGAAGATGTAAATCAAATAATAATAATATGTGTATGTGGTATACAGGAAAAGTATTGGTTTGCTCATTTACTTTAGTTCAATTTAATTTTTGTATTCCTCTTGAGTTGAAGAGACAAACTAATTTTCTAGATTTGCTTCTTCTTGTGTTTACATAATCCAATGTTTGCATTTATAGATCGTGAGCTCATGACAGGTGATTTACGACAGCATGCCTTTTGGAGGATATAATATTGACCCTATGACAACAAGTAAAGCGGGTATTAAACCCTTGCACGCTTTCCGTTCATATGGAAATGTGCATTTTTCCACTTGCACAAAATTTTTGTGTTTTTCTCTGATTTAATAATGCATGCCCTTTTATCAAAAGAAACTTAAACACATTTAAATAAAAATTATATGCATGCGATTCGCAGGATCACAAAGGGCTCAAACGGTCACGTGATTTTGTAATAAAACAATATTATTTTCCGCGTTTTCATACAGCATGCCGATGAAAAGAATTAATATTTGTGTCATAAAACACCTATAACCAAATTGGCATGCAGTCCTCGTTGGTCCAAGGATGGAAAATTTCGGAAAAGTTTTGTGCAAGTGGAAATGCAAGGGTTTAATACTCGTTTTTCTATGTTGTCATAGGGTCAATAATATGCTATTCTCCAAAAGGCATGCTGTATGAAATCGGAGACCATAACCTGTCATAAGCTCCAGGTCTTATGTATTTATATGTGACTTATTCTAACTAATAATATCTTCTTCTTAGGTGCCGACGTCGGCAGCCAATTCCCTCCATACAGTGTTCCCTCCGGTGGTCACCATCACCAACAGCAGCAGCAGCACCAAGTGTCGCATCAACAGCACCAAGTGCAGCACCAACAGCAGCACCAGGTGTGTACGCAGCCAGCACCAGGTACACCTCAGCTGCAGCCGCCGCCGCCCACGCAACAGCAGCTGCAGTTCTCGCTGCAGCACCAGCTCACGCAGCAGCTGCACCAGAATGCGCACTTCGCTGCGCAGGCCACGCTTAACACGGGTAGGAGATGAGTTTATACCTAGTAGAGTTGTAAGGAAATAAACAAGAAGGTAAATTGAAGAATATAGAGGTTAGGTTTTAAATGTTGTTTTAATAAAATGATTAGATCAATAACTTTAAGCCTGTAGGTCCGCTTATCTGACGAAGTATAAATTAGTATTATGCCCAGTTCACCCGAAGAAAGTTTTCTTAAAGCAAATGCTACAAACTGTCAATAAAATCTTTGAATATCGTTTATGCGGAAACTAATTTGTAATTTTTTTTATAAAATGTTTAAAAGCTATAGATTTCTAAATATATTTTGTAGTAGGTACATGCTCTCTAAAATTGTTACTTTGCGAACTGTTTTTAAGTCCGCAAAATAATATTTTAGCCGATGTAGTCTTTTAAAATAACGTAACCTATGTAATACGTACACAAACTGAGTTTTAGAGGACTCATCTTATTTAAAGACTCGGCTTGCGCCTCATCCATACATAGATTCGTCCTCTTAAACTCTATTTGTTACATAAATAACTATTATTGAAAATATTTAATTTCCCAGTTTGAACGGTATTGTAGTTTTTTGACATTTTCTAGCATTCGATTTTTATTTTAAGAAACTTTGAAGGAAAACTTTCTTTTCCTCGTGAACTGGGCATTAAAGTTTGTATTTAAACTAGGAGGAGTAAAAACAAAAAGAAGTTTTACAGTCTTAAAAAAACAAAAATCATTAGAATTTTCTTCGTTAAATTTTAATTTCAATTCAGCACTCTTCTCTAAGTTAGAAGCTTCTCTAAAAATAACAAATAAAGACATACGCATGTTTCCATCTGTAAATAAGAAATAGATAATTATATTTCCATGGTAATTGGAGAAGCTTTATTAGCTTAAGAAACAGTAAAATCAAATTTTGTCAGGAAATATAATCATAACAATCTGACAGTTGGTTTTGTTGTAAAACTGACAGTGCTTCAGCCAATCACAAACATAAAAATAACGTAGAATTTTGTTCCTATTGTCTATTTTTAAATTAGAAGGAGTAAAAACAAAATTCTAACGTGATTTCTAGGGTTGTGATGATTGGCTGCTTCATCACAGGTTTTGCACTAAACACGTCCTAATGTCAGACTTAAGTGCCATGTTAACTGTCAAAATAATATTTGGAAATTTATTCTATTGTTATTAAATAACGTTCTTTTAATTTGATTTCAGTACGAGTATGATTAAATAACTTGTGAATTACTACATTTGATACAGTAAAATTGATATTTATCGTTAAAGAAATTCTAGTGATTTTATAATTTTTTAAAGAGTGTAAATCTGGCTTTTGTTTTTCCTCCTAGTTTAAAATACAACAGAATAAGTTTGACATTCAATACATTGATAGCTTGATAAAAATAATTGACCGTTCACCACAGGCTTAAAACGTTTGTCTTCAATTTTCCTCTTTTATTTAATTCTGCATCATCTCAAACAGGGAAATAGTTGTCTATCCAGTATATTATTTATTTTTATTCATTAAGAAATTATTATAATACTCAGCTCTTTATAGATAAAGATAAAAAAGGTTGTTCCCAACAACTTATTATAAACTCAATACTATAAAATTATTATATAAAGTAAAGTATAAAATGAAGAACAATAAAAATATTATTTTAAAAATAATATAACATGGTAGTTCCAGTTATATTGACTTTTAAATTATTACATGCTATCGTAGAATTTTATTTAATTACTCAATCAACATTTTAATTTAATTTTTATACTTGTATCATTTTTTGATAGACAACTAATTATTCTTAACTTAACTTGCTTTAAATATCAAAATAGAATTTAAATTATGCCGCAATATTCTCCAACTAAGTTCACACTTCAAAGTTGGTATTAGTGTCCGTTCCCCACCCCTAGCCGTAGCCGCATTCTTATTCGAAGACACTAAAAATAAAAACCGCTAATCCGTGTCCCCTAATGCGTTAAATGGCGTTAAACCGCGTTTATTCCGGTCAATAAACACACTTTACCGGCAAGTTATCCTAGCCTGACGTCACCGTTATCGATCCACTTCGATAGCGTCGTTGTTTGGGGGTCTCTGGCATAGGTCAGTGCGTCGAGCTCAGTTGGCAGCGCCTCGCCGTGCAGTTGGCAGCTCTGTTTAGTGACAGTGACAGTCTGACAGCAGTGGCGATGGCAAACGGTGATCGTAAAGACCGTGGCCGAGAGCCACGGTAATACAGTGCAGTGTTTATTGTGTAACCAGCTGACCGGAGGCTGCTATGATGGGCTATATTATGGGCTGTACCTGCTTCAAAGGTAGGCAGCATTGTGCCACCTTTTGCACCTACAAAGGTAACATTACACGCTACCATCTATCAGTCTTTCGTAGAATATTCACCACGCTTTATTCATACACACTAACAGTGATTGCAACAATGAAAACTGGTGATTACAACAATGAAAACATTTATGTTACATTATGTGCTAGCCCTGTTCACACATGGATTCTTTTATGCTTCTGAATCTGAAAACCTTTTCGTGATTGTTGTTGATTACAACAATGTTTTGTGAAATCAGCTGACTGGAGGCTGTGATGGGCTGCTTCAAAGGTAAAATTACACGCTACCATCTATCAGTCTTTCGGAAAATAATCACCACGCTTTATTCATACATGCAAACAAACATTTGCTTGATTGTTGTTGATTACAGCAATGAAAACTGTTGATTACAACAATGAAAACATTGACAATAATTTATGTTGCGCTACCGTCTATAAAGCCCTATTCACACATGGATTCTTCGACGATTCTTTCATGCGTCTGATCCTGTTTACGTTACATATCATAAAAGATTAATCATTGTTTCTTTTATGACTAAAATGTACCAAGAAGAAATTCATTGGTTTGACGCTATAATGAATCTCAAGTAGAGTCATTGAAGATTTCATTTAGCGGCGCCGCTATTTGACAGGCAATTATAACCGACATTAAATAATCCTTGTGTGAACAGAGCTTCAGTCTTTCACTGATTATTCGCCACGCTTTATTCATACACACAACAAAACCTTTGCGTGATTGTTGAATTGTTGTTTATTACAACAATAAAAACATTAACAATTTATATTACTATCTACACGGTACCATTTATAAAGCCTTGTTCACACATAGTTTCATGCTTCTGAATCTTGGAAAAAAGAAATTCACTGTTTTGAAGCTATAATAGCTGTTAATGCCCAACGAGGAAAGTTTTTCCTAAAAAGTTCCTTGAAAGTAAAACAAATGCTACGAGCTGTCATTTAAAAAAACTGTCAATACCGTTCATGCGGGGAAACTAATAATTTCTATCAAACGTATTAGGGCTAGTGATCTTATTTAATAACAAAAATTAGTTTCTCTGTATGAACGCTATTGACAGTTTTTTGCTTTATTGTATAGCATTTGTTTTACTTTCAAGAAACTTTTTAGGAAGAACTTTCCTCGTGTTACGATTTATTATATCGAGGATGCTGCCAAGTGACGAGGTGCAACCGAGTCTCTTTAAACATCTAAAAGGGGTCAAATCGCATTTATATTCGCGTTATATTCAAAGCTTTATCGTTTCATCGCCGATGATAAAACAAATCAACAATTTTATCTGTCATGTAGAAATAATTACTTGAAAATTTGTATTATAAAAGGTTTTGATGTAATTATGGTTGTATCCAACGTATTATGTTCATAATATGTTATAATTATGTTGTTTATAATTATCAATAAGTGTTTAATATTAAAAGGTTATAAACGAATTAGAAATTTTTCTTTTCCAAGACTCATTGAAGCACCTCTATTTGTCAGGCAATTTTCACCAGGATTATTTTATCAAAATTCAGATGAAAGAGTTCTTGTGTGAACAGGGCTTTAGTTTTTTTTACAGAATATTCGCCTCGCTTTATTCATACACACAACAAAGCTTTGCGTGATTGTTGTTGATTACAACAATAAAAACAATATGTCAGGTTACATCATACGTAAAAATATACCATGAGAACTATTGCTATTAATTAATGAATGTATTAATTACTTAAACGTGGCAGTTTTTTAATGTAGCGGATTGACAGCCGGCGTTTATTTTCATATCGCACCAAAATACGAAGTAAAAACGAAAACAAATCAGCGAATTGAGGTTGCCAAACGGTAGACAGTGTACTTAGGATCTCTTTGTATGTTATCGATTGTCATAAAATACTCGTTAACATACAAATATATAACACTTAAGATAAATACGAGCGAGGTTAAGGCAGTACACTTTCTGTTGAACGAAATTCAGAGCTAGGTGTTATATTCAGAATTGTGTTTTTGAAATCACTCAAATTATGTGTATATAATTATTGTCCTCGTATTCTTAATCGACTGATAATTAATAATATTAACTAGCTATAAAAACATTCTGTCACCATTCAGAACAATATAAAATCGTAAAAATTAAAATATAAGTACTAAAATTTTATTGAATTGTTGTTGCAACAATGTATTTTTTAGACAATATTATAATCTTCTGCAAGTTATCAACGCATTATTATTGAATAATACTTTCAATATACAGTTTATAGCAGTGAATAATATGCTACATTACTCACTAGTCGCTAGTGAGTCTTTTTTATAATTATTCAATTGGCTATTTCCCATGTTAAACTCTCATTTAATAATAATATGCTATTGTACTATAATTTATTAACAATTTTAAAAAAAACTTATCCATGACTATTGAATAATACACAAATTTCAAAAACAAATGTTTTTTTTTTATACTGTCAGCGCAAATTTATCTTATAAAATATATGAATTGTTATAATCGTAGATAGTAGTAAGTATATTATAATGAGCACAATAATAAAAGTTATAAGTGAGAAACGAAATTGGCAAAATTTTGGGAAAACAAAAACATTTCTAAATTGGCCGCCTAAAGGGCCAACTTTTGTCTAATTTAACCAACTTCGTATCTCTTATGGTTCTCGAGATCCCCATGCTTAAACAGTTTCATAGGACAGCTTGTATACAATTTTCAAATAAAATGGGTTTTTTCATGGGTTATTTCGGGTTTTTTCAGGCGGTTTTTTTCTGAAAAAACCCACTGAGGTTTTTCGGGCTGGGCAAAATCACAACAACCCTGATTAAAGTTTATGCACGAGCTGAAGGCAAGTCAAATACGACGTTTTTCTACGACTTTTTAAATAAAACATTTCTTTATAATAGTTATTTACTTTACAAGTGGACAAAGTAAGCAATTACCCACGAGGAAAATCTCAACTGACGAGGCCGAAGGCTGAGTGAGATAATTTTCTCGAGTGGATCATTCCTTTTTGCCCAAGTGGTGTGAAGTATAACGTTTTATGCAACACCTCTATTTAAAAAAATATTAAGTTCCCACCTAAAACATCGTTACTATGGTGGCTTCCAACAAGCAAAGTAACAGAATTTACCCACAATTGGGTATAATTCTGATCAAAGCCACTAGTGGGTAATCTTTTACTTTGCTTGTTGAAAATCTCCATAGTTATCATACTTTTATTGAGGTGTTGGATAAAAATATTAACCTATTCTCATATTTTGATGTGTTGAATAATGGACTTATATTACAAAAGTGTTAAATTATGAATTCATAATACAAAAGCGTGTCTTATGGAGGGGTTTATCTTACTACAGTTACCTAGATAATTAATTTATTATTCAATGGTCGTAGATAAAGTATAGTAAATGCCAATTACTTTAATTCTCTTGTGTAATGAACTATCATTGAATAATATAATCAAATATAATATTTTTGAACTTCATTATCGAGCTATCTTGGTGTCTCTTTCTACCCCATTGAGCGCAGTGTTTTGTTATTGTTTGTATCGAAGCACGCAGTGGTCAGTAACACGAATTAACGTGTTCGTGATATTGTAATATTAATTCAAACTTGCCACCCTAGATGTCAGCTAAATCTTCAATCGAAATTACATTTGTTTGTTGTACTACATTAGTTAAATTGTTATCGATCGCAGTACGCTGTACAAAATAAGAAATTCAACTACATTTTATAAAAATCAATAAGTTATTAGTTAAGCAACGGGCAAGCTTTCGTTAAGAGAGTAATTTATGTTTACGGTCTGTATTACTTTAATAGCCAAAGAATTAAATTATGTAACTGAATAAGTAAATTAAACTCTTCTATCTACGACGGTGCCTAATCCGGCCACTTAGGACTGGCAGACTGGACATTCCATCTTGAGTAGATATGCAAGGCCCAAGTCCTTCAATTTCACGACTAATAAAATGTCCACACTAATTTGGCCGTTAGCTCTTCTAATAATATTGTATTAAATAGTGAATATGGTCTATTCAACTAAACATACTTTCCACAATTTTAACGACTAGTAGTGAAACATCTTGTGCTATGTTGCACTTTTTACTTGTAAAGTGGATTTCGGTGTAAACTATGCGTTACATTTGCAACTATTGGAAATAGTTTACATTCTAGTCGTCCGCATTCTTGAATAATGACTTGTTACAATTTTTTTTGGCGGCGCAAATCATTTTTACGCTGTTTGCCCAGCTGATGAATGAGTTTACAAAGTGTCAAAAAAATTATAAATTGCAAACCTGGATAACAAATTGACGCGCAGGTTTTTCAAAATGTTTCATATTTTTTCGTAAATACGACAGTTTGCAATAACGTTGCGGTAAAAATTTCATTTTCAAAAAATGTTTTTTCTATCATTCAAATGAGAAATTTGAAATGACAGCTGTCAGACTACGATCGTTTTTTACGATTTTTATTTGATATTTCTATGCGTTACCTACTTAATAATTTGACATGCTATTGTACAATTTTGATTGGCCAATAATTCATTATTATTTATTGCGTAAAGAATAATTAGGTTTATCGACTGGCTACGTTTTTTGACAACCCCGGTAAGAAGTTATAATTAGTTCATGGTGTTCCTAGGTGTCTCTGCTAGTCACTTACGAATTAATTCTGTCACTGAACAGTATTTTTTAAATTTAATAATTTGTGCGTTATATAAGTGATATAGAAATAAGTGTAAAATATAAAGAACACGCAAACTTATTAGTACATTATGAAGTAGGTACTAACAGGTAAATATTGCTGTGAAATAATGAAAAATGTTTCAGAAAAACTGTCAATGTAAATATAGGTTATTTTAATTTTAGGAGAAATTAATAAAAATCGACATGTTTTATAAACTGAATAATGAAGATTAATAGATGCACTACGAGACTGTGTTCATATATTGTGAAATTATTTATTTTTTGCACTTCCGGGACTAAAACTCTTCTTTAGTCCTTATTTTTAGGGACTTAGGTTCTTAATTTGATCCCAAGGGATTATTTTTTATATTTAATCCCGTTGTCAAGAAATTGAATTAATTATTCCCGTTGTCAAGTAAATACGTGCTATTTGTTACAGAGTATCTATGGTAACAATATAAATATTTGTCATAAAATTTACTGTCAAAATTGCAAAATGTGTATTCTTTTAAACTATTTTGCATTCGTTTGACGATGAAGTGCAAAAATAGCGTATATACCACAGGACTAAAGTATCTTTAATCCCTCAGGTGATTATTTCCCTCACCTTCGGCTCGTGAAATAAACTTTCACCCTCAGGATTAAATCATTCACTTTAGTCCCTCGATATATAATATACTATAATCGTACCATCAACTGTTATTACCTTTTAATATGCAACATTTATTGATAATTATAAACAACATAATATATTAGTTACCTACTTATAATACCTTTAGATACTTTTATTCATTAGTTACGGACTCAATACATTAGATACATTCATAATAACATCGAGCCTCCTTAGATGTTCAAAGGGACTCTGTTTCATCTCGTCGCGTAGCCACATCCTCGGTATTATAAATCGCATAATCTTGTTATATTCTATATAACGACGATCTCCGTCGTATAAAATGGAGGATTTTTCAAACACATTTGATATAATATTTTCGAACTAAAGGTAAATTATGCAATATAGCCGCTCAGATATTATATCTAAATTACAATTTTAGTTAAGTGTATTTTTACATTTTTTTAAATCAGAGTCAACATAGTATCCCTGATACAGCCAGAGACATTCTGGCTACTAGAAAACATGTTGGCAAACCTAATTATTATTTAACCGTGCAATAAACAGTTTCTTGTCACTTAGTCGCCTTCAAACTTAAATCAAAGTTCTTTGAGTGTGCCGTGTCCCGTTAATCGATTTAATTAATGTCATCTTCAGTTGAATGCATCAGACAAAGAAGGCGATACCCTCAGTGACAATCGGAAGTCGCTACCGTTGCATTGTTGCGTGTTGTGCCACTTCCGGTTTCAATTTGAATATTAAGCATTGCGGGTTTTTACTGTAAAAACTAACAGTCATTGCACTATACCAAATGTATCATTGTAACAGTATAGAATTACACTTGACATATTTTGATATTATTTTACAGTTTGTATTGACACGTGTTGGAATTATAGATTTTTTAGTTTCGTTACGCTTGAGATTAATATATTGTTATCAAGTTGTGCACGCAATATTTACAAATAATTATGACTCATGGTTTGCTCATTAAGTTTAGCTTTAATTTTGCTGGGGGAAATACTCCTAGTGACATAATTTTAACATAATTTATTCAACGAATGTTTCACAATAATAGTTATTACCTATTATTAAATGCTATTATTTAATATTGTATTATTTTTACCTCTCGCCTTATAATTTGTAAGGAGAGAGGAGGTATTGGGACGGGTCAAAATTTTTGAGTGTGAGTTTTTAGGAATAAGCTCGTTTTAGAGTCCCGAGAATACGAATTTAACTTTTTACCTTGCGCTATACCTGTAAAGGAAAGCCTTGGAATCATGCTAAAAATCGGGTAGTGAGTTTTTTATTTTAAATAGGAACAGGATTGTAGGTATACATTTATGTTTATAAATCTAGATATGGCGGGAGGTTGTGTGCTGGCCACATCAGATTTTTTATAAGTAATTCTATAATTCCACATTTATATGCATTTTAGTTGATTGATAATTTCACATAGAGACAGATGTAAAAAAAAATTCCCAATCTTGCTTGACCAGATATAGGTACTTATTTATATGGTGATCCTCTACCCATGGCAGTAAACAGCCAAAAACATTGATTTCGCACGCTATTTTATAGCGTTTATTGTTTTGTTAAACATAATAATAACAAGTAATTTATGTTTGAGGGGAAAAATAATTTAGAGACTCATATTTGTAAAAAAACTGCAATATTTTTAAAAAAGGAGGTTTTCACGCGCCACTGTACAGCTTTTATTTATAAGGGAATTAACTTCAAATTGTAATATGTTGTTAACAAAGCTTGGATTTGCGAAACAATCGATCAAATTTTTTAAATTCGTTTTAATATAGAAGATATTTGTGTTCAAAAAATAACAAAAATTTTCAAAATTCAAATTAACATATTTCGATTTTAAAGCAAAATTTTAAAATTTTGCATCGACCATTTTGTAGATTGTACTTTTATCTTCAACAATATCTTTAGATTATTATATGTAACAAAACAATAAACGCTGTGGAGTGGCGCGCGAAATCCATGTTTTTGGCTGTTTTCTGGCACGGTAGAGGATCGTATTAAGACTGATAACTTCCATAAGAATTTTGTTAGATCCATATTTCTATTTTTTGTGTAATTTTATTTTCATTTTCATAGTTGTGAATGAACCTTTATTTAAATAAATTAATGAAATTCCATATGAAAACAGTGGCCCAAAAAAATTAAACTAGTTAAACTTTTGTGGGTTGATTTCTATTTTGTCTGATTTTGTCATAATAAAGACTGGAGAGTCATATGAATATCAGTCAAAGAACAATATCATCTATCTAAACCATTGTTATGTATCTCTTTATATTTTACTATCCAGCGTTCCGCCATTAATTCCTAGGGTAAACCTAACGAACTGTAAATTCCTAAAACTTGCAAACTCCAAAATTCCCAGTGTAGCAATTAGACTATTTAGACGTTGAAGATAAATTGAATGCGAGCACTTGACACTGACGGGTAAGTGCTGCATTCCGGTGACAGTTTTAACATTCCCTGTTGTTCTCTGGAACCTGAAACGGTTCCACTCGCTTCCGAACCGGTTCCGGAACCGATATCCTCGTAGAATCATTAGCAACTTTCGACATTATCGCAAAATATTAATAATTGTAGCAGCACGAACCCGGAGTTGCGTGGTTCAAGTCTTCCACTAGTGAAATTGTAAAACATCTTGCTTCAAGCTGACCACTTGATCGTCTTAAATGTAGCCCTGGTTGCGTTAGAATCTCTCACAACTCTCTGCATGTGATGACGTACGAACCCGGAGTTCCGTGGTTCAAGTCTCTCGGCCGGCAGTGTGTGATTGTAAAACATCTTGGATGCACTTCAAGCTGATCATTTGATCGTCTTAAATGTAGTCCTGGTTGCAGAAGAATCTCTCCGTGCCGCTTTGAATTTCAAAAGTCATCGCACGGATTGAGATTCTGACTGTACCAAGACGAATTGGCCGAAGCGGTAAGAGAAAGAAAGAATGTTCCTATGTTTTACACAGAGCTGAGTCACAATGTTCCAACTTATTACTCGCCTAAATGCAACTGAGTCAAGAGAAAATCCGAGCTGGACGACTTCTTTATAACATTATAACTAAGTATTTCAAGGAAGCGAAGCGGTTTCTGCCAAAAAATTGCTGATAATCTATGTCTGCTCGATTAATATTGTTTACCAATTTAAAATTTCTAAGAACGGCCATCTCATATTTAACGTACTGCAAGTTGGATATAAGATGTGGGTCTGCAACTGCATATGCATCTTTAAAAAAAATCTGCTATGGCCAACACATGACCTCTCGCTCTCGCCTAATTCTGCTCATTATACTAATCTAATAAATAAGTACCTACTTACAAATCAAATTTAATAGTTTCATGTTCAACGATAATGAAAACTGTCACTGTCGTAATAATTCAAATTTTGTGTAGAAACAACTTTCATATAATTATGTACAACAAGATACTGGAATTTCAAAAAACTAGTATATTAATTATTGTACTTTATTTATTGTAAAATACTGCCAGATTCAGCAAATTGTATTTAAATTATCTGTACATATAGATAATTATATTCTCTTTTATTTTTAATTGCAAAAATTGTCATAAAAATAATGTACCAATTTATTTAAGAAAAACTATATCAAGCTTCAGAAGTACTACTTCCGGTTTGCGGATTTCTATCAATATCTTATCCGATCTGAAGATCTTTATTAAAATCTTAAATATGAAATTTGGTTATTAAAGGTTTGATACTTTTTGAGTTATCGTGGACGAAAAATCGTCACATACATCCATACGCGCGCGCACAGACAGACATCATCGCGAAATTAGTAAATTCGTCCCCATACTTGAAAATTTGGACCCATTAAAATACCGCTCTTATAGAATATGAGGCGAGAGGTAATTATACAATTTTTTATTACTCCCCCTCATCAAAATGAGGTCAGTTTAATTCGTTCCCTCTTCGCTGACTTTTTACGTTTCCACATTCTTGAAGTTTTCACGAAGCGGGTAAGGGATAAGTTTTTTCAATCCCGTGAAATGAAAATGATCTATAAAGCATGATCCGGGAGGTTTAGCGGCGAGCATCGATTACCCGTCACCTGCGGCCTTCCCGTGACGTCACGGGGGAGCGCCAGCTTTAAAACCACCCCGGGATAAGCTACACATTCGCGCAAGAAATACAACAATCACATCAAGAGTACGACAATCAACAATACAACAATCAACTATGTTCGTATAGATGCGATATTGTTTAATGTAAAATACAACAATGAACAAAATCTTTTCAAAATTGTCAATTTGAGTTTTCAGATTTTTAAAGAGGTTAGGAACCCCTGCAGTGGCGTACCCAGACATTAGCCTTGGGGGCGGATATGAAAATTAAAATATTTTTGATAATGTAAAACAAAATTCGCTCAACGCACGTTTGCTGATATTGCAATTCGTTCAGTTGCGGTGATATATTTTTACAATAATTACTAATTCACTAATCAAAAAATGCTTAGCATGCTTACATTTTTTTAAATAACTTGCAAATGGCTTAGAAAAAGTACACATAATCTTCACGAACTTATTTTTACACGTTTATAGGAAATATTAATATTATTTTGTTTCTTAAATTCAAAATTATAGCTACAAAAATAAAATTGTTACAATCGTTTATGTGTGTTTATTTGGTTAAATTTGATAGTTAGACTTGACAATGCAACATTGCAAGGTTCTGAAAATTTTATTACGTTATAATAATGACTCATTGTAAACTGCAAATGCCTCATTTGTTATTTTCGATTTTCCTGCAGATGTTACGGGTAACAAATGAGTGTTTGTGATTTCCCGATTCGAATGAATGAAATGAACTTATATAAATAGCAAAGTAGGAAAACTGCGTAGTAATTCGCGGCAAAAAACGTAAACAACTCCTATAAAAATATTTAAAGATCACAAACAGCTGCAAAGTTCAACACAAAGTAACAAAGATGAACTTATTGATGAACTTTTATGGTCGCGTAACAAACAAAATCTAGATTTGAATTCCCTGTAAATGAATCTTTTGATGTAGAAATTTTATTACGCATATATTTTCAAGTTTTGAATCTCTTCTTATGCATGCATTTTCCTGTGTATGAAAATTCTATAATTTTATTTTTTGGTGTTGAGCCCATTCCCCTTATATTGTGGTTCGTACCTGAACTGAACTAAATAAAAAACCTAATATCGTACTTGAATTAAATAAAATGATGTGACATTGTGTTTTATAACATGCCTGCCTAGGCTTTATATAAAAAGCCCAATTTTACAATCTGCCTACGAAATAATATTGTATTATACCGTGTGTGCGGTTATCAGTCGTCAATTGGTTGTTTGTAGAGAGTACACTACAAAACAGATTTTTGTACAGTTAAGCCTAATTCACAAATCGAAATTAGTTTTATGTTTTGGGTTTACGTTTTAGTATACTACTTGACTGTATTAACATAAATCAGATATTTAGGTTTTTGTAAGTGGTGTCATCTATGTGTTGTTTACGAGATATCGGTATTACTGATATTTTTCTTATCGATCTGGAACCATGTGCTTGGTTCTGGGTTCTGTCAGTGTCAAGTTTAAATTTATTTGTCAACATCCTAGAACCTAGATTATTGCTGAGCTGTTAGGTTAGATGCGTTAGATGTAATCTTGAAGAGCAAGCAATATAATTATTATCAAGGTATATTATTATAAAATATTTTTATTCAATACCAAAAGATAATTCTAATAACGTGTTTTATAATATATGTGTTTTAGATGAATGTTGAATTAGAATTTTTCTATTATTTGCATTCATTTTTAAATTGACACAGACACTGATCAAATAATATGATTATATGATTGTTACGTTCAGATAGTACATAAATAGATAATAATCGCTATATCATTCTACGCTTCATCCTATTGGTCAATTCCTAAACATAAAACCTAAAACTAAACATAAGATTCGAGTTTGCAATCTTCTGTGTTAAAACCAAAACTGATTTGTGAATGCTTGCATAAGATTATATGTTTGCAAGGTCATTAAAACGAAAACAAAAAAAACATAAACTAAAACTAATTTTGATTCGTGATTGTACCTTTAAACTTGATTGAACCTGAGTTGTCAGTTTCAGTTACTGCATCTAGTTCAAGATTATCCGCGAGCAAAATGTGTTAATGGCTCTACTACTTGTTACATAAAAATGGTCGCAAGGCCGGTCTATTTTCGAGATACAAAAACATTTGGAAAAGATAATAACTTCAGCTTTGAATCAAAATAAACCGAAGATTCCACCGAGAATGCCTGCAGCTGCTCGGAGCTAAATTCATCAAGAAAATTGCACAAATATATTGTGGGCAAATTGCACATATTTCTTTAGGAATTCCGCGGATATTCGAGTAAAATATGATAGTAAGAAAGTCTGCCTTGCTCGTTATTGTGAATATTTTATGCGGCATTAGCATTTTGCGTGATGTGATGGATTTAACGGTGTACGCTAAACAGTTCGAAATTTCATTTTTCATCGCTAATGCAAAATCAATTTCTTCGTGAGAACATGTTTTCTTGAGTTGAAAACGAAAATATAACATCAGATTTTTATTAGTTATCACATCAGTGTAGTAATTAGACCATAAACTAAACTAGATTATTTAACTTAATTTACAGATTATGTTCAAATTAATACATTAATTCTACGAATTATATTATGGTTTGAGGTTTGTTAATTTACTTTATATTATAAGAAGAAAGAACGATTAATGTTTTATAATATTTTAAGTAAACGTGTACAAATTTGAACCTTTACGAACACTATATTGCAGTTTGAGCTCGTGATTGTATGAATTTTATACATTAAATATGTAAATAATGAAATCAACACTGCTAAAGGCGAATTTATTTATATTCCCAGTCAAATTATTATAAAAATTAGACCACGAAAGTAGTTTTTCACAAGATCAAGATGTATCAAAATTTATAAAAAATATGATTTAATATTACACGTGAATAAAATTTAATCGTTGTGCTCAAAACCACTTTCCACGTGTAACCCTCATGTAAAATTATAAACCATTTGCCGTCTCTTTTATACCGTGAGTTTATTTTAACGTGAAACATGGGATTTTTCATATCCATGGTGACGAATTTGACAGCAATGTATTAGAGCGTTCTTTTTAAAATAGAACATAGGGAATCAATTTAACTATATTACTCTTGACCAATATAACATATTTGGGCAGCTGTAATAGTTCCAAGAGACGCCTTCAACACAAATTTTAATTGTTTATCTACGACTACTATGAAAAGTTTATATTTATGCTTTCAATTGTCAACGTAAAGTTGATTGTTACTGAGGACCAAGCAAAAAAACATTTTATTGCGCGTCTCCTATGACAACGCTCAATAAAGTACTTTTTGATTACATAAAATAAAAGAAAATGACAGAATCAAACAAATTTTTTTATTTATTTATTTCGATATTATTGGTATCGTCATGGTTACGAATCAAACATAAATTGATTGAACGCAGATTGAACTAACTGAATACTATTATTATTATAACAAATAATTTTAGTCGTAGATAAAATTATGTGTGTATTACGAGCATAAAGTGTCTTTGTTCCTCTTGCACTATTGCAGCTCTCACCTTCGGCTCGCGCTGCAATTACCGTGCGCGAGTAACAAAGAGTCACTTATGCTCTTAATACACAAATAACTATTAAACTATACCTACATCGTATTTCCAGGTAGCATCAGTTTGACTCCAATTAACAAATTCAAATGTTGCTACCTGGAAATACGATGTAGGTATAGTTTAAACAATTAAAAGTTTATGTTGAAAGCATCTCTTGGAACTATTACTGCAGCTGCCCAAATGTGTTATATTGGTCAAGAATAATACAGTTAAATTGATTCCCTATGTTCTATTTTAAAAAGAACGCTCTAATACATTGCTGTCAAATTAGTAACCTTGGATATGAAAAATCCCATGTTTCACGTTAAAATAAACTCACGGTATAGTGAACAATAATTATTGATGTATCTGTCATTATCGACTGTGAATCATATATCCAGGTACGACTTGGTACACCTTGAATGCATTTCTAGAATGAAACCCAATTTGGCAAGCGACAAGCCCTTAGCTCATTGAACTCACGCCAGTAATTTAAAAATAAAGTACAGTTTGCCAATAAAATTAATGTGCTTTGCACCTAGTGAAAATCATGCATTTCTTTCTCTGGATATAAATAATAATATACTATTAATATTTGCAAACAATTTTGGTTATCTCACGAAACGTGCGTATTGTACAGTTCATGCAGCCAGAGTTGGTCGAGCGAAGGCTGGTTTATAATGGATGTAACTGGTGACTTCTTCTGTGTTCTGTTAACATGAGTTATAATATGCTACGGTTCATGATGACACTGGATTTGACGTTTACCTATACTGTAACAGTAAGGTTCGCCAACTTTTAAGAAAACTTCCTAGAGTATCACTATTTAAAAAGAGTGTGGCCATAGGCGCTATATTTCAAACGGGAGCACACAATTTGGACAAATATAGTTTTGTCAAAACGTAGTTTGACCAAAAATAATGAAGCCAAACTGTATTTTAGTCAAACTGTAATTTGTTCAACTGGAATTTTGTCAAACCGTAAATATGCCAACCCGTAATTTGGCCAAACTGTATTCTAGACAAACTGTAATTTCACATTCCGTAATTTGACCAAACCGCAACTTCGACTAATATTATTTTGTCAAATCGTTTTCAGTTAAACCGTAATTTAGCCAAAACGCAACTATACCTATAACTGGAATAACACGGAATTTATCCAACACGTATTTTTGTCAAATCGCAGATATGCATAACCGTAATCTTGCCAACCGTATTTTAGTCAAATCGTAATCTTCCCAACTCTATATAAAGACATACAGTTGGGAAGATTACGATTTGAGTAAAATGCGTTTGGCAAGATTACGGTTATGCATAACTGCGATTTGACAAAAATACGGTTTGAATAAATTCCGTTTTGGATTATTCCAGTTAGGTATAATTGCGTTTTGGCTAAATTACGGTTGACCTGAAAATGATTTGACAATAAAATATTAGTCGAAGTTGCGGTTTGGTCAAAATACGGAATGTGAAATTACAGTTTGTCTAGAATACAGTTTGGCCAAATTACGGGTTGGCATATTTACGGTTTGACATAATTCTAGTTGAACAAATTACAGTTTGACTAAAATACAGTTTGGCTTAATTATTTTTGGTCAAACTACGTTTTGACAAAACTATATTTGACTAAATAAGCGGACGCCATTTCATACTCTAAAAAAATGTGGAATTAACTCACGTTTAACTGTAACAATATGATATCCAAAAATTAGTTCAGTATCTAACTTTTAAACTCTTCATGTATTACCAAATATATTATTTTATTCAAATACAATTTTACTGAAGTAAGCCATACTCCGTATAAAGCCACTGTTACATACTTCACTCTTTCCCAACAAATATCAAGCAAGTCCTATTTGTTCTTTGTTTACATTTTGATGTATATTTTATATTTCGCTACAATATTTATTGTTACAAACATTTCAGATCCAACTATGTAACTTCCAACAAACGGATACATTTCTGACAGATATAAGAAAGGTTATGTTGTCAAGTTAGCAGATTACTGAAATGATTATGAACCACACACTTCTCATTCACATCACACATTTTACAGATTACAGAAGAAGTAACCGCTTACATCCATTATAAACCAGCCCTAAGGGAGAGAAAGAATGTGCCTATGTTCTACACAGCTGAGTCACAATTCGCCAACTTATTACTCGCCTAAAAGCAACTGAGCCAAGAGAAAAACCAGCTGGATGGCTTCTATACACGAGGTTTCTCAAAAGTCCCGGAACAGAGCTATAAGTTTTGAACGAGTCAAGAAAAATAAATTGAAAATTTGGGGATCAATAAGCGTTTGGGTCATTGCGAGACCGAAGAAAGTCGACAATTTGAACATTTGTTCATAAAAATCGTAATAAACGTGCAAAAAAACATTAAAATCAATTAAAATTAAATTCTTGAAAGGATTAAGATATCAGGTTTTGGTTTATGGAGATGTGTTTCTTTTTCATTACCTTTAAAATAAGGTGAAACTCGACAGGGGTTGCTATTTAAAAATGTTGAGGTGGTCATCTCCTAATAAAACTCCACGTTGCATGGAAGTTCTAAACTTTCTAAGAATGTAGTTTTTATATCTCTTTAGTGATCTCCAAAATTTCAATTTTTTTTCTTCACGCGTGAAGTAGTTTCTGCCAAAAAATTTCATGATAATCTTGGTCCGCTCGATTAATATTGTATACCAATTTGAAGTTCTTTATCTCGGCCATCTCTTATTTCTCGTACTGTATTCCGTATGTAAGTCATCATAATGCTATATCTTTTGATGAAGCATTCGTACTAATGCTTAGTGTAATATGAATGGTAAATGATAATATACATATCTAAACGTTGAATAGGGGCCGACTACAAGATAATAATGTAATTAATTATTGTCGAGTGCTACTTCTCTACGTATTAAGTTCTTAGCGCTTTGAATTTCAAGTTGCTTGTTCTATTGTTTCCAACCTCAAAGTTACAAAGAGGTTGACACACACCTGCGCACACTTTAGAGTTGATTTAGATTGCGTTCATCCATAGATTAATAAATATATCATCAATTATTAATTATCGAAGCAGTAGCCGGCCAGGTTTAAGGTGTAAGGGTCCCGTCTCCGTAACAAAATATTGCGTGTTTAGAGGTGTAGCAGTTTCTGCTTTGCTCATTGCATTTTAAATATTTGAAGGAAAACATGTACTAGATGTTTGTGAAAGAACTAATTTAGGTTCTAGTTATAATTCTGAAAAAAAAAAAAATTGAAAACCGTATAAAGCATTAATTAAAAAAGTGTGTTTTACGTGCTTTATCTTATGATTGAAAGAATTATTTGAGAACGTAACTCGGCATAAACCTAGTTTCATTCTTCGTCTGTAAATATATTTTTGAAATTTTGCTTTATTTCGCGAGCATTTTAAAAATTGCTAGACTGCTTTTACGTATTTTAAGCGAATTTTTCCATACGTTACCATAGAAAAAACTCTTTAAGCACAGCTCTCTGCATGCGATGACGTATGAACCCGGAGTTCCGCGGTTCAAGTCTCTCGGCCGGCAGTGTGTGATTGTAAAACATCTTGCAATTAAATCAAGCTGACCACTTCATCGTCATAAATGAAGTCCTCGTTGCATTAAGCCCTGTTCGCACGGGGATCTCTGGAGATTCTACGGAGATTCAGAATCCTGGAAAATAAAAGTTTTTTTCTTTCTAGTGATAATTACGTGGTTTTGAAGCAATCAATAAATTATAAATTCTTCTTTTCCAAGACTCATTGGAGATTAAATTTAGCGACACTGCAATTTAACAGATAATTCTCACTAGAAAGAAAAAAACTTCTTCTTTCTCAGGATTCTGAATATCTGTAGAATCTCCAAAGATTCCCGTGCCAACAGGGCTTTAGAATCAATTCGTTGCTGCTTTGAA
Organism: Agonum fuliginosum; assembly: GCA_947534325.1. Lineage (NCBI taxonomy): Eukaryota > Metazoa > Arthropoda > Insecta > Coleoptera > Carabidae > Agonum > Agonum fuliginosum. Next base: position 43,801,295 of record OX384029.1, read on the forward strand.
TTTCAAAGGCCACCAAGACAAATCGGATTCTATTATAATAACATCTACCGGTCTATAATTGGGAGTAAATTTTGTTGAATGGCTTACCAGCAAAATAAAATAAAAATTTCTCGAAGGATTTTTATCTCAATCTTGATAGATTCTCTTGTAATTTGGTGCAATGCAGTAATATAGTTTTGTAATAAACTGTAGTAGACATGTTTCGTCTTTATGATGAAGAATGTGCTCCAAGCGGCCATATTTCTTCATTGCTGAAAGCTCTATCTTGTTGTCTTTGTTTTGAACCTGAGGGAAATCTATACAATTTATGGATTTTCCCAAATTCAGAGACACAATATTATTTAAAAATAGTTATTTAATTATAAATGCGGTATGTTTTATTTTACAACGCGAGGTTCTAAGTACGGCGCGAAGCAAAGTGCTTTATTAAATTAATGTATATCTAGACGACAGATTTTAACGAAAAACTAACACAATATTAATTGAATATAGATGAAGATTGTCAAGAAAATCGTCAGTTTTATAAAAATGATAATTAATTTTAAAGTCAATTTATCTAAGAATTGAGGTTATGAAGTATCAAAAAGGCAACGATATTTCTATTTACAATACATTTCAAACGTAAATTTATTTCTTCACTAATCACTAATACTATAATAAAGACATGTGCCTCTGTGGTACGGTAATGTCAAATTTGTTTAGTTTTTTTTGTTTTTTACCCTGTCCGAAATAAGCTACACTTCTTGAAGTCTACCGTCCGATGTCGCTAGACAACAGACTTAAGTATGTTTGACTCGATCGGATCATTGGGGACGGGGGTAAAAATTAAAAATCGCTCTGACGGACGCAATTTTTGTTTCTTTTGTAACGAAACTTTGGTTCCTTTGACTCAGGGTATGTTTTAATTCGATGTAATTTTGCATGATCCCTTTTGACCAATCAGATTTGAAGATATTATCTTACTTTAAACGTTTTTATCGAATTCCTGCAATTAGTACTCTCGATATTTCTTTTTTTCTATTCCACTCTTTTCCCTAGTACTACGGCTGCTTGAAACCAGTCCGAAACTCGTACTAGGTATATGCAATGTCATTTTGAAGTTGAAAAATACTGTAAAAGTGTTTTCGTTTCGAGTAAACTGTCAGATTGCCTTCAGGACAATGTTTTTCTAAATATTTAATAGAGAAAGAATGGATCTACAGATGTGCCTTTTAAAAATTAATTTCTATTATGAAATATAACCGTGTAAAGTTTGCATAATTTGGAAATTTTTGTGAATTTTCGCATTTTTTATAATCGTACAATTTTTTAATCAAAATTTTTAAAAGGCACATCTGTTGATCCAGTCTTTCTCTAATTAAATCCTTGTTGAAATAAAATGTTACCATTATTGTACTGGCCACAAAACACTCGCTATATTAGTATATTTTATGCTGGATTTTAGGAGGTAGACGGGCTTCTTAATCTGGGCAACATCGGGTACCCGCCTCAGCTAGTTTATTATCTCAACGGTAGAGGGTCCGCCTAGCATGCTAGGGTCCCCAGTTCTATTCTCAGCGTAACCGACAATAATACCACTGGGTCCGAGTGGTTGGATTCCACTATAATAACATCTACTATTCTGTAATAGACTATTTCCATTATGACGTCATTTCACTGCAGCGCTGTGGCAGATTTGGAAATTATTCTGACAGTAATTACAATAGCTTTGATTTTAGTTATGGTTGTTTGTTGATATTTATAATTTTAATATATAATAACGGATAAAAATATATTACATTTAAGAGAAGATGATGTGCCCGAGGCTAAATTAAAATACATTACTATAAATCAACATTCAGTAGCTAAATTAAAACGATGGCTTGAAAAACCGTGTACACAACGAAAGATTTAAAAACTGAATATTTACAATACAATTTATGTATTATTCTTTAATAAATTGTAATATAATGCAAACCTTCTACACCGTCAAAATACTAATCAAATCTAGCGTTATCTACATAATGCTGTTAGAATAGATTCCCAAATGGAAATCGTCTATCCTGTAGAATGGTTACCATCAAAAATTTAAAAAAAAATCAGCTTGAAATCTCGGTGACATTAGACTGATAACTTTCACTGTTGACTACCGCCATATTGGCTGGCGATGTTGTTTTGTTGTTGCGTGGTGACGTAGCTCCAGCGCAGGATTCTGCAGGTCGGGTCGGGGTGGGGGGAGTGTATGGTAACGATCGCACCGACCCAGACGCACGGCGCACGGGCCTCACTCTGGTGTCGGTCTCACGACTCTTCTGTCTTCATATTGCTGATGGTTTTTGTGGATGTTGAGAATTTACTTGGTTTTGGGGTATAATACAGGCAGGACATATTTTGAGGGTTGCTATTGAAATCTTTGATGACTTACAGTAGGTAAAAAAAATGTGAAGGCTTAATTCAAAATGATTTCTGTTTTAAAAATTAACTGTTGGCATCGAAATGTGAACTATTTTTTATATAATCAATGAAAACATTAGCAATATGTTTGCTTAATTATTTAAAATTTAATTTAATAGTCAATTGTTTTTAAAAACTTTAAAATGGTATCAAAATGTGTTCAATTTTATTATAGCCGCTGAATATAACTTACAATATTTATAATAATTTTTTTCTCGATAGTCAATTGTTTTTCAAGTAACACTACTTCCATTAAAAATTATATGTACAAAGAAATCATTTTAGATTTAGTATATTTTTGATTTTAATTGTTTTTCCCGATATTCAATTGTTTAAGAATTATTTGGAATGTTTAAAAATTTCCGCTATTATATTTAGTCACCTATGGCTATGGAAATTTTTTGCGAAAACAAAAACATATCTTAAACAACCATAGCTACCTGAATACATATAAATAAAATAGAGTAAATATAGCACTTGCAATATCATCAAGAATTAAAATAGATTTTTTGCAACAAATTTACAGGGTATACTCGATAAATACATACATATATTATCTATCACTCGTTTTACCCAACATGTATGTGCGGTTATCAGCCGTCACCTACTCAATTTTAAATATAAGTAGGTATTTTATATTTATATTTGAAATTGGAAGCACTGGTTAGTCAATAATTTAGCTCTTATATTTATAATTGTGCAGGTCTGAATGTAGCTTAATAAGGACTATATTTATATTTCTTCATGTTTACATTTCCAAATAGCCAAATAGGTACAATTTTGTTGTTCGTGTTATTTTTAGAAACATATTTTGTAGAGTTACTTAAAGATCATCTTCATATCTTGAATATACTCAGTCCACCCTGTGGTAAAGGTCGTTCCCGCTCACGGCTCACATCTTTGTTGTTGTGCGAGGCGTGGCGTGGTGGGGATCCGTACTCTCCTCTCCTCTCCCTGCTGCTACTGCTGCTGTGCGGCACAGCGTCACCGCAGTCAGTCGTCTCGACGCCATGAGCGTCGCGCGTATCCTAGTGCAGAACCCTCTCTCTCCTCTCCCTCTCCCTGTCAGTGCTGAACCATCTTGCCTTCTTACAGTTAGTGATTGTTGACTCCATCTTGCCTTTAACACAAGCAGTGATTGTTGAAGTGTCAGTTTCCTACACATAAATCATAAAATTATATAATGCGTCTTATCTACCTCCGCTTTGTTTAAAACTATTGCAATAAAAGAGAGACAGAAGGTATATTATTATATCCCACTCGTTGAGACAAATAAAGTAGCGTGCGTCTGTCAAAATTAATTAATTTTTTTTTATAAATAGTGCTAAATTATTGTGTGCTCTCTCTATTATTACTTGATATAATTTAAATTTGCTCCTAAAATCTATATTACTGTAAATAACTATATCTTAAATTTCGAATTGGAAACGTCAGTTTGACAGAATGTAGTGTCTCAACAAGTGAGATAGAAATATATCTTCTATCGCGTATTTCTTGCAACATCTAGCAGACCTTTGGGTTCATTATAGAATTTTATTATTTATATTTGTACTCTCTCAGCTCTCTCTGCACTCTCCTCTTCTTGTCAGTGTTGAAACCACGACATAATATAAACACAGGAGTGTACACTCTATATCTTAAAAAGATCACTACTGGGCCCGTGCGTTTACATCAATACCTTTGTGTAAGCCTCATTCATATAAGCATTTAGTGTAAGGGCTGGTTTATAATGGATGTAATCGGTAACTTCTTCTGTATTTTGTAAGATGTGTGATGTGAATGAGAAGTGTGCGGATCATAATCATTTCAGTAATCTGCTAACTTGACGACATAATCTTTCTTATGACTGTCAGAAATGGATCCGTTTGTTGAAAATTACATAGTTGGATCTGCAGTGTAGTGAAATATAAAATACTCATAATAATAATAATAATGTAAACAAATATCAACAATGAACAAATAGGACATTAATTAATTCCACATTTTTTAATTATAGTATTAAACTTATTTGAAATATAGCGCATATGGCCACACTATTTATATACAGGATGATTCCTTTAAAACAACCAGCGCTTTTTTGGGCGAACTAATGACTTTAGAGAAAAATGTTATACACAAAAAATGAGCAGCAAAGGGGGCCTCAATTAATAGGAATAACAAATAAAAAATTCAACCAGTGGTTCTCATACAGAATTAAAAATTAATATTTTTTGAATGAATGAAGCCCCTTTTGTTGGTCATTTTTGTGTATAACATTTTTCTCTAAAGTCATTAGTTCGCCCAAAAAAGCGCTGGTTGTTTTAAAGGGAAATACCCTGTATAGTGATACTCTAGGAATTTTTCTTAAAACCTTACTGTTACAATATAGGTAAACGTCAAATCCAGTTTCATTATGAACCGTAAACTATAACTCATGTTAACAGAACACAGAAGAAGTCACCAGTTACATTCATTATAAACCAGTTCTAAAGGTTTATATTTAAGTTAAGAAACACAGCATTCACATTATGAACTTAAAATAGCTTTAGTAAGTGTTTAACATAAACTTAAAGTTTAGCGGCTTCAAACTTTAGTACTAGAAAGTGAAAAGTTCGGATGAATTTAAACATTCGTAAATATAAATGTAAACCTTAAACCTATATGTGAATGAGGCTTTATCCTTTATCGTCATAGAATGCATGCTCCGAGCAGCCCCGTATATCCTGCCTCTCTCTAAAAGGCCACACTTCATCCGCCCTAGTGTCCACTGCTGTCAGATAAATATGCTTCCTTGTTGAAACTTCTTGCCGTCACCATAGTCAGTGATTGTTGAATCCTGCCTTGTTGCTGTGACCGTTGTCAGAGTGTTGAATCCACTCTCGTGTGTCGGCCATCTTGTCGTGTGGACGGCGTGGCCATGAGCGGCGTGGGTTTCCTAGTGAAGACGTTCACGCCTAGCGGTCGGCGCCGGCGCCGATGCGAGAAGCTGCAGCACAAGCTGGAGCTGCCCTCCAGTCACCCGGATGTCGTGCCCTGCTGGGATGCTGCGCCCCCCATCACCCCGCCCGCGGCGTTCCTGCCCCCGGGCTACAGCAGGAGGAAACCTTCACTAGGTAGTGAGTCAACAGTTGGACCGAGGCCAAAACACGCGAGTTGTGTTGATGTTGTTCACTTGAATTTATTTTAATGTGAAACATGGGATTTTTATATTTACGGTTACGAATTTGACAGCTGTTACACTACTGCTACCTGGAAATACAATACATGATTACAACAATTAAAGTTCAAGTTGAAAACGTATCTTAATACTATTACAGTTGTCCAAACATCTGATGTTGTTCAAGAATCAAGAATAATTCAGTTTCATTTTGAAAAGAACGCTCTAATACATTGCTGTTAAATTTGGATCAATGGATATGAAAAATCCCATGTTTCATGTTAAAATAAATTCATATATTTTATCCACGTCAGTGATAAAATAATCATTTATTATTTCCATCATTTGAATGAGCTAATTAGTTATATTACCTCACCAGTGAAGTAATATTATGTTTTTATCATTACCTCTCGCATTTACTATACTTCACTCGTTCGTAGCCATGGATAATACGGGATAATACTAATCATATTATTTTTGTCAATATTTGACAGCAGTATTAAGGTTATAATATACTTGTCTACCTATTTATTCCTTAAATATTCTTGGAATAAATAAATTTTGAAATACTGTCCCATAATTAGTGATGTAAGTTGGGTAAATACTCAACGGGTAGGTAAATATAATTCGGGTATTTACCCAAAGCTTATTTACCTACCCGACAAAAAAAAATTAAATTTGTTTAAATGATCACTATTAGGACGAGAACAAACTAGTGTATAAAATTTTTACACTCTTACCTGAAAATCGTGTTTTGGCACGTTCTTGGTAACATGTATTTTTTACATTTTACCTAAACAGTGCTGACTGTGTGTTGGTGGAAAACGAATTATTTTGGGTTTAATTTATCAATCCAAAGAATATTCATAGGTACAATATTATGTCTACTTATATTTTTTTAAAAAATCTTCAATATCTTAATAATACGGCAATAAATCCTTATTTTTTACTTAACCGGGTATTTTCCATCACTACCCATAATTCATAATTTATAAACGAATAATAAATAAATTACAAATTAAGAATTTGTTTTTAAATAAAACTGACAGGATGTCCTGCTTTCGAACAAATTGAAGGTCTGCTATAATAATGCTCTTATCTCACTTATAACATAAATAACTATTTTATTACTTTAACTATAGTAGGCAGGCACTAAACAAAATATTCAGATATGATACACCCTAAAAATATTCTTACGTCTTTGTCTTTTACTCAGTATTCAATTTGATTGTGCCAACTTTACATAATGTGAGTCATTTATATTAGATTTATATTTTACCGTCAATTCATTCATTGTTGTTCTTGGACAGCATATTTTGATTATTGTGTGTTATGCGACCTGGGGTATCCATCTCATAATAATAGAGCTAATTTAATTTTGATGTTTTCTTTAATCAGAATTTCAAATGAAATTTAATTACTACAATTTCTGTTAGATTCATTAAATTTCACCCGACTATAAATAAACTTATACATAGAATATAATTCGGGAACTCACTGGTATTCATGGTTTTCAGTGGATAATACAAAATACAACACAGAAGAGATTTTTGTGTTGCTAAAGTGAAATGTGTTTCTGACTGGACTTGAGCCAGACTTTTTAGAACCACAGTACTCAGCTTTTTATTTTCTTGCAAAAGCATCTGACATTGTAAACTGACTACTGAAATATTAATGCAGTTCTCTTTTACACGAGGCACGAGATGAATCGATTGTTGCAGAGTACCTACTCTTGACAAAGGATGTTTGTGATTATAAAAAAATCTTGACTCACATAGTGTTTGCAGATCGACTAGGTACCAATTTTTAATTTATTAATAGGTTCTCGCACATACAAGAGTCTTTATTTTGAAAGATATATAAACAACGTCGACTTGTTCGAATAAAATAAATTAAATTGACTGAACATCTCTTCTATCTTGTTTTTATTTTATCTTCCTGTACCTTTTACGATTACGCATTATTATCATAATAAACAAGTCTGGTATATGAAATGGCATTTTTACGCGATTATGATTATTAACTTGTGTTGTTGTTACAGAGCCGAAAAAGGATAAGACTGAGCACCCAAATGGCACCGTATCCCCGAGCGTGGAGCACCCCCCCTTGGAGGAGCAGAAGCCGGAGCGGCCGTCGTCGTTGGGCCCCGGCAAGCTGACGAGGCGGCTGCTGTGCTACCACAGCGAGCACTTCGCGGACAGCGGGGCCATGACGGAGCACACGACGCAGCTGCTGCAGCACAACACGCTGTGTCTGTCGGAGTTCCCCGAGCCTCCCATCCCTGTGTCGGAGATCGGCCCCATCCCCCCGCCGCCCATGTTTAGTTCGCCGAGTCCCACCATGTTACGGCAGCAGCCCACCGTTAGCATCGGCCAGATAGGTGAGATGAAAAACACTCATTTCCAGTAATTCAAAACAAAAATTCGCAGAATGAAGGATAAGGTTTTTATTTTAGTGAACATTATGGGTCCTTCGAGCCGGACCATTTGTAGAATTTGCTTGTTTATGATGGACTGTGTACTAAATAAATAATTATACATCTTGTAGTGTAAAACAAATTCAAATCATTATAATTTTACCAACATAAATTATAATACAATAAAAATCGGCTTACAGCTCGTCCATAGACAGATTCGTCCTCCCCTTCGTTTAATGTTATGCTCTATGCTCTCTAAATTTATTTAATAACTACGAAATTATTTCAACAACTCATTGTTTAGGTAACGTCTTATTGCAGGACAGGATCCGGTAAAATATTATTTTGCGGATTCCAAACATTTCGCAAAGTAACAATTTTAGAGAGCATATTTGTATACTCAGAAAATAATTTTGGTACTTATATTTGTAAAAAATGCAATATTTGTATAAAAAGAGGGTTTATACCCGTCAATGTACAACTTTTATTTATAAGTGAATTAACTTTCTGAATATTTTGTCAAAAATGCTTGGATCTGCGAAATATCGGATGGAATTTAAAGCAAATTTTTAAAATTCTGCTTCCAACATTTTGTAGAATATACTATTATCTTTAATTATATCTTTAGAATATTATACACGAAGTATAATATACTCGTATGACAGGAGTGGACACTCGGTCGGATGAAATATGGCCTTTCTGTTTACTTGTTAGAGAGAGAAAATATGAGCCAGCTTGGAGCCCAGTAGTGATTTTTTTCGCACAGGGTAAAAAGAAATGCTACGAATCTATAATGCCCTAGGAAAGTTTTTACTAAAAAGTTTCTTGAAAGTAAAACAAGTGCTAGGAGCTATCATATAAAAATTTGTCAATACCGGTCAAACGGAGAAACCGTGGGGGAAACTAATTATTTCTTTAAAATATAGTATAACTAGTGATCTTAAATATATTTAACATTCCCCATATGAACGGTATTGACAGTTATTATTTATGACAGCTCCTAGCACTTGTTTTACTTTCAAGAAACTTTTTAGTAAAAACTCTCCTCGTGTGAACTGGGCATAAGATTTCTAAGATTATGGAATGTGAACTCCTGTGTTTATATTAGCTGCGTTCAATGAATTTAACAAATCTATCGAATTTTCTTTACGTTGATTGGTGTACAAGTGAAAATTTGAGTTTCACTATCAAATTATGTCAACAGTGCTAGCAAAAAAAATTGCTGCTTTTGCTGCGCTAGCAATATTAAAAAAGATAGACAAACCAAATTTATTATTATCAAATTTACACTGTTGCACCAATCAAGAAACTTCGATAGATTTGCTAGCTTCATTTAACGCAGCTAATATACTTCCTGGTTTAACAAAATAATAACGCTGTAGAATAGCTGTTTTCTGGCATGGTAAACATCACTAACATTCACGTTTCTTGTAGAAGTAGGCGACTACGACTACTCTGACCAAGACGAGTTCGACGCTGAGGATGTGGAGGACGACGATGTGGACGGCAGCGGTGAGCCGCGCTACATCTACCGCATGGGGCAGCCGGACCCGACCATCGACACCTCGCGCGTCGACGAGATCCCCGCCAAGGAGCCCAAGTTCAACGCCGTGCCGCTCAAGTCCGCGCTCAAGAAGAAGGCCAGCGGCGGCTCCGGCCCCGGCACGCCGCAGAACACCCCCACGCAGGAGAACCGCCCCCTCACGCTCCGCCAGGAGCTGCATGCCTCCATCAAGTACGTTCTAGAGAGATCTTTAACGATTCTTTCATGCTTCTTAATCTTCAAGCTATCAATTAATTAGAAATCAATTAAGAAGCATGAAAGAATCCTTGTGTGAACTGAGCATTAGAATTAATAACGAAAAGGTAAAAGCTTCAAAAACAATCTATAGATCAGTACAGATTGCCCCAAGGGTAAACAAGACAATATTATAGTTATTTGTTAGTGATTTGCTTAATTTTGTAACTAAATTATTTGCTTACTGTTCAGTGTTTAATTTTCTCGTTGTATCGGTCAACTGTACGATATTATGGTAAAATGTCAGCTTTATGATTGGTGTATACACTGTTTGAATTAACGAAAGATATTCTTGTGATTCTATTGGTTGCTATGTGCTGTTGTAATGAGCTGTTTACACAAAACAATTCAAATGTTATGTCAATGATTCGTCAATTAGAAATCAGTGATGAGTAACGAAAAGTAATGAAAAGGGCTCGAAAAGTTATTTTAGTTCATCCTTCTTGCTGATCAGACTTTTTTAAATTTAAATTTATGTCTCTATTATGTACTTTATTCAACCACCTACTATGCTTTTATGACGTAATATAATTTTATTTATGGCTATTCAATAATTTTAAGTGAAAACATAATATTTATTTGGTTCATACCAAATTTAGTAATCAGCGATGACACTTTTACACTTTTTATCCGACCAAACTGTTTTTATTCAATTTATTGAGCTGAATTCAGCACTATTCTCTAAGATAAAGAAGCTTCTTTAAAAATAGCAAAGACACGCATTTTTCTACCTGTAAATAACAAAAAAAAATAAAAGATATTCCCATGGTAATTAGAGAGGTTTCATTAGCTTAAAGTAGTTCGGTCGTCGTTGACGCTAGTCAAATTCAGTCCGTTTTTTGTTGTCAATTTATGAAGTGAAATTCGACTGTAACGGTTTTTAATATTTTATTATGAATTTTTATGCATCTGGTTCTCAAACAAATAGTCGTATTTTACAAATCTTGTAATTTCATTCGCAACTTGACTAGTCAATCACCCGGTGTCATAACTCGGGCCAGGTTATGGCGTCGACACAGTTGGCAGCATTGTCCGAGGCATTCAAATGTAAACACAGGAATGATAAATGATAAATACGATAGTGTGTTTATAAAAACGAGTTCTTGATAAATGACTTAAAATCATGAAAATCATTGATTTTTCAATCCAATCTGTTTCAAGAAATAAAAGGTTAACATTCAAATCTGCGTTTAAATTTCCCACGCTCCGCAGTTGGCAACCCTGCAGAACATGACGCCTGATCGGCTTCGGCTTGGTCGTGATTTTGTCACATATTTTCTTATTTTTTGAGCTATTTTCATCGGCAACGTAGGGTTTTGACTATGCATAACGAAGCCTTAATATATTACCTTTCCAAATATCAATTTGCCACTATTTATTCAACGAACTTTTACGGCGCAATTTCAATTTTTCTTAACCAAAAGTGTCGTTTTCCATAAGAGCCCATGTAAAAACAGTGAACTTCAAACTCATTTTTCTCAAAAACGAGTACCGCAAGGGCATGTTTTCTTGGCACTTTTGAAAATAATATTAAATTTTCTATTCAACCAGACCATTTTCAATACAAAATCAAAGACTTCAATTGACGACCGAACTACTTTAAAGAAGAGTAAAGTACGCGATATGAGAGATGGCCGGTCCGGCCGGGATTAGGATTTTTAAATTGTTATACAATATTAATCGAGCGGACATAAATTTTCGTTACTTTGAAATATTGTATATAGAAGCCGGCCAGCTCAGTTTTTTTCTTGGCTCAGTTGCATATAATATGTTGGCGAATTGTGAGTCTTTCTCTGCTCCGGCCAAGTACTGAATTCGGCCCACTGTCTCTCTTACAATTGCTACAATATTATTCAATTGTGATGGAAGCATTTGCCTTCTTGTTGTTGCATGGTAGCACCTTGTGTCTTAAACATTTTTGTATGATCTTGCTTACTAACCAGAAGGCCACCTCTGCGGCCTCGGATAAGAATATGGTAACCACTTCTTTCCCCCCACATCCACAAGCCACTAACTTACGTAATTTTAGCGCTCGCCCCGTCAAGTTCGGCATCAGTCTGCCCTGCACCCTGGAGAACAAAGAGAACGCGCGGCCGTACATCATCCGCGAGGATGCGGACGGAGACTCAGGCGACGGCCCCGTGCTCTACCGCGAGGAGGACCCGGCGGAGGAGTCCCGCATCCAGGCAGCGAAGCTAGCGAGGAAGGAATCACTCTCGCTCAAGCTGTCACTGAGGCCTGACCGGCAGGAGCTCATCAACAGGAACATCCTGCAGCTGCAGAGTGACAATGAGCGACAGGAGTCCAAGGAGGCCATTGGCGCGAGGCTCATCAGGAGGCTCAGTATGAGGCCCACGCAGGAGGAGTTGGAAGAGAGGAATATTCTTAAAAGTAAGATTCGTTTATAAGTTGAGGGTTTTATATTACATTTCACATATTCTGAGTTACTAACTTGATTTAATAACTAAACGGACAAATTTGAAGTTGTCTCGCTGAGCCATATTTACACTATGTAAATACGAGAAAAATATCACTATATTTTTTTGGCGGCAAAATAAAATTTGACCTATCAGCGGGCAAACTCGATACAGTCACTGACAACAGCTGACGAGACAAAATGAAGAACATTCGTTTACATTACAAAGTTTGTGTGGTGTAAAACTGGTGTTACATCAGCTAATCAATCAGTTTTAGCATTCCAACTTCAGATTTGCCCGATTAGTTTTTAAATAGAGTACCTATAGCACGATGATATAGGTAGTTTGAAGTGAAGAGTCAGTTCAGCTGCGCGAACGGGCAGAGCTAATTTTTGTGTACTACACATATTACACAATTTGACACAGTACAAATATAATATCAAAACAAATTATTCACTAAGGGATGCAAGCATCAGTATGAGAAAATTCCTGACTGATGTTTCTGAAATACAGAGCAGAGAAGTTTTCTATTTCTTTCATCTATACATATTTCTCTAAGACCAAAATTTGTAGTTCGCAGAATCGACTTTTAATTTCAATAGTACTATACCAATATAAATTAATTAAATTTCGGTTATGAAACCAACAGCACTAAATTTAGAATACATTAATTTATTTTCGAACTTTGATAAGTTGTTGTACCCGTATCATTGAGTTGTGAAACAGTCTGCATATTATACCATGTGTACGTTTAGCAACTCATGGTTATTAGTGAAGAGTACATCACAGGGATATTTTACCCAACTTGGGTATGGCAGCTCACATATTGAGAGCATTATACGTGTGTACGCTTACCAGTTAAATATGAATGTTTTCGTAATTCCAATCGATCGTAAGTTGTTATTCATTTCTCTATTTATTTCAGAACAAAGTCCAGCAGAAGAAAAGAAACAGAAAGAAGAAAAGAAACGATATCTGCTGAGGAAGTTAAGTTTCAGACCAACAGTTGAAGAACTGAAAGAGAAGAAAATCATTAGATTTAATGATTATATCGAGGTGACTCAGGCGCACGATTACGACAGAAGAGCCGACAAGCCTTGGACGCGGCTAACGCCGAAAGATAAAGCTGCCATTAGAAAAGAGTTGAACGAGTTTAAGAGCTCCGAAATGGCGGTGCACGAAGACAGCCGGCATCTCACCAGGTAAGAAAACAATTATTCAAACATATATTTCGTCCTTTCTTTTACGAAAGATTTGTGCATTTAAATTATATACACAGTAAGCCAATAAATACACTAAATTTGACACAACAATTTAAGGAAATTTAATTAATTTAATTAAGTATAAATTGTATAATGCATCAAATTCATATTATGAAGGATACCCTTTGTTTTTGAAATAACAAACCTATGCACTTGTTGAAAAATGCAAATCTTGAAATTGTGACTATTGTGACACCCATGTATTTTTTTAAAGAAGAATAATTTAACAACAATCACATGTAAACATATTAAATATGAGTATAAACTTCATACCTACATAGATTAAAATAAAAATGTAAAAGCTCGGTAAAAGCATTGATTTAGCTGCCAAGAATATATTTTTGAAATGTTCTATTGGCCAACAGCTCTAATACAAGAAGTTTAATTGGTCATAGAGCCAATTGAATAATTATTTACTAATGGGTGATATTATTTACTTCAAACAATTGTATAATGAGTGCATTATTCGATAGTCGTGGATAATATAAATTTTTTCTTAAATAAATATAGCGATTTAATGGACAAATTAAAAGTTTGCAGAAATGACACAACAATGAATTACTGCTTCTTTTGCTCTCTTGACTCAGCAGTTAAGCGTTGGCGGCATACTTACATAACATCCTGTATAATAGTGTTAAATTATGAATTCATAATACATGGTGGGGTTTATCTTACTACAGTTATATACATACATGAATTGTTATTTGATAATAATAGTTATGTTATGATTTCCAGATTCCATAGGCCATGACAGTTGCAAAGTGTATTATTGGCGGACGTATTGGTGTACGTCTAAACGTATACAGTGAACTGTGATCGCAACTCAAAAGAAACTATACACAACGTTGTATAATGTGTAATTGTTCATGTACATAAGTGATTTTTTATTTTAATATTATACATAATTATTTTTTGTTTCATATATATAGTGTATATGTAAATTGTGTTGAATTGATGAAGAGAACATCAAGTGTGGCGCACATAGGCGAATATTTTGTGTACATATGAATAGTGAATTATGTATTTTTATTCATTATTAAGTATATCATGTCTGATTATCACTCGTCGTGCGATATTTGCGCGACATGTAGTGTACAAACTTTCCATTGATATACGTGAGCCGCAGAAGAAGTCTTGCATTAGATTTCTTACAAATTCTAAATAGTAAATAACTTAGTAGAACGTAATCAAATGCAATTTCTTTTGTAAAAGTTTAGCAACTTTTATTAGTAAACAGTAATTTTGTTATTTTATTTGTAATTTTATGTAAATTGACCTGTATACATTAAATGTGTTCTAATTTCAATTTTTAATATGAACACAGATTAATAAAAGATACCTTTTATTATAGCAGTATTAACAAAAGTTGAAATCATTATTTATTACATAAATAATAACGAACAAATGATATTTTGGTGCCTGTTTCAGCTGTTGTAGAGGACATATCTGTGGTAATATTTTGTACAATATTGTATTCAAATGTCCCACACTTCATTTGTGTAAGTGCCGTTTTACAAGAACGATATTTTGTCGTTTAAAACAACGATAAATTTTGCACTATACAGGGTGATTCATCGGTATATTCTTTTTTTTAGTGTTATTTGAAATCAGAGTAAAACTCTTCAAATAAAATATATTTAATTATTAGTATCTCTGATACAACCAGAGACAATTAGATCCTTTACACATCAGATCATGTTGGCAAACCTAATTATTCTTTAGCCGAGAGTAAATTGTTAACAGACTATTATGTTTGTTCTATAGGTAAAACTATAGTACAAGATGATTTATAAATAAAATATCGGTATTTTAAAATGGCGCTAAGTGTGTGACGTCTGTCTACGAATTTTTTTCTCGATCTCAGGTCTCGATGGTCGTCTCTGTTCATTGAGAGCTTGTACAGGTATACTATACTATAAAATACAATACAAAATGGTGGATATTTCATCAACGCTTCAATATAACTATGCAATATATTCTATGTAAAGCAAAATGTGTATTCATAAATAATTCATTCAATTTATACTTGTTTTAATAAGAACAAATGTCTTCCGAATAAAAAGGCATTTCAAAACAGTGTTGTCATTCGTGTTCTCCAAATTAGAGTAGGATATTTCAGGAATCAATTTATATTGGAGAACAATATAGTTTCAGCAGTTCTTTTTAATTTTCAGAATATTTAATTTATCTTTTAGTGTTGTCTCAGCATTAGAACAAATTAATGTTATCATTTTAATTAATAATTAAATTTTAATACTAAATAATGAGCTGCCTCTAATTCTGTCTATACATAATGTATTATAAATTCCATGTATATATTGTTTACGGATCAAAAATAGTTTTTCAAAAAATTATTTTCACTGTATTAAGAAAACATTTCTTGGATCACAGGATTAAAAATCATTCTGATAATTTATTAAAGTTGTAGTTGTGTAATTAGTAAATGAATATTCATTTATTTATTTTTAATTGTTAATAAAACGAGTCCAGTGGTACTAAAATGGATTCTGTAAGTAAACTGCCCTTAATTATTGAATTTCCAAAAAGTTCTTTTTGATCTTTTGTACTCAGCGTATCAAACTATGCACCTAGGCACTCGAAGTAATGATATAATATTATCATAACTTCGATTATATATTATTCTGTATTATTGAGGATACAACAAATACTAGATAGTTATTCTTAAGCTTCGTGGATATTTTCTACAAATTAATTAAGTTTTAAAATCTACCAGTACAAGTGTCTAATTTAACCAACCAACACTTAAAGTTCGCTCTTATATTTGATATTGGAACTTTGTGAGTTTGAATAAAATTAAAATTGTAAATATAATAAACGCCGCACAGATCAATAGTGTGTGCGGTGTGTGGCGAAATCATCTTTGACAGCTGTGAAGTGCAAACATGAATGTTGCTTGTGTGCTGACTGAAGGAAAAACAATCGAAAGTGATAATATAATATAGCTGTTGTCTGTATACTGAAGTGTGGTCAAGTTGTTTTTATACGAAGATCCAGCCCAGCTGATCATTTAATCCTGATATCCGAGCAGGAAGCAAAAAATTTAGACAGCACAAGCACAACATGTAGCCATTTGAAAAAATGACAGAGGTTGGTTGAGTTCCTTGTACCTATTTAATGTGTTATTAGGGGGAAAAAATAAAACACAGTTTGGGTCTGACAGACCCAACCCGTCGAATGGTGTGATTCTGAATCCACCCGTCAACCGGACGGTTAGTAGCATATTATACAACGACGCTATAATGGATGCTATTATTGCCGAAGATGAAGTTTACAACATGAGCAAGGGTTTTAATTATCGGATTATCGTGAAATTGTTTTGAAAGGAGAGTGTCTGCTTTTTTTAGATTTCGGCCCTAAACTTTGAGAGCTCATATCTCGAAAACTTATCAAAGCGCGGTTTGTGGCATTGACTTTCTTGTATATTAATTATTTATTTGTGTGTTCAGAGTTCAGGTCATCGACGCGCGGAGGGATTGTTATGCCGTTATTTTCTCAGGAGGCGATGGCAATTCCATCAAGGGACTTGAAAACATCAGCAATATGTTTTTATATCATAAGACTTAAATAATGAAGATAAAATAGCTGTATATATCATTAATAAAATAAATAATAAATACTTACATAATTGAATTAATTTTATTTCTGAAACAACCCTTCATACACTTCCTAGAAACCTGTAGATCTTCTACGTTGAGATCTTTAAACCTGAAAATGAACTAGGCTTCCAAATAATAAAGAGTAAGTATAAATTTTATCATTTATTTAATAAAATATTTAATTACTATACATAATTTTATAAATAAATTATCTTAGTGAAACATTTTTATCATAAACATCCTTATTTGGGTGCACATATCACATAAGCTCCAAGCGAGCTTTGTGCTGCCATCTATTGGTAGTGACGTCACAAAAGTTTTTGTCGAGTGGTCCAGAAAATGAAGCAAAGTTGCAACTACGCTAGGAAAATTTTAAACTGCAAATATCTCGAAATCTAAAGGTTGCACGGTAAAATTGGGTGCATATTTGGATTCAGCGGGTCCTAATTGAGGGGTTAAACTACCCCTTTTTATTCTGCTGCTCTTAGTTTACGAGATATAAGCATTTTAAAATTTTCCTAGCGTAGTTGTAATTTTGCTGCATATTGCCAAAAAAATTGACACTACGCTAGGAAAATTTTAAACTGCAAATATCTCGAAAACTAAGGGTTGCAGGACAAAATGGGGCGCATATTTGGATTCAGCGGGTCCTAAATGAAGGGTTAAACTACCCCTCTTTATCCTACTACCCTTAGTTTACGAGATATAAGCATTTTAAAATTTTCCTAGCGTAGTTGTACTTTTGCTGCAAAATCGTCAAAAAAATTGACACTACGCTAGGAAAATTTTAAAATGCAAATAACTCGAAAACTAAGGGTTGCAAGACAAAATGGAGCGCATATTTGGATTCAGCGGATCCTAATTGAGGGGTTAGACTATCCCTCTTTATCCTCCTACCCTTAGTTTAGGAGGTATAAGCATTTTAAAATTTTCCTAGCGTAGTTGTAATTTTGCTTCAGAAATCGTCAAAGAAATTGTAACTACGCTAGGAAAATTTTAAAATGCTTTTATCTCGAAATCTAAGGGTTGCACGACTAAATGGGGTCCATATTCGGATTCAGCAGGTTCCTAATTAGGTGTATATGATACAAATCACAAACCACCCTTGAAATCAATGTAATTTTGGTCGATTTTGGTGAAATTTTGCTTACTTTAAATAACTATTATCTCGTAAACTAAAGGGCTAAGGGCAAAAAGTTAAATACAAAGGATGCGTAACTTTTCATTCTTTATCTGCCTGTCTATAGATAAGGCCGTTTTGGCCGATTTTTAATTATTTTATTGATCTCCCACCATTCATGTTATCCTGATACAAACTTGGTGATTTTTGTTCGATTCAAAACTGAAGTCGAGTGAGCGTGAAAATTTAAAAACACGATTACGTAAAAACTAAGGGTTAGGGAGTGATTTACGGGTCATATTCGTACTCTACGCGTTGAAATACACCAGTATGCATATTGCCACCCCTAAAAGTTCATTAGCACCGGAGATATTCAACCCTTATTTGTATCTTCGGTACTAAGGGTCCTATCGAAAAAAGTTACATTGCAATCGATAGGGGATGAAAAACGGAGCATCTTTTATATTTAACTTTTTCTTCTACGACCCTTAGTTTAAGAGTTAATGACTATGTTTGTACGACTTTTTCACCGTTTTATTGCTTATATCCCTTAAATTAAGGGTCGTAGAGGAAAAAGTTAAATATAAAAGATGCTTAGTTTTTCATTCCCTATCGACTGCAATGTAGATTTTTTCGATACGACCCTTAGTACCGGAGATACAAATAAGGGTTGAATATCCCCGGTGCTAATTAACTTTTAGGGTTGGCACCATTCATACTGGTATATTTCAACGAGTTGAGTACGAATATGACCCGTAAATCACTCTCCAACCCTTAGTTTTTACGTAATCGTGTTTTTAAATTTTCACCCTCACTCGACTTCAGTTTTGAATCGAACAAAAATCACCAAGTTTGTATCAGGATAACATGAATGGTGGGAGAACAATAAAATAATTAAAAATTGGCCAAAACGGCCTTATGTATATACAGGAAGATAGAGAATGAAAAGTTACGCATCCTTTGTATTTAACTTTTTGCCCTTAGCCCTTTAGTTTACGAGATAATAGTTATTTAAAGTAAGCAAAATTTCACCAAAATCGACTAAAAATACGTTGATTTCATGAATTGTTTGTATCGAATACAACAAGTAGTATGATTTTCTGGCCTACTGAACAAAAACTTATGGACGCCATTACCAAGGGATGGCAGCACTAAGCCTCATTCCCCCCTAAAAATTTAATTTTTACCGCTATATAACGGAACGTAGGACAATTATAGGTTATAAATATAATAAGTAGTTAATTAATTTAAAAATAATTTATTTTCTCCAAGAATTTACATTTAATTTGAAAAATGCATACAACCAAACTAATTTTAATAAAAACTCAAAGAATCATGGGAAAATAAATAAATACTGTTCATTTTTATTCGTTTTATATAATATAAAGTACAATAAATACATAAGATAATTATAAAATACTCTGACACAGAAACATACATACTACATGCATAAATATCACGCCATTTCCCAAGTTGGGTTGGCACCAACCCTGCCACACAATTAAACTCAACCAACAAGCAATCGTTATCACACATACCTATTCTGACACACTTCTTTTGTCTCAACTACTTTCATTATCATCTTTATTCTTTCCACTCGGAATCATTTGCACTTGCAACAAGTCATCAGTCATTTCAATCTACTTGTTTACAAGACGTCAAAGTCATTTACCTATTCAACATTCATTTTGCACTCTATCAACCACATTCGTCATGATTTGCATTCTTCATACATAAATGTATTCTGCATTCAACACTCGGTTAAATAAATTCAAACAAGCATCTCTTCAAACATTCTCATTTCATGTAAACATCTCTAACGCACTTTACAATCAGCAGACATTCTTCTTTCGATCTTCTAGTCAATCATTTAACCACAAGACCACACAACTCATTCGCTCACTCAATCATCTCTCTCAAACACCAACACAGTTACAAGAAATATATTTGTATACAAGTTTTTATATTTTTATTACAATATAACATAATGAAATGACTTGTCCTGTAAGAATACAATAAATGATTAGTTACATTTTGATACATTAGAATTGAATTTTATTGCCAAATGTTATTACAAGTCTTAATTGTAATCACTGCACATTTAGCACTGATAATTCAGTATGTGAGGCTCCCATATCCAAGCTGGATGATAGGAGAAATAGGTACGTATGTTTTGTATAAAATTGTATCAAAGATTAAGTTACATTTCATGGCAATGACTGAAACGAAATATTAAATGTCACTGAAAGTATTTTCAACTATCAAAATTTTTCTAAATGGACCTTTTTTAAAAAAATTAGTGGAGAAGAGAACCCAACACACAACAAGGTTCTTTTCTCCACGTAAATGGACCTGTACATAATTCATAAAAGGACCATTAAACAAAGAATAAACCACATATATGTTACTAGTGACTTTTCCTATCAGAGTTTAATATTGACCGCGGGTGATTTTAACTTGATACCCAAGAACAACCGATGTTGCTTTAAAAATGCAAGTATCGTGAGGTGTCCTGCCGACCTCGCGAGAGCTTGTTACCGCTTACAAGCGCGATGCAGAGAACCCTCCACGTCTTGCTCTAACCTCATGCGAAATGCAATCACTGGAAAGCCGCTGAGAGGAGACCTTTGGGTTTCCGGAAGCATATACCCGACGCCACCGTCTTTAATCGTATAGAGGGCTTACACCGAGGGCGCACAATGGAGCGCACACAGCGCCTTGTTCTTAAACTTTAAAGGACTACGAACAAAAAAATAAACTAAAAACTGCAAATTGTAAGTGCAACCCTAATCTGCGGGTGTTGTTCAGTAAACCAATAGAACATGGAAAACAAACAACTAAAAACAAAGCTATCACCCCAATTACAAAATACTTTAATCAATAATAATGTCACTAATCTCATTAAAATTCTGTATATCCCTTAAATCTGTACTTTTAAAGTAATAGCAGTTAAATGAGGATGGTTTATTATTTGTCAACTTTTATCTAACTTAATACTATTGCAATGAGTAAACCACATTATAATATTTATACTAGTAATACCTCCTATTTGAGTGAAATATTTATTGATCGCGGGTGATTCTAACTTGAAACTCAAGAAAAACTCGAGGGGCTTCCTGCCGGCTCCCAGTTGGCTGTTACCGCCTAGGTTCGCGATCCAGTTCCACCCTCCGCGCCTTGCAGTTTCCTGCTGAGATAAGATCTTTGGGTTTCACAGCAGAATTTCCGACGTCACCAGGTTTACCCCATTGTAGAGGACGTACACCGAGAGACTGTACACCTGGCTCAGCACACAGTCCCTTCGTACTTAACTTCGAAGGATTCGAAATTTTTTAAGTCTTAAGTGCAATCCTAACCTGCGGGTGTTGTTTAGAAAGCCAATAGAACATGGCAAACAAACATACAAAGCCAAAGCTAACACCCCAATTTAAAAATACTTTCATCAATAATAATGTCACTAGTTTCATCAAAATTCCGTATATCCCTTAATCTGTACTACTAATTAACGTATTAGTAAAGTAAAGACGATGTGGTTTACTCCTTGCAAACTATTATCTAAGTTAAAATAAATTGTTGAGATCATATTCACATGGTCATTGCGAAAGATAGAAGATTCAGGTTTTTATTATTTATGTAAACTATTATTTCGAGTTAAAGAATGATTCACGCCAAGGGAAAATCCATGGCCAAAGACTTGCAAAACTATCTTTGATAATTCACGGCTGGAGTTAATGTCGCCTGCAGAATATTCCTCGATGGATGTTGAAGTTGTTCAGTGTAGTCCCTTGACGACTCTCGTAGTTGATGTTATGTGCAGAAAATTCTTCCACGTTCTTCGAAGACTGCTTGACTTGTTCACATTGCATATGATATGCTTGAATACCTAGGAACCACAAATCATTTATTTACATTTGATAAATACTATTTGTTTACCCTGAAAGTACTAATACAACTTAATATTAATTAATACAGGAATATATACATAAAAATATCCTTTGTGATGTAGGAACTCTCCAATAACAACTATGAGTATCTATGATTAGACAACTAGTAACCGCACACAAGGTAAAAAATTTAATCTACACCAAATGAGGCTGCCACACCCGAACTGAGTAAAAGGCATAATATATTAATTAATAGGCAATTATTTAACTATACTAATACTTCTAAATCTAATTTCATTTCAGTTTAATTACATACAAATAATGTCCCCTGTAGCGTACACTCCAATAACAACCATGACAGAGTTGGCAGCTGGTAAACGCACACAAACACACGATAAAAATATATATCTATACCATATTCGCATTGTAATATAATAATATATAAAAGTATTTAAGCAAAACTCAAATAAATTGTAACAGTTAAAATATACAATGAGAAGCCGTAAGTTGACGGATGGTAACTGCACAAATTGTATATTCATTATCTATCTCACTCACTCACAGTATGTGAGGAAGCCGCACCCAAGTTGGGTAAAAGGCGTGATAGATGTAGGTATGCAATGTTTTTGAAATAAGATCAACAGTTTAAATTGGGTGCATAGCTGAGTACTTTAGGTGACCGACTGTGGTTCTAACAACGCAGTTTCAGTTCCAATTTACTGCACGAAAATTTCTCCTGTAGTGTACTCGCCAGTAACAATAGTTATGAGCTCGCACAGTAAAACATATATCTATAGCGATGATACGTAAGTATAAAAAAAAGAAACTCACCGAAAAAAATCCTCCCATGTTCTTTGAAGGCCGCTGCAACTAATTTTGTATTCTTAGAAATTTAACACGACACTTGTACAAGTTCCTCCATGCATATATCCTCGAATACCTAGAGAACACAAATAAATTAGCTACATTCATGATCTTTCATGCTGTCAGACCCGAATTAAGTAAGAACAATGAGTTTAATACCTATATTTATAAACCGAAATATTATATTCAAAATTGACAAATTTAGTTACTCAAGTGACGTCAGCGAGAATACAAAGGTTTGTATGTTTGTATTATCAATAATTCCACTCCTGTATAAAGTATGCCATAAACAAAACACAATTTTATCGCTTTGACAGCGGATAAAAAGGAAGGTAACATTTTGCAAGTGATAAAACCTTATTTACATTTTTCTTAGCAACCAAACAATAAACAAAACACTAAAAGCAAGGTTCATAGTCTCGGTTGCGCCGCGTATATGAAACTCAGACTTAATAGTAGATAAAAATTTAAATTTTTAAGAATTGATAAGTTCAATTGCATAGTTATCTTCCCTCAAAAATTTTAAAGCCTTCATCGATCATTTCAGAAAGTAAATGACGATTAAAAATCCCATTTTTAACATAGAGCTTTACGGATAAACAGCATTTTCAATATTTAAAACTATAAAAAAAATATTATAAGAGTAGATACTACAATAAATATTGTTTAAAAATATTCTTTGAAATATGTAGTTTATATAATTGCACAAAAAACATAGTGTTGACGAACGTTAAAATTAAATATTAATTATTGAAATCAATATGATAAAAATTATTCTGACAGATTTGTCGCCATATTTAGAACTGGCAACAACGCGTAGTATACATACACTTGATACGTAAATAATCCTATTGATGATCGTTTCTGATATTATAATAATGATCTTTATTACTCATAATTGACATATAAAATGATTTTGTAAACAAAACAAATATCATATATGACAAACATGTAGGTATGTGTATTCACTTTGAAATTATGTTCAAGTTGACAGCAGAGAAAGACGGCGGTGTTGCCAAATTTTACAAGCAATTAAAATGGAGTCAAATAAACTACTTACTTATATTTACTGATATTTTAAAATAAATTACTAAAAAAATTATCAGATAGATAAAAAAAAATTATAAATCATTATAAGATTATTGGTATACTTTAAAATTATTCTCGAGGCCCCAATAAAATTCATAAAAATTTAGCACTCATTTGACTCTAGCGTAGCGCTTGAACGTCCTTAAACAAATAACTATTATAATGTGTATGAATTTAATTTAATTTTATAAAACATTTAAGTATAATAACAATAACTTACGAGAAATTGTTGTATCGTGGTTCAACTCGGGCCCTCAAAATATGGTCCATTACTGGAGTACCAATCTGTAACAAAATAAATGTTTTTGTCTTAACTTTTATAATATAAATTCGAAACTATTCAACATAGGTACTTTATAAAAAACAAATATATACACAATAGTTGACACTTATAAATCTCGGTAGATATGATTTAAAAATAATATTTTTGCACTTCCGGGACTAAAACTCTTCTTTAGTCTTTATTTTTAGGGACTAAAGTTCTTAATTTGATCCCAAGGGATTATTTTTCATATTTAATCCTGTTGTCAAGAAATTGAATTAATTATGCCCGTTGTCAAGTAAATACGTGCTATTTGTTACAGAGTATCTATGGTAACAATATAAATATTTGTCATAAAATTTACTGTCAAATTGCAAAATGTGTATTCTTTTAAACTATTTTGCATTCATTTGAGGATGAAGTGCAAAAAATAGCGTATATACCACAGGACTAAAGTATCTTTAATCCCTCAGGTGATTATTTCCCTCACCTTCGGCTCGTGAAATAAACTTAACCCTCAGGATTAAATCATGCACTTTAGTCCTTCAATATATAATATACTATTTATATTAAAATGCTTTAAATGGAGTTTGTTTTTAAAGTAGGAGGGAGAAACACGAAAGTCAGATTTACAATCTTAAAAAATATAGAAAATCATTATAACCTGTATACCCAGTCTTTTAATTACAGAATTTAAAAAAAACGAACTAGAACGGTATTTATGAATTAGTTGTATGTTTCGTGCAAGACATATTTGACAATTTTAAAAAGCCCTGTTCACACATGGACACATAGAAGACACACACACACGCAACAGTAAGAAATACTGTATGATGTGTTGCTTGTGAAATAGAGGCGCTGCTATTTTGTGGCTTCTATGCAAGTAAAGAAAAAGGCCACAAACCAGTAAACGTTCTACACGTTCTTCATTTTGCTTTTGTTTGTCGCATCTGTGTGTCCATGTGTAAACAGAGCTTTAAGCCGCATTCACAGCCCGAAATTTGTAGTCTGTCATATGGCATGTGTACTTGCGTTCACAACACCAAATTTCAGTGATGTTTTCAAATTGTCAAATTTATTGCACGAAGCACGAAATATACAACTAATACATAAATACCGTTCAAACGAAGACGTTCAAACGCACAGATCACAAATTTATCGCTATTGTAAACTTGGTTCTCGGCTAGACCAATCAGAACGCTGAAATCGTTTAATTTCAATTTTAATGTCTCAACTCACCTAAACTGTAATGCACAAGTTATTTATTTAAACTGACATAAAATAAAAACAACAAAATTGTAAAATGAATATCCATATGAAATTTTTAAACTGCACATTTCTAACATTAAGGGTCGGTATTTCAGATACAGTTTAAGCTGTAGCTTATCGTTAAACTCCGTTTAAGAAAAATAAGGTGTATTTCAACATCAGTTTAACAGTTAAACTATGGTTTAAGTTAATCCACGGACTGGGTACCGTTTACTGAGATAAACGTCGATTATCTTGTAACTGTCAAACAAATTGTCACAATAATTCACTTTGCTTTAATTTTAATATTATTCAATCTGGTACATTCAACATGCCTATCTTTACGAATAACGAATATAGACATTTAGTGTGTTAACTAATACCGATAATGAAGCTCTAGGGAACGCTGTTCAAGCCCAATAATTTGCATGGAGCATATTATTTCGAATCTACATGTGCCTAATATCCGCACATTTGTAAATATTGTACCGTACCTACAACATTTTCAAGTCTGCAACTCAAGAAAGATCGTGGTTATGTTATATCCATACTATGTACAAAAAGTTCAACATTTTCTACAAATAGATACCTTTTTAGACGTCAATAAATTTTGTGTATGGGTTCTCGCAAAATACACGAGCAGCAAAAATGTTTATCATTTTTATTGTCAACTGATTACCTAGGCTGGAACTGGAAAAATGGATTTACTAAAGACAGATCAGCATCAGCTCGCAAACGTAAGCGCAACAATAGCAAGCAGTTCCAGCACCAGCACTGAGCAGAATATGCGGAATGCGCAACAAACAGACGATAACAGAACAGCGCAGCACAAAAATGAAGTTAACAGTGAACTTTTTAGTTGTTCTCCTTGAATTTTTTTCATAATTATTGTACCAAAGTAAATTATTGTCTATACATACATACATAAAATCATTTATAATTCAAATCTTAAAATAAACCTAGTTAATACACAATTTTATAATTTATTTTGACAATATACTTTATTTTTATCAAACGTCAAATGCCAGTTTACGTCAAAAAAGCCTCAAATTTAATACAAACATTTCAAAAATAAATAAATAAACGTCTACGAAGACAGCTATTATTTGGCGGCGCAGTACAAACTTAAACAAGACTGCAGTTTAATAAATCTAGAGTTTAATTTTTATTGAAATACGCGTATATATTTAAACGTCGCTTAAAATTTAAACTTTAGTTACGTAAACTTTGGATTAAGACAAAATTGAAATACCGGCCCTTAGACTTGTTGATTGTAAAATCGGCTGTGCTTTAGCAAAGAAACAAACAAACAACTAATTAACAAGGAATTTGTTTGTTCCAACCGAAGGTTATTCGACGCAAATTCATATCGTGCAAATCAAAATAGGGGAATTGAATTTTATATCTTGTATTATATTATAAATAAAACAAATATTTATATTTTGAAACATTGAATCACCCGCTACTCCAACAATGAAAACTGGTCTTAAAATTAAAAATATAAGTAAACTTACGTTTCAAAATCCTTAGATATTCATAATAGGTGCAGAAGAGGCATTTTCTCGTCTTTACTTTAAAACACATGCCGGTAGCAAAATGTTGATGGTATTCAAAGACAACATTCCATTTAAACAAATGAAAATACTCACATATTTAATAATATGACTATTAGAAATTACCACTATGAGATTCTAAGTATATTAAACTATATATCAGTGTCATATTATTGATATTTTCTATAAATACAACACTTTCACTGAACGTTGTTGTTTACGTCTTATTACAAATTAGCCATTTGCAAACTACAAAGTTGTCTGATTTTAGCGCCACAACTTGAAAGCAAATAAAACCGCGGGAGATTTGTTTAAATCACATATTTTTAATTTATACTTTTTTCAATCATGGACACTTGTAGTCACTGAATATTTTGCAAAAATTACAAGCAACGTCTTTTATGACCTGCTCACAGAAAAATTCTTTGAAGATTCTTCCATGCATCTGAATTTTGAGAAAAATAATTCTAAACTGAAAATCACAAGTTTTGGCAGTATGGCAGAGATAGGCAATGTTATTCTTATGGAGATAAACTCGGCCTTGTTGCCAGTTTTACACTTACATTGTTTCATGGTACACCATTCAGTTTTCATGCTTTAACACATTTTAGTTTGCAGTGTTAAATTTCATAATGAAATGTTAGTATAGGGTTGTAAATCCTATAGCGGTGGAGTGGTGCCGATGGGAAAAGAAGCCAGCAGTTCCGAAACAGTTTAAAAATATTATAAGCTTGATTTCACATTACTTAAGAAATGATATAATAACTATACCTACTCCTGTAATCTCATTTCAAGACATATACTAATTACATTTCTTGTAATTTATTTGTAACTACCATCTAATGTAATCCCAATTAACAGTGCCATAATAGGATTATACGATTTAAATTGTTGTAACGAAGAATTTACGCAGAAAATCTGCACTGAGTTAGCTAATAACAATATTTTCAAGATACCTGTGTATTTTTGCTAATTACCGTTAACTCGTAGGGTAGGTATAAATAGTGGTATTGTTGATAATATAAAGTTAGTAATCAATTTTACTTTGGCAAGAAGAGTTTCTTATCTTGTGAACTAAAATGTATTCTGTGGGTGAAAAACGTATTATAAATAATATAATAATGTATCATATTAATTTAAAAACAATGTCTTTAAATGACATAATGTGTCTTGTATCAGAAATGACAAGTGTCAGTGTATAGAATAGAGTACTTGCAACAAGGTCACAAACAGTCACGTGACAGTCAATAACTAAGCGCGCGACCCTGTTTGTGGACAACCCAACAAAATTTTAACATGGAGTCTTATGGAGTATTCATGTTTACTTTTGTAAAAATATCTTTTATTCGTATTCTACGTTGTTTTAAAAAAAGAAAACGTATGAAGTTGATTAAGGTAAGTTCATATATTATACTGGTTACTTAAAATTATCCTAAATATGAAGCACCTTTAAAATATCGTATGTTAAAGTGTGGTAATGAACTGTTGTCATAATAAAAACAATTTATAAAACTGTAATATAGATACCCGTTATATTTTGTATATTTTCTTACACATTAATAAATGTTTTAAGTTTATTAATTTAACAATTAGTGAAAATCCATGCACTTGATGATACAAAACCAACTTAACCTATACATTTAATGTGTTAGTAATACATGTTTCATTTAAAATACGCTTGTTTTATATGTATTTATTTAATACAAATATATTATACATACACTTACCTTTCTTGAAAAGTATACAATATAAATGAAACATGCAATTAATACTGGAAAAACACAAAAATAACTCATAAGAACCAAAACCGCCATAAGACACAATGCTAACCTGAACAGCAGTTGTCCACAAACAGAATCCCGCCAAATCCGAAACATTGGCCACGCCTCCTGCAAGTACTCTATTAAAAAGGAATTTGAAAACACATCAGACAGTGACGACAGTGATACTGAAAGCGATGAAGATGTAACGCATGAGTTGCATGTTTGAGTACCGCTGCTACCCCTAGCTACCTGCCTCGAAGTTTAAATGTAAACAGGTCCAGGACCTTACTTCAAATTTTCAATGTACTTAGTATGTGATATTTTTCTATGTTTGTAATTATATTTTATGCTATGTATATATTGACAACATTTGTTCATTAATTGTTATGTCTTTTAAACAACATGTATATATTTGTATTACTCGCCATTTGTGATTTTGACTTGGCCGTCTTTGGCTGTGTTTATTTTATTGTTACATTGTTATCAATTTGTTATCGAAAAAATAAAATAAAATTGTATATTTATATTAATTTAATATTTTACTTAATTACGTATCCTTCATATTAAACGAGAAAAATTATCAGTAAAGATGCTGAGAATAAATTGAAACACTGGGGAATTATTATTAGAAACCAGAGTTTTTTCTCTAAGTAAAAGATTTTAAATTGGAGGCATATCAATTTATTACTTATTAATGTATTCAATGAATTGAACATTATATTGGTTTTGAGAAACGTCAAAAAATAATCAGCATAATTTATTAAAATTACAAGTAAGCGAAAAACAAACAATCCGCCTCTGGATTCTCCATCTTTGTCTAACACATTACTCTTATGGGATACATTTAGCAACACTGTATTGCTATCTCTGCCACACTGCCAGAACTTGTGATTTTGAGTATAGTGAGACTTGCCAGTCCAATTTCTAATTCATTGATTGCTTTAAAACCATAATTTATTTTTTTAAAGATACAGAAGCATGAAAGAATTTATACAGAATTTTTGTGTGAACAGGGCTTAAATTTTGAGAAAATTTACTAATGTCAAATAGCGGCGCCATTATATTGAATCTTCAATGAGTCTTGATAAAAAAGAATTTCGTATTCATTGATAGCTTAAAAAAAGTAAATATATTTTTTTGCAACATTCAGAAGTATGAAAGAATCACAAAGAATCCTTGTGTGGACAGGGTTAAAAATTTTAATGTACCTAAAGCTCCATTCACATAAGCATTTAGTTTTAAGGTTTATAATTATGTTTAATGTTTCCACTTTCAAGCACTGTGAATGCTCATTTATAGTTAGATGAATTTGAACTTTCTTAAATGTAAACAAATATAAATTTTAAAACGCTTATGTGAATGCAGCTTAAAGCTAGATTCAGACCTACCCAATTATAAGTGGATAATTTACTCACCAACGGTCAAGGTTTGCACTTATAATTGAAATTGGAATTTTGTGGAAGCGCTGGTTGCTTAATTTAGACCTTAAACTTATAGCTTTAGTAATAAACATAAATTTTAAGTTTGGAGTTTTCAAACTTTAGTGTTGGAAAATGAAAAGTGCGGATGATCGTATAGTTACATGAATTTAAACATTCTTAAATGGAAACCTTAAAACTAAATGCTTACCTAACACACTTAAATGTGGGACAACAGAACATAGGGCAGTCATTTAATATAATTTTATTATTGTAAAGTATAACAATTTCTCATCACAAAGACCAACAATAAAATTAATTGAGCACATTAAACATAATCTAAAAATTTGAAAATAATTTCAATAAGATTTATTCTCAAATTATGACATAACACTAAACACAAAGATGTACGACAACTAACATGAAAAAAATGTTTCTTAAATTGCGTATAATAAACTATAAAATAACCCATGAATTTGTGAAAGAATTTATCTAGACAAAAACACACCGTTCACAGGCACTACTATTGCATTTTAATAAATATGTCAGCCCATTACGATAAAAAATTTAATATAAATACCTTTCAGTATTTATGGCATCATTAATAAAAATAACCAATTGCATCATTCGTCAAGTTTTCATATAAAAATAATAACTATATACAATCACACGGCCTGTTACCAATAACAGCAACAGCAAATAAAAAATAGCCTAAAACGCTTAACTACTTTATCCTTTTTTAAATTTCAACACCACCAAACTTATCGTTAAGAACAACGCAATCCAGACAATCGTCGCAATGAAACCAAGGTAGACATCTTGTTCCACCATCGACCAGCCTCTAGTGAGCATAGATCTGAGTGAAGTCGTCGCCAATGTTAACGGAAGACAAAGCGATATATACCGGAGTATGTACGGCATGCCTTCAATTGGCCAAATCACTCCACTGAGCAGAAGTGTAGGATAGAAGCTTCCCAAAGCGAGCTGGATGGCGTTTCTTTCCAGTTCGCAGATTGCAGATATGACGAAGCCGAAGCACATTCCACAGAGACCTTGGAGGATGGTGAGAACTATCACCCAACCGATGGCTCCTTTGCATTCCACGCCGAAGACGAGGATCATGAAGATTAACACCAATGCTGTCTGTCCGCACATTACCACAAATTGAGTGATCACGTGAGAGAATAAGATTTCAGCCGGCGCCACACCTAATAGAAAACAACATCAATATCGGTCGTTCGACATTTTATTTAGGAAACTGTTGTGGAAACCGGTCAAAGAAATGTAAGAAGTTCTAGAGAAAATTAATCGGAATTTCAACTGAAAATTTTGTTGGGCTCTGAAATTTTGGACGAGTAATTTTAACAAGAAAAAAGAAGAAACAAGAAGAAAAGAAAGTACTATTGATAATAGTTATTTATGTATTAAGGGAGGTAAATAAGCTTTAATGGTGTAAGACGTGATTTTGAGCAGATACTTAAACGTCAAAAGTTTTCTAATACTTAAATTATTGATATATTAAATTTATTTATGTCTTCCTATCCTGTTTGTAATAACGAAAGAATTTTGAGTTGGTTGGGGGCGTGGTTTAGAAGTTTGGCCAAAACATTTTCGATGTTTAAAAAGAAGCGCTAATACTTCACAAAGCCGTAAATAAAAATACATAAAAATAGCCAGGGTACCTATTCTAATTCATAGCGACAGTCGCTAGCGAAGTTCAGTTGATAACTTCGTGACGTCATTCCGTTTGTAACTATATCAAGGGTTAGGGATATTTGGCCTCCAGTTGATAACGACTGATAGAGATTTTACATTTACTGTGAAATTTGACAAGAAAAACTGCTAAACCACCATTTTACCTATCACTTATCATAAACGTATTATTTGTTTTAAAATAAGTCATTTTTTTGAATTTCAAAGTAAATTATTTTTTCAAGAAAAATGTCAATTTCTTATTTCTAAAATTTGTAAGTTCAATTATTTAATAAACTAATCAAAAATATTAAATACATATAATGAACCCATAATTTATTGGTATTTTATATTTATAAAATAAATATTTTAACCTCCTAACGAACAAAAATCAACGCAACGCGCAAGTCTACCGTAGCGAGGGTTGATAAGTCGGAGCGACAGTCGCTTGGCTACTACGTCACACATAGTGGGGGGTTATCAAGACAACCCAACTTATCAACGTTGATAAGTGAAATAGAATAGGACCCCAGGTAATAAAAAACGACAAAACAACAACAAATTACGAGCAGCACTCACAAAGAATGAAGTCAGGTAAATTTACAATTATTGCCATAACATTTGAATTGTGTTTGTGTAAACCGTTCTTGACAACATCACGAGCAGCCAATAGAATCACAAGAGTCTATTTGTCAAAATTCGTTCATTTTCTGAAATAGGGTATAATAAGTAGGTAATGGTTTATTTATGTCATGGATACGAAGTACGTTATATACTACATCTTCCCCTAAGACATTAAGAAATTACCATGATAATATTGACACATCATAAATGTTGTTCTTCTAAAATGAATATATTTCCTGTCCGTTGCTAAGATACCAAAAATATTAACAAAATTTGAAACGTAAAAGCGAATGTCACGCGTGGAATATTTTAAATAAAATAGTAAGACAAAAAAAAATTGTATGCACCACGGGCATTGTTGATCTTTATAGCCCTCGGGCGATTTACAGACACTAGGACTTGTAAACATGTCGTCGGATGAGCATAAACACATCATCATCATGAATCATGATACATAAATAACTATTATTTAAATGGTCCAAAGAACAAAAAATTACGAAATTGTTGAACTGATAATAAGAAAATAAGATAAAAAGCCAAAAATAAACCAAAAGTATAAAATATAAATAACAATCAGTAAAATGATGTTATTTGAATACAAAATTGTATATAAAAGAAAATGATTATTTATAGAATTATTAGTACTATTTCATATGCGAAAAATTGGAAATCTAAAATATTTGACGTTTTATTATGGCGCACTGCGGTATAATGAGGTCCGACGGCTACAAAATGACGTTTATGTCAAAGAAATTCATGTTTGTCAAATTATAATACGATCGTGCATAAAGATATATTTTCTAAAAGTCTATCCTAAAAGGTAATAATGTTTTGAGATTATCAACAAATTGTTGGTTTAATATCGTTTGCAGATTAGATACTATCTAACTATCAATTTAGTATAGTAGAAGTTCACATTTCTTGTTAAAATGGCTGCTATAATTTGAATAATTTTCACGCCAATTTTTGAAATCCCACTTCCTATTCAAAACAATTGCCATCTACCGATAACTGGACTAACCGATGAAGCAACGTTCCAAAGTTTTTCTCAAGGTTTAATGTGAAGTAGAGCCGTGATAAAACGTACCGAAAATTTCATGATTGGAACGACTTTTCAAGGATAAAGCACCGATTTCTCAACAGCCGCAAGTTTTTATAGTGTAGAATATAAACACACGTAGTTTTAAAACACGGCCACCATATTAAGTGAAGGAATTTACGTATTTCGACGTATTTATTTCAAAATCATAGAGAATTGCATAAAATATCAAAATACATAAATATATAGAATCATGCTAACCTTGTTCACAAATATAACGTGATTTGAATGTGTGTATATGTATAAATATGAATTTCGAGATATTTCTTGTAAAATGTCGATTTTACTGAGCGTTTTGAATGATTTTTTTAAATAAATAAATATAAAGCATATACCTGCAACCCAAGATCTATCCAAAAGTCCCTCCATCCTTTCAATAATGAGCGCCGAAGATGTCAAAGCAACAGCCAAGAAGAAAACAATTCTATAAACAAACAAATTATTATTTCTAGTCCTGAAAACTTTATAAAACAATTAAATTACGTTAGAATGACACCAGGAGCAACGAAATCAGTAAAGGAAGGTTCACTACTTCCATAAATCGGTTCTTTAAACTGGATGGGAACATCTCCAAGTTTTGGATTGTGGCCACATGACTTCAAAAACTCTTGCACGAAATCTTTGTACGATAGCTGCAGGTCGCGGTTTAGGATTATTCCTATCTGTTGATCTAAAATAAATAAACATGCATTAAATTGTGTTGTCAGGCAGTCAGTTTTCTCATCAAACTGTAAATGCTTTGAACATAAAGCCCTGTTCACGCATGGATACTTTCATGCTTCTAAATCTTGAGAAAAATAATCATGGTGAGAATCGTCTGTCAAATAGCGGCGCCGCTAAATTGAATCGTCAATGAGTCTTGGAAAATAAGAATTTGTAATTCATTCATAACTTCGAAGCAAAGACTTCCTTTTTTACTTCCCCGAACTATATAATAGGGGAAAGTATTGTAATAGTTATTTACGAATCAAATGCGGGAAGATTTTGATCTCACATGAGCGGTTTTTTGAAACACGAGCGAAGCGAGGGTTTCATTTACGCGAATGCTGGGATGGT
Source organism: Agonum fuliginosum (assembly GCA_947534325.1). NCBI lineage: Eukaryota > Metazoa > Arthropoda > Insecta > Coleoptera > Carabidae > Agonum > Agonum fuliginosum. The sequence goes on from OX384029.1 coordinate 43,836,046, forward strand.
GTCTTCCCGCAAGAGGTTTGTACAATGTCTTTTGTAACGAATAAAACTATAATCAAATACATTCAAGTTGTAGTCTGATCATTAAATTTGAGGTTACGATGTTTTTTCTACTCACTACTACCGACAGATGGCGCGCTGCACACAAGTTTTATTTTTAAATATTGGCGGTTTTCGGTGGTCTTCACTAATTATGATTCCGGGAAGTAACACTTTATAAACTAAATTTTAATATTTTAAAGATGATTTTACTCTAAAATGTCTAGAAAAGCCAGTGTTCTTTGCATTTTTCCTGATAAACTACACTGGGAAATTGACATTTCCGATTATCAATTGCGTGTTTAATATGTCATTTCCTAGGCGATGAGTACAAAATGATGATTTTTTTGACAGTGTGAGAATTGATGGTTCAAAATAACTTGTTGTCGGGGAAGTACTATGGTAGCCACAGTACTTCATTCAGAAGTATGAAAGAATCCATATATGAATTAGCAGTAATTTGATAATTCAAAAGATAGCCTGTAACACTTACTTGACATGTCAAGCCAGACTCTAATCTCGCTCTGGTCCAGAGTCTCCTCATCGGCTTCTTTCCCGAGCGCCATTCTCGCAACCAAGGCATCGGTGAAATTCTCCGTGAAGTACATAGCGCCCCAAGCGTCGCCGCTCTTGACAGCATCGATGGCGTCCATGGGGTCCTTATAGTAATGTTTCTCTATCGTACTGTTCCTCAAATGCCTCAGATACCGACAGCTCAGGTTCGTGAGCGAGCAGTCGCCCCCCACGGGGCAGTACTGGTAGGATTCGTTCTGGTAGACCATCTCGTGGTTGACGATGGCTAGCTTCAGGTCGGTTGGGTCTCTGCCGATGGCCAGGCAGAAGAGGATGACCTGCATGACTGGTAACGCGAAGATGAAGAGCATCACGCCGACGTTACGCCACATTCTGAGGAAGTTCTTTGTTAGAAGCGCGCGCATCTTGCCTTGGGTTGTTATGTTGCAGAAGTCGCTCGCGCATTCTTGACAGTCCATCTTCACGTCCGGTTTTGCAGAATGGGTTCGCCCGTTTAGTTGCTAATAAGGGAATAAAGTATTATTGACAGATCATTTCAAAAAGGATCTAGTTCGAGATCAATATCTTCACGTCTAATATGATCTATACGTTGTCCCAAAATTCGGAGGAGGTTATTAAATTTGCCGCGTTCTGTTGACCAATCATTTTTAGCTAGATTTACACTTGGTAATTTAGCTCCAGTGTAACACTTTATAATTTCTGAATTTAAATTGTTATTTGTAGTTCAAATATTAAATTAGACTTAAATTTATTTTGCCTGTATAATTGAACCTTGTTTAAGTGCTCCTCCAAATTTTATGAAAATATAGATCAATTATGGATGAATTTTTTTTAGATCAGATACTAATCAATATTAAATCCAACCACTTCGACCGATTCGTCTTGGTGCAGTCAAATCTCAATCCGTGAGACGACCTTTAATATCCTAAGCGGCAAAGAAGAGAGTCTATTGCAACCAAGACTGCATTTAGACGATCAAGTGGTAAGCTTGATTTAAATGCAAGATGGTTTACAATTTTAAATGTCGAGAGACTTGAACCACGGAACTCCGGGTTCGTACGTTATCACATGTAGAGAACTGTAAGAGATTCTTTTGCAACCAGGGCTACATTTAAGACGATCAAGTGATCAACTTGAAGTATCCGAATGCGATTTAATTGCAAGATGTTTTACAATTTTACCGGCCGAGAGACTTGAACCGCGGAACTCCGGGTTCGTACGTCATTCATGTATAAAGCGACAAGTAACAATTAGTTTTGAAGTCATTTTTACCTCTAGGTGAGTGCCAACTCCGTTGACGCTGTCCTGAATCAAGACTTCTTTACTTTGGTGGAAGTTCAACCCAACGACTCCGCTTTCTTCGGTAACATAAACAGATTCATCCTTTTTGCCCCAGTTTAAAGACGCTAAACTAATATTGTTGGTCATGTTAACTGCCGCCTCTTGTGGTCCTGGTACATTTTGTCCTTGTTGTTTTCTCGACAGCTTTAAGAAGACGTCTTCCAGAGATACACAGTTGTACATTGACAGAAGAACATGAGGGGATTCTTCGGCTAGGAGTTTACCACTTCGCATTAAACCAATCTAAACAAGAAATAATTATTAGTTTTCATGAGAGTTAATAAAACAATTATTGTTCACAATGGAGGTAGGCGATAAGGTTTTGTTTTCAAAACAAATATTAACCGTCGACCGCCTCTTCCAACAGCCTTATCTCCCCACTGTTAATAATAGTAAATAATTAATAAATTTCTTACCGTGTGCGCCTGCCTGGCCTCCTCAATATAATGCGTGGTGATAATAACAGTTTTGTTTCCATCTTTGGTGATCTGCACAAGATGATTCCAGATACTCTGCCTGAGGAGGGGGTCAACTCCAACAGTGGGTTCATCAAGGATCAGCAGCTCAGGATCGTGCATCAGCGCCACAGCGAACGACACTCTCCTCTGTTGACCACCACTCAAGTTCTTCACCAAGCGGTTCTGACTAGGCAAGTCGAGGAAGTTGAGCAGGAATTTCAGTCTGTCGTTGATTTCAGGCGTGTCCATCCCAAAGATCCAGCCGAAGTACATCATGGTCTCTTTGATGGAGAACTCGCCGTAGAGGGCGATTTCCTGGGGCATGTAGCCGACGCGTTTACCAGGTACGCCGGATCCTCTGGTGCCTGGTTTGCCACCCAAGACCCAGATCTCTCCCGTGTTGAGGCGACGGCGACCCACGATGCAACTGAGGAGGGTTGTCTTGCCGCAACCTGATGCTCCCAGCAGCCCGTATCTGTCAAAAGATGTTATTGTTATACTTTGTTGCAGAATTCGGGATAGTTTTAAATATTCCACCAATCAGATTTACACTCGGCAATTAGTCTAGGCAATAGGGAAATCCAGAATGACGTCATAGCCAGGGAGTAACCTATTATTCCAACCTTACTTTTGCATATTTTTAATTAAATTTTGAACAGTTTCGGTTAAAACGTAATTTAAATAGTATTTTCATGATACAAAATAGCTATAAAACTGCATATAAAATTGTATTTTATAATAATAATATTAATAAAAATAATAAAATAAAAAACAGTTAGCTTTAAAGTTAATGTAAAACACCAGATTGACAGTATCACCCTGACTGCCCCTTAGAGAAAAATAGGGAGGAAAATCGTGTACTTCTCTAATTTAGCAGAGTTGAGGAGGAAAGTGGGTAAGCCTTTCCTGAAGGGAGCGTATTTTCTGTCTTTCTCTAAACCATATACTTCATCCGCTTGAGTCCTTGAGTCTCCACTCCTGTCATATATTATTATATTTCGTGGTTTGAACTCAAATTTATTTCCCCTGTATAAACGAGACTTTTGTAGGTTCTCTGAATTTTGGGACGAAGTTTTTACAGGTTAGAGAGTTAGAGAAAAGTTATAGGAAATGGCGTTTTTTGTATTTAATATTCTGTAAAAACATTTGTCGTAAAATAATAAAAGTTACATAAATGAAAACTTGCAAAAAATTTCTAATTACTATGCAGTGTTACATTCTACATGTACCAATAACTTCTTTTGTTGAATAACTCGCATAATTTCAGTCCTTGACTATAATTTAAAAACAGAATGGCTGTAAAAGACATAAAACAACGATTTGATGAGAGAGACGGCAATAAACTGATTGACAATGGAATATAATGCCAGAAATTATCTTGGCATAACAACCAAAAGCTTTTAGTCGATGTTGAACATTGTTCTTAACAAGTATTTATCGTGTTATGTTATCATTTTTATTCTCTGAAATAATTTGTTTGTTAAAACTTAAAGTAATTACTTTGCCGCCGATATTCATTAAGAATTAGTTAAATAATATTCTAAGTTGAATTTTAAAACTGCATTCGTAGTGCCATCTGCTTTTTTCTTAACTTAACTATAATAGTCAAAGTGGATACGACGTTGACAGCAATGTATTAGAGCATTCTTTTTAAAATGAAACATAGGAAATCAATTTAACTGCATTATCCTTGAATAATATGATATTTGGGCAGCTGCAATAGTTCCAAGAGACGCTTTCAACATACACTTTCAATTGTTCCAAGTAAAATCGTATTTCCAGGTAGCTCTAATACATTGCTGCCAAAGTCGTAACCATAGATATGATTAAATCCCATGGTTCACGTTAAAATAAACTCACTTGTTGAAAATATTTGTAATAATATTGTAACATACACAATACGTGACGTGTGTGAAATCTTTATCCAGGCAGATATTTAGCCAACTATGTTTACATTCGTACAATTTTCAATTGTGCGCTTATTTCGTAAATTAATGCCAAATCTGGCGAACCGAATTTGTTTTTGTTCGGCATGTAATGTAATAATTTACGTATAATTTTAATAAATAAAAAATCAAATGAGAACGTTGTGCTTTATTGGTATAAAATTAGTAATAAATTAAATCCAATTTCAATTTTGTGTCAATAAAATGTCAGTCATATTCAATCCCATTTTCAAATCGAGTATAGTAAGAATTTGATAGGGAAGTAATTATAGCCTGTTCTTAAAATAAATACTTTTTTATCTCCGAAACGATTAAAGATAATGACTTAACATATGACGTAAATGTGTATCTTTTACACGTGCATCCGTGCCAAAAAAGAAAAAAAAACTTCCTTTTGGGAACACTCGACCTAATATAATAAAAAATGTTGGTAGCTGGACTTGAACCCGAAAAAAACCGGATTGGAATGAATTTTACACACCTGTAAAAAACAAAAATCGATGCTATGACGTCAAAGATGCTTTTTTTGAATACATCAAGATCTTTTTGCACAGGCCATAAGATATTTTGTTTATTTAGTAAGCTGTAGCTATAGTCTGTTTTTAAACTAAAGTCTGATGATATTTCCATGCTTGTGATTGACTGGTACACATCAGATATAGATAGAATATCAGATTGTTGTATTTTGTTTGTTTCCTGTCAAAATATCATTTTTAGAAATTCGTTCTACAAGGTGAATATAATTTAAAACTCGTTCTACTTTGATATAATAATAATTAAATTATTTGTGAATACAGTTTAGGTGATTTGAGACATTGAAATTAACGGAAAAGAAGATCCTAGACTTTTTGGATTTTTTAAGAGTGTAAATCTGCTGTTTTTTAAATTTTGCTGTAGCTATGCGATTTAAACGAAAGTTGTAAATACAAAAGTTGTTCGGAATTAAAAACTTCCTATCTAACAGATTTCAAACAGACAGGCTCTGATCTCTGATCAGCCCTTTTTAACAAATACATAATCGTAGACAACAGGATTATATCTATTAATATAACAAGAATATTATGCGATTTATAATACCGAGAATGTTGCTAAACGACAAGGTGAAACAGAGTCCCTTTGAACATCTAAGGAGGCTTAAATTGCATAATATATTCGCGTTATATTAATATGATTCAAAAGCTTAATCGTATTATCAACGACAACGATGTTAAAACAAATCAACAATTTTATCTGTCAATTAGTTAAAAGTTTGCATATTATGGAAGTTGTAATGTTATTATGGTTGTATCTAATGTATTAAGTTCAAAACTAATGAATTATAAGTATCTAAGATATTATTATAAGTAACTAATGTATTATGTTATTTATAATTACCAAAAAATGTTGCATATTAAAAGGTAATAACAGTTGATGATACGATTTTATAGTATATTATACAACGACGCTATAATGGATGCTATTATTCCTGAAGATGAAGTTTACAACACGAGCGAGCAAAGCGAGCGAGGGTTTTAATCATCTGAGGGAATAATAGCCATTATAGCGAGTTGTATACTGTACTTTATCTACGACTAAATTATTACTTACAAGATTTTGATAAAATAAATACTAATACGCAAAAATTTTGAAATTTCCAAATGTCAATTCTCTATCACCATAGTTAAACATTGCAATGTTTTTTAAAAATAATGTGCAAGGAGAAATTGATTCAGGCAAAGTAATTTTCTGATTGGTACAGAGGAGGGAATACTGACTATTATTCCCTGGTATTATTCCCTGCGGGATTTATATATGGCAGTATGTAGCAAACATCAGACATATAATGTTAATGTTATACATTAGTCGTAGATAAAAAATAATATAATTCCCTGACAACGGGATTATGAAAATAAATCTAATATCAAATTAATAACTTTAAGGTGGGATTATGCTCACAAAACGATATAAGAATTAAGAATAAGAATAGTCTTGCAGTTATGAGTCTGTTTATGCTGCAGAAATAATTCTTTTTCTTTGTTCCTTTTTCTATTATTTCTGCTACAGACTATTCTTATTTTTAATTCTAATATTTAAATTTTGTGAGCAAACCCACCTTTAGTCCCAAAAAATAAAGACAAAAGAAGAGTTTTACTCCCGGAAGTGCAAAAGTAATATACAAATTATAAAATAATCTAGGTTTATTATGACGACTCTCGAATGAAATGTGATTTCCTTACATTGTACCCTTGGCGACAGTCATGTTGAGGTCCGACAAGACATGGTTTGGGTTTTTGGACGATCCGTAGTGTTTGAAGGCATGTCGAACACACACCGCCTGCTGGCGCTTGGCCCACACTGTGGAGCGCTGTGTCACTAGAGGGGGCGGACCACCCCCGGTGCCTGGGGCCCCCGAGCCCACGAGGTCGGGCCCACCGCCCCCGTCTGAAGCCATCGTTGAGCTGTCACTGGAAAAAGACACCAAAATTAGGTTAGGAATTCAGAAACTTTCAAATAAAACTGACAAATTATATTACAGTTATTCAATATTCACAACTTCGTGCATATCTATATTTTAATGGTAGTACTCAGATCATGAAACAAAAAGAATTTTTTAAAAATTCTTACATTTTTAAGGGCAGTTTTCGCCAGAAGTACATTTTTGAAACCACTGTATTGTTGATTGTATGATGGGTATCTGATTAACTACGAACGTAATAAAATTAAATTTTAAGAGGCCCGTCTACCTCCGAAAATCGAGCATAATATATACAAACTTAGCGGGTGTTTTGTGGCCAGTACAAAAATGGTAAAATTTTATTTAAACAAGGATTATATACTTAAAGAATCAATTAACAGTTGTGCCTTTTTAAAATTTTAATTAAAAAAATTGTACATGATTACAAAAACTCCCAAAAATTTATAAAAATTTCCAATTTATGCAAACTTTACACGGTATATCTCATGATATAAATTTACTTATTTTTAAAATTTTAAAAAGGCACATCTGTAGATCCATTCTTTCTCTATTAAATGTTAATAAAACATTATCTTGAAGTCAATAATAAACTAACAGTTTACTCGCAACAAAAACACTTTTACAGTATTTTTCAACTTCAAAATGACATTGTATTGGATGCAGCAAAGTAGGTACGAGTTTCAGGAAACCGCCGTAGTGGGGAAAAGAGTAGAATAGAAACAAAAATCGAGAGTATTCTAGGAATTCGGGAAAAAAACTTAGACGGACCACTTAATTAATTACACTAGTGGCAATAATTCTGGACACTTTTAGAGTAAAATTTCGGTTTTTCTTATAATCTTAGCAAAAAATGTTATAGGTAGGTACTAAGTCAAAACTTTTACATTTTTATTTTAATCTTTGTAGGTATAAAGTTTCTATTCGATATTTAACATGTTTCCAAAATGTAATTGTTTGTTAAATTCTTTATTTAAAAAAAAACGATTCGCCGGTGTCTTTTCAGTCAATTTTTGTGTCAAACAAGGTATCCTACAAAATATTAATTTTGTGTATTTTACAATTCGTACCCAATTTTTGCTAATTTGTAATATTTTTGTTTTTCTGAAATTTTCCTGAAGATTTCGTAAAATTGTTGTATAAAATTAAACATTATTATAGTTCTTACTTTGATTAAAATACAAAATATAATCAATTATCATGTAAATTAACGAACGAATGCAACCTATATGAAGAATTTTGAAAGTGTTCATAATTTTTGCCACTAGTGTATGCAATGGCAAGTTTAAGTTTACCCATGTTACTCCATCTTTATTTTTACAACTGTTTCAATTCGTTGTGGCATAGTATCTACAAGTCCTGAACATACTTTTCTGGAGAAAAAAATCTCAATTGTGCCACATAGTCTATGTCCACAATTCTTTGATAGTCCTTGCATAGGACGATTTTTCAATTTTTTTTTATTCGGTTCCATAAAGTTGCGACTGTTGATTTATTTTATTTGAGATTGTGTAAGACGTATTGCAGTTTTCAATAAATATAATATACCTACAGTACATTATACTTGTATTTTGATTATTATTTAAACTTTTGTACAACAAAAAACTACTTTTTTTACGTCTAGGCCCTGGGCGGAGCTCGTAAAATTTTTAATCCTTTTTTAACATCTCATATATTTAACCGATGATTCACAGTGTGTGAAGCTGCCACACTCATTTTAGGTAAAATGCGTATCAAAATATTGATTAACTTTTAAATAAACAATAAACAACATTTTTGTAATACTTCATTAATACTAATTATTTATTGAATATCTAATTTAATTATAATAAATATGAATTTGTAATATATTTGTCATGGTAGCTGACTGCATTCAAACTATTTTTCATTTTCGAAGGACAATCTATTTATCTGCAGATCATATAAACTAAAAAATCCCCGTTTAAATAAAATAACGGTTGTTTAAACGACAATTCCTAATAACTAACATTGAGAAAACGTCAACAATCATGAATTATCTTAATCATGATGATTCCTTAGACATCATTATAGTTTAGTTTGATTATTTGATTGACTCTACTTAGCACAAATACGTAAGACCTTGATCTGGATAAGTGAATTATGTTTCATAGGCTTAAAATTACAAGAATGACAGAAATTATACGACACAGCCACGTAGAAACGTTCGAGAACATTGTTTTAACTTATATTATTTGTAAGTTTGAACAATGTCTTAGATTTGTTAAGTGTTATCTGTGGTTTATTAATAAAATATTGCTTAATATTTTTAAACAATGTAGAATAAAGTATTGAAAAAATTGATTCTTTGTAATTTGAAACAATGGTTTTGGATTTTTAGTTGCAAAATATCGTACGACAAATGAATAACATATTGGCAGATTTCTTTAAACAATGTACTGTAGTAAGACTGGGTGGCCGTTCAACACCAGAAAATGAAAATCTAGAATATTCATACACAGGAAAATGCAACACCAGTCACCAGAAAATGCAAAATTTAAATAATAAAATACCTGCATCAAAAGATTCATTCACAGGAAAATTCAAATCTAGTATTTTATATTTAGCATAAATTATTCTAGATTTGAATTTTCCTGTGAATATATCTTTTGATGCAGGTATTTTATTGCTTATAAATTTTGTAGATTTCCATCTTCCTGTGTTCATTTATGCCGAATCTAAAATACTAGATTTGAATTTTCCTATGAATGAATCTTTTGATGCAGTTATTTTATTGCTTATATTTCCTATGTTTAACATAGGAAGTTTGAAATATAAAAAAATATAAGCAATAAAATAACTGCATCAAAAGATTCATTCATAGGAAAATTCAAATCTAGTATTTTAGATTCGGCATAAATGAACACAGGAAGATGGAAATCTACAAAATTTATAAGCAATACCTGCATCAAAAGATACATTCACAGGAAAATTCAAATCTAGAATAATTTTTGATTTGGCATAAACGCAAACACAGGAAGATGCATATCTAGAAAATTATAAGTAATAAAATACCCGCATCAAAAGATTTATTCACAGGAAGATTCAAATCTAGAAAACTAGTTCAATAGTTGATACACAAATAAGGTTGAACTGAACTAAATGAACAATCCAGTACCATTCTTGAGTCCCACATACTCGGTTTTGAGTATAACTTTCTTTTATGCCGAATCTAAAACTTCATAATTTAATTTTGCTTGTGAATAAATCTTTTTACGCAAGTATTTTATTACTTGTGAGTTTTTAGATTTTTATTTCCTTGTGGTGAATCCATTCTCGAAATAATATAATCTGATACTTTGGAAATTTGAACAATCAGTTATTGTTGAAACTGTCATAATATTTGAATAAAAACTATATCTCACTCAAAAAATTCATTTAATGTACAATTGTAAATTAAATTTCACAATTTTCGACACCAAATAACAAAATATGTAACATTCCACAAAACCTTGTCCCAAATCCTAATTCATAATAAAATTGTTGCATTTTTACATAATTCATTTGATGAATTGACAATTCATTAACAATATTCTTGTTGATGAAACTTTAAATTGTGGATCACCTTGCAGTTCAAATTCAAGGATACAGGGTTAAACAAAAAGTTTAAAGACTTAAAATATAGCTGTTTACGTCAATGTATTCGATATTGCACAAAAAATGTAGGTTTAATAATAAGCTTCTTTTATTAATAGCAATAGGCAGTATTACTAAATAGTTTTGTTGTTTACTGTAGCCTGTAGCAGAACAATATGTAAATTCTATTAATATTTTTGAATAGAATTTAAAACAAAGATTTAAAACCATGAATAATGTTACAATATAAGAATGTGTTCTTTTGAAACTTATTTGTAATAAAATATTGTATGCTCTAATTAAATTTTGCAGAAGCTAACAATTCCGTAATAACTTTAAATTAAAATTCAAGAATTTTTAAACGTCCGCATTTTATCATCTAAGGTTATTGTGAATCACTCTGTGATTCCCCATATAAAGGCTAATTCACTAACCTGCCAATGAGAATAACTGACGACATTTTGAACGCTCACAAAATAAATTTGAATAACTTACTGTTCCAATAATGACACTGGGACATTTCTTTACTTTTACAAGAATTTTTAAAGGAAATATACATTACACATCCGTTTTACACTTTACACAATTTTTATGACACAAAAGTTAACCTCAAAATGACAGATGTTTATTTGACAGACAGGTAGATGAGTTTCTTTTGTTTTGCAAAGTAATACTGATTTTATTATTAAATAATGGATGTTTTGTCAGTTTGTAGTGTGGAATGTAATATTTTGAGTTTAATTAATAATCTAATTATATTTTATTCCACTTTTGTAAACCTGCCGGTTTTTAGTAATGATTTAATAATCTGGAAGTAATGTACCTATGAAATTTATTTTTAAGTCTAATTATATATCTAACTTTATTTAAATGTATCAACTATAACGAATATTATGTAATTAACTGAAAGATCATTTGAACTATTTTAAAGATAAAAACATTATTAGAGGAAAAAATATCCAATTCCTTCTGGTTAACAAAATACACGAATTTTTAAAATTTTTATAATTATACCGGGAGCTCATTACAGGTGATGGTCTCCGATTTCATACAGCATGCCTTTTGGAGGATAGCATATTGACCCTATGACAGGATAGCAAAACGGGTATTAAACCCTTGTACGCTTTCCGATCATATGGAAAATTGTATTTCCACTTGCACAAAACTTTTCCGAAATTTTCCACCCTGTATAAAATTTGAACACGAAATAAATAGATATCTGAATAAATATGAATGGAATAAAATAAAATTTTAATTAATTGTGCAATGACAAGAATAGTGAAATTCCATTTGAAAACAGTGACCCAAAACTGCAAACTAAATTTGCGAATTAAAAAAAAATAGTTTCGTGATAAGTAAGTTGAACACTATATGCCAATAAAATATATGCACCTTGTATTTTTTAATTACCTAACACCAATTTATTATAGCATAAATTTGACACTTACCCTTCAAAAAAATCTGTTATTTCTTTAGACTCAATTTAGAATTTACAGATTTAGTTAACATTACCTCTTGAGGTAAATCAGTGAGTTCAATAATCTAAACTGTAGCCTACACTGAATCAACCGATACTGAAAAAAATTAAAATGGAAAATCTGATATTTTTTCATGATTCAGTTTATTTTATGCAACAATTTCCTACAAGAAAAATAATAAAATCTCTTGTATTGTCACATTTTAAATATTCATCAAATAAAACAGACAAGCATTGTAATGGTTGTAATATCGGGCTTCAGGGTAATAAATACTGTGTTAATTGTTATGTAATTAGCATATTGGTCACCATTAACAATTGCTGAAGGTCAGCAAAGAAAGTCCATACTGTAATTAATAATTGTGTCTAGCTAGATTGTTTGCAAAAAATAATTACCTGCAAGTTTCAGACTAAGACTAAGTAGTTACACGTGTGTTTAAAACGTTTCTTGAATTTTAAAAAGAAAATTAAAAGAAAAATCCTACATACAGTACGCGAAATAAGAGATGGACATTTTTACCTCCCGCTTATCTGTAAGGGAGGTCCTTGCAACTCATTTTTGATAGTCTGTATATACTGGTTGTTCCACAACTTAGGACAAAAAATTAATTACTGTACGACGTGTGATCATGAAACAAAACTAATTTTTTTTAAATTTGCAAAAGTGAAGGGTAGTTTACTTGACGTGTGTACATTTTAAGTATCACTGTTTTGATGGTATATTTGATAATTTGACATTTATTAGTATTAAATATTATGTAAACAATTACTTTCATTGTATAAGATTTGAAAAAAAATATTAAAAGAATGTTTGCTTGAAATACGATGCAATTTTATTGCGAATTTAAAAAAAATTAATTTGTTTCACGATCAGCACGTCGTACAGTGTTACAGTAGGTATATATACCCTTTAAGTTTTTGTCCTAATTTGTAGAACATTCTATATGTGTGTGTGTACATGGAAGTGGTCAAGGCCGGATTTTTGTCTGTCGGATAAGTCAAATACGAATTACCCAAAAATTTTGATATTTGGTATTTTACATTTGTATACAAATTGGAAGAGCTCAATTAGATTTTGGTACAAATATCTTCACCGGAAGAGATATTTTTTGAAGAGTGAAAAGATTAATTGTCAAATATTTCGACACTAACGCCATATAAGTCATAAGTAAGATATTAAATTTTGTAGTATTTGAACGAAGGATGGCTTCAACACAGAAGAGTAAAAATCTAGACTATTCAAACAGGAAAATAAAACACTAGAAGATGCAAATCTAAAAAATTAATAAATAATGAAATTCCTGCATCAACAGCATATCATAAGATTCGTTCACCGAGTATGTGAGAGTCATGAATGGGTTGTTCATTTGTTCATTCAACCTTATTTTGCACCTTTCCAAATGTTTAAATCTTCCTGTGTTTGCATCTTGCATTTATGCCGAATCTAAAATTCTTGATTTGAATTTTCCTGTGAATGAATCTTTTGATTCAGAAGACGCAGATTTCTGTGTTTGAATATTTTAGATTTGTATTTGTGTGTGTACGTGTGCGTTAAATGGGCACCGGGTTGTACGTACATTTATGTTTATAAATCAGTTTTCTAGATACGGCGGGAGGTTGTGTGTGTTGGCCACATCAGATTTTTAAACTTCAATGAGACGGGGCTCCTACACTCTTAACGTAATGTGTACTCGAAGTTATGATACAGCCTGTATCTTATCGTGTGTACGGTTACCAGTCGTCAACTCACTCCTGGTTGTTAGTGGATATATACCACAAAAGACCGAGTAAAAATAATATGTTTATTGTATTGGACAGTTTTATGATAAATATGTTTTTGCAGCTAAAATATTGTTTATTTTCTTAAAACTAGTTGTTATTTTAAAAGTTTGATTTAGTGGTCAAGTAAATAAACAAAAATTTTAAACAGAGTTTTTAAAAAAATAACCGGTTCTAAAGTACCTACTAAATATATGCAAGTTTTTAAATTATTGATCAAGGTAAGAACAATTATTTAGTAGCGGAAAAAATTTGAAAAAAAACTTCACCAAAATAAATAAATATCTCTTTCGAAAAACAAAATATCATGGCTTGTATAATTAAAAATATTTAGCAATAATTTGGAACGTTCTATATTTTGTATTCAGGGAAATATTATGCGTACCTATATCAGTGAAAGTGCTAATTAAGGATTATTTTTTTGATTTGCAACTTTCGATTTTAAATAATTAATTCATCCTTTCCCTTCTTATTCTTTTACTACGAAATTCTGTCATTTATTATCGAATTATTACCATTTATAACTAGAAAAGTTATGTTAAAATGAAGAAATGTTGAAAACTAAAAAACATGCAAAAGATAAGTTACTATGAATGACTAAAGTTTTGTTTATCAAGTCATAAATTTTTTGACACATACTTTCTTTACACAGATAGGTACTTACATATACATGGTAATGATAAAACTGATAAGTATTTAAACAACAAGAGTTAAAAACAAAAGTCAGATTTACACTCTTAAAAATCCACAAATTCAGTTTTCTTTTTCGTTAATTTCAAATTTTAATGCCTCAGATCACCCAAATAAATTTAGAAGTTATTTAATTATACACAACAATGCGACTGACTGTCTGATGACTCAGGTTCGAATCCAGCCTGTGCTATACTTTTCACTAACAACCATGAGTATCCGTGAGTTGACGGCTGGTAAACACGGTAAATATATACCTACTTATACCGAAAACTCACCATGTGAGTCTGTCACTCCCAAAATGGGTATTATTAGTGAAAGATGTATGTATGTATGTAAAAATATGCCTCACATGCTTCTGTAGAAAACTCCACCCAAACTGAAAAACTGTCGTTTTACCAACACCATAATTTATGACGTCATCAGTGTCTCTTCGTCAGTGATAACTCTCTAACCTGCATTCAAAAACTTCTTTTGAAATTCATCAAAATTTCAGTGTCATTATTTCCATGTATATACTGATGTACTCGTATGTATATGTACATAAAAATATTCTACTTAGAAATGCCTTTAGCTTTCTTGGCTTGCTTTTCGGTTTAAGAGGCTCGTCTACCTCCTAAAATCCAGCATAAAATGTATTAACGTAGCGAGTGTTTTGTGACCAGTACAAGAATGGTCAAATTTTATTTTAACAAGGATTTAATAGAGAAAGAATGGATCTACAGATGTGCCTTTTTAAAATTTTGATTAAAAAATTGTACATGTTTATAAAAATTCCGAAAAATAAAAAAAAAATTATGCGCAAACTTTACACGGTTATATCTCAAGTTAGAAATTAATTTTTACAATTTTGAAAAGAAACATCTATAGAATAGATCCATTCTTTGTCTATTAAATGTTTATGAAGTAAATAATAATCTGACAGTTTACCCACTTAAGCACTTTTACGCAGCAATTTTCAACTTCAAAATGACTGCATTACTAGGATGCGGCAAAGTACGAGTTTCGGGCTGGTTTAAGGCAGCTATAGTAGTGGGAAAAAGAGTGAAATAGAAAAAAAAGTAAAATCGAGAGTATTCTAGGAATTCGGAAAAAACGTTGATTCTTAGTGGAAAATCTTGAAGTTGGTAATTGTGAAAATATGATTTTCTCCAACGTCAGTGTTCTGTTGTTGATTTCACAACATCTTGACTGACTGGTGATTGTTTTATTACACGTTGTTGTTGTGACAACAAACAAATGACTGATGTACATGAGGACGCTAAGAACAGGATATTCAATTTATGTAACGAAGAAATCGTGTCGTTTTTGTTTATCGGTAATTGTTAGGTTTTACTTTTGACGATAGTACTTATTAGACTTTGATTATTTCAATAGAAATCAGAAGTTTTACTTGGGTGCAGCAACTGCACATACTGTGATTCACTGCAAGCAAATTATAAAATCAGTTGTTTTATAAAACGCCTTAGTCGTTTTCTAAATGACTCGGCATATTTTATTACACAATATGCCGAGGCTTTTGGTAGAAACTCTGAACTGAACTAAATAAACAACCCAATACTCTTCTTGAATCCCACTGATTCGGTTTGGGTTGCACTGAATTAAATAAAAAACGAATACCCTTCTTGTCTTAAGGGGCTCGTTTACCTATTTTTCGAATTCCTAAAATACTCTCGATATTAATTTTTTTCTAATTCACTCTGTGCCTCACAACTACGGCTGCCCGAAGCCAGCCCGAAACTCGTACTTTTCCGCATCCTAGCTATGCAATGTCATTTTCAAGTTGAAAAATACTGTAAACATGGCTTCAGTATTCCCATAATAACTTCTGTATTTTTTACAGAAATTAAGTAAAACAAAAATTATTCGAAAAAGCAAGGTTAGCTGCAGAGGCTTTTTGTTTTTTAAATTTTTCTTTACATTTATAATAACAGAAAAAAATCATATCAAATCGTATCAAATAATGACAAAAAACGTCATTTTTAAATATTTTTTACTTCACATTCCTAGCCCAAAGACAAAAAATAAAAAAACTAGAGGCATTAAGACATCCTTTGTTAATACACTCATATGTAAAAGTATCATATATTTCAATTATAACTAAAGTAAACGTGGGAGGCGTACACCTCTGAACGCTGAAAATTTTAGGGTAGACGATAACCCAAAGCCTTCGTGATCCCACATACTGCCGTCCTTAGGAAAAATGTCCTATCTGCAAAAATTTTGTTTTAGCTATTATTTTATATAAAAATGTGTGTGGAAACATCTATGCTTTATTTTTTTTTATTTATATAAATATAATAACCATGAATAATAAATTCTACCTTTTGTTAAGGCAGCTAGACATTCTATTTTGGTATATTTGTAATAATTTATGCAGATTACAAAAATCTCAAAATTTGCAGATAGGACATTCTTCCTAAGGAGGGCAGCATACTACTCAGTTTTGATTATTATTGAACTGAATTAGAAACCACGCTATTACGCAATTTGGGTGTGGCAGCCTCACATATTGTGAGTCATCGGTGTAGATTATAATACAAAACATGTAATGTGCATTATTGTTATTTGTTATACACGTATTACTTGATATAAATTACTTTGTCAAACGAATAACAAAAATGATGATAAAAACATGTACAATTTTATCTATTATATAAATAAATAATTCTAGAATAAATTTATGTAATTTATAATAATATAGTCAATAAATAAGCCGATAAGTCGTTTTCAAAAACAGAAAATTTAAATAGTATTA
Source organism: Agonum fuliginosum (assembly GCA_947534325.1). Classification (NCBI taxonomy): domain Eukaryota; kingdom Metazoa; phylum Arthropoda; class Insecta; order Coleoptera; family Carabidae; genus Agonum; species Agonum fuliginosum. Next base: position 43,853,111 of record OX384029.1, read on the forward strand.
TAGCAATAATATAAGAAGTGATAATATAATGAATATACCACCTACGTATTTTCAACTTTTAACAAAAAAGTAAAATAATAAATATTTATTCTCCTATTTCATGAGTAAAAGGCTTGCATGAAATTTTTATTAACAAACCCAAAAATAATTTCATAATTTAATCTCTCGTGATCTATACAAAATAATGACGTAAAAAATAGATTTAGAGGTTATACTGAACTTTGTCTGTTCTGAGGTTTGACGTTTAACAATGGGAGCTCTCAGGCGCTGGTGTTCCATGCACTTTTGGAACTAGAACTACCCCCTCTGACCCCCTCATTGACCTACATTGATTTGAAATATAGAATGTCAGATTTCTAACCTCCTAAAACATATGATTGAAAATCATGCCGAAGTGTTGTGTTTTAAGATGCATAAAATAAATTGCATAAAGTGTATTGGCCGTAATCAATTTCGTACTTTTTAAATTTTATAATCCTAAAATGTCTTGCGCAGTATCAAAATATCACATATTAGTAATTTTCCATAACAGTGTCTACACTGTAAATCTTCGAGACATACGTGGGTGGCACAAAGCTGCCATCTAGAATAGTTTTGCGTGAAAGCTCCCATTGAAGTAAATGTCATCTGATACTAGCAATACCAACCTTCTATAAAAATATGTTGCGTGTCACAAAAATGAGCTCTAGCGACATTCAGTTGCGTTTCACAAAGTTAACTTTATGAACGCCAAATATAAAAAAATTTATACCACATTCGTAATCAAAAATCCTTGTTTACAGCGTAGATAAACTATTCTAAGCGTTAGTATTTTTTATTTTATTTTAAAAATTGATTTTACCTGTGGAATTCAAAGAGGAAAATTGTTATTGTTTGGTCGTCTTTTATTTTGCATCCGAATAATAAATTAAGATAATCATAGTAGGCCAGAAACAAAAGACGATGCAAAAGGCAATTGAAGGTCGCAACAACCATTTGAAGATGGCTGTGGAATACAAATATTCACTCACTTTATGCTTAAATAGTGACAATGAAGAATTTTTCTACAATTTATTTGTCATATTTGATTTATTTTATTTACATTTCCATGTAACTGTTGTCTTTACATCGACAATAAAATTTCAATTGTTTGAATAATAAATCTGAGAATTTTGCTTAGTCATCTATTTTTATAGATCATTTATTTTATTTATTTGAAGTTTTTACATAAATAAATCATTTTTATTTCCTTTCAAATTTTACGCAGATTTGATTTTGCAATTTGACCGCTTGTGGTTTGTACGTACGTAGTTGGGAAGTAGCATTATTTTGTACACTAAATAATAATAATTATAATAATATATTTGTTCCTGTAGAAAATGTTTACATTTTATAGGAAGCGTCATATAAATAACACATTATTTTTAATTCACAAAGTCAAATTAATTAAAAATAGTGTAAATATTGCAAACTCATACCGTGAATCTAATACCCTGTTCACACGAGGAAAGTTTTTCCTAAAAGTTTCTTGAAAGTAAAACAAGTGTTAGGAGCTGTCATAAAAATAAACTGTCAACACCGTTAATACAGAAAAACTGTGGGAGCAACTAACTATTTTGATAATTCCACTCCTGTATAAAGAAAGCCTTAAACAGAACACAATTTTATCGCTTTGACAGCGGATAAAAAAGAAGGTAACTTTTTGCAAGTGATAAAACCTTAAGTATTTACCTTTTTCTTAGCAGCAAAACAAAACACTAAAATATCATTTGCTTCATATTTCTAATATTTGTCAGTGAAATGATTAGATTTTGGAAATATTTTGTGAAGAAGAACCGAAAGGATCGTTAAATTATCTGGTTGATTACACTCTAGCATTTTATTTCCTCCGCATAAATTTCTGTTTGACATCTCAACCTTGTCACCTGCTCACCTGACAGCAATTTGACTCGAAAAATTGTTTTAAAATAAAATCACTGCACCTACGGTGTCGTAATTTTATTTTTATTCTTATATATATTTCATACAAGATTTTAATAAAATAATTCATAAAACAAATACCAATTTTTGCCATTTTCAAAGTCAATTTTCTATAACCAGTTATATCATTAAACATTGAAATGTTTAAAAAAAATAATTTGCACGGAGTAATTCATTCAGGCAAAGTAATTTTCTGATTGGTGCAAAGTAGGGAATACTGACTATTATTCTCTGCGGGATTAATATGTGGCATTATGTAGCAAACATCACACATTTAATGTCAATTATTCATTAGTCGTAGATAAAAGTATTTTAAGACTGAGTAAGACAAAAAAAATCACCATAAAAAATCCTGTCAATAACAATAAATATCAATTTCTATTTTTCTATTTCTGTACAACTACAGAACTATTATAATACTACTATAAGTACTTCCTAGTAAGTTTATATATGCAGTTATGCAGAGTTAGATAACACACTGTCTATTACAAGAATCTGTTACCATTCTTCCTCAAACGACTGATGATATACTGCTACTTACAGAATTATGCAATACTTTTAAATTTTATAATAGTTTATAATACAAGAAACAATAAACAATTTTTAAATAACTTGAAAATGGTTTAGAAAAAGTACATAAAATCTTCATGAACTTATTTTTAAAGGTAAGTTCTATAATTTTATCACATAGGTAGTTTAAAGTTTAAACTTAAAGCATGCAAATTTTTTTTAGTGAATTGCCATAAGAGTCCATGTAAAACGAGCGAAATTTCAACATTCAATTACTCAAAAACCGGATAGACGAAAATTTTAAAAAATATATTAGACTCTCAATAGTGTAATAAAGGCACTGTATAAATTTCAGCCTCTTAAGAGCATAATTTATTAAAACAAAATAGGTAGTTGAAATGAATTATCATTACCAGACATTTATTGGGCATTGTGTAAACAATTATTTATTTATTTCGTGGTACTAAAAATATTAATTTTAGGTACTTATTTTTGCGAATTTTTCGCTTAGCACGTCATGAAATTAAATTTTTCTCGAAGAATAGTAACAACTGTATAAATCACCAATCACTCACAGCATGTGAGAATGCTACATCCAAATTGTGTAAGAAATCCTGTAAAATTTTGCAGTTTTTTGTTCTTGTCAAATTTTTATTTTAAATTGCCAGTTCAGCAATATTCATGTACAAAATATTCTCTCTTCTTGGTATTTATTTGTACGGAATGCCATTAATTTCGAATTAGTGATCCATTAGTCAGCCAACTAGTTTTGGTAGAAGCTTCTTGAATCCGGATTTTCAAGAGTTCGTTGGTTTTGTGGTCAACCATGACGCGCAGTCTTTAATTTTGGAAGAAATAAATCAAAACTTCCACTGCGACTGCAGAAAATAATCTTTCAGTGAGATTAGTACTTTTTACGAAAATTTGTTGTCTAACAAAAATTGGGAATGGGTTTAACACCAGAACATAATCTATAATATTTATACCCGGAGAATGCAATACTAGAAGATGCAAATCTAGAATAAAATACCTGCATCAAAAGATTCATTCACAGGAAAATTCAAATCTAGAATTATATAGTTGGTATAAATGCCAATACAGGAAGATACAATTTAAAAAAAGTTATAGTCAAAACCGTGTATTGGAATGGGACACAAGAATGGAAGAGACAAACTAGTATTCTAGATTTTAATTTTTTACCTATCGTTCTATATAAATTGTTTGCACATCTAAGATTTATATTTTTTTAAATGTGTAATACAAATGGGAATGAGTTCAACACCAGAAAATAAAATTCTAGTATATTTTTTGTACACAGGAAAACGCATGCACGAGATGATTCAAATCTAGAAAATGTTACGTACCTGCATTAAAAGATTCATTCACAGGAAAATTAAAATCTAGAATTTTAGATTTGTCATAAATACAGGGTGATTCATCGTCTGTGTTACATTAAGGAGTATAAAGTTACATATTATTGCGCTTAAATGGAACATCCTGTATACAAAGGACTACGTAGATAGACAATAATGATACATCAAATACATTTTATTCAAAAACTTGTATTAATTTTCATTGTGTAACATTGTAGGTTTCATCAGGAAGATGCAAATCTACAAAATATGTAGGTAAAACCGAGTATGTGGGACTCAAGAATAGTATTGTTGTTCATTTTGTTCAGTTCAATCTAATTTGTGTTGAAGAGACAACTAGTTTTCTAGATTTGCACCTTCCTGTGTTTGCATGCTCCTATGTTTGCATTTATGCCGAATCTAAAATTCTAGATTTGCATTTTCCTGTGTATGAATAGTCTAGAATTTTATTTTCTAGTTCTGAATGGCCACACATACAAATAACATTTTTCGTTTATAAAGCCCATTTTACAATGAACAATATTGCAGCTGCAATCGCAACTTTCAACCAATTGCATCAATATTGCGTGAGTGTAACACAGGAATTGCACGTTCAACAGATTGAATCAATCTTGCCCGCAATGGGTTGCATGAAATACAACTTGTTCTAAATTCATTCAAGCTTGCAAGTCAATTCACAGTTATTTTTAGTTATTTTAAGTCTGTTATGATATTACCAACACCAACCTTACATAAACGTCAAAAAGAGTATTCAAGAAGAACAGCTACAAGACACATAGTTATAAACGAGGGTATAAACTATGAAGTTAGTAACACAATATGAAATTGGTAATACAATATGAAGTTGGTAACACAATATTGGCAAACTTGTAAAATAAATTCATATATTTATACTCTATTTAAAAACTAATCGGACAAATCAGAAGTTGGAAAGCTAAAACTGATCATTTCTGATTGGGTGATGTAACACCAGTTTTACACCATACAAACTTTGTAATGTACCTAAACAAACGAATGTTCTCCATCTTATCTCGTCAGTGACTGTATCGAGTTTTTCCGCTGATCAAATTTATTTTTACCGCCAAAAAAATCTAGTGATATTTTTATCGTATTTACACAGTGTAAATATGGCTCTGCGAGACAACTTCACGTTTGTCCGTTTAGTAATAGCAATTGCATGTTGTATGTTGCACAGCATTGTTCAGTGTAACATGAAAAAAATGTCTTCTGCAATTTTCTTGTTCAACTCTGAAAACTTCTGAATTTATTGATTTGTTTTTTACTTCCTTGCCACTTTTTTGTTCTTGTTATCCATTTTTACTTCCTTGCACGGAGTAAAAAGGAAGTAGGTACCTATTGTAATCGCGAAAAATTTCGGTTCTCAGATTTTGACGGAAATATCCCTTTTGACCTTTTCTGAATCCATTATGACTAGTTTCGTCGTGACGTCTGTACGTCCGGACCCGGACGTATATAATGTCGCATAACTCCTATACAGTTAGACGTAGAAAGTTGAAATTTTGTATTTATAACTGTTATAGCATCTAGTTGTGCACCTCCTATTTTTGGTTGCGATCGCCCGTGCCTAAAGGGCACTATTTGGTATTTTTCGCATTATTCAAAAATGTATGTCGTAGAAAGTTGAAATTTTGTATTTGAGACTCATGTTGCATGTAGTTCATCACCTCATATTTTTGGTTGCGATCATCCGTGCCAAAAGGGCACATTACTCTAGGTATTTTTTGGAATTTTCCGCATAAATCAAATACGGATATTTTTATATTATTCTACATTTTAGTTATTAAGAAAAGTATAAACAGTTTAATAGGCGTACAAGGAAATCATGTGGTGTCCACGTCAGATTTTTATTTGAAAAGTTGTAGGTAACAAAAATGTTTGACTAAAGTTGTGTCCTCTAAAATCATCTGTTTTTACGTGTATTAATGATTTAATTACTGTCACTAACCAGTAAGCTATAGTATAAAGTTCGGTCGTCACAAATTTTAATGACGTTTAATTAGCAGATGTAAATGTTTTAAAAATCTAACCTTCCTAAGAGCAAAATGAATATATAATATCTATAATAAGGAACAAAAAATTAATCGGTTTTATGTCAAAAACATAAAATATTGGTATCAAAATTCGATTTTATAATTTTAAATTTGCCTCGTGTAGCATTTAATTCGTAATTTGCATAATTTTCTGACAGTAGAAAATCGCAAAGATTTATAATAATTATTATATGCATGCTTTCATAAATACTTCATTTAAAGTACAATTAAAAATCTGTTACAATTTCTTTTTAATTGGTAGATAAGATAGATACTTACACACCTAGTTTACTAAGTTAACTTCTACTTTAAATTAAAAACGTGACTTAAATTTAAAAGACAATACAGAATTTAATATGATGGTTTTGCATGTCAAATAATTTCACATTTGTTACGGTAAATTAGTGTTCAAACAATGAAAGAAATTTTAAATGTTTATAAAACCTTCATATTTATCACATAGCATGTTTGACAAATATTTTAAAATATTGTACATTCAAATTTAAAATTGATAAATATCTTGAAATTATTATTATTATAACAAAAAAATCTTCCTTCCGCCATACTCTACCTATTCTTTGTATATTATTCTCTAAAAAATTTTGAGCCGTCACAATACCTCCCCTTACAGAATATAAGGCGGGAGGTAACAAAACGAATGAAATTTGTAGCAAATTTTCTTTTCATCTTTAAAATTTGGGAAATTATTTTATGTAACGATTACATCATTGCCTGACCTTGTTGGAAAATAAAAACATTTCGATCATTAATATGTTTAGAAGTTTCTCTTTTCTTATTCGGTAGCAATACTACGATTTTATGTTTTTATTTATGTTGTAAAAATTAAACAAATTAACCAATTATGTGTTTTAAATTTTAAGTATATCATTTACAGCAACACAAAAAATACAAATAATAGTTTGATAGTTTATAATTATTTGTACGTATTAAAGGCAACAATTAGTAAATTGGAATAGGTTATATAAATATTTGTGACGTCAAAATCGCCAAAAAAGTTTCAGCGTAAGAAATAACATCATTTAAATATGAAAAAGAGTTTTCTTGTTTGGAGGCCAGTTATTAATATTATAATAAATGGTTAGATAGTTTTTCATATTTAACCTTTTAACCGTTTTTAATAAATACCTTCTTAATAATAATTTATTAATATTGAAACATGAAGTTCCGTATTTTTTGTTATTTTGTTAGAAATTAATTGCATTCAGGCATACATTTCTGCACTTGCTTTCTGCATAAATTTCGGATAAACGATGAAACCTACAATGTTACCCAATGAAAATTGATACAAGTCTTCGAATAAAATGTATTTGATGTATCATTGTCTATCTACGTAGTCATTTGTATACAGGATGTTCCATTTAAGCGCAATAATATGTAACTTTATACTCCTTAATGTAACACAGACGATGAATCACCCTGTATTTATGTGCTATTTAATATTGTAGGTATTTATATTTAAGGAAGAATAATTTTATAAAATGATTCACAAAATGTCAAAATGTTTTTGTTTAAAAATTTCAGCAAGGCCTACTAATTAATAAAATTTATGATAGTAGAATTTTGTCTAGTCATTATTTTCAAAGATTTTGGACATAAAATATAAATATAAACTACAATTAACACTTTACTCAGAATACTAATTAATTTTACAGTCTTAAAACTTAGTTCTGGCAATTATTTTTAAAACTATTTGCCATACTTTGTGTACATATTTTATATTTTATGACAGTACAACTTTGACTACTAGGTACCTACTTATTATTAAGTGAAAAAAGATTTCAACATTGTTAAGCAAGATTCAGACCTACCCACTTATAAGTATAAGTGCTAAATTAACCAACCAGCGCTTCCACAAAATTCTAATTCCAATTATAAGCGCAAACATTGAGCGCTGGTTGGTTAAATTAGCCACTTACACTTATAACTGGGTAGGTTTGAACCTAGCTTTAGTCGAACTGATTTCAAAATTATTATCCTAATTAACCGTCTTATTAATTGTAAATTTAAAAAAAGACTTAAACAATAAGTTATTTTGTGATTAGAATTAAATTCACAGAAACCGTCTTGTATTTTGTTAAATAATTTCTAAAAATAAATTAAAAGGCGAGTTTTAAATAAGTTTTTGTCTCGGTTTTTGTTTTTACAGTCAATAGGTTAGTAATTATTTTTTAAAAAATCTACAGCCGTCTTCCGACTAATGTAATTGTGCATTATAGATATCAAAAGAAATTTTGTGTATTAATAAACGTACCTATAATAGTATATTATTTAACGAGTACATAATGTAGGCTATAATTCAAGAGAATGAAAGTTTATGCACGAGCTGAAAGCGAGTGTATATGTGCGAGTCAAATACGACGTTTTATCTACGACTTTTTATTCATTAAAAATTTAATCTAACCTCACATTTTGTATACAGCAGACGACAGATTTTAACGAAAAACTAGCACAATATTAATTTTAATTGAAAAAATCCCGAGACGGCGCTATAAGTACCTACCTATTGAACGAGTGAAGAAAAAAAATTGAAAATTTGGGGATCACTAAAGCGTTTGGGTCATTGCGAGACCGAAGAAGGTCGACAATTTGAACATTTGTTATAAAAATCGTAATAAACGTGCAAAAAACATTAAAATTAAATTCTTGAAAGAATGAAGATATGGGTTTTGGTTTATTTTTTCATTACTTTTAAAATAAGGTGAAACTCGACAGGGGTTGCTATTTAAAAATGTTGTTAAAAACTCCACGTTGCATGGAAGTTCAAAACTATCTAAGAATGTAGTTTTTACGACTCTTTAGTGAACCCCAAATTTTCAATTTTTTTTTCTTCACTTGTTCAAAACTTATAGCTCCGGGACTTTTGGAAAGCCCTGTAGAAGAAGATTGAATTAAATTTTCAAGAGAATCGTCAGGTTTATAAAAATTATATCAATTTATCAAACAATTAAGGTTATGAAGCATCAAAAAGGCAACGATATTTTAATTGACCAGACATTTCAAACGTAAAATGTATTTCCTCATTAGTACTAAACACATACCCAATGGCAAATTTGTTTATTTTTTTACCCTCTCCGAAATAAGCTACAGTTCATGAAGCCTACCGTCCGATGTCGCTAGTTTACAACAACCTTAAAAGTACTTTACCTTGTAGAAAAAGTGAACTTAAAAATTGTTAAAACAAAAAATAATCTATACATGATGACGTCAAGACCTACATTTTTATTTTTCCGTACTTGGAACCAATAATATAACCACTTTTAAATATAACCTTATTACAACCGGCAGACGGCGTTTCTTGAACAACATTCATGTTTTGATTGAATAAACTTTGTTTGTGACGTCAATACATAAAAGTCTATGAAAATAAGTATTTCCTGTAGATTTGTCATTATTTTTACGATTATTATAAAAGAAACCGGTAGTTAGCCCGAACTAGTAAAGCAATTTGGATAAATGTAGTATTAGATTAGTGTTTATTTTAATTTTTATTGCTAGTCGTTTAGCAATATAAACTTTTGAGTGACTCACATAATGTCTCCAAGAGCTGTAGGTATTTATTTTTTATTTTAAACAATTTTTTTACTCATTTTAATTAAAATGGTTAAAAAAGATAAAAAGAATGAAAAGTATAAAAAAATCTCGAAAAAATATTTCAAAAAATTTCACATTTTCTGTTGTAGTGTCACAACAGCGGTACCTACATCGCTATTTTTCAAAAAAGCATCTCTCATTTTAAATTTTTTTAAATCTGAAACGTGCTTATCCACCAAAAACCCATTACAATTTACAATACCTCTCTTTTAAGGCGAGAGGTAAAAATATTCAAATTTTAGATTTTCATTTTTTACCTCTCGCCTATGTAGGTATATTCTATAAGAGAGGTACCTATTGAAATGGGCCAAAATTTTCGAGTACGAGTTTTTGGTGGATAAGCACATTTCAGGGTCTCTAGAATACGAATTTACTATTTTCACGATGATGTCTGTGTGTGTGCGTATGGACGTATGTAACTTAAAAAGTATCAAACAATTTTAATAAGGATCTTAAAATCGGATAAGATTTTGGTAGAAATCCGCAAATTGGAAGTAGTACTTTTTGAAACTTGATATAGTTTTCCTTAAATAAATTGGTACATTATTTATTTATGACAATTTTTGCAATTAAAAATAATAGAAAATATAATTATCTATGAATAAATACAATTTGCTGAATCTGGTAGTATTTAACAATAAAATAAAGTACAATTAATATTCTACTTTGTTTGAAATTTCGGTATCTTGTTGTCCATGATCATATGAAATTTGTTTCTACAAAAAATTATAATTATTATGACAGTGACAGTAGGTACAGTTGACATCTTTTGCTTGCATTTTGGTTTACATTATCGTTTACTTATTACATGAACCTGAAACTATTAAAATGTAAGTAAAACTATTTATTAGATTAGTAGAATAAGCAGAGTTAGGCGAGAGGTCGTGTGCTGACCACATCAGATTTTTTTTGAAAATATAAAAGTATACTTAGGTACCTCTGTTAAGCACAATATTATAAAGAATTTTAGTAAATAAAATTTTCTCTCAAATTTACTTAAATCAAGTTAGTAGTAGGTAATTAGTAAACTACGAACGCCTATCTGTGAATCTGTGTGATGGTGAAGTAGCCTTAAAAGAAAGACTAATATAATAAAGAATAAATTTTCTTCTCTTTGTTTTGATTGTCTTTTTAAGAGTGCATTAAATTAAAGTTGAAGTCTCGCCTACTATGTTTACATGGTGAAAATTAGGTCACCGTGTTATGTAAAAATATGCACCGTACGCGAATTTCAAATCTAAACCGAGTGTGCGACATACCGAGAACGAACGCAGCCGATATGTGCTGTGACGTCACACCAAGTAAACCTCTTAAGTAATGTGTACATTCGGTGAAAGTTATAACTTATAACTTGTTTTCCATTAATTGTGCGAGATGGTTATGCACGCCAGTGGTTTCAACCACAATATCTGTCGCGTCCAACACCCAACTTTGGGTGTGGCAACCTCACATACTGTCAGTCAACGGTATACAGGGTTCCACAACTTAGCACAAAAAAATTAATACTGTACGACGTGCTGATCATGAAACAAAAATTATTTTTTTAAATTCGCAAAGTTAAGGGTAGTTTACTTGACGTGTGTAAATTTTAAGTATCACTGTTTTGATGGTATATTTGATAATTTGACATTTATTAGTATTAGATATTATGCGAGATATTATGTTAACAATTACTTGTAGAAGATTTGAAAAAAAATATTAAAAATAACTACCGACCAGTGGCAAAAAATGTTTGCTTGAAATACGATGCAATTTTTTTGCGAATTTTAACAAAATTCTTTTTGTTTCATGATCAGCAAGTCGTACAGTATATACCCTTTAAGTTGTGGAACAACCTGTATAGTTCGAGTAGGGTGACCATTCAACACCAGAAAAAAATCTGATGTTGCCAACACAACCTCCAGCATGGTCATTGTAATATTTGAACTTAGTATAATTAAATTATGTAATAATAGCACCTCGAATAGCACTAACCACTAATAACCATAACACCATAAGTGAAGTGACGGCTGATAACCGCACACACAGTAAACAAATACAGCAACTCACAAATTTTCAGCTCAAAAAGGTTAGAGATTTACAAGCATAAATTATTTTGCGAACCGCTGATATTTTAGTGAACCCTAACCAAACTACAACCGTTCAAAAATATTTTTATGAACCCATAACCGAAGCCGAACCGATGGTATTATTCGGTTCGGAACGGTGTAAAGCATTAACGAAAATTTAACATTTTTTTAAATGCTACAAAGTTATTGTATTTTCTTCAGTTTAGTCAAATTTTGCAAGATTTTTAGTCCAAAAGTGGGGCTAATATATAAATTTTATTGTTATTTAATAAAACATTGAACCGAAACTGAAACTCTTTCTAAAACTGATTACCGGTTCAGTTTAAGAAGAAAAATAAAAACCGGAACCGCGAACCGAACCTGAACCGGTATTTTGTGCGGCTCGAGTCCCTGATTCTGAGTTATCACTTCATTATAATAATATGGAAAATTTTCAATTTTACAAATATTGGGAATTTTTCCTAATGTTTACCTGCCAAATGGCAGTACTTAATACTTATTAGTTGGAATTTTTGTAGAATTATTTCCCAAGAACAGCTATACGAATGTGCAATGCACTCATTATGACAAGGATGTTATAATTATTTGAAGTTTCTAAATTTTAATTTTATAGTTTATTAATGGTTAGTTGCATTAATAAACTTGTAAATTAATTTAATAAATGTGAAGTTAAACCAAGTTTGTACTGGAATATTTTTACTTGAAATATTTGATTTGTAAAATTTTTGTTAGGTTAGACACTTTATTTCACTAATGAAGTAATGAATTGCATTACAGCACGCAATGATTTTTATTTGACTGTTTTTAATCAATAAAACGTACACATTATTTTATTTAAAAAATTATTGAACTATTATATAAAATAGTTTAGACTTGCTATCGTTAATTTTATAGGTAAGTTGTTTAAATTAAAAAACTAAAGTAAAAATATCGTTTTTAGATAACCTAATTTGCACTAATTTAGTTGTTTTTCTTTTAAGTACGTCAAAATTTATGTATCATTAAAAATACACTTATCCGAACGAAAATAGAAAAAATATTGTAAGGATTCTCGGTAGTTAGCTTGCTTATGTTTTTACAGAACTCGGCTACGCCTCGTGCTGCAAATTTCACATACATAAGGTCGTTTCCATACTTTATACATACAGTGAGTTTATTTTAACGTGAAACATGGGATTTTCATATGCATGGTTACAAATTTGACAGCAATGTATTAGAGCGTTCTTTTTAAAATGAAACATAGAGAATCAATTATTTAACTGAATTATTCTTGAACAACATAAGATATAATAATTCCAAGGAACGCTATCAACATAAAATTTTAATTGTTCAAAGTATAAATCGTATTTCCAGGTAGCAGCAGTGTGACACCAATTAACAAGTTCAAATTGATTCCCCATGTTTCATTTTAAAAATAACGCTCTGCTCTAACACATTGCTGACAAATTCGTAACCATGATAAATCCGATAAATCACATGTTTAAAGCTAGCTATTTTCTAGAAATTGACAGCTATCGAAAATATTAATTTTTGAGATTGACATTTATGTATTATGTTTTGCTCTAGTTAGCAAATTGATAACGTACCTATACCAATTTTCTTAAAAGAATTCTGTACCTATTTGAAATATTGAAATACTAGTTATATATTTTGAAGGTAAATAATTTTATGACAATTATAGTCAAACGACCGACAATAATAATTTATTATAGTTTAAATAAAAATGTCATTTATATATAGATAAACTAATTTGGATGTTTTCGATTTATGTCCAAATTTATAAGTGACATTATGTCAAAATTTCATAATTTCAAAAATATTGTATGCAACAAGGAAGAATTTCGGTAGTTACCCTACTTAAGGGTTTACAGAACTCGGCTACGCGTCGTATAATAGCTGATATACTCTGCAATCACTATAATTTAGTATGTTGTTTTGTCATGTTCGGGTTATTGGCAAAAATAATATTTAAAGATGCTCAAAATATTATAATTTTGAAAATTTCAGATAAAATAAATTCAATGTCCCAATAATTTGATATTGATATTCCACTTAGTTTTTGAAATATAGGCGGTTTGCATATATCGAGCATGAGCGCCTCTAGTGGGAGATTCGGCAAAAGTATTAGGTATACAACACGTTTGAATGTTTAATTCATTTCCGATTTTTCATTTCCAATAAAATGAGCACTGGTTCCCAGCGCTTTTCGTCAATTCTCAATATACAATTAATAAATAGATTATAAAACGTGATAAAATATATTTACAGTTATGTAGGTATCTACTTACGAAATTCGTTTTACTCTGTGAATCCAAATTTTACATCTCTCGTCCTCATACCATTTTATTATAGAACCTTAGAACAGAACTGGTTGAATTGAAACAGTACAACTGTCGAACTGTCAAAGGCTTTACAATAATATGAATGCATTTTTTCCCACCAGGGCGGCGCTGACTACTCATGTGCAAACCGCCGATTATGTATTTTGTTAATTAATTCCATGAATTTTCGATTATTATTATCAAATTTGTTTTATGTGAGTTTGATTTACGATTGATTTAGGCTGGTTTATGACGGATTTCATTTACGAATTTAGATTTAAAATTTACAATTTTTTGCTTTTAAATCGCTTTTAAATTTCTGAATTTGACAGCATAGTGATTTTGACATTTAATTAATTCAAACTTTAAACTGACAACTAATGTTTATTAATATTTGCATGTGATTGGTCAGATTCGAAATTTAAATTTAAAAATATGAAATATGGTCATATTTTAAAGCTGGATTCAGACCTACCCATCTATAAGAAGTAAGTGGCTAATTTAACCAACCAGCACTCAAGGTTCGCACCACGGTTACAGAATAATTTGTCCACGTTTTTCATTGACAACCCCGGTCAGAAGTTGTAATTAGTTCATAGGTGTTCCTAGGTGTCTCTGCTGGTCACTACCGATTACAGACTACCGATATAAATTCATTCTATCATTTGCTGTCACTGAACAGTATTTTTGAAATTTAATAATTTGTGTAAATAAAATATAAAGAACACGTAAACTAATTAGTTCATTTAAAAGTAACAGGTAAATATTGCTGTGAATTTAACTGAATAATGAAGATGCACTACGAGACTGTGTTCATATATTGTGAAATTATTTATTTATCTCCCTCGTAGAAAATTTTTTTAGAAAAGATTTTCAAACAAGTTTTGTCATATTTTCGATCTAAAGGTAAATTATGGAACATAGACGCTTAAATATATTACAATTTTAGTTACTGTTGTATTTTTACATTTAAATCAGTGTCAATATAGAATCCCTGATACAGCCAGAGACATCTAGATCCATTACACATTCTGACCGCTAGAAAAGATCATGTTGGCAAACCTAATAATTATTCTTTAACCGTGGTTCGCACTTATAATTGAAACTGAACTTTATGAAGCGCTGGTTGGTTAATTTAGCACTTATACTTATAATTAGATCGGTTTGAATCAAGCCTAAACCCAAATTATAAATCATCAATTCATTAAGGAGGTTGGGAACTCCTGCAGTGGCGTACCCAGACATTGGCCTTGGGGGCGGATATTAAAATAAAAATATTTTTGATAATGTAAAACAAAATTCGCTCAACGCGCGTTGGCTGATATTGCAATTCGTTCAGTTGCGGTGATATATTTTTACAATAATTACTAATTCACTAACAAAACAATGCTTGGCGCATGCTTACATTTTTTTAAATGACTTGCAAATGGCTACACAAAATCTTCACGAACTTATTTTCAAAGGTTTATAGCAAATATTAATCAAAATAATTTTTCATCATTTTATCACGCAGGTTAAAGCATATGCAAAACAATAATTTTGTGAATTGCCATAAGAGTTCATGTAAAATGAGCGTAATATCAACATTCAATTACTCAAAAACCGGACAGACGAAAAACAATTTTTTTTTAGAATCTCAATAGTGTCTCATCATCATTTTAATATATGGTCACCAAACTAATCATGAACCAACAAATCTAAATCTAAATTTGGAAATTAAATCAATCAAAACCAGCTTAAATTATTATTTAAGCTGGAATTCTTATAAAAATGAAGTATAGTCAAAGAAATTATGAATATTATATTCCACATAAATCTTATTAAATAATATCTTGGAAAGTTTTGCAACAATTTCACTTTTACATAACTCGGAATTTTCTGGATTTTCTGTCACAACCCTCCGCCAAAAATAAACCTGAACACATCTACTTACGTAATGAGCATTTTGGCCCTTGGGTCCTCAATTCTCAGCAAAGGAAACGTTTTTGTCTTTCGTTACACAACCGGACCGAGTTCACTTTCACTTACAACTGCACATGAGACATGGTTTTGTAGTCAGTTACGATACAACTAAGACACTAGTGACCTCTATATCGAGGAGAAATGACGGCTGATGACGGTGATTGATGATGATGACTGATTTGCCTCTTGTGGATCAATTGATCTACATTGGAATTATTGTTTAATGAGAATTGAGAATTTAAAGTAGGTTATGGTTTTGTTTTGATTATTTGTTTTGGTTCTGTTTTAGGAGGCTATTCTGTATTATGTCAGCCAAAAACATGGATTACGCGCGCCACTCCACAGCGTTTATTGTTTTGTTGAATATAAGAATCTAAAGATATTGTTGAAGATAAAAGTACAATCTACAAACTGGTAGATGCAGAATTTTTAAATTTTGCTTTAAAATCGAAATATGCTAATTTGAATTTTGACAATTTTTGTTATTTTTTGAACACAAATATCTTCTAGGTACTTTAAAACGAGTTTAAAAAATTCGATTAGTTATTTCGCAGATCCAGGCCTTGTTGACAACAAATTAAAATTTGAAGTTAATTCACTTACAAATAAAAGCTGTACAGTAGCATGCGAAACCCCTCTTTTTACAAATACTGCAGTTTTTATTATAAATATGGGTACCAAAATTATTTTCCCCCATCAAACATAAAAAATTATTATTATTATTATTTTTATGTTTAACAAAACAATAAACGCTATAGAATAGCGTGCAAAATCAATGTTTTTGACTGTTTTATGCCATGGGTCGAGGATCACTATAAGTTTGTTATGACCATTTGCACCGCTTCCACTTAAATTTTAAGTGTCATTTAAATGAAAAATATCGAATCGAATTTGTTGCTGTTGTTCATTTAAGTGACACTTAAAATTTAAGTGGAAGCGGTGTAAATGGCTAAGAATGTAATTTTTTTGACAGATTATAATTTTTTCTATGCAAATGAAAAGGCTTAATTTTTAATAATTATTTATTCATTTTTTATGTTTAATTTGATACAGGGTGTTTCTGTATATCTACTTCGAAAAAAAATAATTAGGGGCAAATATTACATGACGTAATGAGTATGGAAAAGATTTTTTTTTTAATTCGCAAAAATACCAGTAATTTATTTAAAGTAAAGTGAATACTTTTAGTACCATGGGTAGATATAGTTTTTCTAAATTATACTAAACGTGTATTCGTACAGGTAGCAATTATTGATTATTTAAATTATTAGAGTCCAACTGAGATGTACTAAAATATTTTAAAAATAATAATAGGTATATTTTAATTCTTAAATCAACTAAAAAGAATAGTATAATTTATAAACAATAACTAAAATTTGTCTGTGATTTTTATTGATTGATTCACGAAATGGGTTAATTTATAACGATTAAGTATTTATTTATAGCTTTTTATTATTTTTTTATGTTTAATTATATTTTAATGGCATTATAGTATTTAACTTACTGATAACGGAACAAAAAATAATTTTTTAAGAATTCGTAAATTTAGAAGCAGTTTTCGTTTGAAACCACTGGATTGTTGATTGCATTGAATGTTTGAATGGAATAAAAATTTTAATTAATTGTGCAATGGCAAGAATAGTAAATTTATGAAATTTCATTTAAAACAGTGACCCAAAACTGTTTGATTAAAAAACCTGGAAACTAAAATTGCGACGAAAAAATTCTTTCAGTTCCGTGATAAGTGAGTATAGTTTGGAAATAAGACACAAATCAATTAATAAAGTTTTGTAAATGCAAGTGAGTGGTAAATTATTCAAAGTTTACCAATAAATTTTTGCAACTTGTTTGTTTATTACAAACACATTTTATTTTTGTGCTTCGGCATTATCATAATTTAGTACCAGTTTTTAGAATCGAGTTTAATAATTTTAACTTATCATGAATATGATTAAAAGGTCTAAAATTTAAAACGTTGTTTCAAGGATTCGAAAATTTATGCGAAACCAACAAAAAATTAATTAACGAAACAGGTTCTCAAAATATGTAGTTAATCGAGTTATATCACAAAAAATGTCAATTCTCGCAAACGGATTACCCAATCTTAACCCGTTTTGTGAATCTGACGGTCACAATCACCTCACAAATAATCAAAACAAAATATGTTAAACAAATGAACAAGCAAATCTTATCACCGTGTTGTTTTCACTTTCGCACAGGTAACTTGGATTCTCTTCGCGCCACAGAACTAAGCACTCCGAAACAAAAACGAATCGATGCGTCGAACGTCGAAACAAGTGAATATCGTCGGGTACGCGGGCTCACTGCGCGCTACAGTCTCCAAAACCAAAACCGAAGCTTGGTCCGCACACCTGTGCCCCACCACTAATGCGAGCGGCAATTGTTCGCGCGCGTAACAAGTGACGATCGGGATCAGACAAAGCAAAAGCAATCAATTCCTTGACTGATCTTTGATATTAGGAAGTTTGTGCAATTGTTTTAATAGTGTTTACTAATATAATTGACTTACAAGTGATGAGCGACCAGATTTTGAGACAATACAATTATTAATTGAGTGATCCATGATGTACGCTGTGCAATTGTTTTTATAACAATTGATGATCAAGAATACTATTAATAAATTGAACAATTTAATATAATAGGCTTCAAAAATAGACCTATTTCAACACATTTAACAAAGTGTTTTAAAATAAAAAACTATATTTTTTGTTTCCGTAATCAATTATAATATTAAATAATAATTAGTAACGTACATCACTGCTGTTTTTAGACACATAAACTTTGCTTCCATAATATTTATAAACAAGAGTTTAACGATAGCAATTACTTACTTATAAAAAATTCATTATGCGTACAAACAATAATAATAAATTGTTTTTCTATTTGGCGTTCACAAAGATAACTTTGCGATACGCAACTGAACGTCGCCAAGATTCACTTTGTGACACACAACATATTTTTTAGACGGTTGGTATTGGCAGTATCAGATGACATTCACTTCAATTGTCAAACGTCAAATCTCAGAACTGACAAATTTCAGTATAACCTCTAAATATGTTTTGCTCAATTAATTACTTTTTATTTAAATCAATAAAATTCATGAATCTAGTAATAGAAAACATATAAGTTCAATATTTTCTATAATGACTGCACTTATCACCTAGAATAGTTTATTAATTATATACTTTTACAATGACAGTTAAGTAAATGGCAATATTAAAAGTCACCAACAAAAACGTTACACATATAAATTTTCCAAAATCGACTTGTGTATATTGTGGCAGTTTAATTTAAATTTTAATATTTAAAAGACACCAAATAGAAAAAATAGTATAAACTCATTTTATAAGAATTTTTCGCACTTGTCCTTTAGTAAACTCGCCCGATGGCTCGTTTTATTAAATTTGGACGCGTGCGAAAAAATCATGTCTTATAAAACTTGTTCTTTAATATACTATTGTGTGTGTCAAAATATTTTGATTGTCTTTATTGTTATATTAAATTGATCATAGCATAATGCTTTTCTTGCATTAATGGTATGATTTATGCCTAATCTAAAATTCTAGATTTGTATTTTGTTGTGCATACATTTTCCTGTGTATGAATATTCCAGAATTTTATTTTCTGGTGTTGAGTAGCTAGCTATGAAAAAGAAAAAGAAAATTGGAAATCAAAATGTTTTCAATTACGAGTTATTAATGTGAAACTAATTAATTTTGTCACATTACTAAAATTTTCCACTAAAGATACTTATATTACTAAATTTCCGGGTTGTTGCTACACAAAAAACCGGAAATATATAAATTATTTCAATGTCAAAGTATCACTATCAATACTAAATATGACATATAACTATAAAGTTTATTTTTTTTACCATTTTTACATTCGTTTAGAAAAATAGTTTTACTTCACTCATATGGCTCGCTACGCTCGTTACTCAAACAGTCATACTTTTTCAGCAAAACATCACTATTCTAAAAAGAATTATATACTTAAAGGATAAATTACCAGCTGTACCTTTTTATAATTTTAGTAAAATATAATTGTACATGATTATAAAAATTCCGAAAAATTCATAAAAGTTTCCAATTTATTCAAACTTTACACTGGTATATCTCATGAAGTAAAATCGAGAATATTCTTGTAATTCGGAAAAAACGTAGACGAGCCGCTTAAGATAAATTTAAAATGATAGTTATCAAGTTAAGACTGTTTCTACATTTTGTTCCTGAAGAGGTTTTGATAACCCCAGAACAGCATCATACTTTATTTTATATTTATAGCTACAATGTATGTATGTATTACAAATATTTTAATAAAAACATTAATAACTAACATTTTGTTCTATTTTGCATTTTATTTGAATTTATCAACAGTCTATTATAATTATAAGATGTTTGAATATTCTAGAAGTTTCATTCAATGCCAATGCCTATGTACCTTCACAAATAATGATGATTTCTTGTAAAACAATCAAATTGCGAATTGCGAATGTCGTTTGTAATTTTGAAGAATTTAAGAGCAACGGGTTATAAAATTGTGTCAAGTAAAGAACAATTATTCTGCGCTCACCTTCAAATATTTTACTTTTCTGTAATCTGTAAAAGAATATAAAAACAATAACACACTGTTTATTTTGCAATTTATTAAAGTGCCAAAAATGCAAACGTAATTTTATAATGATTACTCTACATTTTTGCCATAAAAAAAGTTTGCATGACTTGGAAATTTTTATTAATTTTTATAATCATGTACAATTTTTTAATTAATATTTTTAAAAGGCACAACTGTTAATTGATCATTTAGTTATATAATCCTTGTTGAAATACAATTTTACCATTTTTGTACTGTCCACAAAACACTCGCTCCGTTAGTACGTTTTGTGCTGGATTTATGAGGTAGACGGGCCTCTTAAGATGATGCTCTATCCATAGCGTAAGACAGGCAAAAACATTGATTCCGCCCGCTATTCTATAGCGTTTATTGTTTTATGAAATATAAAAATAACAAATAATTTATGTTTGAGGGGACAAAATAATTTTGGCACCCATATTTGTAAAAAAAACTGCAATATTTGTAAAAAAGGGTTGTCGCGCGCCACTGTACAGCTTTTATTTATAAGTGAATTAACTCAAATTTTAACATGTTGTCAACACAGCTTGGATCTGCGAAATTTTTTAAATTCATTTTAAAATAGAAGATATTTGTGTTCAAAAAATAACAAAAATTGTCAAAATTTAAATTAACATATTTCGATTTTAAAGCAAAATTGTAAAAATCTGTATACACCATTTTGTAGATTGTACTTTTATCTTCAACAATATCTTTAGATTATTATATTAAACAAAACAATAAACGCTGTGGAGTGGCGCGCGAAATCCATGTTTTGGCTGTTTTCTGGCGCGGTAGAGGATCGTCTTAAGCAATGAAAATGAAAAGTAAAATTTTGACTCTTAAATTTCATCTTCTTATGTAGTAAAAGTTGCAAGAATACTCAAATCTTTTTGTGGCTCATCTAATCTTCAAAATTATATAACTGTTCTAATTCTGGAACAACAAAAATATTACACACAACGAACAGTTAGGCGTATTAATTATTTCTCGTGCAATAATAGCAAAAACGTGTATGCGAATTAATTAATATATAAATAATATTTGAGATATTGAGATGTCCAACGGAGACATTGACAAGATTTTCAAGGCTCACTTTGCGATAATAGGCAAAGAGCTTTGTCATTACTCTTCGTAATTATTTTCAAATCTAAATCCGACTGTGTTTGAAGGTTAGAATTACATTTTTACATTGAATTGTGTTGTTTATTTTATAATAGAGGAATGTGATAGATAGATATACCTACACAAATAACGTTATTGTAGTGAACCAGTATAATAATAATTATTTAGAATTGTATGTATGACATTTTATTTCTCTTGTTTTTATTTATTCAATAGCACACTATCATTTTTGCCTCCCGCCTAAAAGTAAAGTAAAGGGATTCTGAAAAAAATCGATGTTGAGATTTTTGTCAATAAGTTTTAGAACCTTTAGAATCTATAATAATTATTATTTAGAATTGTATGTATGACATTTTATTTCTCTTGTTTTTATTTATTCAATAGCAAACTATCATTTTTGCCTCCCGCCTAAAAGTAAAGTAAAGGGATTCTGAAAAAAATCGAAGTTGAGATTTTTGTCAATAAGTTTTAGAACCTTTAGAATCTATTTTGACTATTTTCACGAGGATGTCTGTTTGTGTCTGTTTGTGTGTATATGTGTCTCTGTGTGTGTCTGTCTGTGTGTGTGTATATTATGTATGTGCGCCTACTATGCTCATTCGTTCTGATTCATTATCTCAAATTCTACTGAACATAAAATTCTAATATTTTGCATTATACATTTGTACATCTTAATGAAGAGCTGCAAAGTTTTTTTTGCAAAAATAATAGGAAATACTGTGATAATTACAAATTGTCATACAACATTTGAAAGATCAAATTACTTTTTACAATATTTGTTTAACATCTTTTCTAGGAATGGGAAAATATCTATATATCGATATGAACATCAGTTGATATTACGTTTCGTTTGGTATCGATATCGATGTATCGAAGACTCGATATTTTCTGATAATTATCGATATAAATCAACAAATATCGAATTATCGATACATCGATACTAAACTAAAAGTGATAGCAACTGATGTTCATATCGATATCTATCGATATATCGAAATTTTTCCCATCCCTAATCTTTTCTATATCTCTTACCAATAAAGAAAAAACTATTTTTTGAAAATATTTAATTTACCAATCACGAATTGTAAATCATAATACTTACAGAAAAAAAATTCAAAACTAAAATGAAATTGTCAATGTAACAGAAGAACAAACACATTATAAGTACAATTTGTTTTTGTGGCACTATTTTTAAAGAAATTAGATGTACATTAAATTATCATAATTCTCAAATGTAACCTACAATCCGGTGTCCACTTAAAAAAAATTCATTCACAGGAAAATTAAAATCAAGAATTTTAGATTCGGTATAAATAAATGCAAGATGTCGCCCGTGTCATCTGTAAATATTTATTTCCGTTGATCGTTTATTAATGAGTAGGTATCAGTAATGCAAAAAAATCATACATTAATGACCACTATTAATGCATGATTTAATAATCAACAGTTTTTGTGAATGCGCATTCTGAACACGTAATATAATATATTAGCTAGTGCTAAGTTGTAGAAAAATTAAAATAGAATTAAAAGAAATGATTTTGACAGTTCGAGCTAAATAATATTCAGGCAATATTGTTTCAAACGTTACTAACCTAACATATTTGTTATGGACAAAAATTAGATTTTCTCCAAATTGAAACGGAAATGATCAACGGTAAAATATTGTAACTAACTCGTGTGTTAATATGCTATTAATAATATCGACAATTAACGCGTGAGAGAAGCGAACGCGTTAAAATGTCTCAATTATTAATCGCCCTCATTAACACACTAGATAGTTAAATAACTATTACGCAGAATCAAAAATCGACCGATTATGGATTACTAGATTTTGCGTTTTATCTGATAAAATTAATTTTGAAATTTTACTATAGTTCTCAGGTAATTTTTTTATAACGTAAGTTGCAAATAACTTTTCCTCTTATTTTCATTACAAATAAATACTATATTTATCCAAATTTGTCGAAACCCAATGTTTAGGTAAGGCAAATGAATTTGAAAAATACTATATACCTATTCCTGCTACCGCATAACAACTAAATAACGTAACTGTTGTACGTAAAGTGAGAACTATTATGCCTAATGTAGTTAGTAATGTCAGTAATGTACTAAAAGAATTACATTGCTCTGCCTTCATCGGCTAAACAAAGAATTTTTTTACTCCCTACTTTCTCAAGCTATTTTATCTTCCGCCTCCGAATTATATAATTCATTTTGTTTGAAAGTTTTTAGGATCGCATAACAATAGAGCATCTAAGAAGTGTTCTTGTTTAAAAACAAAAAATAATGCACTTATTTATTTTAAATGATATTTTGTTTGCATTGTTCATGTTTATAGCTTAGTATTGTTATAA
This sequence comes from Agonum fuliginosum, assembly GCA_947534325.1. Taxonomy (NCBI): domain Eukaryota; kingdom Metazoa; phylum Arthropoda; class Insecta; order Coleoptera; family Carabidae; genus Agonum; species Agonum fuliginosum. Next base: position 43,877,079 of record OX384029.1, read on the forward strand.
TAACAATTGATTGTATAGGAAGTATTGTTTCTATAATTTATTATTTTATTCTTTTGATATAACAAAAGTTTTAAAACTATTCTATTTGAAATCTTTTCATTATTCAGCAAAATTAATATAAAACAAGAATGATTTCGTTTAATACTGCTGATATAATGAATCATATGATATTAAGTAATCATGTATGGTAAGAAGTAAACATTATAGATACTTAAGTAAATTATTAAGTAAATTAAATTGCTCTTAATGACAATATAATCATTTTCATCTAAAAACTTATAATATTGTTTTCATCATTTTACCTAGATTCTAAATTTGACATAGTTTTAAAATTGCAACTAAATATTTTAATACAAGGGTCTAGCAGTGCACTATTCGACCGACTGTGGTTTACAAAACTCAAGTTCGAATCCAGTCAACTGGAAAAACCAAATCAAGATAACATTTTTATTGACGTTATTAAACAACATCAATAAAAATGTTATTATCCCGATTATTATTGACGTTATTAAAAAAAATTTAAATAGCTAATAAACTTCCTTATTTTGCTGTTACAAATTAATAAGAGAAAAAAATCAATAAATTTGAGATTATTTAATGGTTAACGTCAAAATAAAAAAATATTTGTTTTTATTTAATAACGTTAATAATAATCAAGATAATAAATTTTTTATTGACGTTATTAATAAAAACTGATAAATTTCAATATTTTTATCTTAGCAATTAATAAAAAACAATTTTTTTCCGTAGCTGGTGTTAAAGTGCTACTTTATCGACTGTTTTGAGTCGATAAAGTAACACTTTAACCGCAAGGTTAGATAAAGTAAAATTTGAATAGATAAGTAAAATTAGAATTTTTTTACATTTTTTCATCAAATTCGTTTTCACACATTTAGGATGATGAAAAAAATAACAAACAAATTTCGAAATTGAGTTTTAATAATAATAATTTAATTTAAAATGGTTTTATTATATTTTTTCTTTAACATCAGCTATAGAAAAAATAGAATTTTATACACGACGATAAAATTATATTATCGACTCGAGAAAAATAATTCACTCGCTTCTTCGTCGCTTGTGAATTAACATTTTTCTGCCGTCAATAAAATCTAATTTTATTGTCTTGTATAAAAAATAACTATTAATAAATTTGAGATCATAGACATTTTTTTCCTTTTCCAGAGATAATTCCACTCCTGTATAAAGTAAGCCATAAACAAAACACAATTTTATCGCTTTGACAGCGGATAAAAAGGAAGGTAACTTTTTGCAAATGATACAACCTTATTTATACCTTTTTCGTAGCATCCAAACAATAAGCAAAACAATAAACAATATTTCTAATATTTGTCAGTGATATGTTTAGATTTTGGGAATATTTGTGAAGAAGAACCAAAGGAGTCGTTACATTATCTCGTTGAATTACACTCGATCATTTTATTTCCTATGAATAAATTTCCGTTTGACATCTCAACCTTGTCACCTGACAGCAATTTTACTCGAAAAATTGTTTTAAAATAAAATCACTCCACCTACGGTGTCGTGCTTTTCTTACAATTTTTCTTTTCAAATTGCTAGGCAACAAGGTTTCAATACAAACATAAATTTATCCGGCGAAATAAAAAGCTTTTGTGTAATTACAGTTGAAAATCGACGTATTTGAGTACTCCGAAGCGCCTTTAACTAAACTGTCAATGGAATTCAAATAAAATTATTTAAAAATAATAAATTAATAAAAAAATAACTTGTTTTCATAAGAAATAATAGAATAATGTGGTCAATTTGTAGTACAACAATAAGAATGACTTATAATTGAGCGATTTTCTTTCAATTGTAATGAGTTTTTGTCCTAATCGATGAAGGTTACCTAACATGCGTGCCGTAGTTCTTCTAACTATGAATTGTTTCAATGTTAGCAGACAGACAAGTCAAGTTGCACATATAATTATTATTGCTTTGTGTTTTTACATCAGAAACAATTAGTTTTTTGTCACTGACGCAGACAGCGATTGGCCATTGAAAAAGATTTATTAATTATTAGTCTCTTACTTCTTTGACAAATGTTGAAATTGAAACCTATTGACGTACGAGCTCAAAAGTTAAGTATGACGGTAAAAGAATAAAAACATTGCATAAACTAAGCCTGCTTTACATTATAACTTTCTCGGGTAGAAACTTTGACAAGTTTCATACTACATTTTAAAATTCAAAATAAAAATGTCCTCAACAAAAATATTCCTTTTAAGGGTATCCACATGGTAACACATGGAAACATTCGCATAAAATACGTAAAAGCAGTGTAGCAATTTTTAAAATGCTCACGAAGTTTTACAGATGAAGCAAAATTTCATAAATTTATTTACAGACGAAGAATGCCAAATTACATTTTCTAATATACATCTCTTAATCAAAAGATAAAACATGTAAAAAATTGCTTAAAACACACTTTTTCATTAATTTTTTATATGAATTCCAAAGATTTTTTCAGAATTCTGGGACTGGACATAAATTAATTAATTCTTTCACAAATATCTAGTACGTTTTTCCTTCAAATGTAATAGGCAATATTTTGGGACCCTTAAGGGTATCGACACTACGTAACTTTGTCCTATGGTAACACATGGAAACATACGCTTAAAATACGTAAAAGAAGTATAACAATTTTTAAAATGCTCACGAAATTTTACAGATAAAGCAAAATTTCATCAATTTATTTACAGACAAAGAATAGAACTAGGTTTATGCCGAGTTATATTTTCTAATAAATCTCTTAATCATAAGATAAAGCATGTAAAAATTGCTTAAAACAAACATTTTCATTAATTTTTTATATGGATTGGCAAAAACCTAGATTAATTTTTCCACAAACATTTAGTACCTACATGTTTTTCCTTCAAATTTGTAATATGTAATGAGTAAAGCAGAAACTGCTACACTCTAAACACGCAATATTTTGCTACGGAGACGGAACCCTTAACGTTTTAATAATATAAACGGCATTTGGTAGGTACATTATTTTATATGCAGCAATGATTTATATTTTTCTTTACCTTGATAATTCTGACTGATCATTCAAGCTCAACTATGCTCGACAATTTTCTGTTATGTAAATTAAATATATTTCACTTCCATTCACTTGGTTATTAATAATTACGTACTTGCACTGACACATGCACTAAGTCTAAGAAATTCTGATTTCTAGAATATGATGAAAAACTATAACACTCTATATTGGACTTTGAGTCACCTACGTGGAGGCGAAAATAATGTGCAATATTATAATAAACCGAGATATTCAAAATAATGGAGTACTTCAATTTGTTTATGGATATCTAGATTGCAGGATGCGTCAGTGACTAATTGTTTTGATGGATTATTGGAACAAAAGATAGTTGCTACCCTAAATCAGGAAAAACAAACTTTGTTTGGTTTGCGTCATTTTCAAGTAGGTAAGTTTACGTATAACTAAAACACATTGTAATATGAAATTTGTTTATTATCAAATTTCAATCTTAGTATTTTCAACTGTAATTACACAAGAGCTTTTTATTTCGCCAGATAAATTACTGTTTGTATTGAAACCTTGTTGCCTAGCAATTTGAAAAGAAAAATTGTTTAATAAAATCACGACACCGTAGGTAGGTGGAGTGATTTTATTTTAAAACAATTTTTCGAATCTAATTGCTGTCAAGTGACAAGGTTGAGATGTCAGACATAAATTTATTCGAAGAAAATAAAATGCTCGAGTGTAATTCAACGAGATAATTTAACGACTCCTTTGGTTCTTCTTCACAAATATTCCCAAAATCTAAACATATCATTGACAAATATGAAAAATATGAAGCAAATGACATTTTAGTGTTTTGTTTATTGTTTGGTTGCTAAGAAAAAGGTAAATAAGGTTTTTTCACTTGCAAAAAGTTACCTTTCTTTTTATCCGCTGTCAAAGAGATAAAATTGTGTTTTGTTTATGGCTTACTTATTCAGAAATGGAATTATCAGAAAAAAATTGAGATTCAAATGATGAACATTTGGCATTACACAACACAATTTTTAATTAAGAAGTTGAAGATCAATTCCTATGCAGATTAATTATTTTTGTTAATTTCTTGTACCTTGTACCTAAATAAATTTAATAAGTTATACAACACTCTCTAAAATGTATTCCTCAAAAAAACTCGTAATAAAAATAAAGTTTTCGTCGATTGACATTAAAAGTTACTATTTTTTGACAGCTGATGGTATCAGTCTGTGAAATTATATTTTTAGCGCGCCTACGGGCAATAAATTATTTTTAATACCTTGGCTAGAAAAGTAATTGTTATTATGGAGAATCAATACAAATTTTTGAAAATATTAATATCAAATTTGTTTTTATAGCAATCGCTCAATAAACGTTCAACGTTTCAACGAACACTACTTAGCAACATAATTTGATAAAAGTCAAACGAGAGAGAAGCTACTCTAAAAATAAAACAAAAAACATCTGTAAATAAAAAATAGGTAAAAGATAGAGAAGCTTCATTAAATTAAGGATTCCGTCTCCGTAACAAAATCTTGCGTGTTTAGAGTTTTACTCATTGCATATTAAAAATTTGAAGGAAAAACAGGTCCTAGACCAGATGCTTGGGAAAAAATTAATTTAGGTTAGAATTCTGAAAAAATATTTGGAATCCATAAAAACCATTAATGAAAAAATGTGTTTTAGGCAATTTTTTGCATGTTTTATCTTATGATTAAGAGATTTATCAGAAAATGTAACTCGGCATAAACCTAGTTCCATTATCGTCTGTAAATAAATTTATGAAATTTTGCTTTATCTGTAAAACTTCGTGAGCATTTTAAAAATTGCTAGACTGTTTTTACGTATTTTAGGAGAATGTTGTCTAACTGCAGCACTAAATCTGTTATTTTTTGCCATATTCATTAATGCTAATGATTCAATTAAATAGATATAATAAAGTGCTCAATTCAGGTAAAAATCACATGACACAAATAACAGCCATGGAATAATCAATTACAATAGTAACCAACATTATTTTTTTTGGAAAATTTACAAACAAATCAACAAATTTATCTGTCATGTAAAAACAATTGAAAATTTGTAGGTATATATATTATGGAAGGTTTTGATGTTATTGTTATTATGGTTGTATCTAACATATTACGTTTTCTTCGATTACTTAGAATACTCTCGATTTTACTTTTTTTTCTATTCTACTCTTTTTCCCACTACTACGACTGCCTAAAACCAGCCCGAAACTCGTACTTTACCGCATCCTAGCTATGAAATGTCATTTTGAAGTTGAAAAATACTGTAAAACTGTTTTCGTTGCGAGTAAACTGTTAGTTTATTATTGACTTCAAGATAATGCCTTTTTAAACATTCAATAAAGAAAGTATGGATCTACAGATGTGCCTTTTTCAAATTTAAGAAATAAATTTCTATCTATATACCAAGTGTAAAGTTTACATAAATTGGAAATTTTTATGAATTTTTTGGAATTTTTATAATCGTGTACAATTTTTTAATTAAAATTTTAAAAAGTTAAATTTTTAAAAGTTAAACTGTTAATTGATCCTTTAAGTATATAATCCTTGTTGGAATGGAATTTGACAATTCTTGTACTGCCCACAAAACACTCGCTACGTTAGTACATATTTTAGAAGGTAGACGTGCCTCTAGAAACATTTTTGTCACCTGTCAATTTGACGTTTGAATGAAATATTTTACACCTGATCGGGATTCGAACCCACACCCTCTGTAGCCGAGTCAAGCACTCTACCACTGTAATTACAAAAATCTCATTCGATGTCACCTACAATTTCTATCCTCTTGGGTCATCGTCAACCTTGAAGAAAGAAACTTCTGGTGATACGTGCTTCCACGCACCGTCATCGACATCACACACACACAGACACACACACAGTGTGTCCTTGACTTGGTTTGTTAAGTTTCCCCGGCGTGCACCAGGTCTGTTGCACTAGAAGACGCTTAGTGGACAGTGTGTCACGTTGGTGATGTCTCAATGTTTATATAAGTGAGAATGGAGGAGGTCTATGTAATTCACTACAGGACTGTATTCAGTGGGATTGTTTCACAATGTTAGATTTATTTTTTTCTTGAAGGAATACGTCGAACTTGATAACTATGTGTATATTTTAAGCTCCATAAGTGATTATTGAGATCAAAATATGAATTTTTTGAATCATGTATATTGATATTAGACGTCATAAGTCATAAGTAAGTTATTAAATGTAGTAATTAAACGGAGGATGGCTTCAACACAGAAGAGTTTTCCTGTGAATGAATCTTTTGATTTAGGTGATACTAATTGCTGTTTGAATATTTTAGATTTTTATTTGTATAGGTATTATAAATGGACACCGGATTGTACGTATACATTTATGTTTATAAGTCTAAATATGGCGGGAGGTTGTATGCTGGCCACATCAGATTTTTTAGGCTAGAAAATAAGCAAGTTTTATCTTTTCCATTTTGTACTATTATTTAAATACCTCAATAAAAATTGTAGGTACCCCTTCGAATTTTTCGTGAACATTTGGATTCCACATATTTTGACCCGAGATATCTAATGATGAAAAAATAAATTTTCAATTTCGAACAGTTTTTGACTAAAAAAAATTATGCCGAAAAATATTGGTCGAAAACAAAATTCGACTGCAGATTTGAAATCCTCGGGATCGAATTAGTATATAACCAAATTTTCAGCCAATTCTAAAAGTTATTTTGGCCAAAATTTCATCAACATTCGTTTTTTGACCATTTTCGAAAACTCTTCATAAAAATTATACTCGTTGGAATTTTTTCGCGATTTATATGTAATTCGACACGAGGAATCCAATAGTGAAAAAATTACGGTCATAGCTACTCCCGTCTTTCATCTGAAAAAATTATCTCGAAAAGTATTAGCCCAATTTTTTTATTAGTGGCACCATTTGATTCCTCGGGTCCAAAATAGGGTAGGTATAACCAAATTTTGAACGAATCGAAAATTTTCGACATTTTTTTAATTTTCAAAGTGCATTTAAAATTGTACCCGGCAGAATTTTTTATTATTTATTTATATGTAGTTTGATACAAGGATTCCAGTTATGTACTTAAAAAAATATACAAATATATTTGTATCTTGATTTGTATAATAGTAGTAAAAAGAGTAGAGTATGGCGGAAGCTCTTACGCTGGCCACATCAGATTTCTTTATTCGAATAAATGCAGAATTACCATGGTTACTTATTACTATAATGATATAATATATAGTTATATCCGGTTATATCTATATAGATGACAAGTTGGATAAAAGGCAGTATATTTCCTTCTTTAGCTTAAACTTAAAATTTTCCTAATACCGCCCTGCCTACTTAGCACCTAAAAAACATTCGCATATTAGTATATCCCAGTATCTAGTTAGCTCCCTGGTCACGATTCGCTTGTTTAACTTATTTTGTCACCATGGCAACGTTAAACATCTGACAATCAGTCTAAAAGCAATGCCTACTTGACACTAGAATAATACACTATGAAGTAACTCCGCGCACTTATAAGAAAATCATGTGTGTCAAAATTTCACATAGCAAATAAATATTTATAATACAAAGAAGATACTGCGTCGATTGGAGGTGAAAGATACGCAATGGGAATCAAATGAGTTCTAATTTTTTTGAAAGTGCGTGTGACGTAAGAAGTGACTAACTGTATTTTTAGCGAGAAAAAAATTAAAATGTGAGCAAGCGAAAAATTTTCACGGGGTTCTCAAATACGTGAAATGTTTTCTGATTTTGAATAATGCGGTTGTGGTAATTGTTTTTTAATATGACTGTACAATGAGACAATAGATTTACAAACTTAAATTATTGTAGTTTCAATTAAAAAGGGCATTGTCTAGTCAGCACAAAATATGTACTAACGTAGTGAGTGTTTTGTGGTCAGTAAGAATTGTAAAATTTCCAATAAACAGTTGTGCATGGATTATTATCAGAATTTTTTTTTTTCGAGTGTATTGCTGTCAAAATTTCAATTTCACTCGTCTATTGCAGCAATGCACGACAATAAAATTTTCTGGATATTAATCCATGTACTTGGGATATTACAAGTGAAAATCGCATGACACAAAAACAGCCAATGGAAGAATTGATTAAAATAATAGTAACCATGGATATATAAAAATTTAGCGGAAATTTTTTACTAGTAGCTAACTGAAATTATAATTAATAAGCGGAATCTTTACTGTCATATTATGTCAGTTTGACATTAAATTAAAAATTGGTTAAATAAGCAATTAATAAAGTGAATAATACATATTTATTAACATTAAACAAAAATTTAGTAAATATTGCTATTGTAAAAAGAATTCAAAAATAGAATATTCAGTTTCAGAAAAGCCTGACGCACAAAGAAAATTGCTAAACATAGCAATTTTCTTTTAGGTAGGTACTAAAAAACAAATCATAAGAATCCATCACCAAACAAAGATTCTGAGTACACCAGACATGATTGCCTTCAAACTAGCTGCATTTACAGAAGCTAATAAAACTAAAAGACCTCAAAAAACCATTAAAACAATCTTACTTGTCTCTTAGATCCTTGATTATAGTTTTCCTTACGTTCGGAAGCGATATTAATTCCATATCACTCGTTTATCACTTATTACTAAGGTTGAACATTTACATAAACTGTAATTTTCATTTCCATGTTTTTACAAGCTAACTTGGATGTAGCTTGGTTGATAAAGCTTAAAAGACTGAGATAATAAGTAAAATTTACGTCCTAATTAATCTATTATTGTGTGGTGGACATTTGAGACTCGTATTTAAGTAGGTTAAAATGATAGTTGAATATGGCTCATTGTACTTTAATTGCCTGTACTTATATGCGACTCAAATTTAGTGTATACTTTTTTTTACAGTTTTTTACTGTTTAAAAATAATATTTCTATAGTCGTTCTCCGACTTATGATGGGATTCTGTGCAAATCTATAAGTTTTACAAAATGAATCTTTAAATATTGAACAAAATCACATCAACAAAATATATATCGGGTCTCATTATTTTGTAGGTTAAATTATTTCTTAAGATTGTTGCTTATAGGTAACATTTCTCGACGTCTTTATCTGTATAGAAATTAGAGTTGATTAAACACAAAAAAATTTAAAAAAACAAAAATTTATTTGTTTCTTTTTTAACTGTGGCTAAAGTAGGGCTTTTAAAATTTAGAAAAAAATAATTTTAATAGAAAAATATCTGCGAAACCAAATATTTCAACCCGGAAGTCGTTTTCTTTATCTGTTAAAAAGTTAGAGCTGTTTTTGCGCAATAAAACGAAATTATAGCTTGATTTAATTAGCTTTGTATTACCAAAATACATTTTCTCGTTTTTCTTGAAAACTGTACTACTTAGGTACATGAAAATCGATAAGAACCTTTATTATAGAGAATTTTATGCTTTATAATTTTATAATTGACTATTTTTTTGTAATTTTACCCGTTTACGAGGTAAACGTAAAAAACTAAAAATCTACATATGCAATTCGCAATACGCAGGCCATTACACGGCCCCCAGGGCCCCGGGGGTGGCTACATCTTTTGATCGGTAAAGGAGAGTCTAAAGAACACTTATGCCAAGTGGCATGCTTTAATAATAAAATACAAGGTAGGTACCCCATCTTTTTTACCGGACTACTATGGGGTCGTGACTGCAAACTCGTTCTTGTGCGATATAGGCATCACAGCCACTCTTGTTGTACAATATACTATTATATAATACATGAATTACTTATAGAAATAATGAATCTCTATGCTTTCTATTATTGTTTATAATTATTAAAACTTTTACTAATTCTCTTGTGCCTTATAACATAAACGCTCACTGACCGTAAAATTTAACATGTTAAATAATTTAATTGACATCGTTTAGCGTAACCAAAAGAAAGTAAAAATTACACTGTTAAAGTAGAACATTTATTTATTCAAGAAAATTACTTGCACTTTCAATGAAGAATCATTTCGTCATTCAAAAATAAATTAATTATTAATTAATAAGGAAGCTTAAACAATTATTTAGTGGCTATAGTATACCTACTGGCATTATTCAAAAAAAATGTACGTTTCATTACGCCGTAATTATTTAAATAAATAATTGTCATGGCAGAAAACAGACAGAAACAGTGATTCCGCACGTTATTCTATAGCGTTTATTGTTTTGTTAAACATAAAAATAACAAATAATTTAAGTTTGAGGGGAAAATATAATTTTGGCACCCATATTTTTTTTTAAACTGCAATATTTGTAAAAAAGAGGGTTTTCGCATGGTACTGTCAGCTTTTATTTATAAGTGAATAAACTTCAAATTTTAATATGTTGTCAACAAAGCTTGGATCTGCGAAATAACCGATTGAATTTTTTTAATTCGTTTTAAAATAGAAGATATTTGTGTTGAAAAATAACAAAAATTGTCAAAATAAATCTTTAATCTAAATGTCAAATTGACATAATGTGACAGGAAAATTTCCACTAATTAATTATTTCAGTTAAGTTACACAGTAGTAAATATATTTTTTTTAAATACTGTTACCATGGTTACTACTATTGAATCAATTTTTCCATTGTCTGTTATTTGTCATGCGATTTTCACATGTGCATTAATTCTTTCCGGAATTTTTGCGTGTGCTTTCCAACAATGTCTTAATTAGCTCGAGTGGTACACGAAAGCTAATTACATTGTTGGGATGCACGATAAAAATTTCCTGGACATGAATGAATGCACGAGTGCATATTCGGTTAGAAAATCGCAATGACACCGCCGCTCTATTTTTGAATTCTTTTTACAATAGACACTTGAAATATTTACTAGGTATATTTGTATTTAACATTCATAAATATGTATTATTTACCTTATTAATTGCTTATTTATACTCAAAATGACAATTTTACCAATTTTTAATTTAATGTCAAACTGACATATGACGGTAAAGTTTCAGCATATATATTTCAGTTAAGTTCTCCAAGCTACAAGTAAAAATTTCCGCTAAATTTTATATAACCATGGTTAGGTCCTATTATTGTAATCAATTCTTTCATTGGCTGTAATTTGTGTCCTGCGATTTTCTGAAAAATTAAAGTTAAGATAAGTAAACGTTTTCTTCATCACATTACATAAACAGGAATTGTTCTTAAAATTGTACGTCAAACACAAGGAAGTGTTCTTAATTATTACAAGGTACAATTAAATAAAATTGCAGATTTGATGTAAAATTATCTTAAACACAGAAAAATAATTAGAAAAAACTGCATTCATTTTAATTACCCAATTACCAAAAATCTTTTGCGTGTAGCTATCAATTGTTACATAAGAAATAAAAGAACATCGGGTGACACGGCCTTCTATAAATAATAATGTTCGATTTCACAGAATACAAAATACAATTACATTTACTCAACTTGAGTGTGGCAGAATTACATTCTATGATTAGATTTTTTATAAAATGTTTTGAAGGCCTTAGTTAAACGAAAATTTTAAGATTTTCCTCGAGAGAAAATTTAGAAAATTTCAAATTTTTCGAACTTATTGTGTTTGATGAACTGTAACTTCTGAACGGATCAAAATATTGACTCCCGGTTTTCTGCATAAAATTCTAAGAACATTTTTGTATTAGATACAATATTTTGAAAATTAAAGAGAGTTTAAGTTTTCAAGATAAATACAAAAAACTAAAAATTTGGTTATGCAGTTCGCAATACACAGCCCCTGTACGCCCTCCATGGGTGGCTTAAATTTTTTTTGAGTGGGTGGGGGTATGTACCATATTATATAGGTATTAAGCGTAAATGAAACCCTCGCTTCGTTCGTGTTTCAAAAAATCGATCATATGGGATAAAAACCTTCCCGCATTTGGTTTGTAAATAGTTATTTACAAACCAAATGCGGGAAGATTTTTATCCCACATGAGCGGTTTTTTGAAACACAAGCGAAGCGAGGATTTCATTTACACGAATGCTGGGATGATGTCTTCCCACAAGAGGTTTGTACAATATTTTTTTAACTAATAAATCTATAATCAAATACATTCAAATTGTAGTTGTAGTCTGATCATTAAATTTGAAGTTACGATGTTTTTTTTACTCACTACTACCGACAGATGGCGCGCTGCACACAAGTTTTATTTTTAAATATTGGCGGTTTTCGGGGGTGTTGATAATTTTCATTAATTATAAATCCAGGAAGTAACACTTTATAAACTAAATTTTATTAATTTTAAGATTATTTTACTCTGAAATGTCTAGAAAAACCAGTGTTCTTTGCATTTTACCTGATTGACTACACTGGGAAATTGACATTTCCGATTGTATATTGCGTGCTTAATATGTCATTTCCTAAGTGATGAGTACAAAATAACTACTTGACTGTGAGAGCACACTATTGGGAGATTTTTGATCATCAGTTAAACAGAAGCAGAAGAGTGTTAAGTTCTGTCTGTCTCAGTCTTCCTGTTTCCCTGCCGAAGGTAGTGGCGTATCAACTTATCATATAAGTGAACAAGTGTAAGGAATGTTCATTACACAAGAAGTGAAAGTTATGCGAAATAAGGAACGAAGTGCGCTGCTCGTTTGGGAACTGCTGGATTGCTGCGTAACACTGACATACAACATTACGCATCATGAGGAAAGCATTTTATAGTTTACTTATAATGATAACATTTTATTGAGTGGTTAGAGTACTTCCTTAAAAATATTTTTATTTGTTTATTTATTTCCGCAAAACTGCAATCATTTATTAACATACGTTCTTAATAATTGTATGTTTTGAGTTTAATAGTTATTTCACTATCTAGTGTGTTAATGAGGGCGATTAATAATTGAGACATTTTAACGCGTGAAAGAAGCAAATGGTTTAATTGTCGCACTTATAATACCATAAGTAGTCATAGTTGTCGATTATTTTTCTGGAAGTATTACGAAATGTTTCTTGTGCTTGTATATATGGATAATATTCGCAAGCACATGAGTGTAAAATATATAACTACCAGAAAAATAATCTAGTTAACTATGAGTACGAATGGTTTTCAAGAGATTATTCATTTAATCAGATCCAGTTTTAAATTAAAATGACAAATTGCAGTTAACAATGATTTCAGAAAACTAATATTTTGATAAAAATTAGACGTAACGTCAAATGTGTTTTTTGGTTTCTTTACAAATAAAACAGTGAATTTCAAGTGAAAAATGTTCTAGACCTTTGAAGAAAACCCAGAGATAGAAATGGTAATGGTGCAATAAAATTAGGAAATAATAGATTATAATAAAAATGTTCATTTGTTAAATAGACACCTAAAAGTACTAGTAGTGAATAGTCGATACACAACCTTACTAGTACAAAATTAATCGCCTATATACACATGAGTTAGGCCCTGTTCACACAAGGATTCTTTGAAGATTCATTCATGCTTAAAAATTTTGTTAAAAATAATTCTAGTGAGAATTATCTGTCAAATTGCGGTGTCGCTAATTTGAATCTTCAATGAGTATGGAAAAGAAGAATTAATTATTTATTGATTGTTTCAAAACCGTGAATTTTTTTTCCAAGATTCAGAAGCGTGACAAAATCTTCAAAGAATCCTTGTTTGAAGAGGGCTTTAAGTTAGTATTTTATATTATGAGAAACAACGACAAATCTTTTATAATACCTACAAATTTCAACAATAATTTTTGAATCTTTTCGTACACTATTGCAGATTTAGTACAAACAGAGAAATGATCTCTATTCCCAGTCAAATTATGATATGATAACAACGGCCATGAAATAATAATATGTTATTCACAAAATCGAGGTGAATCAAAATATGTTTTTATTTTTATTTTATTTTGCTGGTAATCAGTCAACAGCATCTACTCCCAATCACAGAATGGTAGATGTTATCCAACCACTACGGCCGATTTCGACGATTAATACTACACGTGAATAAAGTTTAATCGTTATTTTGGTAGAAATTCAATGTTGTGCTCAAAACTACTTTACACATGTAATCTTCATGTATTTGTGCAAATCAAATATACCATCAAAACAGTGATACTTAAAATGTACACACGTCAAGTAAACTACCCTTAACTTTGCGAATTTAAAAAAAATTCTTTTTGTTTCATGATCAGCACGTCGTACATTAAAACCCTTAAATTTTTTGTCCAAAGTTGTGGAACATCTTGTATAGTGAACAATTATAGATGCATCTGTGTCAGCGATTGTGAATAATAATGACAATGAAAATAAATTTAAATTACATAATATACAGCTGTAGTTGATCTCATTTTATAATGTACTTAATTTCTAAATTCCTACTTGCAATTCTTGAAAAATTCAATATTGCACAAACTACAAATAATTATGGAAAAAAAAACAAAATCAAGTTAATTTGTCAATATTTCTGGGAACATATTTATCTACAACATTCTTACCTACTAGTAGTAAAATTATAAGAAATAATTACAGGATAATTAATTTATGGAATGCAGATATTAATATAGGCATGCAAAATTTTCCATATGATTATTATTTTAATACCTACTAATTTAAGATTATATTTTTAGGTACTTGATACTTATCAATTTTCTAAAAAGTAAATGATAGACCGAGCCACATAGTTCTGATTTTATTTTTGCCACCTCTATGTGATTGCAACTAAACTATGCTCATCATCTGTGTCATAACCTTAAAATGTCAAAAAAATCAAGTTTTCTTTCCATATTAATTAATAATAGTGTTCTTCACTTGATTTCTGTCTTACTATAAATGGAAATAACAAGATAAACTACATAACGTTCGTTTGACAAATGAGACTAACTTTTTTCCGCCGAACATAGTTTTGATAAATAAACGGACTTCTCCAAGTAACGTGACGGTTAATAATTTATGATCACGCACTGTATTTGCATTTGGGGAGGATAGGTGAGTGGGTTAAGTGACAGACTGTAGTTCTGACGGCCCATGTTCGAATCCAGCCAGATACGCATTCTAGTATAATTGCACAAAAATCTCCCTTGTGGTGTACTCTCCACTCAGGCCCGTAGCCAGGTTAAATATTTACAGAGGGCAACTCGAATTTTACAGTGGGCAACTCAAATTTCTTCCTGGTTGAGTAGGTATACGTATTTATATCCCAGTATGTATACAAACACATTTTCAGCTTGGGGTTACGAGGGATTAATTTGTATTAGCTAGAGAGCCGCGGGTTTAAAAACCCGACGAGAAGCAAACCGTCTTCCGTTTGGTGAGATGAAAGTCTATCCCTTGAAAACCCCCAAATTCCAAATATTTTTGAAATCGGAAGGGGCCCACTCGAGAACGAAGGGAAAATGCATATCGACTTTTTTGCAGATTAAATACGTATTCCGTTATGATAACTTTGTTTAAAAAGTGACTAGTAATCATTTGACAAAGCGGAAGACGAATTGGGCAGGGCGCACTAGTCGAAACCAATGTTTGAAAATTTTGACCTCCAAAATCACTCATCTGGAAAATTCGACGTCTTTAATATGCTTACTTTTGTGTTCATTTACTTTGTTATGGTCTTTACATCGGGAAAATCCGGGTGGAAGACTTTTTTAGTAGGGCCCGGCTTCAGGGTTGACCAAATAAACAAATTGAAAAACTCGCGCGAGCGACTAAGTTAAAAAATCGAAAACTGGATTTGAATTCAATCCTATGCTTCCAGATTTTGCATGTAGCTTCTTCAGGGCCCAGAAAACCTAATTCCCAAAGGGAAGACTTTTTGACCAACATATCACCCCTTCCCACTTCTTTGAATTTCTCCTATTTTCTGTATATTTCCCGTAATATTTTTCGTTTGAATTCAAAGAAGTGGGAAGGGGTGATATGTTGGTCAAAAAGTCTTCTCTTTAGGAATTAGGTTTTCTGGGCCCTGAAGAAGCTACATGCAAAATCTGGAAGCATAGGATTGAATTCAAATCCAGTTTTCGATTTTTTAACTTAGCCGCTCGCTTTTCAATTTGTTTATTTGGTCAATCCTGAAGCCGGGCCCTACTAAAAAAGTCTTCCACCCGGATTTTCCCGATGTAAAGACCATAACAAAGTAAATGAACACAAAAGTAAGCATATTGAAGACGTCGAATTTTCCAGATGAGCGATTTTGGAGGTCAAAATTTTCAAACATTGGTTTCGACTAGTGCGCCCTTCCCAATTCGTCTTCCGCTTTGTCAAAT
This sequence comes from Agonum fuliginosum, assembly GCA_947534325.1. Taxonomy (NCBI): domain Eukaryota; kingdom Metazoa; phylum Arthropoda; class Insecta; order Coleoptera; family Carabidae; genus Agonum; species Agonum fuliginosum. The sequence continues at coordinate 43,893,310 of OX384029.1, forward strand.
GACTACTAGTCACTTTTTAAACAAAGTTATCATAACGGAAGACGTATTTAAATCTGCAAAAAAGTCGATATGCATTTTCCCTTCGTTCTCGAGTGGGCCCCTTCCGATTTCAAAAATATTTGAAATTTGGGGGTTTTCATCTCACCAAACGGAAGACGGTTTGCTTCTCGTCGGGTTTTTAAACCCGCGGCTCTCTAGCTATATGATAAAAGTTGAATTAGAGTGTAAAATAAGATGGATTTTTTTTAAACTCAAGGTCATATGGCTTATAATGGTGAGGTATTTTTTCAAAGGATGTTAAGTTGCATTTATTTTTCACCCATTTTATGTGCAAAAATAAATTGTTAGATCACAAAAGTAGAATTTATATATAAAATTTATTAATTTTGGTTCACCACTTCGAATTTATTAGAGTGGGCAACTCTTTCTTCCAGAGTGGGCGATGCCCACTCTGCCCCCGCCCTGACTACGGCCCTGTCTCCACTAATAACCATGAGTAGCTCTGAGTTGACCGCACACACGGTAAATATACAGGAACTCCCAGATATGTTGTTCGACGTGAAAATATCGAGATCCGTAAAACTAAATTTACAACGGTTTCGCCGGCATGGTTACCGTCCATTCCGTCCGGTGTCGACGGAAATAAATTTACGGATTTATTTTGTAAAATTGACACTAATAGTTCACATTTTTTGGATAAAAATACTATATTTGTGGCATGTAGATGAACGACAGGTAATATTGTGTTGTTAATTTAATTATTTCTTTCAGTTTATAACAAATAAATAATCTAAATGTTGAAAATGCGATGTGTATATGACTCTTGCCGTCCAAACCGGACTGAAAGGATAGAACTCAATCCTATTTTTGCCGTGTAACGGTGACGACGGAATGCCCGGAATCACCGGCAACGTTCCACCAATCAGACTGCAAACCGTCCAAAACGTGCCGTTCAAACCATTCTATGTAAACTTAGCTTTAGAGATACAAATTTGGTTAAATTAGAAAAAAATTGCCCCATTAGGAGACAATTTAGAAATGTTTTCCCACAAAAATGTATGTGACCAGATATTCGCGAAAATTTAAATTTTGCCAATTTCGTTTTTCACCTATAACTTTGTTGTTTGAATTAGTACAAGTTTCTAATTTGCACGTTTGTACTTTTGAACGAGGAATTCACTGCAGCCCTCAATTTTTTTTATCTCGTACAGATTTCGAGAAATTCAAACCAAATAATAGATATTTATGATACAAGTTTGATATAGCCAAAATAATGAAACGTGTGTTTTTATAACCCAAGTTTCATTACAAGCTATACGGGTGAGTCATCGAAATGCCCGTCGTCGATATCTCCCTTGTCATTAAAAATACAGCACAAATTTATTAACAGAATTTTTCGTCTATTCAAGGAGCATAACTTAAAATTATTTTCACATATACAGGGTGTTGCATAACTACTTGACAATAATTGTTCGTCTTTCTTTAAATGACACACCCTATATATTTTTATATATTTTGAGTTGTATTTTATTTACCTACACAAACATATAGATTTCATTTTAGATTTCCGCGGCGTTGCCAAGTTATTCAATTTTTTCTCTAAAAAAAGCCGAATACACGTATTGTTTTATAAAGGCGTACTGAAGTTATTTTAATAGTAAAAATTAAGAATTTTTTTTCCTGGACAACTGTAACTATACTCTTTGTTCTGACATAACTTTTTTTAAATGTTATTATACAGGGTGTTCAATACAGAGCATCAAAATTACTCAATTTCAAATGGCTATAACTCGTCATTTTCAAATGGAACACACTATATTTTATTATTCTGTTGTGTGTATTTTTGCATCTTATGTTATAAAAGGTGTCCTATGCCTAAAAACATTAATTTCGAAATTAATTAAACATATCTAATTGTAAAAACTTTGTCTTGAATGTTTATAAAACATAAATTTATGCATCTCATTTTTTTATTGACTGTCGATCTTAGAGGAGCGAGTCTTAAATTTCAAAACTTGCCAAAATTATGGACGCCCTAGTGTATATGTATTTGTCATTATTAATAAAATGAATGAATTAATAAATAATTAAGATGATTTTCTTTATGATAGCCGGCCATGAAAATGCAAAATCGGTCGTAAAACAAAAGAAGGCGTCTTCTTAACAACATACCAAGCCTTCTTAAACATTCGCGTACATAAATTTTATTTATGTTTTTCTTCAAACACGGCTGTGTACTTTGTCAACAGAATAAATCAAGCAGGCAAGGAAAACGAGTCAATTTTTTAATGACTTTTCTCAGCAAGTATTTCGTTGTGAACCTTTGAACGGTGTAATTTTTCATACGTAAAATCTATTTTTAAATTATTAATTATATTCCGGAAAAACAAAAAATAAATTTGAAATTTTAGTCAATAATGAAGGGAATTTTCCAATACATTAATTATTATGATTAGCATAAAATTGTCTTTGAATAATTTGGAAGAAGTTCCATACCTGTTTCTTGGACATAAAATGAGACGATTCAAAATATAATAATCATTGAATAGATCTTCAATAATAGATAATATTTGTATCTTCATAATTAAATATTACAAAATTAATTATATTTTTATCAAATTGAACGCATTAAGAATATTTTTAACGTACCTACTAAACTCTTTAAAAATTTACGGTAACATTTGATTTTTGGTGAAAAATGGGAAATATTCATATATTTCTTTACGACGGTCTAAGTTAAGGCTCCTTTCGAATGAGCGTAGTGTAGTTACTTATTAAATTCATAACTCGCCTATTTCGATTACTTTATGAACCAAATTTTGGTAACAGTACTAGCTGTATGTATTGTCTTTTTCGATTTTCCGAACTTATATTTTTTTCAAAAAAATTACACATGTATCTGCTATAGTGTCTCAACAGCGGTACATCGCTATTTTTCAAGAAACGTCCTTCATTTTAAATTTAAAAAATAATCCAATTTTGGATTTTAATTTTTTTCGAAAATTTTTAAAATTTAAAAATGTACCTCTGTTAAGCACAATATTTTAAAGAATTTTTGTAAATAATTTTGTTCTCGAAAATTTCCCTAAATAAAGTTATTAGTAAACTACTAACTACTAGGTGAAGTACCTATAGCCTTAATCTTACATTTAAGATATTCCGAAGTTCAGTAACAGTCTGTATAGTTAGTGAACAAAGCACACCTTGTTGACGAGACCCTAAATGAAATTTTAATAACTATAACTGAATTATCGAGTAATTTGATCTATCTTTTTATTATATTTCATATTTTCAATTTAATTTTCCTCCCACGTAATTGCAGTTGCAGGTGCCGTTGGTGTATCTAACTAATAATTATTATTCTAATTCTGATTCTGATTCAGAACATTAGACATTCTTTACGGCAAAAACCAGGAGATCAAGTAAGTAATAAATTATGCATATAAAGTAGAACGTTGTTTCACTCACTTTATTCTTTTCCATTGTATTGAACAGAAAACAGCAAACTGCAACTGCAATTGCTTTCAATGTTCGAACGCAATGCAACATACATTCAGTCACAAGGAGTTGGTGTTCAGGGACACTCCGTGACGTCATCAAGGCAGTTTGAGAATTCTAAGCTCTCTGCACGTGATGACGTACGAACCCGGAGTTCCGGGGTTCAAGTCTCTCGGCCGGCAGTGTGTGGTTATTGTAAAACATCTCGAATGAGTACGGACAAGACACTGGTCATTTTACTATTGGTTGTCGAAATTGTGTTTGCACTTGTTTTTGCTTACTTAATTCTCAGAATTTAAATGTTTTTATGTCAATATTTAGTTACATATTGTTTTCTAATGTTGCTCTTTGGTTACTATTTTATAAATTATTTAAGTGATTGACGTTGTCAAAAATGACGGTATAATATTTTACCTGTGGAACTAAATAATTATTGCGCTCTGGTAATCATAATTAATTATTTAGAACTATGTAGATTTATTTTCTATCAATATTTTTAAGTTTAAACCGTCTTAGGAAGAAACTATTCATTTTTACTTTCTTGTTAATGTCATGAATGTCATCTAGACAGAGCTGTATGTTTTATATATGAGAAATACAGTTACAACTGAAAACAAAAGCTAAACCATTTTGGACTCCTTGTTCGTACTTACTCGGATGTCTCGGATGCTCTTCAAGCTGACCACTTGATCGTCTTAAATGTAGTCCTGGTTGCGTTAGAATCTCTCACAGCTCTCTGCATGTCTTCGAGCATATACTGACTAGAGAAGTAATTCCCTATACCAATGCATTGCTTGTTGTGATCGGAAGATATGCAGTAGGAGGGACTTGCGGGGCTGGAAGTCATGGTGTATTGCGGGCAGCGTTTTGCTGTTATTCTTTGTTACTTCTTGTCACACATGTCATTTTATTTAACCTTAAGTTCTGCGTTTACTTTGTGAAAAGCTTAATGAGGTTTTGTGAGTATTATTTTACTTTGTGGAATAATACTAAGAAATTACGCATCCCTCAATACATCACGGCTTCCGACCCCGCAAATCTCCCCCGCCGCATATCTTCCGATCACAACAAACGCCGTAACGCGGTCTCTAGTCAGTATATGCTCGAAGCTGCATGTGATGACGTACGAACCCGGAGTTCCATGGTTCAAATCACAAAATTTTTATCAACAAGTCAAAAAATTTTTAATGAAAATTTAATAATAATGATGTGACGTAGAATGCTGCCATATCTCCTGTACAAAATAATGACGTCACGGATAAATTTCTTTCTCAATTTACAAAAAAACATAATTTTTTTAATAACATTTATAGTTTTGCCAATGTTTTAGATCTAACGTTAATTCGGATTTATAATTTGGTATCTTTAAGTTTAAGTATAGATTTAGTGATTAATTACGGTAAACTTCCATATAATAACAGCACAGCGTTATAAATAATAAATTTTGTATCCATAATATCAATCTTAACAATGATTACTTTATGCCTTGAGCAATTTATATTTGATTACATTATTCTCTATGTAAACATAAACTGATTATTTCCATCAGCAATCAAATAATAATAACGATGACACTCATATTTTCTACATTACTGAACAATTGGCTACGTAATTTCATAAATATTAAATTCCATCGATCTTTAAAAAATCAACTAGGAATAATTATTATATTTTAAATTTATTATTCAACAAAATTTACTCCCGATTATAAAATGATAGAAACCAATCACTTCGACCGATTCGTCTTGGCGCAGTGCTTTGAAATTCAAAGCGGCAACGGAGATATTCTTAATGCAATTACATTTAAGACGATCAACTGTGTCAGAGTTAGATTTAATTGCAAGATGTTTTACAATCACACACTGCTGGCCGAGAGACTTGAATCACAGAACACCGGGTTCGTACGTCATCACATGCAGAGTATACTACGTTTTTCCGAATTCCTAGAATACTCTGGATTTTATTTTTATTTCTGTTCCACTCTTTTCCCCACTACTACGGCTGCCTGAAACCAGCCCGAAACTTGTCCTTTACCGCATCCTAGCAATGTAATCTCATTTTGAAGCTGAAAAATACTGTAAAAGTGTTTTCGTTGCGAGTAAACTATTAGTTTATTATTGACTTCAAAGTAAAGTTTTTATAAACATTGAATAGAGAAAGAATGGATCTCCAGATGTGCCTTTTTATAATTTTAAAAATAAATTTCTATCAGGAGATATACCCGTGTAAAATTTGCATAAATTGGACATTTTTATGAATTTTTTGGAATTTTAAAAAGGCACAACTGTAAATTGATCCTTTAAGTATATAATACTTGTTGAAGTACAACTTTAACATTCTTGTACTGGCCACAAAACACACGCTACGTGAGTACGTTTTGTGCTGGATTTTAGGAGGTAGACAGGCCTCTTAAACCCGCACAGGACTGCCTCGACGTGCAAAACAAAAATATTTGTGTAATGCAAAGAATTTATCTATTACAAACAAGTTAAGTGCAAGAGTGTAAGTGCTATGAAGTGTGAACACAACACTCTTACCTTTGCACTTTTATAATGTTTTCCTGAGTAGTGTTTAAGTTGGATTTTAAGTATTTTATTTTTGAGTTTGAAGCACATACGCCCGGTAAGGCCACGTTGCTTGATGTTGGAGATGCAGTCTCACCACTAAAACAATTTATTATTTTAAGTTGGCAAATCAATCTTGAATTTTATTCTGACATCATTTTTTAGTTTCTCTCATCAAATCATGTAACTCGAAACATTTTTTGTATCTTTTATAATAACGGTGTAATTTAACGTTTTTTAAAATCACGATTTTCAGTTTTTTTAATAACTTCCAAACTGTTCGGAATTTTAAATATTTCTCAACGGAATTTTAAAATGCACTAAAAACTGCACAACATTGCCCATTTAACGGACTTCGTAGCTTCTACAGTTTCCGAGATCCCAATGGTGACCCATTCTATTTGGGACACCCTGTATATATAGTGAACAATAAAATAATTATTGATGTATCTGCCATCATGTCTGTGAATCATATTATATCCGCGTACGAATTGCCACATTAATGTCAAATAAGCTAAATTTTAAGAAAGATGACATGACACAGTAACTAATTTTTGAGTTCTGTATAATTTGTGATGTAACAAGTTTGTCTTAGTCAACTGTTAATCAAATATTAGTGTACCTTTTGCAGTTACAAAGAATATACACTTTCAGTTCTTGCTAAATAACGCACAAGTAAACGTCACATATTTACTTTATATCTTCATTTCTGTATAGTTCATTTCTAGTTATTGAAAATACCGAATTTATTATTTTTGATACCTACTTGAGTGCGTAAGATGACCAACCATAGTCCGAATCCAGTCAGGTACACGTTTCAGTTTAACTGCACATAAAATCTCCCCTATAATGTACTCTCACTAACAAGAAGTATGAGTGAGTTTCAACCACTATCACTAGCCGGTGCTAGGATTATATTTTTTGTTGAAATACAAAAACATGAAAGAATCTTCAAAGAATCCATGTGTGTGAACAGGGCATAAAATATAATTATTTAAAAAATCTGATGTGGCCACCACAAGACTTCTCGCCATACCCTACTCTTTTTACTACTTAAAAAAATATATTTTAGTCATTTAGTCAACTGTAAGTAGAACTGTAGAAGAAGATATAAATGATGTGTCATTATTGGCACTGTCACTGTCATAATCAATTAAATTTTTCGTAGTAACAACCAACAACTGTTAAACAATAATGGTTTATGGATAACAAGATACTAAAGTTTCAGACTATAAATTATAAATAATAATTTAATTAATAAAGTACTATGACAGAACAATTTATAAAATTCTAAAATTGTAGATAATAATATATAATCTTTCATTTGAAATCAAAAATACGGTGATAAATTAAATATTTAAAGAAAAGTACCTACTACTTCCGGTTTGGAGATTACTTCCAAAAAATAACTGGGTTCTTAAGTTTTATATTAAGACCTTATAGTATATAAAATTTGGTTGTTAAACGTTTGTAACTTTTTGAGTTATAAAGTCCAGAAAAAAATGTTCATACAACCTAATGCACACACACACACTGACATAATCTCGAAATACTTTGTTCGTATTATACGGATCCTAAAACGTGCTTATTCACTAAAAACTCAAACTCGAAAATTTTGACCTAGGTATCACAATACCTCCCTTATAGAATATGAAGCGGGAGGAAAAAACCTTTACGTAATCTTTTGTTTTCAGCATTAGATTTCTCATGTAGCATTACGAGTACTACATCCACATTGTAATTGTACGTACACAGTCTTAAATAATTTCTATTTGCAATTTCTGATTTCTTGGTTTAATGACAAAGAAGCAAGTTGTCTTTTATTCGTTTAAAGGAAGTAAATAACGTTTCGCAATATATGTGAAACAATTAATGACTTTTATATAAGAACCAGTTTAAATCGCGGTAATCGGTTTACTTCATTAATAAAATAACCAAATACTGAGAAAATATTTTATGAACTACTTTAATAATTCAATAAAAAAGTCATTTTGACAACTCGTTCAAATTCAGAAACGTACACACAATTCAGTTTAATTAAAGTTTCTCTTGTTTTTCAGAAGATGTAAATCTAGAAATTTATATAAAATATAAGTAAGTACCTACATACATGCCTTAAAAATGCAACCAACAACTCACGAATACTGTAAGGGCGGTATTTTAAATATCTATTAAAATTTGAATATCATTTTATTTCGGTGTTCATTAAATTTATCTTTAATAGCAAGTTTGCGAGTCAGTAGTACTTAAAATCAGGGCAAGAAACCGGTTTGATTAACCGGTTTAAAAACCCGTTAACCGCAATTTTAGTGCCAGAAAGTGATTTTTAACCGAAACAGTTATTTCAATATACTAAAATACCGGTAACCATAACCAAAACAAATTTAAACCGGTTATTCAAACCGTTTCTATAGAGAGCAAAATAACTGCATCATCAAAATAAGAAATTCTATTTAATTCGTAAAAGGTACATCTTTCATGCTTTGACATGTCAAATTCAAATTTAGTCAGCATTTTTGGCCGCACGAATCTTTCCGAAAATTCCGGAAATATTTCTATAGAGATTTTTGAAAGTAAGTAATAATGCAATTTTCATTCCGAAACTTTATTGTCGTGCATTGCTACAATACAATTTCACTAGTTGAATTGACAGCAATGCACTCGACAAAATTTATAATAAAATGCATAATAATTCATGCACTTGGGATATTACAAGTAATAATCTTATAGAAACCGGTTTTTTAAACAGGTTCATTTAAGCAGTTTAAAAACTGGACCATTTAACCGGTTTAAAAGCCGATTTCGTAAAGAATAAACCTGTTAAAGAGCAAAAACCGATTCACCTATAACGTTTTCGATTTCGGCTAACCTTTAATAGATTTTTTCGGTTGCTAAGTAAACTACACCCTTAATTTTTCGAATTTCTAGAAAAAAAATTAATTCGTAATTAGAAGGTAATTAGCATATCAATTATCAAACAGCGCTGATTAATTTGAAAGATGTAAATAATTTTAATCGTATCATCAACTGTTATTACCTTCTAATATGCAACATTTATTGATAATTATAAACAACATAATGCATTAGTTACTTCTAATACCTTAGATACTTATAATTAGTTAGTTAGATACAATCATAATAACATCAAAACCTTCCATAATATGCAAACTGTCAATTAATTGACAGATAATATTGTTGATTTGTTTTAACATCGCTGTCGTTGATAATACAATTAAGCTTTGAATATAACGGGAATGTATGCGATTTAAGCTCCCTTGGATGTTCAAAGTGACTCGGTTTCACCTCGTTGCTTAGCAACATCCTCGGTATTATAAATCGCATAATATTCTTGTTATATTAATAGCTATTATTTACTTATTATTTGTTTGAAAACCGCATCGAATTGATTTGCTGTTCATATTCTCAGATACTTTTAATTTCATGTAATTTCCAACTGCACCTATGCATTAATGATAAAAATTGCAATAATAATTGTAACGCAAGGACTAATTAAGAACGTTATAAAACACATTATGAGTCACATATCAATAAGCATGAAATTTGCGCGCTTTTCAATTCTAATTATATTATCTCATCGATGTGTTACTTTCACTCAAACATCGTCAGACAGAAAAAGAAAACGCACAAGAAAACTTTTATAAGAGGAGAGGCAGATGCCTGTCGAGACGATTCATTCATTTGTTCAATCAATTGACAGAACAGACATTACCTATATATTTTATTTTTGATGATAACCAACCTACAGGATTAACTCCCAATTACAGGATGGTAGATGTTATTACAGTGGAATCCAACCACTCGGACCTAGTGGTTTTATTGTCGGTTGTGCTGGGAATCGAACTGGGGACCGCTAGCATGCTATGCGTACCCCTTACCGCTGAGCTAGCCACTGGCCACTAACCACTAACCCAAAAAATATTTCGCCTGCGACGCATTTAGTTCATATTTATGACAACATCCTTAATGGTCTACGGCATATTTTTTTTGATTTTTTTATTTCTAATGGCCGTTTTACACTAAATATTGAACAAGAAATTGCTCTACAAATTGAACAATATCTTCAGCAATAAATTGCTTTGTTTTTAATGAACTTTGTTTTATACTGAGACAATTTTATACCTTACCTACCTACAATATTTAGTTTGTGATTCTGCGCATTTCGCATATAATTGACATTTTCTCAAATTCTGCAATTCAGTTTAAACGTAATCTATTATTATTGTATTCTATAAATTAATTTGAATTTAAATCTTTTTATTACTGTCTTGTTAAATGTCAATTGTGTTATTTAGTATGTATTATTATTAATGGCATGTATCAATTTAAATCAAATACGGTATGTATTTATGTGTTTATATTTTCCAGTTAATGTATTTAGCCCTCATTAATTGGGACATTAGTACTGTTTGAGTGGTATTGAAATTTTATTAAATAAATAAATATAATAATAATTTGACAGCCGCGCTTTTATCTATTTTTTCAGACAATTTACGAAGCAATGCAATATTTCACACAATTTGCTGTATTACAAGTTAGCTTCAAAACAGTAAATTTCGTTTTTTTTAAGATTCAGAAATATAAAAGAATCCACAAAGAATCCTTCAACAAGTTTTAAAAACAAGGTTTTTTAAATGCCCTGGGACAAACACTGAATCTGTCACATTTGCATACAAACTTTGCCATTTAGTCTTTTCTCCCTATTATCATAATGCAATATACTTGTAGGTGTGCGCATATGATGTGTGTATGTGCGTTCAGTACAGTACAGTGTACAGTTGAACCCCCTGAGGCGAAAAGGAGAAAGTAGTTGGCTATGATTTTCACGCATAATATGCGTTCCACAGCAGACTTGATTTCAATGATTTCCTCTCGGAATTACTGAATACTCTCGACTAATCTCGAACGAGAATTACATAAATGACATGTTGCGGTCACGTGATGTAGACGTACCATACCTGATTTTATTGACGGAGAAAATTTATAAATTTATTACTTTATCAGTGATTATTATGCATTCCAATAATATATTAAATTATAGTTATTTGTTTAACTAGGCAAAAAAATATTAGATTTTCTGCCGCGGCTAGAGTTTCATAGACGAGGCGCAGCCGAGGCAGCAAATCTGTATTTTTTGCCATGTTAAACACATTATTTTTTCGGCGATTGTTATTAGTTAATATTAATTTAGTGATTATTTTAAATATTTTGATAGGTATCGCAATCAAATTATGTTGCTATGCGTATGTTGACAGTTGCTATGAGAAAACAAAATAGGTTAGGTATGTTGATGAATTTTATAAATGTCAAATTTGTTGATTCACCATAGTAACAATTACTTTTGCTGTCTAGGCTTTTTTTACTATTTTTGCTGCCTAGGCAGAACTTGAGCCAAAAACTGACTTCAAGTTTTAATGAGCTTTATTCAACCAGTGGTAGGTACCAACTTTATAAACTGAACTTTTTAATTTTTAATTAAAGTAGGTACCTACTATCGTGTGTGGTATCAAATTAAAACTCTCGGAGAAAAAATAAAAATAACATTTAAATGATCGTCAATTTTTTTAAATAAAATATTCTAATTATTTCCAGTTTGGTGTCAATTTAAAGCTCTCAGGGAGAAAAGTTTAGAAAAACGTAAAAAATGACATTTATGCAATTTTCAATTGTTTCTCCAAAAATTGTTCAAATTATTTCAAGTGTATTATCAACTGTAGTTATAATTACATAAGAGCTTTTTATTCCGCCGGGTAAATTTCTGTTTGTTGCCTAGAAAATTGAAAAGAAAAATTGTTTAATAAAATCACGACACCGTAGGTGGAGTGATTTTATTTTAAAACAATTTTTCGAGTCAAATTGCTGTCAGGTGACAAGGTTGAGATTTCAAATCGAAATTTATTCGGAGGAAATAAAATGCTCGAGTGTAATTCGAGATAATTTAACGACTCCTTTAGTTGTTCTTCACTAATATTCCCAAAATCCAATCATTTCACTGAAAAATATTAGAGAAATATTAAGCAAATGACATTTTAGTGTTTTGTTTATTGCTTGGTTGCTAAGAAAAAAGCAAATAAGGTTTTATCACTTGCAAAAAGTTACCGTCCTTTTTATCCGCTGTCAAAGCGATAAAATTGTGTTTTGTTTCTTATACTTTATACAGGAGTGGAATTATCAGAATAAAGCTCTCTGGGAAAAAAATCTAGTCGAAGAATCAAAAACAACATTTAAACGATGGTCAGTTGTTTTTTAACATGTTATTAAAATTATACCGAAGTTGGTATCAACTGAAATAGTTCGGGAAAAATATAAATTTTGCTGAATAAAATTAAAGCCTTTACGAAAGCAAGTTATTAAAACTTATAGGCGGGGAAGTACTGTGGTGGCCACAGCAGATTTTTAATCTTGTTGTGTAATGTACAATTTTATGTCACGTAAAAAATATTTTGCTTCCCAAAACCATTTTTGGCAAGTTGCGTATAATACAATGTAAACTTTTAAATGTTTCTGTCTGTAATAATTATACCACCCAACGAAATAACGTTGTATAACTTCACTTCTCATTCAAAAGCATCATCATAATTACTATGATAGTCGGGTCATGTAAAAGAATTACAAGTTTTCTTAAAATAGCAGAAAATGTCAGCAAGCAAATGGAATAATAGTGTTATGCAGCTTGTGTTTTATCAGGTAATACGCTAATAGAAATACAGTGATAAGGTTTAACGTCTTAACATATCCTTCAAACATTTGTACGTGTTTTAGTTGAATAATTACCTAGCTTAATTAAAAATAAAAATTGTTAATTATGTAACGAGTTTTTGGATAGTGTAAAGATTCAAATTAGATTGTATACGAAAATAAACAATATCACACATCCGTTCAACCCATTCGATATGTTATCGAACAGTTTCAATTTTTGTTTCACCTTTTAGTAGGCGTATGTTGTCTTTCTGGCATTTGATAATTTTTTTCTGACATTAAGTATTAAAAATGGGCACGTCGGCCAAAAATATAATACATAATGTGTGCGTTAGGTATTTGAACAACGCTCGGTTTTATTAAAGCACTCCGCTTCGCTTCGTATTTTAATATAGTAGCTGTTGCTAAGAATTTTATAATTGCTAAATTACTTTGAAAACTGAAAACAAATTTACTGTGACAACGTACAATTTTTCTTAAAACAGTTGTTTTTGTAAATAATTACATATGTGACATAATAGAAAATATATAGATTTGCACATTTAACATTTGCATTGCATAATTGAAATGCAATAAACAACTAAGCATAGGTTTGAATAGTAATCGTATAATCAAGCAACGATTCTGGAAACAAATATTTCATTAATATCATGTTGGAAATCAAATTATTCTTAACTTTCTCCTAAACAGAAAATAACATACAATATTTTAGAATGAATATATAAGCAGTAGTACACATACATAGCTAATAAATGTTATTATGAAAGAAATACTTCAAAAATTAGTATGATTTTATAAAATATATTTGACCCACAAAATTTAAATGTTAATAATAATATCAACTTATCAACTGAAAACAATGCTTAAATGTATTGTTCTGGTTTTCTTGTACTTGTATTTGTATTAAATTTAAAGTTTTTCAGAGATAAAACAAAAATCTACAAGTAGGTATGTTTGTTTTTATGAAATCGTTAAATTATGAGTTACTTTAGCGCCGCAAAATCGTATCGGAAAGATGAATAGGTAAGTAATTTTCAGGGTTTTGAGAATACGAATTTACTATTTTCATGATGATGCTTGATGATGTCTGACTTATGTGACGAATTTTTGTCCACGGTAACTTAAAAAATATCAAACTTTTAATAACCAAATTTCATATTTAAGGTTTTAATAAGGATCTTAACACCGGATAAATTTTGGTAGAAATCCGCAAACCGGAAGTACTTAGTATTTTTAAGCTCGATATTTAGTTTTCCTTAAATAAATTAGTACATTATTTATTTATGACAATTTTTGCAATTAAATATAAGATAATTTTAAATACAATTTGCCGAAACTGGTAGTATTTAACAATAAAATAAAATATAACTAATATTCTACTTTTTTGAAATTTCAGTATTTGTTTGTACACAGCATTTGAATTATTATTTATGACAGTGAAAGTACAGTTGACGCATCTTTTGCTTGCATCTTAGTTTACATTATCGTTTACATATTATTACATGAATATGATACTATTAAAAATTAAAATATAAGTATAATTATTTATTAGATTACTAGAACGAGCAGAATCAGATTTATTTCAAATAAATTTTGCATTTTTACCAATGTTTTAGACATAACATTAGGTTTATAGTGATAAAAATCGCATTTTCGGTACCATGCAAATAGCCCATTGGCCAGAACATCGGCTATTGTTGTTTTGTAACCCGTAATCACAATTTGCTTTGTGTTGACATTTTGCTTTACTGTTATAAATTTAAAATAATTTTGCGAGTTCATAAAAAATATAATATAATATACATGGTGTTCTATTTTAAATTGCGTTTGGGTATATCTCGAAAACTAAACTAAAAAAATCTGTTGTGGCCAGCACATGACCTCCCGCCTTGACACTGTAATATGTGAATTTGGATCTGGTTAGGCTACTTTTTGTAATTTTTGTTATAGTTCTTCAAGCAAAGTACCGATTCCTATTGGCATTGCAATCAAATTAGCTCTTTGTAAATAAAATTTTGATTTTTATTATCTAATATCCAGTTATAATAATAATAATGAATCGATGATACATTTTGACTGAATACGTTTAATGGAAGGATAAAAAAATGGTGTCACAAAAATTTCAGAAACTGTGTACACGTTCCTATATTATGATTTACAAATCGTGGTAGGTAAAATTACATATTTATGAAAATTAATTTTCCTTTATTGGTAAGAGATATAGAAACGATGTTAAATAAATATTGTAAAAGATAATTTGTTCTTTCAAATGTCGAATGACAAATTGTCTATCGCAGTATTTCCTATATTTTTTGCAAAAAATGTTAAAATGCTTCAAGAAAATACCATTTCCGGTTGGCAGATTTTTACCAAAATCTTATCAGCTCTTCATTAACATATATAAATGTATATTGCAAAATATTAGAATTTTATGTACAGTAGAATTTGGGATAATGAATCAGAACGAAAGACTATAGTAGGCGCACATACAGACTTCCATACATACACACAGACACACACACACACAGACATTATCGTGAAAATAGTCAAAATAGGTTCTAAAGGTGCTAAAACGTGCTTATTGACAAAAATCTCGAAATCGAATTTTTTCACTAGGCGAGAGGTAAAAAACGTATTCAATATTTTTGAGGGGGCCAACCAATGAGACCAAAGTTGATTCCCTAACCCCACTTCCGGGGGGAGGGGGCGGTGTTACTTTGAAATCTTAAATAAGAACCCCCATTTTTATTGCAGATTCGGATTGTTCGGCTAAAATTATCGAGTGCAATTTTTCTTCTTCAAATAGCTGTTCCGTTATGAAAAATGTTTTATAAACATTGACATGTGAAGTATTGATAGAATAATTCTCCAAGTAAATAACTGTCATTTTCAATGTACAACTGTTGCTTTCTTCTTCATTGTGCGAAGAAGTAAGAAGAAAAGTAGATAAGTAGATAAGAAAAGATGTTGACCTCAAATGAGGTTATGTATTTCATGGGAAATCCCTGTCACGCAACTGCTGTCGTTTTCATTATTAATCGATTGTCAAACGTTTCTCAAAGTTAGAAAAAGTAAAAAGCTATTTCGCTGATTACAATAATTATATTAAAAATATAGTAATGAGACAAACTTTTCTTTGTTCTTTTAATAAATTACATATGAATTGGGTAATTTCTCGTTATACTCGTACTTACTAGACAATATTTGTAAGCACTTCTTTATACATATTTAGATAAGCATCTGCTGGTATAAATATTCTAGATTTTTATCTCCGCCTAAAAGGGAGGTATAGAGAACGTGAAAAAATACGATGTATTTTTGTCAATAAGCACCTTGTAGTAGTTGCAGTATACTCTTAGAACCTATTTTGACTATTTTCACGATGATGTCTCTTTGTGTGTTTATGTGTATGGATAGATTTTAAAGAATATATAAAGAAGTGTATATAAACATATATGCTACATCCATATAACGGCAAAGTACGACATCAGAATATGAGTTATATTACGATTTAATTACGACGTCCAAAAGCGATGAAAAAATTACGTCTATGGTAGACGTCAAGACTCTATATACACATAGATTCTACGTCTGTCTGACGTCAAAGTAAAACGTTAAAATAAGACTAAAATACAACGTCGATTTTTGGTTTACAGCCAGTCTTGGATTACTTGGATTACGTCTGTGCGACGTCAAAATTTAACGTTAAATTATGACTAAAATACAACGTTAATTTTTTGTCATTGTTACTTGGGAAGGTAACAATAAATTTTTATTCAACCTATATATAAAGGGCTGATTAGATTTTGATAAAAATTAGGCAATCGTCAGTATTATAATTTAAATTTAAGCCTGTTAACAAACTATATTAAAAATATTACATGTCAAGGCGGGAGGTTATGTACTGGCCACATCAGATTTTTTCTGTTGTTGAACCATTTCAGCAAGTAGGTACCTACGCAGTATAATGATAGCTTCTGCAGATTTAAATAAATATTAACATTAACCCAGTGCCCATCACATAATAAACACAAAGTCAACGATTTAAAGGCGAGTCACGTTGAAATTGCACATTATCCAACACATATTCGTAATCCTACAAGAATTCCAAATAGAAAATTGCATTATTTTACGCAAATAATGGACCGTATAACCTCAATAATTAGCTGCGACTAATAATATATACCTTTAACTTCAGTATCATATGGTAGAACGTAGAAAGTCACTTCGATTTCAACAAAGATGAAAGTAAAATCTTCGACAGTAATACACCGATGCATTGGATCGCGAACAAGATCGTAAGATCGAAGAATATTTTTGCAAAGTTGTGAACAGAGACTCGAACCGCAGAAAATAACGCTCAGATTCGCTTCGCGGTCCAGAGTGCTTTATAGGGTTCAGTTTTGTTTCGGTTTTCATAGTTTTTCTTTAAATGAACCGGTAACTGGTTTTCTAAAAAGCGGTTCAAGTTCCTGTTTCGGTTCAATAATTTATTAAATAACAAGAAATTAAAACCAGCATACGTTCCAATTTTGGAATAAAATATATGATAATTTTTTTAAGCTAGAAAATACAAGAATTTTCATAAAAATTATATCAAATTTTGGTTCGGTTCGTTAATTGTTAAAAGTAAAGTAAAGTGAACATTTTTAGTAATTTTTTCAAATTTCCAATTTGAGTTTTTTCACTGTTTTCAATGGAATTTAATAAATGAACTATTCTTGCTACTGCACAATTAATTAAAATTTAATTTTATTCCATTCATAGTTAATCAGATATCTATTACACATTCAACAATCTAGTGATTTCAAAAACGTGTTTCATACGAATTTGAAAAAAATATTTTTGCAATAAATGTCATATAAAAAGTTGACATTTTAAAAATGTCAAAAGCACGTAAAGATATTGTTTTTTGCAAACTGTTAAAAAATATATTTTTGAACAGTTCACAAGAACTGTGAAAAAAAATTGTTTGCACAGTTTAGAAGAAGTGTAGTTTTTATATTATTTTACAAGTAAAGGAGTACACTGTACATCGCCTTCACACTCATTTTTTTGTATTGCTTACATTTTTTAAATTTATTAAACATCAAAGTGACTGTCAGTTTAACATACAGATAATTTTTCGATGTTTTTGTTTTTGTAATAGATTATTTCAATTAAAACCAACACATCAAAAATAACTTGACATATTGCAAAATATAGTGTATGAAACCTGTTCGTAAAGTGTCTTTATTACACTTATTACTCTTAAAACACTCGCTTCGCTCGTATTCTAATCTTTGAGCAATATGTGCGTAAAAAGACTACGAAGATACGAACATGTATCATAAACTTAAACTACTACCTATATATTTTCTTCCATGATCAGTAAGTTGAGTACTTATGTCATTAAAATATATGCACGAAGTTGTGAATCACCTTATATATATTATGTAGAATATACTCATTTTTAACAATATTGAAATTTTAAAGAATACTGCTTACTGCAAAGTACTTATGTAATAATTTATTAAATAATACTAAACAAATTTTCTCGATTATTTGTGTTTCATAACATGTACTCCGCAAGGTTTATTGCGGATTTCAAGGCAGAAGTACTTTAAATGTTTAAATAAATAATAAATCTTCTTCACAAAAGTAAAAACAATTGTTCTTTGTTCAATAATTTGAAATCTTAGTTGAAACTAATAACTTACTTTATCTTTGTGTTTATCTGTGCAAGAGTGCAAGATGATAAAAATGCAAATGAGACATTGTTAAACAATTTATTCTAAAAGTCATTAACTGAAGAAAGAAATGACAAATCTAAACAAGTTTTATTCTTCGGGCAAACGACAATTTAAATGAAATTATTTAATAATGACTTCTATTTCTAATTAATTTACAGATTATGCATGATTTTTTTATTAAATATTTTTGGGACCAGTATTTATTATTTTCAAAAGTCCAAAATAATGAATGAAAATTGAATAATAGTGATGTGACGTAGAATTCTGCCATATCTCCTATAAAAAATCTGATATGGCCAGCACAAGACCTCTACCTACTTTTTACCTTCCGCTTACCTGTAAAGGAAGGTATTGGAATCATGCAAAAAATCGGGTGGTGAATTTTTATTAGATGAGCACGAATTAGGATCCTTACAACTCATTTTTGATAGTTTCAAGATGATGTCTGTGTGTATGTGTGTGTGTGTGTGTGTGTGTGGTCAAGGGGTGTTAGTCGCATAACTCAAATACGAATTACCCGAAAATTTTGATATTTGGTATTTAACATTTGTATATAAATTGGAAGAGCTCCTTAGATTTTGGTACAAATATCATCATCGGAAGTGATATTTTTTGAAGATTGAAAAGGTTAATTGTCAAAATTGTATATAAATTTGGAAAAATATAGTATGTATTTGTAATAAGAATAAGAGGAAAAGTTATTTGCAACTTACTTTATAAAAAAATTGTCTTTATCTGGTAGCATTAAAGAACTGCAGTAAAATTTAAAAAATAAATTTATCAAATAAAACGTTGATATCTTGTAATCCATGATCGGTTGATTTTTGTTTCTGCGGAAAAAATATTGACAGGTGAGACGGGTGACAAGTTGGCATACTAGCGCTATATAATAGTCCAGTAACTTTGTCATGGTTATAATGGGCCTAAGTTGCATCAAGTGGTGGTAGTAGGTTTCTATTTTTTTTCTTGTATAGGATGTGACTGAGATACAAAATCCAAGTTTTCGACCTCGGCAACCCTCCGGAACACTTTTGAATATCTCAAAAACTGCTAAATTTTTGCACTTTTTTCGGTTTCTTACCATTTTGACTATGAAGGAGCACGATTTCGACAAAAACCATTATATACATTTTTAAACTAGATTAAATTGTCTACAATCTAAGACCAGAATGGGCTCGGTAGTCCTAATAGTTTCCGAGATACAGCTTTTCAAAGTTTGGCAAAATATACAGATTTGAAACACCAACCGTTTCTCTCTACAAAAATTTTACTATATTCTCTCGCGGAAGAACTTTAAATTTCAGCTCAAGAAAGACCATTGAAAATTTTTGACAGAATGTGTCTTATAGAAAAAAGTACGAGGAATACAGTGCTGCAAACCGGAAGTCAATATCATTATTCGTTCAGATATTATAGTTAATTAAACACAATAAACAAAAGAATAAACAAAATTTTTACTATATTCTCTCGGGGAAAAACTTTAAATTTCAGCTCAACCAAGACCACTGAAATTTTTTGGCACAATGTATCTTATAGAAAAAAGTCCGAGGAATTCAATGCTGCAAACCGGAAGTCAATATCATTATTCGTTCAGATAATATAGTTGATTAAAAACAATGAACAAAAGAGTAAACATAAATTTTACTAAATTATCTCGCGGAAAAACTTTAAATTTCAGCTTAAGGAAGACCACTGAAATTTTTTGACAGAATGTATCTTATAGAAAAAAGTACGAGGAATTCAGTGCTTCAAACCGGAAGTCAATATCATTATTCGTTCAGATATTATAGTTAGTTTTTCCCCGAGAGAATATAGTAAAAATTTTGTTTATTCTTTTGTATATTGTGTTTAATTAACTATAATATATGAACGAATAATGATATTGACTTCCGGTTTGCAGCACTGAATTCCTCGTACTTTTTTCTATAAGATACATTCTGTCAAAAAATTTCAGTGGCCTTGGTTGAGCTGAAATTTAAAGTTTTTCCCCGAGAGAATATAGTAAAAATTTTGTTTATTCTTTTGTTTATTGTGTTTAATTAACTATAATATCTGAACGAATAATGATATTGACTTCCGGTTTGCTGCACTGAATTCCTCGTACTTTTTTCTATAAGTTACATTCTGTCAAAAATTTTCAATGGTCTTCCTTGAGCTGAAATTTAAAGTTCTTCCGCGAGAGAATATAGTAAAATTTTTGTAGAAGAGAAACGGTTGGTGTTTTAAATCTGTATATTTTGCCAAACTTTGAAAAGCTGTATCTCGGAAACTATTAGGGCTACCGAGCCCATTCTGCTTTTAGATTGTAGACAATTTAATCTAGTTTAAAAATGTATAGAATGGTTTTTGTCGAAATCGTGCTCCTTCATAGTCAAAATGGTAAGAATCCTAAAAAAGTGCAAAAATTTAGCAGTTTTTGAGATATTCAAAAGTGTTCCGGAGGGTTGCCGAGGTCGAAAACTTGGATTTTGCATCTCAGTCACATCCTATACAAGAAAAAAAATAGAAACCTACTACCACCACTTGATGCAACTTACGATGTACTAAGTTACTGGACTATAAGTCCTAAGTAAGATATTAAATGTAGTAATTGAACGGAGGATGGCTTCAACACAGAAGAGTTTCCCTGTGAATGAATCTTTTTATTCAGGTGATGATTTTTATTTGTATATTTTAAATATGTTTAAAGTCTAGATATGGCGGAAGGTTGTGTGATGGCCACGTCAGATTTTTTTACTTGGTAGTCATAATATAATAGTATATTATATTAAAGGACTAAAATGCATGATTTAATCCTGAGGTTGAAGTTTATTTCACGAGCCGAAGGTGAGGGCAAATAATCACCTGAGGAATTAAAGGTACTTTAGTCTTGTGGTAAATACGCTATTTTTTGCACTTCATCCTCAAACGAGTACAAAATAGTTTAAATGAATACACATTTTGCAATTTTGACAGTACACTTTATGACAAATATTTATATTGTTACCTACTCTGTAACAAATAGCACGTATTTACTTGACGAGATTAATTAATTCAATTCCTTGAAAACGGGATTAAATATGAAAAATAATCCCTGGGGATAAAATTAAGAACTTTAGTCCTTAAAAATAAAGAATAAAGAAGAGTTTTAGTCCCGGAAGGGAAAAAATATATTTTATTCTCTGTTCGTACAAGGACACATAGAAGACACATACACGCAACAGTAAAAAATACTGTGTATGTTGCTTGGTGAAATAGAGGCGCCGCTATTTTGTGGCGTCTATGTAAATAAAGAGAAAATCAATTTTGAGGCTACAAACGTTCCACACGTTTTTCATTTTGCTTTTGTTGCCTGTGTGTCCATGTGTGAACGGGGCTTTAGACATTTTATGCAAACTGATACGACGTGACACTGTCAAATTAAACTTTACGTATTAACAAATGTTAAACAATCACAAACTTTAAATATAACTTTAATATGTTTTAAGTAATAGTAATTAACGTTACAAGTCCGGGAATTCATATTTAACAGTACGAGTGAGACGTTTGAAGACGAGGCGACGAAGGAGCCGAGTCTTGAAACTCGAAACGAGTATTGTTAAAAGAATTCACGGACGAATGTCGTTATGTATTTTATTTCATCCTGTGTCAAATTCCGTTTTAAAGAAACAGTAATATTAATTTCAAAATAATTTACCTAATGCTCCAAATCTAGTAACATTTTCGAAACATAATTAACAACTGCAATTTGGCGATTGTTTAATTGTTATTGCGTTGATTAATTTCTATTCCAACACTTTACCGGACAAAGGCCGTTATTTGCGTTTTCCCGGACTCAAACTGTTGACGTAAAGTATTTGAATTTGACACAGGATGAAATAAATTAAACTTTAAATATAGCTTAGATAATAAAGTATACAGCTGGCAATTTTTTTATTGTTGGCACTAATTACTATAAACGACTTTACCCCTCTGTAACTCCACACTAATTTTTAAAACTGTTTCAATTCATTGTGGCATAGTGCATAGTATCTACAAGTCCTAAACTACTTTTCTGGAGAAAAAATCCCAAATATTCTACAGTCTGTCACAAATCCTTGATTGTCCTGGCAGGACGATGTTTCAAATTATTTTTTTATTTGATTGCATAAAGTGTCGACTATTGATTTTATTTGAGATTGTGTAAAATGTATTGCAGTTTTTAATAAATATAAGATTTTTAAACTTTTGTACAACAAAAAACGACTTTTTTACGTCTGGGCTAACTTCAATGAGATGGGATTTGAACATTTTTTGTATGCATAAATTAATTTTAGAAACAAATAAAAGCCTGAATATTGCAGCAAGTTATTTGCTCTGTTGCAAATGCATTTAAATTATGCGAATAATATGCGCGCAAATTTGAATAAAGTACTTTTAACATTTGAAAACGAAAGTGGTTTTAGAAATTTGCAACGGATGGTTTCTCAAATAAAATAATACGTATGTTAAATAAAAATAACAAATTATAGTGTGTCAACTTACTTGACAAAAGCGTTGTTTGTCCAGCTGAACATTTTGGGTTGTCCTTTTGAGCCACTAGCCATTTTGTTTTAATATTTATTCATGTCACAACACAAATTTAAAAAAATAATTTCCCCGCTTGCAAAATCACAGAATATTCCAACCACTAAATTTGTCCCGATGACGCAACAAACAAACAAACGACACTCGCAACAATGTTTTGCAACCAACTTCGTGTCGTAAGTTTTCGGCAGGCGAAGTTTAAAATTGCGCGCGAATTTCGGGTTAGAAGAAATTGTAAGAGACCGCTTTCGATTGTTGTTGACGGATTGTTTGCTGGTTAGAAAGTGTTGTGTGGATGGCGGCTAGAACTAAACTAACCTTTCTTTCTCTGCCTTTCGATCGGTTGCCATGGCAACCTGCAGGTGTACAGTAGCCTTGGCTGCTGATGCCTCCTCCACAGCCAACTAAAAAGATATTGTAATCACAGAAAAAAGAGTTTTTTTATTGTTATTTACTAGCTAACACAGGCGTGTGTCACTTTTAACACGGATTATTCAATACTTATTATGCGTATTTTCTATAAGATAAAATTGTTACATTTTACATTATAATACCTACTATTAAGATTTATACAGGGTGTGTCAAATCAGTACGTTAAGAGTATTTATATAGTTTGATTATGCTGATTAGCAGAGGCGGGTCCAGGATTTTTGACGAGAGGGGCCCAAAGATTTAAAAAATTAAAATTGTGCTGGTAATAAAATGCGCCACAGGTTAATTTTTTTTTCGTCCAAGGTCAAACGCCCTGTAATTGAAAGTTACCCTACTCACCCCTTCATAAACGTGCTTGAATTAAAATGACATGAAAATGTTCTCTATCACATATTTTGAAATTTATTTTCCTTACTTAGGTAGGACTCTTACTCTACTACATGACGAATAAAGTACCTAATACTATATTAAAGAACAAGTTTTATAAGACATGATTTGTCGCACGCGTCCAGATTTAGTAAAACGAGGTCTTAGGCGAGTTTACTAAAAGACAAGTGCGAAAAAAGTCTTATAAAATGAGTTTTTATACTATTTATTATATTTGGTGTCTTTTCAATATGTAAATTTAAATTATACTGCTACAATATACACAAGTCGATTTAGGGAAATTTATCTGTGTACTATTTTATATGCAGTTTATAGGTATCTTGTATTATGAAAAAAAAATTTAAATTACATTTTGACAGAAACTGTTCCATATTAATCAAAAATATGCAAAAGTAAGGTTGGAATAGTCGGTTGTTCCCTGGCTATGATGTCATTCTGGATTTCTCTAGAAGTAAATTTCATCTGATACTACCAATACCAACCTTTTAGAAAAATATGTTGCGTGTCGCAAATTACGCCCTAGCGATTTGCGTTTCACAAAGTTAACTTTGTGAATGCCAAATAGAAACAAGAATTTTTTTAAATTCGCAAAATAAATTGGGCAGAAATACGTAAGTAGGTATACTGCATATTTAGTACCGCTGGTTTCATGAACTTTAAATGCTATATCACCGAAATTTAAATAATTTGTTTATTTATACAGCATTGGTTCTAAAAATGTGTATTTTGTGATTTTTTTCTTAAATATTTGATTTGTAATCAGGTATCTACAATTAAGTTATTTTCTCAAGTTTTGAAACTTTCTGTAAATTATTCAATTGGAATTTTGATCAATGAATCTTGCAATAATAATATTAATAGTTTTTAACCAATAGAATTTCAATATAGTATTTTTTTTATCTAAACATAGATACAAATAAATTACAAAAAGAGGAATTCTGACAGTTGTTCTCATTGTCATTTAAAAATTACCTTATAAAATAAATTAATGTTCTGTTATTTATAAAATGTTAAATTTCCTTTCTTGTGAAAATGATTCTATAGTTTCAAATTTTTCAAACATTAATTTGATGGAGAAATCTCTGCCAACCAATTGTACAACTCGCTATTTTCCATACTTAGTAGTTTCGCTTTATTATCGATAAATTATCTTACTTACCGTAATTAATCTTCTAGAAAATATTTAACATTATTTGTAGTTTCATTAAAGTTTATAAATATTGTATGAGAACAATTTATATTGTCTGGAAAAATAAAGGAGAGGGTTAAAATTTTTAGGAGTTGTCTAATGTCTAATGCATTTTGGTGCATCTAACTGTACCTATAAAAACTAAACAGGTTTTTTAAAAGGCTTAAATACCTGGAGCATTAGATGACCCTGACCTGACAAAAATTCTAGGTAACAAATTTTTTAAATTCTTTCACACAAAATTTTATTTGGAGAATTAATAGAAACACTCTTGCATGATATGATTTTTTGTTTATAGGAGTAGTTTTTGAACTATGGCATATTCAAAATAATAATAATTATAGTAAACAGCCAAAAGGGTTACGTGAAACCATTGGTACTAAAAATGTATACGTTATTTATACGATTTATTTTGCGAATTTTCATTTACGCAAGAGAACATTTTATAAGATAAATTTGCACTGACAGCTGTCAGAAATCTTATATTTATTTTTTATATATTTGTGTATTTACCTGGCAACGGACTATTATGTTTGAATATGATTTAATACAAGAAGTTCTATTGGTTAAAACACAAATACAAGAAGTTTCAATGGTCAGTGACCCAAATGAATAATAAATTAATTAATACTAGTGAGTAATGGGGTACATTTGTATAATGAATACATTATTCAATAGTCGTTGCCGTGGATAAAATTCTTTTTGATTCGTGATCAGTATTAGTAATAATAAATTAATTAATACTAGTGAGTAATGGGGTACATTTGTATAATGAATATATTGTTCAATAGTCGTGGCCGGTGGATAAAATTATTTTTGATTCGTGATCAGTATATTATGTACAAGAAGACTGCCATTCAATTTATTTCGCAGTTGTGAAACACCTGAAAAAATAGAGTAAAGAATGTATTATTTAATAGCCGTGATAAACAATTTAAATTGAAACTATTTATTATAAATTAATTGGTTGCATTTTACTCTAATGCGTATTTACGTGTAACTTTGTACATTTAATGATAAATATATCATCTTTAGCCGATATTTAGCCATGGAATTATAGAATACTCATGATTTATAAATAATTAGGCCAGAGTCGTGTTGTGTTATCAGTGTAATTTTAAATTTAGTTTCCTTTTTGTTCCGTGTTAACATCATTAAATCTGGTTTGCTCCACTATCACCAGACAGTGTTTTATAACAGTCAAAATAAACAAAGATTATTAATTCTAATTAATTCTTACCAACAACTGGTGCAAAAAATTATCGGCGAGAGTAAAATTAGCGCAAAAATAGAACGGGAACCTAGCTATTAGAGTTAACTGTCAGTTAACTTATATAAAACAAAAATATTGCGTTAGATTCAGTGAACTATACCTCTGCACGAAACTTCAATAGATTATATAATTCGCAAAAATAAGGGCAGGGAAAATATTAGTTCTATTTTTGAACGCCCGTTTAACTGTTTATTTATTATGTTATTTATAAAATAAAATTATAAATATTATAAGACTATCTACAAATAGTCACTTTGTTTTGCAATAATTAATGAATACACAGTTAAATGGACTTTCAAACAAGAGATACTAAAATTTTCACTAGGTACTCTTATTTTTGCGATTTAAAAAATAGTTATTTGTGTATCAAGGCTGTAAAAGTGATCTTTTTCGGCCGAATCTGAAGTTTGCAGCCGAGGCGTAGGCCGAGGCCAGCAATTCAGGTGAGGCTAAAAACACTTTTAAGCCGAGGTGCACACAACATTTTTTAGGTGGCTATCAAAATATATATAATTTTATGTCTAAAAAAAGTTTCTTTGTATCATAAATAATTTTATTTATATAATTTAGGCTAACTAAGTTGTAGGTAATTACTTCTAAATATATTTACCAATTAAAATTAAATAAATTTGTTATTTAGCGGCCGTGAAGTAAATGCGGCCGTGAAGTAAAAGCGGCCGTGAAGTAAATGTGGGCGTAAATTAGTCATTTTGACAGATGTCAAAAAATGTGACACTTTACGGCTGTCAAAGGATACGTAAAACAACTATTTATGCAATAGCCACCTAAAAAATATATTTTTTATCTATAATCAGTATATCAAATTATATAATCTATTAAAGTTTCGTGCAAAGGTATAGAAACAGCCTGTATACTAAAGTACGAGGAAAGGCAGTGAAGCAAGTTGAGAGAGAAACAGACTTATTACGACATATAGCATTTGGGAAGTATCTCTATCGCTGTCTAACTCATGTAGAACATGGGCAAAATACTTTTCCTTTTTAAACACAAACTTGCCTCAGCGACTAACGCGTGCGTCCTTTCCAGGTACGTAGTATCGAATGCACTGCGGTTAAATTAGATAAATAAACACTATTGTATTATGAGGCCATTATTCAGCACAACTGTCATCACACCAAAATGTGAGATTACTTATTTTAATGAATAAAATTTGTAAAGAAATACTTTATAAAAAGTCGTAGATAAAAAGTCGTATTTGACTCCTACATAATGGGTATAATATTTACTCGGATGATTATACTTATATCCTCGCTCGTGCATAAACTTTCACCCTCTTGAATTATAGCCTACATTATGTGCTCGTTAAATAATAATTGTGTATTGTGTGCGGTTAGGTTAGTGGAGAGTACACCAAAGGGAGATTTTTGTGCAGTAAAATTGAAACGTGTACCTGTCTGGATTGAAACCAGAGTTATCATAACAATTCGTAGTCTATTTAGTCTAGAAATAATGCAAACTGCCACTGCGTACAATGTTTAGACTAATCTATTTCTTCTTATTCATGAATAGCTCGTGATTGCTGAAATAAAAATAGATTTTTTTTGTCATCTTGTTAATTTTGAATAATTAAAAGTGTTCATGTGCTCTTGATAACCCTTAACTTCTGACTTATGTCCTATTAGACTCAAATCTGGATAAATCCGGATATAAGTTCGGTTAAAATTTTTGCACATCATAAATGGGTAGAAATGTTTTTATTTTGATAACCATTTATGTAACATCAATGCCATTCGCACTATTTTTGCACGCGCCAATCTAACTGCGAATAAAACTAATATTTTTATTTTTAGAAATATATTAAGAAAATATTTTGTTAACTTTATTTCTACCAAGTTGTTTATGTTTTGATACACTTAATATGTAATAATATTTTATAATTTATCACCTTAGAATAAAAATAGTAAATTTCTCTCATAACATAATCAAAATAAACAAAATTAATTTAAATATAGAAAATTGCAGCTAAAAGTGAAACCGCTGATTAGGAATATAAATTATATTTTATTAAGTCATTAAATAATATTTTAACAACCAAGTTAATGACTGGTAACCGCACATACGGTAGAAATATTTACACCTACTAAAAATTCCATAAAACTGTCAAATTTAAATAATGCAAGAAAAAGAAGTTGTAGTTGTTGCATTAGAAATATTAATATTGTTATCATTTTAAAGAATAAATTGGTATTCACAAATATATTTATAGTACAACTAAAATAATTATTTATAAATATTGTATAAAGTAGTTCCCAATAATTTATCAATCTTATTTTGATTTAATTCAATTTTTCCTGTATAATTTGTATGTCTTGTATTTTTATTAGGTATGTGTCTCATGCATATGATAAAATAATTTAGTTAAGAGGCCCGTCTACTACCTAAAATCCAGCACAAAATGTACTAACGTAGCGAGTGTTTTGTAGCCAATACAAGAATGGTAAATTTTTATTTCAACCAGGATTGAATAGAGAGAAAAGGTATATCTGTAGATCCATTCTTTCTCTATTAAATGTTTATAAAAGCATTATCCTCAATTCAATAATAATCTACAGTAACGAAAACACTTTTGCAGTATTTTTCAACTTCAAAATGACATTGCATTGCTAGGCTGGTTTCAGGTAGCTCTAGTAGTGGAGAAAAAAGTGGAATGAAAAAAAATAAAATCGAGAGTATTTTAGGAATTCGGTAAAAATGAAGTACCTAAACTAATAGTTATTTACTTTACAAGTGGGCACTTTGCACGAAAGAATTCTTAACTCACAAGGCCGAAAATAAACTTCTAGAATATTCATACACAGGAAAATGCATGCACAAGAATCAAGAAGATTCAAAATATAGAAAAACTATAATCAAAACCGAGTATTTAGGACTTAAGAATGGTATTGGGTTGTTTATTTAGTTCAGTTGAACCTAATTTATCCCCCTTAAGTTGAAGAGATAAACTAGTATTCTGGATTTGCATCTTTCTGTATTTGCACCTTCCTATGTTTGCATTTATGCCGAATCCAAAAATTCTAGATTTGCATTTTCTTGTGAATGAATCTTTTAATGCAGGTATTTTATATACGTTTTATGTTTACCAAACAATACACGCTATAGAGTAGCGTGCGGAATCAATGTTCTTGACTGTATTTTGCCGCGACTAATCAACAAAATCTTCAGTATTATGTTTTACTTATAACAACGGATGGAAATAAACTACGTTGAATTTCTAATGAATGTATTTACAGTATCTCGTGTTCATTCAAAATTTCCCGTTGGATTTTACCCTCTAAAAACTCGTATCACAACGAGACCATGTGAATTTGATAAGAGATACGACGTCTCGCAAATCATATATAAAATCGGGATCACTTCTAGACAAGTCATTCTATTTTCTCCAGTGCTCTCATGTGCCGAAGAATCAGAAATCGCTATTATGTTTTCGACAAAAAACGAGAAGGTGCCTAAATTCACCGAACTCAATGAACTTAGCGCCAGAAAAGTAAGTAGTAACATTACATTTTATTAGTTTTATTTGTTACCCTTCCTACTTTATAGTAAACTCGTACTTTGTCGTTTCCTAGCTTATATGCAATGTCAATTTGAAGTTGAAAAACACTGGAAAAGTGTCGTCCCGTTTACGTTTTTCCCGAATTTCAAGAATACTCTCGATTTTACTTTTTTTTCTATTCCACTCTTTTCTTTACTACTACGACTGACTAAAACCAGCCCGAAACTCGTACTTTACCGCACCCTAGTTTCCTAGAATTCCTAGAATACTCTCGATTTTACTTTTCTTTCTATTCCACTCTACTACTACGACTACCACTACTACGACTACCAAAAACCAACTCAAAGCTCGTACTTTATCGCACCCTAGCTGTGCAATGTCCTTTTGAAATTGAAAAACACTGAAAAAGTGTCGTCTCGTCTATGTTTTTCCGAATTTCTAGAATACTCTCGATTTTACTTTTTTTTTTCTATTCAACTCTTTTCCCCACTACTACGACTGCCTAAAACCAGCCCGAAACTCGTACTTTACCGCACCCTAGCTTCGGCCTCGTGAGTTAAGATTTCCCTCGTGGGTAATTCCTTACTTTGCCCACTTTATCTGATGCCGTGTCATAATGATAACATTATAAGCCTCAATTTGAGGACCATAATAGTGTTCCACTAATCCAGTATCCAGTACCATAATACTATCTTGCTTCATAAAAAAATTAGATAAATATTTAAGTTTGAATTAAAATCTTGCGTTGACATTTAATTAGTTGTCAAAATTACATATTTGGACTAAAAAATTTGATCGTCATTTTTTTCCAGCATACATGTTTCCAAATTAGCGTCGTTCCTTTTAAATCTATTATTTGATGTTATCTTTGTTAACGTCCCTTCATGGCATGATTATGATACGATCTTTAGCGCGCTCGATTACTTTTTTAATTAGTTCAGTGCCTAAATTCGCTGAACTCAATGAACTTTGCGCCAGGAAAGTAAGTAGAAACATTAAATTTTATTAGTTTTTTTGTTATCCACCTTTTACTAATTTATAGTAAACTCGTACTTTGTCGCATCGCATCCTAGGTATGCAATGTTATTTTGAAATTGAAAAATATTGTAAGAGTTTTATCTGATATCGTACCATAATGACAACATTATAAGCCTCAATTTGAGGACCAGCATGTTCATTATAGGCCAAGGACCATAATGAATCCAGTTACTAAGGGAGCGAGTAAGGATGTTTCAAAAATAGCATACCTGATTTTTTTAGATTTATTTTTTTTGTTCAATACCTAATAAATTAATTTACTTTTTAACTAATTTACGCCAGCAGATACAATTTTGTATACAATACGGATCGTAACCAATCATTATAGTGCACGTCTTGTTATCAAACTCGGCTTCGCCTCGTCTGATAATCGTCACGACTATTGACGTTACGTTTCTTATAATATAAATCACTATTTCGTTCCAGTAAACTATCAGCTTATTATTGGCTTCATAATAATGTTTTTATAAACATTTAATAGACAAAGATAAATAATGGTTCTGCAGATGTCATTTAAAATTTAAAAAATAATAATTTCTATCATGAGATATAACCGTGTAAAGTTTGCATAAATTGCATATATTTAACAATTATTCGGAATTTTATAATGTACCTATAATCTTTTTATTAAAATTTTTAAAAAGCATAACTGTTAATTGATCCTTAGTATTTTACCATTCTTGTAGTAGCCACAAAAACACTCACTACGTTAGTACATTTTGTGCTGGATTTCAAAATTTCAATTTTAATTATTTCTATCTAAGTATATAAAGTTAAACATGATTATACTGTAATTTAGAACTCACTAAATTTTAGGTTATACAATAAAATTAATCAATAATTATTACTAGTACTAATACATTAATGAAAATTATCTCAAGTAATTAATTAAAAAGCGTATTTGAATAACTGAACTTATTCTAAATATTGATCATAATATCATAATATATTTTTCGTAAATTGTTATTCGATCATAATGTGAATGAGCTATTCAAATAAATATTTTACTACATAAGTATGAATAGGTACGTCATATTTTTATTATATATGTGACATGTTATATTCTAATATGCAACACGTGCTAAATATAAAATTTATTTTTTGTAGGACATAAACTAAATAATGTTTGCTCAATAGAAATTAACTAATAATTATTCAGTAATCATTATTTTAATTGCTTTCTGGCGGGCAACTTTGTTGAAATGTCATAACTTATATCATCTTAATAATAATAATAAATGTTGTCAATATGAAGGATTTAATAATAGTAAGTAATAAATACTTCTTTATGAAATCGTACAATAATGAGTTACTTTAGCTCCGTAAATCGTAGTGAAAAGTTCAACTTTAGCTTCGCATTTTTCGACTAATCAAAGCGCTACCTATGCACTCGGTCGCTGACGGAGAATTATTTTCCAGAACGTCGACTATGATTGTTGCAACCCTAGACAAGTTATGATCAAAACCGACAAGACGAATATGTGTGTGTATCTCTTGTTGTCTCGCTGAACCATTATATACACTGTGTAAATACGAGAAAAATATCATTAGATTTTTTTGGCGGCAAAATTAAATTTGATCTATCAGCGGGCAAACTCGATACAGTCACTGATAACAGCTGACGAGACAAGATGGAGAACATTCGTTTGTTTACATTAAAAAGTTTGTGTGGTGTAAAACTGGTGTTACATCAGTCAATCAAAAACGATCAGTTTTAGCATTCCAACTTCAGATTGCTCCGTTTAGTTTAGAAATCAAGTATAGTAGCAATCACATCGAGGTACCAAAAACAAAATCTGAACGATGTGGCTCGGTGAATCATTTATGATTACCCTGTATAATTATAAACACAGGAGTGGACACTCCGTATCCTCCGTATTTTAGTAAAACTGTAGATTCGTGGAATTTCTGTTTACCCTGTGCGAGAGAGAATGATCACTACTGGGCCCGTGCGTTACCGTTGTATATTATCATTGTCATAGAATGCATGCTTCGAGCTGGCCCGTATTTTATGTCTTTCTCTAAAAGATAAACAGATAGACCACACTTCATCCGCCTGAGTGTCCACTCCTGTCATAATTAAAAATTATAAATTTTCTAGATTAAATATGAATAATAACCTATTTTATGATAAAGTTGCAAAAACTATTGAATTTCTGTTTCAGAACGGGGCTCGTATTCTCTTCTCCACCGACGACTGGTTCGCGGAGGCAGAGAACCTGCTAGAAGAATCAGTTCCAGTGTTCAAGCCCGATGTGTACACGGAGTACGGTAAGCTGATGGACGGCTGGGAGACTAGACGTAAACGATGCGCGGGACATGACTGGTGCGTCATTCGACTGGGCGCTCCAGGTGTCATCCGTGGAGTCGACGTCGACACTAGCTTCTTCACGGGGAACTACGCGCCGAGGTACAGCGTGCAGGCCGCCTATCTCACCGAAGAAGGTGAGAGAATCACACAGAGTGTATCATAACCTCCAATACATACGTAAATAGTAAATATCGCGGCAGAAAGTTGAAAATGTCATGAACTATACCTCATTTCAGAAAAAAAGCAGATGACACTGCGAATACAGTCCGTTTTACACTCACACATTTTATTAGTTCAAAATTTGACGCGAACTTAAATATGGTATGTTTTGTGAATAAAGCTGTCATCTATAGAACGAGCTATAGAATAATGTAGTACTTCGATGTAACTATGAAATTCAAAATAAGAACGTATAAGTAATGTTAACGGATATGAAAACATTTGCTAGTGTAAATCCACCTCTCATCTCGACCAATTAGATTCAAGAATATAATCACCTTATCTTACCTAATGCCTGTGGCACACCGGTCGAGGAGCATCGAGGACCATCGAGTAACTCCTCGATGAAACGAAAGAACCCGTCCGCGATGGATTTCTATTTAATCGGTGACAAATACATCAAAGTTTTGCGCGAAATCAAATCCAAAGATACGTCTGAAATGAGATACATTCGTTTCATCGAGGAACAACTCGATGAAAATAGCGGCGCCCCTATTTTTCGTCGAGGACGGGGTGCGTTCTATCGTTTCATCGAGGAGTTACTCGATGGTCCTCGGCCGGTGTGCCACAGGCATAACGCTTTTATCTTAGCTGACATGAATAGGTGTTATTTTTTGTGATCGTTTAACAAATAGCGTTCATGACTCGTTCGAAAGTAAAATCGTATTGTCCATGTATTGCATTGCCTTACTCGGTTGCACCTCGCTCATCAAACTTTATTCGCACGATATTTCTCACTTTCGCTACTCATTGCCTCATTATTAAATATACTATTTCAAAAATTTAAAAAAAAACTTATAGTCCATTTTAAAGAAAATTAAATTCTAGAATATTCATACACAGGAAAATGCATGCACAAAAAATGCAAATCCAGAATTTTCTCTTGAACACAAATTATGTTGAACTGAACAATCCAATACCATTCTTGAGTCCCACATATTCGGTTTTGATTTTGACTATAACTTTTCTAGATTTGCACCGTCCTGTGTTCGCATTTATGCCAAAGCTAAAACTCTAAATTTGAATTTTCCTGTGAATTAATTTTTTGGTGCAGGTATTTTATTCAAAATTTGCATCTTCTGATGTTGAACCCATTCCCCATTAATTAAAATAATTACTATTAAAAATAAATTTAATGAACACAAATATAATGACATTCATAAAAAATGGAAATTATTAGAAATTATGTAAGAATCATAAAAATAATCATCAATCTAGTGGCATAGAAAATGTTCTTTTAAGATATTTTGAAATTTTTCAATTTTCGCGCATTAACCATTTCCATGTTATTTATCATATTATAATTATTATAGTATTTAAATATATCACTTTATTCCATAATTTACCACATACAAGATGTTAAATAATAGTCAAAAACTTTGGGGGTAGGTTAATTCATTTTGCAAGTATTATAAACGTAATATCAAATTATTCGATTTTATCATAATGTGACCATTAACTCGTATTGTGGTATATTGTCAGACGACCATATTTCATTACTTATCTTTAAATATAATATTACATAATAACACAAATGATAACTGCAATGCAAAAATTAAATAGGTATCATTATTCATTATAGTAGTTGCGCGTTACTTTCAGCTATCACTAATTTATACAGGATGATTCACAACTTCGTGCAAAATGGCATATAGTACTCAACTTACAGATCAAGGAACAAAAAGAATTTTTTAAATTCGTAAATTTAAGGGCAGTTAGCAAGAAGCACACATTTTTGTAACCACTGAATTGTTGAATGTGTAATGGATATCTGATTTGAATGGAATACAATTATAATTAATCGTGCAATGGCAATAATGGTTAATTTATGAAGTATCATTTGAAAACAGTGACCCAAAACTGTTTGATTAAAAAACCTAGAAACTAAAATTGCGAATTTTTGTGATAAATTAATATGCCATTAAAATATATGCACGAAGTTGTGAATCACCCTGTATTATAGATCTGTACCCATTTATAATTTATACTAAACTACCCTATTTTACAAAATAATTAAGTTGTAGACAGCTCTTTTAAAATACGACGTACGTAAGATTTGTTGTGTCTGTAGTAACTAAGAACGACCTGTGTACTAGCAATTGATGTCTTATTAAACAATTATTGTTACTCTTCTGAATGATATGTGTTTATGTGTCACATACGTAGTAATGTATGAAACGTTTACTACAACATTTGTTTACGCTGTTATACAATACAACCATTATAAACAATATTTGCAACTTACATTTCTGATTTCTGGTGCCACCGGTCTCGCTGTTTTCTGCATCCAACACTTTTCACTGCACTATTACTCACCACACGATTTAAACATCGTAAAAGCCAACTTACAAAGCCACAAACTACACAATATCATCGTGATATTCACCATTCACCGCAAAACAACGTTATAAGCGTCTGTTGTTCCATTTTGAACGGACTAATGAAACCATCAGAAACTTGTAATAACTCAGGACTTGTAAACACATAGTTCATATTTTGGCTGTTACGCGCAGGCGCACAGTTTGACCGGGCAATGTTAAGAAATATATTCAATTCTAAATCGATATAAGAACTAGTTCATCTCATTTGAATTAAATATTTATTGGGACCAAACGTGAAAATAATTGTACACACACAAAAATGTCATCATGTTTTAATACAGTAGATGTCATGCAGTTTTTTTTATACAGGATGGGCATAGTTATTTTTATTTGTTATAAGGATCGTAACGTATTATTGACTTGAAGATTATCAGACCAGACGAGGCAAAACCGAGTTTGATAACACGACGTTTACCTTAATGATTGGTTACGATCCGTATTGCATACAAATTTTTCTGTCTACTCCTGTCATAATAATATTATACATCGTGAATTAAACACAAACAATAATTTATAAATGATTGTTGTCTTCTGCAGATGAAGCTAACATACCCGCACGAAGTATAACCCCGATTGGAACAGCGTGTAGTAAAGAAACCCACTCAAAAATCACTGAACTACGTTCAGACAACTGGACCGAGGTCATCCCCATGACCAACCTGCGTCCAGGGTACCCGGAGACCTGCCACAACTACAAGGAGGTCAACTCAACCAAACCGTGGACTCATCTGCGTCTCAACATCTTCCCCGACGGCGGCATCGCAAGGCTTCGGGTCTTCGGGGAAGTCCGCCGTACCAAACAAGTCGACAAGTATCAAACCATTGATCTAGTGTTGATGACAAATGGCGGCGTCTGCATTGGGTATGTACCAGCACAATAACTGAAATTGTGTGATTTATATTTTGTTACTGTTTATATTATTTATATACGATCATATTAGTTTACGTTTCATGCTTTCATATAGTGAATAGAAATCTAGAATTTTAGATTCGGCATAAATACAAACATAAGAAGTTGCAAATTTAAAAAAACTAGTTTGTGGGTAGCATATATTTTCTAGATTTGAATCTTCTTGTGCTTGCATTTTTCTAGAATTTTATTTTCTGGTGTTGAATGTATACCCTAAATATTCTAGATTTGAATGAATGCATTTTCCTGTGTATGAGTATTCTAGAATTATATTTTCTGGTGTCTGGTATCTCGTCTGATTCCGTACCTCTATAAGTTTTCTTAATTATTTATAGACAATTTATTATAATTATGTTACAAAAAACAATAATGAAACATTGTGTAACAGGTACTCCAACGCGCATTATGGCCACCCGAGGAACTTAATAAGAAAAGACAGCTCTGAATCGATGGCAGATGGTTGGGAGACCGCAAGAAGATTGGACAGACCTCCGATTTTAAAAACGAACGAGTTGGGAATCTTAGAAGTGCCTGGCGACGAATGGGCTGTTTTTAAACTAGGATATATTGGAATCATTTCGAGTATTATTGTTGATACTAAACACTTTAAAGGCAACTATCCAGATGCAGTTGCAGTAGAAGGCATATTAATCAAGCCAGGCAAATTCAGCAAAATTATGGCGCGCCAAGAATGGAATTGTATACTTCCTGTTTCTAAAGTAAGTTCAATAATTTATCTACGATCATAACCATTGAATAATAGGTTACTTAAAAACCTCTCCATTATACACACCCTTATATTATGAATTAATAATTCAACACTATTGTATTATGAGTCAATTATTCAATACAGCTGTCATCTATCATCACATCAAAATGTCATCATATTCAGTGGTATTCAGATATCTATTTGATCTACATCCTAGATCAAAATTAAGATCCTTAAAGATAATATGATCTAAATCTAAATCAAATATCACACGCATTGTAAATATAGAATGTAATATTTATAAAGTTTATATTTAAATTGGACGTTTCGGTACATAGATTTGGCAATTTTCAAGTCTACCTAAAATATTAAGTTGTTACATGTAATCAAGATTAGTACTGCTCTCCATATTTATTGTTACATTTATTTTTGCCTTCATAATTCAAATTAACTAAACATTGTAACATAAAGCAATGTTCGCACGGCGATCTTTGGAGATTCTACGGAGATTCAGAATCCTGGATAAGAAGAAGTTTTTTTCTTTTTAGTGAGAATTATCTGTTAAATTGCGGTGTCGCTAAATTGAATCTTCAATGAGTCTTGGAAAAGAACAATTTATAATTTATTGATTGCTTTAAAACCACGTAGTTATCACTAGAAAGAAAAAAAACTTCTTCTTTTCCAGGATTCTGAATCTCCGTTAAAATCTCCAAAGATCGCCGTGCGAACAGGACTTAATGGAACAATTGAAAATGGCCAAAACCAATGAGCCGAAACGTCGTCTTTATGAATTTTACATCCTATATTTATATCGAATAAATAAATTATAGTAGGATTCTGTAAAAATCTGTAACTGCTACAGATCTATAAAACTATAAATATTAAACAAAATCGCAATGAAGTATATAAGCATTTATGAACATTTTTATATACTAGCCGGGCAGCCCGTACTGCGAAGGTCAAATTGTTCAAATTTGAAGGATCTGATTCGCCAAGAAAATGCTTCGCAGTACGGGCTGCCCGGCTAGTATTTGTCAACAAATATTGATGTGATTTTGTTCAATATTTAAAGATTTACTTAAAGCTTAAATATTATTTTATACTTACAGTTGTCGCCCGACCATCAGCACGAGTATCTGAAAGACGAGTTGCAGAACAAGGGACCATTTTCCCACATCAGGATCACAATTTCTCCTGACGGCGGTATCAGTAGATTAAGAGTATTTGGGACTGTGCATACAACTATTCCCCTTTGAAAACTATATTTATTATTTATAATCAGTCAGTATTAAGTTATAATTATTATGTAATATGTAAGAAATAAATTACATTATTTTTAACAACTGAACGGCTTCTGCAACGACATCAGCATCGGTGATGGTCAGTCTCCCAAGATCGATTTCTGTTTCAGTGACTTCAGATGTTTTCTTGAATGAGCCGTGGAATTCTTTTGCTTCTGTTTCTTCAGCTAATTGTTTGATGTTATCTTTGGTGACGCCTGCACCCGGCATGATTATGATACGATCTTTAGCGCGCTTGATTAATTTTTTAATTAGTTCTGTGCCGTCTTCGGCCGACTTTTTCTGCCCGCTGGTTAAAACTCTTGTGAAACCCAAATCGATGATGCTTTCTAGCTGAATCAAAGGGCTAGAGCACACATCAAATGCTCGGTGAAAAGTTACTGGCAACGGGTAGCAAGTTTTGATAATTTCGCGGCATTTTTTCAAATCTATGTCGCCGTTTTCTTGCAGCGCTCCGAAGACGAAACCATCCGCGCCGTGCTTTTTCAAGATTTGTGCATCTTCTACCATGATGTGGAGTTCTTCTTGTGAATAGACGAAATTTGAGCTGCGGCATCGCAACATGCAGAATATTTCGACCTTTTTGTCGTTCACAGTTTGAAGTTGTTTTAAAAGTCCCGCGGAAGGTGTCAGTCCGCCATCTGTGAGCGAACTGCACAACTCGAGGCGGTTGGCTCCGCCGGCAATGGCAGCCAACGCTGATTCGTAATTGTCAACACAAACTTCTAATATTTTAGACATTATTACAATGTTTTTATCGTTAATCAATGAATAAACACTAATGAGCAATGATATGATCAGTTATTTTTTTATTGTTCACAAAATACAGCACTACATCATCTTAAAACCACCACCGGTGAACTTCTGGCTCTGGCTGTCATCTACTACTGAAGTTTTAATAGCGGGTAATTTTGTACCTAGATGGCTCTGGCATTCCTTTTTCTGTTTGAAATATTTGCGTTTTGTTTCTACTAATTCTTTAGAAATTTTATCTATGTCCATTTTATATTCCATTGCTTGCGTTTCGTACATATTTAACTCAGAAACCAAACACTAATAACGGATTAATTTATTTTCTACTATTAAAATACAGGGTGTTATGTAAGTATACCGCCAACGCTTACATGGTGAATAAGGAAGATTCAAAGAGTATCAAACAATTTTTGTATCCTCCTCAAGAGCTCAGAAGCTTCTTTAAGTTAAAGAAGCTTCTCTAAAAATAACAAATCAAGATACACATGTTTTCCTATTTAAATGTTTCCATGGTAATTCGAGAAGCTTCATAAACTTACAGAAGCGTGCTGACTGCTGAATTCGGCTTGTCAACATTTTCACATAAATTAGAAGATTATTAGTGTGTCGTACAAGAGCTTGTATGAATAAAAACGATGATCGATTTAAACATTTCGTTTTCATTTTTTAATAAATGCGATTAATAATGTTACTTAATTCCTGATTTTTACTTCCTTGTACGAAGTAAGGAAGTATTGTAATCGCGAAAAATTTCGGTTCTCAGATTTTGACGGAAATATCCGTTTTGACCTTTTCTGAATCCATTATGACTAGTTTCGACGTGACGTCTGTACGTACGTACGTATGTACGTACGTACGTACGTACGGACGTATGTGTGTCGCATAACTCAAATACGGTTAGACGTAGAAAGTTGAAATTTTGTATTTAGGCCTGTTATAGCATCTAGTTGTGCACCTCCTATTTTTGGTTTCAATCTATAAACCGGAAATAGTACTTTTTAAAAATATTTCGATAAATATTTAATTTAACACAAATTTTTTTATTTTAAATGAAAGATTATGTGATTATTACCTAAAATCGGTATTTTATAAATATTTTTGTATCTGGTATCATTTAGGAATAATTAAAGTATATATTTTTAATTTAGTATTTCTTTATCTTATAGTCCATGATCGATTAACATTTGTTACTACGTAAAATTTAAATGATTATGACATGACAGTGACAATAGTAAAATATGCTTTATATCTTATTCTGCAGTTTAAATAAAATGACTAAAATATATTTGTGAGTATACTAGTATAATAAGTTAAAAGAATTTTTTATATTATTCTACATTTTAGTTATTAAGAAAAGTATGAACACACAAGGCGTACAAGGAAGTCATGTGGTGTCCACGTCAGATTTTTTTCTTATAGGGGAGGGGGCACATTGGTACAAGGGGCACATTGGTACTTTTTAAATTTTCGCGGTACTATGGTCGAAAAAAGTTGTTAAAATTGCTAATGCCTATTGCCCTGTTCACACGTTGCTACTTTGAAGACGCATACGTGCTACTGTTGCATGAAAAGAAATTCAAATCGAAACAATTACCGCAAAAAATCGCTATCTACACACACAACGATCAACGATGTGAAATTATCAACGAGTAGTTCTTGATACTTTGATGCTACAAATTAGCAGCGCTGCTATTTGACAAGCGACTCAGATTTTTTCTTGCTACAGTAGCACGAATGTGTCTTCAAAGTAGCAACGTGTGAACAGGGCATATGGCACACTGGTCGAGGAGCATCGAGGACCATCGAGTAACTCCTCGATGAAACGATAGAACGCACCCCGTCCTCGACGAAAAATAGGGGCGCCGCTATTTTCATCGAGTTGTTCCTCGATGAAACGAATGTATCTCATTTCAGACGTATCTTTTGTATTTGATTTCACGCAAAACTTTGTAGTCCAGTCATTTTAGCAAAAAAATGGGCTCAACCTCGGAATGAGAGATAATAAGCTGGAAACTCGTATACACCTTCATTTTTGCGTTCTAAAAGTTGTCTCAAAAGTCTCATAAAATCTCGTGTCTGCGTCGTAAGTTATTCGAGGTCAAAGGTCACAAAACTCGGTTTTTCGAGATTATCTAGGTTTCTATAGCTCCAATGATGTTAACCTATTATAAAAATTGTAGAGAATAAAATTTCCTACAACTTTGGTATTTAAAAAAAATTTATCCGATCAATAGTTCAAAAGTTACGGCCGAAAGAAAAAGGAACGCTTTAAAAAAATTTAATTATGGCATTACTTTATGTCATAATATACAAAAACGACTGTAACTTTTCAACACATTAAAATATTGACTTCCGGTCTAAAGCATTCAATTCTTAAGACTATTTTCAATCTACAATACAATTTTTAAAATTTTGGAGGTCCTAGTTTAGCCAAAATTTAAACAAAAATAATAATAATTTTTTTGTATTTTCTTAAATTATTGTGTTTCATCAGCTCTAATTTCTGAATGAATCAAGATATCAACTTTCGGTTTTCAGCATTAAATTCCTGAGACTTTTTGCTATAAGGTATATTATTTCAAAAATGGTTAAAAATACTTTGGTAACCTGAAATGTTAAATTTTTCTCCGAGAGAATATAGTGAAATTTTAGCTTTGTTATAAATTACTTTAAATTTTAGGTCATCACATACCTTTAAAAGATTTAAAGATTTCTTATAGAACAAAATAATTTAGATTTGCTTAACATTCAACTACTTTTATGCAACTCCAGCAAAGCAGATTTTAAGCTGGCCAAAACTCGGATATTTATTCCTTTTGGTTTTTTTAATATAAATCCATTTTATATTGTTAATAATTTTTTTTATTGTGGTAATTAATTAGTAATAAATTTTTCTGTAATATTAACGTAATTTTCAATATTATTGATGTGTTTTTACGATATGGTTTTGCCAGCTTGATATCAAGCTGGCAAAACCCTTATATGCTTATAACTACTGTGGTAATAAATTTTTAAATGTGGTAATTAAATAGCAATAAAATAGTAATAAAATATAGGCCTAATTTTGTTTTGTTTTGCTATCATAGTTTTGCTACCTTGATGGAGCTTTCTCTCGGAGAAAAACTTAAAATTTCAGGTCAACAAAGTTCTTTAAACCATTTTTGAAATAATGTACCTTATAGAAAAAAGTCTCAGGAATTCAATGCTGAATACCCAAAGTTGATATTTTTAAGTTGATATGTTTAAATTTTGGCTAAACTTGTAATCTCCAAAATTTTAAAAATTGTACTGTAGATTGAACATAGTCTTAAGAATTGAATGCTTCAGACCGGAAGTCAATATTTTAATAAGTTGAAAAGTTACAGTCGTTTTTGTATATTATAACATAAAGTAATGCAATAATTAAATTTTTTAAAAGCGTTCCTTTTTCTTTCGGCCGTAACTTTTGAACTATTGATCAGAGAAATTTTTTTTTAGTACCAAAGTTGTAGGAAATTTTATTCTCTACAATTTTTATAATATGTTAACATCATTGGAGCTATAGAAACCTAGATAATCCCGAAAAACCGAGTTTTGTAACCTTTGACCTCGAATAACTTACAACGCAGACACGAGATTTTATGAGACTTTGGAGACAACTTTTAAAACGCCAAAATGAAGGTGTATACGAGTTTCCAGCTTATTATCTCTCATTCAGAGGTGAAACTCTAATTTGACTGGACTATTGATGTATTTGTCACCGATGAAATAGAAATCCATCGCGGACGGGGGCGTTCTTTCGTTTCATCGAGGAGTTACTCGATGGTCCTCCATGCTCCTCGACCGGTGTGCCATAGGCATAATAGATGTCAGCAAGGTATTTAATCATCAGTTCATGTGACAACTGCGTCAAACCCAAACTCAGTGATTTGTGAACAAAAACCTGTTTTCATCGATCAAAAGTAAGTTTCATTCATTGTAAGCTTCTATCTTTTCTTGCAATGGAAATTTCTACTTGGTTATAAGATACCGTCATTACTATATGGATTAGTTATTATTTTCTAGTTTGTAATGTTTTAATTTTTTAACCTAAAAATCTTGATGATTTTTTTTCTTTAAAATGAGGTTATGGGGCACATAGGTACACCACTGGGTTTCAAACGAAACTTTCACATTTCCCGATGTTCCCGATATAAGCGATATTGACTTAGGTGACATTGTCCTTAGATTACCAAAACCAATAATTAAATGTCGTCTTTTAAGTTTCCAATCAAACTTAACTATTATACAACGAAAAAAAAAAAAAAGTGTCCGAATTGTACCAATGTGCCCCCCTCACCCCTATAAATGTAACGATTTGGATGATTTAAAAGATCTCTTGCACCTAAACGAAACACTGCAGAAATAAAATAATGAATTACAAAATATTGCGTGTTTAGAGGTGTAGCAGTTTCTGTTTTACTCATTTAAACTTTGAAGGAAAACAGGTACTAGATGTTTGTAGAAGAATAATTAATCTAGGTTTATGCTCAGTTAGAATTTTGAAAAATCTTTGGAATCCATATAAAATATTTCTGAAAAAGAGGTAAAAAGAGATTTATTAGAAAATGTACCAGTCTTCGTCTGTAAATAAATTTATGAAATTTTGCTTCATCTATAAAACTACGTGAGCATTTTAAAAATTGCTAAACTGCTTTTACGTATTTTAGGCGAATGTTACCACGCGTTACCATACGTGGAATCAACGTTGGCGGTATACTTACATAACATCCTGTATAAAACTTACTTTCATTTTTGTTCCGCGCATAGTCAAAGCTCGTTGCGTTTTGATCAGCTGATTTTGTATTTCAGGACTTGGTTGTTTCGCCAACATTTGTCGTAGACTTAAATATAACTTTTCAGATTCTTTTAACTGTTTTTCTCTTTCGATTGATTCAGAAGTTTGATTTAAGAGTCGTCTGGAATGATATACAAAATTAAAGATATTTAAAATATCCTCGTAACAGAAATGGTACTTTTGAAGCATTTGTATTTTCTTTAATAAATCTACAATGTGTGGATCAGAGCCCTCAAGTTTTCTCCATCTGTGGATGTTCATAGGATGTTGCAATTCTTCTTCTAATGCTCTAAGTTTTAATCGTTCTTGAGCTAATTCTCGTTCGAGAGTAAAAACTTCGTGTTTTAAATCAGTCATGTTCGCAATTGATTTGCTGAGGTAGTTCCTTTCTTGTCGCAATCTTTTAATCTCTAATTTCAGAAGTTTTATATCTTCTAACCGCTGTTCGTATTGTGTCTCACCTGAAAAATGCAAAAATATTGCGTGAATTATATTCTATTGCACTCTATTTTGTTTTGAATTTCATAGCAAGTGTATAGCCTATTTTAATACCTCGAGCTAAAGTATTTTCAAGAATGTCCAT
The DNA here is from genome assembly GCA_947534325.1 of Agonum fuliginosum. Classification (NCBI taxonomy): domain Eukaryota; kingdom Metazoa; phylum Arthropoda; class Insecta; order Coleoptera; family Carabidae; genus Agonum; species Agonum fuliginosum. The sequence continues at coordinate 43,938,182 of OX384029.1, forward strand.
CTTTTGGGTTAACAATCCAATTTCGTCGTTTCTTCTTACAAGTTGGGCCCCAATAATGTCTCGATCGTTCATGATTTGTTCGTAACTCTTTTCATGTTTTTTAATTGATTTCTCATATTCGGCAATACATTTCATTAAGGATTTTTCGTTTTGTTGCATCTCTGTGATTTCATGTTTTAATTTTTGTATTTGATTTAATCCGTTTTGCACTTCGACTCTGTAAATTGTAAATATTAAATTTGTACGATTAAAGCTTCATTCACAAACGCATTTAGTTTTAAGGTTTATATTTATGTTTACGGTAAATCAAGTTTAAATTTATATAACTAAATACGGACATTCACACTTCCCATTTCAAGCACTGTGAATGTTCATATTTAGTTAAGGCGGCTACACATTACATGGCAAACTAGGCAATGGCAAACGTTGGTGATTTGTACATTTTTACCTCTCGCCACTCATATCTGTAAGAGAGGTATTGTAATCATGCTAAAATTTCGATAGTGAGTTTTCAATGGATAAGCACGTTTTGAGGTCCCTAGAACACGATTTTGATAATTTCGCGATGATGTCTGTGTGTGTGTGTGTCTGTGTGTGTGTGTGTGTGTGTGTGTGTGTGTGTGTGTGTGTGTGTGTGTGTGTGTGTGTGTGTGTGTGTGTGTGTATGTGTGTGTGTGTGTGTGTGTGTGTGTGTGTGTGTGTGTGTGTGTGTGTGTGTGTGTGTGTGTCTGTGTGTGTGTGTCTGTGTGTGTGTGTGTGTGTGTGTGTGTGTGTGTGTGTGTGTGTGTGTGTGTGTGTGTGTGTGTATGTGTGTATGTGTGTATGTGTGTATGTGTGTATGTGTGTATGTGTGTATGTGTGTATGTGTGTATGTGTGTATGTGTGTATGTGTGTATGTGTGTATGTGTGTATGTGTGTATGTGTGTATGTGTGTATGTGTGTATGTGTGTATGTGTGTATGTGTGTATGTGTGTATGTGTGTATGTGTGTATGTGTGTATGTGTGTATGTGTGTATGTGTGTATGTGTGTATGTGTGTATGTGTGTATGTGTGTATGTGTGTATGTGTGTATGTGTGTATGTGTGTATGTGTGTATGTGTGTATGTGTGTATGTGTGTATGTGTGTGTGTGTGTGTGTGTGTGTATGTGTGTGTGTGTGTGTGTGTGTGTGTGTGTGTGTGTGTGTGTGTGTGTGTGTGTGTGTGTGTGTGTGTGTGTGTGTGTGTGTGTGTGTGTGTGTGTATGTGTGTATGTGTGTATGTGTGTATGTGTGTATGTGTGTATGTGTGTATGTGTGTATGTGTGTATGTGTGTATGTGTGTATGTGTGTATGTGTGTATGTGTGTATGTGTGTATGTGTGTATGTGTGTATGTGTGTATGTGTGTATGTGTGTATGTGTGTATGTGTGTATGTGTGTATGTGTGTATGTGTGTATGTGTGTATGTGTGTATGTGTGTATGTGTGTATGTGTGTATGTGTGTATGTGTGTATGTGTGTATGTGTGTATGTGTGTATGTGTGTATGTGTGTATGTGTGTATGTGTGTATGTGTGTATGTGTGTATGTGTGTATGTGTGTATGTGTGTATGTGTGTATGTGTGTATGTGTGTATGTGTGTATGTGTGTATGTGTGTATGTGTGTATGTGTGTATGTGTGTATGTGTGTATGTGTGTATGTGTGTATGTGTGTATGTGTGTATGTGTGTATGTGTGTATGTGTGTATGTGTGTATGTGTGTATGTGTGTATGTGTGTATGTGTGTATGTGTGTATGTGTGTATGTGTGTATGTGTGTATGTGTGTATGTGTGTATGTGTGTATGTGTGTATGTGTGTATGTGTGTATGTGTGTATGTGTGTATGTGTGTATGTGTGTATGTGTGTATGTGTGTATGTGTGTATGTGTGTATGTGTGTATGTGTGTATGTGTGTATGTGTGTATGTGTGTATGTGTGTATGTGTGTATGTGTGTATGTGTGTATGTGTGTATGTGTGTATGTGTGTATGTGTGTATGTGTGTATGTGTGTATGTGTGTATGTGTGTATGTGTGTATGTGTGTATGTGTGTATGTGTGTATGTGTGTATGTGTGTATGTGTGTATGTGTGTATGTGTGTATGTGTGTATGTGTGTATGTGTGTATGTGTGTATGTGTGTATGTGTGTATGTGTGTATGTGTGTATGTGTGTATGTGTGTATGTGTGTATGTGTGTATGTGTGTATGTGTGTATGTGTGTATGTGTGTATGTGTGTATGTGTGTATGTGTGTATGTGTGTATGTGTGTATGTGTGTATGTGTGTATGTGTGTATGTGTGTATGTGTGTATGTGTGTATGTGTGTATGTGTGTATGTGTGTATGTGTGTATGTGTGTATGTGTGTATGTGTGTATGTGTGTATGTGTGTATGTGTGTATGTGTGTATGTGTGTATGTGTGTATGTGTGTATGTGTGTATGTGTGTATGTGTGTATGTGTGTATGTGTGTATGTGTGTATGTGTGTATGTGTGTATGTGTGTATGTGTGTATGTGTGTATGTGTGTATGTGTGTATGTGTGTATGTGTGTATGTGTGTATGTGTGTATGTGTGTATGTGTGTATGTGTGTATGTGTGTATGTGTGTATGTGTGTATGTGTGTATGTGTGTATGTGTGTATGTGTGTATGTGTGTATGTGTGTATGTGTGTATGTGTGTATGTGTGTATGTGTGTATGTGTGTATGTGTGTATGTGTGTATGTGTGTATGTGTGTATGTGTGTATGTGTGTATGTGTGTATGTGTGTATGTGTGTATGTGTGTATGTGTGTATGTGTGTATGTGTGTATGTGTGTATGTGTGTATGTGTGTATGTGTGTATGTGTGTATGTGTGTATGTGTGTATGTGTGTATGTGTGTATGTGTGTATGTGTGTATGTGTGCATGTGTGCATGTGTGCATGTGTGTATGTGTGTATGTGTGTATGTGTGTATGTGTGTATGTGTGTATGTGTGTATGTGTGTATGTGTGTATGTGTGTATGTGTGTATGTGTGTATGTGTGTATGTGTGTATGTGTGTATGTGTGTATGTGTGTATGTGTGTATGTGTGTATGTGTGTATGTGTGTATGTGTGTATGTGTGTATGTGTGTATGTGTGTATGTGTGTATGTGTGTATGTGTGTATGTGTGTATGTGTGTATGTGTGTATGTGTGTATGTGTGTATGTGTGTATGTGTGTATGTGTGTATGTGTGTATGTGTGTATGTGTGTATGTGTGTATGTGTGTATGTGTGTATGTGTGTATGTGTGTATGTGTGTATGTGTGTATGTGTGTATGTGTGTATGTGTGTATGTGTGTATGTGTGTATGTGTGTATGTGTGTATGTGTGTATGTGTGTATGTGTGTATGTGTGTATGTGTGTATGTGTGTATGTGTGTATGTGTGTATGTGTGTATGTGTGTATGTGTGTATGTGTGTATGTGTGTATGTGTGTATGTGTGTATGTGTGTATGTGTGTATGTGTGTATGTGTGTATGTGTGTATGTGTGTATGTGTGTATGTGTGTATGTGTGTATGTGTGTATGTGTGTATGTGTGTATGTGTGTATGTGTGTATGTGTGTATGTGTGTATGTGTGTATGTGTGTATGTGTGTATGTGTGTATGTGTGTATGTGTGTGTGTGTGTGTGTGTGTGTGTGTGTGTGTGTGTGTGTGTGTGTGTGTGTGTGTGTGTGTGTGTGTCTGTGTGTCAGTGTGTGTGTCAGGATGGATGTTGGAGGTACGATAACTCAAATACCACTGAATAAAAAATTTTGAAATTTGGTATACAATATTCTGACACCCTAGATTAGATCTGATTAGATTTTGGTGTTGATCGTGCAACCGGAAGTGGTAGTTTCTTGAAGATCTGAAGAGTTTTTCTGGAATATTTTCAAAATTTATGAATTAATAGGAATTTTTTTAATAACATTGTATACTAAATGTTACTATCTACAATATGTATTCAAAACGTTGTTTCTATCTAGCACCATTTTCCAATTACAAGAAGTTAAAAATTCTACAAATTTGTTACAATTTTGATTTATCTGCCTACCTATGGAAACAAAAAATAAAATATTTGAGTGTTAATGTCATATGAATTTTTGACTTTTTGGCAAATTGAAATGGAAAATATGAAATGTCATTTAGTATTTATAAGGTCATAATAAACTTTAATAATATTATAAAAACTACAATTCCCGAATTCCCTTCTAGTACAATGGTATATTTGTGAGTAAGTATTACATAATATATACTTATATTAGAAAAATAAAAATAGTAGAGTATGGCGAGAGGTTATGTGTTGGCCACATCGGATTTTTTTCATGTCGAATAACATTTACCGAGTACTCCCTACACATTACTTGTCGAATCATCCCATACATATGACATAAACTAAATGCTAGATAGAGTTTCGTACACAAGTGGCCAACATTTCTTTGATTCGGGTCTCATTTACCGACTTCTATCCGAACGTAGACGAATGCAAACGTTGGAAGGAGTTTGCCATTTGTGGTACCGTACACACTATTCGGCAAACTTCACATATCACAAACGTTTGCCTAGTTTGCCATGTAATGTGTAGCCGGCATTAGATGTAAACAAACTTTCTTAAACATGTTTTACAGAGGTTAGTTTATTTGCGACATATGCGAATGATACTCGTATATGAATTTAATATATTTTTTTGTACATTTCCTAACTCGTGTTTTAGTTAACACCGATAAAAGTTATGAAGAAGATATGACAGTTTTATGAATATCTTTTAATATTCATGCAAAATATTATTACGATTCACTACTTAGATTTTTTAAAGATGTAAAAGAAAATGTGAACAAAAATTTACTTTTTTGACGTTTCTCAAAAAATTGCATACAACATACGGCAACGCTGCATTCTAGATTACAAAATTGAAACAGACTTATGACATCACAAGCTAAATTGTACGAAATGTGTGCGTTTCTGATAACTTTTGTTTGACTGTACGACCAGTTCTTCCTTAAAACTAAATGCTTAGGTATGTGAATGCAGCTTTAATTACGAATTTAATACTTTAAATTTTCTTTTTCTTTGTTCACTTTTCTTAGTATAGTTTCTTCTTTGATAAGTAGAGCTTCTTTAGTGGAAATATCTTCTTTTAACTGCTGACTTTGATGAATACTAATTTTAAATTTTGATTTTAGTTCTGCTATTTCATTGGAGATTTCTTGAACCTGTTTTTGAAGTGTGTTTCTTTCTGCTCGCACTGCTTCGAATAAATTTTGTTGCTGGCGCAATTTTGTTTCTAATTCGACGATAATTTTTTTCAAATCGAAAATTGCTTTCTAAAATTATTTTCAAGCCGAAATATTATTTAACGAACACATAATGTAGGCTATAATTCAAGGGGATGAAAGTTTATGCACGAGCTGATTATAGCCATTATATGCGAGTCAAATACGACGTTTTATCTACGACTTTTAAAAAAATAATTTACAAATTATTATTTATTAACATACTAACCAAATCTAACATTTTGGTGTAATGACAGATGATTATACACTCGCCTTCAGCTCGGCCATAACTTTCATCCTCTTGAATTACAGCCTACATTATGTGCTTGTTAAATAATATAATATTATCTCATACAGACCTGTTTTATATTAATGTCATCCATGGCATCTTCGACTTGTTGAGTTAGATCTAACGTTTCTTCCATGGCCTTATTTCTTTCTTTTTCTACTCTTAGAGTTGCCTTTTTTTGATTGTTTAAGTCGTTAGTAATACTCGCTATTTCTTGCTCTAATTTTCTTCGAGTTTGTTCTTGGATTTTGATTATCTTCATGTGGCCTTCTACAGTTGTTTCCATACGCAAAAGATTTTTGCTGAATACTTCTTTTTCTTTTGCGAGATTATCAATTGATTTTCGATCGGCATCTGCCTGTTTTTTGCTGAGATGTATTTCGCGTTCCATCATTATTACTGTCGTACGCAATTTATCTCTTTCGCTCTCTAAACTGTATTTGAGTCGTTCAACTGTGCCTAGTTTCTTTTCAATGTTTTCTTTTGATTTTGTCAGTTTTGTTACTTCGGCTCTTAATTGGTTACATTCGTCGTTTTTAATCTAAAATCGAGTCAACAGTTTGTTTACTTTCATAAACAAAGAGTTAAGTTATATATCTGAATAAATAAAGCTTTTTGCATTTTGTAACCCAGAAAATTAAATTTAAAATGAATCAACATTAGTCGTCAAAATGGCGAAAAACAAGACTTTTTAAACAAAATAGATATTTGTATATCTAGGCTGCGAAATGTCTGCTTAACGTCCGATAAAATTTTTGGCCGAGGCTTGAAAATTCTCGAGGACAGTAAACACATTTCGCAGACGAGTTATACATAATATTTTTTGTGCGTTTAAAACGCATTTAATTAATGACACACTTTTTATTTTTTGTAACATCTATGAAAAATATCTGACATTGACATGCACAACTCAATAAATTTACTTCGCAGCCGGTACTATAATAAATAGCAATGCGGCCGCGAAATGTATCGTACACAAATGTTTTACTTCGCGGCCTGATTTGCGGACGTCAATGACAACATTAAGGACAGTTAAAGTTGCCCTCTTTTTGCTCTATTGTCACTTTTTTAACGTATTTACAAAATACGTCATGTTTAGCCATTTACATAAAAAATGAAGAAAAATCTAAAAAACAAAACCTGGCATTAGAGCAAAGGGGAAGCATTCTTAAACTATTCAAAAATGTCTTAGTTATGTCGAAAATTTTTCTTCAAATTTAAGGGGAAAACTAAACATACTTTTACCCATTTTACAACTAGTAATCGCAACTATCTTAAGAGGCCCGTCTATCTCCTAAATCCAGTATAAAACGTACTAACGTAGCGTGTGTTTTGTGACCAGTACAAGAATGGTAAAATTGTATTTCAACAAGGATATTATACCTAAATGATCAATTAACAGTTGTGCTGTTTTAAAATTTTAATAAAAAATTATATATGATTATAAAAATTCCGGCACATCTGCAGATCCATTCTTTTATTAAATGTTAATAAAAACAATACCTTGAAGTCAAAAATAATCTAATAGTTTACTCGCAACGAAAACACTTTTACAGTATTTTTCATTTTTCAACTTCAAAATGACATAGCATTGCTAGAATTGGGTAAAGTACGAGTTCAGGCTGGTTTTAGGCAGTCGTAGTAGAGGGCAGAGTGGGTTAGAAAATTTCTAGGAATTCGGAAAAAAAAATTAAATCAAACATTTTGGTACCTTGCATGATTTGAGTAAGTCTCCGTGTTTTGTTTTCAAGTCGTTGAGCTCATACGTATTCATCTCGAGCTCCATTTGGCTTTTTTCTAGCTTAAGTTGTAGCATTTCCCCAAGTTTGCTGGCTTTGTCAGTTGCAGTTTTTTGGTCGCGCAATTGGTTTTCTATCAAAACTATTTGTTTTCTACGTGATTCCATTTCTTCCTTGTGATCCGAAATAGTGTTTTTTAATTTGTTGATATCTTCATTAATAACACGGATATCTTCCTCAAGTTTTTCGATTTGACGTTGTTTTTTGGTTGCTTCACTTGTTTGTTGCTAAAAAGTTATTAAAAATAAAACTTGAAAATCGCGTGACGCAATAACAGCCAATAGATGAATAGATTACAATAATAGCAACCATGGTCACATAAACTTTTTGGAAATTATTTACTGCTAGGTATACCTCATTTCAGCTCAAAAAAAAGCGTAGGGTAAGATAGGGCAATGATATTCTTGAATCTGATTGGTCGAAATGAGAGGTGGATTTACACTAACAAACATTTTAATTTCCGTTAACTTTACTAATACTTTCTTAATTTGAATTTCATAGTTCATTTAAACTATATTATTCTATAGATGACAGTTTTATTCATAAAAAATACCTTTTTTAAGTTCGCGCCAAATTTTGAACTAATAAAATGTGTGAGTGTAAAACGGACTGCACTCGCAGTGCCATCTACTTTTCTTAGCTGATATGAGCCTGAGTAAAGCCGCATTCACAACCCGGAATATGGTGAAATTTGTGAAGTCTGTCATATGGCAATGTGTACTTGCGTTCACAACACCAAATGTGATGTGAACACAAGTACATCTTGCTATAAGACAGACACATTTCAGGCTGTGTATGTAAACTTCACTAAAATTAATAAACATAAATTTCATGTCAGTTTGGCATTTAAATAATAATTTCTTATTTTGAGTGTAAATATGCAATATTAAATACCTACACAATTTTATTGTAACAAGAATTAAAAAATAGACGAAAAATAGAGCGGCGGTGTCATTATGATTTTCTTACCGAATCTGCACTCGTGCATTAATTCATTTCGAGGTAATTATTTATCGTGCATTCTAAAAACGTAATCAGCTTGAGTGGCACATGAGAGCTGTTTAAATGTTATTGAAAAGCATTAAAAAATTCCTGATTATAAGTGAAAATTAATCTTACTTCTATTAAGAGATTTAGTTCATTCGCTCTTAAATCGGCGGCGGAATTTTTGTGCTCCAGTTCTTCAGAATAGCTCAATGCGTTTTTTAGTTTTTGTTTTAAGCTTATTATTTCATCGATTAGACGTTGTTTTTCGCGCTCGAAACCTTCTTTTGTTTTGTTCATTGCTCCCGCTCTGAAAAAATAAGTTTACTGTTTCTAAAATCGTCAAATTTATAAAATTAAATCAGGGACTAGAACCGAACCGAAACAGGACAAAATCCGGAACGAACCACAGCTATTTTATAGTGAACCAGAAACTGAACCGGTTGAAAAAATTGTTTATAACCATGACCGGAGCATTAAGAAGATGCAGTCTACCGCGAATCAAACCTGACCGACATTTTGTGTGGTTCGAGTCCCTGAATAAATATTACTCTTCTTCTTCTTCTTCCCCGCCGAGTTTAGCCTTGAGTTCAAGTTCGTTGTCAAGTTTCATGATTTGATTTCGCATATTTTCGATGATTTCTTGCGACTGTTGTTCTCTGGAGTGAGCATCATCAGTCAGTTGTTTGGCGTTGAGTAATTGACTTTTTAAATCTTCGATTGTAGTTTCTGCTGTATTCGCTTCTTTCTCTAAGTTTTCAATTTCTACACTTCCCTGCATGATTTCGTCTTGCAATTGGGAATTTTTTGCTATTAAGTCTTGTTCATTTTGGTAGGTTTCAAAAAATGCTTCGAAGAGCCTTGTGTAAGCTTCCGCAAAATCTGCTAGTTCATCATTTTCTTGGAGTTTTGCAGATATCTATACACAAATATCAACAGATACAACAAATTCCGATCGTGCCTTCTACAGTCTGCCAAATATTAAAAATGAAATTAAAGGATTTTTCTAGGTATTCCAGGACAATTTTATATAAAAAAATTAAATGTTAAATTAACAACAAAGAAAATAAAAATAATAATGTAACAAATAGATAGAAGATAGAGGAAAATATAGAAGAGTTCAGTAGCATAAACATAAGATTGGGAAAAAATTGTTAAGTCAGTCTTTTTGTGAAATTATTAGAATATCAAATAAAATATGAAATTAATTTTTTTTAAAGTAGTTTTAAGAAGAAAAATTGCGTACAATACGTGTTTTATTTTCGAAGCTGTGAATACGCGTCATAAGACTTATTTATAATTTTATTGATGTTTCTTATTTTCATAGCTGTGAAAGAACTTTTAATCAAATAAATTATACTTAAGTGTAAATGAAATGTATAAAAAATGAAAACTCTAATTCAACTGAATTAAATAAACAACCCAATACTTGGTTTTGGTAAAAACTTTGAACTAAATCAAGAACCTAATACAATTCTTTAAATAAATTTACAAACAGTTTACGACAAATATAATAATTATGTTTCATGATGTAAAACATGATTCATTTTATTACTAATTGTCCAAAATAAAAATAATAATTTACGGAACACCATAGAAAATATCAGGAAAATAAATATATTGATAAAATTCCAGGTATTATTAAAATTCAAGGAAATCGGGAATAATTTTTAAATCAAGGATTTTGTCAAGAACCCAAGTCCTCCTGTTTTTATAATATACAAGATGATTCAAAACATCATGCATATACTATATTTTAATGGCATATAATATTCGACTTGCTGATCATAGAACAAAATGATTCTTTTTCAAATTTGTCAATTTAAGGGCAGTTTTCGTACATTTTTGAAACCACTGGTACGAATGGCATAAAATTAATAATTGTACAATGGCAAGAATAGTAAATTATCTAAAGCCCTGTTCGCACAATGCATCTAGCATGCATCTAGCATGCATCAAACAAGAGTCTTTCCATGCATCAAACCTGTAGTTGATGCATGGCCGTTCACACAATGTGTTTGATGCACGTTTGATGCGTGTTTGTAGCATCAAAATAGACTTCTTCTTCCAAGTTTCAAATTAAGTCTCATTGTTAGGTTGGCATTACTGTGGCTACGTACACTTCAAAATTCTTTTGTATTTACCACAAATAAAGAATTTATTTTTTAAAACACTGATTAAAAACACAATGTAATAAAAAAATAGGAAAGAACATAAAGGGAAAAAAGGACTGAAGGAAATAGTCTTTAAAAGACTGGTTTTTATTTAATTAGTATAATAATACTAAATAAATTAAGAAAGAAAGGAAATGAATAGATAAATTATACTATGTAGGTTGTGGTTGTTCTAATGACAGTATGACAGCACTCAAATGTCAACGCAATCAATCTGAATTTAGCAACGACTCAACGATTCAGTACTTCTTCTTTCCCAAGAGTCTTTTGATGCACCAAAATAGCGGCGCCTGTAAACATATTTTGACGCATGGAAAGACTCTTGTTTGATGCATGCTAGATGCATGCTAGATGCATTGTGCGAACAGGGCTTTAGAACACAGTGATCCAAAACTGTTTGATTAAAAAACCTGGAAACAAAAATTGCGAATTTTGAAAAAATTCTTCAGTTTCGTGACAGTAACTTTATGTCATTAAAATATAAAAACAAAATTGTGAATTACCCTGTATTGGAAATAAAATATATTTAGTTCATTCATTTAAAATAAATTTTTAAAATTTTAAGACTGGCTTCTCAAATTTAGGTACTTGAATGTAGTTTTCATTTTACATTTTAAGCCTCATTCACATAAGCATTTAGATTGAAGATTTACGTTTATATTTAAGAAACATAGCATTCAATTAATAATATAGTTTTAATACTAAAGCCTGATTTATAAACTTGACGTTGACGTTGCAGTTCGCCGTTGACGTTCAAAGTTAAATGTAGGAGAAACATATGTTTCATTTATAAAATCCGTTGCCGTTCCTGTTCGTAGTTGGCGTTCCGTACGCATGACGTTCGGGATAACCAACTTTTAACTTTTGAAGTTCACCGTTGGAGTACATTGAACGTCTAACCAATGAAAATGAGCGATCGGGTCACATGATTTTGAATTTGCATGTCAATTGTCAAATGTCAATTTTATAATATGGTGACAACTGACATGGATGATTCACAGAGTTTAACACAATCAGGTAATTATTTAATGTATAAATAATATCATATGAAATGATTAATGTCATAACTGAATTTATTTTTCTATAGAGAAGGTGGCTCTTTTAATAGAAGTCATACAGTTGAACTTTGAGTTTATAAATCGCCACATTCTAACTGCAACCGCAACAGCAACGGCAATGTAATAGCAACGTCAACGTCAAGTTTATAAATCGGGCTTTAGTGGTAAACATAAACCTAAAGTTGGAAGTTTTCAAACTTTAGTGCTAGAAAGTGGAAAGTGTGGATGAATTTAAAAAATTCTTAAACGTGAGGGAAACCGGCGATCAAATGCGTTCGAATTACATTGTTGAAAAATCGTAACAATTAAAATATTTTTGCACTTCGATATTCAATTCCATTTGATTTGATCGTTATAAGGCACCCTACTTCATTAATGAACTACCTACCTGAATTAAGGAGGAAAAATGCAATCTTATCCATTTTACAAAATTTATTTTTTCGTCGCACAGTTCAAGTAACTAAAAACATATATCTCTATTGAGTTCCTGTCTTATATTTTCAAATTTGATTCTATTATAATGTAAAAAATCTGACGTGGCCATCACACAACCTTCCGCCATATCTAGACTTTAAACAGAAATGTATACGTACAATCCGGTGCCCATTTAAAATATACAAATAAAAATCTCAAATATTCAAACACAGAAATTTGCATCACCTGAATAAAAAGATTAATTAACAGGAAAACTCTGCTGTGTTGAAGCCATCCTCCGTTCAATTACTACATTTAATATCTTACTTAGGACTTATATAGCGCTAGTATGCCAACTTGTCACCCGTCTCACCTGTCAATATTTTTTACGCAGAAACAAAAATCAACCGATCATGGATTACAAGATATCAACGTTTTATTTGATAAATTTATTTTTTAAATTTTACTGCAGTTCTTTAATGTTACCAGATAAAGACAATTTTTTTATAACGTAAGTTGCAAATAACTTTTCCTCTTATTCTCATTACAAATAAATACTATATTTTTCCAAATTTATATACAATTTTGACAATTAACAATTTCAATCTTCAAAAAATATCTCTTCCGATGAAGATATTTGTACCAAAATCTAGGGAGCTCTTCCAATTTATATACAAATGTTAAATACCAAATATCAAAATTTTCGGGTAATTCGTATTTGAGTTATGCGACTAACACCCCTTGACCACACACACACACACAGACATCATCGTGAAACTATCAAAAATGAGTTGTAAGGACCCTAATTCGTGCTCATCCACTAAAAATTCACCACCCGATTTTTTGCATGATTCCAATACCTTCCTTTACAGGTAAGCGGAAGGTAAAAATTGCATTTAATTGCATCAAAATGTTTAATAATATGCGACAGTAGCTCAATACAGTTGTTTTATCTTTCATTTAAAATAAAAACTGGGTAAATAACTTTAAGTATACGTCAACAAAAAGGAATTTTATAAAATATATTAAGCTTGTGATTTTCCAATTCATTTTAAAGAGCTAATTAATAATCTTATGAGCATTAAAAAGATAAAATATAGTATTTACGACGTTTTGCAAATACATATATGAAATTTCAGTTTTTGTCGAGGTAATTCAACAATTTCATTCGAGCGCATTAAACCACCGGTTTCTCTCTTAAACTAAAAGCTTATGCGAATGAGACTTTGTTATATAATAATTTAGGGATGACTTTACAATAAAATGCAGCCAAATAAAAATAGAAATACGAGATATTCAATGAACTATAATAAAGTATTTATGTGCTATATTTAGAATAGCTACGTACGGTTTTATAATCGGTCTCAAGGATGGAAAACCCACTTTCACACTCCCCAACTGGGATGTCCGCAGACACCTCCTCCTCTTCATCGCTAAATTCGTTCTCGTTCATTTTTAGTAAATGGTTTGTACGCAAGAAAGGCACATACACAAAACGCACACTTCACAAATGACAGAAATCCAGAAAATAGGAAGATACAAAAAATAAAATATCATTTCGTTTTGTCAATATTGCCCAGAGAAAGATAAAAATAATTTTCTGTCAAAATAAATCTCCCTGACTACGTGTTGAATCAATAGACAAAAGAGAACACTTGTTGCTTGTAAAAGCATACCCCTTTCGTGAATCCAGAGCTAATAGCTAATATAAAATCGTGCCTGATTTTGCAACATGCCAGAAATGACTTCTTGTGAAAATTCATGTCTTGCCTTCAAGAAAATGTAAATATAATATTTGCATCCGAGGTATTTCAAACAGTGCACCATTTTAAAGAAGAATTTTAACATGTACTAAGTGACTTATTTTATTACTTCTGTTACTTGATGTACATAATAAGGAACATTCAAAGAAATTATTAAGCACCACGCCAGAAAAAATTATCGGTTGTACATGTTTGGAGTGCACAAATCGAAGGACGTCATGTGACATGTGTCACATGACGTTTCTTTAAAGCTTCTGGCAGACATGTAACACCGATAAATTGTTCTTGTGTGATGCTTAATAATTTCTTTGAATGCCCCTTATTATGTACATCAAGTAACAGAAGTAATAGTCACTTCTATAGTGCATTCGGTAATGCAAATCTTTTTACTCTGTCTGCTCTTTTGCCTGCGTTCTACATGTTAAAACATCTATTTAATTAACACAAAAAGTCATTTCTGGCAAGTGGTAAAAAAGCCACTCTCTAGCTATAAAGAGCGTAAATGTGTAAATTACCGGGTAAATTAGGAAATAAATTACCGTGTTGGAAATTGAAATAGATTTCAACTTTGTTTATCGCTGACACTGGATTCGTGATAAGAATTTTCTTTTGTGAATGAGTTTTCTTAAGCATAAAGCTTCGCTTGTTTTATGAGTCTGTGTAAGAATTTTCTATTATAATTATTCCAATGTTGAGACATTCCTCAATTTAATATTCTGTTAAAGAGGTTCAGGAAATAGTAAGAAATCATAGAAACATTTCATTACAAAGGTTTAATATTGAATATACCATTTCAGCCCGAACCCCTTATAAATAATATATTATCACAAGTTTCAGTACTTTGAAATCAAATAACAGTTTTGTATTTTTGAAGAGAAACTAAATAGAATGTTAATTAAGTCAGTTGAAGTAAAATTAAATACATTTATGTAGGGTTTTTTATAGAGTATAATAATAAAATAAAATATATAAAAACGTTTCTCTCCAAACTCATACAAAATATGCTACACAACCGTAAATTCATGCAGATTATGTTGGACTTCTAATTAACTAAATTTGTAAATTTTAACACTAGAATATGTGATGCAACGACTGGAACAAGATTACGTAGATTTTTAGTCTTATTGTCGATTGAAATTTTCATTAATTTTTCAGAATTTTATAACTACATTCTGAACACAAATTAAACCCGCTTTGGAACGATAATATTTAAGCAAATATTTTGTTAAATTATTTTTTAAATAATTATTGTATAACCTGCACATCTGGTTAATAAATACATTATCAGACAGACATACAAATATTCAACTATAATTTTATAAACACCATTTTTTAAAGGCATCTACTATTATTTTTAATTAAAGTAGAACTATAATAATTTCAATATATTTAGTTTAATAAAAATATTATAATGTAAATAGGTATGCAGTAAAATTGGCGTTTAGATTTAAAAGTTTTGTGTCCAGAATGCAGTTTGTTTTATCTGTAGCATAGGCTGAAAATAATGAAAATTTCTGATAACAGGTTTAAATTTGAAACAGTGATTAGGAATACGAACCAATAATCAATAATCAGCTTCTATGTGTCAATAGCAAAATTGTTAAAAACGTGCACTGTACGTCAAACGACGACTAATTGTTATAAGTTTAAAAATTGTAAACGTCGATGGTAAAGTTTAAAAGTCTTCACATTCCGTCTTTATATAAAATCAAATTTGAGACTCATTTATAAGATACTAGTAGCTTAATAGTAACACTTGAATAGAAAATTCTAACTAGTTAATTTAAAATAGACTTTAGAGATATTTGTAATAGGAATTTATCTTACATTTTAAACACGAACGATTTGAAAGCTACTTTAAGAGAGAATCATTATTAACAACAAACATCAGCTTAAAGCCTCTTCACATTTAATTTTAAGGTTTACATTTATGTTTTCGTTTGAGAAAGTCCCAGTTTTAAGCACTGTGAATGCTCGTATTTAGTTAGATGTATTCAAACTTTCTTAAACGTAAACTTGTAAACCTAAAAACTAAATGCTTATATGAATCACCAAAACTCGAACGATTATTTACTCATAAAAACATAATATCACTCTGTTAGATTCATAATTAATTTTTAATATTTATTTTCAAACAAACAGGATGTTCTATAACTTATAGTACATACGTTAAGGGCTTATATATTTTTATACGCTGATTAAGGATCGAAAATACCAAATATAATTTCTTGTGCCACTGGTTTTATAATAATCTACATTACAAAACTTCCGTCAATTTATGGTGGGATTCTGTTCAAATCTGTAGTTGCTACAGATCTATAAAACTGTAAATATTAAACAAAATCGCAATGAAATTTGTAAGCATATGAACATTTTTATATTTGTCAACAAATATTGATGTAATTTTGTTCAATATTTAAAGATTTACAAATTTGTAAAACTTACAGATTTGAACAGAATCCCACCATTAATTGAATCTCCATTTATTGAAGTAATAGTTAATTAATTCTTTTTGATCTGTAATCAGCCTATCAAACTGTATTTATTCGAAATTATGACACGCCTGTACATACGATAATGGCACATACAATTTAATATGCTGATTATGGATCAAAAAGAATTCAATTAAAAATAAATGTTTTGCGCAACTGTCAAACAAAGTTGACATTGACGTCTGCTATTCAGGCCGCAAAGTATAACATTTCGCGGCCGCTACTATTAGAAACGTCGACGTATTTATGGACTGAGATTTTTTACAGTTGTGAAAAAAATTAAAAGGGTCAGAAATTCTCTCGGACAATAAAAACATTAATCCAAATAAATTAAATTCAGTTAAGCCTCATTCACATAATCATTTAGTTTTAATATTTATGTTTACGTTTAAGAAAGTTTGAATATATGTAACGCAGTAATATGAATGCTCGTATTTAGTTATATGAATTTAAACTTTCTTAAACGTAAACCTTAAAACTAAATGCTTATGGGAATGAGGCTTTAGCGACTAAATTATTAGTAGTTCTTTAATAAATACGTTAAATATAATTATCATTTCTGTCGCACGAAAACTAAAATTTTATTTTGAAATTTTTACAGCCTTAACGTATGTACATCCTGTATATTTGTTCTATTCTGAATTTTGGTGACGCGTACGAAAAAGTCAAATGATAAAAAAGTGTACCTGCACTGCTCTCCAACTAAAATCTCTTCAATACTTGTCGTTAATAACTTCTCATTCTTATAAACAAGCCTTCAATAATTTAAGACATCGTAAACGGAGTCAAATGATACATAAAACATTTATTGCACACTCGAACGGGTTTGATGTGCCCATATTTTGGCAGGGGGGCACTATTAGACGAGCATCTTGCGCAAAAAACTTTCCCACAATTTCTGCAGTGGTGTCTTCGCTTCACCACCGTGAAGTTAGCGCCGCAAGACATGCATTTGGGGGCCTCGACATCCGGAATCCAAATCGGGGGGCGCTCTGGTTCTCCATTGCTAGAACAGGGGGCCGTAACTACCGCAGCCTCTGCTACTGTGTCAGTTAGAGTCACGTAATTGTTGACAGCTTCTGTGATGCCGTTTATGTTCTCCGAACTTGACACTCTACTGTAGTTTGAGTATTCTTCTGTTTGCTCGCCGTCAACATGGAAGTAAACGTTGCTGTCAAACAACGCTTCTTGTGCTAAGATGTTCGGGTCTACGGTAAATTCGTTACTTTCTATTACTTCGCTTTCTGTTGGATGGTATTCTATTGAGCTATCTAAAGGTGATTCTGTTGTACTTGTGGCGTTTATAAGAAAGACTGATTTGAGAATGTTACGTAAATCGCTTGCAAAATTTGTTTGGAGCTGGTCTGCTACCCCTGCTATACACACGAAGAGCCTATGGACGAGGTCTTCGCTGGATCTGAAAATTATAATTTTAGTTTATAAAATGCTTACAAGATATAATAAACTAGGATATAAATAAACTGACACATAATTCGGCAACTTCTTGGACACTACTTATTGAAGTATTAAGCCTCATTTACATAAGAATGTAGTTTTAAGGTTTACATTTTTTTATGTTTACGTCTAAGAATGTTTAAATTCATGTAACTAAATAAGAGCATTCAGTGCTTGAAGTGGAAAGTGTGCATGCTCGTATTAATTTGGATGAATTCAAACATTCGTAAACGTAAACTTGATAAATAACTATTTTCTACATCTTGAAATCAAGTAGTTATTTATAATTTTTTGGACGTTTGTAGTAATAAATTAATTATATTTTATGTCTTCTTAGTATGTAATTGTTAATTTATGTCATGAATACGATGTACATTACATATTAAATTATGCTCTAGGGCATTACGAAATTGCCATGGTAATATTGACGTTAGGATACCAAAATTATTAACAAAATTTGAAACGTCAAAGCGAAATGTTACGCGTGGAATATTTTAAATAAAAATAGTAAGACAAAATAGTAGGTGCGTTCGTTTATTGTTTGTGCTTGAGCTGTGTTACGGTCACGTGATAACTGTGCACTTCGTGTATGAACGAAACAAACGAACGGTCTCTGAACCTGTGTGCAGTATTTTGATACCTATTTCTACCGTTTCATCTTGACTTTCATCGTTCATTGACTCACAATTTGGATAATATTCATGTCACACCTTATGATTATGTGCGATGATGATGGTATAAAAGTTATTAAGGACTTCGATATTTTCAGACATTGACAAGGGACTTATTAAAGCAAAAAGCATAGTCGAAATTAATTATTATACATTATCTGACGAATATGGTGCATACAATCTTCGTTCTGTTCATTTTCCATAATTAACCTCCAAAAGTGACATGCACAGTCCGAGCTTGGGTTTGTTGTGAATGCACAGTGCGCACAGCCGAGTATTATCCGAACGCATCCTGTGCAGTACAAAGTGCACAGAAGTGAATAAACGAACGGATACTGTGCAACATGTTAACAATGTGTGTCCAGAACTGAATAAACGAACGCTCCTATTGTATGCACCATGGGTATCATCAATGTTTATTGCCCTCGGGCGATTTACAGACCCTCGGGCCAGAGGCCTTGTAAACATGTCGCCCTTAGATGAGCATAAACATCATTATGATACATAAATAACCTCGTAAATAACTGTTATGACAAAAATGACCTTTCTTGTCTTAATTTGCTAATGCAATAAAAGCGTGTCACGCGAATAATTTGAAATATTAGTTTGGCATCAAATTCAACTAATACTATTCTGCATTGTTGAGCAACAAGTAAATCGATAAAATAAATTCACACAATTATAATAATTAAACTGATAACATTTTACTACATAATTAATTGCATAAGCAGTTTAAACCAGTAACTGTTGTATAATTTATAAAAGGTTACGCATTTTGCAATCATTTTAAAAAATATTTATACATGGTTTCCTTAATAAACACGCAAAGTTATACATGTGACAACTTTCTCTGCTATAAAGTAACACTTTCTTCGCAATATTTTAAAATATTTTCCGCTTAACGTGTTATTAACAATGAGTAATAATCGTGTTAATTGTTCGCTGAATGCGTCAGAATTATTATTAAAACAAACAATAATTGTTTTTGTAGGATGTTTAAAATTACCAGAATAATATTTTTAGTTGTTTAAGGTTTTTCCACCTTTTGATAACATTTTCAGTAGCTTATCTGTTCAACATGTGAAAAACAATAAGTAAATTTTATTATATAATTATGTAGCATTTTTTGCAGCAGTTATTCGGAAGTCTATCGCGAAGTACATTATAGGCCTACTATTTATACATATTATCTATGTCTTTTACCCAACTTGGGTATGGCAACCACATGCACACACCGTAAGTCATCAGTACAGAGTGTATCATAACTTCAAAAATTAAATTCTATAAATTAATGGTAAAATTTTTATACGGTCAATTTAAGTTGGTTTTAAGGTTTACATTTATGTTTACGTTTACGAGTATTCACAGTGCTTGAAAGTGGGAGGTGAATTTAAACTTTCTTAAACGTAAACATAAATGTACACCTTAAAACTAAATTCTTATGTAAATAGGGCTTTAAAATGTATTGAAAACATGAAAACAGACTAAAATTCATTTAGAATTAGTTATGTTAAAATACTTATCAATCCAATGGTATGAAAAATTTTATTTGAAGATACATTAATAGATCTAGGACAAAAAGTGAGACATTAAGATACAAGTAAGTTGTTTATAGTCGAGGCGTTCAGCCGAGGTCAGAATTACTTGTGAGTACATTAATAACACTTTTTGTCATACATACACAATATTATTTCATACTCTTTCTTTTCGAGTGCTGTGCTTAATTAAATTCTTGTATTCAATAAATGTCAAATGTGAAATATTTTTGTTTTAAAAATGAGGTTATCTAGCACTGGCTTTGTTATGACACAAAATTTTACAAAAAAATGAGCGACCTAGGCCTATTCTATTTTGCAGCGTATAAATAGTCTGAAATGTCACTTTATGTAACAGTATAAAATAAACAAATTTTAATACGTGATTAATCAGAGAAAAAATATTATATCGGTCTATTAGGAGACAACATAAAATTTTACAGGCATAGGGCACAAAGTTTTATTTAAAGGCCTAGACCGCAAAATATAATTTTGCGGCTTATAACAAGCCCATTGCTAGGTAATTCCATTTATAAAATAAAAATATTCCTGTCATTTGACATTATTTATTGAATACAATGATAAAATGGAGCACAGAATTAAAAAATAAATAGTAAGAAATATAATTTTGTATGTATCTCGGACAAAAAGTGCCATTAGGGTACTCGCAAGTAATTTCGACTTTGACTAGACGCTACAACCGTAAACAACTTGCTTGTACCTTAATGTTTCACTTTTTGTCTTAGATACATAATAACTATTTTCTACTCAAATGCTTTAATTTATTTATTAAGTATGCATTCTGTACTTAAATGACATTCATTTCGAAACAGATTTTCATTATGGAACACCCAAGTAAATTTCACAGAAATGAATTTTTTTTTAATGAAAGCATGGGAATAGACAAAATAATTATTACTTACTACAAACTGTTCCAAATAAGAAATAACTAACTTCAAAGTTAGCTCATGTTAAAAATGTTATAATAAAAATCTGTAATTGAAAAAATGCTAATAGTGAGAAAAACAGTATATAAACCACGGTTGAGAAAATCATTATTGACCAGAACATTGTCTCGATGTTACAATCTTGAGCTAGTTCAATAATGACAATCTTCTCAACCTTGATGTATAATATACTATTATTTTTACAGGCTATAGTTAAAATGAGTTGTATCTACCTGAATCTGGACCTAACTTCATTCCGGTTAGCAATTTCGGCTGCTTGCATTGCTAGCGCAATTTCCTCATCGTCCGCACAGTTGGAATTAAACGACGAAGTATCCGAACTGGCGACACTAACATCGTCCTCCTCATAAGTCTTTTCTAATCGCGGAGATCGGGAAGATTTAGAATTTTTCGAGGCGCAGCCGTTCTTTTTCACCTCCGTCCGTTTGTTATAAGTACACTTAGTTTGATCGCACTCTAATAAATTATCACTAGTATTTTTACACTGGCACTGAACTTCGTCTTTAGCACAACTACAGTTTTTTACGTCGTTAAAATCCAAACTTGGAGATCGGTCTAGACTAGTATTTTCTGTACAAATCCCGGAGTCGTCCGGGGAGTCTAAATTTTCGAGTTGTTTTGATAAACATTTTACTGTAAGATGTTTGTTTTTGACTTCACAAGACGGCACACTTGTCGTCGGCTTGTTTTCATTGTCGTTACATTCTTTCGTTAATAAAATAGACGACAATTTAGCAGAAACCACTTCCAAACAATCGCTATCAGGTAAAGACTCACTTCGAATAGATTCATCTTGATGAGGACACCCCGAAGTCGACGGTATTTCAATACAAGAAGCAGAAGTCGTTATTACAGCAGTAACTGTACAAAAATTCGAAACATAATCTTTACAGATTGGATAATCATTATAAAATCTATCAACAAAATCATCCAAATCACTATGTGCGTCGCTCATTTCGCTAACGGCTTTAAGATCAGTAATTTGTTCGTTATCACACAACAATTTTTCAAGCATGAACAATTCACGTTTGTTAAGTGTCCACAAAAGTTCGCGAATTTTATGCAAAAGTGTCCGGAACGGTCTAAACATTTCAGACATTTCTTCAACAGGTTTGTCGATGCTTAGTGGGCCATTAGGGAAAACTAGCAGGCCACTAACAATGGCTAGCCGAGGGATAGTGAACATTAAGGCCGGATCGTAGTCGTCGACCATTTCCTGCGTGAGAAGTTTCATCTTCAGGGCGCGTTGGAGGGTTTCGCTGAATAAAACTCCGATTAGTTCTTGCAGTTCGTACTCTTGGGTTGTTTTGACAGGCACCATGGCGCTCACGTAGCAAAGTTCGAATTCGGCAAAGAGGCGGTCGAAGATCTTCAGGCTTTCGACGAGCATTTCGGTGATTAGCTCGTCACTGTTCAGTTTTAATGGCCCGTTTGGAGTGTTGTTTCGAAGACACGCCTCGCGCAGTAGACTTCGAACGTTTTCTAAAGTTTTTGTTAAGGCTTTGGCGAGTGGACGCATTCCTGCACTTTCGGCCTCTCGGTTCATTATTGACGAACCTGCTGCAAGGCACTAAAACAGACAAATATTATCATTTTTATGAGATACAAAATAGTTATTTATGATATAAGAATCGTAATGTCGTGTTATCAAACTCGGCCTCGACTCGTCTGATAATTTTCACAACTAGTATTACAATAATTGGTTACGATCCGTATTGCATACAAAATGTTATCTGCTAGCGTAAATTAGTAAAGTAAAATAAATTATTTGGTATTGAACAACAAAAACTAAAAAAATCAGGTATGCTTTTTTTGAAACTTTCTTAGTAACGAATTGTTTATTTCAATATGGTATTGTACCATCATACTCAATTCATTATGGTCTGTGGCCTATAATGTACGCTATTATGTTCTTCAAATTGAGGCTTCTAATGTTGTCCTTATGACACAGCATCAGATAAAATATCTTAGGTTGTAAATATTTTAATTAATTTTGCTATATTTACTCCCAATTATAGATGTAATTGTTATTGTCGAGGCAGTAGCTGCGCACAGCTGGTTGCAAAAGACTCTCTCCGCTGTCGCTTTGAATTTCAAAGATCGTCGCAAAGATTGAGATTCTAACTGCACCAAGACGAATCGGGCGAAGAGATTGTTCCATAACATCTGCCATTTTAAAATTATAATGGAACCACTTCGAGAGACTCATCTTAGTGCAGTCAGAATCTCAATCCGTGGAAGATCTTTGACATTAAGTGGTCAGCTTGAAGCGCCCGACTGCGATTTAATTGCTAGATGTTTTACAATCACAAACTGCCGGCCGAGACTTGATCCACGGAACTCCGGGTTCGTACTTCATTACATGCAGAGAGCTGTGCTTAAAACCGAGCAGCTATTGCCTCGACATAATTTGAAATTGTAAATTGCGTAATTTAAATGAGCACTTATCTGTTACGTGAATCTTGGGATAAATAATTATATAATATTTGAGCAGAAAATTAATTAATTAATAACGAAGCACCTACAGTAAACTTAAACTAAAACGAATATAATAAATATAAAATAAAGAAACTATACTTGCCGTTATTAACAATAATAGGAACAGGAATAGGTTACACTCACACAAAGTAAAATGAAACCATTGTGAAATAAACGTATCATTAAAAAGTTATCAAGCAAAATAATACCGGAACTAAAATTACAACTCAACAAAAAATATAATACAAATTAATAACACCGTCCGTAATTTTTAATATCATTTAGGTAATAAGCACAAAAATTACGTGAGTAATCACTAAAACTAATCTTGCAAAACCAAGGATAACTCCAAACAATAGAAAATTCAGAACGCATACAAGGACAGTTAGAAGTTTAACAAATTCAAGAACAAGAAAATTCTTGCGTAAACGTAAGAGAAATAAAACACCTGAAAATTCAGAGACAAGAAATGCATAAATAGAAAATTTAAATCTAAAATCTGATGGATGCAGCAACGCATGTAAAGGAATATTCAAATCTGAAAAAAAGTATTGAAATTTTTCCAGCGCTTGTAAAATAATTTTTGTTTAACAAACTCACTGTAGGATTTTAACATATTGAACCCGCCGCTGCGCGCAGCTTGTGTGACTGCCACGAGGGAGGCCACTGAAAGGGAGGCACTATACTCGTCGTGTTGGACCGATTGCACACTCGAGTAGAACATGTGAGAATCTGGTTCATGCGAAATGAAGGCGGCCATAATTTTTCTAGATTTGAATATTTCTTTACATGAATTTTCTGTGTGATATGCATTTTCTTTGTTTTTTTTAAATAGGAATTTTCTCCACTGAATTTTCTACATTAGATTTAAAAACTTTGTATAGTGTTCTCCATCTTGTCTCGTCAGCTGTTGTCATTGTCAGTGACTAACCGTGGTTTTTTAGTAATAAATTAATTTGTATTATTGAAATAATATTTAGACAATAGCTATAAAATAAAAGTGAAGATTGTCAAATTAAATTTTGTAGCAAAAAAATCTAGTGAAATTTTCCTCGTATTCGCTTCTTCTAGTTTTTAAATCAAGTATAGTTATAAATATTCTAGTGTTGAAGACGTTTCCGGGAATGGCTTCAACACCAGAAAATAAAATTCTAGAATGTTCATACATAGGAAATTGCAACACTAGAAGATTCAAATCTAGAAAATTCATATATAATAAAATATTTGTTTCAAAAGATCCATTCACAGGAAAACTTAAATCTAGAATTTTCACTTTCCTGTGAATGAATCTTTTAATGCAGGTAATTCATTATGTATTTCTTGATTTGAATCTCCTTGTGCAATTTTTTTCTGGTGTGAATGGCTACCCGACGTTCCCCATAAAATCATTCTGAGAAATTTCTTACCTCTGCTCCGAACCACAACTGTCCCGCCAGATTTTCCTGTAGGACGTCTTCGGGAAATTTCACCCGAAAATCTCTGTTTGCTCTTTCGTCGCCGATGAGAACGTCCATGATGGTGTTGGTGATGGTGAGAACACGATCTTGAGATTGTCGAAGTTGATTCACTAAGGCTGTGCATCTTTCTGGATCTTTCCTTCCGTCAAAACTGTCTAACTCACTCGCAATTAAATTTAGAGCCTCGTCAGCATAGAAGAATTGCGCAAGAAGCGATTTGTCATCTTTCTGCAAGAAAATATTTTTGATTGGAAAAGAATAAAACGCTGATCTGCGAAGAAATGCACGTAAAAATAATAAATAATCCAAACAGAGTATTAGGGACCCAAGAAGGGAATAGGTAGTTTATTTATTTAGTTCAGTTCAATCAGAGTTTCTACAAAAACTGATAATTTAGGACTCCAGAAGGGTGTGAGGTTTCTTTATTTAGTTTAATTAAAGACTCATACACATAAGTTTTAAGGTTTAGAGTTTTTTTTATGATTGAAAAAGTTTGAATACATCTAACTAAATTTGAGCGTTCACAGTGCTTGAAAGTAGGAAGTGTGAATACTCGTATTTAGTTGGATGAATTTAAACTTTCGTAAACGTAAACTAAACGTAAGTGTAAACCTTAAAACTAAATGCTTATGCGAATGGGGCTTAAATGTAGATCATCGGGTTTTTACGTCCATCTGTGCATTTTTTCGCAGATCAGTGATCAGCGTTTTATTCTGAACCTTTTGGATTTCCCTGTATAAGCACTTTGTTGCTACTCAATTTGTAAATTATTCATAACAAGTTCAGGGTCACGAATTTAACTTGTTTTTTGTAAGGAAAACAAAGTAATAAGGAAAATTTGTTTTCTAAGAAAAATCTTATCAAAGAAAAATGTTTAATAATTTAAAGTACCTACCTACTAATTTTGCCGAAAATACAAGATTACACCTTGTTTTGAGATAAAATGACGTCAGTTCACGAGACAATAGAAAGTTAGATTTTTTATTCTTAATTAAGTTATTATCTAGTTATAATCTGACGAAAATAAATATAATTTAAAAAAAATATTAATTACGAAAACAATGTATAAATTAACAACGTAGATATGATGTTTTGAGTGAAAATATGGTGATATTATTCACGCTAGATTGTCATTTGTTTTAATAATACAGGAATAAACAAATGAACGTATCAAAACATCTGAAATCACAGCTATGTTGATCTCGACAGGTGTATATGAAAGGTGAAAACAATTTATAAATAAGCAATGCAGAATTGATAATATGGTGATATTATTCACGTTAGATCGTCATTTGTTTTAATAATCTAGGTAAAAAACAAATGAACGTATCACAAAACATTTGAAATCACAGCTATGTTGATCTCGATATTTGTACATGAAAGGTGAAAATAATTTATAAATGAGCAATGCAGAATTGATGTTTTAAGTGAAAATATGGTGATATTATAACGTAAGATCGTCATTTGTTTTAATAATCCAGGTATAAACAAATGAACGTATTACAAAACATTTGAAATCACAGCTATGTTGATTTCGATGTGTGCATGAAAGATGATTAAACTGATTACAAGCAAATTGTTTTACTGGTTACTGTCAAAGTCAGATCAAAATAATCAACAAAAAATACATTCTCACCTTTGGCCTACAAAACCATTTTCGAAGGGACTCCATTGTAACTACTAATAATTCCACTTTTACACACAACGAAAAGAGACTAATTACATGTGTTCTAAATTAAAAATGACACAAATTCGTAACAACTGACCAAACATTATAATTCTCTGCACAAAAGAAACCATGTTGATGACCACTTATCTCCATGATAAGCAAATCCAAAATGAGTCACATTCAGTGCTGCCAATCTACTTTCAGAGACGTAAACGTCACGTTCTTTTGCTTATTGTAATAAGTTTAAACAAATTTCAAAAATTAATATAAGCTAAAAATAAAGATATTGTTTCATATTACGCAATAATATCAATATTTTAAATGTAATAAAGATTTATTTGAAATAACGTATATTTGTATTAAGTTGGCAACTTCTCATACACTTTTGCTTGGCGGCACATCTGATTTATTAGAACCATTATTTTTACATAGCTGATGTTAAAGTGCTAGTTTATCGAATATTTTGAGTCGATAAAGTAACACTTTAACCGCAAGGATAGATAAAGTAAAATTAAAGTAGATAAAGTAAAATTTGAGTAAATAAATTAAATTTGAGTAGGCACCTAAAGTAAAATTTGAGTAGATAATGTATATAGCCTCATTCACATAAGCATTCAGTGTGAACGTTTATATTTACATTTAAGTTTAAGAAATATTGCATTCACATAATAAACTTAAAATAGCTATATAGTGGGATTCTGTGAAAATCTGTAGTTGCTACAGATCTATAAAACTGTAAATATCAAACAAAATCGCAATGAAATTTATAATCATATGAACATTTTTATATTTGTCAACAAACATTGATGTGATTTTGTTCAATATTTAAAGATTTACATATTTGTAAAACTTAGATATTTGCACAGAATCCCACCATTAGTAAGTGATAAATATAATCCTAAAGTTTTCAAACTTTAGTGCTTGATAATGGGAAGTGTGAATGTTTGTATTAGTAATGAATTTAAACATTCTGAAACGTAAGCATAAATAATGTAAACCTTAAAATTAAATGCTTATGTGAATGAGGCTTATTAGGTTTTTTTTTTGCATTTTCTCTTTAAATTCGTTTTCACACATTTCTGCATCCTCTGTGAAAAAAGTAGGATGATGAAAAAACATTACAAACTCCGAAATTGCGTTTTGATAATAATTTAATTTAAAATTTGTTTCTTTATATTTACATCAGCTATAGAAAAAATAAATTTTATACGTGGCGATAAAATTATATATCGACTCAAAAATAATTCACTCGCTCCTTCGTTGTGAATTAACACTTTTCTTTCGTCGATAAATATCATTTTATCGTCTTGAATTTAAAATAACTATTTTGTTTAGTGCACGATTAATAATGATTTATAGTATGTTATTGCAAAAATAATGTGACATTGCAAATGTTTTTTTTCAATGTTTTCACAGCCAAGATAATAATAAATTATTGTGATAATGATAATATTAATCGTTAACTTAATTAAGTCCTAATTCACAATGAACGTAAACATAAGAATCACGTAAGACAACATTTTTTATGTCTTCAATAACAATTTATTAAATTTTTGAACTACTTGATTTCAAAACTGCATAAATCTTTGCTAAACTTGAATACAGTTCAACTTTACGCATATGTTATGTTCGTTTAAAAAAGTCTCTTTAAGCCCTGTTCGCACGGCGATCTTTGGAGATTCTACGGAGAGTCAAAGTCACGACAAAAAGAAGTGTTTTTTTTCTTTCTAGTGATAATTACGTGGTTTTGAAGCAATCAATAAATTATAAATTCTTCTTTTCCAAGACTCATTGAAGATTTAACAAATAATTCTGTGTCGCTAAATTGAATCTTCAATGAGTCTTGGAAAAGAAGAATTTATAATTTATTGATTGCTTCAAAACCACGTAATTATCGCTAGAAGGAAAAAAAATCTTCTTTGCCGTGACTTTGACTCTCCGTAGAATCTCCAAAGATCGCCGTGCGAACAGGGCTTTACGCTTTATGCTTACGTTCATTGTGAATTTAGCCTAAAGCCCTGTTCGCACGGCGATCTTTGGAGATTCTACGGAGAGTCAAAATCCTGGCAAAGAAGATTTTTTTTCCTTCTAGCGATAATTACGTGGTTTTGAAGCAATCAATAAATTATAAATTCTTCTTTTCCAAGACTCATTGAAGATTCAATTTAGCGACACCGCAATTTAACAAATAATTCTCACTATAAAGAAAAAAACTTCTTCTTTGCCAAGATTTTGACTCTCCGTAGAATCTCGAAAGATCGCCGTGCGAACAGATCTTAAGGAGGTTCCCTAGACATTTTCAAAAATGTTCTAATGCAACCAAACTTTGAATTTATGTTGTCTGTGTCATAAAAATGATACCTGAATTTTTTTGAAATTTTTCACCACGTAGTTTGAACGAAATTAATTGTTAAATTTTAATATTTTACATGGGCTCTTATGGCTTTCCATTAATTGACCAAATAAAATGATGTTAGAAACGTTCTATTTACTTAATTTTTGGTATATAAACGTATGCAAGCACGGACATCAATTTCCCAAAATTTGAAGAAGGTTGACCACATAGTTGTAACAATATTGTTGTTGTTGTAAAAAAATCTTCAAGCATTTTTTGATTAGTGAATTAGAAATTATTGTAAAAATATATCACCGCAACTGAATGAATTGCAATATCAACTAACACCCGTTGACCGAATTTTGTTTTACATTAATAAAAATATTTTTATTAATTAAAGGCTGATATCTGAGTACGCCACTGCATGTGTAGGGAACCTCCTTAAGACAATGTGGTTTTGGAGATTTCATCTTAGAAAAAAGCAGATGGCACTGAAAATGCAGTTCGTTTTACACTTACACATTTTAATAGTTCAAAATTTGGCGCGAACTTAAATACGGTATTTTTGTGAATAAAGATGTCATCTATAGAATAATGTAGAAGTCAATCAAGTGGTCAGCTTGAAGCATCCGAGTGCGATTTAATTGCAGATGTTTTTACAATTTAACGACAGCACACACACAGACACACTGCCGGTCGGGAGACTCGAACCACGAAACTCCGGGTTCATACGTCATCACATGCAGAGAGCTATAGCTAAACACGCATAGCTACTGTCTCGATATCATTAATTTTTTGTAAAGTGCGTGTTCAATTATTCTAAATATCTTAATAGCTACTCACCAATTCATTTCTCATATTTACATAAGATTAAAACAAATACAATAATAATTTACCCTGAGAACAATTTATTTCGACAACTATCATAAATTATGTCCTTATTTTTATGATAAGAATATTTAAAACTATAAGTTCAAACACTTTTGTATCAGTTGTTCTTAAGATGTTTGGTGTTGTTGACTATTTAGTATTTATATTAACGTTATGTTTGTCTGCAAGTATAGGAATATATTTTGGTTGCTTCGGATCAAAACAGAAAACTGCTACCGAGTATTTATATGGACGAGGGAGTCTAAAGGCGATTCCAATCGGTTTATCACTTTATAGCAGGTAATCATCCCTTAATATTTCATTGCAATTTAACTAAAGCCCTGTTCACACATGAATTCTTCGAGGATTCTTTCATGCTTCTGAATCCTAGAAACAAATAAATTCAAATTTTATATATAGATAGTTAAAAGATGAGTCTAGAGTGCTACGAAATTATATTTTTTAAATACTTAATATCTTTTAGTAATAAATTAGTAAAATGGTCAATTTGGCCGATTTTTATCGCACAATATGCATTAATAAGGCCATAATTTGTAATATTAAAATGCATAAATTAATTCTTATTTTCTATAATTGTAGTCGCAACAATGTATTGTATGAATTTTTCGATCAAATAATGCTTCGTAATTACGCATGATAAATTTCAGATTTTTATTTTGAGCAATAGGTATAGCCAGAACCGCGAATTTTGATTTTATTGCAGTCAACAAATGTAGAACCTGCAAGAATCTATGTTGTGTGAAAAAGTAGAAAAGTGCTTAAAGTTAATCAAATAATTAATCAATAATTAAATCAAATAAAAAAAATAAAAACGGCATTCAAATTAAAACAACTAATCACTTACCTTTAAACACACAGCAGCAATTTCTTAAGAATTTTAGCTAAATTATATTAAAAATTTTAATCTACATAATTTCCTAGAGAATTTGCATAACCTGGACTTTTATTAAATAATTCCTAAACTTTTAAACTAACTTTTCAGAAGGCAATATATCTGGGAAAATTTCTTGTAACAATATAAATTTTAACTTTTTGGGAATTTATTTTTGTTATTTATGTGCACATGCACAGACTTGTGATATAAGTACATTTAGCGTTAGGTTTTGTGTGAAAGTTAAGTACCTACCTCAATTGTTGTTATCACTTAAAAAACATAATGATAGAGTCAAGTTTTACAGCAATTACCGTAAATCGAAAGTCATAAAAATATTATTATCTCTGCAATTAACAGGTACACACCTAACCTATATCTCAAAAATCTGCTTGTCCACCACAGTACTTCCCCGACTATAAGTTTTAATAACTTACTTTCGTAACGCCTTTAATTTTATGCTTTATACCTCGTTTTCATGTATCCGGAATCCGCAGATTTCTTGCGGAATAAATTGGCCGCCACGAATTCCGTCGGTAGTTAAGTAAATTATTTTTAACTTTCTGCGGAACTCCGCAAGCTCCGCAAGTTTTGACGTTTAAACTGTCAGTTGTTATAACTTCAAATATATGTTTATTTATGTTGAATATGGAGATGGAATTCGTGGCGGCCATTTTATTCCGCAAGAAATCTGCGGATTCCGGATACATGAAAACGAGGCCTTATCCAGCAAAATTTAAGGTAGTAAATCCATGGGTAGTGACAACCCAAAATATGACTTAAATTAATATACAGCATTCATTACAAGTCGTAGAATTTGAATAAAAATTAAAATTTATAGGTATCCGTTGAAATAACGAAGATAATTGAATTTAAAGTTGACACAAAAACGCGCTAAAATACATTGCGTATATGGAGGTTACCAGGAGATTTACTAAGGGTGGGCGCACACTTATCTAGCAAAACTGCTTTAAGCAGTTACTACTGCCGCTTCGACCATAGATACCTTAGACCCCGCACGCAGTCATTTGTTGTGAAGCCGACACTTCTGTCAGTTAGCCCACAATTGGTGTATTTCGGGTTGCATTTACACCAAAGTTGATGTAATGCGGGTTGCATTTTTGATTTGACAAGTGACAGTTCGTGATTCACATTATTGTTAGTATTCAATAAAATACAATCAAAATGCACAAGATAACTTCTAAATATACAAAATTGTGACAGATGACAACAAGAATGAAAGAATCCAAGAATTAGCAATAAATGCCACATAAAAAGTGTAAAGTATGCAACTTGCACTGCAGCATCTTTGGGATCTCTATCTCACTTCACACAGCCTCTCTGTCATTAGTGCTGGCTTCAAAATCCACTGTACATTTAAATAGGCGTTACGTGTCTAGAACATATATGGTCTAAGTACTGCCGTTACTCTGCCGTTACTACTCCCCGCACAAATAAACACAAGCTGATAACGCCACGCCCCTGAAGTGTGGAGACGTAAGAAGGGAAACTCAGCTATGAAATTCTAATTCCCTGCATTGTCCCCTTAACAACAATACTGTAGATTTGTGGCTTTTCTGTTTACCCTGTGTGTGAGATAGAGAGATCACTACATAGCGTTACCATTGTTTATCGTCATAGAATGCATGCTCCGAGCTGGCCCGTATTTTCTATCTCTTTCTAAAAGGTAAACAGAAAGGCTACACTTCATCCGCCCTAGTATCCACTCCTGTCATATATATTATTTAGAGTTCCTATGTACCTAAATAGACTTTAGGTACTCTAATATTATTATACTTGCACAAATTTTGAACTAATAAGTTGTGAATGAAAAACGGACTGCATTCGCAGTGCTATCTACTTTTTCATAACTGAAATGTTACTATTTCCTAAAAATAAATTCCCGGGAATCTTTCATACATCACCTTATTTATTATACTTCCCCTATTGGTAGCGGTAGCCATCTTAAAAATTACAAGAAAATTTCAGTAGTTAAATTAGGGTCAAAGTGATCTATTCTATTTGTAAAAACCTGATATTACAGTGCAGTGTCTGCAGTGACAATTGCTGGCGCACCATCAGAAGTTTATACATTCGGAACACAGTTTTTTACGAACTATATTGGAGTACTTTTATCTGTTCTAATAACCTGGTACTTAATTTTGCCAGTCTTCTGTGGCGACTTAAAAATTTCAACACCTTATGAAGTAACTATACCAACTGTACATATTATGCTGGAAAATATCACTATTTTCTTTTAGTATTATGAGCT
Organism: Agonum fuliginosum; assembly: GCA_947534325.1. NCBI lineage: Eukaryota > Metazoa > Arthropoda > Insecta > Coleoptera > Carabidae > Agonum > Agonum fuliginosum. The sequence goes on from OX384029.1 coordinate 43,971,042, forward strand.
TCGATTTAACTATAAAATACGACTGATGTCAACAACAATGTATGTCTTTCATACAATTTTATACATGCCAATAGTTTTATACGCATCAACAGTAAATTTTAGTGAGTTATCCCAAATTCCATTATCGATATGTACAACTATAATTGGGGGAGTTTGTATTTTCTACACAATGTTGGTAAGAAAACTTTTGTGACGTCATTCGTGAGAAATTTAAATACAATTTTTAGGGAGGATTTTCAGCTGTGATTTGGAGTGACACTCTTCAAGCAACTTTAATGTTGGGTTCTTGTTTGTTTGTTATGATCAAAGGAATAGTTGATATTGGAGGAATAGAAGAAATTGTTGACAGAGCAGCAGAAGGAGATCGACTTAAATTTTTTACGTAAATATTTTCATATTAATATGCCAAACCTGTTATAGTTCACATTGTTTTGATTTAGAATGGATCCAGATCCTTTTGTTCGTCTTACAATTTGGTCGTCCATTTTGGGAATGTGTTTTAATCACGCGGCCCATAGTGGCTGCGGAGCAAGCAGTATCCAAAGATACATGGCGTTAAAAAATGAAAAACAAGCCAGAATGTATACTATTATCTTTTGCATCTACTAAATCTATTATTAAGTGATTTAATTTTTTAGAAGCACACTTATTGGAGTCGTTGGAACAGCAATTGTTGGCGTAGTTGTCTGTATGATTGGATTAAACATGTTTGCACAATATTATCATTGCGATCCAGTTACAAATAAAGTAAAAATTGTAGTAAATATTTGTAAACTTGTAATATATGTTTTATTTTTAGGAGGTTGGTAGCTACAACAAATTATTATCTTATTATGTTGCCGACACTGTCAGGAATATTCCTGGGTTTCTGGGATTTTTCAGCGCGGGAATTTTAAGTGCTGGATTGAGGTAAACAAAATTAAAAGTGACTCAATTAAAATAAATATAAAATTAATTGCTTGCAGTACGATATCAGCCGAACTCAATACGGTTTCTGGGCTAATATACCATTGCTTCATTAAAAAAATTTATAAGAAAAATATTAGCGAATCTACAGGAGCAAGTATAATGAAAATTATTGTTTTGGCTAATGGTTTATATTATCTTTCGGTTGCTCCTATTATGGATAAATCTAAACATTTAACTGCGGTACGTATTTGCTAATTAAAATTTTATTTAAAGTAAAAAGTCGTTTAGTTTGCATTAGGTATAACTGGTTTAACTTACGGAGCCAAAATTGGAATGATGGTTCTGGGAACGACCTTTCCAAAATGCAATGCAATTGTATGTAAATATTAATATTTATTTTAATGAGAGCATCAATTAGTAAATCATTTCTTTATTTTTAAGGGTGTAGCGATTGGTTCATTCGTCAGTATGATTATTTTGGGCTGGATAAATTTTGGAGCTATTTATTATGACATCAATTCAGACTACATTCTGCCATTTTCTACCGACAGTTGTAAAAACAATAAAACAGAAATATTCCACTCTTCTATGACGTCAACAACATCAATTATTTTAAAGTGAGCATGTGCCATAAAAAATGATATTGTTATCTAATATTTCTTTTTTTAGTAAAGCAGTTGTGGAACCATTTTTCATCTACAAATTATCTTATATGTATTACGTTCTTTTTGGAACAATTATTACAATAGTATTAGGGTTAGTTGTAAGTTTTTTTACAGGTAATAACGATGCCAGAAAATTAGATTCTAATTTATTTATATCATGGGCCCGCCCGAAAAATGTACAAATTTATTGTGATGAAAATGATATTATGCTAAAATGAGCAAAATTTGTTTGCCACGTGTACATAAGATTAAAAAATAAATACAACGAAAATTTACCTGGGGAACAATTTATTCTAACAACTTTCAGTAATTAATATGACCTTTTTTATGATAAGAACATTCCTAATTTTAATTTTCAAACACTTTCCCAGCAAACACACTGTTGACATACACATACAATGTACGTAAAATCTGTAGATACCATACATCACTTATGGACATGTATATCACATCCATTACGCGTATCATGTATATCGTGATAGTAATATACCTGTGTTTCATCCATGTTAACTCTTTTTGTAATCTGGATGCTACATCTCAATAGACAATACATCTACGTTCCCTGTATGTACCTCTTACGTTATTCCACGACCAGCCACGACTTACCACGTGCTAGTGTTCATTTGCTCAGGCAACGGTGAACGGTGCATCGTGAAACTTTGGTTTTGTTCTTTGTGTGTTTTATATGTATCAAAAAGTTGTGTTATTTGGTATAATATTCATCGTTAGATGGGGTAAGTTTGTTATTTAGAAATTAATAATGATACATGCAGTTTGATGAACGTAAAAGTTTCATAACCTATAAATATATGCAATTTTCTTATGTTGTGTAAATAATCTCACGTGTGATATTGTTGTTTTCATAGAATAGTGCCAAGAAAAAATTGCCACGAAATAGGCTATCGTCCAAAAGGTAGCAGAATTTTAGATGAAATTAATAAACAAGATAGAAATATGAAGAATTCAATCGGTAAGTACTAATTTACATTTAACTAGCAATGACGATAATAATATTGGAGAAGACTATTCTGTTCATTATGAAGAGTAATTTGATGAATTAATTTGTTTTTCCAATATTATTATTGTTTTTATATTTTAAGTTGCAAATATACCTGTATTTTATATCATAATGTAATGTGTATAATAAAAATTATAAATCGTTTGCATCCCACTATAATTATTTTGCATTTCTCTTTCCTAAAATTAAATGTGTGGTACATTACAGGTTATGTGCTAGTTTCGTTAAAATGGTAGGTATGTATTTGGTACTTTCCTATACAAAATACAAAGTATGTATATTTGCAATCTATGGTACAGACCATAAACGTTATGATGTTACATACCCGCGACCTCTTTGCCAAGATCACTGTTGCTGACTTAGGAAAGCGAATGTAAGTTAGATTTACGTTACACAGTACGTACCCGTAACTTTTAAGTTAAACGTGTTACATTGTTATAACTTCGCTAAGATGTAACTGTGTTTGCTGGGTGATGTTAGTTGTGCACAAGATGTTTGGTGTAATTGACTATTTAGTGTTTGTCATAACGTTATGTTTGTCTGCAAGTATAGGAATATATTTTGGTTGCTTCGGATCAAAACAGAAAACTGCTACCGAGTATTTATATGGACAGGGGAGTTTAAAGGCGATTCCAATCGGTTTATCACTTTATAGCAGGTAATAATCCCTTAATATTTCATTACAATTTTAACTAAAGTCCTGTCACACATGAATTCTTTGAGGATTCTTTTATGATCCTGTATCCTAGAAAAATAGAAATCCATTGTTTGGAAGCGGATACATATACAAAACCCGAAAATTCATTATTAAATGAAAAAACCGAATGATGCAAATTCCAAAAATGCTTGCGCATTGCCTAAAAAGTCACTTATTCATTGCGCGCGCACACTCGTCTTCTTTAGTTTTCGGTTCATGCATTATTCTGTCGAAGCATTTTCGGAATTTGCATCATTCGGTTTTTGCACTTTCGGTCAATGCATTTTCGAGTTTTGGAACTTTTCCCTTTGGGGGTGAGCAATGAATAGACCACGTTAGTGTAACGTTCATTTTGTTCCGGCAAATTCAAACTAAAATCCTAACTCGTCTCTGCCAAATTATACGCCCATGTTATTCTTATATGAACAAAAATATGCTCATGTTTTTCACCACTTTAACGCATGTAGTGATTATAATTTTTTTTGTAAAAACTTAATATTGCAGTGCAGCTTCTGCCGTGACGATTGTTGGCGCTCCATCAGAAATTTACACATTCGGAACAAAATTTTTTACGAACTATATTGGAGTACTATTATTAGTTATAATAACCTGGTACTTAATTTTGCCAGTCATTTGTGGCGACTTAAAAATTTCAACACCTTATGAAGTAAAACTACACCAACTGTACACATTATCCTATAAAATATCACTAACAATTTTTTTTAGTACTATGAGCTTCGATTTAACTACAAAATCCGACTAATGTCAACAACAATGTATGTCCTTCATACAATTTTGTACATGCCAATAATTTTGTACGCATCAACGGTAAATTTTAGTGAGTCCTCCCAAATTCCATTATGGATATTGTTACGGTTCACCAAGACTTCATTCTTTTGTATCCTAAAATTTATATTAAATATAGTAGCTGCTTAACATATTTCATAATTCATACCTTAATATTACATAATTGTTCTATTGTTGCTTTAGTTCACCGTAGGATCACTGTAAAATATTGTGTTGTTGTTTCTAGCGCTTGACAGTTCGTAATTGACACATTCTTGTTGTAGTTCCAAGAGTTCCCGCTTAGTTTAAATTCAATTTGTAACTTTATTTAAAAATACTACAGCAATTAGCTTCACTTCTAAATATCACTTATATTCATATTCCCTTATTGTATAATTAATTTATATTTATTCTGAAGGCTGGTAACCGCGCAATCAAACGTAGGTGACGTATTGTTGAATTACTGTTGGTTAGGCAACCAAAAGAACTCGGACGCAGCCCAGGTCGACGGCGAAGCACCCCGATGCAATATTAATTAGTTTATAATATTAATTGTTCTTAACCTTGGCGGGTTAAAACGTTTTGAGTCAGTTAGTAAGTGACCGTTGGTGTGAAAAGAATTGTTCAGCGATAGTTAGCATTTTGCCATTGGAGTTGTATTGGAATTATTGGAGTTTTGGGAAATATTTAACTACTCACATTTGAGGATTAACGCTGGAATTGTTCAGCGATAGTTAGTATTTTGCCATTGGAGTTGTATTGAAGTTATTGGAGTTTTGGGAAATATTTAACTACTCACATTTGAGGATTAACGCTGGCATTTCATTGGGAATTTATTCCACGGGACATTGCCCGGATTTTTAGACACACCAGTCACGCACTTTGAAGCCGCTCACCAACCTAGGTAATTGATTAATTAACTAATTTAGCCTCGCCAATGGTTACGTTCTGAATAGTGAACTAATTAATGCATTGCTAATTGGAAGTGCAGTTGCTTGGTAGACTTGCGGTTTGCTAACGATGTTTCTTTTTTAGGCTTCCTGGCTAACTCATTTGATTCTTATTATAATTTCGATTATTGTATTTCCGCATATTTTATTATCGGAATATTTGTCGTTGGAAAATCCGTTGTGGAATTTTCGTGGTTGCTGGAAGTTTTCTTGAGTTGTACGAGAGTTGGATGTCGGAGAGGGTTGAGTTCGAGACGCGTGCAGTGGTAGTCCAGTGCCGCCATTTTCCTTCCGCCATCTGGAACCAGGCTCGAGCGTACCGCCATTTTCCCCACTCCCACGCCACTGTCCGTCATCAGGAAACACAGATAAGCCACCTATTGTTTTATAATTTGATTATATTGTCGCTAAATAACTTATCACTAATTATTTTGTTAAATCGTACTTACCTCAGAATATTGAGTATTCGCTTTATGATAGTAACAGCCGATCTTATGTAAAGTCTGATCAATCGAATTTCACGGTAGTTTATTTTATGCGTACAGTTGACGCAAGCTTATCCGTAGTTTGTGTTACGACGGCCATAGCTGTTAGGGCACTCGTAGTCATCTAAGTTAGCGCAGTACGTCATAGGAACGCCTTAGTCGACTAACGGTATCCCCCCGTGACTTCGTTGTGCGCACGTAATTATTGCACAAGTTAGCGACGCCCTGGTTAGCTTACCTGTACACTCACTACGCGATTTAGTTACTTTTATTGATTGCTAGTCATCGTTTGATCTGATCCCGATCGTAGCTATTTGTCATTATTTTGTGGTACATATTTGAACTTTACATGTCTGGTTATATCTCTTTATTTTGTAATTATATTTATGCAATTCTGAATTCACTTAATCCATACATTACTGTACATAATATTATACTCACCGTCACTCTGTTTAAATTTTCAATATATGTTTCACGCTAATTGTCAACTCACTGGTACATCATTCTTACGTTACCTGATTCCCCTCCGGTTTGTTGATCAACCCTTAAGGTTGAACCATTTCCAGGCAGATCAACTGGCGTCCAAAATTTACCAGCAAGACTCACCCCTTTCTTCACTGAGTTTAGTCCGTGGTTCGGCCGGCTTTTGGAATTTGACACCGGTACCGTAGCATAGTTATTCGGCGCTCTTAAGGCAGAGTTAGCAAGTTTGACGCCCTTAGAGTTGCACGTAGCAAGTTTGGCGCCCAAAACGTGGGGCCCTTTATTGTCAGGCACTTGTATAATAAGATTGGCACCCAACACTAGTTGACACCACCCTGTACGTGGGCTCATTTTTGTAGGGTTGACCTTTTCGTGAATCTGCATTGATTTAGCTGTTATAGTTGTGGTTGAGCGGTAGTTTAGCTGCTTTATCTTGGTAGATAAGATAGTTTAGCACTAGTTATAATAGTAGTTTAGCTTAGTTTAGATTCGCATTCTCCCAAGTAGATAGGTACTATTCCGTATTCAATATATTTCGTAGTTTAGTTAGTTACACGTAACATAAAAACATGGAGCCTAGAATGGATCCACATGCGAGGTTGTGCACTCGATTGATCCGCGTTCACAAGCGATTGAACCGCATCACAGACTCGGATCACCTAGACAAAAAGAACGAATTTAAAAGTTGACAGTTGTTGTAGGAAGTTGATTAACGTTTTTATGCTTTGACTAAGTAATTGTCTATTATAATAACGTCAAGATTAACGACTAGTTTGATTTCCGTTGTAGTTTACCATCATAGTTTATTTCATCTTAGTATTCTCGTGTAGTTTAATTTTAGGTTAGTTTGATTACGTCATTATTTTCTTCGGAAATTTTCCGGGAAAATTTCCTTTGACAGGTGAGGGGGGGATTGTTACGGTTCACCAAGACTTCATTCTTTTATATCCTAAAATTTATATTAAATATAGTAGCTGCTTAACATATTTCATAATTCATACCTTAATATTACATAATTGTTCTATTGTTGCTTTAGTTCACCGTAGGATCACTGTAAAATATTGTGTTGTTGTTTCTAGCGCTTGACAGTTCGTAATTGACACATTCTTGTTGTAGTTCCAAGAGTTCCCGCTTAGTTTAAATTCAATTTGTAACTTTATTTAAAAATACTACAGCAATTAGCTTCACTTCTAAATATCACTTATATTCATATTCCCTTATTGTATAATTAATTTATATTTATTCTGAAGGCTGGTAACCGCGCAATCAAACGTAGGTGACGTATTGTTGAATTACTGTTGGTTAGGCAACCAAAAGAACTCGGACGCAGCCCAGGTCGACGGCGAAGCACCCCGATGCAATATTAATTAGTTTATAATATTAATTGTTCTTAACCTTGGCGGGTTAAAACGTTTTGAGTCAGTTAGTAAGTGACCGTTGGTGTGAAAAGAATTGTTCAGCGATAGTTAGCATTTTGCCATTGGAGTTGTATTGGAATTATTGGAGTTTTGGGAAATATTTAACTACTCACATTTGAGGATTAACGCTGGAATTGTTCAGCGATAGTTAGTATTTTGCCATTGGAGTTGTATTGAAGTTATTGGAGTTTTGGGAAATATTTAACTACTCACATTTGAGGATTAACGCTGGCATTTCATTGGGAATTTATTCCACGGGACATTGCCCGGATTTTTAGACACACCAGTCACGCACTTTGAAGCCGCTCACCAACCTAGGTAATTGATTAATTAACTAATTTAGCCTCGCCAATGGTTACGTTCTGAATAGTGAACTAATTAATGCATTGCTAATTGGAAGTGCAGTTGCTTGGTAGACTTGCGGTTTGCTAACGATGTTTCTTTTTTAGGCTTCCTGGCTAACTCATTTGATTCTTATTATAATTTCGATTATTGTATTTCCGCATATTTTATTATCGGAATATTTGTCGTTGGAAAATCCGTTGTGGAATTTTCGTGGTTGCTGGAAGTTTTCTTGAGTTGTACGAGAGTTGGATGTCGGAGAGGGTTGAGTTCGAGACGCGTGCAGTGGTAGTCCAGTGCCGCCATTTTCCTTCCGCCATCTGGAACCAGGCTCGAGCGTACCGCCATTTTCCCCACTCCCACGCCACTGTCCGTCATCAGGAAACACAGATAAGCCACCTATTGTTTTATAATTTGATTATATTGTCGCTAAATAACTTATCACTAATTATTTTGTTAAATCGTACTTACCTCAGAATATTGAGTATTCGCTTTATGATAGTAACAGCCGATCTTATGTAAAGTCTGATCAATCGAATTTCACGGTAGTTTATTTTATGCGTACAGTTGACGCAAGCTTATCCGTAGTTTGTGTTACGACGGCCATAGCTGTTAGGGCACTCGTAGTCATCTAAGTTAGCGCAGTACGTCATAGGAACGCCTTAGTCGACTAACGGTATCCCCCCGTGACTTCGTTGTGCGCACGTAATTATTGCACAAGTTAGCGACGCCCTGGTTAGCTTACCTGTACACTCACTACGCGATTTAGTTACTTTTATTGATTGCTAGTCATCGTTTGATCTGATCCCGATCGTAGCTATTTGTCATTATTTTGTGGTACATATTTGAACTTTACATGTCTGGTTATATCTCTTTATTTTGTAATTATATTTATGCAATTCTGAATTCACTTAATCCATACATTACTGTACATAATATTATACTCACCGTCACTCTGTTTAAATTTTCAATATATGTTTCACGCTAATTGTCAACTCACTGGTACATCATTCTTACGTTACCTGATTCCCCTCCGGTTTGTTGATCAACCCTTAAGGTTGAACCATTTCCAGGCAGATCAACTGGCGTCCAAAATTTACCAGCAAGACTCACCCCTTTCTTCACTGAGTTTAGTCCGTGGTTCGGCCGGCTTTTGGAATTTGACACCGGTACCGTAGCATAGTTATTCGGCGCTCTTAAGGCAGAGTTAGCAAGTTTGACGCCCTTAGAGTTGCACGTAGCAATATGTACAACTATAATTGGGGGAGTTTGTATTTTCTACACAATGTTGGTAAGAGAACTTTAGTGACGTCATTCGCGGGAAATTTAAATACAATTTGTAGGGAGGATTTTCAGCTGTGATTTGGAGTGACACTCTTCAAGCAACTTTAATGTTGGGTTCTTGTTTGTTTGTTATGATTAAAGGAATGGTTGATATTAGAGGAATAGGAGAAGTTGTTGACAGAGTAGCAGAAGGAGATACAAGTACATAATCGGACTTTATAGACTCGCCTTATTTATTAGCCTCGTTCGCTGCGCTCACTCTGCCATAAACAACGGCTCTTCAATAAAGTCCTAGATTATGCACTTGTTACATAAATATCTATTCTGTTACAGTAAAACAGCTGAGAAACCATTTTTCATCTACAAATTATCGTACATGTATTACGTTTTGTTTGGAACAATTATTACAATAGTATTAGGGTTGGTTGTAAGTTTTCTTACAGGTTATAATGATGATAAAAAATTAGATTCTAATTTATTTATACCATGGGTTCGCCCGAAAAATGTACAAACTTGTTCTGATGAAACTGACATTATGCTAAAATGATAAAACTAAAATGAATGTAAGGAAATAAATTATATTACGACGTCTTCTATATTACAATAATGTAAGTGTTGTGTTGTGTTACCTGAATAATGAAATTTTGCTCGTTTTGCATGTGTTTCTTGTATGTTTGATTGACCTGAAGACTGCTTAATTCGTGTCGTAGTCGAAACGTTGGTGTGTAATATTGTATTTTATTTTTAATAAATCTCTACTTTTATTAAATGGATGTAATGTGTTAATAATCTTTACATAGAAAAATAAATAAGTTACGTAAATTACATATCTTATGAATAAAATTTTTTCCTATCGAAAGTCCGTACCCAAAATATTCTAAATATCTATATTAATCATATTTTTATGATACAAACTCTTTTTAAATTTAATTTCGATATAACAATACAAAAAAATTCGATTCTAATTTATTTATATCATGGGCTCGCCCGAAAAATGTACAAATTTATTGTGATGAAACTGATATTATGCTAAAATGATAAAAATAGTTTCCCACGTTTACATAAGATTTAAAAAAATACAATAAAAATTTACCTAGGGAACAATTACCTATTTATTCCAACAACCTTCAGTAATTAATATGACCTAATTTATGATAAGAACATTTATAACTTTAATTTTCAAACACTTTGATGTTAGTTGTTCACAAGATGTTTGGTGTTATTGACTATTTAGTTTTTGTCATAACGTTATGTTTGTCTGCAAGTATAGGAATATATTTTGGTTGCTTCGGATCAAAACAGAAAACTGCTACCGAGTATTTATTTGGACGAGGGAGTCTAAAGGCGATTCCAATCGGTTTATCACTTTATAGCAGGTAATAATCCTATAATATTTCATTGCAATTTTAACCCTGTCCCACATGAATTCTTTGAGGGTTCTTTCATGCCCCTGTATTCTAGAAAAAAAGAAATTCATTGTTTAAAATCCTATCTTGTCTCTGCCAAATTATACGCCCATGTTATTCTTATGGGAACAAAAATATGCTATACATGTTTTTCGCCAGTTTAAAACATGTAGTGATTGTAATTCTGCTTGTAAAAACCTAATATTGCAGTGCAGTTTCTGCCGTGAAGATTGTTGGCGCTCCATCAGAAATTTACTTATTCGGAACACAATTTTTTACGAACTATATTGGAGTACTATTATCAGTTATAATAACCTGGTACTTAATTTTGCCAGTCATTTGTGGCGACTTAAAAATTTCAACACCTTACGAAGTAACTATACCAACTGTACACATTATCCTATAAAATATCACTAACTATTTCTTTTAGTACTATGAGCTTCGATTTAACTACAAAATCCGACTAATGTCAACAACAATGTATGTCCTTCATACAATTTTGTACATGCCAATAATTTTGTACGCATCAACGGTAAATTTTAGTGAGTCCTCCCAAATTCCATTATGGATATGTACAACTATAATTGGGGGAGTTTGTATTTTCTACACAATGTTGGTAAGAGAACTTTTGTGACGTCATTCGCGGGAAATTTAAATACAATTTTTAGGGAGGATTTTCAGCTGTGATTTGGAGTGACACTCTTCAAGCAACTTTAATGTTGGGTTCTTGTTTATTTGTTATGATTAAAGGAATAGTTGATATTGGAGGAATAGAAGAAATTGTTGACAGAGCAGCAGAAGGAGATCGACTTAGATTTTTCAAGTAAATATGTCTATAATAAAATCAATTATAAATTATAGTATTCGACTCACATATTTTACGATTTTATTTGGTTTAGAACGGATCCAGATCCTTTTGTTCGTCTAACAATTTGGTCGTCCATTTTGGGAATGTGTTTTAGTTACGCGTCCCATAGTGGCTGCGGAGCAAGTAGTATCCAAAGATATATGGCGTTAAAAAATGAAAAACAAGCCAGAATGTATATTATTATCTTTTGCATATAATAAAATAATTATTAAGTAATTTAATTTTTCAGAAGCACACTTATTGGAGTCGTTGGAACAGCAATTATTGGCGTAGTTGTTTGTATGATTGGATTAAATATGTTTGCACAATATTATCATTGCGATCCAGTCATAAACAAAGTAATAACAATTGTTGTAAATACTTATAAACTTGTAATATTCAGGCTTTTCTTTATCTCTGTACAAAACTTTAATAGATTATTATAATTTGATATACCTACCTACTGATTATAGAATTTTTTTTTCAAAATTCAGTATATCAAATTTATCTAACCAGTTTCCTGCAAAGTTAAAGAAACACGTGTATTTTTAGGAAGTTGGTAGTTACAATAAATTGGTATCATATTATATTGACCACACTGTCAGGAATATTCCAGGGTTTTTGGGATTTTTCAGCGCGGGAGTTTTAAGTGCTGGACTGAGGTAAAAAATGTAAGTGTCTCAATTATATATTATATAGAATTAATTGTTTTCAGCTCGATGTCAGCCGAACTCAACACGGTTTCTGGGCTAATATACCATTGCTTTATTAAAAAAATTTATAAGAAAAATATTAGCGAATCTACAGGAGCAAATATAATGAAACTTATTGTTTTGGCTAATGGTTTATATTATCTTTCGGTTGCTCCTCTTATGGACAAATCTAAACATTTACATGCGGTACGTATGTGGTAATTAAAATTTTGTTTGAAGAAAAAGAATTTTTTTAGTTATCTTATGGTATAACCGGCGTAACTTACGGACCTAAACTTGGAATGATGATTCTGGGAACGACCTTTCCAAAATGCAATACAATTGTATGTAGATATTAATATTGATTTCAATGAGAGCATAAATTAATAAATCATTTAAATATATGTAAGGGTGTAGCGATTGGATCATTCGTCAGTATGATTATTCTGGGCTGGATAAATTTTGGAGCTATTTATTACGACATCAACTCAGACTACATTCTGCCATTTTCTACAGACAGTTGTATCAATAATAATACAGAAATATTCAACTCTTCTATGACGTCAACAGCATCAATTATTTTAAAGTAAATATGCGCAATAAAAAGTTTTATTATGACCTAACTATTTTTCTGTTACAGTAAAACAGCTGAGGAACCATTTTTCATCTACAAATTATCGTACATGTATTACGTTTTGTTTGGAACAATTATTACAATAGTATTAGGGTTAGTTGTAAGTTTATTTACAGGTAATAATGATGATAAAAAATTAGATTCTAATTTATTTATACCATGGGTTCGCCCGAAAAATATACAAACTTGTTCTGATGAAACTGATATTATGCTAAAATGATAAAACTGAAATGAATGTAAGGAAATAATTGTATTACGACGTCTTCTATATTACAGTTTAAACAATGATGTAAGTGTTACCTGAATAATGTAAATTTGTTTGTTTTGAATGTGTTTCTTGTGTATGTTTAACACCTGGCCTTAACTCGAATCGGTCGAAACGTTGGTGTGTAATTGTATTTTATTTTTATAAATCTCTACTTTTATTAAATGGATGTATATTGTTAATAATCTTTATTTAGAAACATAAATAAGATACGCAAATTACATAAATCTTATGAATAAATTTATTTCCTCTCGAAAGTTCCTTTCCAAATATTCTAAATTCCTATATTAATCAGCAATGAATATTTTAATGATAAGAACATTTTTAAAACACTTGAAACACTTTGGTATAAGTTGTTCTCAAGATGTTTGGTGTTATTGACTACCGTCAAATCCGCTAAATTGGGACGGTCTGGTAAAATGGGACAAATGACATTTCTTCAAGATCATACTAGTCCTGCCATCTACCAGCGAACGTCAGAGTTAAAGAAAATATATACTTTTATTGTCTGATGTTGGTATAGTTGTGAGAGTGTCAAATGATAATCAGGAAATTCAGTATAATTAAAAAAATATCTAATCTAAAGTTTCGTGCAAAGTTAAAGGAACACGTATGTATGTCTTATTTTTAGGAAGTTGGTAGTTACAATAAATTATTATCGTCTTATGTTGCCCACACTGTCAGGAATAGTCCTGGGTTTTTGGGATTTTTCAGCGCGGGAATTTTAAGTGCTGGACTTAGGTAAAAAATTTAAGTGTCTCAATTAAATAATATAGAATTAATTGTTTTCAGCACGATGTCAGCCGAACTCAACACGGTTTCTGGGCTAATATACCATTACATTATTAAAAAAATTTATAAAAAAATATTAGCGAATCTACAGGAGCAAATATCATGAAAGTTATTGATTTGGTTAATGGTTTATCGTTTATATTATCTTTCGGTTGCTCCTCTTATGGATAAATCTACACATTTACATGCGGTACGTATTTAGTAATTAAAATTTTGTTTGAAGTAAAAAGTTTTCTTATGGTACCTATAATAATAATAAATTATAATAATAATATAGTATTTATTTGCACACTGCGTACAACAAGGTATTACAATTCAGCCGAAGGCTGGTTTTCAAGTAGTACCTAAAACAAATTTTAAACAAATAAAAATTACAAATGAAATTCACAAGACAGTTATAATATGGTTAATAGACCTATCCTGTTGAACTTCGGTTGCGCGCGCATGCTTGGGCATTGGGCATCCGGTTTAGAGGAAGTGAGTACGATAGATACAAAGTAACATGTGTTGAGTGAGACGACACAACTGCTGCGCAGTACGCTATGACAATAGAAAGTGCGGTTAGTTGAAGTTTGACATTTCTTATTTTAAATTTTTTAAATGTAGGGGAAAAGTTTAATTCAATTTAATGACATTGCACAATTTGAACAATTTAGTACGCAACAGACATGAAACAAATTAATAAAATCGTAAAAAAATTGAAATTAAATTTTGACATTTGTACAAATCTGTCAAAATACGCCCGCATCACCAGGATTGGTCTATTGACGTCACTTCCTTTTGCCACAAGCATGCGCACAGCGTACTGCGCACCAGCTTGCTGTCTCACTCAACACAATGTTACTGTGTATCTATCGCACTCACTCCTTCTGACAGGATAGGTCAATTGATATTTGACATTTAAAACTATTACTAAGAATAAGAATAAGTTGAAACAGTTAACATTAGTTATTTACATGTTGGCAGAAGTGAACATAATGACGAAAAGTTTATTGTACACAACTTCGCGGGTGTTTATAACAATATAACCTAAAATTAATCTATAAAGTTATTGTTTTGACAATCAATTAAATATTCATTAGTACTGTAGTACTCTTTTTTTTAACAGAATATTTTTTACAGTGTGCAATATGATTTTACATGGTAACAATTTTATTGATGTAGGTAGAGCATTATAAAATTTAATTCCGACATATTGGCTAGTTCTTTCAAACGCTGAAGTTTTATGGGTAGGTATATTGATTGTCAAATTACTCGATCTAGTTTGGTATTCAGAATTACTAAACTGGAATAGGTTAATATTTCGAATTACGTTTTTTATAATTTCGAAAATTTATGCACAGGGTATTGTCAATAAGCCAAGCTTGCGGAAGGTGCCTTTACAGGACTGTCGCGGATTTAGTTTTTGAATGATCCTTATCGATCGTTTTTGAACTACAAACACTTCAGTTAGTAGCGATGACGAGCCCCATGTTGTGATGCCGTAGGTTGCAATGCTGTGTAAATAGGCATAGTAGATTTGAATTAAAACTTCTGTTTCAAGTTGGTGGGTAAGTACACGCAAACAATAACAACACTTGTTTAATTTACTTATCACTGTTTTTATATTACTATACCACTTTATGTTCGCGTCTAGATTAATGCCGAGACATTTTGTAGTTTCTGTTCGAGTTATGAGAACTTGAGATGGATCTAGTTCAATGCGACTCGTAGCATTGAGGTAAAATTGAATGTAGTTGGTTTTATCCAAATTCAGCTGGAGTGCATTTTTATAGCTGGCGTAACTTATGGAGCTAAATTTGGAATGATGATTCTGGGAACGACGTTTCAAAGAGAGCATCAATTATTAGTAAATTATTTAATTATTTTTTCTCACGACCACATAAGAAACTTATAATTATATTCCACACGATAAAGTGTGTACGAAAATTGATAATTTCAGATTAGCCCTAACACACTAGTGTGTTAGCATAACGCATAGCAGCGTTGCCAACTAATGATAATTTGAGTGTATTTAAGGTAAAAAGCAAGAACTTTGATAAAAAATCTGCTGTGGCCACCACACGACCTCTCGCCTAATTCTGCTTATTCTACTAATCTAATAAATAGTTTTACTTACATTTTAATAGTTTCATCTTCATGTAATATGTAAACGATAATGTAAACCAATATGCAAGCAAAAGATGTCAACTGTACTGTCACTGTCATAATAATTCAAATTTTATGTAGAAACAAATTTCATATCATGGACAACAAGATAGAATATTAATTGTACTTTATTTTATTGTTAAATACTTCCAGATTCAGCAATTTGTATTTATAATTAACTGTACACATAGATAATCACAATTTCTTTTATTTTTAATTGCAAAAATTGTCATAAATAAATAATGTACCAATATATTTAAGGAAAACTTTTCCAAACTTCTAAAAGTACTACTTCCGGTTTGCAGATTTCTACCAAAATGTTATCCGGTGTTAAGATACTTATCAAAACCTTAAATAAGAAATTTGGTTATAAACGGTTTGATACTTTTTAAGTTATCGTGGACGAAAAATCCTCGGTTCATACAAACACACACACACACAGACATCATCGTGAAAATAGTAAATTCGTATTCTAGAGACCCTGAAACGTGCTTATCCACCAAAAACTCATACTCGAAAATTTAGACCCATTACAATACCTCTCTTATAGAATATGAGGCGAGAGGTAAAAAGTAAAAATAAATATAAATAATATATTGCGAATTAAAATCTATTTTATATAAGTACATTAAATTCACATTTTTACCTTCCGCTTACCTGTAAAGGAAGGTATTGGAATCATGCAAAAAATCGAGTTGTGAGTTTTAAGTGGATGAGCATGAATTAGGGTCCTTACAACTCATTTTTGATAGTTTCTCGATGATATCTGTATGTATGTGTGTGCGTGTGTGTGTATGTGTGTGGTCCGGGCCGATGCCGGATGTCGCATAACTCAAATATGAATTACCCAAAAATTTTGATATTTGGTATTTTACAATTGTATACGAATAGGAAGAGCTCATTAGATTTTGGTACAAATATCTTACCCGGAAGTGATATTTTTTGAAGATTGAAAAAGATAATTGTCAAAAATTTATATAAATTTGGATAAATATAGTATGTATTTGCAATAAGGATAAGAAGCAAAGTTATTTGCAACTCACGTTATAAAAAAATTGTCTTTATCTGGTAGCATTAAAGAACTGCAGTAAAATTTAAAAAATAAATTTATCAAATAAAACGTTGAAATCTTGTAATCCATGTTCGGTTGATTTTTGTTTCTGCGTAAAAAATATTGACAGGTGAGACGGGTGACAAGTTGACATACTAGCGCCATATAAGTCATAAGTCAGATATTAAATGTAGTAATTGAACGGAGGATGGCTTCAACACAGAAGAGTTTTCGTGTGAATGAATCTTTTGATTCAGGTGATACTAATTTCTGTGTTTGAATATTTTAGATTTTTATTTTTATATTTTAAATGGGCAACGGATTGTACGTATACATTTCTGTTTAAAGTGTAGATATGGCGGAAGGTTGTGTGATGGCCACGTCAGATTTTTATGCAATAATTTATTATTAAAAGAACGGTTGGTAACTCTGTGAACTGAATACTGAATTCGTTTATTTCGATTGACAGTGACAGTTAGATTTTAGGTTAGGTACACGTAAGATCGCTTATGCCTATGGCACACTGGTCGAGGACCATCGAGGAACTCCTCGATGAAACGAAAGAACGCACCCGTCCGCGATGGATTTCTATTTAATCGGTGACAAATACATCAAAGTTTTGCGCGAAATCAAATCCAAAGATACGTCTGAAATGAGATACATTCGTTTCATCGAGGAACAACTCGATTAAAATAGCGGCGCCCCTATTAGTCGAGGACGGGGTGCGTTCTATCGTTTCATCGAGGAGTTACTCGATGGTCCTCGACCGGTGTTCCATAGGCATTAGAACTCTGTGCTTAGAACGCTAGTGAATATTTAAAAATGTTATTAATGAAGTAAAAAAATGAGGCTTTTTATAATTTTGTTGTATAGCAATAATATTATTGATTTTGATAAATTTGTTCATCATAAAACAACAAATAAAATATAATTTGTTATTTTTTTAACTTATTTTTGGTGATAGTGAGAAAAATAGTGTACAAAACTCGCAAGAAAGTAAATTTCATTACTCGTGTGATTTCTGAGCTCGGCGTGCGCCTCGCTCATCAACATTCACACTCGTAATGAAATGACTTACTTATTATTATTATGGGCTGGATAAATTTATTTATTTATTACGACATTAATTCAGAATACATTCTGCCATTTTCTACGTTCAGTTGTATAAACAATAAAACAGAAATATTCAACTGTTCTATGAAGTCAACAACATCAATTATTTTGAAGTAAATATGAGCAATAAAAAGTACTATTTACTATTACATAACAATTATTCTATTACAGTAAAACAGTCGAGGAACCATTATTAATCTACAAATTATCTTATATGTATTACACTCTGTTTGGAACAATTATTAGGTACTATAGTATTGGGGTTAGTTGTAAGTTATTTCTCAGATAATAATGATAAGAAAAAATTAGATTCTAATTTATTTATATCATGGGCTCGCCCGAAAAATGTACAAATTTATTGTGATGAAACTGATATTATGCTAAAATGAGAAAAAATTGTTTCCCACGTTTATATAAGATTAAAATAAATACAATAAAAATTTACCTAGGGAACAATTATTTATTCCAACAACCTTCAGTACCTAATAAATATCACCTTTTTTATGATAAGAACATTTTTAAATATACAACTTAAAAGCTTTGATGTTATTTGTTAGTTGTCGTCAAGATGTTTGGTGTTATTGACTATTTAGTTTTTGTCATAACGTTATGTTTGTCTGCAAGTATAGGAATATATTTTGGTTGCTTCGGATCGAAACAGAAAAACGCTACAGAGTACTTATATGGGCGAGGGAGTCTAAAGGCGATTCCAATCGGTTTAACACTTTATAGCAGGTAATCAATTCTTTAGATTATCAAAACGATTTACTATTAAAAGTTATTCCGAAAATGTGAATTTTTACATCAATTTTAAGGAAATTAGACATACTTTTTACCATTTTAACGCATATAGTGATTTTAATTCTATTTGTAAAAATCTAATATTGCAGTGCACTTTCTGCCGTGACGGTTGCTGGATCGCCATCAGAAATTTATATATTTGGAACACAATTTGTTATGATGTATATTGGAGTACTTTTATCAGTAACAATGACCTGGTACTTAATTTTACCAGTCTTTTGTGGCGACTTAAAAATTTCAACACCTTACGAAGTAACTATAATCAACTATAAACATTTTCAACTGAACTATATAAAATAACGAGAAGGACGATTACCACAGAGATGTACTTCCAGCATGGACCCCTCCATTTTGGATAAATTGGCTACACTGCTAATCCCATATTTA